>OY804260.1:6864696-8234141 GCA_963680825.1 Meiosimyza decipiens
AATCCTTACAGACTAGAGATAGTAACAATCAGCACCGGATTTGAATTTTTGGTGCCCTAGCTTTTTAAAGAATATGGTGCCCTAGTTTTTAATTTTATTTTGATTTTGGCCGAAATATTGTTTCCTCGATTTTTTAATACCAAAATCCTTGGGAATATCGTCAGCATCGATTTCACGTAGTAGATCACTTTCAATACAAAGTAGTGCATCCAATTTTTCCTGCTTCATCATAGTACGACAAGAATTTCTTAATCTCTTCAGTTGTGAGAATGATTTGTCTGCTGTACAATTTGTATCCATCAAACTCCAGAATATATGTGAAGCAATATCCACGTTTGAAAATTCTTCATTTCAAAACATTTGATAACGCCGCTCAATGGTCTAAATTTGCAGGTGAAATCTCCCGCCGTGTTCGTCGCCAAATTTGCCTAGAAATCATATGCGAATGCATTAACAGAATTTTGGGAGAAATATTAACGCCTGATAGAAACAAATAAAATAATAAAAATAATACTCTAAAAAATTAACAAAAAGTAATTGGAAACAAATTGTTTGTGCCGTTCACAGGTTTGATCTAGCAAGCTGGGTGTATTTCGTTTGCATTTTCAGCCACACGAATAATATGGCCGTCTCCCATACAAAAAAAAATACCTTAAACGCTATATCTTGACACATTTAGGTAGATTTTACCTACTTTTTAGTAAGTTGAACTTTTCGTAAAACTTCAACGAAATTTGACAGAAACTCAAATTTTGGGAGAATTATTTTTAAACCTCGAGCTAAAATAAAGTAAAAGAAAACAACATCCATCAACAAAATTTGAAAAAAAATATACCCTAATATACATAAATAGGTTATCTTAATCAATTGGGCAGAAAAAGAACAAAATAAATGTATTATATAATAACTTTCTTTCGTTGAATTTTTTTTTTTTTTGATTTTTTCCTTTAATTTATTTACTTTCTACTTAAAACTATCACCCCTATCATGGACATTCGAGAAAAAACGATTCTCTCGATAATTTTTCCTACATACCAAATTTACATAGAAATCAGAGACCTTCGACGTGACATTTGACCTCTGAATTGAAAAACCTCAAAAGATCGAAAATCACTATCTTTAACCATTTTTGAATTAAGGACAACTATGGTGCAATGGGCTCTCAGATCAAGTTCAATTTTGTAATAGAAAACAAAAAGTATCTATATTGGTCACCGTAGCTCGGGTACGGCTTGCGTTTGCAAGTAGATTATATGTTGTTGGGAACGTATTGAAATGGGCTATTTAAATAAATGAAATCCTAATTTGAACAAATGGTAACTAACATTTACCACAATCTGTCTAAGAGTGAAATATTTTAATTATGTTTGTGAAGTTTTTTTAATTAAAAATTAAGTTCATTTCGACTTTTTCTTGAGTAACATTAAAATAAATTGAAAAATTACGTAGCTATAATTTTTTGAAATACCGCAAAATTTGCTTTAAATGTTGTTTTTTGATCCAAGAAAGAAACCGATAAGCGCTGTTCATATATTACGTAACGCGCTTAAGAAGGGATTCGGAAAATGTGACAGTTTGGGATCGAGAGTTACGTACACATAAACATCCCCATGAGCAAAATATACAAAGACTTTATGTTGATTTCAATACAGAAATAAAGCAAGTATTTTGGTCATGCAAAACGATAATGGATTTCATATGTTACGAGTATTTATTCCTATGTCAGAGTAAAATTTGTTATTGCATATCTTTAATTTAAATTTTTTCAGAGAATAACAATGAGTGAGGTGAGTTTTCTTCTTCGTCAAACATTTTTTTTATCAAATATGATTTCAAATCATAGAATTCGATGAACTTCCGTTGGTCGAAATTCGATAATTTGGGATTGCCTTCTTAAATATTTTTTGATTTTACGAACGTAAATTGTCGGAGTTTGGGGTGAACATTAACGATTAATTAATTAATTAAAAGTTGTCACCATGAGTTATGAGTTTTACCAGTTCAGTTTCAATCGGCTTAGATTTTCTTTCCTTTCTTATATTTCTTTGTCTGCATTGCGTGTATGAGTAAAATATTAAATTTTGTATAAAACGTTACCTGCTTTTTTCGAGATGAATGATGGATGAACTAGCAATGCATAGTTTCTTAATTATTTTAACTAAATCACTGTAGAGCGAGCTGTATTCTCCATTAGGTTTTTAGATAAACAGTAAATGAAAAAGTTGAACTACATGTAGAGTTTTCAGGTCAATCTGGTCTTTTATAAAAATCCAATAACCCAAAGACTTACTGTGCAAGAGTCGTATTGATATTTCAAGACTCGCCATCGAAATATTACGTATCGCCAACAAAATGAAAAATTAGGTATGAGAAAAAGAATTAATAGACATTTGAGCTGGTAAAGAGTCGACAAACGACGATGGCCACGCCATCTTTTCTCTTCCCGTCCATATTTTGTGATGTGCATGGCATATACCATTTGCACCCTATCACAAAATTTTAAGACTCTAGCTGTAAAAGGTACGGAGATATAGGATTTAAAGTATTTTTGTTGCATAGAAAGTGCCACACCCCTTATGTTTATCAAAATAAAATATAGCCTATGTAGGAGCAGTAGTTCCTGAGAGTATCCTCTACAAACAAAAAAACAAAAATACAAAAAAAAAATACAAACCTTATCTCTTTATATAATATTTAGCTCTAGAAATTTCTTTAATTTATTGTAAATACCATTACAAATGCTCTGCTAAGGCATAAGATTATTTTTACTTTCAGCCTTGGAAGAAATCTGGGGTGCTATGAACATGATTGATGAAGAATTTCTTAACAAAGTAATAAATGGTGGAGATCCTGATTCTGATACTGAGGATACAGACAAAGATCACTTCAAATGGTCAAATAATGATGATTTAGTTGAGGAGGATATCTCTGACAGCATGCCTTTATACACTTGGAATATGCCGAAAGAAATTAAAATGCCAAAACTTCCCGATTATGAATTTGAGATTCCACCACTACAAGAAACTTGTTTGTAAATTACATTTAAGGGTATCATATTTGTAAATTACATTTAAGATCATCATATTATTTATAAAATTTAATTATTTATTTTGCTATGAAATGTTTTTTAATTTTTCCTTATAATCTTAGTTCATTGGATTTTAGGCCGCACGGTGGTGAAATATACATATTCGTTGGTCATAAGGAGTGAAAATGAGCTAGACTATTGCGACCACAACATACATTAGGACTTAGTTTGAATAAAATTGAAAATGGATACACGTACTCTCAAACAACCGAAAAATGAAAAAAAAACTTTTGGCTGTACTGAATTAAACTCGATTGGGGATTACCCAAGTTTAAATGCAAGTTTGGGTTACCAAAAAACTTAAATAGGGAATTATTTAGAATGTATTTTAGAGTGGATACATCAAAAGGAAAACATCCGCTCTTTTTTTTTAATTCAAATAATCTTTTTCTGCTTTGTTCATAATGTACAAAAAAAAATTGAATAGCTCACGGTTGGGTTTTAACCAAGTTTAAATGCAAGGTTGAATTTGCAAAAAAAATCTTGAATGTTTAAATGTTTGGGATGTAATTTGGAGTCGATGTAGTACATGTATTGAGAGGCAAAAATTCCGAAATCCTTTTTTTTTAAATTAAAATAATTTTTCTGCTTTGTGTTACTGTACCTCCACGAGCTATATTCCTGTTAATATAGCATAAAAAAATGAGTTTGGTTTTTAGACCTACGATTTTCACTGAATTTTTCATCATGTGAACATTATTCCATTGGTGCCAATACATTTTTCTTTTGTGTCAGTAGACTCTTCATCAGTACGATACCATCTACTTCAAATAGTAATTTTAGCCAACAAATGTACATGTTTATTTTGCCACTCTGCACCATTTGAAAAAATATTTTATAAGTTTTCGGTTATTTATTTTTTTTTTAAAAGCTTTTCTTTGTATGTATACTTAAATGTATGTATGTTTTAAGAACTGTATTTTTTTGTAACCGTTTTGAATTCGAACTACTTTTTTGAAAATAAAACGGAAATGCACTGTATGATAATATAAAACCTACTAGCGACAAGTGCTGATGTAATATAATTATTCTTATATATTGTATGAAACATAAACATAAATACGTTTTTATTAATTACTTTTAATTATTACAGCATACATTTTTCAACTTTCTTCAGAAAGCACAGTGCTCTCACATTTTATTGTATACTATGCAGAATTTCATTTACTCGCTTACGCTACAATTCTACTGCTTTAATTTTATGGTCTCTTGCACACACAAACGCTGAACGCGCAGCGTTTATGAAAACATTTAATATTTGCTCTTGCTGTTACTATTGCTCTTGCTGCATGCATGTATAGAAGCTGAGAAAAGCAGAAAGTTGAACTACAACTGTGAAACGAATCAATATTGGCTCCAAAATTAACCGCTAGCAGCATAAGCATAGGCAACAACAACAACAACAACAACAGCAGCAGCATCAACGTTCATTGGTAAACAATTTCCACTTCATTCATTCTTCCTGTATTCGGAAGCAGCAAGGTGCCTGCCGCCTGCCTAGTGGTATCTACTTGGTTGGTATGGTATACATTTTGCACGTTTATTGTTATTGTTGTTGTAGTTGTTATAAATGCTTTTGTATTTTGTCCAATTTTCTTTTGTTTTTGTTTTTTAGTTCTAGTTCTTTTAGCTTTTCTTTGAATCCGTTGAATACGTAGTTTTGCCTCTCAACAGGTGAATGTTGCTGTCTTCAGCCTTATTGCTGGTGTTGCTACTTTTGAAACAATTTATTGTGTGTTTGTTGTTTACAGCTTTGCTTTCTTTAAATCACAGTTTTTTATTGCGCTTAGCTCGGCGCAGTTGTACAATAACCGATATTATTATGGACCACCATACATAAATAGTTAATACAAGCCGTTAATTATAAAGTTGTAAATTTTTTTTATGGCAACCCAGTTAGAAAGAAAATGATCCCTGCAGTGACCTTGCATCCATCGAAAAGGAGTAATGGATTGATTTCTATAACTTTGAGTTTTTGTACACCTTTTAGCATTGCGTGTCACTGGGGCGCAATTATTGTATTTTATGCTCATATGAGGAGTGATTTTTCAAAGGGGCTTAATTCCATGTTAAACAAAATCTCAGTAATGAGAAAAAACCTTTAAGAGCTGTTTTAAATTTTTTTTTTAATATTTCTAGTATTATAGTATCTAATATTCTAATCCGCTTAAAGCTTTTCTAACATATTGCTATTTATTGAAAAAAATAAAAAACATTTGGATATGTGTTTTTGTGTAAAATTTTATTGTTATACCACAGATTATACTATTAAGTCACCACAGACAATTTTGTTACAATCGTAATCAACGCTCCTTTTCCCTTCCTACATTTTGATATAGGAAAAACTCTTAGATTCCTCCAGTTATTACCAATTTTTTTTTTTTAATAATCATACATCTTTCTTTTTTTCATAGTTCATGGTATTGTAACTGGATCAGTATTTGGGATCTCCAACGTGATATAAACAAAAATAAAGGTTTCTTTAGCTACTCTAGGGAATACGTCGCAATGGAAATGTGTCGTTTTGTACGAAACTGCAATTTTTAATTACGAGTTTCCTTTGAAAATATGCTTACTTTGTTATAGATTTTCAACTAGAGGATGCATTTAAGCATGATAACGGCCATAGCATTCTTAGCTTTGTTCCAGATCATAAGTGGAAATAAGCCCTTTTGAAAAATCACTCCCCATACATATGTACTTTGGAGTACCTTTAGAGGGCATAAACCAAATAGTCAAAATCGACATTTGCATAAGTGTCGTGAAGACTGTGCATATCAAATATGCCATATTTGTTTTCCTTCTCGATTGTTATTGGATCGGTTAGGATTTAAAAATGATTCCTTCACACTTCTATCTTTAAGGAACTCTTGTCAAACTTTTTTGTTACTCTATTATGCTTACGTAGGAAACCATGTGGATCATGTAATATTTGAATATTTATCCATCTGTTTCTGTACATATAGAAGACTCAATCAATTCGTTAATAGTATTGAAAACTCAGTAATATTATTATTTCAGTTACTGTGCTATTTGGTTGTTTCAACTATATAACATATATGGCATAGAATGCAATATCAAAACAATTTCTTTGTATCTGAGTATCTAACGCGAACGATCATAGCGCTTCTCGTTGTATGTTCGGTTACATTTTTGTTTTACAATTTTTTTAACTTTCTTTAAGACAAGACAAGACAAAAGTGAGCGAGCACCTCAACGTATCGCGACGAATGAGTGCAAATTTACTATTACTGCTTATGGCTGCGATTTGGTTTTATTCTGAAAGTTGTTCTTGTGCAGTGCAGTTGTTGCAACGGATAAACATCTACAATATATGCAATAGTCATGCATTGCTGCAATTGAATTCTGTGCGAGTGATTGCTGATTTGGTTTTTGTGTGAAATTGCGCACTTCAAAGGATAATTAAAGTGCATAATTTAAAGGATACTTGCAAGTGTAATTCATTTCGTGTTCAAAGTGCATTGGCATATTTTGTCAATTTATTGATTCTAATAAAAACATAATTTAAATTTAATTTAAACTTATTTTTGAAATGCATTTGTGCGCAAAAATGCATACTTAGAAATTGTGCAAGTAGAAGTAGTGTTTGAAATTTTTTGTTTTAAAAATTTTTATTGAGTGAACTGAAATATGATTACAGTCGCTGTATTTAGTAACAACAAAATTTATTTAGTTGTTGTAACTTTACTTTTGGTAAGTTAAACAGTAGAAAATTTATTTTTATGCCACAAAAATGATTGATCATATGTGGGGGCTCATAGTTCGCCCTTGGGCGTATATTTGTCGAACTTTTTAGAAGATTTTACTTCTATGAAATCTGACAAATAATTCTTACAATGATATGGCTGAACATAAGTACACTGCAATTTTTTTATTTTGCTCAAAAACGCTCAATTCAATATGGCCACTTGAATTCGATTTAAGGGCTATGTGCTTGCTTATGATTTTTTAAATCTTGCAGTACTTTGGAAGGTTGAAGATAAAATTCATATGCCCAATTCTGGCTAATTTATTGCGTTAATCAACCTACTTAATGCTTGATTTTATAATTTTTAAATTAACATCGTGTAGGGTTATTCAATATTGCCGGCGCACTTACTATCATTTAATCGATTAGTGTGTTATTTCGTGCAAGAAAGCACTAAAGATGATACCGGTAAAAATGTTGTTACTTTACTAACTTATGCTAAAGCTATATGACTACCGCTACATTCGTACACGTCCAGCGTATCATTTTCGATCCTTTTTTCGGTACATTTGCGAGCTGAAAATCCGTCGTCAGTACATTCCACAAGTTTTCAGTACTTTCGGTACAGTTGCCGCATTTTCAGTACATTTGCCGAATTTCCAGCACATTTTCAGTACATTTGGACAATGTGTGAAACTTATCTCATTTTGTTAGGGTTTTTGAGATGTCAAAGGAGAGGACCTTTGTTTTTAGAAATATGTAGTATATATTAGTAAAATTGTGTTTTCAAGATAAAAGCAAAAGTACATTCGGCCTCTAAAATTTGTACTTTTCAAGCCTCGAATCAGTACATTTTCACAAAGCCCAAATGCCATCACTGCACACGTCCTGTCTAATTTTGAGTTCAACTTGTTGTTTTTTAAAATGTTGAAAAGTTGCTAAGGCCTGTGCTTCTCACCTTGAGACAAGGTGTTTTGTTTAGGTACTTCTATTTCCTATTATACAGCAGTGGTACTTAGAGCGCTCCAGCGCAATAACGTTTTGCGTTTTAAGTTTTTGGATTAATGGCGCTGACTTAAGGTCGATTGACCACTAACATATAAATTAATTTTCATATCGTACCTGTTAAATTATTAATTTCCTATAATATGCTGCTTTCTGAATTGCAAAAATTTGCTTGACAAAACCAATTCGATCAACTTAATTTTTGCATACTTTTTTACATAAAACTGGACGAATACCATGCACTGCCATCAAGTTTATCTGCATAAATTAATGACTTAGCACACCCTTACAAAAAGTCAGTGAAACATGTGATCTTCTTTTGTTTGGAGTTTAATTTTTTATATTAAAAAACAAGAAGTATCTGCTGTGTTAATTTTACAATGTTTTAATTTTGCAATAATTCGCCATCTTGTGTGATGTTTTAATATTGTTTGGCCTGATCTTGCTTTGTGTCACTACAGTAAAGCGGCTCTTGAGTGGTACCAGCAAAATATCATTATTTTTGTTTCTAAAGAAGCGAATACACCCAATTGTGAACGCCGGCCAATCGAGAGATATTGGAATGGACATAACAGCACAAATTAAAAAAATTATAATCTTTTTGAAAATTGAATCAGTGGTTACTGAGATATATCTATTTTTCAATGCACTATATTCTAGTTATTTCAAATAAACTGAACTTATGCTCAAAGTTTTTCTGACTTAATAAAACAAAATCAGATTTTTCATGGAAAAATCCGTCGTGACTGTCGTACACTTTTAAAGTAGAATAAAAGCTAAAGTAAAACACATTTTTTTTCTTATGCTACTTTAAGGAATAACCCTTTGATAGCACTATATTTAGTAGTAAAGTTGATGGCAGACGTACTACTAGTTCCAAAATAAAAACAATAAAAGATCGATTCGTACGGGAGAAAAAATGAAAGTGTTTTTCATGGCCATTTATGGAAAAGCAGAAGTCAGCGAAACATCGGATGTATCGATAGTCGATTTTCGATAAATTTGCTGAAAAAATTTAAATGCAAAATGGCGTGCCAACCCCTACTATGCGCATTTGGCATTGAAATTCTGTAAATATAATCGTAAGTTTCAACTTGCTTTTCATTTGTTGCAGCAAAGATAATCGTCACATTTAAGGCATTTGGAAAATGAAATATCAGTCTTACACAGCTTACAACGACCCTTTTACCAAACACAACCCAAGCCCTATTTTGATCATAGCACTTTGTACTTGAGAATGTCGATGTAACCTTGTAATTTGTACATCCACCATGGGAAAGACTTTTTTGGAGTACTAGAGTCTGAAGTCAGGACCATCAACAACAGCAGGTAGCCATGCTGTTGTTGAAGGTCGCCCTCTTCATTTTTGAGTAATAGCCGAGGAATAAGTCGAAAATAGTAATAGCATTAGCGATTTCAAGTTGAAATTTATTAAGAGACATATAATTTCCTTTTGGCTCAAGCAATTCCAAATGCTTCCGAAAAAGAAGCACGATAATTTAATAACTTTTATAACTCTTCTCCCCTACGAGCGCTAATTGTCCGATTTTGATTTATGTATGACTTTTATTTTCACCGTTGTACGAATTTAACTTGAAAATTTCAGTAGCATGTCAAGTTTTTGGCACAACCTTATCATTAATGCACAGATATCATCCTAACTCGTAAAAGTAAAAACAATTAATTTTGTGCGGCATATGCACTCTCTGCTGTACAAGCCAAAACTATTCGAGAGTATCCTAGGAAAGTTGCACGTACGTCAAACGTTATACTCTCCATCTAAGGATCTGTACAAGATAGTAGAAATCGGATTATTTTTCCTTGTTAATAGAATAGGTCTAAAAACCCAATGCAGATTAGAAAATGTCAAGATATTGGGTAACGATGTATTCATTTGTCGAAAAGATTTCAAAGTTCAATACTGTGACAACCTTTGGAAACAAACTTTGTTAATGCTTGAAATCCAAGACCTATTTTGGACCATCTATTGAAAATTCTCAAAATACTTTCAATAAATCCTTGGATCAAAATGAATAAGAAAAGTCGCAAACAAAAAAAAAAACGTTTGCTTTATTTTTAGTCAATTTTTATTGTTAGTTCTATTTTAAAGCATTAAAATTGGCAATTGTGCATGTCAAGTAAAAGTAGTACAACGGCAAATGCCACAAAACAAAAGACTTAAGACACAAACTTGTTGTACTACAAGTTTATTGCAAAGTTCAGAGAAACGATTTGCATTGTCAAGTGTTTTATGCACTTTCGGAGCAAAAATAAAAGTAAATGGCTTATATTTTACTAAAAGAAATATTTAATTTTAATGTTATTTAAAAAAAAAAATCAGTTTGTTTAATAAAAACAGCGTAGTTTTTAAACAAGAATAACATACTTTTCTTTGTCAATATTTCCGCTATTTAAGGTTTTTACTGCGATAATGTTACCTAACGTCTGTTTCATATTAAGCCACTTTAAATTAATTTTTATGAGCTCACAGAGTCTGGCACAAGTAAACAAACAGCTGTTTTTGGTTTGTTTCTCTTTTAATAATGTTCCCAAGTACATACATATATATGTATGTACTATTTTCGTTTAAAGAAATATTTGAAACGAAAATTTTGAATGCAACTCTGACAACCCCAACATTGACACTAACATTTGCTTTGATCTGTGATTTAAATTTTAATAACACACACAAAGAAATTAAATGCATGCGTATCCTTCTACAACTGCGCATGCCTACAAGCCAGCCGGCAAGCACAAGACGATGGGTTCAAGTGATTTTTTTTCTAGTCTTGCGACCATATGTGATGTATGTTACAGTAAGCAAATACCCGTATGACATGCAACCAATTGTAAAAAGTCGTATGCATTTCGCATTTACATATTTACATAGTCTCATAAAATATTTACTTTAACTCGTTTTTTTTCGCAAACAGCATGCGCAACAATTTCACAGCATCCCAGCTGGGAATCAAGTCATTAGCGGTGCTTAAACATGAATGATTTATGTTGCAGTGAAAAAGTTTTATAATTAATGGGGTTTTAATCTTTAGGGTTTTTGTTGTTGTTGTTTATATTATAATTATATAATTATTTATTAATTTTGATAGACTCTAACTTTCTTTTATTGCTGTTGAAATTAAAATAGAAAATAAAAATTTAAGGCCCGACTTGACGTAGCTCTAAAATTAGAGGTAAGCAAACTCAATTAGTTTCAAAGAATTATAACATTAATAAGAATTTTTTTTTTGGACTGATTTCAGTTTGGAAGTAAAGTGTTGATAGGGGCAAAGTACTCTCGACTACTTTGAAATGAAAATAGTAAACGGAAATACATGGGTTAGGCTGCATATAAAGGTATATAAATCAATAGTCGTAAATTTTTTTTTTTTTTGAGAATGTTCATGATGAAAGTTTAAAGTGAGGCTGACAGTGCACCTAAATATCTCTAATGTTCATTTTTGACCATTTCTAATCTATAGATGCAATAAAAATCCAAATCGGTTTAACCACATCCATTTTTGATCCTTGACAAATGCTCGATACGGTAGGCTTTAAAAAACAATTTTTGGCAAACTTTTTCAGAATTGTGTTCTGAAACGCATTCCTAATAGAAACCTGCCGTTTTTAAGAAAATGCTTTTCCCCTGTTTCCATATAAAGTTCTCAATTTTACAGAAAACTAACTTTTAAATTTATGTTTTACTAGCCCGCCAGACGTTGTTCTGCACTTTCTGGTTGGTGGCGCGATGAGATTGATTTGGTAAAAGTCCCTGTATAAAAAGCCCGCACACTAGAGTTTTTTGAATCGATTGGAGAATAGCTTAGGATGCTGTTAAGATTGTCAAAATATTAACAATTCATACTATCGCAATTGGAAAAAATAACTTTTTGTCGATTAAAACCCACGGGAATTAGCAAAATTTAATGTTCACGAAAAGTGCACTGGTTAAATGTGTAACAGCAATTTAGTGTTGTATGTAACCAATTGCAAATGTAATATACAATAAAGGGTGATCCAATGCGTGTTCCAATTTCCAAATGGGTTCTTTCGACAGCTGTCATGTGTCGATAAGACGTTCACAAAATTTTAAGACTTTAGTTATCATAAGTACGAAGATATGGCGTTTGAAGAATTTTTGTTGTATAGAAATTGCCACGCCTCTTATTCTATCAAAACAAAATATAGCCTATGTTACTCAGGAATAGTGTAGCTTTCTATTAGTGGAAGAATTTTTAGAATCGGAGCAGTACTTCCAGAGATTACCATGTGCATGCAAAAAAAACAGACCTTACATCTTATATAATAAGGGTGATCCAATACAAGGTCCCTTTTCGAACTGGATTGTTTTGACAGCTGTCATGTGTCGAAGGGCTTGTCCATAAGACGTTTGTGTTTAACATTCAATACGACTCAATCATAAATAGACTTACTCCTGAACAACGTTTATTAATTGTGGAAACTTACTACCAAAATCGGTCATCAGTTAGAGAATATTATAGAATTCTTCAACATAATTTTGGTCGTTATGAGCGTCCAACTGAGCGCAATAATCGTAACACCATCGCCAAACTTCGAACCAATTTTATACTATTGAACATTCAACCAGAGTGAAGACAGCCCGAATTTTGAGAATATTTCTGCAGTAGCAGAGTGTGAACAATCGATTCGTCGCCGATCTCAGGCTTTGGGCATTTCTTATGGATCATTGTGGTGTATCTTGAGGCGTGATCTTGGTCTAAAGGCCTATAAAATACAGCTCGTACAAGAATTGAAGCCAGCTGATATTGACTAACGTTTTAATTTTGGTTTATGAGCCTTACAACAACTTCAAGTTGATCCATTATTTTATCAAAAAATTGTGTTTAGCGACGAATCTCATTTCTGGTTCAATGGTTACGTTAACAAGCAAAATTGCCTTATTGGGGCCGATGAACAACCAGAAGCAATCCAAGAACTTCCAATATGTCGCGATAAATGTACTGTTTGGTGTGGCTTATGGGCAGGAGGCATCGTCGGACCGTATTTCTTCAGAAATGCTGATGAAGCCACCTACCACAGTATTCGATCCACTGTTGTATAAGCTCTTGTTATGGAATGTAGAAGCGAAACAGCCCAATTTTTCCAGTAAAACATAGTTTTGATACTGATCTTGCTAAAGGGTGTCTCAAAACTTACGCATGATTTGGTTGTGATACGAAATGAATGAAAACGTGTTACGCTTCCGTATGGCGCTCTATTTGAATAACCCTGAACCAAGGCTGCCAAGCAATTCCCGCCTCGGAAATTTTCCAGTCAAATATTAAAAAGTGAAATTTTTATTTTGGGAAAATTTAATGGTTTTTGTTTTTGTTTCTGTTTGGTGAACAGATATGTATACATTAAAATTAATTCATAAAATGGTAAAAACTTTACTTAATTTTTCAGTCCATATCACACGAATTCTCCAATTCCCGGCTATTTCAGAATTCGCACGCTCGGGCTTGGCCGCCTCAATCCCGATCACTTAGTAACACTGCCTGAACAGTCGTCTGTCACGCTGCCTTCATTTTTTTTAACAATAACACTTTACCGTACAAATAGCACGAAATTCAAATGTTGCGTAAATTTTGCAACACCCATTATAATATATGATTGAATTGAATGCTATTGCAGTTCTTGTTGCCGATTGGTTTTAAGCAGGATTGGCGGAATTGAGTCCGCCAAGTTCGGAATTTCAGGGCACTGTAGAAATTCAAATAATTTTCAGACATAGCCGGGAATTGGACGATTTTTGTGACATGGATTTCAGAGTTTTGTTGAATAAGCGACCAAAAAAGATCATGAAGGTTTTCTCATGCCGAAATTTAGGTTTTACCATTTTATGAAATTAATATTTTCTTATTACTGCCAGAAAAAAAAGGTGCTCAAGTTTTTGCCGTAAAAATTTGACTTTTTACCATGGAAAAAATTTGTTTGCTACTTGTCAACTTGGCAGCCCTGGTTGTAAGCTACAAAATTTCGTTCACCACTGCTCTAAAGCTGTAATCATAGAATCGTAACAAGCTTATTTCTAAGTAAACGTATTAGTTTTTCAACTCTTCTTATCTGTAATTAAGAAAAAACCTTAAATAAGTGAACATGTTTAAAGTCATCATTATTGGCATCTTTGAAATATTTCCTTGTGGGGAATATCTCACTGTCGTCGTTATCGTCGTCATTATCGTTCTCGTTGTAGTTGCTAATACTGTTACTGTTGCTGTCATCGGCAACATCATATACGACATGAGCCTGCCAAGATGGCTTGCACACTGGCACCACCATGTCGGATGTAGGTCAGTGGGTACATTTTCACGGTTAAGCGCTATACAGAGTTGATTAACAAATTATAGCGTGGAGTCAAGAAGAGCAGCCTTCGCAGCAGCAGCAACAGCGGCAGAGCATAATTTGAAACCACAACATTGACAGCATAACTCAAAGATGTTGGTGGTTGTCACAAGATGAAAGAAGTTTGCTATCACAGAAATAGAATAGAATTTGAATTTTCTTCTCCACCTTAACCCACTCGACGCCACTTCGCTGCACGGCAAATTCAACTCATTTAAATGAATGGGTTTCCAATGACACGCGCGCAGCCGCAAAAGTTCTTTAGGTTGTCGCTTGTTAAATTTAAGACTTGACAGCGAGTATTTGAAGCATGTCGCGTGGCAAAATTATCTATTTCTATCTCTAGTTAATGTTGATACGATGAAAGTTCTACGGTAAAACAAAAAAAAAAAATTAAATAATTGGTGGTTTTGGGTAAAACATAGAAATTGAAATGCTTTCTAAACGTTTTTTGTTTTAGTGATTGGAAAATTTGTTGCACGCAAATGATTTTTTATAAGAAATCAATAAATTTGGTTTTGAAAATGTTTATAAATGCGAAAAGGAAAACTTGCGAAGTGATGAGCTCTGGTGGTATCAATGACAACATGTGAGCGCTTTAGTTTAGTAGCAAATTATTTAAAACCTCACAATTGGAGATATAGCAGAAGGATGAACGTTTCACGTTCAAGTTTGATGTCGAGTGAAACGCTGGGCCACGTATCTCTGCTTATACACACTGTAGTAAGCAGTAATGCACAGGTTCAAGTAAATTGAGTACACAAATTGAGTATATAGTAAAACAAATGGAGCAGATCGATTTCTGAAAACAGTGGTTGGAATCATAATAATTGGCTTATTCCCCTGTTTTAACAACTTTCAGGGAAAACTATGAACTCATTGTATTGGACATTCTATGCCAAAACGAAAGGCATTTCGTTTATGATGAATATGTAAAACGAATTTTAAATATCAGCTTTACGAAAAAATTCTTGCTGAAAACTTGTAGCGCAACAATGGATCGACTTATGAAATTCTTGATGAAACATTCAATTACATATAACACTTCCAGGCTATTTTAAAAATGTACAGGAAAAACTTTGATGCATAATTTACAATGTTGATGTTAAAGTCTTTGATATGCGGTTCTTCGACATAAATTGAAGATAAAATAATTATTAATCTGAAATATGTCCCCCTCGTTTGATATATAAATATTAGAGCTTATTTTGAAAATTTTGTAGATTGTTTTAAGCATGGAATTGAAAAAAATTTAACAGAAACTATCAGCTATCTAACTCAAACCTGTAAACAGAACGTGTGTCCGATTTCATTGAAATTATAGGAAAAATCGTACTTACTAAAACGTTGAAAAAACCTGCCCTAGAATCCAAGATAGATATTTTAGTTGTATGGACAGTGTTACCGCTGTTGTCAAACCGAACATCCGCAGGTGTTTCCTTTTTTTTTTTGCTACCATAGGCGTTTATTATAGAATTGGGCTTAAAGAAAAACTCTACCAAAATTTCAGCTTCCCATATTACAATTAATATGGAAAATTTTTCCGTTGAGCTAAGTCCGAATCTAATCTCAGAATTGCTCCATCACGTCAGGTTTTGGAAATCTCCTGAAATCAAAAATCACTGAATTTTTGACACATTTGAAGTTATGTAACATCTTTAGCATCTAAGAGCACGATTCTTCTTCTTTAGAAACAATTCCGAGCATATAGCACTCTGTTTTTGGTTTTCGAACTGACCTTGGCCTGCCTGTGTTAACTTAAATGTGATGTTGAATTTTGACAAACGTGAAACGTTAAATTATGTTACTGAGTATCCAACCACAAAGTATACACCCGGCTAAAGTTCAAATCTCGTAAGAAAAATCAAATTTGATATAAATTTCTCAAAAAAAAATTTTTTTAAATTCAAAAGCTCACAAATTTTTGAGTCTTGGGTTGTTTGCCTTGTAGTCCGGGAGGTAGCGTTACATTTTTCGAAGTCATTTCCTTACATTTTTTTTGCGATTGATTGCTAATGCATAGCCGATTGTCTAAATAAGCGTCAATCACCAGAATAGTGGTTGTGAGAGGTCGACAAAAAACTTTTTTACGCAATATCTTGGAAAGTAAGCCACAAGTAAAAAAATATGTTTTGATCAATGTTGCAGAGAAGATGAAAACATATCGATGCCTGTAAAATTTCTGTATGACTAGATTTGACCCACTTTTCATTGTTTCAAAATTACTATGACCATTTTCGAAAAAAATTCAGTTCTTATTGAAAGTTACTGAAATACGCATTTTTCACATCAAAACATAATTTTTTGCTCAAAATTACAGTATTTATTGAAAACTTTAAAACGATGATAAGTGGGTCGAAAACTGTCGTTTGGTGATTTTTCGGACATGAAATCGATGTGATTTTTTTCTGCTCTACAACATTGATCAAAACATTTTTTTTCAAGTTTTGACTTACTATCCGAGCTATGGAGCAAAATTTTTTTTGTCGGCCTCTCACAACCATACCTACCCCGATTTTGGCGACTGACGCTTATCACGAGTATCAGCTATGCATAAAATACCATTCGCACAAAAAAAATGAAATGGGAGGAAATGATGCAACGCTACCTCCCGCACCATTAGTAAAAGCTTATCTTATTGCTTATATTGTCAACCATAGAAATATGTGGCCGCATTTGAATTTTCAACGCTGGCAAGATCATGTCGCTTTGCGGAGATCGCAGATCGAACAAATCATTGAATTTTGTGCAAATATCAGAGTTTGCTTTAATATCTAAAAAAATATACTTCTGCTCTAACAAGTAAGTAGCTTTCTTGAAAAAGCTGTTGATTTTTAGAATACAAAATTTGTAAATCAATATTTTTTCGTTTAAGCTCTAAAAAACAAATTTTGATTTCAAAAATCTCTCAGATAGACAGTTTTAAGCATGTAAGTAGTGATTTTAACAAGTTGACATCCAAAACACTTCTGTATATTTTTAAAGTACCTGAAGGTGCTGTATGTTAGGCTTGTGCAAAATATATCGATTATCAATATTCGCGATATTTTTTTTGATAGTTATCGGTGATATGTTTTATTTTGATTTATCGAAATACGATTTAATTATTCGACTATCGAACTTCAATATTTTTGCTTAAAGGTAGCTCCGTATACACTCGTGTAGTCCTAGCCTAACAAGGCTAGGTTGCTTGTAGGCAAACTTGGGCCTTAGTGATAACATAAAATGTTTGTCACAGGTAAAACTATACCTAAGGAAGTAATTTAACAAATTTTGGAGTTGGATTGGGTTGTTTTGGCAGATGAGAGAAGTAGAAAATCAGTCGGGAATATTTTAGAGTAGTTAACAAGGAATTGTGGAAAGAGAACAAAGCAAAGAAGACATTCTGCTAAACATTATTGAAGAGGAAAATAATAAAGCTCATGAAGAACTGGAAACTGAAAACAACTACGGTTAAATTGATCAAAAGTCTCTTAGATTAAGATCCAGAATGTTTGAGATACCAGACGGTGTTTGGGATCTCTTCACAAATTTGCATGGTGTAGAATTTCATGCCTTATGTTAGTGAAGCTGCCTCTCCATCTTATGTGGTGGTTATATCTTCGAACACAAACCATTTTATAGCTGTAAGTCTTCCGAGCAAACACAATTTTAAACTGTATTTTGACAACTGGATCACATCAGTAAAGTCTTCTTATAGCTTTAAAAGAAATTCGGATAATGGAAAATGGTACTGTGAGAGACTTACAGATTTTGAATTGAAAAAGATAGGAAAAGGATTTTACAACAGCAAATATGAAATCCAGCACTGCTTATAATATTTACGGTGGATTGACAACAAATCAGTTTATTTGATATGGATCAACTAGTTCGGTTTAGCTAGCGTTGGAGCGCAAACAAAATCAGTATGTAGAAATTTCCAGCCCTTCAATTGTTGCTTCCTATAATAAAAACATTAGAAGTGTGGATCTTTCAGGTATGCTATAAGGACTGTACAAAGCTAGTAACCGCTAAAAGGAATGATATGTTAGAATAATTTGATAGTGCCTGCGCATATATGCTTTAAATGTCTGGCTTCATTTTCGGAAGCATTTGGGATTGCTTGAGCCAAAAGAAAATCATATGCCACTTAATAAATTTCAACTTGAAATGGCTAATACACTTTTATTATTTTCGCCTTATTTCTTGGCAATTACCCAAAAAATGAGAGCGTCCTTCAACAACAATTCAGAGCCAATTCCCGACTTCGGGAACTAGTAGCCCGAAAATGTCTTTCCCATGGTGGATGTAAAAAGTACATAGTTACATCGACATCCTCATGTACAAAGTGCTATGATCAAAATAGGGATTGGGTTGTGTTTGGTAAAAAGGTCGTTGTAGGCTGTGTAAGACTGATATTTCATTTTCCAAATGTCTTAAATGTGGCGTTTATCTTTGCTTCAACAACTGAAAAGCAAGTTGTTTCTTATGATTATATTTACAGAATTTCAATTTAATTTTTTCAGCAAAAATGTCGAAAACCGATAATCGATATATCCGATATTTCTTTCTCGATATATTTCGATGCTGTTTGGAAATATCGATTGTCGCTATTTCGATAATATATTTTATTTGCCCAACCCTACTGTATGTTCATGAACGTTTCCATCAAGAATTTCTGAATTTGTTTTGCTCTAAACTTTCGATATTTACTGTACCAACAACAACCAACCTATGATCTCAGAAATTTTAGAAAGGAGGTCTCAGCACGAAAGTATATACAGTGCTTTATAAAGATATTTTTGCAAATGGTGTTTCACTCCGTTTTAAAAATAAAATTCATTTACGTTCTGATAATGGAAGGAAGTAAGAATTCGTTTAAGAGTATTCTACAGCTGAAGCAATACCCTCAAAGGATAATGCTACGTAGCTTCATTAGCTTTCCGACGAGGTATGCATTGGAAGCGCTTATTTTTCAAAAGATTCTATCCAAAGAAAAATCTCATACGCAAAGAACCAAACATTACATTCGCAAGTTATGGCTTCGTTTTGAGCTTTGCTTAGCAAGCTGAAATTACTGGCTTGTGAAAGTCTTGCAGTACTACAGTTGATACCAAAAAATGTCGAAAAGAAGTCTTTCTCTGACTGCATTACTTGTTGGCATAAACTAAATACAAATATAAAATTTTCATTATCTTTAAAAACAAAAAAATAGATTCAAAGGATACTGCTAGAACCATGTCTTGTGTAGAGTAATTTGCAATATTTATTTAATAGAGCTTACGGTCGACTAAGGAGCAATTACATATGTAATTACAATAAGTAGCAGTCAGTAGCAAATGTTAAAATCACATTAAAACGCCTTTCGTAAGATACTTGAAATCAAATTATTTACGTTAAAACGTAACGCTAGGAATGTGAAAGAAAATTAAAATAGAATTTGAAAATAAAAAATTCCTAGCTGATACGAATATCAGTTTAACTTGTTAACTACATGTTGCCAGCCTTCACTAATTATAAGGAAACAAAGTAAATTGCAGCTACTACTTGGTTTAAAAGAACTTAAATTTTATAAGGGAGGTGTGCAAGTAGTTGCCGTTGCATAATGAAAGTATGGTGATATACTGCAGCAATACTTACAACATTTACGAGTAGCAGAATTTTAAACAAAAATTTCATAAAAAGATATTCGATCGGACTGAATTTATTGGAGCAGGTTCTTGTTGTAAGCAAAGTATTTTTAACCTACTTGAATCCTAGTTATTGGTTACTTCCTAACGTATGGCCGATTTAAGATGTCGAACAAATTATTGTCGATATTCAGAAAATAAGCCTCAAGTAGAAAAAATTTGCTCGAAAAATCTGCGAATTATAAGATTTGAGCCACCAAACATCCAAAGCTTCTCATTTTTATACCCTACACAGAGGGTATATTCACTTTGTCATTCCGTTTGTAACGCATAGAAGGGGGCGTGGCAGGTATGGAAAAGTATATATATTCTTGATCAGCGTCACCACATGAGTCGATATAGCTATGTCCGTCTGTCTGTCTGTCTGTCTGTCTGTCTGTCTGTCTGTCTGTCTGTGTGTCTGTCTGTTGAAATCAGGTTTACGAGAAAACTAAGCAAGCTAACTCAATGAAATTTGGCACACAGGTCAAACCTTTTTGCAAGCTGCTAGCATATAAAAATTGGCGAAATCGGTTCACGGCCACGCCTTCCGCCCATATTCTATGTAAATATACCCAAGTCCATTTTGAAAAAAAAGTTGCTGCGATTTTGATGAAACTTGGTGATTTGGTGAAGATGAGAACAAAATTAAGATTAGCTTAGGTTTGAAGTTTGCAAAGGCTCTTAAAGGGGTGTGGCACAGCCCTAAATTTTAACTTTTATAACGCAATAGCTCGTAAACCGTGCAAGATATTGTGATAAAACTTGGTACACGAATACAAATCTTATACATCTTGAATTGCGCATAAAGTGGGTTGAATTGTCAAAAGTGGGCGTGGTACTTTTTAGTAATTGAAAATTTGGATTTCGTATAACTCCAAATTGGCACATACGATTTTCATAAAAATTTTAGGGATGATACTACCGAAAGCAGTCGTCAATACAAGTTTATTCAATATTCAAGAAAATTTTGTTGTAGGGCGTGGCACAGCCCACAATATTTATAAACGTTATAAAAAGATAACTAACAACGCAATCGCTATGAAATTTAATATGGCAGATATACTCGCTAAAATGTGTCTTCTTGCAAAATTTTGGTACAATAGTGCCGGTAGGTGTGGCACCTCCCATATAAGCAAAATACGTTTAATGCTATAGATAGTGTGCTATGAGAGTAATCTTCATAAAATTTTGTGTGGAGGTGTCGGTTACTATAAGCTTTGAAATTCAATGAAACTTGAAATGATTGTATCAGTGGGCGTGGCACCTCCGTCATTAACATAAAATTGTAAGTGATATTTTAAGTGAACTATTTGAGCAATTGATCTGAAATTTGAAGTAAGTGGTTTACTGGGTATTAGGTGCATATGAATCAAAAGCTTTTGAAATACCAACAGTGGGCGTGGCACCTCCCATACAATTAAAATACCTTAAGTGGCATAAATATCGAAATATATGAGCAATCATACTGAAATTTGGTGTAAGAGATTTGTTTTTGGAAGGCTATTTTTGGATCATAATCGGAGTGGATTGTACCAGTGGGTGTGTCACCGCCCTAAATTCTAAGAATAATTACGGCACATATCGCAAACTATACAAGCTATTATGCTAAAATTTGGTTTGTGCATGTCAATCACGAATATCATATATTGATACAAAAGTGGGCGGAAATGGAGAAGTGGGCGCGACATATTTCGTGTTTTTATTTCTATTCTAATGTTTTCAACATTTCCCATATTCTTTTGACATTTTCAGTTTTTTCCAACACTTTTCAGCATTTTTGAACCTTTTTACATTATTTTCGACTTATTCAACCTCTTCGACATTTTTTTAACATTTATTTGAGTTTCGGCCTGGCCGAAGATAACACCTTTACTAGTTTTTTTTGAAAAGTGCGATTTTTATTGAAAACTGTTAAGCCCAATATTTTTTTGTTAAAATCGAAGTTTTTTTTCGATAATGCGGTTTCTATTTGAAATTTTAAAATGTTCTGCGAAGGGATTTCAATAATCATCAATCAATCAATCAATATTTTTCTATTTAAGACTTCTTCGAAAGGTCTCAAATTTTTCAGCATTTCTTGACTTTTTCAAAGTTCATCGAGTTTTTCAATATATATTGACTTCTTCAGTCTTATGGCCATATCTATGCTCTTCAACATAAAATACACGTGGAGTATATGCCATGTGAATCTAGTGAGGCTGCGAGGCAACCTCGTCGTCAGAACCGAGAACGAGGCTAGTGTTGAAGCGAGGCTGCGAGGCAACCTCGATCTCAGAACTGAGAACGAGGCGAGAATGAGGCGAGAACGAGGCAAGAACGAGGCAAGAACGAGGCGAGTATGAGGCGAGGAGCCGGTGTGATCTCGCCTCGCCTTGGCCGAGGGAGGAAAATTTATTTTTCCACCTCGCCTCGTTCTCGCCTCGGTCTCGTCTCGTTGAACGAGGTTGCCTCGCAGCATCGGTGAACCACTTTTCTCCTTTTTTTGACATGTTTGGAATTTTTTTTTTTTTATCGAATTTTTGAACATTTTCAGCTGTAAACTGGCTGTAAGTTCAACTGCCATTTCTAGCTTTAAAAACCTTTTTCGATTATATCAACTTTTTACGAAATTTTCAAGACTTTTTCAACTCATCAACATTTCTTGACTTCTCAACAAATGGCTGATTTTTTTGGAGTATCCGAGCTCTTTATTCAAATAAACAAACATAGCTCAAAACGCATTAATTCATATGAGCGCACATTAATGTTTGAAAACTACGTCTAACAAAGCGCATAACTGTCAGTCCTACTTTCGACAATTTTTTCAAGCAATTTGGGTCTTATGTCCGCATTTGTTCTTTTCAAAGGCGTCAATCGTTTCTGATTTATCAACACAAAAGCAGGGCTGCCAAGCTGAATAGAAAAAATTCCAGGCCTACTCAAAATAAAATAATTTTTCATTGAAATGGTAAAAAACTTAAGTTTTTTTTTAGGTTAGCAATATTAAAAAATAATCTACGAGTATATAGTCGTCCAAAATTTAATTTTTGTGTGGAAAAAACTTGTTGATTTTATTTTTTTTAAATTAAATTTAAATTTTTTGGTCATTTAAAAAAAATTTAAGTAAGCGTAACGAAAATCTAACAATTCCTGGCTTTTTCAGAAATTTTACAATTCCTGCAGGGCAACCGGCTGAATTGCAATTCTGGGCTTGGCCGGGTTAAAACTGACACTTGAACATTCCATGATGATTTACACATTTGCAAGACTAGACACTAGAAGCGCGCAAACTGACAATTTGCTTGACTGCTATCTCTATTGGAACCTCGGACATTTCTATAAACTATGATTTATATCAAAATTTTCCGAATACTTTTCAGGGTTTTGTACATTTTCGGTTTTTGAAATTCGAGCTACTGTTAAAAACTACAAATTCCAAAATCTTTCACGATTGACTCGAATTAAGATTTTTTCAAGATTTTTTTTGGTTTTTTTAAAAAAAATTTTTTGTAGCTATCTTTAGGCTCACGATTTTTTCCTAAGATTTTGTGTATTCAAGTTTTGGCTATATGAGCAAAATTTATTTCTTGTCCAGTCATTGAAAGTAGAAATATTAGACAGGACTCGAGTTTTGCGTAGCAATAATTCGCTCTATTATTATATCTTCGCCTATATATTTTATTTTTTATCTGATTTTAACTTTGTCAACATCTCAAGTGTTAATTTGCGTAGTCAATTTTTGTTTTGCACGCAGTTGCGCATTTACCCTAGTTACTATTCTATGTAGGTAAGCTATATTTTACAGCTTGTTAAAAGTAAATTATGCAACAGTCTTAAATTAAAACAAAGAATTCTTACTTAAGACCATGGTGTAAAAATACTCATGGAGTAGAGAAGACCACCACACCAATCAACAACATAGCAAGAAGATGACGAGGGGGGCTCTACACAGGTCTACTGCAACACATTGCCATAGCAACTAAAAATGACTGACTTGCACTGACAGTTCAGTAGCATTCAACAAAAATACAAAAAAACAAAAAAACCAAAAGGAAAAATCGGAGCATAGTGTTGGCACGAAATGCGGGTTACCATGATTACGCCAGAACAGAGATAAAAACAAGTTAACAGCATTCAGTTGCAATAATTTCAATGTTTCACAGAATTGCGGAAAACAATTCTCATTTGAATGTCAATCAGCAAAGTGGGCATGATTTTACACGCATTCATCCTGTTAAGTAGAAGTTTTCCAATGAATTATAGATCTTGAGTACCGGAGCAAGACCAAAAATTGATAATCAGCAAGTTTGAAATTAGCCAAAGAACAAAATTAAAAAAAAAGAAAACAAAAGAACCAATAGCAATAAATATTAAATGAGAAACAAAAAATACAGCAAGCTGACATGACTTAATTTGGTGCACCACCAGTACATAGTCCGATGGTCCAATTTCGATTTAATTAAGAACCATTTCATGCAAGAAGCATTGAAACAGAACAGTAGCACTGTTCCGATCCAATAATCAAATTGTCAAAGTCAAACTGTTTTTGTCTGTTATTTGATCCACATGAAGTCAGTTATAATTAAAATATACGTGAGACTATGTAATTATTAATATTTATGGAGCAAAATCAATTAAAATGATCATGTTGTTGGAATAATTTTTATCAACTGAAAATTGTTACCATTCAGCAGTTTTGAGAAAGGATCTCTATCATATGATTAAAGATTTATAAACAACAATTATGTCTAGTAAGTTAATTCATATCGGTAGCATTAATAATATGCAAATAGATGAGATATTTTTTATACCCTACACAGAGGGTATATTCACTTTGCCATTCCGTTTGTAACGCATAGAAGGGGCGTGGCAGGTATGGAAAAGTGCATATATTCTTGATCAGCGACACCACCTGAGTCGATATAGCTATGTCCGTCTGTCTATCTGTCTATGTGTCTGTCTGTCTGTCTGTTAAAATCACGATTACGGAAAAACTAAGCAAATTGAATGAAATTTGGCACACAGGTCAAATCGGTTCACTGCCACGCCTTCCGCCCATACTCTATGTAAATATACCCAAGTCCATTTTGAAAAAAGTTACTGCGATTTTGATGAAAATTGGTGATTTGGTGAAGATAAGATTATGTTAGGTTTTAAGTTTGTAAAGGCTTTAAAAGGGGCATGGCAGAGCCCTAAATTTTAACTTTTATAACGCAAGAGCTCGTAAATCATGCAAAATATTGTGATGAATTTTGGTACACGAATACAGATCTTATAAATCTTGAATTGCACATAAATTGGGCGGAACTGTAAAAGTGGGCGTGCCACTTTTTACAATTGAAAAGTTGGTTTTCGTATACTCCAAATTGGCACATACGATTTTCATAAAAACTTTAGAGATGAAAGTAGTCATCAATACAAGCTTCGTCAATGTACTGAAAAATTTTGTTGAAGGGCGTGGCATAGCCCACAATATTTATAAACGTTATAAAAAAATAACTAACATCGCAATCGTTATGAAATTTAATATGACTGATATACTTTCTAAAAGGTGTCTTCTTACAATATTTTGGCACAATAGTGGCGGTGGGTGTGTCACATCCTATATTAGCAAAATACGTTTAATGCTATAGATAGTGTGCTATGAGAGTAATCTTCAAAAAATTTTGTGTAGAGGTGTCGGTCATAAAAAGCTTTGAAATTAAATGAAACATAACAATGATAAGATTACATCAGTAGGCGTGACACCTCCCACATTAACATATAGTTGTAAGTGCTATTTAATTGAACTATTGGAGCAATTGATCTGAAATTTGATGTAAGTGGTTTACTGGGTGTTGGGTACATATGAATCAAAAGCTGGCGAAATATCAACAGTGGGTGTGGCACCTCACGTACAATTAAAATACCTTAAATATATGAGCATTCATACTGAAATTTGGCGTAAGAGGTTTGTTAATGAAAAGCTATTTCCTTAAAAAATACACTGATCAAACGAAACAAAAGAAGGTGTCTTCAATGTGCGCTTTGCTTTTTGCTTGAGTTGAACAACGTTCACAGCAGAATATGAGTCAGAGTCAAACGAAGCTAAGTCATTCCGTTGTATCGCTCAGTTTCGTGCTGCTGCTTTTGATGACTCGGAGAATGTCAATACTCGACTTTTACTCGACAGTAACTCCAATAGTCTGAAGTCGCAGCGAGTGCATTCACGCATGCCTCTATTACTTATTAGAGTATTTAGCCACACCCATTTGTAAAAACGCACCCAAGTATTCTTTAATATTTCATATTGAATTTCAGGACATTTACTTTAATTGACTGTGAGAAGTGCCACGCCCGCTGCTCCAAAGTCGCTCAATAGTAATGCAGTCCTCACCTGTGCTACATTTAGTCAAACAGCTCACTCAGTATGGTGATTTAAAATTTTTCCTCCTCAAAGGTCAACTTGTTATATAACTAGGAAAATTTGGTCGAAATGGGATGCTAAGTGTTCGTCAGAACTGATTTCCCGCAGTAGATATAGACATAGTGTCTGATCGCCAAAAATTAGGTGTTCGGTCTTTTCACTTCTGTAGAAATTGTAGGAATATAGAGCAGGAAGAAAACATTAGACATTTTCTTTGCTCATGCCCAGCACTTACTAGAAAACGCCACAAAACACTTAGTTCTTTTTTATTTGATGACCTGGATGACCTTAGTTTAGTTTCATAACGAAATCTGGTTAGTTCAATCAGATGGTAAAGTTAGATATCCTATGGTGCCACAATAGATCATATTTGATCTAAGTGAGTCGGTTCGTAGCCGACTGCCACTGCTACCTAACCTAAGTGTAATGAAATCTGTATCAAACGATATATATATCGTGGGAAAAATATTATTTGGTACTCTGGCAGTTCCAAAGAGACCGTTGATTTTAATAGACCATAACCCTAGCAATATTGTGGTCTAAATAAGTATCATATGTTGATTTCTGAGGTCTGTCATAAATCTTGTCGGAGTAAAAGATTAAGTTGATGTAAAAAAAGAAAAAGATATAAATTTTATTATCAGCACTCTACCTAGATATGTGTAGTCAGATGCAATATGCAATAAAGCACCATTCGACGCTATAATAAATTGACCCAGTCGCATCGATATGGACTAATAATTATAAGTATTTATGACACATCATGTTAAATCTTTTCTTTCACTTGAAAGTCAATAAGAACTCATTGGTGTTATCTTTTTTTTCAAAACGTTATCATAAACACAATAATATAATTTTCATAAGCCGTTTGAAGAAAATGCATTAAGCATTTTAGCCCACATGCATTTTATATTGCACTATACAAAAGTTCACTTAAAAAAAAAAATATGTTAATGCCGATGTATTATGCGTTTAATAATTACAATTTATACATTTAATTAGGACAACGCATTAATGCCTGAGAACTTTCATGTGGCTCTAATAAAAACGTCAATTTATTAAACTAATGGTAATGCATCTAAACAAAAAAAAAAAAATTTTTAATGCCATAGAAACTGCATGAAGAAAAAGTAGCACTTTTAAAATAACAGTAGGCAGCAGGTTTTTACCAGCAGATTTCCTGCAAAAATGCAAATGACTTCAATTGTTGTAGCTGTTATTATGCTAATAAAAAACAGCAAAATCATAAAAAAAATATACACAAAATCTTAGAAAAAATAAAGAGTAGCTTCTCATCATCATTGCTGCTGATCACCATTGATGACAATTGACAGTTTGTGTTTTATTTGCTGCATAACTTTAGCATTATCTCTCAATTTGTTGCTACATCTATGCGAGATCCCAGTAGAAAATTTAGATATAGATCGTCTTCTTAAGTGTAGCGATTTTTTTTTTATTATAATCTACCTGATAATTTTATAGGTCTAAATAGGCACAATATTTGTTCTATATAAACTAACGCTTGTTATGATTTATAACACTTGAAGATAGCGCTTCTGACTACAAGTATGTCTAGCAAGCAACAAAATGGCCGGGAACAGACTTTGTCCACATAACTGCAATATCCAGAATTAAAATATTCAGCTATAGCCAAAATAGTTGGTGCATCAGCAAGAACGGTCTTTACGGATATTTCTAGTTATAAGAAGGGTCTAACTGTTTCACGAAAAAAGGGTTCAGGCAGAAAACCGGAATTTTCTAACCCAAAGGTAGCGACGAAGGTGAATCATTTTTAGAATCGGTTCAGTAGTTTCAGAGATTGGCCTCTACATACAAACACACAAACTTTACCTCTTTATATAAAAGTATAGATTTTGCAAAGCTTCAGCTTTTTGATTACAACAACAATATAAGTTCCCCAAAAATTTTTATATTGAAAATAAAATCAGCTTTTAATGGAATTCTCTTAATAGCTTTTTATCAAATGCCGTGTTAAATAACCAGATTTTAATTTGAAGTTAAATTAATCAGTTCCTTGCTAAAACTAATCACGGTATATATCCATCTCGCTCTGATGAAGCCGTCATATCTACACTGAGAAAAAAGTATGGTTTAAATATAAGTATTTGGTTGATAGATTTTTAAAATAAATATTTGTTAACTATGAACAAATTTTGGTATTTATTAACATGTCCTTAGTTGAAATTTAAATTGTCGATTACTGAGCCAAACGTTATATTATTTTGAGTCGATTAAAAATATTTGTTTGGATTGAATATACATTTCTTAATAATATTTTTATTTTATTTTACTTCTGGTTAACATGAAAATTTTGCAATTCGCGACATATTCAGGTAAAAAACTACATAAGTATATTCTGCTTGGTATGCAATTTAGGAATTTATGATTGTATAAATGTAAACGACATCTTATATAAGGATGTAACGATATTGGAAAAATCGTTTTTGGTCATCGGTTTTTAGTACAAATCGATATTAATGAATGTATAATAGAAAATATTTTTTTAGTCAAATAAACGATTTAGTGATAATTAACAATCGAATGATTGCTGTAGCCAAAAAATTTTTTTCAACCAAAATATGATTAGGTAATTATTACCAAATATATAATTGATCCAATAATATTATTCAATTCACTGTACTATGTGACATTTTAACATACATCGCATATAAAATTCGACTATATCAAATATACCATTTGTTAATTATTACCAAATTTTGGTATATTTAATTAAATTGTTTTCTCAGTGTATCAACGCCTAAATAAAAATTTCAAACATTTCGAAGGAACAAAAAAAATTCTATGACTCTGAAATTTAGACTCACGGCTGCCACTAGAAAATTTGATTTGAGACCAAAAATGTAGCAACAAAGACCGACTTTATTCAAATAGAACCAATACAAAAACTCCAACAAAACAGAATTATTGAATATTCAAGTCTGAAAGCAAGAAATAACAGTTTATCATAAAAGCATTTCGAAAATTATGGATGCGCATTTCATATCGATTGATTTTATTTCAGATAAATTCCAATGTTAAACAAATTGAGCACTTTTCACATTTTTTTACTAAAATACTAAGATAAGGGAGCATTTTTTACAAAGATGTACCGAGGAAGCAATGATCACCTATTTTGGTCCCAAAGGTCCCAATTAATGTGGCAATCGTGCATATGCCTTGTTATGGAATTTAATTATGGTTACTGTTTTGCGCACCAAAACTACATCGAATGACATGTCATAACCAATCGAACTTAATCGACGATATGTGATTTTTCCTACCTCCTGAGGCATGCTATTTTAAATCGCTTAATTTTTCACTGGAACTCCGCACAGCATAATAAAGTAAAATAAAAGAAAAAAATGAAGAAAATAAAGAAAAGAACAAACAAACAAACAAACGAGAAAATCAAATAAAGTCACTGACTGATCTGCAATTGTCTCAAGTGTTCAATTGTCTTCATTTGATTGATGAAGATTAAGTAGATAAAAAGAAGTGCAAAAAGCACAACAACAGCAACAAAAACGAAGCATTAGAAAAAGCTCATTCTTCGAACAGTGACAGTAACGGTTCTCAACTGCATTCTCATCGTAATGACAACCATGCGCACACAAACGAATCCGCATAAAGCAACTGCAATGACCACGCTGTAGCAAGTTGAGGCATTAAAAATTGCAGTTTAATACTCTGGCGCTGCAATGTGATGCTGCAAGCAAAAGGCAGCAACATCTGTGCATCACTATGCATGTAGCAGTTTTTATACCCTACACAGAGGGTATATACACTTTGTCATTCCGTTTGTAACGCATAGAAGTGGGAGTGGCAGGTATAGAAAAGTATATATATATTATTGATCAGCGCCACCACCTGAGTCGATATAGCTTGTCCGTCTGTCTGACGAAATTACGTTTACGGGATAACTTAGCAAGCTGCTAGCATGTAAAAATGGGCAAAATCGGTGCATGGTCACGCTCACCGCCTATACTCTATGTAAATATATAAATATATCCCGGTACATTTTGAAAGAAGTTGCTGCGATTTTGATGAAACTTGGTGACTTGGTGAACATGTGAACAAACTTAAGAAATGTTTCAAATTTGCAAAGGCTCTTATAAGGGCGTGGCACAGCCCTAAATTTTAACTTTAATAACGCCATAACTCGTTAACAAGATATTTTGAAGAAATTAAGTATACGGATACCTATCATAAATACCTCGAATTGTGCTTAAAGTGGGCGGAATAGGAAAAGTGGGCATGGCACTTTTCAACAATTGAATATTTTGATTTCGTATAACTCACAATCGGCACACACGATTTTCATGAAAATTTTAGGTAATTAATTTTCAATGTATTTTTAACATTTTTTTAAAAAGTACTTTTAATGCAGTGTAGGGTGTGTGACTTTCGGCCTGGCCGAAGATAATACCCTTATTAGTTTTTCTTCTTTTTGCTGTCTCCTCACGTTATCCCACATTGAGTAATCAATGTCATTGTATGAATCAACATCGCTATTTGCCGCAGACGGCACCAACGCTGCTGCATTTGTGAGTTTAAATCACTCGCGCACATGCAACCTTGAATATGTCCTCAAGGCTAGGAGATATGTGTTCCGGAAAACACATGCCCAAAATGCGTTGCACATTTTAAATCATACATATGCAGTATAATCAGAATAGTCTCCTGCTACATAGACTTAGAAATTTAAAAAAAAACCCAAAGAAATTTTACTACGTAGATTAAATTTCGTTTGGTTTTCGAAAACTCAATGTAATGATAGTTTAGATCTTCTTTATCTAGTCGAATGCTATGGAACATGTTTTTCTTGAAACTCGATCGGTATTTTACCAAAAGCTTTATCATTCAGAATCCGAAATATCAGAGCCACAATCAATTTTAAAATATCTGGAGCAGGTGGCGAAAACTGAGTATGCGATCTTGCTCTGAAACCTATGCGAATATAATCAGAAACCTTTTTTAACCGAATTAGCTCGTTCTCTCGAAAGAAGTTCTGAAAAACGGTAATTGGCTAAAAGTTATTTGATTAAAGCTATTTAAGTTTCTCTACCCAACAGTAAACGGCAGCGCGTACAAAAAGCTTCGTATGTGCTTCAAGCGAAGCAAGAATCTGCTTCCATTGCAATTCTCAATGCTTAAATTTCTTAACATAGGATTTCATTGCGTGAATACACATCTTTGGAAGCATATGAAATGCGTATCCTGAGAAACTCCTGTCATGTAGAACTGTGACTCAATTTGCTTGAACCAAAGCATGGGATCGGAGCGCCAAAAAGGTGGAGCTTTAACAGCAATTCTTGAAATTTCATTTGGTGTATTTAAAGATGATGGTAGAGATGAAAAATTATCGTCGTTGCTAAGCATTGTCAGGGTCACCAATTTTGGAAACGATGAATAAAAACTCTTAAAAAGGTTTTTAAAAGATTAATTAAATTTATTGATATGCTTCCTTGGATGTTGAATAGAAGCACATTTTTGGAATTACCTTCATATTAGAGGTCTGCGTGAGTGCTTCTGAAATGCCTATCAAGCCACGCTGCACGATTGCGAGCCTTTCGTTCCCTTACGAACGCAAACCTTGAATCAAATCAAAACAAAACAAAACATCATGCAAGCGAGGTGATTGCTGCACTAACAAATAAAATGTTCTGCGATTAAAGCGAGTTGAATCACTCCTAGCACTTTATTGACCAGTTTCTACGACCATATCTAGGACCCATCGATTGACACTTCTCTTGCCCATATCAGACATACTACAGTTTCCACCCGTACATAAGCGTTTTTTCATATGGCATAATCAAATTTTCTTGGACAGCTCAGAATCCAAGCCCGAGGTCACTCATTTTAATCGCCGTTTCTATGGCCATCCTTAAGACCCATCGATTGACATCTCTTTTGTTTAGATCAGACCAATTTAAGTTGCCACCTATATATAAGAGATTTTTCGAGTTCATGCATTTTATTGGCCGTTTATATGACCATTCCTAGGACCCATCGATTGACATGACTTTCGTTCAAGTAGATCCAGCTTTAGTTTCCCATATTTATTTGAACCAAAACTTTCCCAAGTCCCTTATGAGTTTGGTGCAAATGTTTTGTATCAAAATCTGCATTCATTGCTTTTTTTTCATGTTCGGTGTTGTAAATGTTTTGGTTTGCCTTGAAAAACATTGACACCGAAAAACGAGTCAGAGCGAGTCAGAGGCACAAGTCATATCGTCGTTCAATAGCTCTATTTTGTGTAACTCTACTGAAGACTTGCATTGTGCAATGTCAATTGTGTCATTGTACTCGACAGTAAGTACACTGATCGGTTGACAGAGCGAGTGCACTCACGCAGATCTCTGATGTATATACTTACATACATGTGTAGATAAAAAAAATACTCAAGATATGTTCAGTGATATTTAATACTAAAAATAACTGAAATAATTTTTTTATTTGCTTCCGTTTAAATTTTTAACCCAGGCCTCCTGCGTTATGCCAGTGCTCTGATGTGAGCACATCTTAACCAACTGAGCTTCTTTTATTATTTATTTCAGTGAGAATAATGTTGAGTTTTCGATTTCTATAGTTGCCACTTAATGATTCATATAATATACTTTTAGCCAGCCGAAAGATAATAATGGGCTTGGCTGATGTCGTTCAATTGCGCATTTAACAGCACAGAATGCCCAGGATCAAACCCGAGTGGATACGGAATAAATGTTTTTTTTTATACCCTACACAGAGGGTTCACTTTGTCATTCTGTTTGTAACACATAGAAGGGGGCGTGGCAGGTATAGAAAAGTGTATATATCATTGATCAGCGTCACCACCTGAGTCGATATAGCTGTGTCCGTCTATCTGTCTGTCTGTCTGCCTGTTGTAATCACGTTTACGGGAAAACTAGCAAGCTAATTCAATGAAATTCGGTCCATAGGTCACACCATCTTACAAGCTGCTTGTATGTTAAAATGGGCAAAATCGATTCACAGCCACACCCACCGCCTATGCTCTATTTTGATGAAACTTGGTGATTTGAATAGCATGTAAGCAAAATTAAAATTGAGCTAGGTCTCAAATTTGCAACGGCTCTTAAAGAGGCGTGGCTTAGTCCTAAATTTTAACTTTAATAATGCCATAACTCGTTAACCATGCAAGATATTGTGATGAAATTAAGTGCGCGGATACAGATCATAGATATCGTGCTTAAAGTGGGCGGAATTGAAAAAGTGGGTGTGGCACTTTTTAACAATTGAAAATTTTGATTTCGTAAAACTCACAATTGGCACATACGATTTTCATGAAAATTTTAGGTAATTAATTTTCAATGTATTTTTAACATTTATTTCGAAAGTACTTTCAATGCTGTGTAGGGTATGTGAGTTTCAGCCTGGCCGAAGATAATACCTTTACTAGTTTTTAAATTAAATAGGATTTCAAATTAAATGCTTCCGTGAAGCATATCTGACGTGCTTCACTTAGAAACTGCTTCCAGATTTCTCGTTGGGTATCCTAATCAAACTTCTACTTGTAGGGGGGGAGGGAGTGTCACACCTACTTGTACAATGCTTATTTGTAATATCGTACCAAGTGTGCTAGCATTTCCTAGAGTACTTTAAATAACAGCGTTTCAAAGTATGCTTGCATGGGAAGTGCCACGCCCATAACTACTTTTTGTACAAACTTTGTCCGTGATATCAAATGTTCTTGTGTGGTGTTTGGTATATTTTACGAGAAGGGTTCTGACCTTAGCGTTTCATATTGTATGCTTGCATGGGAATTTCCCAGCAGTGCTGTTTGGAGCATTTTTCTTACATTTTGTTCCAACTTAATCGAGAAAATAAAGTGCTTAATTTAAAAAATAGATCTGGCGCTTTTATTGCCATTCCCCCTATGTACGGATTTTTAATCCTAAGGCTTTGAGAGCATCTACAAGAATCATTCCCACATAATTGTTTACCCAAATCGACTTCTTTAAGTTAACTGGTCTTAGGTTTACTCCGTTAAAGCATAAATGTATTTACTTCATCTGACTAAAAGAACAACTAATCTTAAACGGTTTTATGCTGATAAGTTGGGAATAATTGTGATAAAAAAAGCCCTAATAACTTATTTGTAATTAATGGCCATAAATGATTAATTACATTTAACAAGTTCAAGCAAATTTTTGTCACGCTTTAATTCCGCTTGGCAAACAATTAAAAGAACAATACGTAATGCAACTGGAACTCCAATAAGACGGATAAAATACGTAATTGTAGAAATAGTAAAAAATGCGATCGTCGTCTCTACGCTGTATTGTTAATAATGTTACATAACGGGCAGCATGGTCAGCACGGCAGAAGCACCACCAGCAGCAGCAGCAGCAGGCGCACAAATAACATGGTCAGCAATTTTTTTTTTTCAAAAGAGTACTGAGGCTCCACATTCTAGATGCAGCTACGAAATGCTATGTAACTGTTGCTGCATGCTATTGCACGTTGCATAAAAATGTTGCTGCAGCAAAGAATTAGACCGGGAGATCTTGTTTTTTTATTTCGTTTTTTTTTTAATATTTATGTTAGGTTTCTTTAAGTCTCATTGCCAGTCAGGCATGGTTACGTTGACCAGGAATCTTAGACATCTTAAATGAACAAGTCAAATATACGAGCAGCAGCAGCGGTAGCTTTCACTGCAATGTCATGTTTCATAAAGATGTGGTGCAAAATGTCATGCAACAATACACTGGAGACAATTGTTGTCCTTTGTTTGTGGGCAGGTACTATGTGTTTATGAGAGGAAATCAAAGTTCCTGAATTTATGTTATGTCGTATGATGAATACCTGACTCTGGCAAAGAGAAAACATTATTTTTGTTCACACCCTACAAACGGGGTGTATTCAGTTTATTCTTACGTTTTTAACGCATAGAAGAAGTAAAGTCAAAGTATATACACCGGAGCACCGATTTGCGTGGATCCTGTTTGCATTGTTTCGATTTGCATCACTACATACGATAGGATTTTGTCACTGAATATCACATGTGAAGAGTTTTTCAATTTGAAATATCGCATCCATAGGATTTTTTTATCAAAAATATAATTTTTTATCCACTAAATATTTCAGTTTTTGACCCAATCAATGAAAATATGAACTTTTATAGAAAAGGAAAAGTATATCGATTTGCATCGTTTCAGTTTACGTTGCATTACCCCGGTCCCTATAAACGACGCTATTTGGGGCTATGGTGTGTTAGACATTATATCGTAAGTCCAAACGATATGAGCTGGACCTTAGGGTAACCGATTTTACTGATTTTTTTTGTGGGCTGTATTTGAATAGTTGGAGATGAATCATTTTCGCACTTTTATTTCTGAAAATTTATAAAAAATTAAAGAACTAAATCTTAAAATATTATGCCAAAAACAAAAAATAAGTTACACTTTGTGAAAAGACTGGATGCAGGACTCAATACATTCTCTGAGTGGAGTCGTGCTAACCGAGTCAATTTTAATGCTATTGAATTCCAGTGCTGTCTGTCGTCTCACAGACGAATGGATTACTCCCTTCTTTCACATAATATGGCTGGCTTAGGTTAGATTAGGTTAGGTAGGAGTGGCAGTCAGTTATGAAAAACCGACTCACTTAGACCAAATGTGATCCATTGTGATACCACAGGGTGTTTGACTATACCCTCTCGTCGAACCAACCAGATTTCATAATGAAACAAAAAATCTGACCTACACTAACATGTCTAAGGTCATCCAGGTAATCAAATAAAAACGATTGAAGTGTCTAGTGGCGTTTTCTAGCAAGTGCGGGGCACGATCAGAGAAGATGTTTAGTACTTTCCTCTTCTTCCACATCTCCACAACTTCTACAGAAGTCAAAAGACCTAACACCTAATCTCTCCGCATGTCTGCCGATGAGGCAGTGGCCAGTTATGACTTGCAACAACTGACAAGACACTATGTCTAGTGCGAGAAATTAGTTCTTACGAACTAGGCCAGATTTGCCTAGTTATATTACAAGATGACCTTTCAGTCCATCTTTTATTAGCATTTCTTACCATTTCTTCTTTAAGCAAAAACTTGCAGGTAGCAAGTGGCATGCCAACACCTTCCTTGTCCTGAGGAATTTTTGCAGTAGTCCCCTGCCTAGCAAGCTCATCCGCTTTGCAATTGCCGTCAATGTTCCTATATGGCTGGCTCAGATCTGGGAATATCGGTTCAACCGAACCTGAGGTGGACATATGATGTGTTCGGTGTGTCGAAAGAAGCGGCCAAGTGTATTGCTTTTCTACTAAGATGTTGACCTTCGGAATGTGTATTTCGATAATATTAGATCCAAACTAGAGTACAATTAACATATTTGGGCCGGGAATTCAAAAACTACTTTGGAGATGCTAGCTCAAGTTCAGCGACTTGTGATGAGCTGTCGTCTTCTCTAATTGATTCCCTTTGCTACCGGCGTAACGTAGGGTGTTTAACCCCTTTCCATAGATACTACAACAGGATGTGTTCTGGAGAGATAAGTGAACTGGTTCCATCAGTTAAGATTTTCTCTCGTAGCACTCGGTCGTCTAATTAGGTCCATTCTTTCTGCGCCACGCGAGTGCTCAACAGAACATCACACTTTCGTGATAGTTCCTCGACAGCTGTCACATCGGTAAATTCAAAGTGAATCTTCACCGACACTACTCCATCTATCTCCTTTTCCTCTAACCTTTCTCCTTTTTTTGAAGTCATCACGATACATTGTACTTACAAGGGGCATCCCCTGAGCGTTGGCTTATGGTTTAAAAAAAAAAAAAGTGGAACAAACAAGTTAACGAAAACGAAGTACACTAGCTTGCTCAGCGTAGCTAAAAGGCTCAGTGAAATTTTAACGTAGCGATGGAAGAGATAGTTTTTGTGAATTATTACCACATATACGCCCTTAAAAAATGGTTTTTCAATGAGTACATTGATTTTCAAAACGAGTTCATATATTTTTACGAAACTCAGGATGATTGTGTACTTCATACTATTAAAATCAATTTCTGGATCAAAATTGAACTGTATTCTACCAGTGAGTGTGTCATCACTCTAAAACAGACTTATTGCGACATATCTTGCAAATTATTCAAGCTATTGTGATAAAATTCTGTGTGCTGCCGCCGATCGTGAATATTAAATAGTGAAGCAAAAGTAGCAAAAGTGGGTGTGGCATTTTTTGATTTCTTCAATGTTGTTCAACACTTTCAACATATTTTTCCGGATTTTTCAACTTTTTTCCACATTTTCCATATTCATCCGTCTTTTTGAACTCTTCCAACATATTTCAACACCTTTTGACCATATTTTCTTGTTTCAAAACTTTATTTGATTCTTTGAACATCTTTCAACTTAATTGCATTTACCAAGACTTTCAACCTGTTTAACTTGTTTTTCGAGTTTTTCAAACTCTTTCAATTTTTTTTAACGTTTTCCATATTTTTTTGACTCTTTCAGCATTTTTTGCCTGTTTCAACACTTTTCAACTTTTTTCAACATTTTCTTTTTTTTCGAGTTTTTCAACATTTTTCCGCAACCTTTGTTTTGCAACTTTTTCAACCTCTTCCAACTTTATTCAACATTTCCCACACTTTTTTTTATTTTTTAGCCCTTTTCAATAATGTTGAACTTTTCGATTCTCTAAACCTCTTTCAACATTTAAAATATTTTTTCATATTTTTTGGACTTTTTTAACCTCAAAACGAAAAACCGAACTATGGTCGATCTCCTGATAATAATGATTGATATGTACAGACTAAGAATGATTGCAGTTCAATGGAGATTGACGTTGTACCTCAGATTTGTCGCTTTCGAAAAGGCTTTCAAAGGCATTCCTTAGAAGCTTAACTCAGACAAAAATTCGGCAATGGTGACTAAGTCCGGGGCATGAGGTATCAATTCGTAGCCAAGTTCATGGAATGTTGGCATTGTGACTACACGCGTCTCGCGATTGCTTTAATGATCAATTGAGAGCAAACGCGGCTTTTGCAACCCTACTGATCATTGAAAATCGGAACCACTGTGCCATATGAAATGCTACAATCTCACACACAACACTCTCCAATCGGCCAACACCATATAGTGAATTTTTTCGATATTTTCGGTTGTATTGACCTCAATTGGCCGTTCAGCTTCACTAGTGCTTGTGCGACCACAACAAAACTCAATAAGCCCCTTTTTTACCAGTGAAGTGCAGAGTCCTTCATAGAACTTATGAAGCGCTTCATTTATTTGTGTGACTGTTATTTTTTTCTTTTGCAAAAAATAATGTTTTATGCACTGAGCTAAATAGACTAAATGGAGTTTATGGCAGCGTTTACACCACAGGCAGAGAAGTCTAAGGCAACTATTTTCTTGGCGGTTGACATAGTGAAGATTTCTAAACTTGTTGTCATGTAAATACTGACAAGACCATAAGATCTTAAGAACTCTTCGCATTGTTATAAGTTAAAACAAAAAAAAAAAAGTTGAATGATATTTGAGATGACCTAAAATTTAATATAAAAAAAATTTAAGAAATAATTACAAGCACATATGTAGGAAATGATTTATTAAAAAATCATCTCAGTTGGTAAATATATTTTAATGGGGCCAACACGTTCCATAGATGCAAACAGTCTAATTTTTTTGTTGAGGTTTTCTTTTAATGCCATATTTTCACACTAACGCAAAGAAAATTGGACCCCTAATGTGCAAACAAAGAACATCATTTTATTTTCATCATCAACCAATTTTCAACACCTTTTGTGCACATTAAAATTTCCCGATCTCAACTCTAGCGTTCTTGATCACTACCATCGTGCCCATTTAAGTTTCATTCTACAGTCCATTTGCAGTTACTTAATATGCTGCTAAGTAGCAGGTTGAAAGCAACCTCTATTGCACCCAAATGAAAAGACCGCAACAACAACGTCGACAACAATCAATGGTCTTAGAATAAAGCGAAGATATAGAGCGCTTTCAGAAGAAGAACAGCAGCAGCAGCAACAACAATAGCAACAAAAGCGAGCACTTATGCAAAGAAAAAAAGGTAGCAATACCAACAACAGCAGCAGCAATCGATGTCGGCGGCACATTGTTTAATTTCCGGATAAAATGGTATTTTTTCCTTCGTTTTTTTTTTTGTTTTTTGTTCTCTCACTATTTTCATTCTGGTCCAGTAGCTAAGTTGCTGCTCCTTTGAATTGCTGCCTTTACTTTAAATTGAGCCAAATTATTCCGTTAAATTTAAACAAAGCACTATATACCTTACTTTTTACATTCGAAAGTACATTCTGTTTGTTATTTGATGGCATGGACGCTAGGGTGTACCCTAAAATTAAATCAATAATTAATATATTTCAAACAATATATATGTATATATATCTGCTGTCCGCGATTTCGTGTTCTGAACTTGATTCCTAATTTATGGGATTATGGGCATATAAACAGTAGAGCCTCGCTGGTCCGGATATGGTCTTATTAAACGCAAAAGAAATTCACAAAAGAGAATAGACAAGAATTTCTCAGACCGAATTTGCTCGTGTAAACGTTGACTTACAAACGCCTGTTTTTGCGTGCGCTCTATTTCATTCTTGTAGAACGGGGAGTCCCCGAATATATTCAAAAGTACGGTTTTTAGTCTGCTGTTCATCAAAATGACATCAGAAAGGTCGCATAAGATGTCAACTCTCACCGAACAAGAAAATGTTTTAGCTCAACTTAATGGTATTAGTGGGAAAATGCTTACATAAAAATATCGAGTTGGTACATCTACAATTTCTGATATAAAGAAAAATAAAGACGTTTGTTTTCGTTTTTATAGTGCATTGGTGCCTTTGCTCTTATAATTTGAATATGCCTTTGGTAATCCAGATATTCCGGATTGGGGCCGGTTTAAATTAATCTGGACTAACGAGACTTTACTGTATTTCTCTATCCTCCTACTTGTTCAGTCGGTAGAGTTTTTTGCTTTGAAAAAGTTTGCGGTAGAGTTTTTTGCTTTGAAAAAGTTTGAACAGGGTCGATATTTATATATAATATATTAATAAAATTGGAACTCTTATGAAAAACTCAAGCCATTGGACTTGTGAGAAGTTTGAATTTTTGGACCATCTCTACGCCTACGACTAAATTATCTACAGCAAACTTAGAGTAGGCAAAAATCTCAAAATTTCTTGACATATTATTTTTGCGGTCATTTTAATATGTAATATTTATATTAAATAAAGTCTTGGACACCTTTGAACTGTGGTAGTCAAAACTACAATTTTTCACATGGTTTTCGATCTTAATAATATATATTGAAAATCATCCATGTTTCAGCTTCTGCGAGGCATACATTTTTTCTCTTTACTGACTGGACCAATATTTCTTCATTCAATTTCTCTGTCCCTCCATTTCTATCGCTATTTTTATCTGTATTCGTATATCAACCTGCATCGCAGTGTATTCATATCTCTATACCACTATCTCTATTTCTTTAACTTTCTTGATCAAGCCCTACATAGTTTGGTTTTTTTTTGTATTGAGAGTATGTGCGTGATCTTGAGTCTTGATTAGAAGATTTACTTTTTTACTTTTATGGGTGTTGTGACGCCCACTTATTAGAATCCACTCGCTTTTCGTTGAGAAAGTGCTTCTATCATTTCTTACGCTTGTCTCGGATATCGTTGCGTTTCATCCAACACTGTGCCATATACCCTTACGCAAACTCACACATTTTGCCATCTACATAAGCCTTCTGTCATATTGTGTAGCAGTCTCGAACTTTTCTCTTTTAGTTTTTCTTCTTGAGCCCCTGTCTAGATGGAAATTTTTCGATAATTCTACCTAAAATTAGATTTGAAAAACGAGAATCTGAAATATCGTTAATTTCCAAAAATCTAAGTCTCTCTTTTTATTTTATATCCCTCATTTGTTTTTCTCATAGGATACAGAGAATAAGAAGTATTAAAGAGGAAAAATGAACATTGTGGTAATCGCTACCAGTTGCTTACTGCTGTATCTGAGCTTTTAGATAGAAATCGCCACGCCCATTTCTCTGAAAAGTAAACTGATTATGTCTCCAGTGTTGTTGCATTGCTTTGGAAAACCTTTGACACATGATCATTTATAGTTTATGCTTCTATAGAAGTTGCTACGCTTATTTTTTCAAGCCCGAACGACCTCCATCAAAGAAATGCTAGTGTAATACGTTAAATAGTGCTTTTGTCTCGAAGTTGTCCCCAAGTTTCACTACCACAATCCATTGCATAGCTTGTGATAGAATATTAACATACATTTTGGGGGAGGTGCTGCTCCCGTTAGAACTCAAATTTTGAAAAATTAGATCTTAGTGACATTTAAGGAAGATCGCATATGAACTGTAAGATGATAAGTAATAAGTCAGTATTTATAGAAAAGAGACCATTTTAGTATATAAAAATTTAGTTTCTGCTTTTCTCAGATGTGTCATACTCTTTAAAGATCCCTAATGTTAGCCTAAATCAGAAAAAGATCATATGTTTCAAATGGAAGGAATGAAGTAGTCTGGGGTTTAAATTTTTTCTAACCAATTTTTTCTGTACTAGATTGTTCTTCTGTATGATATATAGCTAGCTTAGAAGGAACACCCTAATAAATGTATTTATGCATGTGCCGCTTTTTAAAATTTTCCTTTGGAATTGAATTAGTGTTGCTTGCCCAACAAAGAGTGCTTTTTTTGTTTTTTTTTTAATAAATGACATCATTTTTCCATTAATTTTTTTTTTTTTTATCTTAACTGACAATCTGCTGATTGTACTATAATTATTTTGGTAGGTGACTGTATCCACTTCAGATCCTATGTCCTTAAGGTGTGCCAAATTTATCTGTGCTTTCTCCACATAATGATTTTTATCAAGAAAGACTTATTGAGGTAACTAAGAACTCCCTAAGACAATCCTATTTTTAAGTAATTTTATTATTTTAATGTGAGTTTTGAAGAAATTATTTTGTTTCCATTACAGATTATACAACATTCTTTGGCTCAGGATTATGATGGTAAGTAAATTAACTAATTCGATAAGCGACAATACATCCCACTGAAAGTTTCAAAATCTGTGTGTTGGAAAAATTTGAATTTACCATTTCGGTGCGTCCTATATTTTGTATAGGACCAATGCAGTGCCGGCTCGAGGGGCTTTCGCACCGCTCAGCCGAACAGGGTACCTTTGCGTAAGGGGCGCGTTGTCGGGCGCCTTAAATTTTTGTTTTTGGGAAAATACTTGATTACTTTCTCAATCCATTAATCAGAACTCTTCAGATCAGATTGAGCTAGAAGTACGAGAACTTCTCAAGCTAAGTCTGCTCCTAAAAATAACAGTTTCAAACAAAACTTGAATGTAGATCAGCTCAAAAATTACTTACAATATGAAGTCTGATGATGAAAATAATAAATTTAGAAAGAAAAAAATTTACGGTCTACAAGTTACAACTTTGACAACGTAGATCATATTTCTTGGTCCCAAATTCGCGACGTTAAAACATTTGATTATTTAGTTTTTTTTGATCCTAAACAATTTAAATTGGAAATGTTTCCCCAATGTAAAAGTGGTCGTCATTTTTCAGATTCTCTCTTTCATCGCACTCTACCTTATGTTTTTGTTTCACATGCAAGGGTCTTAGCCAACACTAAATTTAGTAATTGGCATCATCTGACGGAAACACTAAAATACATAGGCAATATCCAAATCACATCAAATCTTATTAAACTTGAAGTGAGTTCGAATCAAGACTTAGGAAACACAATCGGCCATGCTGAGCAGCATTTTATCACATCGCTGAAAAAAAGATTTGACTAGACTAATGAAAACTATTTCAATTCTTGCCCGGAACATTATGGTATTTCGAGGGTATTCCGACGAATTGTACACCAAAAACAATGGATATTATTTGGGTCTTATACAAAGGCCCAAACGTCTTCAGTGTATGTTTAGAATTTCATCAGTAAAAACAAGTTAGAAGATCTTTACCCTAAGGTTTAGATATCTCTTAAGATTTTCTAACGACTCCCATTTCGCAAGCGGGTAAAGGAGCTTTTCTGAGCTGAAATTGATAAAAACTTTTTAGCGATCTACGATGAGTCAAGACCATCTAAATTTACTAACGATTTTATATCGGTCGATAGTGAAATGACTCATATTATCAATTTTTCAGAAGCTATAGAACATTTTGCTTGTCTAATAGTAACAAAATCTAACCTTCTGATGAGTGGCGTCACTTCACCAAATTTGGGGGGGAGGGAGAGTTTGAGAATTATAATTCCACCACTATTAGATGGTTTATTGAATTAATATATTGAATAATAACTAGTATCCTTCTGGGGGGGGCGGCAATACCCTCCCCAACCCTACTGAATTGACGCCACAGCTTCTGATAGTCTTGTAGCCTTTGAACTTGCACTATTTCATTGCACAAATATCAGGAGAGATCGAACTGAATTTATACCGCAATTTTTGTCATAAAAAATTTGTTCAACTAACTCTATGGAATAAGACTGTTCAGAAGGAATGATGTACTATTTTTCTCTCTTCGCAATATAATTGACACATATTATAGACAATGATGGGCACCAATCTTTTCGCAAAACTTCGTTTCCATATGGAGTACTACTTCTGCTGAAGTAGAACTAAATCGTTGTTGTGCGTTCAGATTTGTTTACGTATACACAAATGCTCTCTCGTTTCTTCCAAATGAGCTCTCGCTAAACTTGCAGTAGAACTTGTGCCCATCTACGATTACAGAATATAAAAGCTGGCTAAAAAAAAGGACGCTCAAACATTTTCTGAACAGGGTGTCGATATCGCTCGAGCCGGCACTGAACCATTACAACGTATTGGACAAATGAGCCAAATGGTCAGTGGACGATTTGTCTTTTCTTTGCACAGCAGCAGTCATCAAACTAAAGCAGAGGCTAAAAAACGACTTTGAGCTTTTTCTGTACCACTCCTACAATCTTAAACTACGCATTTAAGCAAAAATATTCAATTTATTTTCTTAAAAATCAACTCTCATATAGTGGGTGATATACAGTGTTCCTTCTCTACGCCTGGATCCAACATAGAAGATCTCATTACTGCAAAACTTAAGCGACCAGCTGGTTTTAAGGGAGCGCCACTCTTTGCTGACGACCGAAGTGTGCATCCAGAAAATGACCGCCATTGTTTAATTAAACAGGATCCCAATGATCCAGCAGAGCTAACGTATAATTTAAGGATAACTGATTTCTCACGTTGTGGCGTACTAAAAAGAAATGTCAGTAATTACAAGTCTTAAAATCAAATGCTTTAAATCTTAAACGTAAATATTTATTTCAGGGATTTGTCCATGTACGAATATGGTTTCCACAATTTTCTGGTGTCGTTATGCAGTCCGACCAGGAACTAATTATTATGTGTAAGCCACCGGAACCAACAGTAATAGAAAATAAAGCAGCAGGATTTGCTGGCAGCTTGTAAGTATTATATCTGAGAAGGGTTAATATTTAGAGGGTTTAACGGGGTGTTTTGGACCCATTTTTGGAAAAAAATTTTGAGTCACAAATCGTTGAGAAAAAACAAAAATGGATTTTGGTGACAGTGACAGGGGTGGTCTGGGACCCTCATAAAGGGGTGTTTTGTATTAGTTTTCCGGGAAAAAAAGAGGACGAAAATGAATTTTGAAAGTGACAGGGGAAGTCTCCGACCCTCCTAATGGAGTGTTTTGAACACATTTTTGGAAAACAAAATTTTGTTGCACGAGTCGTTGGGAAAAGGCCAAAATAGATTTTACAAGTGATAGGTGAGGCCCCAACCCTCCTAAAGTGGTATTTTGAACCACTTTAGAAAGCGGTCGCACAGTTTTTTGACATTTTTGATTCAAAGAAATTGAATTTCTGTGACAATCGTGAGAAAAATAGTGTGTCAAAAAGATCAGGTCTAATTTTTTAATCATTTTTTTTTCCTAATTTTTAACATTTTTATCTTTATAGTCCGCATGGTGCACGTGTTTCTGGTGTCGTCGAGGAAACACCTGGACGTTTGGAATATGAAGTTGCACTGTATAAAGAAGCGCCACCAATTGCACGCATTAGCGGCACTAATACGCCAGTCAGTAGCACCAAAGATCCACCAGCGGCCAGTGAACTGCCCGTTGATCAAGCAGTACCGATTGGTACCAAACTACAGCTGCGTGCACGCATTAGTGCACAATCGGTATGGAAGTATGTGAAACTTATGGAGGTAACCGTATCGCCAGATCCAGATAATCCGCATGCGAATGGTGCTGTTTCGCTAGTCCGTGAAGGTTGTCGTAATCGCGACTTTGCCACAATAATACCACATCAGCCAGCCAAATATCGTGATCGTCCAAATGAAGTTTTCCTCGATTTCGAAGCTTTTCTATTGAGTTCCATGAAAGAACGCGCCACACTTTGGATACATTCACAAATTAAAGCCTGTATGGATCCTAGTGATTGTGCGCCAGACTTTTGTATGGATCTTTATGAACCATCAGGACATGGACGTCGCAGACGTCGTCACACATTGCCAGCAACTACATTGGCAACCCCACTGCGAAATAATCGCAGTCATCAAAATAATAATGTCACTGAATTTACGCGTTTTAAAGAAAACATAGAATATACGGTGATTATGCCAGGCGAAACGGGAGCAAAACTCACAAATAATGAGACAAATGCGCAACAGTGTCGTAATATCTTAGCATTTACTGGATTCCTAGTACTGCTGCTGGCAATCAGTCTCGGATTTGTAAGTATTCAATAATTAATAGTTAAGTTAAATGGGACTTACTTAATATAAAAAACGGCCAGATTATTCGTTTGTGAGCAATATCGTTCTGAAGTTTTATCGCTCAATAGAAATATATAATTACCCTAATAAATTTAGACCAAAAAAACGAATTAATTTTATACTCCCGGTCAAATTGGCAGAAGTTTTAGGCTTTAGTTTGATGCAGCTTATCAGAAGTCTATATATACTACTCGTGTACATATATAAAGTCTATAAGACTATACTTTGGCTAGTTTTGTTATATTCTCTACTACTCGTGTACATATATAAAGTCTATAAGACTATACTTTGGCTAGTTTTGTTATATTCTCATATATATGTATATATATGTAGGTGGTCAAAAGTCGTTGATTGATGTCCATGTCTGAAGGCTGGAAATGCAACCTCAGAAGATCTTTTGAATCGCAATAAGAATGGTGTCCTTTTTCTTAATGAAAGTGTAAGAAAATTGTTAAGTCGGTCGGATTGACGCAAGGCCGTATCCAGGATTTTATTTCGGGGGGGGGTTGTGGATTTGAGATTTTTTCTACGTAGTGTATATTCTTTGCAAAATCGTTTCTATATAATGTCCGTCAAAATATTTCTGGGGGGGGGGGTTCTATCCCCTAGCATCCCCCCAAGATACGGCCCTGGATTGACGTATTCCTTAAAAGCATCCTACTGCGCGAACGTCAATAAACAACACCATTACATACCCGGTAGTTTCATCATCTTCATGACAATGTCTACACACAGCTTGGTTGGAAGTGCCTATTTCACTAAGGTGCTATCTCAGCGTATAGTTACTAGAGAGACATCGCACCAGATTTTGTAGAAATTTTTTTGCTTAGAAGCAAATTTAGGCCTGCCTATGGCTACCATCTCAGTGAAAGATAAACAAAAATTGTATGTCCCAACTATAAAAAATGTTGACAATCGACGACAGTTTTAGTCCGCAAATTAGCTCTGCTCCAAATAGAAGTCTTGTCCTTAATATCCTTACGATCAGAAACCCACCACAGTCTTACTTTGCTGAGTCTTCTCAAAGCACTTAAAGGGTTAGTGCAGCAATTAAATATTCTTGATTTTATCTCGAAAAAACTTACGCGAAAATATGCATACATAGAGGAATTCTTGGCTCTTATGTTTGTAAGGAACGGAGCAGCGTTATCTAAGGCATAACAATTTTCTAGCAGCAGTGAGATCCTGGAATTAAATCCAAATGTTGTCGTTAAGCATCACAATCAAACTTGGAGCAATGAGCAGATCTTCTTTGAACATTAAACTCTGTTATAGGCCCACCGTTGCTACAAAGGTAGACCCCTTTGTAGCAACCCCTTTGTACCAACGGCAAGCAATTTTGACCTGAAATGTAGAGTTATTCGTTTCTAAGGTGGCTCACATTGTTCGTGTGCTTGTATTCAATGTATTCGTATGGGCTGGTGGCGTCAATTCAGTAGGGCTGGGTAGGGCCTTGCCCCCTCCCCCCAAGGATCTGATACTAGTTATTATTCAATAAATCCATCATATAGTGATGGAACTATTATTGTCGCCCCTCTCCAAGATTTGGTGAAGTGACGACACTGGTTTAATGACACTATTTGCAACTTACTTCTTGATCATGATATGAATCGGCAGGATCCCTATAAAACATGATCAGATAAATCATTAGCTCGTATTACTGGAAATTATTTTTGAGCTTAGGTTTTCCCAAATAGACGGCGACAATTCTAAATGGATTTTGTAATTTGTTTTGAAACCGATTAAAGCTGAGAATTCCAAATTAGTTTCTAATTCACAAGAAATTCTAGAAATTTGACTTTAGAAACACTTCATTGTCTAATCTAATTTTTGCCAGTAGATCGCTAATGATCAAAATCCACATTGGCGATGCTTGCAAGCTGAAATTTTTTTAATATGTTTAATAACTTTCTTGTGTTTTAAGTTTTTTTTTACAAATATGGGTCACCATCGACACGCCTACTTCATTTAAATAAGTTATAGTCTCCGTTTCAGCATGACTTGAGTAGCAAACATTCAAATCGTAGTCGATGATCTACGGAATGCTTATCTACTCAATACTGTCCCATTGTTATATGAAGATTAGATCTTTTTTATTTACATTGTTAGTTACGTTTACGTTTCTTGTTTTTGTAGCATAATTATCGCTTGTTTTTTGACGTTTTTTTCTTGTTCATTCTTCACAGATATGCACATTAGCTGTCCGTTTGCAGACAGAGCAGAAAATCAAAGTAAATCATTTCTCATCTGGGTTCAATACAGGGTATGCTGGTCGCGCTATGGTTCAATGAACGCATCGTCACTGCACAGCATATTATCCCGATCGAGTTGCGGAAAATATGTTTCAGTTTTCCATAGCACAAACCGATGACTCTTTGATGCTGAGCCGCCTTTAGCTTTTAAGTTTTTATGTCTTAGCTTTACTATTTAAATTACTTTTTTTTATAGTTACATATTTAATTCGTAATTATAATATTTAAGTTCTTGCCGCATTTATATGTCTAACTAAATTCTAATAAACAAAAGAAAAAGAGTCTCTATTAAGAAAAGTAGCAAATATTTCTAGTAATCGTAAATGCAACTCTGACTGAATGTATGTGCATTTGCACAACAAATTACATATTAATTAAATACTTACAATAGAAGAAATAAAAATAATTAACAAAAAAAAAACGTTTTTTTTAATTGTATTGTTTTTCAACGACTTATTGAACACAGTGGGCTGAAAGCACATTTAAATGTGACAAAAATGTCAAATGGATTACTCCATGGTATACCACGCAGCTATAAGCGTACCTAAGAAGAGCGGAGAATGGGCAGCTGCTTCGGGCGCAATTGCTTCGGGTTCGCAAAATCCTGTCCCAAACCTGGTTTTTTGATTCAATTTTCATTAATGAAGATAGCAGCTTGAAATGTATGCCAAGTGATAGAGCTCGAAGAGTCTAAATAGAATTTATAAGGAGGCCTTGTCAAATCATGTCCCAAATCGTGTCTCATTTGAGAAAAATTGGCCCTAAAAAACGGATGGCAACCCATGTTTAAGACATAGCTCGACAAGGCAACTCTAAGGGTCGATCCAAGTTGGCCGCTTGAGCTCGCATAAAATCGATATATTGTCAGATTGTGTCGATTTACTTAAAAATTTTGGACTGGAAATCTAAAAACTATTAAGTATTTTGAAAATACGCGTTTTGAAGACAAACAAAAAAAAAATGTATTCTGCCCATCGATGGGAATAAATTGTAGAAGACATTAGTGAGATCTTCAAAGTTCGATGGGAAATTATTGAAAATTAATTTCAAATGGAAAGATAACACTCTTTTTTTTCATAAATATGGTCAAAACATCATCTAAGGAGGATCAATAACATAGGTCTGCAAAATTTTAAAAATTTTGTCCCACTGGATAATGAATATTTGTTTTTGTGGTCATTTTTCTCGCTGAAACCGAATCCGGGCTCAAAATTGCTTTATCACGTAAGCAGGCCCGCACGCAGAAATCATCCAAGGGAGGGGTTTAAACTTGGATATTTCATGTTAGGCTATGAAATTCGAAAGACAAAGAATTTTTGATTACAAAACCTAAAAAAAAAACAAAAATATAGAAATTGTTTTATAAATATATTATCTTTATAGATATATAGTATATATATATATATATATATGTATTATATCCTTTCAAAGTCCATGAGACAAAAATATATAAAAATTATTTTTCACTAGTTCTAAAGCCCAAAAGAGTTTGTTTTTAAATTTTTTCTGGTACCAAAACATATAGAAAACTTTTTTTATTTTTGATTTTCTTTATGGACCTTGTATGCAAGAATAAAGAATTTTTGACTTGTTTGCAGGTTAACAAAAAAAAATTTTTTTTTTCAATAGTTTTTTTCCATGCAATATAGTGAATATCACACAAACTAAAAGTTTTTTTGGCCAAACTACTGGTTTCATCTTGTTCAGCAACTCAATATAAATACATGAAAGACATAAGTCCTCTGACTGTTATTCTGAAAGTTAACTTACATTTCGTTTGATTTTACCAGCATCAAGGGACAATAAAAATTTGTAAGAAAACTTCAGATGAAACTCGAGACCTCTAGTTCCTAATAAATTGGCTAAATCCTTGGTTATGGGACCGTTTCAAACTAGGAGACCCTAACATTTCAAACAATCGATTTAAAGGTCCGACTCGGTAATTAGTTTTCATTATGCGAGTTACTGAAAAAAACTCGTCCAAAACTCTTTGTACATTAATTTCGACATCGCGATCCACATATATTAATTGAGCCGAATCCGCTTAGCTGATCTGCAGACATTGTGGGTCTAAGTTAGGGTCTTAGACGACGCCGCATGGAATAGTTGTTACAGCATTTGTTCACGAACAGATGAAAGCATACAACATATAAAAGGTACAACAGGTTTCAGGAGGCATATAATTGGGAAAAATTTTGAAGCAATATAACCTTAGCAACACTTCGAATTTCTAATGCTTCTTCCAAGAAAAGGTTTTCTTACTGGAAAAACAGTATATTTAAATGACAATTTTCGCTTGGATCTGTTTTGTGAAAATTGTGAATTTTCTAAAAATTACTACGAGTATAAGCTGCGAACCTTTTAACTGATCTCAACAAAATGGGTATCATTTGAAAGTTATATACATACCATAAGTAAACTTGAAAGTGGATAATTTATTATTCCTTTTGTAATTATTTATTATTTTCATAAAATTTTTAATTTTTCTTTTCATAAAAAGTGAATTTTTGTTTTTATTTTCGTAAGAGTCGCAAGTCTTTTTGCTTTTCATGTAAGTGAGAACATATTGTCAAAAAAAGTCTATGTAAAAAAAAATATCCAATGGGGGGGTTAGAACCCCCAAACTACGTAAATGCCTTGCAGATACATTTGTGCTGATTTTTTCCAAAAGAACATTACAGTCAATGTTGCCTTTAATAAGATCATAAAGAAAAATTAGCAACTGAACCTTGCACCGTCCTTCCAAAGTTTTTTAATTTAATAATAAACAGCGAGCACCATAAGATGGTATTGGTTCAATAAAATTTAGAGACCGTAAGGGAAATTTCAGGAACTATTTTTGAAAACGTTCAATGCGAGCTGAGTGAACAGAATAGAAAGGGTTCTATATAAACGCAGCATATTCTAGCCTAGATCTAACAAAAGACGTATACAAAACCTTCAATGTATATGGATCACTAAAGTTACAACTATGTCGCCTAACAAAAGCTAGCACAGAGTATACTTTAGGAATAATCTACTTAAGGTGTTCAACCAAGGGTAACCCCGAATCAAACATTACCCCTAGATCCAAAATTTTATTTTTACCAACCAGATTAATTCCATCCAAATGATATATGGACGGAAAAAAATCTTAAGTGATAGAGCAATTCTGAGATTCGGACTCGGTTTCAGTATGAAAAATTACATCGGAAACAACTATTCACTGACCAGTGAAAAAAAAAACTTTCAAAATTTCGCAGACCAGTGTAATCTGAATATATGGCATTTTCTAATTAATTGATTAATGATTTTTAAGAAGTTTCCTACATATATTAAATGAATTAAAGTGCACTTTCGGTTGTTTTTATATTCATAATTTTTTTGTTTTATTATTTCATATGTTGTATAAATAATATTTGTATTAGTCGTGTTATGAATTAATGCTTATTTTACATATTATGCTATATGTTTTAAAAAGGCTTACACTTAAAAAAACATACTTAAGAGGTATTTAAAATTGACCAGCAATATTTGTAAGGGATTTTTCGTATTGCTTTTTTTTTAACTTCGTAAAAAAAAAGAATTTAATAAAATTTGAAATCAATAAAATATATAAAATACCTTACACATTGTCAGTAAAAAAATGTTATTTCGTAGCTTAGCATTAAAAAATACAATTTAAGTCGTTGTCAAATATTTAATTGGTAAGAGTACGTTTAGCAAAGCACTGTACATCTAATTAAGTGAATTTAAATAATTCAAGGCATAAACAAAAATATTAAAACTTTAAACAATTTTCTTGTAAAAATTTCCCAATGAACTTTTCTTTTTTTTGGCCCTATTGTTTATTTGGCTGTCTCTATTATGTATTTGTATTTTTTTTTTGAAAACGTGCGATTTTGCATTTGCCTAATTTGAAGCAGAGTAATAAATTTTTTAACATGAATGTAAGTAATTTTACTTGGTTATTCCATTACTATTACGGAATACTTGTTTTTTTATGGAAAAAAGTTTGTAAAAAAAAAATATATATTCAATATGTGGTCCCGCTTATTTTTCGGACATGTTTAGCTCATCATTATTTCTCATAGAACTTATGGTAGAAATATTAAATGAAATGATTAATTTCGGTAGGACAACTCAGGATAGTCTAGGAAATGTGTGTTCTTAACAAGAAATGCTTTGCTAAAATTTTTTTATCTTTTATCTTATAGTTAAGTGTATGATTGCTTGTCAGTTTTTTTATTTAAATTGATTTTTTGATTTTTGAAAATTATAAATTTAATAATTTTGTTGATAAAATCTAAAGCTATGAAAGAATGCATTCATTTTCACTTTTAATTCATGAGAATTTCCGCATTCAGAGTGCAGCTATTTAAAAATGCGATTTTGTATTGGACTCATCATTGGAAGAATTGTGTTTGCATTGAAGTCATCTCAAATCACTTTGCAATCGCTGAAGTCACTTGAAGTCGCTGAAGTCAATTGAAGTTGTTGAAGTCAGCTGCTCTGAATTAAATCCAAAATATATATAATATATATATTTTCCATACATTTATACAGGGTGTCCAATAAATAATGCATAACCATATAACAGCAGATGGGTGACCCCAAGGAGGGTCAGAAAAAGTAGTATCATGTTGAGTAAAAGTAGCACCGTTTTCGAGAAAATCGGCCTTTTTCATATTTTCGAAAAAATGCGACACTTGGTCAGTCGGTTTGTTAACACATCCTTTGGATATTTTAATTAAACTTCATTACAAAACACAGTTACATATGTTACTAGCTAAATTGCACGATGTTGCTCGGGCTTAAACGAAAGAAATGCAATGTGGCCACAATTTATTTATTGAGCTTATCAATATATATATACATCCATACATATATACACACATTCACTTTTATATATGTATAGAACATACATATATATATTTTGGAATTGATTCCTAGCAGCTGACTTCAAGTGACTTCAGCGACTTCAAGTGACTTCAACCACTTCAAGTGACTTCAGCGACTTCAAAGTGACTTAAGGTGACTTCAATACAATCATAATTCTTTCAGTCATGATTCCAATCCAAAATGTGACGTCAATAGAATAATTGATTTCATTCATGATGGAAAAGGCTGCAGAATTATGGCATTGAAGTCTACAGGCGACTTCATTTTTAAATAGCTGCACTCTGAGTGCTGCATTTTTGGCACTGACTTCGTTGGATTTGAATCACAAATGAATGAAATCTTTCACAGCTCTGATAAAATCAATCAATGCAATTCATTGTTTTATGAACCATGCCATGGAAAACTAAACAATCGGTTTTTTTTTGCAAACTATCGCGCCATAGTTTTTTTTTATATAAATTAATATTTTGAAAGAAATTTATTTATTGTCTAAAAAAAATAAAAAATTTTAACTTATTTATAAACCCAAGGCTGATTCAAATGAAATCAACATTTTTTGATTTTCACTTAAGTTTTGTTTGCAAAAAACGTCAGCTTATGCGAAAAAATTTATTTACCAAAAACAGCTACAATTTCTCAGCATTTAGAGGCAGCGCAAGTCGAATTAACTAAATTTTTGCATCAGATTCGGACTCAGCAGCCCAAAGCTCATAAGAAAAAATTATTTGATTTAAAAAAACAAAAAAATTTATCTTTCAGATTGTGGTTATAAGTACAAAAAAATATTAAAGTACTAGTGACTTAAAAAAATTTCCGACAATCGTCAGTTAATACTTAGGGAAAGAAAAAACAATGCTGTAGAAGTTCTAATTTTTTTTTTTTTTTTTGTGTTAAATAATGCAGTGGGCTCAAAGTTGAACTTTGAACACCAATAATAAATGTTCTATTGAGCTTTTAATATAAACAGTTTTTGGCATCTTTTATTTTTATATTTTTTTTTTGCAATTGCAATATTTGCAGGAAAAACAATTTTTATTACTTCACATTTTGCAATGTTTTAGAATAATTTTTTCAATTGTAAAAGCTGACAGAGAAGGAGTTGCTTGAACTCAAAAGTGGGTTCTCTTAAAGAGAGCTGAACAGGTAAGGGGTATTTTTCCTCCTTAGCATAAAAAATATCAAATTAAACGTTTTTCAAAAGCAAGAGATAAGACTTCTTAACGATTTTTCTGTAATAACTTGAAAACTATAAGAGATATTGCAAACAATTTTTAAAATTTTTGAAATCAGCATTGCAAATTAATGAAAATTGACAACCATTTTGAAGAAAAAGTCTCAACCATATCCCACTTTTGTATGGGAAGTAGACGTGTCCGTGTTCCGATTTTTGTCATATCTACAAATTTTTTGTTGTTTTTACCTAAAAACATCTGTACCGAATTTCAAGTGCCTAGCGCAATTTATGGCCACCATTGCATAAAAAACCCTCCACTGTGCGGCGGTAAGAAATGAATTTAAATAAAAAGTTCATATAACAAAGGGACATACCGGCGAACATGACAACCTGGTAGTTAAAATCAGATTTGCAATGATTACTTCCCTTTAAGCCTAAAGTATTTGAAAGATTACTTTGAAGTTTGTCAAAAATTTCATGTTTTTGAATCCTTCGTGAACACGCAAAATACAGAAATTTACGCATCAATTGATATTGATGATGATTGATATAAAAACTGTGACCCCATGTGAGCATGAACATTAAGCTTCATATGCAATAAAGTTTGTTCACACATCGAAAAGTTTCGAGGCAAATGAGCAAACAGCCTTCAAAAAGTTCTAAAATGAGATTAGTGTTGCCATTTGTCAAAACGATTTTTTTTTAATATATTAAAAGCCCGATTCTCAAAAATTTTGTAATTTTTTTATGTTTATTTTGCTATTTACATTTTAACTTATTTCTACCTATTTAAATACATTTTCCCGCCTTGATGTGTTACAATTCTTTTTAGTGGCAAACACTGATCAAACTGTCAAATTACTATTGCATAGATGGGCAACAATTTGGGAGTAAGAGCCAGAATAAGTTTTAGCTCGTTTGAAAAAAAAATCAGCAATAAGTCAGAAGCCAATTCCAAGAATCAAACAAAAACAACATGAATGTCGAAATAAATGTACACTGATCATACTAAACGAGAGATAACAATGTGAATCCCAATGTAAATTCAATGTTAATATATAACAATAAAAATGTTAGTGGTAGGGTAGAGTGCTTGTGTTTGTTATTTTATGTATTTTTTTTTTCTTAAGAAAAAATACGTGTTTGTTGTATAGAGCCCCAAGTGGCTCATTTTATTTATTTTGCCCATCGCTGGCCTACACGTTTGCAATGATAAGAGTGTTCTGGTAAAAAAGTTTGAAAATTTTAGAGTTTAGCACATTTTGCGAGTTTTCGCAGAACTCCCTTAGTATAACAAAAAAAAAAAATCAAAAATGCTTAGAAAGAAAGTATAAGCGTTATCAAGTTGAAAGCTTAAAAGGAGCAAAATATTTTTAACTATTTGATGCACTATTCCTTTTTTTGGATTGCTCCAAGGTTACTACAGCGATTTTTCCTTTTACGAAATGCCTACAAGTAAAATCACATAAAAATCAAAATTTTCACCAACAATATGTACATTATTTGAAAGGTCTTAGAGATTATTTTATTTTTCGAAAAAAAAAAATATATAATTAGACACATATTATTTACTTTTTATTTATAATATGTGCGATCTAACTTGTGCTGTCTCTTAATGCTGAGCAAAATAGACAATTTTTTATAAACATACTTTTTTAAATCACCTTAAAGTATATGTATATATATGCTTACTTAAGTTAAAAAAATAAAAAACATTTGAACATTTTTCTGAAATGATCATAAAAATTATTTATATTATGAATTTTAAAACATTAACGTGTAATATAATATTTCGTATCAAAAATATAACAACAAATTATATTGTAAAAATATACGTTTTAACATATGTAGTTTAGTAAACATCTTTAAGTGCCTTAGAGTAGATTTATCGAGCTCTAACTTGTAAAAAGACAGAAAAGTTTCTCTCATCTACAAAAAATTAAACAGCGAAAATTTTGAGGTTATAGATATCGATTTATTCAGCGACTATCAGCAAATATGCAAATAGTGAAAAGTGGAAATGGTTTGCACAAACGTTATGGAAATCATCAACTGAAGTCTATCGGCAAGCATTGGAGTGGAACTCTCAGGGTACCAGTTAATGCTAGCATTCTAAATCATCGTGAAAATGATCGCTAGTGCAGAAAATACTTAAATTAGGGCAATTCTGGAGAGATCTGAAGATAGTCGCTGCTGATCGTGCGCATTGGAAGAGTTTTGTGAAAACCCTAGGCTCCATGAGGAGATAAAGGTCACATAAGAGATTAGTAAATATGACACGTTCATGAACTGAACAGTAGAGTATTTCAAGTAAGTATATGTAATGGAATGGACTTACTGCAAAATCCAGGGTAAATGCAGGGTATCCTCTGACTCCTGGCTCTCTTTACCAGAGATGTATTGGATATGCTTGGATTTTGTGACATTGAAATGGAAAAGTTATGTCTTACCTTCAGATTCTGCACCTAGAAGAATATAATTTTTTAAAAGTAGGCTTTTGCCAACATCTTTTAGATAACAATTTACTGATTAAAGATTTCGTGAGCAGAATCTTTCTCTTAAATGCTGATATTTAGAGTAAGATCTCTTAACTATTGATATTATTACTTAAGACTCTTTTGGCTTCTAATAACTGATGATTTTGTTGCTGGATATGGGGCAATTATGGATCTTCTACACGTAAAGAAGGCATGTTCATTACCAATCATGTGTCCTTATGATACACTGAATGCCGATCTTTTATGCGATTGATCCACTGCTATTTCCATATTACGACTACTGATTTTATTTGAGGTTTGGTTGAATGGAGATTTTGTTGACATCAAGTAGGCTCTTGACAATGTAAAATTTGATTTAGTTTTATGCCACGGTAGAATTGGCGATTGTATTTCCTCAGGTGGGCGTGCTTTATCCACTGCTCTGATACGTTGTTGTCGACACTCTACTAGAAAAGTGCGCAGTAGTGTCGAGGCTGTCTCTAAGAACTGTATGCAATAAAATGGTGACAGTACTACTTAGCCATATGTGTAACTGGTGCAATTCGCAGGGACTTTTAATTTACAGCTTCCAACACCGAGAAGTGTACCTAACCCTGTACTTACATACAGAAGCAAATGTTTGGGAGAGATCACATATTGAACAATGTCAGAGCTTTCAGCAAGCCATGAGGACAATCGACCTATTGCTGCATATGTTGTGCGCTGACATTGGACTTTGTTGCTAACCACAACAACTATTTCAAGCGGATTGCGAAGCATTGTGTCTTAGGGATGTTAAGAAGAATCTGCAATCATTGGAATTATTTATTCAAAAGAAAACAATGAATGTAGCAAGAAGCCTCAGGTAAAATGTATAGTGGCGAAACGGACCTAACATCGGGCATATGGAAAACTTACTAACCAGTGCTTACTGCTTCAATGCTGTATCAGTTAACATTAAGAAAGCCCGGGTAAAATTTCGAAATAAGGACTGCAGAAATTCTTTACGTTGCGTACTGAAGTGCTTGGCGCAAATAGCAGGAAAAGTTTATGGGCGTTCGCAATGACTAAACAGTCTGTCCTAAAGATCCTTAAAACCCTATCAACTTTTCAAAAATCGTAAAAAATATAATTGTGTACCAAACGACTGATTCAGCTGATTTCTTATTTGTTGTATTTGTAATTGTTAGGACAAGGTTTGTATCAAAGAAATTTTTATTAAGGATGCATATTTAGGGTGGCCCTCATACAAAATTAATTTTAAATCACATTTTCTAAAAAATCGTTTTATCGATTCACATATAATCGGCACCGCGTAGCACTCATATTCAGAATCGTTTAAAAAGTTATGTTACTTATATTTTGAGTGAATATTTAGGTTGGTCCTCATACAAAAATACTTTTAAAATAGCACTTTCTTAAGGATCGCTTCATCGGTTCACATGGAAGTAACACCATGTGGTCTTTCTACTCAGATGCCATTATTAAGCTTTATATATATTATTTAGAGTAGTCCTCATACGGAGGAAATCGCATTTTCTGGAAGATCGCTTCATTGATTTGAATGTAAATAACAAAATGCAGAAAAAGGATTTGAAAAAGTCAAGAGAAAGGTCTGAAACTTGGATTTATATGACAAAGTCATTATCTTAAATTTTTCCCAATAATTTTTTAATTTCCACTGAGCTATCGAAGGTCCTAAACAAGCTTCAATCTATTATATCTATATCAAATTCTTGCATTAATTGACAGAACAACGACAGCTAGTACACAATAATGGAGGACGGCACGGAGCATATTCTTTATTAGTGTCCAAGAACTTGTCTATTTGATTTTGACATGGTGAGCATAAGTCCTTTGTTACTTTTATGAAATGAAGAAGATTTCATTGTGGGAATATGTTTCCATTCTAAAATGCTTATATTATCTTTTCTTCTCTGTCGTATGGTAGACTTTCCTTCTTGATCACGCTCCTACCACAAAATCAATTAAAAGATCTTCACTCCATTGATCTTTTAAAAAAGTTCGCTTTATAAGAGAACTTTAAAAGTTTCGAAAATGCTTTCGCAGATCAAAGTTAGTGGAATATTTCAACAATTGCTACTTCTAAGTATTTTGCTTCTTTGTTTATAGTTTTAGTTACTTTTCCGAAGAAAAAGTTAACTAGAGCATTAATCTCTCTATATGCCACATAATATACTTTGGAACAAGGTAGAGCCTTTAAGTCTTTCTACAGAGTAGAAATGAGTGCAATATTTAAATACACATTTCGTGTGAAGTGAACAAGCAAAAAGATTTTAGTTTTTCAAATAGAATTTGGATACGTTACACCTCTGCAAGTGGGTATTACCCACTTACTTATTGATTGCATATTAAGTCTGAGAGTAAAAATTGGCGAATTCTAACCAAGCGAATTTAAAAAGTAAACAATAGAAAAAAATTTATTTTTCATACGAATAACTTTTTTTTTTGGCCATATAAAGGGTACGATATTTTCTCATATATCATTCACTTCTTTTCAGTTCGGTTGGTACTTCTTTTGTTTCAAAATACTTGTGATAAACTACGTTAGTTATACCCAAATTTTGTCAAATTTCCAGCTCGAAAATCGGTAACTGGGCTTCGAATAGGATAAAAGTTTTGGATACTGATTACAGACTTGTTTTGGTCATTAACAAGGCAATGATTTTTATTAAGAGTTGGCTTTAGTCTCTTATAATGAACTGATATAGCGGTTTGTGGTAGATAAAGCAAACTCTATTTTTAACTTGGTAAAAATTTTTGGGTGGACTGGAAGCAATTTTAAGGTCGTCTTTGCCCAAATAGAAATGATTTTAAAAACTAAAATTTGTTTACTTATGCACTTCGCATGAAACACCCACGAAAAATTTAAAAAAGTGGGTTGTGATTTTATAGCCTACCTTCTAAAGCTTACAATCGTTGAGCTCTTTAAGTCTTTATAAGACGCTTGAATAAGGGTGCTAAGTATTGATACTAAATATTATCGAATACATCAATTTAATAAGACCATCTAATAGTGGTGGAATTATAAGTCTCACACCTCCCTCGCCGCCCCCCCCCCCCAATTTGGTGAAGTCACGCCACTGTTCTTAAAGTTTTCCTTGTTACAAAACCTTTGAGTTTCACTCTCAATTATGTTAGCGAGAATCTCACTCCAAAGTATTTTAAGAAAATATATGCACTTAAATAGATTTTAAAAAAAAACATCTAATGAAATATTTTATCAACCTTATGCTCGATGACTACTAAGCATACATTGTTTGTTTTTGTTCAAATCTAAGCGAGTTTGATTGTTCCATTGTTCAGATTTTAAAAGTTAAACTAAAAGAAAAAACTAAGCCAAATCTATAAAATCTACTTATCAACCATACAATCAATCTTCTAAAGGATTTCCGTTCCCATTTTCTTACCGCATTCTTCGCATTATTTTTTTTCTTATGACTTTCGGCCCAACTTGCGCACTATGAACTCCTTCAAAGGCTGATAGTATTGATAACGTAAGCTGATCATTTCGGGTAAGTTACGTATTCGTTCAAATAGCTCTGATTCGGATTCCAAAATTAGAACAGCGGAAGCTGCCATAGCGAGAACGACAAAAATAAATGACGGTATAAATGCGTGAAGCAAACGAAATTTGCGCACACTCTTGGCACTGTTGGCGGCATTTTGGCGAGCAGCGCTGCTATCAACGTTACCTGCCGCATTGCTATTCCCACCACTGCTGCTACTATGATTATTGTGATGTAATATGTTCGCTGGTATTGAGCCGCTCATGGAAGTACTGGAATCAATGGCGGTATTTGGTAGCGTATGATGCTGTTGCTGCTTACTGGACGTATAGATTAAATGTTGCTTATTTGTTGTATGATGATGAAGCATACCGGCACCACCACCTCCGGCACCTCGAATTGCAGCTGCATCGGCATAGGCATTTGTTAGCCCGCTCTCAGTCGATGAATGATCTACAGAATCACGGAAGTAATATTCGCCCATATCACCCGGCATTCCGGTTGCATTGAGTCCGTCTATATTGGAAGCACGCAATCGTGCCTCTTCCGAGACAGGCTCCAGACTGGGTGGCATTCCGACACCACCATCATGGTGCATCGGATGATGACTGCTGTATATGATGTTACCTAGACTATCAGTGGTTGCCATAGTACAGTTGCCCAACGGTTCAGACATTGTTGAACGCGGTAAACTGCTATAGCCTGAATAATAATTTGGGAATTGATAATGAACGTTCGATATATATGAATTACGTAATAGTTTACGGATTTGTGCAAGATCGCCTTGTGGACTGGACGGTGTTGCTGGTACACTACTGGCCTTCCGTTTGCTAGCCGTAGAGTAAGTCATCTTTTGTTCGCGTAGCGCATTGATGCTTTCGGTTAAAATTTCACGTTCAGTACGTCCGGAGTACTTGAATTTTGTACCCCAAGAGAAGAAACCACCTCCTGACATGACTGAGGCGTTTTGGCTATTTGGAAGTCTGTGGAAGAAAATGTTGAAGAGAAGGTTAAACTTTTTATCCAAAACTGTACAGATATAGGAAGACTTACGTAAAAAATAACATTTGTTCAATGGCACATCTCCAAACGTATCGACAGGCAGCACCAGAAGCGCACTTAAACCCAATGGTGTGTTTTTTCTGTTTGAGAAATAAAATAATATGTACAAATACACACACATTTCATACTATTTTGATTTCTGTACTTAAATATCTCGAAAACTAAACTTTCAGAGAAAGTAGGTTGCTAAAAAATTACAAAAATTGATCTAAGCTGATACATTTTTTTCTTATGTTTCTGGAACAAAATGCAAAATTTTTTTTTTTTTTAATGTTGCGAGTATGCGTGGCAAAAATACGCCTCAGAAAAAATGACAAGGTGGGTTGATTGAAAAGTTGAAATTCATGGAAAACTTAACCTACATAAAAATAAAAATAATTTCATTTTACTTACAGGCTCTCTACTCGCATCCGTATAACTTAAGTGTGCTATAAACATTTTTCCCTCAAAATTTATTTTATGTACTTCATTCCAGCGGAAATGCTGTGATCGTTTGCCCGACACAAAAGTGCTAATACCCGAATGATTAATGCCCACATACAGCAGTGAGCCACGATGATCCTTAACTGGATGCGGATCAATGCCGTATGTCTCAAGACCACGCGCAATTCCCATAAACTCGTCCATGGCCACCGTGGGATCCTGACCTGGTTCACGTTTTCGATGCAGTCCCATAATTTTCTTTTCCAATGTATCTGTCTGACGTAGTGCCAAATGCATTGAGGCAACATAGTCACCAACATGCACATCCTCATCATAATCACCAAGTTCTTCTGTGATAAAATTTAAGAAACATATGATATTAATTAAAGTTTATAGTTTAAGTGCTGAGCATTTAAATAAATGTGGGCAGCAAATAGTATTGCAAAGGGCCGAATGCTTAAGCAGAATGGCAAAAATCGTTTAATGCGAGTTGAAAAATGAACTTTAAATAGAATCGTGGAGCAAACATATTTTTGCTGTTATTTTGTTTTTCATATTTTTTATGGAGATCCAAAGTTTTGCTTATACTATGAATGTTTATACCATTTATTTACCTTGCACTATCAAAGCACCCAATGCTGCAGCTTCACCTAATGAACAATACAGACGCCCATGTCGCAGATCACGCTTTAGCTGTTGATATAACATGAGACGTGCATTTCCGGTCAAACGAAACGGATCGGCCGGATAAAATTTGACACGAAAAGAGAATAATACCGGATCGATATCTGTAAAGTAAAAATTACAAAATATTTTTTGTGTTACAACAATTGTAGCATGACTATCTACTCGTATATGCCCGTAAAATACCTTTGCATTGTTTAATTATGGATTTGGCCAGATCCAGCCAATGCTAAAACAAATAAAAAATTTAATTATTATTAAGTATGTGTGAGCATATGTGCATGAAAATGTGTCATAACATATGTTATGCATAAACTTACACGCTGTTTTCCTGTGTCTACATAACGTAGTCCAAAATAGTCCTTCTCCTTGATCTCCAACTGTTCACATAAGTATTCTATCAGAAAACTGCCCTTGTGGAATGGCTGCAAATATTTGAAAGAGGTGAATGAAAATGAAATTGAGTTATTTTTATGAAATTCTCTTGCATGTTGTAGTCGTTTTTATTTGTGGACGGTACACGTCTATGCAAACTACGAAAATGCAAAGACCTTACAAATAAATATGCAATTAAAAATGTTATTATTACGTGCTTTAAGCACGCTATTAAATAATGCTATTCCTTTTTGTTGTATCTTTTTTATGTTTTTTATGTCGAATTGAAATTATTGAGGTTAAATGCGATAACTACCTTGTGGTAGTTTTGTTATATTGTCAATCAACACTTGATATTAATATGATCTATTTTTCTACCATTTTATTAAGTAAGAACATGAATTCTGGCGAGAAAACAATGACATTTGTCTTGTAGTAAAAGATATACAGGTAGTCCCCGACTTACGACCGTTCGACTTACGACTATTCGCACTTACGACCAATTTTTTTTTCAATTTTTTTCATAGAAAATGCTTAACATAGTTTCGGGGAGTCCCTAAAATATGTATATGAGAAAAAATTTAAAAAAAAACAGTAGTATGTACAAGGATTCGATTTATTTCAGTACAAATAATACGTTTGTTTAAGTGAATAATTTTATATCATCCCAAAAATGGCTGGAACTAGTAGTACAGTATGTATGTAATATTTTTCTTTAGTTATTTTTTATGAAACTCGACTTACGACTTAATCGACTTACGACCGATGACTAGGAACCTATCTCGGTCGTAAGTCGGGGACTACCTGTATTTGGATGTTTCCAGGTATTTGAATAAGTTTTATTTACCAGTAAACATAAGTTAACCAAATTTGGATGTCTTGCATCTGGCTGACTTGTGCTATGATGTCCTGTATCCGAGAAAAAAATTGCACCAACGGTTCAATTTTTATTTAACCATTTGTTGCATACTGATGCAGATATGCAGCATAAATTTAGAGTGTTAGCAAGTTATCTACTATATTAAAATCAGTTTTTGTCTGTCTGTCTGTTTCTTATGGACGCAAAAACTATCAGGGCCGATTTAGATGAAATTTTTGCAGTATGTTAGTATCGATCAGGCTGGTGTCATGGGCTATAAAACTTTTATTTAGGGTGGCCCACATACACAAAATATTTTTAAAACGGAATTTTCACAAAAACCACTTCATCGATTCACATGGAATTTACACCATGAGTCTTCTATATAAAAAATTGACTAAGGTATAAATATTTAGGGTGGCCCTCGTAGAAAAATATTTATAAAATACAGTGAAAGCTCGTTAATTCGAATTAATGATTGCAGACCCTAATTCGGATTAACGATATATTCGGATTACTGAATAGGCTGTTTTTATTAATATTTTCAGCATTTTTTTTATTTCTCCGCTAAAATCTTTCCAGATTGTCCGCGATTTATTGCTTCAATTATTTTAAGCTTATCTGCTAATGATAGCGTTCTATGAGCACGTTTTTTGGCCTTATTATACTAAATTCAAATTGAGGTTTTTGCTTACAATGCCAATCAATAGGTAAACGCAATAAGACACAAATATTACACATGTACTTCTCATCATATACAATATCAATCATAGTAGGCTCTGTATCTCAAAGATGTCCCGTTAGTTTTTTATATATCATTCTTGCTTTTGTCAAAAAAATTTTGCAAACCTAGACACAGTAATAAAAAACAGAAGAATAAAAATAAAATAAAGATTCGGATTACAGAGTTGCAATCAATGTGGAGTATAGAGTATGTAACGCGTCATAAATTCAATTCGGATTACTGGATAATTCGGATTACACGCCTTCGGATTAACGAGCTTTCACTGTATTATTTTCACGTAGAGCAGTTAATCGATTCACAATGAATTTGCACCACGTAGCTTTTACATTAAAAAGCATTGCATAGGCTAAACTTTCGTTTAGGGTGGCACTCATGCAAAAAATTTTTAAAATAAAAACCACTGAATATATTCATTTGAAATTTACACCACGTCGGTTTTATATCAGGAGGCATAGCTAAGGCTATAAGACTTTTATTTAGGGTACATATTTAGGGTGGCCTCACACAAAAATATTTTTAAAATAGAATTTTCGCAAAGACCGCTTTAAGAATTCAGACAAAATTTTTAATTTAAGGTGAAGCGAAGCACACAGGGTAATGCTAGTATTGAAATAAAATTCAAATGGATAAATCTCGCTTAAGCTCGCACTTTCTTAATAAAAATATTAAAATAAATTAATTTAAAAAATTACACTTGCGTAAAATATCACTTTGGCAATCTTTTCCTAAAAATTATTTGATAAAAAAAATTTTGTCAAAATCTACTTCGATTTGCGATTTCAAGTGCTACACAAAAACATAATTTACAAGAATACCATGGTTAACCTATGTACACTGAAGATACGAAAAATAGAAGAAGTATTGCCCATTGCTAGACACCACTTTTCCCCATCTTTCTGGTAGAGCTCGAATGCCATCACGGTAGAAGTGTTCGTCTCTTCTATCCACGAATCAAGCCATTTTTTGAGGTCTTCATAGGAGTTGAACTGCAGATCAGCCAGACCATGTGCCATTGAACAGAACAAGTAGTAGTCTGACGGGGCAATATATGGGAAATACGGCGGGTGGGGTAGGACTTCCCATTTGAGAGTTTCCAAGTATCTTTTCACTGGTTTAGCAACGTGAGGCCTTGCGTTGTCATGCAATAGGATTACTTTATCGTGCCTCTGTTCGTATTGGCAAATGCTTGGGAATGGCTTGTCGGGTAACTCCCAATACTGAAGCAAGCTCTTCTTGCGTTTGGGCCGAATCCTCATCGAGTAATGTCTCCAATTCCGTATCATCGAAGGTTTTGGGCCTTCCTTCACGTGGTCGATCGTCGATGTCGAAATCATGGTCTTTAAAGTGACGAAACTAATCTCGGTACGTTGTTTCGCTCAGAGCACTATCTGCGTAAACTTTTTGGAGCTCTCGATGCGCGTCAGCCGCCGTTTTCTTCGATTGAAAGAAGAAAATCAATACCTCCCGCAAATGACGATTATTTGGCACAAAATCAGTCTTTTTCGAGCAACCACAAATAGACTACGAAAGCACAAAATCTTAAAAGTGTCAAATCGGTTTGTTTACCATATGCCTAGGCTAGATTCATAACGTTTCGATATGAACCAAATTGACCAGCTCTTACCTCTAGCGCCATCTATTGACAAACAGCGAGAACTTATTTGTGCACCTAATAGCTACTCTGCTGACTCATCTATTGAATCTTCATCCAGATCAAGTTCTTAGTATATTCGGTACATTTGGCTCATTTTCAGTGCATTCGATACATTTTCAGTACACTTAAAAAAGTAACCAGTTTTTTTAATTTAGAATTACCGCGAAATGTGCCTAGAGTAAACTTTTGTTTGTTTGTTTAGTAAAAAAGTTAAAATTTATCTTATTTCCAAGAAATACATTCGGCTTTTAAAAAGTACATTTAAAGTTCTCATTCAGTATATTTCCATAAAACCCAAATGCCATCACTGATCGTGATACTGCAATATAGCCTGATCAACGATCACTCGAGAGTCTTCTGAACCAAAAATTCGACAGTATCTTAATTGTGTTTACTTTGCAAATATTATTAGATCAGTGTGCTAGTTGCAGTCCGATTACAAAATAAGAGCCTCTGCTCATAGCCTAAAGTTCAACTGCTTCACACGTAGCGGTAGTGTGGTCAAGCTTCTATTAAAAACCTTTTATCACTGTTGGCGACACGCATTTCTTCGTTTGTTCTTTGCCACACTTTTAACATTCTTATGCATAAGCTATGCAAAAATAACACTGCTAAAGTACATGGTAAGACTAAGTTGTATGAATAAAAACCGCAGGTTGCATGCTAGCTAACGGTATTTCATAAACGGAAGTAACGGAAATGCATTTTTGCACTTTGTGATTTGTGCTACCGCTGTTCATCGTAAGCTTTGCTATGCTGCTGACTGTTTGGGACGAACAAAATTTAATGAAAAAAGAAATCGTTGCATATTTATAGGCATGCAATTGTAACAGCTTAGTGGTGGGCAATTATGAATATTTATTCACTTCGGTCGGGTACATCAACTATGGTTTATATTGATATAGTAATCCTCCCCTAATTTTTACAATCGTAAGTAAAAGAACTTAAAGAGCTCAGGCTCGCTAATGCTTGGCCTATTTAGATATGAATACAACAGCAGCAATAAAAGTAATGAAAACAAGAACGAAAGCAAAATGTCAATGGTAAATCATAGAAAAGAAAAAAAAGTACGCATAACACAATGGTAAAAGGGAAGTAGGTGACATAAAAAGAAAATTGAAGAAAAACGCAAAAATAGAATGGGAACATTGGCTACTCCGACAATAACAGCTAAATATGTAGACTTAGCCAAATATGAAGTGAAGTGAAAAAAAAAATCCATTTCAATGGCTTACCTCTTTGTGAACCCTCCATTCCACTAGAGTGGACCAAAAAAAATTATCTCTTACTTCGGGAACTTATAAAAAATTATGCAGTACCCTCAAGCTTTTGTTCGCTTTTGTAACTTTTGTGTGATGTAGCATAACGCTCCTTTTCTGCAAGGCAATCATAACTCAAAAAACCATAATGTTGGAGAAAAACGCATATAAGGTTTTCAATAAATTACTTTTTATATGAAAATTCAAGAAAGTGTGTTTGCATAAACTCTTCTCACAAAGCGAGTTCATTACATGCCTGACTGATTTTTTCGCATAATTAACTCGTAAAACTTTTTTTGAGTTATAGCAATCTTGCAGCGAAGGAGCGATATGTTCAGTCTGTATGGTTACAGGACTGTTCTATAGCCAGTTTAGAAGTGAAAAGAAATCAAAGCTCAAGCAAGTGTTCACATGAACATGTGCATATTATTCATGTATTCAATTTGTGATTTCCATAACTTTAAATATCTTTAATCCGTTCAAGATCCGTAAACTTTTGGTCAGATCAACTACGTCCTACCAAAAAGATTCATATGAAAATTAACTTTTCGAGCAAATTGACTTAGTAATCTATGAGTAAATATACTTCCAAAAATATAATAGTCTTAGCTAAAATCTGCCCCTTAACACAGTTTCAGACCTTTTGGTCCTCTGGACCCCTAGGACAACATATTTTAAACGAATATTATTTTTGTAAAAAAAACCCATACACGGTTTAAATTTTTTAAAAACTATTAGTAAAACTGTGACTCAAAAAGTATCAAAAACCAAACAACAAGTTTAGTTGGAGTCCCATTATATATATCATTTTGTCTGAAATAGAGATATGTTCTTAAGTCTAAAACGACTATCTATTCAAAAAGTGTGACTCGGTTTTGGTTTCAGAATTATGTATGGCCTACATTAGTTTCGGAACATTTATCAAAAATCGCTATATGTACCGATTTGGACACAATCTATGTTCATTAATGGTTTTTTTTAAATCTGTAGTTTTTTTGGGTAGATACATATGATGTTACATTTCAAAAAAAAATAAAAGGAAAAAGATTGCTTAAGATTTCTTTACGCTCAAAAGCTACTGCACTGAAAGTAATGTTTAGCATAAAATTTATAGCTTATTAAATAATATAGGAAATTACATTAAATTTGTTCAATTTGGAACAAGTTTCCAAGTTATATTGATTTTTGGGAAAGTACACAGCTTAAAATGGTCATATCTTCCAAATCTGATTCAAATGATTGCTACTTTTGTATATGTTCTGGAGTAGTATTTATTTCAATTTTTGTTCTTTTAAGATTTTTCAGAAAAAACACAACATTTTTTTCACACCACTCTTTACACACACATACGCACGCAGACAGTGGAAATGGAAAATATTTTATTTTTAAACACGAGTATAGACAAAATCAAAGTTTTTTTCACTTTCATGAGGCTCGTGACTTTCTAACATCCTGCTTACGCATCTTCAAATATAAATTTTTAATGACATTTTTCTATTTATAGCCATATTTTTTCAGGCACGACTTTTTTTATAACTCACCTGAAATTCGCACTCGAGTACATCAGAGTCCTCCAGGAGCCGCACTGTGCACTTATACACAATATTACTTTCATTTTTGTTCTTAAACATTGCAAAGCACTATGGAAAATTTATTTTGCGCAAAAAAGTATGCTATAAATCTTGAATTTCTTATTTTATTAGTAAATGGTATTATATTCCTTATGCCGCATTATAGAAAATTTTACACTATTAACATAGAAACTTAGCATTAATTGCTTTCTTCACTTTAACTGTGCTTCAATTTGATGTGTAGCTTTAAAAGAAAAAGAAATAAACTGACTTCACCCAGCGTAGAGTGAACTTATTTTTATCCTGTTCGTATGAAGTGTCAGCGGCGAATGAACTGTCAAAAGTATTGCATTTCTGTGTGCATACAGTTAGGCGTTTTCGTTAAGTCCTTTTGTCTGACATTACAGTGGTGGATATGGTGAACAAATGTCAAAAGTTGCCAGCCGTGCGGTATCAATTGCTAAGAAACTAACCTACCACACAGTGGGCTAGTTGATGCAAGGCATTAATCAAAAAGTTGTGCTGCAGTTGATTGCAATTTCTTTTCGAGTACGCCAATTTTTTCAAATAATTTAATAAAAACAAAAAATGATATTTGTATAATGCCAGGAAGTGAAATCGTATTAGCTTAAGTCGTAGCCTTAGATAAAAAATTTATTGAGTTCAAAGTTGTAGAGTACATTAATAATGAATTATTTTCATTGAGACAAAAATTAATAGAAGTCAAACCTTTAAAAATTAAAAAAAAAAAAGATAGATGCTATTACGTAGAGCATTGATTTTTTTCTACTTAATATCTTTAAACTAAATATATGTTGACTAATTGAATTTAACTTTTTGTAGTACTAGGTCTAACGTTTTTTATAAGTTCTAATTTCTAACTCGACTTTTTCAAAGCAAGGCAGTTTCAATTTTTTAAAACTCTACGAATTTTGATGAGACCCGGTAAAAATTACTTAAATTAAAACACGTCGTTAAGCCATAATACGAATAAGCCATTTTGAGACCGAATCGAGTATATCTTATAATATTGTTCGCAGATGACCCAAATCTTAGTTGTAGAGGTTTTTAAGGTATACAAATTTTTAGGCATATTTTAAAAAGTAATAAACAAGGTTAAAAAGTGGTGAAAATAAAAATTAGTTTTCCTTTTATATCGGTTGTGGATAGCTAAAATTTTTTAAGCAAATATATCGAGTTGTCAGTATATTTTTATAAACTCAATACAAAAGATCTTCCGTAGTGCTAACAAGAGCATAAAACAGAAATTGGGCTTTAGTTCTGTCTGATCTGTCGCAACTGGCTAAAAACTTAAGGTCATACCAGTGTCCAAAAGACTCCTTTTAACTCAAGTTTGGGTAATTTGCTGATAATATTGTAACAGATACCCAAAATCATTTCCAGCAGTTTTAAGACCTCTTGGGGACTAGAATATGAAATTTTTAAATGCTGACTGAAAGTGCATTCTACTTAACTCAAACTTCCCTTTCACGCAAAATGTTTCATTTAAAGGGGTTAACAACGCATGCCGCTGAGCTTACCACAATTTACTGAGCCTTAAATATTTTCGTATAGTACAAGCCGGACTGACGAATTGAGTTTGAAGAATATGTGGTTCTGTATATGTGAAATTTGAAACCTATTCTTTTTATTTACACACAAGAATACTACTCCTTTTGGAAATTAAGCTGGACTTTAGTGTCACTTAATACATTTCTAAACCCCCATTGTTTTTGAAATCTATATTTGCACCAAAAGCCTGAAGTTGTTATGCAACAGCCGGTATTAAATGATTAGGCTATTATAAAAAAAAATATATATTTAATAAGTCAATAACAATTTGTAAACATCATTTAAAGTTCAAGATTATCGCTTATTTGTTTTCCATTCCATGTATTGTATATGAGCATTACTCACAATCTTTTTTTTTAGATGCATCAAATCTGCTTATCGCACTCATAACGTACTCCGATTTGTTTTCGTATCTCATCTTGAATTTGTGCGATAAGCAAGGTATCTTCTGACGAAGCAATATGGCAATTCAATTTCCCAGAGCGTATGCAGTTTTTGACCTCATCTGCTTCGTACTTTAGGCCCATTGAATTGGTATAGTTGAACTCAGCTGGTGCGTCTACAAGCGGCCAATTTTGAACATGACCAGAAGCAACTAAGCGTGTTGGACACCAATATGTTGGAACCTGTAGAGAAATCATAAAATTTAAATAAACCACACTATCATTAAAGAGCCGCTATTTTAAAACAAGATAAGTTATTAATATTCCAAAAACAATATTAAGCCTTTTATTCCGATATCATATAATGCTTACACAAATTGGTCCTTTTGTTGAAATAATTGTTGCCTGATTTTCGAGCTCTTCCAATCCAGAACAAATAATGTTTGCAGTTTTTCCAGCTGAAAATGTTAGTTCAGCCTCAAAGTACAAATCAACGCCATTACTGTTGACTTTCCCTTGGGCTCGTATTGATTTCGGTGCTTCACGGAAAACTAACAAAACAAATTGTAGCGCATAGCAGCCAATATCCAATACTATGCCACCACCCATTTCCTTTTGTACAATACGCCCATTGTCGGTACCGTTGAAGCCATGTTTAACATATACTTCCTTTATATCGCCTAAGCCATGCATATCTATTAGACGTGCTAGATGTCTATATACAGGAAAGAAACGTGACCATAAGCCTTCCATAATGAAAACGCATCGTTGCTCAGCCAGTGCTATTAGCTCCTTAGCTTGCGTGTAATTCATACAGAAGGGTTTTTCACATACCACATGTTTTCCATGTTCGATCATCATTTTACAAACAGCATAGTGTTGTGGATTAAGCACTGTGACGTAGACCACCTCTACATTGGGATCCTTAGCTAACTCCTCGTATGTTCCATATGCTGCAGCAATTGAATGTCTTTTGGCAAATTCATAAGCGTTCAATTTGCTGCGACTAGCAATAGCTATGATTTCATGTTCACTGGTTGTTAATTTTGAGGTGATCGCAATACAAAAATCATGCGCGATTTTTGAAACGCCGGTAATTCCCCAACGCATTGCCATCTCTCTTAGTTAATGATTTCCGCATGAGTTACGGCTCTAAACTAACAACGAAATTGCACATGAAATTTTTAAATGAATCACTCGCTTAGTAAAATTCATTGGAAAGCACAAATGTGTGCTTTTTCTAAATTTCTTGTTGGCTTATTCATTTAGTTGTTCATTTATATTTAATATTTATGCAAAGGCACAAACTCATTGACTATTTCAATGAAAGCTTAGGGGCTGTTCCTCAACTATTTTTGCTTTTAAAAAGATTCCTTCTTTTCAACTTGGCAACCCTGAAGCCACCATATTGGAGTTAGAATGACGTCACGTAAGTTGTCGTATTATAACGATCAAATTTATTCATTTAATATTCATGTCAAGGGGATTGCGAAGAAAGAGATAAGCTGTCCTATTGGAGTGTCCGGCATATTAAATTAATATCGATATTACATGGATACATTGCAATCAGAATAATAGCTGTGTGCAATATTTCAGCTCGAACTGGGCTAAATTTCAATCAATGTTTTGGGCCCACATACTATAGAAGTACCGTGGACATTTGGTACTTGGGACGAAGGGTTAATTTGCTACACCATACTTACCTACCTTTTACAGCCTCTGCTTGAGTTCTGTCGCAGTTGTCCGCGGAGGGTAGAATGCCTTACACTGCCTTGTACCCTACACTATGGCACTTGACTCATTTAATCAAATTTAAATATATGTAGTTTGCGCTAACGTTCCTTTTAGTTAAATTTTTAGTTTAACGTAATATGCTTGCTGTATCATAAAATGGGTTTATTTTTTAAACTACAATATCTAACGAACTACATACATATATCTTAAGTAATTATCGTACAACCCCTTAAGTTTTTAGTCAAATTATTCGAGAAAGCATAGTGAAGTTGCTGAAGTTTCATAAATTTAAAAATTTGTAAGTGTCAAAAAAGTACAGTTATCAAAAATATTAAAATAAATTGGAGATCAAAAAGAAACAAAATGCAAAATCGCAAGAATTTGGGAACTCCTAAATCAAAGGAAGTCCAATTAATGCTTGCGATCTGCGCGGGCTCATGGTTTTTGACATTCATCATATTAGCATTCATTTGAATGAACTGTCAAAAACTGTACGCGCGTATAAAGTTGCATGCGTTGGCCTTCCATCATAAACAATATAGGTATCGGTTAGACAGTTGCACCATTGCAAATGGTGACCATAATCTTTGCAATGACGCTTTGATTGATCTGTATATTAAAAATTTTATTTTGCAGTTTATACTGTGCCTTTTTATGATTAAAAACAAATAAGTTCTCATCTTTTTTGTTCCAAGTCTGCTTTGTTTAAAATGGTAAGTCAACTGTCAAGCTTCACTCGCTCTATGACATTTCATGTATTTTACTGCAGCTGTTGAAGCTGGCTCTAGCGTAGTCAACTTTTACACGAGGAAACTCTTGAAAGAAAGTTTTCCTGTTTGTAGGCAAGAAGGAAAAACGAAAGAGTGGTGAACAGAATTTGTCGTACACGCGAAATCCCTTTCGTTCTATTCTTTAGCTGATTTTATACTTTGAATTTACGTTTGTTGTGGCGGGTTGACGCAGTAATTGCTTTGAAATTTTCTTGCACAAACAAATTCTAGTTTCCGTGTGTAAACGCAAAAGAAATTCACAAAAGAGAATAGACAAGAATTTGTCTGGCCCAATTTGCTCGTATAAACGTTGACGTAGCCCTTACTCAAGCAAATTACATGACTATATGAAGTAAATCGAAATAGGTGCTAGTGAGTTCGAAGACAAATAGATGAGACCCCTCCAAAAAACTTAAAACGCTATATCTTGGCAACTATGGCAGCTGCTATTTAGAAATTTCATGCTTGTATATACATATATATTGTCTGTGTTAAGCACCTTACAACAAGTGAGTTGAATGGGGCACAGAACGTGGCAAATGCGGCGTCCGGGGAAAAAGATAATTTTATTGAAAAAATGGGTCTTCACTTTCCACATTTCAAAAACCCTAACATAAATTACAATACACGTTACAATTTACAATTTTCTAAAAAAAAATGTTTACATCGTTTACAAAATTTGGTATCATGCTCAGGACAAAATTTTGATTTTATGTTATGAGCATCATTTTTACGCTTTTTCGGATGCCCTTGGTACGATACAGACCCTATTCCCACTAAAATAAGTCAAACATTATATAGCTCAGTCAAATTACTATAAGGCTAGGAACTCACGCGCTAAAACACGAGTGACAACGCGCGTTTTAGCATAACTCCAATAAAACCAAAGTGCGTTCCAACACACGTTGAAAAAACGCATGTGGCTAGTTATATATAATTTTGTTGAATGCTGAAAAATGCGTAAGCTAACGTACGTTGAAAAAACGCCCGAAGCCTTAACTAAATTTATTCCAATATAACATTGTATGTCCGTAAACTCAACATCGCCCCATGCTTTGGCAACTAATTCCAAAAGAACTCGATGAGTTAGGAAGAAAAGCTACAGAGATTTTGTATACCTCTTGGCAGTAGCGTCAATCCGGTAGGGCTGGGGAGGACATTGGCTCCCATCCCAAGAATATCAAACTAGTTATTATTCGAAACAACAATTCAATAAAATTATCTAACGGTGATGGCATTATAATTCTTGCCCTGACCTCCTACCAAAAGTTTTGATGAAGTAACGCCACTGCCTCTTGGCTACAGAGTTAGTTCCTGTTTTTTGTATGGATTTCGACTCAATTTTTTTGGATATTTCATTTGGTTTTCGAGATAATCGATTTAAGACTTGCTACACTTGTAGTTGGGTTAAAAGTTAAGCATCCAACCAATACCTGGAGAACAAAACCACGTAAAAAATATATTTAATATTAATTTACATATAGCTTAAGCATTTTCACAAGAATCATTGTATGTCTCGAAAAATAAATAATCTTTTAATTAAAATATCAAGTACTGTTGCTTGTGCTATCGACAACTACAAGTATCAGGAGTCAGAAAGATAAAACAACATACTGCCCACAAGACGTTTTGATATTCGACGTTAGGCAAGCTACTCGAATTTTACTTTTGAACGAGGGCCCGTGTGACTTTGTTGCCATAATTAAATTTTTCCGCACGCTGCCGCGTTCGCGAACATTGCCACTCTACTATACAATAAAAAATGTTTGTGTTGTTTTTTGTTATTTTGACCGCGCTGACAGTTAGAAATTCTTTTACTTTATTATTGTATCATGGATGACAATATATTTTCGTAATTATTCGAAGCTGGCAGTATACGATACGTCAAAATTCTGTTTCTGCTGTTCGCTTGCATTGCAAGTTGCAAAATTTCCTTTGCCGGGTTTGTATTCGTGAAGAAAACGTAAAATATCCATAGAAGAAATTTATTAAAAACTTTATTTCAACTTGTGAAAGACACATCGATTGTGTTGAAATTAAATGTGAATGTTGTGATTTAGAGAAAAGGAATTTAAACTTTTTTTTTGTGGCAACAATTCCAATCGGAATCGAATAAAAATTGCGAAGTCGCCAAAGAAGAAGAACAAGCGAGACAGACTGATAAAAAAAAGTAAGAATATAATCAAGAAGAACCACCGCAAGTGGCAACAACGACAAAACGCACACCGAGGACGAAGCATCCGAGTCAGAATCACAGAAAAATCGGAATAAAATTTGTATTTTAAATTATAATCATGGCATCCCATCAGTATCATCAAATCGCTAATTTGCTGGAAAAGGTAAGTTCTTCATAGCTACGAACTTTTTGGCACCGAATTTTCAAGCATATATGTATTCATTTTCTGGTTTGTTCTGCAGATGACTTCCAGCGACAAAGATTTTCGTTTTATGGCCACAAATGATTTAATGACTGAATTGCAAAAGGATAGCATTAAATTGGATGATGAATCTGAGAAAAAAGTTGTGCGCATGGTGCTTAAGTTGTTGGAAGATAAAAACGGTGAAGTGCAGAACTTGGCCGTGAAGTGTTTGGGACCGCTCGTCAACAAAGTTAAAGAGAATCAAGTGGAAACAATTGTTGATTCTTTATGCGCCAACATGATTTCCAATACTGAACAATTGCGCGATATTTCAAGTATTGGTCTTAAGACTGTCATTTCAGAGCTGCCACAGGCATCAAACTCGTTGGCACCAAATGTTTGTCAACGCATAACGGGCAAGTTGAGCAACGCCATTGAAAAGGTCTGATTTGAATTTATTCGTACGATCATGATTTGTGTCACACTTTATATTTTTTTTCATCATTTTTTAACTGCTTTAGGTTAATATTTTGGTGATAGATAGAAGCATTCCAGTCAAACGATAAGTACGAATATTGTGAAATTCCAACGTTAAGCGGTGTAGCATAAAAAACTATACACGATAGAATGATGATTTGTACGTTTGATATTTGATAAGTACTTTTCGGTGGCTTGAGGAATGAAGAGATAAAAATAATTAACATAAAATTTATATGTCGTAAAGAAATAATTTCATAAATTTTTGAAATAAGTTTCCTTAAACTTCGATACCCATATTTTACAGTTTCAACATGCTCAGGCGGACATCTTTCTATTTACACTTTTCTGTTCGTCTTAGAAACCTCATGTTTATTATATACACATCCCTCGATTTGCATTGTGCTTAAATAGCACGCTTCCTAGATCAAATGTGAATGGCGCGAACAGAGTTTGTGCCCCATTTCATTGAAATTTGACAAAAAACGGATTTACTAAACGTAGAAAAAATTTGCTTAGTCCCAAGGTACATACTCGTATAGCGTATTAGGTGTTTTAGTTGTACGGTAGCTGCCATGCCGTTTTGTGTGGCTGAAAATGCGAACTATATATGTACATCCGAAGGCCTTTTTTTCCAGTCCCATCAACCTATATTTTAGCATTCGACCTAAAGAAAATTCGACCAAAACTTCAGCTACTTAGATCAAACCTGTGAACGGCGCAAACATTTTGGTTTTCATATAATTAACATGAAAAAAGGTTTTTCTATTTTTTTTTCTTGTATCAAAGGATCTTTCAAAATGATCAAACCTGTGAACAGTGGAAACAAGTGTGTTGGTCGTTAACATGGAAACAATTTTTTTCATGTTTCTCTGTTTATATAGTAAACAAACTTTGCGCTGCTCCCAGGTTTGAACTAAGTAGCTGCAACTTTGAGAGGATTTTCTTTAGCTATGATAAATGCTAAAACATAGGCTATACGTACATACATATGTATGTGTCTAGATGGAAACTTATCTTTGTAATCCTAAACTACTTCATAGTGAAATTATTGGCAATGATTTATGGGCTCAACTTATGCAATCCGTCGACTCCGTTGAGCAAAAGTATGCAATATTTGTGTTTACATGAAGTGTTTTCAAATCACAGCGTATTTACTGGCAAAAAAAATGTGGACAATAGAGTAATTAAAAAATAATTTGTTTCGATATGAAAGGAATAATAGTAAAAATAAGGATCTTTTTTATGCTGACGCCGTGTGTGTGAAATATAAAGATTTTTAAACAATATACTAAGCTTGCACAAGCTGCTCAAAGTTATGAATTACACAATAGTAATGGATCTTCTTAACTTAGAAATTATTGTATGTACTATGAACGCAACCTCCAAAAACAAAATACATTCTATACGCAATGTGTCATTTTTATCCAAAAAGTTAAATATTTTAACAATCTATAATGTGAGATATCAAATTGTAACAAAACATATGAAAATGAATATCTGCAGAGTTTTTCAGTTAGATTTCCACCTGCCATGTTTTTTAAAGTATTGCATGCTAAGAAGATATAGCCATGTTGCTTCTGATTATTCTTATTACATATTATTTCCATTTCTTAGTTTTATAACTCATGATCGTATAACTTTTTGAGACAGATTTGTCTCATAGCCATTATATTAGTAGTGCTTTTCAAACCCTACAAACTTGCATTTATGCAAAACAGTGTGCTTCGCAATAGCTGCGTTCCATTCGACATCCACTGCTAGCTTTCTGTAGCTTCATTCCTTTCGTCTACAGTAGTGCACATTACTTCAGTGAACACTCCTTGATTGAAATAAGCAAGCAATTGATTGAAATCAAAGCGACTACAGTGCTTGTTTCATTAAACATAAACAAAATGACAATGCCTTGAATGGATTGTTATTATTCATAATAAAATTCAAAAGAAAATACTTCAAAAGTTTTTATAAAAGAAAGGCCGAAAATGTATTTTGAAAGGTACAAAAGAAGTCCCCGACCTAAATGGATGTTTTGGACCCAATTTATCGCAAAAAAATTTAGTGCACGAATTAATGGGAAAAGGTCGAAAATGAAATTTGGAAGCCACAGAAACTTAGCGTTTTGCATAAGAATACGCGTAAATTGAGTAGCTCATAATCCATCATACTGTGAATCAAGTACAGTACGAACAAACATTTGAATATTCAAAGGATAAAATTTCAAATGCTGCTGCAGTCAAAAAGTTTTATTTGGTTTTTAATAGGACACTGCTATTTTTTTGCACACAGCTGTACATGTGTCAAAATTATACACTAGTATATTTGCTGTACACAACAATATTTGCTGCACCCCTTGTACTCGCTTCAGTGAACAGTATATTCAAGTACTTTTGTTCTAGTGAAGTCTATTCTAATGAGTAAACTGATTGAATATTTTTGCTCTTTCTTTTATTTGGATTTCTTTCTGAACTAATACAGATGCTTTGCAAGCAGCGAATAGAGCGAAGTAAGTGCTTGATCTGCAATAGAATGTTTTGAAACGTATTACACGCACATTCATGCATAGCTCTACTAGCAATGATAGTTGTATAGTAAAGAAAAAACAAAATCGTTAACTTAGCGAGTTAAATTATAGTTGCTATGTATACATAGCAAGTTGCTTAAGTGGCAGTGCTATTTACCAGATTTGTATTTTATCTGAAAAGAAGAAAAACATAATTATATAAAATGTCAGGCGGCAAAGAAATAAAAGAAAAGAATAACATCGAGTATGTACCCGTATAAACAGCGAGTAGTAAACTTTGCAACTTTGTTGTTTTATTCGCTCATAGATAGCGACTTGGCGAATAAAACATGGCTCATATAAAAGTGAATTGTACGTGTAAGAATTTAAAAAAATGCACATACACAGTTTCATAAATTATGCGCACCCTTTAATTCAATTTTGATACAATGAGGTATGTTGTCACATGGGCACATCGAGAGTACTTGTAAAAGTACCTAAAGTAATTGCAAATTTTCTATCAGCCTTTCATTTCTTTAATAAAACTTTGTAACTTATTGCAGTTTTTTTTGCGGTATTATTTTCTATACACTCTATTTTCTTTGTATGATCTTAAATTTGACTTATTTTAAATGTCACTTCGTAAGTTGCTGAACAATATCCGAAACCTTTCTGGAAAATAGTATTCTGGGGTGTAATCGAAGAGCTCTTTATATTTTCTCAGCATAGTGAAAAGTACATTTCACTATTTGCACTATTCTTTTACAATAACTTTTTTCAGTGTAGGTTGCTTTTTACTTAAAAGTTATTGAATTTAACATAAAAGCCTTAAACTAAATTTTCTGTATGTCTACTAGTTTTTAAGTAAAGAAATAAATAAAATAGAAGATTTAAGCGCTTGGTGACACCGTATGCTGGGTTAATATGAAAATTTACAGAAATAATTTTTCAACAAAAACAGACGTACCAAGCTTTTTGTGAAATAGAAATAACGGAAAAGCTAAAATTAGAGTGTGTGCTATTTTCAAAATTAAAAACTTTTAAATAAGCTTGACGGATATTGAATTTACAACTTAGTAAAAAACGTTCCACGCTTACTGCAGTCTAAAAGTTTCAAAATTTGCGTGCATAGTTCAACTTCGCAAGTTGAAATGCTGATCACTGCCTCTTAACCTCAAGATTCACCTACTTGTTGATACCTTCTCTTAGCTTGTTCAAATTAATGTCTGAAATTATCGACAAACACCTTATGAATACGAATAGTTTAATATTTAATTAGTTATATATGTTATAATTTCTGCTTCTCTCAATCCTTCAATAATTGAGACTATTTCATTATTGCGATTTGAGCGACCAGCTGTTGGTAATGAATTTAAAAGACCAATTTGCACCTCTACCTCGGAACTTTTTCTTCAAACAGTTTTCTGACAATCTTTTTATATTTTTCTGAAAGAGACAATTTAATTTGTTTATTAGATTTCGTCTTTCAACAAATTTTATTAATAAGTTTGTTGGTCTTCTTTATAATAGTTTTTTGAATTCATATAAAACTCGTGTTAAATACATTTCTGAATGACCTAATATAATTTTGTTTTCATTAAAAGTAATGGAATCATTACCTTGTTTCCACATTTGATTTTATAACACTGCGGACTATTAGCCTTATCAAATATATGTGAATACTTTGGACTGGAAACGTTGCAATGGACTCATCGGCATTTTCCTTAGCATCATCATCAAATGATTTAAAGGGATATTAACTTTTCTCTAATTTCTTCTTATCAAAGCTAGATAAAATATTTTGTAGCCATGGTCGAATCAAATTTTATATTTAATTTAATATATGTGGAAATTTTATATCTAAGTCGATTTGTCTGGGGCATAACACGCTCGAGATGAAGTCGTGGAACAAATGCTTAATTTTTTATGTATAAGATGATTTGAATGACACATACTTGATTCGACTGAGATTTGAACTTGCTTTATTTTATTGTTTAAAATACTCCCTCCAACATGATATTTCTAAAATTTATTTGTTAAAATGCCTAACTGTCTTATTTATCATTGCAGGAAGATGTTTCAGTTAAATTGGAGGCTCTCGATATACTCTCTGATTTATTATCACGTTTTGGCGATTTTCTTGTGCCTTTTCATGGCACCATTTTAAAAGCTTTAGTTCCTCAATTGGGTTCATCACGTCAAGCTGTACGTAAACGTACCATCGTTGCACTCTCGCACTTGCTAACATTAGCAAATAATACGGCTTACAATGGAGTTATCGATCATTTGCTAGATGGTTTGGAAAAACCACAGAATCAAGGTGCTGTACGCACTTACATACAATGTTTAGCATCTATTTGGTAATATTTTCAAAGTTATAATACTCAATAATTTTCTATTATAAATATGTAATTTTTTATGCTTAGCCGCCAAGCTGGCCATCGTTTATGTAATCACATTGAACGTGCAATGTTGCTCCTTAAGCAATATAGCCAACGTGATGATGATGAATTACGTGAATTTTGTTTGCAAGCGTGTGAAGCTTTTGTAATACGATGCCCAGAAGCCATACGTCCTCATATACCTATGGTAAGTTTAAACTTAGGAATTTAATTTATAAATTCTAAATATATATTAAGGTTAGCACATTAAAAACAATGTTGTGACAATGTTCATGAGGAAAGCCCATATGGCGGAAATGGAGTTAAGAAGAATTCGGATATTGTAGCATATTCCAAACATAAGTCCAAACCAAAACAAAAATCTCAAAAACTATAAGCATTTTCATGCGTAGTCATATATTGCATTCATTTTTGATATAAAATTTTGTGTTCGTGTTTTGTAATAAATTTACATTTTCATTAAAAAAACTGGGTGTGAAGTTCACAAATGGCACAGAGGAAGACTGCCAGCCATTTGTTATTCTCATTTTTTTTTGGAGTCACTCGTTTTCTTTAATATAACAGGCAAGTTTTAGATTTTGAAGAGTCTTACATAAGAGTCGCTTACATTATGCAATAACATATTTAGTTTCTTGAACTCAGAAATTTATATAAAATTTCTAAAAAGTAGAAATATCTGTCGGGAGACTACCTTAAAAATAGCAAAAATTACAAAATATCTATAATTTTAAAGCCTTGGGTGCAGAAGAGTAGATTGTTTTGATCATCTACGTTGTGTATCTCATTCGAAATGTATTTTCAATTAATATAAAAACCAAGATCGTTTTACTTAATTATTATCTAGCCCCATACTTGTGTATAGCTTTTATTTAATTCGAAGAAAAAGTTTCCAGATAATCCTGCAGGAACTATTTTGTATTTAGAAGTGAATTACCAATACAATAATATCTTCCCATTACAGATACTCGAACTTTGTCTCAAATATGTCACCTATGATCCGAATTATAATTATGAAGCCGATGATGGCGATGTTGGCGTTGCAATGGATACTGAAGAAGAAGAATATGTAGACAGTGAAGAATATAGTGATGATGATGATATGAGTTGGAAAGTTCGTCGTGCAGCTGCTAAATGCTTAGAAGCATTGATTGCAACACGCCATGAATTAATCGAAGATTTCTATCGTGACCTATCACCAGCACTTATTTTACGATTTAAGGAGCGTGAGGAAAATGTAAAATCTGACATCTTTCACGCTTATGTTGCTTTGTTGAAAAACACACGTCCTTCTGATGATATATCACATGATCCTGATTCAATGGAACAAGTACCAGGACCAATTGCATTATTGCAGGATCAAGTACCAGCCATTGTGCGTGCTATACAACCGCTTATGCGTGAAAAATCAATGAAAACAAGGTTACTTTTGAAAACAATTACCAAAAGATTTTTCATACTAATTAACTTTTTTTACTGCATATAGACAAGATTGTTTCTTACTACTACGTGAACTGCTAAACGCATTACCTGGTGCTTTGGGTCAATATTTGGATAATGTTATGCCTGGAATTAATTATTCGCTAAGTGACAAAAATTCTACAAGCAATATGAAAATTGATGCTTTAGGGTTTCTTTGTTCACTTCTCCAAGGACATCAACCTCAAGTTTTTCATCAACATATTCCCATGCTTGTACCCATTGTTGTGCATGCCGTATTTGATCCTTTTTATAAAATTGCTACAGAAGCTTTACAAGTTTTACAGCAATTAGTTAAAGTTGTACGCCCATTGGAATCTATATCGGCTCCTTCAGGTGCCGTTTTTGATGTAACACCATTTGTAGGTCAACTCTATTCTGCTACTTTGCAAAAGCTGAAGGCAACTGATGTTGACCAGGAGGTAAAAGAACGCGCTATTGCTTGCATGGGTCAAATAATTGCCAACATGGGTGATCTGCTGCAATCTGAGTTAAGTACTTGCTTGCCCATCTTTATGGAACGTCTGCAGAATGAAGTTACACGTTTAAGTTGCGTTAAAGCGCTCACTATGATTGCTGCATCACCACTACGCATTGATTTAATACCTATACTGAACGATGTGTTACCTGCACTTGGTACATTCTTGCGCAAAAATCAACGTGCGCTTAAGTTGAATTCATTAGCTCTCCTTAATACATTGGTTGACAATTATGCTCATGCATTTGGACCGCAATTGCTACTAACTGCAATTTCGGAACTACAGCCATTGTTATCCGACTCCGACCTTCATGTGGCACAACTTTCTTTGGTTTTATTGACTACCACTGCACGTAAGCATCCGCAAGCATTATTTGGAATACATGATCAGTTTTTGCCATCAGTTTTACTGTTGGTGCGTTCACCGTTGTTGCAGGTAATGTACAAAATTAAACAAATTTAGCGAAGATAACAGCGTCACGTTTTTTGTTATTTGCAAATTAAAAAAAATGCATATAAAAATTGTTGTCTAATATTTTTGAGCGAAAGATAACCAAAAATTAGAATATAACTGGGATTTTGGTCAAATAAATCAAAAATAATTCGATTTTTGGTCAAAATAAACAAAAAATTGCTCTTGCAAATTTTTTTCAATGAATGTGACATGATTTACGCATATCTTTGCTTAATTGCTAAACAGAAAATCACTATATTATAATAATTCTTACTTCAAAACCCCAATTTTTACTTCCAGGGTACTGCACTCACTTGTACACTTGATCTGTTCCAAGCTCTCGTACAAGCAAATTTACCTGGCTTAGATTACCATGCCTTACTTAAGAAACTAATGGAACCTGTCATCTCATGTAGTGCTGCTGCTGCTGCCAATCCGAATTGCCCAATTGATCAGTTACATAAGCAAGCCTATCACTCGCTTGCTAAATGTGTTGCCTCTCTCACCTTGCAATGTCCCAATGAAGCCATACCTTTGGCCAAACAACTGTTATGTGACTTGCAAAAGAGATCTGCTGTCGGTGATACTCATCTGGTTTTCTGTTTACTAACCATTGGCGAAATTGGACGACATTTTGATTTAAGTTCCATTCCATCGTTGCCGCAAACAATAATTGAATGTTTTGGTGCCAGCTCTGAGGATGTTAAAGGGGCTGCGAGCCACTCCTTGGGTGCAGTATCTGTTGGTAGCTTACAAACTTATTTGCCATTCATTTTGAAAGAGATTGAAGCCCAACCGAAACGACAATATTTGCTTTTGCATTCGCTGAAAGAGGTAATCTCATCATTATCCACTACACCAAATGGTTTGTCACAGCTTTTGCCTTCGGTCCCTTCAATTTGGGCTCAACTTTTTAAACACTGTGAATGTTCAGAAGAAGGATCAAGAAATGTAGTCGCTGAATGTTTGGGCAAGCTGGTACTTGTAAACCCTGAAGAATTGCTACCACGTCTACAACAAGCTTTGCACTCTGAAAGTGCTTTAATACGAACCGTGGTAGTGTCAGCAGTAAAATTTACTATTTCTGATCAGCCACAGCCAATTGATGTTCAGTTGAAACAAAATATTGGCGAGTTTTTATTCACATTGCGTGACCCAGAACCGTCTGTAAGGCGTGTTGCTTTAGTGGCATTTAATTCGGCCGTGCACAATAAGCCAAGTTTGGTAAGAGACTTGTTGCCAACATTGTTACCGTGGTTATATTCCGAAACCAAAGTAAAGGTAATTTGTGATATTATAATTAAGTATTAAGATAATGGCATCATTTTATATAAAGTGAGTACTTGCACTCACTCACTTTTTTTATTTTTATGTATACGAACCATAATCCAAAGTATAAAATTAGAACTAATTCTGTTTAATCTCTTTTACACTAAACAGGGTGAGCTAATTCGTGAAGTGGAAATGGGACCTTTCAAACATACTGTCGATGATGGATTGGATATACGTAAAGCAGCATTTGAATGCATGTACACATTGTTAGAACAGGGACTCGACCGTGTTGATGTTATGCAATTTTTGGATCATGTACAAACTGGACTTTGTGATCATTACGATATAAAAATGTTAACATACTTGATGACAGCACGTTTGGCTGTTTTGTGTCCAGAGGCCGTGCTTTTAAGTATATACCTTTCTTTTTTATTTTCGTGGGTATATCCAAAAACATTAATACATTTTTAAACAGGACTCGATCAGTTTGTGCAGCAACTTCGTGATACGTGCACACATAAAGTTAAAGCCAATTCTGTAAAGCAGGAGTATGAAAAACAAGATGAACTCAAACGTTCTGCTCTGAGGGCTGTTTCTGCATTGGCCCAAATACCTAAAGCTGGTGAGCCTTTTCAACATATTAATACATTGACTGTTGTCACAAGTTATACATCTTTAATTTTCTATAGAAAAAAATCAACAGCTATCAGACTTTTTAAAATCTATCAAAGATACACCAGAATTAAATAAAGTCTACGATTATGTTCAGAAAGATTCGATTTCGAATAGCAATGCAGATAATATTTCAATGGATCAGAGTTAAATACAACAATGCGTAAATCGCATTAAAGCTACAGAATAGCGTACACGTATTTAAAGTATTCTAATCAAATTTATACAAAAAATATTGATAATGAAATATTTAATTTTTAATTTCAGATTTCTTTAAAACTAAATTACCTAAAGAAATATTTAAACACATTAAATGCAGCAGGTTTTCTTTTCGAAATGAAAGCAAGAAGAACTATTGAATTTGGATTGAATTGTCGACAATTTTTCTTTTTATTTGATTTTAAACACACCCACATACTTACATACTACATCTAGCTCTCACTTATCACAAGCTTTGTTTGTTTTATTTTTTTGTTTCAAATGAAAACTAAGCTTTTTAATAATAATTTAATACATAACTTTACCGCACTTTTCTGTGCACTTGTTGCTTTGAACATCAACAGAATTTTTTGGATTAAATAATGATTATTATTTGTTTAAACTAATTAATTATAGCATTGATTCATCGGATAAAGCATTTAATACGTACATATATATTTTAAATTGATTGTAAAGCCAATGTTATAAAAGAATTGGGGAAATAAAGAATAACATTACAACATAAATAAAAGTGTTTTTGATAAAAAAAATCGATGGTCCTGCTATTTTCGAGAATAAAAATCAAGTTTAAATTAAAATTTAGCAATAACCTCAGGCTAGGGGCACGACTTTGTTTTTCGAATTTTTTTCAAAGACTAATGTCGCAAGATGCATGAAATGGAAAAGCTGACAATGTGTTAATGTGTTATTTTAAACACTTCGGAAAAAATTCAGTACAAATCGTGCAAACAATTTTTCTTGTAAAATTTACGTAAGTTACTTTTTTGTGGAAAGTATGTTATTATTTGCGCCATTTGTGTACAGAATTTGACATCCCATATATACATACATATAATGTAATATTTTTTGAAACTCATTTATCTAGGAATTTGCATACTTGTATGAATTATTGAACTATTTATTTGCAAGTCTAACGCGTATGCGTCTTCATATAAAATTCGAGAAAAATTGTTTTTAACTTTATTCCATGAAATATCTCGTAAATAATAAAGTTTTTATTTACGTGAGCTTACTGTTCGGTACAGTATGTAACAACACCAACGAAATTACAAATACAAAGCAGCAAAGAAAAGGGCGGAAGCTAGTCATTCTCGTTTCATCCATTGTTAAATGGAATCATTAGCGGCTTTTATGCTGATTAGTTTCCCTTCATGCATAGTTTTGTTGAGAACCCAAGCAACAAGTGAAACAAAGCAAAACAACATTTTTTTTTCTGCTGTATCTTGGTTTTGTAACTCATTTTGACATTTGTTTAAAAAACAATTTGCGCTTGCTACTTCATTTTGACTCGCCAAAAAAGTTTGCAGCGAAGCGCAATATCAAAATGAATAACAAAAATAGATTCACAACAGAAATATAATTTTTGCTTTGTTTCATTTGTTGCTTGGTTTCTTAACAAAGCTATGAAAAAAGTGAAACACATCAGTCTTAAAAATTCTTACTAATCGGCCTTAAAGTCACTGATGATTCCATTTAGCAATGGATGAAACTAGCATGACCAGCATAAGCCTTTTTTTTGTTGTTTTGTTTTTGTGATTTTGTTGGTGATACCACATACTGTACTGAACAGTAAGCTCAGAAAAATAATTATTAATTATTTTGTGTTCCGATACACCATTACAAAAAATAATTAGTGTTTCTTTTGCTCCCAAATCGCGAAACTGATATGTATATATGTAGTTATGTATTTAAAATAATGCATTCAGAAAAATCTCGAAACATCACATTTACAAATGGGAGGGATCGCTGCGGACGATTTAAACGTCTAAATATATCTATTTTGATTTACACATATGCTTATATGCTCCAGTATCACGTTCTGAGATGCCAGTAATGCAGTCCTATAGATTTTAAGTTGATTAAAGTGAAATTTAAGTCAGAATTTTTTCGTTAATAAATTTAGTACAGAACATTTCCAAACTCCACGGCACATTTTGATATGTTCTGTAGTTTGGTGTTACAATTTACTGCCGCAAAATTCAAAGGTTTTTCAAACGAAAATCCGTTCAATCTCTCACAAGACAGGAACGTTTGATTTTTTTATATTCTTAAATATGACAAATTAAATCTTTTTTAAATCAAATTAAATTACATATTTTACGAATCAAATTATTTTTTTTTGACTTAATTTAATACCATATTAGGTTATGGCTCCATTGTGATCCAAAGAAACCCAAATGAAACAGTCGGTAGCGGTAAGATACGGTCCACGCGGCAATCAATTAAATGCTCGTCAATACCATTGTATCCCTTGTAGTGCGCGCTGTGGCTCTATTCTATTGAAACTACAGTTGTGAATAGTTCTGCATAGCTGCGCTTGAAATATACCCCAATATCATCCGATATTGAGCACCATTGAAAATAACTGCGGCATCAGCTTCATTTTTTAAGTATGGGCTAATTATCCTTTAGGAATAATACACTTGATTGTATCAGATAACGCTGTTTCACACAAAACTCTCGGACATACTCTTTTATTCCTGATATGACCGATATCCCGATTCAGACGTGCTGACTACGTAGAATATCGCGTGCACTAGTTCTAGTTTATTTCGCTCTTACATTAGCATTCGCTGCTTGCCATTTTGCCCGAACATGCTACTCCCACTCTTGACACTGTCATATTGGTTATAGAGTTATATATTTATATTTCTTTAACATAAAAAAGTTCGATTTTAATATTTAATCGTTAAAGCTACAATTTTATTCACAACCTATAACTTTACCAGAACTGTAAAAGAATGTAACCGTTTTTCTAAATATTCTAAAATCGTGCATCGTGTCATCAATAAATTTTTATAAAACTAAATTTTGTTTCTAAGTTATATTGAAAAATAAATGAGGCACAATAAAATTAAAATTTTCATCCAGGTTTCTTTCAAAGTGAACACAAGCAATCACCTTACACGCATGCATAGTACTTTCATTTAGTTAATTAAATAATGCGTTTTTCTTGCTTTATCGGTCTTTCAGGCTCCTCTATAACTATTGCATCTTTGTCATTACCACTGGTGCTGGGACCACTTGGGTTAGTAACATCATCAACAGTTAACGGTGGATGCTCCAGTACATGATCAATCAAACCAAATGATTTTGCCTCTTCGGGTGACATAAAACTGTCACGTTCCATACGATTTAGCAGGCAATCATAAGACTGTTTTGTATGCTTTACATAAATGTTAGTCAATTGTTTCTTTAACTTGATGATTTCTTCAGCTTGTATTTGAATATCAGTCGCTTGTCCCTAAAAAGAAAAATTAAATTTTTGTGAAATTTATTACCTTGATCGTTAGAGGCTTAAAATATGGGTTAGGGTGCTAAGAGAAGATTCCGACCCTGGCTCACTTCACACAATCTTTTATTGTTTCAGCTACAGTAGCAAATATATATCCAGGGACGGATTTAGGTATTCACGTATTTTAGCAAACTTTCCAAAATAAAACACATCGAACATCGGATTATATGCCATGTTCAATATAAATTAAGTAGAATTATTACAGACAGTCTAAGCAGGAGGAAAAATTTTAGGGTGAAAGGGTAGTGCATTTTCGAACAAATGATTTATTTCGCAAAAGTTATGTTAAGAACGTTCAAACCACTAAAATCTACTTGAGCACAAGCCTTCAAATTTTTTCAACATACGACATACATACACAATTTTACTCCAATTTTGGAAGAGCTCGACGGAGGTGTCGTTGTTCTTGTAGGTACTTAATTGAGTTGGTTAAAAATTTCATTAAATTAACCATAGTTAGAAAAAAATGTGCTAAAATTCAAAAACAAAGTTTTTTCCAATGAGTGATCTTTTTTAGAGTTATCAAGAATTTGAATTAAGGTAAGGTTAAACAGCCATATTGCTTAATAAATACCAAAATCACTCGGAGGTGTTATTAGCTCGGAAATCACTGTTGGTGTAGGAAAAGTGTGATAGAGTAGACTTCCATACTGTGAATTATACTTTTGTCTTGCTACGGTTGCAAAGCATTGTTAGTCTTTCAGATCAATAGCAGATTGGAATTGGGATATCGCAGGTCTACTTTATATATGTAGTATTAAAGCGTGTGCACTATGTCTTGCCGAAGCATATTCGTCAAGTTCGGTAAACAAATGTTCAATGGTGGTGTCGTTTCGTTATCGTTTCCGGTGTGGATTTAAAGAATCCTGTTACTCCGAAACAGACATGCTTCTAGTCTAACTAAATTTTTGTTTCTAGCATTTATTGCTTTCTCATCTTTTTCTTCGAGATTCTCTTGCAAACAAGTTTAGAATATAGAAGAACTCCTAAGTATTTGGCTTTATTGGAAAGTCTAAGTGCCGTTCTATTAGTTTTATTTAATAGTAAATTTCGATCCCGAGTGTTGATTTGATAACAGTTTACAGTTTAAAATGGCGGTGAAACATTGGTTTGTTCTATCGTTGCAGCCAATATTCACTATAGCAGTGTATATTGCCTAAGTATTGACATTATTATACAATAATTTTTTAATACTTAGTTGTACCACAAATTTAGTAACATTTTCCTCAATTTCAGGACTATGGATCTTATATAAATATGTCAAATAATTCATCTCCAATAGAATTCAAACTCACCTGTGTTCCGCCTGATGGCTGATGCATCATAATACGAGAATTTGGCAACGAATAGCGCATACCCGGTGCACCTGCAGTGTGCTTCGCAATAGCTGCGTTCCATTCGACATCCACTGCTAGCTTTCTGTAGCTTCATTCCTTTCGTCTACAGTAGTGCACATTACTTCAGTGAACACTCCTTGATTGAAATAAGCAAGCAATTGATTGAAATCAAAGCGACTACAGTGCTTGTTTCATTAAACATAAACAAAATGACAATGCCTTGAATGGATTGTTATTATTCATAATAAAATTCAAAAGAAAATACTTCAAAAGTTTTTATAAAAGAAAGGCCGAAAATGTATTTTGAAAGGTACAAAAGAAGTCCCCGACCTAAATGGATGTTTTGGACCCAATTTATCGCAAAAAAATTTAGTGCACGAATTAATGGGAAAAGGTCGAAAATGAAATTTGGAAGCCACAGAAACTTAGCGTTTTGCATAAGAATACGCGTAAATTGAGTAGCTCATAATCCATCATACTGTGAATCAAGTACAGTACGAACAAACATTTGAATATTCAAAGGATAAAATTTCAAATGCTGCTGCAGTCAAAAAGTTTTATTTGGTTTTTAATAGGACACTGCTATTTTTTTGCACACAGCTGTACATGTGTCAAAATTATACACTAGTATATTTGCTGTACACAACAATATTTGCTGCACCCCTTGTACTCGCTTCAGTGAACAGTATATTCAAGTACTTTTGTTCTAGTGAAGTCTATTCTAATGAGTAAACTGATTGAATATTTTTGCTCTTTCTTTTATTTGGATTTCTTTCTGAACTAATACAGATGCTTTGCAAGCAGCGAATAGAGCGAAGTAAGTGCTTGATCTGCAATAGAATGTTTTGAAACGTATTACACGCACATTCATGCATAGCTCTACTAGCAATGATAGTTGTATAGTAAAGAAAAAACAAAATCGTTAACTTAGCGAGTTAAATTATAGTTGCTATGTATACATAGCAAGTTGCTTAAGTGGCAGTGCTATTTACCAGATTTGTATTTTATCTGAAAAGAAGAAAAACATAATTATATAAAATGTCAGGCGGCAAAGAAATAAAAGAAAAGAATAACATCGAGTATGTACCCGTATAAACAGCGAGTAGTAAACTTTGCAACTTTGTTGTTTTATTCGCTCATAGATAGCGACTTGGCGAATAAAACATGGCTCATATAAAAGTGAATTGTACGTGTAAGAATTTAAAAAAATGCACATACACAGTTTCATAAATTATGCGCACCCTTTAATTCAATTTTGATACAATGAGGTATGTTGTCACATGGGCACATCGAGAGTACTTGTAAAAGTACCTAAAGTAATTGCAAATTTTCTATCAGCCTTTCATTTCTTTAATAAAACTTTGTAACTTATTGCAGTTTTTTTTGCGGTATTATTTTCTATACACTCTATTTTCTTTGTATGATCTTAAATTTGACTTATTTTAAATGTCACTTCGTAAGTTGCTGAACAATATCCGAAACCTTTCTGGAAAATAGTATTCTGGGGTGTAATCGAAGAGCTCTTTATATTTTCTCAGCATAGTGAAAAGTACATTTCACTATTTGCACTATTCTTTTACAATAACTTTTTTCAGTGTAGGTTGCTTTTTACTTAAAAGTTATTGAATTTAACATAAAAGCCTTAAACTAAATTTTCTGTATGTCTACTAGTTTTTAAGTAAAGAAATAAATAAAATAGAAGATTTAAGCGCTTGGTGACACCGTATGCTGGGTTAATATGAAAATTTACAGAAATAATTTTTCAACAAAAACAGACGTACCAAGCTTTTTGTGAAATAGAAATAACGGAAAAGCTAAAATTAGAGTGTGTGCTATTTTCAAAATTAAAAACTTTTAAATAAGCTTGACGGATATTGAATTTACAACTTAGTAAAAAACGTTCCACGCTTACTGCAGTCTAAAAGTTTCAAAATTTGCGTGCATAGTTCAACTTCGCAAGTTGAAATGCTGATCACTGCCTCTTAACCTCAAGATTCACCTACTTGTTGATACCTTCTCTTAGCTTGTTCAAATTAATGTCTGAAATTATCGACAAACACCTTATGAATACGAATAGTTTAATATTTAATTAGTTATATATGTTATAATTTCTGCTTCTCTCAATCCTTCAATAATTGAGACTATTTCATTATTGCGATTTGAGCGACCAGCTGTTGGTAATGAATTTAAAAGACCAATTTGCACCTCTACCTCGGAACTTTTTCTTCAAACAGTTTTCTGACAATCTTTTTATATTTTTCTGAAAGAGACAATTTAATTTGTTTATTAGATTTCGTCTTTCAACAAATTTTATTAATAAGTTTGTTGGTCTTCTTTATAATAGTTTTTTGAATTCATATAAAACTCGTGTTAAATACATTTCTGAATGACCTAATATAATTTTGTTTTCATTAAAAGTAATGGAATCATTACCTTGTTTCCACATTTGATTTTATAACACTGCGGACTATTAGCCTTATCAAATATATGTGAATACTTTGGACTGGAAACGTTGCAATGGACTCATCGGCATTTTCCTTAGCATCATCATCAAATGATTTAAAGGGATATTAACTTTTCTCTAATTTCTTCTTATCAAAGCTAGATAAAATATTTTGTAGCCATGGTCGAATCAAATTTTATATTTAATTTAATATATGTGGAAATTTTATATCTAAGTCGATTTGTCTGGGGCATAACACGCTCGAGATGAAGTCGTGGAACAAATGCTTAATTTTTTATGTATAAGATGATTTGAATGACACATACTTGATTCGACTGAGATTTGAACTTGCTTTATTTTATTGTTTAAAATACTCCCTCCAACATGATATTTCTAAAATTTATTTGTTAAAATGCCTAACTGTCTTATTTATCATTGCAGGAAGATGTTTCAGTTAAATTGGAGGCTCTCGATATACTCTCTGATTTATTATCACGTTTTGGCGATTTTCTTGTGCCTTTTCATGGCACCATTTTAAAAGCTTTAGTTCCTCAATTGGGTTCATCACGTCAAGCTGTACGTAAACGTACCATCGTTGCACTCTCGCACTTGCTAACATTAGCAAATAATACGGCTTACAATGGAGTTATCGATCATTTGCTAGATGGTTTGGAAAAACCACAGAATCAAGGTGCTGTACGCACTTACATACAATGTTTAGCATCTATTTGGTAATATTTTCAAAGTTATAATACTCAATAATTTTCTATTATAAATATGTAATTTTTTATGCTTAGCCGCCAAGCTGGCCATCGTTTATGTAATCACATTGAACGTGCAATGTTGCTCCTTAAGCAATATAGCCAACGTGATGATGATGAATTACGTGAATTTTGTTTGCAAGCGTGTGAAGCTTTTGTAATACGATGCCCAGAAGCCATACGTCCTCATATACCTATGGTAAGTTTAAACTTAGGAATTTAATTTATAAATTCTAAATATATATTAAGGTTAGCACATTAAAAACAATGTTGTGACAATGTTCATGAGGAAAGCCCATATGGCGGAAATGGAGTTAAGAAGAATTCGGATATTGTAGCATATTCCAAACATAAGTCCAAACCAAAACAAAAATCTCAAAAACTATAAGCATTTTCATGCGTAGTCATATATTGCATTCATTTTTGATATAAAATTTTGTGTTCGTGTTTTGTAATAAATTTACATTTTCATTAAAAAAACTGGGTGTGAAGTTCACAAATGGCACAGAGGAAGACTGCCAGCCATTTGTTATTCTCATTTTTTTTTGGAGTCACTCGTTTTCTTTAATATAACAGGCAAGTTTTAGATTTTGAAGAGTCTTACATAAGAGTCGCTTACATTATGCAATAACATATTTAGTTTCTTGAACTCAGAAATTTATATAAAATTTCTAAAAAGTAGAAATATCTGTCGGGAGACTACCTTAAAAATAGCAAAAATTACAAAATATCTATAATTTTAAAGCCTTGGGTGCAGAAGAGTAGATTGTTTTGATCATCTACGTTGTGTATCTCATTCGAAATGTATTTTCAATTAATATAAAAACCAAGATCGTTTTACTTAATTATTATCTAGCCCCATACTTGTGTATAGCTTTTATTTAATTCGAAGAAAAAGTTTCCAGATAATCCTGCAGGAACTATTTTGTATTTAGAAGTGAATTACCAATACAATAATATCTTCCCATTACAGATACTCGAACTTTGTCTCAAATATGTCACCTATGATCCGAATTATAATTATGAAGCCGATGATGGCGATGTTGGCGTTGCAATGGATACTGAAGAAGAAGAATATGTAGACAGTGAAGAATATAGTGATGATGATGATATGAGTTGGAAAGTTCGTCGTGCAGCTGCTAAATGCTTAGAAGCATTGATTGCAACACGCCATGAATTAATCGAAGATTTCTATCGTGACCTATCACCAGCACTTATTTTACGATTTAAGGAGCGTGAGGAAAATGTAAAATCTGACATCTTTCACGCTTATGTTGCTTTGTTGAAAAACACACGTCCTTCTGATGATATATCACATGATCCTGATTCAATGGAACAAGTACCAGGACCAATTGCATTATTGCAGGATCAAGTACCAGCCATTGTGCGTGCTATACAACCGCTTATGCGTGAAAAATCAATGAAAACAAGGTTACTTTTGAAAACAATTACCAAAAGATTTTTCATACTAATTAACTTTTTTTACTGCATATAGACAAGATTGTTTCTTACTACTACGTGAACTGCTAAACGCATTACCTGGTGCTTTGGGTCAATATTTGGATAATGTTATGCCTGGAATTAATTATTCGCTAAGTGACAAAAATTCTACAAGCAATATGAAAATTGATGCTTTAGGGTTTCTTTGTTCACTTCTCCAAGGACATCAACCTCAAGTTTTTCATCAACATATTCCCATGCTTGTACCCATTGTTGTGCATGCCGTATTTGATCCTTTTTATAAAATTGCTACAGAAGCTTTACAAGTTTTACAGCAATTAGTTAAAGTTGTACGCCCATTGGAATCTATATCGGCTCCTTCAGGTGCCGTTTTTGATGTAACACCATTTGTAGGTCAACTCTATTCTGCTACTTTGCAAAAGCTGAAGGCAACTGATGTTGACCAGGAGGTAAAAGAACGCGCTATTGCTTGCATGGGTCAAATAATTGCCAACATGGGTGATCTGCTGCAATCTGAGTTAAGTACTTGCTTGCCCATCTTTATGGAACGTCTGCAGAATGAAGTTACACGTTTAAGTTGCGTTAAAGCGCTCACTATGATTGCTGCATCACCACTACGCATTGATTTAATACCTATACTGAACGATGTGTTACCTGCACTTGGTACATTCTTGCGCAAAAATCAACGTGCGCTTAAGTTGAATTCATTAGCTCTCCTTAATACATTGGTTGACAATTATGCTCATGCATTTGGACCGCAATTGCTACTAACTGCAATTTCGGAACTACAGCCATTGTTATCCGACTCCGACCTTCATGTGGCACAACTTTCTTTGGTTTTATTGACTACCACTGCACGTAAGCATCCGCAAGCATTATTTGGAATACATGATCAGTTTTTGCCATCAGTTTTACTGTTGGTGCGTTCACCGTTGTTGCAGGTAATGTACAAAATTAAACAAATTTAGCGAAGATAACAGCGTCACGTTTTTTGTTATTTGCAAATTAAAAAAAATGCATATAAAAATTGTTGTCTAATATTTTTGAGCGAAAGATAACCAAAAATTAGAATATAACTGGGATTTTGGTCAAATAAATCAAAAATAATTCGATTTTTGGTCAAAATAAACAAAAAATTGCTCTTGCAAATTTTTTTCAATGAATGTGACATGATTTACGCATATCTTTGCTTAATTGCTAAACAGAAAATCACTATATTATAATAATTCTTACTTCAAAACCCCAATTTTTACTTCCAGGGTACTGCACTCACTTGTACACTTGATCTGTTCCAAGCTCTCGTACAAGCAAATTTACCTGGCTTAGATTACCATGCCTTACTTAAGAAACTAATGGAACCTGTCATCTCATGTAGTGCTGCTGCTGCTGCCAATCCGAATTGCCCAATTGATCAGTTACATAAGCAAGCCTATCACTCGCTTGCTAAATGTGTTGCCTCTCTCACCTTGCAATGTCCCAATGAAGCCATACCTTTGGCCAAACAACTGTTATGTGACTTGCAAAAGAGATCTGCTGTCGGTGATACTCATCTGGTTTTCTGTTTACTAACCATTGGCGAAATTGGACGACATTTTGATTTAAGTTCCATTCCATCGTTGCCGCAAACAATAATTGAATGTTTTGGTGCCAGCTCTGAGGATGTTAAAGGGGCTGCGAGCCACTCCTTGGGTGCAGTATCTGTTGGTAGCTTACAAACTTATTTGCCATTCATTTTGAAAGAGATTGAAGCCCAACCGAAACGACAATATTTGCTTTTGCATTCGCTGAAAGAGGTAATCTCATCATTATCCACTACACCAAATGGTTTGTCACAGCTTTTGCCTTCGGTCCCTTCAATTTGGGCTCAACTTTTTAAACACTGTGAATGTTCAGAAGAAGGATCAAGAAATGTAGTCGCTGAATGTTTGGGCAAGCTGGTACTTGTAAACCCTGAAGAATTGCTACCACGTCTACAACAAGCTTTGCACTCTGAAAGTGCTTTAATACGAACCGTGGTAGTGTCAGCAGTAAAATTTACTATTTCTGATCAGCCACAGCCAATTGATGTTCAGTTGAAACAAAATATTGGCGAGTTTTTATTCACATTGCGTGACCCAGAACCGTCTGTAAGGCGTGTTGCTTTAGTGGCATTTAATTCGGCCGTGCACAATAAGCCAAGTTTGGTAAGAGACTTGTTGCCAACATTGTTACCGTGGTTATATTCCGAAACCAAAGTAAAGGTAATTTGTGATATTATAATTAAGTATTAAGATAATGGCATCATTTTATATAAAGTGAGTACTTGCACTCACTCACTTTTTTTATTTTTATGTATACGAACCATAATCCAAAGTATAAAATTAGAACTAATTCTGTTTAATCTCTTTTACACTAAACAGGGTGAGCTAATTCGTGAAGTGGAAATGGGACCTTTCAAACATACTGTCGATGATGGATTGGATATACGTAAAGCAGCATTTGAATGCATGTACACATTGTTAGAACAGGGACTCGACCGTGTTGATGTTATGCAATTTTTGGATCATGTACAAACTGGACTTTGTGATCATTACGATATAAAAATGTTAACATACTTGATGACAGCACGTTTGGCTGTTTTGTGTCCAGAGGCCGTGCTTTTAAGTATATACCTTTCTTTTTTATTTTCGTGGGTATATCCAAAAACATTAATACATTTTTAAACAGGACTCGATCAGTTTGTGCAGCAACTTCGTGATACGTGCACACATAAAGTTAAAGCCAATTCTGTAAAGCAGGAGTATGAAAAACAAGATGAACTCAAACGTTCTGCTCTGAGGGCTGTTTCTGCATTGGCCCAAATACCTAAAGCTGGTGAGCCTTTTCAACATATTAATACATTGACTGTTGTCACAAGTTATACATCTTTAATTTTCTATAGAAAAAAATCAACAGCTATCAGACTTTTTAAAATCTATCAAAGATACACCAGAATTAAATAAAGTCTACGATTATGTTCAGAAAGATTCGATTTCGAATAGCAATGCAGATAATATTTCAATGGATCAGAGTTAAATACAACAATGCGTAAATCGCATTAAAGCTACAGAATAGCGTACACGTATTTAAAGTATTCTAATCAAATTTATACAAAAAATATTGATAATGAAATATTTAATTTTTAATTTCAGATTTCTTTAAAACTAAATTACCTAAAGAAATATTTAAACACATTAAATGCAGCAGGTTTTCTTTTCGAAATGAAAGCAAGAAGAACTATTGAATTTGGATTGAATTGTCGACAATTTTTCTTTTTATTTGATTTTAAACACACCCACATACTTACATACTACATCTAGCTCTCACTTATCACAAGCTTTGTTTGTTTTATTTTTTTGTTTCAAATGAAAACTAAGCTTTTTAATAATAATTTAATACATAACTTTACCGCACTTTTCTGTGCACTTGTTGCTTTGAACATCAACAGAATTTTTTGGATTAAATAATGATTATTATTTGTTTAAACTAATTAATTATAGCATTGATTCATCGGATAAAGCATTTAATACGTACATATATATTTTAAATTGATTGTAAAGCCAATGTTATAAAAGAATTGGGGAAATAAAGAATAACATTACAACATAAATAAAAGTGTTTTTGATAAAAAAAATCGATGGTCCTGCTATTTTCGAGAATAAAAATCAAGTTTAAATTAAAATTTAGCAATAACCTCAGGCTAGGGGCACGACTTTGTTTTTCGAATTTTTTTCAAAGACTAATGTCGCAAGATGCATGAAATGGAAAAGCTGACAATGTGTTAATGTGTTATTTTAAACACTTCGGAAAAAATTCAGTACAAATCGTGCAAACAATTTTTCTTGTAAAATTTACGTAAGTTACTTTTTTGTGGAAAGTATGTTATTATTTGCGCCATTTGTGTACAGAATTTGACATCCCATATATACATACATATAATGTAATATTTTTTGAAACTCATTTATCTAGGAATTTGCATACTTGTATGAATTATTGAACTATTTATTTGCAAGTCTAACGCGTATGCGTCTTCATATAAAATTCGAGAAAAATTGTTTTTAACTTTATTCCATGAAATATCTCGTAAATAATAAAGTTTTTATTTACGTGAGCTTACTGTTCGGTACAGTATGTAACAACACCAACGAAATTACAAATACAAAGCAGCAAAGAAAAGGGCGGAAGCTAGTCATTCTCGTTTCATCCATTGTTAAATGGAATCATTAGCGGCTTTTATGCTGATTAGTTTCCCTTCATGCATAGTTTTGTTGAGAACCCAAGCAACAAGTGAAACAAAGCAAAACAACATTTTTTTTTCTGCTGTATCTTGGTTTTGTAACTCATTTTGACATTTGTTTAAAAAACAATTTGCGCTTGCTACTTCATTTTGACTCGCCAAAAAAGTTTGCAGCGAAGCGCAATATCAAAATGAATAACAAAAATAGATTCACAACAGAAATATAATTTTTGCTTTGTTTCATTTGTTGCTTGGTTTCTTAACAAAGCTATGAAAAAAGTGAAACACATCAGTCTTAAAAATTCTTACTAATCGGCCTTAAAGTCACTGATGATTCCATTTAGCAATGGATGAAACTAGCATGACCAGCATAAGCCTTTTTTTTGTTGTTTTGTTTTTGTGATTTTGTTGGTGATACCACATACTGTACTGAACAGTAAGCTCAGAAAAATAATTATTAATTATTTTGTGTTCCGATACACCATTACAAAAAATAATTAGTGTTTCTTTTGCTCCCAAATCGCGAAACTGATATGTATATATGTAGTTATGTATTTAAAATAATGCATTCAGAAAAATCTCGAAACATCACATTTACAAATGGGAGGGATCGCTGCGGACGATTTAAACGTCTAAATATATCTATTTTGATTTACACATATGCTTATATGCTCCAGTATCACGTTCTGAGATGCCAGTAATGCAGTCCTATAGATTTTAAGTTGATTAAAGTGAAATTTAAGTCAGAATTTTTTCGTTAATAAATTTAGTACAGAACATTTCCAAACTCCACGGCACATTTTGATATGTTCTGTAGTTTGGTGTTACAATTTACTGCCGCAAAATTCAAAGGTTTTTCAAACGAAAATCCGTTCAATCTCTCACAAGACAGGAACGTTTGATTTTTTTATATTCTTAAATATGACAAATTAAATCTTTTTTAAATCAAATTAAATTACATATTTTACGAATCAAATTATTTTTTTTTGACTTAATTTAATACCATATTAGGTTATGGCTCCATTGTGATCCAAAGAAACCCAAATGAAACAGTCGGTAGCGGTAAGATACGGTCCACGCGGCAATCAATTAAATGCTCGTCAATACCATTGTATCCCTTGTAGTGCGCGCTGTGGCTCTATTCTATTGAAACTACAGTTGTGAATAGTTCTGCATAGCTGCGCTTGAAATATACCCCAATATCATCCGATATTGAGCACCATTGAAAATAACTGCGGCATCAGCTTCATTTTTTAAGTATGGGCTAATTATCCTTTAGGAATAATACACTTGATTGTATCAGATAACGCTGTTTCACACAAAACTCTCGGACATACTCTTTTATTCCTGATATGACCGATATCCCGATTCAGACGTGCTGACTACGTAGAATATCGCGTGCACTAGTTCTAGTTTATTTCGCTCTTACATTAGCATTCGCTGCTTGCCATTTTGCCCGAACATGCTACTCCCACTCTTGACACTGTCATATTGGTTATAGAGTTATATATTTATATTTCTTTAACATAAAAAAGTTCGATTTTAATATTTAATCGTTAAAGCTACAATTTTATTCACAACCTATAACTTTACCAGAACTGTAAAAGAATGTAACCGTTTTTCTAAATATTCTAAAATCGTGCATCGTGTCATCAATAAATTTTTATAAAACTAAATTTTGTTTCTAAGTTATATTGAAAAATAAATGAGGCACAATAAAATTAAAATTTTCATCCAGGTTTCTTTCAAAGTGAACACAAGCAATCACCTTACACGCATGCATAGTACTTTCATTTAGTTAATTAAATAATGCGTTTTTCTTGCTTTATCGGTCTTTCAGGCTCCTCTATAACTATTGCATCTTTGTCATTACCACTGGTGCTGGGACCACTTGGGTTAGTAACATCATCAACAGTTAACGGTGGATGCTCCAGTACATGATCAATCAAACCAAATGATTTTGCCTCTTCGGGTGACATAAAACTGTCACGTTCCATACGATTTAGCAGGCAATCATAAGACTGTTTTGTATGCTTTACATAAATGTTAGTCAATTGTTTCTTTAACTTGATGATTTCTTCAGCTTGTATTTGAATATCAGTCGCTTGTCCCTAAAAAGAAAAATTAAATTTTTGTGAAATTTATTACCTTGATCGTTAGAGGCTTAAAATATGGGTTAGGGTGCTAAGAGAAGATTCCGACCCTGGCTCACTTCACACAATCTTTTATTGTTTCAGCTACAGTAGCAAATATATATCCAGGGACGGATTTAGGTATTCACGTATTTTAGCAAACTTTCCAAAATAAAACACATCGAACATCGGATTATATGCCATGTTCAATATAAATTAAGTAGAATTATTACAGACAGTCTAAGCAGGAGGAAAAATTTTAGGGTGAAAGGGTAGTGCATTTTCGAACAAATGATTTATTTCGCAAAAGTTATGTTAAGAACGTTCAAACCACTAAAATCTACTTGAGCACAAGCCTTCAAATTTTTTCAACATACGACATACATACACAATTTTACTCCAATTTTGGAAGAGCTCGACGGAGGTGTCGTTGTTCTTGTAGGTACTTAATTGAGTTGGTTAAAAATTTCATTAAATTAACCATAGTTAGAAAAAAATGTGCTAAAATTCAAAAACAAAGTTTTTTCCAATGAGTGATCTTTTTTAGAGTTATCAAGAATTTGAATTAAGGTAAGGTTAAACAGCCATATTGCTTAATAAATACCAAAATCACTCGGAGGTGTTATTAGCTCGGAAATCACTGTTGGTGTAGGAAAAGTGTGATAGAGTAGACTTCCATACTGTGAATTATACTTTTGTCTTGCTACGGTTGCAAAGCATTGTTAGTCTTTCAGATCAATAGCAGATTGGAATTGGGATATCGCAGGTCTACTTTATATATGTAGTATTAAAGCGTGTGCACTATGTCTTGCCGAAGCATATTCGTCAAGTTCGGTAAACAAATGTTCAATGGTGGTGTCGTTTCGTTATCGTTTCCGGTGTGGATTTAAAGAATCCTGTTACTCCGAAACAGACATGCTTCTAGTCTAACTAAATTTTTGTTTCTAGCATTTATTGCTTTCTCATCTTTTTCTTCGAGATTCTCTTGCAAACAAGTTTAGAATATAGAAGAACTCCTAAGTATTTGGCTTTATTGGAAAGTCTAAGTGCCGTTCTATTAGTTTTATTTAATAGTAAATTTCGATCCCGAGTGTTGATTTGATAACAGTTTACAGTTTAAAATGGCGGTGAAACATTGGTTTGTTCTATCGTTGCAGCCAATATTCACTATAGCAGTGTATATTGCCTAAGTATTGACATTATTATACAATAATTTTTTAATACTTAGTTGTACCACAAATTTAGTAACATTTTCCTCAATTTCAGGACTATGGATCTTATATAAATATGTCAAATAATTCATCTCCAATAGAATTCAAACTCACCTGTGTTCCGCCTGATGGCTGATGCATCATAATACGAGAATTTGGCAACGAATAGCGCATACCCGGTGCACCTGCAGTCAGCAAGAGAGAGCCCATTGAACACGCCTGACCAACACACCAAGTAGCAATTGGAGGTTTGACATATTGCATTGTATCATAAATGGCCAGGCCAGCAGTTACCACACCACCTGGTGAATTGATGTACATGTGTATGGGTTTGTTGGCATTTTCCGATTGGAGGAAAAGCATTTGTGCGACTACTAGTGAACATAGATCATCGTGTATTGGACCCATCAAACATACTATACGTTCCTTTAGTAGTCGTGAAAAGATGTCGTAGGCGCGTTCACCTCTACCCGTTTGCTCCACGACAATTGGCACTAAATTGAGGTTGTTACGCGGAGTTGTCGATACCTGCCGCACCAGCGCTGTTGGGTTGTTGATTTTCTTCTATTTACAATTGAAAATCTTATGTCGTTTTAATCTTGGATATTTTCATATTTTACTTACATTAAGGATTCGACAAACATTGAATAAATTATTTTTTAACATTTTAATTCGAATTTTTTGCATTAAAAATTTTCTCTGATAGAAGGCAAAATTGCTTTTCACTCTTGGTCAACCGCTGATTGCTGTCAATCGGCTGTCATTTATCTTTGGATGCGTTCGGAAATTCGTTGATAGATAATCTAAGCCTTAATGGAATGGAGCCATAGCTCTCGAAGCGGCAGTGGGTTTGTCAAAGACTATGAAAGGCTGTGAAGATGAAATTGTCGTATAACAAAAAACTAATTTAAATTAGATATGTTCTGGTATTCAATTCTCACTGTTATTTGAGTGTGACCACTGATACCATTAAATTTTTATGTTTGGTCTTGCAATGATATTTAATAGTTTGGTAATTTTAGAAACCTGTTGACATGACCTTCCAGTTGAAGGAAACAAGTAATTTATTAGAAATAACATATTGTGAGACATCACACGTAGTCGGTAAAGTTAAAAGTCTTAAGCGATCTTATCATTAACATCTAGAAAACAAAGATTATCCGATTTGAACTTAAAGGCAGCTTTGACTTCGCTGGTGCTGTGTACAAGAATTTCAATAAAGATATTAGCTTTGAATTTGGCAAACCATCTGGCTTAACCACAGTGCTAAATTCTTCTCCAATTCACCGAACTTTTTTCCTCCGAATGTAAAGTTCAGCCATCATTAACTACACTAGGATGTGCGACAATAGTGATAATGTATTTATCTGCAGTCCAGCCTCATAAGAAATGATTGCTGCGCTTACAAACCAAATGTACTGGGTTCGATACTCGATTCAAGCACTTTCCTTAAATTTCTGCACATTTTTCGATTTTTATTCAAAATAGCACCACCTTAAGCATTGCAGCAGTGATAAGAATGTCCGCTTTTAACACTTGCTTTAGACTTCTATCATGCTCATTGCTGCGTTAGAATAGCTAAATTAAAAATTCTTTCAACAATAATGTTGCTCTATAGTTCGACCTCATTCCCATTCTCATATTTCCTTTTTTGAAGCAAACGCATCAAGTGTCATCGGGTTGTCTCCTTTAGTGTGATATATATAAAAAATAAACGAAATTAAAAATGTTCTTTAACTAAGAGTTCCGATCTCATGAACTATGCTGCCTTAATTCCCTAATGCTAAACCATTTAATACTTATTATATGTCCTTCATCTTTTACCGGAGCATAGTGCTTTCACAAAGTTGTTCCTCGTGTACTGTCGTTAGGAAGTGACAACAGTTTCCTCAAACATTTGCCGATTCACGGAATTTGTTTTTTAGCGATTGTATCCAAGCTGATTTGGGATAGCCAATGATTGTTGGCAGTTGATGATTTGCGCAAGGTCTATTCAATAGAATATCAGGATTAGGCGAAGGCAATAATTGGTAGTAGACATGGGTACTGGAATCGCTGCAAGGATGTTCACTTGGTGTATTAAATAGATATTCAAAATTCAGAGTCTAGGTATTCGAGATAGTAGTAGCTTCGGACATAAATTTCTGCAAAACGTTCTTGGAAAGACTATTTGTGGCTACTACAAATGATTTTTGATCTAATTTTTAAGGCTTTTAATAGATTTATAAAAGCGAGTGTAGAAAAGTTTTATCCCTATAACCTTATAAATTTTCATAAATAAGGCCAAATCTGAAAAATATATATGGGGCATTTCACGTCAAGCCGATCACTCACCTACACCTGCACAAAAATGGCGGATCTAATACGGCGGACGCACGCCGGAGAAAAATCAAGTTTCCAACATTGCTGATAAACGCCCCTAAAAATCTATCGTGGTAATATGGTTGGCGAATTTTTGAAATTCACAAATCAAAGGTCAGATTTGCCAAACTCAAAATGTGTGTCTGAAAATTATTTATAAGAAATAAATTTAAGCTACTGTAGGTATAGTCCAAAAATAAATTTTGTTTTTATAGTGTAACACAAAATAAAACATTTGTTAAAGATGTCACTAAAGTGTGTACGATCATGTCTCGAAAAACGCCCGAAAACAAATTCTTTAAGTGCGAATGACCATCAAAGACATCGTCGTCCTCAAAGTTATGTTATCTGCAATGCAGTTTTATACCTACTCTCTGTTGGTGACCAACCAATACCTCATTATCTCTTTCGTTCTCTTTCTCTATCTTTCTCTCTCTCTCTCCGAGCTTGATCGATCAACCTTTCGAAAAATAATTGACATACGATAGGTTCAACGCGTTTTTAAATGATGCCATGTTGGTAATTATACACAGAAAATATTATTTTCAATAAATTTTGATGGCAAAATATCTTAAGACATTAAAAAAAGATCAATCACATATCGCCTGTTGTGATATTTAGACACGGATCTAAAGTTAGCAACAGCTTCTGGATATATGATGGACACAGTTGTAACTTATAGCCATAAGAATATATGCCTCAGCGCCAATGATGGGCACCAACATGCACAAAAAAACTTCGTTTCCGTGTAGTGGTGCAAAACCATATGGAGTTCTACTTCTGCTGAACTAGAACTGAATCGATTTTATGCGCATCTTTTATTTTAATATTTTTTCAATGCATAAATCAAAATGAAGAAAAATTTATCCGTGTAAGAACGGTAACTCATCCATGCTTTACATAAAACATACACGAGATATATTTGCAGCTAAAAAAAAACAACAACAATAAAACAATATGCAAGTACCTATCAAATGTGAAGCAGATACGGTACTCAACTCGTTTCCCAAAAATGGACAAAACGATTTATGCAGACGCCAAAACGCATCAAATTTTTGTATTTTTCGGAGAAAACTGTTGGAAGCTGGTTCAGTAAGTGATGGCGGTGGTAAGTGGTAATACAAAATAATGAATGTTGATGTTAACGATCATTAAGAATGATCTGATCAGATGTGAGTGAATGTACTTATGTTCATTAGGGTGGTCACTAAAAAATAGATTAGCCCAATTCCGAGAATTTATATCCTAATTTTGTCTAAAATTTCGAACTTTTATTTTTAATTGGTAAATTATTAATACGCCATAATATTAACAAAGCTTTAAGCTATTCAATTTACTTCAATTTATAGACTTGGACACTGAAGAGAGCTGGATAGGAACGATTACATTTAGTTTTCAATTTCCTAAGCTCAAATTCGTCGATTTCAGTAATTAAAACTTAAAATTCAAAAATTTAAATTCCATCTCAAGGCATGACAATTTAAAATCGACTTTCTCAATTCCATGGCGAAATGAATTGATTCATTTTCGATTTCGATAGGGTTTCTCATTTTCAACTTGGCAACCCTAATATATATATAAATCAATTCCTGCTGCTCTGGAATCGAAGAAGTTTTTCTCATATTTCAATTCCTTGAAATAAAATATTTTTTAGGAATTTGATTTCTTAAGCAATTATTTAACGAACACCCTAATGTTTATACATAGACGCCCTTCATTAGCGGCGCATCTGAGGGATTGATTGAACAAAATGTTTGGCAAATTTGTTGAGTTGTTGTTGTTGATCAGAATTCAGATCAATCCAATGAGTAGGTATGCAAGTCCATCAAAAATTGTTTTAGTTTTCCGTTTCAACCGCTTTTGACTTTTGCATTACTACTTTTTGTTTCAACATTTTGTATTCACTCTACACATATACAAAAACTATGAGTCAATGCTTTAACCATTATTGCTTTCTAGCCCTGACAATTTCAGGCAAGAATTTTCAGTTCATGGGGCACATGAGCAGTTTTTCCTAGATGATAAATTAAGATATATCCTTAAATCATAAGAATCTTTCTAGGCACATCAATTTGAAGGGACCTGCTACGGATGCCACCCAACTAAGCGGCACAACTGCTTGATAGTATTTTATGGTAGTTGGGTTAAGATCAACGAGTAAGAGCTGACTCTAAATGGAAAGTAGAGTTGTCTGTCCAACATTTGTTTGAGAATAGTTTTTGAAAAGGTTTCTAGTAGCAGAATTGCACTCTTGGTAGCAGAAGGAGGTGATTTTTCTAGGTGAAAGAATTTTATCTACTACTAGTATTACCCTGTGCGCTTCGCTTCACCTATTATAGATATAATTTTTTAAATGGTCTTCTATGAAAATGCTATTTCAAAAATAATTTTGTGTGGGGACACCCTAAATAGTAGCTTTGCTCTCTAAGCTGTGCCTCATAATTTAACAGCTACATGGTGTATATTCGGTGTGAATCGATTAGCCATCGAAATGATATTTTAAAAATATTTTTGAATGAGGGCCACCCTAAATTAAAGTTTTGCCTTACCTATGCCTTTTAATATGTAAGCTAAGTGGTGTAAATTTGGTGTGAATAATCGATTCCGGGCTTGGTGAAAATGATATTTAAAAAAAAATTTTATACAAGGGCCACCCTAAATATGCACCCTAAATAAAAGTTTTATAGCCTATAACACCCGCCTAGTCGATACTAACATATCATTCATCAAAATCGGCCGGATAGTTTTCGCGTCTGTCTGTCTCTTATGGGTATGCATATTTAGGGTGGCCCTCATACAAAAATATTTTTAAAATAGAATTTTCACAAAAACTGCTTTAAAAATTCGGACAAAATTTTTAGTTTAAGGTGAAGCGAAACACACAGGGTAATGCTAGTGTCGAAATAAAATTCAAATGGATAAATCTCGCTTAAGCTCGCACTTTCGTAATCAAATTAAAATAAATAAATTTAAAAGATGAAAGGTGGGTCATATGGTGGAATCAATAAGTTTTAATCTCATCTACAATTTATAACTCAGTAAGATTTTCTGTTTGAGACTAACTTTTTGAATTATTAACTTTTTTATCCATATGTAAGCAAAGTGGGTGTGGGGGCTCCTGACCAGTAAACTATCATTAAGAATTAAACTTATTTTTACAGTCATATAAAGCTAACTGTATTTTTTTTATCACATTTGAGATGATAAACCGAAGCAGATCCTCGAAAAAGTTTATTCGTCAAAGAGCTCTTAAGAGAAATGGGCAATCTTTTCCTAAAAATTATTTGATAAAAAAAGTTTTGTCAAAATTTACTTCGATTTGCTATTTCAAGTCTTACAAAAACATTTATATAATTTACAGGAAAAAAACCTATGCACATCGAAGATGCGAAAAATAGCAGAAAATTATAGTAGTCCTGAAATCGACCTTTTTTTTAGGTCCAATTGTGGTGACATCAAATCAAAAATGGTACCCTCTGTGGCGCGAGAAAAATATCAACGTAGATATCCTAAGACTGAAAGAACTACTCACAATCGAGGGAATCGGCAAACAGTTAGGGTTACCAAACGATCGGCATATACCCGGCCTCACCAGGAATTTAATATCAAAGCCGGGGTTTGGTAGGAATTCAAAAATATCTGAAATAGCAGAGAATTGGAGAATTTTTGTGTAATCAACTTAAAATTTTTGTTTAAATCAACAAAACAAAAAAGTACTCAGATTTTCCCTCCCATAAAAATTTTTGAGTATTAGTGACCGAAAAAAAATAAAACGTTGAAAATCGAAGTAAATCATATACATTCAATTGAAGGAAACTTCCTCTTTCCTCAGCGTAGAAGTACCTAGGATTACTAAATAGATAGCCCATATTGACGACATTTAGGAAAAACTTAACGTTTCTATTCTCATTGAATAAAAAACTGCTTGAATCCATTAATCGTTAGCATTTGCAGTTAAATAGCCTTAAATCGTGGACACTTACAGAATTTCGAGAAAACAAAGTTCGCTGAGTTCGCGGAAGTGTGGTAACCCAAGTAGTAGCCACAAACAAAAATATTTAAAAAAAATATTATGCTGAAAATTAATTTAAACGTTCCACAATAAAAGCAATAATTTATTTTATTTAATGATATTTAACATTGACATATGAATTTATTGTTTCACGTTTGTTTATACAAATTATTGTAAGTATTTCTCCATATATGTAGTATATAGCATATGCATTAAATGCAAAGCAAAATATTTAAGTAGCTGTTGTTTAAGTTTATGTGTGTATACATATTATATGAATGTATTGTATGTATATATAAATCTAATGCAATGAGATATTTTTGAAAATCTTAGTACTTCACTGCTATATATTTTAAAATAAAATCTTCGTTCATTTACAAAAAATATTGTGCAAAGATTTAAAGAAACAAATTTTCATCACATTATTAAAACAAAATTTGGATAAACAAAATTCTTATCTTATTATTAAACAAAACTTTCATTAAAATTAAGTAATGCATTTTGTATACGCCTCTTTTTTCCAGCCACATAAAAATTAAAATTATAAGCAAACTAAAAATTAAAAACACGCTAAGCGTTCCTCAAAGTTAAGGGATTCAAAAATTTTTTAATACACATATGCATATATATTTTTCTAATTGTTTTCTTTTTTTTTTTGTGCTTAAAACTTATCTTATTTATAAACCGAAATATTAATAAAAATAAAATAAAATTGTTTTATTTATTTAATTTGCTTAGATATAAAAAAATTTTATTAAACAAAAATCACATTCACTTGAGCGTCAAATTCTCTTCGTGTTCAACTTACAAAACTATAAGCTTAAGTTACTAAAATTGTTAATTTCTAATTTTTTATTTTTTTATTTCTTGTATCTACGTTATGTTTCCAAAGTGAAATTACAAACGAACGAGAATCATTTGCAAACGCATAAATCAATGTATTCGCAAAACAAGCGCCCAAATAAAACTGCATCTTCAGTTTATCTCGAAAACATAAGGATTTTCTTATAAAGAATATTGAATTTTCAAATCATCCTAGGTTGTCAATGTGTATATCATATTAAAGAAGAGAGTTCTTGAAATGAGTAAAAGGTTTTTTTGAATAATCTGAACATAAAGATATCAAAAATGTCATTTAAAAATCTATTTTTTTTTTTTTTTTAAATATGTGCTGACCACACACAATTTCACCCTTCTATATAACTTTATTGGTTTAGTACTTTAAAGTTTCGTAGGCTACGTAAGATTACATAAAAATATTTACTCAATGATTCAACTAATCCTAGATTTTCACTATACTTGGTAGGGGAGCTCACGTTGTTAAATGCGAATTTATATCGAGCGTCGCGGGGACCTATTGGATTTTGAAGATTAAATGTTAGAAAGAAGAATAGGTTACATCATGTTTACTATTTCAGCGGTGGGGAGAGTGACTACAGGCTTTCAAAAATGTAAAAAATAACATTTACAATAAAATACTCGAGCGCGTTAGATTTCTATAGAGACGTCTTGGTCGTGCTGATCCATAATCTGATGATTATTTAGAGGGATTTACTTAATCTGACCGTTTGAAAAAAATTTAAATATTAAACTCAAAAAATTTAATACACAGAACTTAAAACACAAGCAAACAAGCCAAATTTTACTGACGATTTTTGTTACTTTGGCTTGTGGTAATCGGCAGATTACATTATTTTTGCCGTTATCCTTAAGTTATATCCTTCAAACAAAAAAATAAAGTTCGGCCGTGCTCGAGAATATCGAGGTAATGTTTTTCTTTTTGTAAGTTTGTGATTCCCCTACTCCCTTAAGTCACGCTCAAATCGTCAGATTATTGAAATGCAGCACCATACCTAAATCTGACGCGCTCAAGTATTACCAGCTATCGATTTTTTGTACTACACTGATCGGCTGCCCTACACGAGCGGCCCTACATAGAGGGCTAAGATTTGGTAAAGTTACTCAACAGCGTACAAGGTATCCCAAATATGTTTATCTGCCACGCTTGAGTAAGTCCCAAAATCCTCTGTTAGGCTCCCCCACAACTAATGAAAATAATAAAAACACATATTTTTTCAAAAAACATTTGTCGTATAAATTCAGGAATAAAAGGATATTTTTGACGTATTTTCGTCCAGATAAATAAAAACATATTTTCAGAGATTCACTTCTTTCATTTGATAGGCATTTGAACAAACTAATTTGAGTTGAAATATTTAAATCCTTTTTTGAATCGAACTTCAAAGTCCTTTAAAAAAATGCTGCTGTATAAAATGCTCAAATTTTGACATTATTTTTGCGAGTATATTGATTTTGTGTATGAAAAATGCTGTTGCTCGGTGTACTCTGTTTATATATCATTCTCAAACGAAACTATTGCTTAGTATAGTTATAATGAAAGCCGATTTGCATATAATAAATAGATCTAGCTATCTGTTAAACATCAATATTCAAAGATTACTCGAATAGCTGCAATTAAATCTCCTTTGGAAACGTTTTCATAATTTACTGCAGTTATGTGTGGTATTTTAATGGCAACTAAAGTTTTCGGATTCTTAAGTTGGCCTCAAAAGATAAAGGTGCTGCATGGTATGTAGCTTTTGTTGAGATCAATTTTTATTTTGAAATGCTTAGTGAAAGCATTAATTTTAGACATTTTACATTTTATATTAATTCAGAAATTTTGTGGGTGCAAGTTCATTATATTTAATTTTCTCTTATATTTCGTCTTTGGAAAAATCGTCCAAAAATAAATATTTTCTATAAAAAGCATTTCCTGTCACAATAGAAATGAACTTGACAACACAAAATTCGATTAATTTCTGAGATATTTACTTACTTTATCCAATATTGATATGAAAAATTATTTCGCGATGTCTTTAAAACCTATGGGATGTACATAAAACCTTTTTGATGAGAGTTTTTAGTCGATATTCCCAAATTGAAAATTTAAAAAAACCTAATAATTCTGTGCTTCTTTTATATACCCATGTAAAATTTTAAATATCAATACCTCTTTTAATTTTTACAGTAAAAAGTTGAATTCCAAAAACAGATTAAGATTTACACGTCATTATCCCTATTATTTGTAGCAAGCCTACTCAAATTTTTAGCCAACACACAGCACTTTCTCAGCTTTTAAGTGACCAACCCATTCACATATATCGCACTACTACTTTAGCTGCTCATAGCACCACCGCCACCAACACCAACACCACCACCACCACCGCCACCGCCACCGCCACCACCACCACCAAGTTGATTATGCGCCAACATCAATATGTCCTTCTTTTCCTTGGGAAATCTAAGCTCACGTCCAGCCAAACGTGCAGTCTCGAGTTCTCTCTCAGCTTGTGCCAACTCACGTCCTAAGACACTGGGATTCTCTTGTTCACGTGCAATCCAATCTAAGGCCATTTGAGCGCGCATATCATCATCCAGGCTACGATTAGAATAGTGTGCTACCACCTCTTGTCGTGAGCATTGACGTTCACGCATTGCTTTCAGTGAGCCATTCCAGTGCAGTAATTGAAAAACTGTCATTAGCTCTTGAAATTCTAGCATAGTGCGTCCCTTGTTCGCTTCAAGCATAAATCTAATAATATACCAATAAATCAAGACAAGCTCTAATAAAGTCTGTAAATTTTCATTGCATACCTAAAGGCGCCTATGCCAGTATCGGGTCCATCACCTTCTTGTGCATCACCTTTGAAGGAGGCACGCGCTTCTTGCACGGCTTTTTCAATAAATTCATCACTTATTCGTCTGGATTGATGTTCATTAAAAACGGAATTCATTAGTGCAATTTTGGCGGAGCTACGACGTGCTTCGGCCTTAGTTGGACAATTCTTAAATGGGAAATCGAGTAAATATATTGTACAGTTTTTGGATTCTATTTGCAATTGTTATGCATTTGTTGTACTCACTTGGAAACTACCAAAACAGCTGCCACCTGGTAGTGTGACATAGCAAACATATGGCTGACTATTTGATGGCACCGATTCATAAATCACTAAGGCGCCATTTTTTAGATCTGCTCCACGTGCTTGTTTCATTTGCCAGAATTCTTGTAAAGCTTCAACAACATTAACTGTAATGAAAACATTAAAAGTAATTTTTTACTAATTGTGCAAAATGTTGCATATGTCGCTGTCGAAGTTATATCTTTCTTAGCAGAAAAATGGAGATAATTATTATCTTTTAATGCGCTGATATGTTCAAAAAGATTTTGCTATCTAAGGGATGATTTCAGTTCCCAAGACATTTTATAAGTTTCTAGCCTTTATACAGTATTAGCTTGCTTGACAGATGTTATTCTGTCCTTACCGGTAGTTGGCGCGATGAGTAAAGTTCATAATGAAATTTATCTCATGACATCACATTTTATTCTCTCTCTTCAAAAATAAAGAAAAACATTTGCAAGAGAGTTTGTTCTTTAAATACTATCGGTACAAATAAAAAGAAGAAAAACAACAATTACAACACCGGATTCAAGACCACCATAAGCAAAACCAGCAAAAAAGCATAACGACAAGTTTTGTGTAAGGTTTTGCTAAACTTAATTCTACAAAAAGGAATATTTAACTTAAAAAAAATAAATATATAAGTATGCCATAACTTTTTTTAGCACAAATATGTTGCTTTAAAAAATAAATTACTAAAATCGCTTCAGTATATTTTGCGTCAAAGCGTTACAAAACCATTCTCATATAAGCAATTTCAAATATATAGCTACATACTATTGGTATCCTTGACTTCACACAAATTACTCTTTTAACATCACATTCTATATTATCTCTTCAAAAGTAAAAAAAAACATTTCAGAGCTGAATTTGTTCTTTGATCTTCAAAGCCAAATGCAAGCATTAGAAATGAGAAGAAAAACAACAGTACAGAATTCAAGAAGCAGCAAAAGCATCAACAACGAAAAATAAAACGACATTTTTTGTGTGAGATTTTGCAAAACTTAATACTAAAAAAAAGGATATTTTACTTTAAAAAATAACAAAACTAAGCATGCAATAATCTTCTTTAGCATAAATATGTTGTTTTAAAAATAAATTTTAAGAATCGGTTCAGCATATTTTACGCCAAAGCGTTACAAGCCATTTTTCGAATAGTTAATGCGATATGATGAAATTGATTGTTATTTATATGAGGGGGCGTGAAATCGCCCAATTTTTTTTAAACTAAACTGAACTATGCACAAACCATATGCAATATATGACAAGAATTTTACCTAGTTGCTGCGATATAGAAATGCATTTTTTCCACATAGGAGGTGTGATACCGTCCATTTTTTCACTGAAACTAAGCTTTGCACGTACTTATAGGTCGGTCTGATGCCTGTGGCAACACTGATCCTCATAAAAACATTTTTTCTATTTACCTTATGCCTCCTGTATGAAAAAAATTTCACTCGCTTGTAATTTTTTTCAGAAAATTTGACTTAAATTCGCCATAGGGGTCTTACTGGAGGGGTAGTGTAAATGTATCAACTTTTTGTCATTTAATGAGAAACAACTTTGCCTCAGAGATTAAATTTCTCATACTTCGAATAACAAAACTGCTGGAGAAGTCATCTGATAACAAATATTTAAACTGCTTTTTTCATATATATATATCATTTGTTAACTATTACTAAATCTTTTTATATGCAATTACTCAACTCCAATGGAATGATGACCACATCCTAACCATATTGTTGTCTAATACCATTTATTTGCGTGTAACTCAGCTGTGACAGAAGAACCAGAACAGCAGAGAATAAAAACGAGGATTTTCTTACCTCATCCTAAAACATGCAATTTGCAGATTATAACAAAAGCGATTAGAAATAGATTTTTCTCACAATTTCACACGAAAAGGTTCACTTATCGTTATACGAACATCTGGAGCTGCTAATCTATTTTCCAGATAAAAGTAGTTAGCTGCAATCCATGCAATCCAGGCACTCCACATCAGACACTTCAGGCAAAATTCATTGCAAATTTACGGTTGCGCAGCCGCAGTGTGGCTGCACGTACGTGCCGGCGTCGCATGAAGGCTTAATTAAATAATTTAGAACACATCAAGTGGAAAATGGTGTTGAGAGTTTGTTGTAGAAACTGCTCTGCTCTGCTCTGATCTGCTCTGCACATAGTAGTTGGCGAACCAGTTAACTTGTTGCTGGCACCGTTACAACGTAGGTATGTGATAATCTTTGATTTTGCAAAAAACGTAGAACACAAAAACAAAATATGCAAATTAAAAGAGATGCTGCCAAGCAACTTGGTCTGTTGCACTGTCGCGTAATGTTTAGAAGACGAAATTTAGCAGATGTGTCTTTAAGCCAATAGAATTAAAATAAATTCGATATTCGCTAATAGTTATTATACGCATGGATAGCAACTTAAACTGGCAAATGTGATATTTCCTGTGTGAACGTGTCTAAAAGAAAATTATACTGAAGTAAATTGACAGAAAATATAAAGCACCTAACGCTCACGATGACGCTTTTTCGAATGTTTCAATATTCTACGACTTTTCAACCTTTTTTGGCTTTTTCAATATATAGCGACTTTGTGACTCTTCAAACATTTTCAACAATTTTTGACATTTCCAAAATTTACCGTCTTTCTAAGAGTTTTCGAAGTATTCAACATATGTTGGGTTTTCAATATTCTTCGACTTTTTTATAACACTTTGTTTTTTTTTCTAAATTTAAATAGAGTTAAGCTACTACAGCTATTCGCCTTCTTAGCTATCCAACCAACTGCGCATAAAATTTAACCTGAATTTGAGGCAGAAACTTAAAGGAACTGGGTCGGTAGCAGATGCGAAATCAACAATGCCTGCTTTTACAGATAATTCACAACGGTTACATCCCTTTTCAAGTGCCATAATAAAACCTAATCGCTTTTTTTTTTTTTTTGTTGGAAAGATTGGCAGTGCATGATGTATTTTTTTTTAATAGCGGTGCACGCTTCTAACAGGAAAATACGTTTCCACGGCTGAACTAATGTACTGATTTTGATGAAATTTGGTTTGCAGGTAGATTGAATCCCAGTTAAGGTTATTAAAAATCTTAAGTTCTGAAGGGAATGGGAAAAGTGTTGTCACGGCTGAGCTACTACACCGATTCTGATAAATTTTGGTATGGAGATAGATTGTATCATAAGTAAAGATATTTGTTTTGAGTGGGCGCTGTCACGCTCCTGAGAGGAAAAAACGTTTTAACTGCTCAACTAATGAACAAGTCTTTCATGAAACCTTAAGAAAAGTTATTTGTTTTTAAGTAGGTGGTTAGTTTTCTTAGCTAAGTTAATCGACTGATTTTGATGAAATTCGGTAAGGAGATATGTATGCATATTAAACTCTAAGGAAAGAATAGGGCAATATGATGCAATGAATTTTATTTTTGAAACAGATGACAAAAATAGGTCTTTTTGCCAGTTTTTTAAAAGGGCGGTTGGTTGGCTGGAGCACAGTCAAAGCCGACTGGTCAGTAGCCAGATGACCATGTCACCAATCACCAATTTTGACATAGAGACGCACATGCTGAAAATCAGAAGCTACACTGAAGTGATATGCCGTTTAAAACGTAGAGTTATGCTCTATCAGAGCCATTTAGTGCAGTTGGAGCACAGTCAAAAACTAATGGTCAGTGGCCAGATGACAATGCTCAGATTTTGCAATAAAAATCAGGAGCAGCACAAATTCTATTACTGAAAAACAAACACTGCATCAAAATTTTGTATCATTGAAAATTGTGTCTTATGTTCTATGAAGTCCTCGTAGATCGGTTCTTGCACCCTGATTAATTTGGAAATGATGGACAATTCTATTTTGTTCCTATCCCAATTGCCTTCTGCGTCGCTTTAACATTTCTCTGTTAATGCTCTGTTAAGTGAGATGGTTTGTGTCTTTACTAGTTAAATATGAATTTTAACTTCACGCTCTTGTTTTTTAATACAAAAAAGCATTTATTGTTTTTGCTTTGCCACTATAATGGCTCAATTTCGACCACTGAATGAACTCTAGTAAGCTTAAATTTATAGCGCGAGGATATGCCATTTTTATTAGAAAGAATGAAGAAAATAATTGCCTGCAAGTGTAAGATATCATCAAATACATCTCGAAAACCTGGCGTGGCGAATCAATTCTAAGGTTGAATTTGGGCTCAGCATGTTAAAAACCTTCAAGAAAGTAAAGTTTAGCTTATGAGGACAAAATTTTACCAATATACATAGGGGAAAGCGGGGCAAAGCACTACAAAGGGTATTTTTATCATTGCATTACAACGCCATCTAAAGTAATTATAAGGAATTTGTGTTTGAGTAGTGCTCATGTAACTGCCAGGCTAAAAAAAAGCAAAGTATCACGTCGTAGTATATATTAGCGACATTCATTTCTGTTGACAATGATTTGTTTATATTGATAAGTTTTTGTTGGATGCATCAGTATGTTTACATACTTAGGTCATGGAGGCAAAGTGCCATTTTTCAGAACTTAGTTCCGTCATTTTATCCAGATTTCAGGAGTTTGGAAAAACATAAAAGTCCTGCTACTTTTGGATGGCCATTCATCACACACAAAAAACGTGGTTTCTGTCCTTAGAAAATTATTAAAACATATGTATAATATTATCTTTTTTTTTGTATTGCACTTCGTATACCGCTTAACTCCACCCAAAGGGGCAAAGCGGTAGAAACGTACTTTTTTTTGCATTGCATAAACATCTGCTCTTGAGAAAATAATGAGCCCAAAAACCCTAATAGATTCAATATAGATCGAACTAATTCCAAAAATACCAATTTGCCCTGCCTTCCCCTATGCATGTAAACCTGTAATACTTTAAATACAACAAATATTTTTCGCTAATTTACGAGCTCAGAATTCAAATTAAATGAAAAGTGTTCATATCAAGGACAAATTTAACTTAGCCGTTATTTATGATCAGACTTTAGTTGAATATTAAGAAAAACCATAAACTATTGCATTAACATAATTGCTAACAACATTTGGAAGTGGATCGAATAAACATGGCTATAAACTATGTTGCCAAGATAGCGTTTTTTTTTTAATTATTGCAAGTTAATCCGCTTCTAAGCTGTTATAAATTTAATTGAACATGTTTATTAATCTGGCACAGATTAGGCAATTTTTCGAACAAAATAACCTGCTGGTAGATGATGTGGAAAATGATTTAAAGAGACTTACAACTAAAAAGAAAAATTTAGTAAAAAATCTTTAAGTAAACAAATCTTGAGTAGGTAGTTGAAATATGAAATGATATTTTACATACATATGCAAAAATGTTAAATTTTTTTCAGTTTTTGTGTATGAAAAATAAAAATTTAGCTTAATTTTTTTATATATTTTTTCTCTATCTTTCTTCTACTTACCACGGTAGTCACTGTCATCGTATAAGCCTGGCACAGTTGGCATTGCCCAAAAGGGCTCTTCCGGATACACCATCATCATCGAGTTTAATATAATTTAAATTTTTTCTTTAAGTGAAATTGTTATCAACTTTTGTAAAAAAACTAAAATTATTTATAATTTTTATTTTGGGTTCAAACGCTTGGTTTTCAAATTTGTAAGCTTACACAGCAAATATGGAAAATATTTAATTCAAATGGTGCCTGAAGACATTGTTTTTTTTTCCTATAAGGTTGGCAGCTCTAAAAATTTTATGCATCACATCTATCAATATTGCGTTTAGTAATTATGAAACATTGCACGAGAGACTAACGCATTACCATTGCTAAAAATCTCTATAAAAGTAGGGAACGTATTTTTGCAACAATTTAAAAAAATTGGTACGCTCATGGACAACAGGTTCTCATACGCCTTCCTAGCTAATGTTTAAATTGAAAACATAGTCGCAAGGCTACTGAAGACTCACAAGAATTTGGCGTTTTATGAAACACCTCATAGGAACTTCTTATGAAAGATATGTCTACACGATTTAACTGATTCCAAATGTGTAATTCAAGCTGGCAGATCACTTAAAGCCAAAAAAATTAGTGAATTGCTGAATGAAACTGCAACTAGTGGACGACAATTTTGGTAAAAAAATCATCTTAAGCGAGGCTAACGCGGCGCATTTCCAACTCAATGGAGATGTACATAAACAAAATTGTCGAGTTTGTGTTGCGGAGAACCCATGCAACGCGTATTATCATAAATTTTTGTTAATTTACAAAACTTAAACCATCCGTGTACTTTCACAGCTGTACTGAAATTGTTTGCGAAATTTCACTCAAACATCTTCTACCTGTTTCGACTTTCTTTCAATAAAGGATTTGCACGAAGTAGCAGTTTGCACGTGCCATTTTAATGTGCAGCTCTTGCACAAATTCACCTGACTTTTACGAAGATTTAATTTTCCATGTAACTGTCGTTGAGACACTAATCCTAACTAATATTGGATGCAGTCTGCGTGAGGTGAACTGAACCTGGCAAAACTAAGCTCTCAGGAGAGTAAATAATGTCGTCCAGTGACCAACTTGGCGGTTTTGCCGAATTATGATACTGGGCATTTTAGCTCAAAGCTTGGTATTGGCAAAAAAAAAATCAATTTTAAACTTGGTGAAATCTTATTGCGGAGAGGTTTCTACGCAAGCAGTTGATGTGTTTTCTTCCTTTATATGTATATTTTTTAATTTAACGCATACTTTTCGAGTCAATGACCAAAAATTATTTTTCGACCTATTTAAAAGTTCAACAATCAACGGCGGATTAAAACTTGGCGGGGCCAGTGGCTTAAAAGTGTGTGCTTCTACGCAAATTTCAGAAAACTTCAAAAAGCCACGGTTTCCATAGTAGAACACTACGCAAAAATCCACTCATTTCTGGGAAAGAATCGCAAACTTTGCTTGAAGCTTCTCAAAGGACACAAACAAAAAGATTCGATTTCTGGAACCATGGTTTGTTTTGTTTTCAGATAAATCCAAATTTAACTTATTTGAAAGTGATAGGAAAGCAAAAGCTTGTAGAAAGAAAGATACGGCAATGAAGTCAAAGGATTTAGTACAAGGCGTGGTGCTCTATGTTAAAATGTACACACTGATCTGATGTACTAACTATGTGTTCGACTAAATTTGAGGCATTGACTTTTACATTTTTGTCTACTTCTTTTAAAAAGAATCTGACATCTCTGTGGGATAGTTCTTTTTGGCGGCCTTTACGGCATGTAGAATCTGAAAATTTTAGTGAATTTAACCTTCAAGCGGTCGCGCGGTCATTTGTAACGGCAGCGGTCGCGCGTAACCTAAAAGACCTATTGTATATATCAGAGAAATAAAACACTAATAAATTAATATCTTTTATTTTTTTATAATTAGGAACATTATTCATTGGCTAGGATAATAATTTGTCGAAAAAAAAACTTAACTTTAGGTAAAAACTAAGTTATAAAATGAAAAAAAGAACTTAATTTATCTTTGGATTAGAATCCCAGTGTATTGAATTCGGTCGAATCGACGTCACGCGACCGCTTGAAGGTTAAGAATACGTGATTTGACTCAAGAAGATCAACAACCGTCTACATCAACCTAATCGGAAGTAAGAAATGGTGGATCGGTCAAACGGGAAACCATGAGTTCCAAAACTAATAACAAAACACGTCATCCTTGTAAAAAATTTATACCTAAGCAGCATTCCCAAACGATTATTTTTTTTACCAATGTAACGATAATTAATACGATAACAAATTCTTTTATCATAATAAAATTTAGTTTTGATAAGTCATACGCATGTTCCTTGTACTAATTTTGCAAAACTGATATATATAAATTTGAAATAAATTCCGACAAAATAATACAGTTTTTTCTAGTTATCCTAGGAAATAACATACATATAAGTTCTAATAATACCCTTTAGTAAAGAAATTATTCTTCAAATAATAAATTTACTACTTGGATCAAATTTGACCCGAAGAGCGTTAGTGTCAGTAACTTTAAGCATCTTATGAGGGTTAAGAAAGTGAACTCAGAGCTGCGCAAGTTTTTTTTGCGTATATCAGTGATAATTTTTTATTAAAAATTGCTGAATTTTTTAACTTATCATTCAATTATATAAAAATTGTGATTTCCATTAAAAGAGATAACCCAAGTTCTAAGTGAAGTATTGACCACACATGATTTTGAACATTTTTTTAAAAAAATCGTGTTATTTTTAATTAAAATGTTTAGACAAATAATTTATCAAGTTCGTTGCCTAAATCTTTCTATTTTAATACAGTTCAATTGACAAAATTTTTTAATTAATGAGTGATTGGAGGAGCTATGTAATATGATACAAAATTCAAATTATTCAGAAATGTGCTTTAATTTTTCACACAGTTACCGTGGAGCAAAACATTATTGTGCGCTTATTTTTTTTAATTGTCATAGTAAAATTGATTATATTCTGAACTACATATAGACGTTACGTCTACTTACTGGCAGAAGATGCAAATTGAGAAATATGTAACGTGGTAGCTTCAGCCACTCATGTCTTCAATTATAATTAAGTTAAAGATTAATAAAACATAGAGAAAATTATAAAAAGTAATTGTGTACATAAACAAATCATATATTATGTACTCACAACATATAAAAATCTTAAAAAATTACCAAAACTTCTGAACTAAGCAATCCTGCTCAAAGCACTGTCCTATCTTAATGACTCATACAAAGTGGTCAAAAAAAAGTTAAAAAAAGTCCAGCAAAAAGGTATCAGGTTTCGATAACAAAGAAACATTTAACACAACACTTGGCGAGCTCGAATCTTCATAAAATTCAACTCAATTGCTCACGAATTTATGAGAACCAAATCACTTAATTTCTGTTGTTCGCATGCGCAGCTGGTGTTAAAACGATTTGCATTTTAAATTTTAACTTATTGTCAATGAAAACACGACAACGACGTTGCCATCGCCGACGATGATGACGATAAAAATTTTTTTTTCGTTCCAAACAAAACTTTTTTTCAATTCAAAAGAACAAAATCCGTGTAAAGTATTCTGCCCATTGAAGTGCCGCCGACCGATCGACTTAACAGCACTTTAGTGCAGCATATGTATATATGTATAAATTAATTCATTCACACACAAATGCAGCGCAGCGAAAATGTCACTTGTGTTGCTGATGCTGTTGCTGCCACAGCGGCTGCTGATGTTGATTATTTTGTTGCGCTGCGGCGGTAGCAGACGTAAAACCCTTAGCCTTAAAAAAATACCAACATAAAGTGTGGTCAAAAGCGCATTGTGCGTTGTGTGGGCTACGCTAGACAACTCCGGCTGAGTCTCTGTGTAGTCCAAATCAACGTGCAGACAATCAACGACAACTGATCGGTATGGTTTTTTTTTTCATTCTTCTTTTGACGAAATAAAAAAATAGAGACAATAGCACTATCGAACAAAAAAAGAAATGCATGGGCTGATCTTCAGAGAAAATAATTTACGTTGGAAAAATTCAAATAAAAACATTAGTGGCGGAGCTTGGCCAAATACTCGTGGCACCTCACTTTTGGGCTATACAGCAAAATATTTCATATTTTGAGGAGTAGGAGTATGTTATGAAAGGAAGATTTTAAGAAAAATATAAAGTTGTATAATTTTTTTTATGAGTTTGTGTGTGATATATTCCACAATTGTAAGAAAAACCTATAAACCGGGGCCGAAAAATTTTTTTTTTTTGAGGAAGACGTAACATAACGAGAAATTTAGATATAAGAATTCTAAAAAAAAATATTGTGCAGACGCCAGTTGATATAAAAATATGTGTGGAACTGTGGGCGTACTAAGAAGTAATTTGTATCAAAAAAATAAAGTGTTTAATGAAACATGGGTGCTTCCTAAGTTAGTAAATAACGTAACAGATGTAATAATATACCACTACACCATATTTCATTTCATATCCATTCCAACTATCGAGTTATAAGTAGCGTAAAATCTAGCGTTTATGGGAGGTATCTTAACCACTATTTTTACAATGTGCCTTGTTGTCTCTGTTGTAAGTCTCATTACATTCCCACTCAAGATATAGCAGATTTTGCATCTACTTGTATGGCTAGTGCCACGCCTACTTGCTTAATCTTTCCTACTTAATTCAAACTAGCTTTCCGTGTCACCCATCAATGCTCTACTTTGAATTCGGTTTCTAATAAGTCCCAATTTAGACGAGGCAATAACTACTAGCAAGTCTGGCGATATCTGCCTTTCGTCCTACTCTTGTACTTTGGCGTTTTAGACCACAAATGGGTAGATTAACAGAGGAAGATGATTATTATTACCAGGCTCAAATTGCTGCTGGATCGTTTTAAATTCTGGATCAAAGATCATTCTGAATTTTTCTTCTTTTAGATCACGAATAATATAGACAATTTTTTTTTTGTTTTTGATAAAAAATGAATTTTTATTTATATCGATTTTTACTACATGCTCTGAATTTTCAAAATTTTTCAATGCTCTTCGATAATTTTGACTTTTTGACTGTTATCGATTAATTTGATGTTTTCAATAAGCTTATACTTTTTGAAAAGTTTGAACTTTTACCGAATTTTGCGATAGTTTTTGACAACATATTATCGGTTTTTCCATGCTTTTCGATAAGTTTCAATTGATTTTAATATCTCTTAATAAATTTCAACTTTTTCAATGAATTACAACTTTTTTAATGCTCTTCGATCAGCTTTAACGTTTTCCTATGTTTTTCAATAGTTTTCAAGTTTATCGATGTTATTCGATATTTTTGAACTAGTTTCGATGATTTTCGATACATTTGAATCTTAATCGACTTTGTTGATAGATTTTGACTATTAATGATTTGTTTAATGTTTTTCAATGAGTTTCTACTTTGTCACTTGGAACGTTCTATGGAGAGGATGTCGATGTAAGTTTCTAACCGTCTCCTGGAGAAGACGTGAGGCTTAAGCCTGAAAATGCTTTTTTAGATGAACAAGCATAAGGTAATGATCTGTCCCATCATTTCTCTACTTCTCTTAGTTGTTCACGTAAGATTCAGCAATAATTTGTTATAATACAGCTGATCACATTCTGAAGGTATGCGTGACTTGAATCCTTCTATATGGCTTATCAAGAAATTAGAAGCTAAAAAAAATTTAAAACTGCAACTCTGACACCAAATATGTTTAATATGTAGCTGGAAAACTTATGGCCTTGAACAAAGTGATATGAATCTTAGGAGCAACTGTGTGCTCATATCAGAGGTAAGTGACCAAAGTTGTTGAATTGATAGTTCTAAGATGGATTTTGGATAAGATTTTGCTGAACACCAATACCAGGACTTCAGCGTTTTTTAAGGCGCGTTTTATGCAATAGACTTTGCTGCTAGATGTATTTGTCGCAGGTGCTAAGAAAATCTCTAACCATATTTTTTCTAACAGCCATTACTCTTTCAAGATATGATCGAGATGTTAAATGCTGCACTGACTCTTGTAATGTTTTGACATGATATTTTATTAAAAAATTATTTTAGTCTGATCGACATAAGCCAATGTTTCACATCGGCTCAAAAGACAATTTGCGGTCGACGTGCCAGCATTTAATCAATGTTCTCTCTTTAATCTATTGCATCTCCCGTAGTAATAAAAATTATGAAATAATAATTTTATGCTGTAAAAGTTCCCGCAACACTTTGAATTTTGTTGCAGTGTGTAATACACAGAGTGAAATAGCAAACGCACACAAAACGCCCATTCGTCTGTGACTGGCAATGAAAATCATAAAAACTGAAGATGTTCTTTATTTTTATCTCCACAAAAACAACAACAAAAAGGTTGATACAAAATATTAACCAAAAGCGCTAGGAAAAGAACAACCATCCAAGATTTAAGTGAAATACAGAGAATGTTGATAAGAAAATTAAATACTTGAAAAGGTTGCTCAGTGTTTTTGCTGTTGTTGTTCAGCTCAGTCAGTTGATCATTCGGTTCGATGGCTTTAGTGAATGGAGAAAACAAAAAACAAAACGAAAGCAGCAGATTAAGTTATTAAAAATGTTAATTGGTATATTGACTTTTCATAAATTATTAAGTTGATGTTGTAAGCTAGAAAATTAGCAATATTGCAAAATTTGGCTAGAAAAACTAATTCTTTGATATTAATGTACGCTACAAAATAGTTTTAGTATATCTTGAGAAAAGAAACTATCATTCATTATGGTAAAAAGAAAACAGCTTTACATCTTTTGAATGTGCTTAGTAACAAGAGATTGTCTACTAGATGAAATGAAGCACTTAACAGATTGAGGCAATCAAACAGACAGAGCTTCAATTAGCGCTGCAGATTGGACGAAAATTAGGATAGAACCAAAAATATGGAAATATATAGAATGGAAAAGTTGATAAGCCAAGAAGATATGCTCAGTTAAGTTCCTTAAAAAGATCAAATTACTCGATTTATTTTATAGAAATCAGATAACTATTGGACACACTGAATTACTGAGCAAAAAACTTAGAATTTCGTCTAATGCCACATTTTCTGATCTGCAGTGTTCGTATTGATAATTCAGCATTATTATAATTATTTCCTTGGTATATAAATACATTTGAAACACTTCATATATATATAATATTTAATACAAAATACTCAAATATATAAATAAACCGGTCTTAATTGGAGCATAGGACGACAACAAGTCCTCTCCACTGTCTTCTATCCTGTGCTATTTGTCGAATTTCTCGCCATGAACCTATAGTTGCACGTTCTGCTTCTACGGTCCTTGTCCAAGTATTTTGCGGTCTTCCTCTGCGTCGAGTACACTGAGGGTTCCACTCAAACGCCATTGGTGTGGTGTGTCCAATCCAACTTCATTTTCTTTTCCGTATCTCTATTTGTGTTGGCAGGCTGTTGGTTAGAGGAGGTCATCATTGTTTGGGGCCAGAAAATTTGGCACACTATGCGAAGACATTTGTTGACAAAAACTTGTATTTTGCTGCAGATGATGTCAGACACTTTCCATGTTTCAGCGCCATACAGGATAATAGTTTTTAAGCTGGTGTTGAAGATACGTAGTTTTGTCCTGCGCAATAGTACTTTTGAGTGCCAAATGTTGTTGAGCTTGTAGAAAGCATATTCGCGCTGCCACGTCAGCATCTACTCCCCCATACTGTGTAATGTGTACCAAGATAGCAAAACTTCGTCATGTCTTCAATGGTAACAAGAGCAACGTCGATGTTGACTGTAAGCGGTTCCTGGTTCGCTGTCTCTAGCCTCATAAGCTTGGTTTTAGCTGTGTTGATTTTAAGCTCTACTTTGTCGGCAATTTCAACGAGTGCTTCAAGTTTTTTCTTTATTTCCATTAAAGAGTGTGACATAAAGTACAAATCATCCACAGTTTCTGAAATGGTCTCCACTGAATTCCATCTGGAGCGATCCTGTTTGTTGTTGTTAGAACAAGAACTGTGATGAACAGTAGCGGCGACATCACACAACCTTGGCGTTCTCCTTTGTTGATGTTGAAGTTTTCGCTATTTTTCCCCTCTACAATTCGCATTTCAATATAGCTTTTGTATGAGCTGAACTATCTTGTCAGGTACTCCATAGGCCCTTAAGGTAGTCCAGATTGCGGTTCTATTAATTTTGTCGAAAGCATGTTCAAAGTCAATAAACAGCAAAAATAAGGGTGAGCGCCATTCTGTAGACTGTTGAATGATGATGCGTAGCGTGTTGGTATGATCGACACATGAGCGTTGCGGTCTGAAGCCGTTCTGTTCAGTTTTTCGTTGGCTGTTGAGGAAAGGGGATATGCGCTCCAGTATTATGAGAGCGAGTAGATTTTCTACAGTGTTTAACAGAGTTATACCTCTCCAATTACGGCATTGGCTTAAGTCTCCCATTTTGGAAAGCGTTATAATCACATCTTCTTTCCATTCAGCAGGGATTTTATTTGCTGTCCACACTTCTCTGCATACACCACCCAATTAGGCTTAGGAAATATTTTAATCTACAAAATACAGCCTGATATATTTGTGGATTTTGATGAAATCTTGCAATGTTTATTAGGATATATTGTTGAAACATTGAAATTATAGCAAATATAGAAAATGATATCCGACCGAATTGTAGCTACGAACAGCATTGAGGACTTCCGTGCTGTGAATGATATTTTTCATTACTTTTCTGCATAAGTCTATCGCTAGGTCATACTTTAACTTTGGGGTTGTTTTGGGTTATTGGCATAAGTCTTGTGCTTTACATAACCCACTGGGCAGATCCAGAGGCTTGATGTCACACAATTCGGTTCTATTTAATTTTTAAACCAAGAAATGAGATGGATATCTATTGTTACCAAAATTATTTTGCACAAATTATGAGTACTTAAATTTTCGCAAACATGAGCTTTTGGTAATCATATAAAGGCTCTTGCATGAATCTACTTAAAGTATAACTGAATCTCTCTATTTTTCTAAATAATTAATCTTTCTGAACACACATTATGATGAACAGTAAGCTCAATAAAATAACATTTATAAATTGTTTTCAGTTCTGACACTCCAAAAAGAAGATAAAATTCTTTCGTTTGAAAAAATCCCATTATTAACTCACTTTTTAATGAAGCAAAATTATGAAATGATAGCGAAAGGACAGGGGTTAGGTCCTTTGCAGAGTTATCCATTCACTTTTTTCTCACAAAACTTGACTTCACAGATATTTTCTGAGCAAAATGTGAAGGGATGACATTCTTATAGCACACTTTTTTTAAAAGTCTAAAGAAAGTTATCATGTTTGGCTTGAGCCCTATCCGATTTTTAAAAAGGAACGAAGAATAAGGTAAGTCTTATAATTCAATATGAGTATAGGGTTCCATACAAGTGCAAGCACTTTGAGTTCACGTACATAAGAACAAATATCGCTGGCAGTAAATACTGTCGCTTTTAAAAACGCCTTTTTTCGAGTACTTAAGTTTTGTCAACATCATATCACATCATATTTTATACACGGCATTCAAATGGTTCAATCTTTTACAATAATTATGATGAACGAATGTGAAAAAAAATCTAAATCTATCATAGGACACTTTTTAAAGAACCGAATCAAAGTGTCAATATCGCCACATATCTGTAAGCAAACGTTAAGAAATATGCAACTCATTTAGAAGTTTTGCTCTAGAAGAATACTTGCTGCCCGCTGACAATGATCTTGAGATGTATAGCACAGCCCCAAAATATCGAAATATGAAGAAATTATTTGAAAGATTTTTTGTCAGTACTTAAGGTTTTGCAAAGCAATAAATAAGTATGTGTATCAGTGGCGTCACTTTGCCAAATCTTTGAGGGGTGTGGGGGAGGGTGAGAGTTATAGTTCCACCACTATTAGATGGGTTTGTTGAATTATTGTATTGAATCCTTAAGAGCTTCAAATTGTGTTTAGAATCAAAATGAATTGTTTTGATTTGGTGTGAATTGCCGCATTTTTAAAAAAAATATCTGCGATTTTTCGATTTTTGACACCTAAAATGAAAATGCATATAGCTATGTAAGAAAAATATTCATTCAAATCTGGGGAAATGTTTGTACTCTTATTTCGTCTGAAAAACAACATATTTGATTGGAAATCAGTTACGCATGATTTGAAATGTAAAACATGGTCTATGTAAAACATCCACCGATCAAATTAGCTGAAATTTTAGCATAATTTGGCTTACTTATGCCAATTTATGGTTCGAAAATCAATAAAATATATACTCATATGTTATGATACCGTATATCTTTAAAGTGGCTCTACTCAAAATGGCGTCAATTCAGTAGGGCTGGGTAAGACATTGGCCTCCCCCGAGGATCTGCTATTAGTTATTATTTAATACATTAATTCAATAAACCCATTTGATAGTGGTGGAATTATAATTCTCAACCCTCCCCCCATGATTTGGTGAAGTGACGCCACTGATCCTACTCATACGTATGACCGTAAAGCTCTTGATCAGAGCCATAAAAGCTCCAGTATACAAAAATTTCAGCAATTTTTAACCAAAAGTCGCTTCCAATATAAATTATAGCTCCTTGCAGCTCGGTCATATGTAATGAAAATTAAGTACTGTAGCACGGAAATCGATGTGGTTTATTCAAAACTAAACATAACGATTTCCCTAAAGCCAGATTATGTCTCCAACATCGCAATAAATTGCACTTATTCGTGCATTTTCACCATATTGGGCAGAATCAAAAAAAAAAAAAAAAAATTTAGAAATTATGATCAATAACATTGTATTTGAAATTATTTTCAATATTTGATAGGGTAATTCGCTACGAATCCAAAAAAAACACCTATAATCCCATACACGCAAACGACATTAAATAAACGCATCTCTAAAATAATTTGCGGTTGCAACAACTGGATTACTTTGACTTCTTTTTGAACACCGAGTCTAAAAAATGTCCAAGAAATATATGAAAAATAGTTTTTCTTATCTCTAGACAAAATCTGTATCATTGATATAATTAAGAAATTAATGAAAATAAACAAACGCATTAGCCATTTGGAACAATATGGTGTTGACAACATCTAAATTAACTAGCGACTAGCAATTTGTTTAAAAATTACTAATTTATGCATAATTCGAAGGTATCAAGTTCGTGACTTAAGTCTTTTGTTTTGAAAACAAGTTTCTCCTTAATTTATTTAATTTAAACAATTTAATACAAACATATGGTGTTGGCTAAAGTTAAAGCTTACAATTTGAAAACCAATTATTATTATTATTTATAACATTAATTTTTATTCTATTTTTTTTCTCGCTATTTTGCATATGTTTTTTTAAGCCTTCGTAGTCTTTATTGATTGGTACATGTAATATTTTATTTGTTTTACTTTTATTTTTTTTTGCTTTACTTTGCTTTTTTATTATGGTATACACACTTGAATCGCATAAATTCGTTAAATTCTCACATACAGACACAAATTACCAATAAAAACACACAACAACAACAAAAGCAACAATTACACTGGTTATATTGGCTTTGTATATCAGGTACACAAAACTCGTTAGTGCTGTTGTTTTTTCTTTCCTACGATTTTATGATTTAATATATCTATAAAATCTCAAAATTGTTGTAATTAATTTTTTTTTAACAGTTCTATTTATTATTTATTGAATTATCATTGCATTGCAAAAAAAAAAAAAAACGGAAAAACAGCAAAACGTTAAAACAAATCACGACGCACAAAATTTTTACAAAAATCACGTCAAATCACGCTCGTTCCAATTGTCAGACTAAAGAGAGAGTTTTTTTTACTGTATCTTAAGCGTACCGCGCACTGGGCATTGGCTCTAGTACTGGGGACACAAAATGGGTAAACCAGAAATTCAGCCAAAAGCATTGTTGTTGTTGTAGGTATTGGTGTTGTTTTTGGCGTTTGACTTCTTTCGAATCTTTCGTTTATTATTTCTTATTATCATCATCATCATCATCATCATTTTGTTTGTCTTCTACTGCATTCTACACTACACTACACCATGCCAGTCAGCCAGCCAGCAATAGTTTTGTTGTTTCGTGTTTGTTTTTTTGTTTATTTGTTTTGCTTAATCTTGCCTTTATATATTTTTTCACTTTATGATCTTTTCGTTTTTGCGTTTTTCTCTTGTCCTTCTGCCGCTATAATACACAAAAAGAAATTTTTTGTTTTTTCATTAAAAAAAACTTTCTGTTGTCCTTAACTCAAAAAAGTACTCGTACTTGTGCTTGAAAACTTAACTAGTACTGAAAATTGTGCTTGTATTTGATGTTTGTACTTTTATCTAAAAACTGTACTCACTTTTGATTGTTTTTGCAGTACTTGGATAGGTTAAAAAATACGGACTGGAAGCATGAAAACATTCATATAAGAAAAATACTTTCATTTTCAGGTTCAATTACGTGTACCAAATGGGTAAAGGCCGTATCGCCAAAGCTAACTTAAGCTATAGCGCAAGAGGTGCACCGTGCATAATAGTCCTTCAGGATGATCGTCAAGAAATTAACTTTAACAGAGGTAGTAATCATCAAGATAATAAGATTTGAGAAGTCTTAAATGAAGTTAGCGAGTGCTTTTAGATGCTTGAATTTCAAAAATCTGTCTCTCACACATTTTTCTTATGTTTAGTTCCACTACTTAGCTATATTTTCAATTGTAAAGATTTGAGCTTGTGTCTTTGAAATGTTAAAATTTTGTAACAAACCGAGGTTAACGCGTCAGTGTCCAAGGTTCGACTACAAAAATGTTTAGTTTTACAGATGGCTAACTAAGTGAAAAGTAGTTTTTTTTCCAAAAAAATGAAACACGAGGTTTTTATTTTCAAGTACATTATAATATTTATTTCTTATATGAATATATTTTTTTCTTTTCGTGACTTTATTTTACAACACGATTGCGTACATCAAACTGTCGCAGACATGAGGCCGCACCGGTTCCACATCAATTATTAGCGCACCACTATAACCCTGTCGCACGGGTTCTGGCACTGCACAGTCGCCGTACGGCAGATCTTATCTCTACTCACACGAATGTCAGCACAGCTCAAAAATCGTGCGGCAAAGTCTTCAGACTACAATTCATACTTCTGGCTTCAGGCTTCTGCCTGGCCTCAAAAGCACGGACTCCAGCACAGCTCGGTTGCCGTACGTGAGATCCCACCGATTCTGGACTCTGCTCTACTCACACGATTATCAGCACAGCTCAACAATCATTCAGCAGAATCTCTAAGCTACACTTACACCACCCTTGATTATGGCTACTGCTAGGTCTTAGTCGTACGGATTCCGCCACAGTTCGGTCGTCGTACGACAGATCTTACAGATGCTCTCCTCATAAAAATGTTGGCAAAGCTCAACAGTCATGTTGCAACACCACCAATTAACTACTTTCTATTCTACTGCTAACTAAACTTAGCAGCTTCGTAGTTATTTCCATGGTGAGATCACAAGCTGACTAATGCGTTGAACAGAATTGGGACACTGATCGTCGCTTGACGAGAGTGAAAATAGAATTAAATCTAAATCGACAGGTTCCCCTAAGCAGGTTTTCAGTCGTACGCCACAGCTTTGTTCCATTTCATACCTTCAAGTGTGATATAATTTTTGACAGCGGGTAATCGCTGACGATTTCCCGACCCCATTCTTATTCTGTTTAACGCATGACCCTACTGATGGTGCGATTTTGCTTTTATAGCCATTCTTACTGCTTAGTATAGAGAATGAACAGCTGTTCGACAAGTCTCCAGTAACAGCTGTTCACTAATGTTGTATAGTGTTGCTGCTTCATTTAAACTGTGACTCGAATTTCCTTAAGCATAATTTATACATTAAAACTAACAAAAAATTAAACTTAAATACATCCAAGCCCTCATTTATTTAGTACTTTCCAGCTAGTTACAACAACGTCAGTTTGGTTTAAAATGTCAAAAATATTTTGCAAAAAAAAAAATGATGAAAGTTTTTTAAGTAGCTACTGCAAGCTGATTGCATACAATCAAGAGAAACAAAAACAAAAAAGCACAAGCTGAAGGAGCAAAGGATTTGAAAACAAAGTCCCATAAGCAAAAAAGTACGCTTAAGGCAAAATTACAAAAACAAAACTCATGAAAGGTAAGAGCTGAAGGACTCGCTGCGTTGAAGAAAAAATTGCATAAAACGATTAAATGATTTAGCTCGAAAAACGGAAAGAGCTCGAAATATTTTGTTATTGTTGAAGAGCTAAGCGAGCTGTGCATCTTTGATTTAAGGCACTAACTAAAATCAGACTCAATTGCCTTCAAAACAAACTAGAGAGATCATTAAGCTGTACTAGCTAACACTATTAAAGCACACCTGGTTTCAGCCCGAAATTGTTCACAACAACAATCTTTCACCGTCAAGATAATGAAACACTGAAGTCAAGCAGAGTTGCTTTATGTTCCGCCTTAGCGATGTGCCATAGATTTTCCTCTCAGTGTAAGTTTTGCAACATTGTATTTAAAGTTTAAGTTCTCTTTGTGAAATGAGCAAAATCAATTTTTACTTTGCTAAACAAAAAATCAGTGAAAGACTCATTGCCAGACTCAAAAAAAAAAGCCTAAAACTCAAAACGTATTGTTGTACGAAGAATGGTGTAAAGTTTTTATACATTCACATATGCATATGTGTGGGTATATGTATTTCTAACAACCAACAACAACAGTAAAAAGCCCACCAACTTCACTCACTTTGCTCGCTTTATCTTCTGCCAGCCTTCGAGCTGCTGCTGCTGATGCTGCTGACCAAAATACAAACTGTGGTAATAAAGCAAAGCAATCAGGAGTTCTGTTGTGAAATTGCTGGCGTTGCTTAACGCTGTGTATTTGTCGTGATTTTTTTTTGTTTTTGATGTTTTTGCTTTTTTCTGTTCGTTTGTTATCGTACAGTTCGTATATTATGCGATTTGTTGTAAATTCTGCAGTTTAAATTGTGTGCGTAAAATTTGATGAAAAGCAAAAAGTCGAATTACAAAAACAATATAAATAAATAAATTTAAAAAGGACTGCTCAGAGGCGGTGCAATTTAAATTTTTAAGAATTTTTTTTTTAATTTAACGGCCTCTTTATGTATCTCAATTCGTCTCGTTTCGTCCTAAAGATATGCTATTACAATTTTTATATTTATAAAAAATTATTCATCAAGTACAGGTTATATATTTTTTTGTTTTCATTTAAAATATGATAGCATATTTTCAGGCTTGAAAATCAGAGACGAAAAAAGACGAATCGTAATGCATCAAGAGGCGCTAAGTTGACTTAAAATCAAGAGAAAAACTCAAAAAAAGATTCAAGATAATGTTGAAACAATTCTAAATCGATGAAAAAGTCGAAGAAATAAAGAAAATGACGAATGAATTCAAAAAAAATATGACAAATGTAAAAAGTTAAAATGTGCTGGAAAATTCGTATTAAATATGAAAATCGTTGAAAGCGGTTGAAAAACTCAGAGAAAATTGAAAGATGTTGAAAAATGTTGATACAATTCAAAATCCCTGAGAAAGTCTAAAAATAAAGAAGATAATGAATAGCTAAAGTTGAAAGTGGTTGAAAAAGTTGAACAAATACATATGGGTTGGCTTGGAAAAAGTTAAAAGGTTGAAAAAGTCAAAAGAATATGGAAAATGTTGAAAAAAATCGAATAGAAATGAAAAAGTTGATATATGCCACTCTCCAATTCCGACTAATTTTGGTTCAATAAATTATATACGTGATCGATATCTGCATACAAAAGTTTAGCACAATTGCTTATATAGTTTTCGCTATATGTGATATATGTTAGTCTTAAATCTAAGAATCGTGACAAACCCACTGGTACAATTCGGTCCGATTTTGATCGAGAAATAGTTTTTCATAATTAAACCACTTACACCAGATTTTAGTATGATGGCTCACATATTTCGTTGGATATACCAGTTCACATATTTTACTTGTATGGGAGGGGCCACGCTCACTGGTGCTATTTCAGCCGCTTTGATATAGATATACCATATAGCAAGTAAAGCATTCACATTAAGTTTGACATCAATTCCTGCATACAATTTTATATTAATATGGCAGGTGCCACGCCCAATGATGCATTCCCATCGAAATCTATTTAAGCTTATAGTAACTGACATCTTTACACCAAATTTTATGAAGATCACTCTCATAGCGCACCATCTTTCAGATTAAAGGTTTTTTTCTTATATGGGATGTGCCACGACCACAAGTACTATTACGCCAAATTTTTGTAATAAGAAACCTTATAGCAAGTTAATATGTCTGTCTTATTACATTTATCTTATTTACATTACATAACAATTGCGCTTTTAATATAGCGTCTAAAAATATTGTGGGCTGTGGGTGCTTTCAGCGGCATCTTCTCTAAAATTTTTATGAAAATCGTGTGTGCCAATTTCCAAATTAACTGAATGAAAATATTTAACTGCTAAAAAGTGCCACGCCCATTTTTCCAATGCCACCCACTTCAAGCACAATTCCATATATATATAATTTGTAGCCGTTTACCAAATTTTATCACAATATCTTGCACGATATACGAGATATGGCGCTATAAAGATTAAAATTTAGTGCTGTGCCACGCCCCTGTAAAAGCTTTTTTAAACTTGTAACCTAGCTCAGCCCTAATTTTGTTCACATGTACACCAAATCACCAAGTTTCATCAAAATCGCTGCAAGTTTTTTTTAAAATGGGCTTGGGCAAATATATACAAAGTATGCACGGTAGGCGTTTCCAATAACCAATTTCGCTTATTTTCAATCCCAAGAAGCTTATAAGAAGGTGTGATTTGTGTGTTAAATTTGATTCTATTAGATTTCTCGGTTTTACATAAACGCGATTTCAGACAGCTGCACAGACAGACAGCAGGACATAGCCAAATCGACTCAGGTGATGTCGCTGATTAAGAATATATATGCACTTTTCTATACATGCCACGCCCCTTTCTATGCGTTACAAACTGAATGACAAAGTGAACATAGCCTCTGCGTAGGGTATACAAATGGTCTATTACTTCGTAATGAAGTCGTTGACAACTGTTTTTGACAGTGAGGGACTTTGGCTGTGAATACTTTGGACACTGTCGGACTTTTACTGAGACTGACTTTGCCTGTAACGATTTCAATTAAGACTGACTTTAACTTAGACTGACTTCGGCTGATGAGCGACTTTAATTGAGATTGACTTCAAGCGTAACATCCACTGTGGCTCATTTTGACTTAGAATTACATCGGCTGTGACTGATTTCTAGTGAGACTTATTTTAAGTAAGACTGACTTCTACTGCTATTGATTTCAATTGTGACTCACTATGACTGAGGCTGACTTCAGCTGTAACTGATTTTAGCTGCGAATTTTAAAATTGATTTCAAGTGCAACTCAGTTTGACTGAGATTGATCTAAGCAGTAACTTTAACTAACATTGACTTTGACTGTGACTGACTTTGACTGTGACTGACTTTAACTGTGACTAACTTTATCTGTGACTGACTTTAGCTGTGACTGACTTAAAGTTACATTTACCTTACCTCACTTGTGACTGATTTCAACTTTGACTCCCTGCCTGAGAATGACTTCAACAGAGACTGACTTGAACTGAGACTGATTTGACTGATTTAACTATGACTGTTTGACTGACTTTGGCTGTGATTGTGAATGACTTCAACTACGACTGGCTTAAGCCATGACTGAGTTCTTTAGATTTGACTGTTACAGATTACTTTTCTAATTACTTAAGATTAACCAACTTCAATATCTACATACTTTGAGAGAGACTGACTTTGACTGTGACTTATTTAAACTGTGAACGATATTGGTTATGATCGGACGCAATTTTGATTGACTTCTGTTGTGATTGACTTCATATACGAATGGTTTAAGCCATGACTGACATCTTTTGATTTGAGTTTGACTGATTTTTGTTACTTAACATTGAACGACTTCAATATCTACTACATACTTTGACAAAGAGCGACTTCGACTGTGATTAACTTCAACTGCGACTGACTTCTTTTGATTTGACTGCGACGTACTTCAATTAAGATTGACTCTCTTCAATATTTCATACTTTGTCAAAGACTGACTTAAGCTATCATGACTTCAACAGTGACTGACTTCAACAGTGACTGACTTCAACTGTGACTGACTTCAACAGTGACTGACTTAAAATGTTACTGACTTTGGCTGTGATTGGCTTTGATTGTGATTGACATCTACTGCGATTGGCTTCTGCTGAGAAGATTGAGATCTTCTTTAACTCGACTGTAATTTTCCAGAACAGTAATTAAATTTTTGGTAATTATTTCATTGAAGAGGAAAAGCAGGAAAAAATTTGTATAAATATCTGTTTCTTTGAAGATCTTGATATTTGGATGCGAGCTCAAGAGGTCCTTTAGACCGACTTACATCAACGTGAATTCCTAATGCTATTTTTAATAAAAGAAAATTGCTTTCCTCTATTTCTTTCAAAATTCATATCAGTTCACAACTGATAGAAAATTCAATGTTCCAAAATGTAATGTTCCGGAAATGTTTGTAGCATACGAGTATCTGCACAATTGAGGTATTAAAAATTTTTAGCATAAAAAAAATATTTCAGTTATTAACGCGTAAAAACAACTTAGTTTTTATTGAAGAACATAAGTAAATTTTCTGGACACACCGGCAAATATGCAATTTAGGAAAAACTCATTATTTCATAAAATCATTGTGAGAACTTAAATATGAATATGCCCATAAAATTATTTTTATTAATATTCATGCAAGTGCTTTTCATTATTCGGCGGCATATGTGAATGCTACATCTATTGGTGATAAAATTAGCATATGTACGTCCCATGTTAAACTGCACGAAATCAAATTATGAATGCATCTTTGAATACGAATAGCTGAATGTGTTATGAAAAATGAGTTCTTCAGTTTATAGTCATAAATTTGTATATTAATACTTGCAGACCTCAAAGGACGGCCCGAACGTTTGACTGGTCGTTGCAGCCAGTCCACTATTTCGATTCATTTGTCTGGCCTAACCTACGCTATGTTGCATTCAACAACAAAAAAAGAAGCTTTAAAGATGTGACAAATTGTTTATGACGACATCGATTGCCGGTGTCATTGTCAGTTGGTGTGACTGTGAATTAATGTTTCAATTTAGACTCACCAGCGGAGGCCGCGGGATATCTCCATTGTGACGTAAGATTGCACGCATGCGCACGCTTAGGTTCACATTTACGAATTGACATTCTATACATACCTGGAAGTAAAGAAGAACAAGAAAACTGGGAAAATAAAAAATTGTTGCATAATGGTTATTTAACATGCTTGTTAGAATTTATTTCATGCCTAAATCAGGCTTAAATATGACGTTCACACATGCATTTTGCTGTAGTTTTTCATAAAGCAATCAAAAATCTTAATGGAACGTTATGGAGCATTGCTTACGTTCTTGGAATCTAAGTGTTTTGCGTACTTAAAATTATGCAATGTAGCCTTTGTCGCTCAATAATTTAATAAATGGCTACATCATTGTCTTAGGGTCTGATTTTGGTTACACTTATACCGGCTGCTTCATTTTAATTTCCCCAGTCCAATATCTCGAGAACTAAATAAGATAATGATAAATGCTTTGAGCAAAAGTTATAAGTTTCTTTTAAGCAATTTTCAAGGTCATCTTGAGGTCCACTGTGGTTTTTTAATATGACATCTATGTATGTCTATAAGTATGATGATTTGCATTATGTGGGAAAAAATAGCTATGAATATTTGGTGTACAAAATTTTTCTCTAAGGCTTAAATTTATTAAGGACTGGCATTACCCTGTGCGCTTCGCTTCACCTTAAATAAAAAATTTCGTTCTAGCCTTTTTGAAATGCTATTTTAAAAATATTTTTGTATGAGGCCACCCTAAATAGAAAATTTGTAGCTTAAACTGCGTGGCTTGGATTCAGTGTGAATTGATTATCCGACGAAATGATTTTTTTAAATATTTTTGATTGAGTGCCACCCTAAATATGTACCTTAAATAAAAGTTTTATGACCTTAGCTATGGCTCTTAATATAAAAGACACGTGGTGTAAATTCCAAGTGAATCGATTGAGCGGTTTTTGTGAAAGTGCTACTTTTAAATTTTTTTGTATGAGGGCCATCCTAAACCACCCAAACAAAAGTTTAGCCTAAGCATTGCCTTTCAATATAAAAGCAAAGTGGTGTAAGTTCGGTGAGAATCAATTAACCGGTCTTCGTGAAAATGATATTTAAAAAATATTTTTGTATGAGGGTCACCCTAAATATGCACCCTTAACAAAAGTTTTATAGCCTTTTAATAAAAAAGACACTTGATGTTCATTCCATTTGAATCGTCTTTGTGAAAATTATAATATAAAAATATTTTTGTATGTGAGCCACCCTAAATATGCACCCTAAACAAAAGTTTTATAACCAATGATACCCGCCTGATCGATATTAATGTACTGTAAAAATTTCATCAGAATCGGCCGGATAGTTATCGCGTCCATAAAAGACAAACAGACGGAAAAAACTGATTTTTATATAGTAGATAACATATACATAAAAAGGTCACATTTGACCTTGAAATATGGTTTCAAACGTTTGACGCAGATTAATTAAACTTGGTAAATATGTATACAAAGATAGAGGCAGAAGTAGAATTCAATGAAAAAATGAGCAATGCCACGCCTCCAATGTAAGGAAAATATTTACTTTTTTACATCTCAGCAGTATCAGATAATTGAACTTTGGTACATATACATATAAAAGGTAGAGCCAGAAGTAAGATTCAATGAAAAATTATTGTTGCTGTATACAAAGCATACAGACAATACAAATTGAGAAAAATGTAAAAGAAATAAATTTTGAAGCTAGGAAAAGCCAAGGAAATGGAATCAACTCCATCAAAGAGTTTAACAAAAACGCACATGTCCATTAAGGGGTTCCAGAAAAAGACACATGTCCAATAAGGGGTTTACTAAAAAGGCACATGTCAATTTAGGGTTTTTATCAATAACACCCATGTTCATTAAAGTGTTAAACATGAAGTCATATGTCCAGTTGGTCACTGCAAAACGTCACATGCCCATTTTTTTTCCTGTTTTTTCTTAAAATATTAAACATTCTTAAAATTTTTTTTTTTTGGAACCGAATGAGTAAAAATAGTGTCGCAAACTGACATAATCATAGTAAGTTAATGTATTCAGTTCTGGCAATTTCTGATAATTCTTAGCAACTGGACATATGGCGTTCCGTACGCCCACTCCAAATTTAGTCTAACGTATTCATACAGTTTAATGTCTAAGATGTTTCGAGACTTATAACTTTCTGAGCACAAGCGCATTACACTTGAACATATGTAGGAAACCAAAGAAGAACTACCAACTATTTTCAGCTTATGATGATAGAGACTGAAATAACTTTAAGGTGGAGCATTTTTTATTAGAAAAATAAATTAAAATATGAAAATTACAAGACATTCATTTAAAACTTAATGCATTTTTTACTAAGTAATGTATGCAGGAACATAAGCTTATACTCGCACTTAAAATATGCAAACTACAGCATTTGATGGAAGCTAAAGCTTTTAAATTATTTTTCATACATACGTACGTATGTAGTAATTATGAATTTAAAATGGGCAGACTTTGAGGTTTGATCAACAGGTTTCTGTATTTAGCAAAGAATTTGATCTGTAATTTATAGGCAAAACTCTATTTTTTAATTTTCTTTTTCTTTTAGAGTCATAGTCGTAGAGGAAAGTTATGAGTTCCTTTATAAAATTAATCTACATAATACATAATGGGTGTAGTGCAATGTCTAGTAAAGCAGCCATATACTCGTAGAGTTTGCAGCCTGTCGTTGATGCAGTGGACAGCAGCGTTGATTTGCGATAAACGTCACTCCTGTTTATTATGAAAGCCGATGCTGTGCTGATGTTGATGTTGATGCTGATCATAAAAAATAAAAGGCTAAGACTCTTAGTAGAAACCTGTTGTGTTGGCTAAATGTTTTCCATCAAACTTAACGATGCCATGTACATAAATATGTTTTCTATTCCAATGCAACCCACAAGTGTCTTAACTCTTTAGTCATCAAAAGTTTATTAGTTTCTATTCGTATGTCGAAGTATAGCAATTGCCGCACTGTGGAACAAATTGATATAATTTACTTAAATTTAAGTTAATTTAATTTGAATTAGTTTCTAAACACATTCTATTGTATTTCATTTCATTTCTGTTCGATTTAACTTATTTCGTTCTATTTAATTCAATTCAATTCCATTCAATTCAATTCAATTCAATTCAATTCAATTCAATTCAATTCCATTCAATTCAATTCAATTCAATTCAATTCAATTCAATTCAATTCAATTCAATTCAATTCAATTCAATTCAATTTAACTCAATTCAATTCAATTCAATTCAATTCAATTCAATTCAATTCAATTCAATTCAATTCAATTCAATTCAATTCAATTCATTCAATTCAATTCAATTCAATTCAATTCAATTCGATTCAATTTAATTCAATTCAATTCAATGCAATTCAATTCAATTTAATTTAATTTAATTTAATTTAATTTAATTTAATTTAATTTAATTTAATTTAATTTAATTTAATTTAATTTAATTTAATTTAATTTAATTTAATTTAATTTAATTTAATTTAATTTAATTTAATTTAATTTAATTTAATTTAATTTAATTTAATTTAATTTAATTTAATTTAATTTAATTTAATTTAATTTAATTTAATTTAATTTAATTTAATTTAATTTAATTTAATTTAATTTAATTTAATTTAATTTAATTTAATTTAATTTAATTTAATTTAATTTAATTTAATTTAATTTAATTTAATTTAATTTAATTTAATTTAATTTAATTTAATTTAATTTAATTTAATTTAATTTAATTTAATTTAATTTAATTTAATTTAATTTAATTTAATTTAATTTAATTTAATTTAATTTAATTTAATTTAATTTAATTTAATTTAATTTAATTTAATTTAATTTAATTTAATTTAATTTAATTTAATTTAATTTAATTTAATTTAATTTAATTTAATTTAATTTAATTTAATTTAATTTAATTTAATTTAATTTAATTTAGTTTAATTTAATTTAATTTAATTTAATTTAATTTAATTTAATTTAATTTAATTTAATTTAATTTAATTTAATTTAATTTAATTTAATTTAATTTAATTTAATTTAATTTAATTTAATTTAATTTAATTTAATTTAATTTAATTTAATTTAATTTAATTTAATTTAATTTAATTTAATTTAATTTAAATTTCATTCAAAAACATTTCCCAAAGACTAATTTGCTCAGTGGCTTTCAAGTTTTTTGACTACTGTGCCAATGTGCCTTTCGCTTATCGTTCATCATCTTTTTCTCAAACAGATTGTCAGCTTTATGGTAGCAATGTAGTTGTGGCACTAGATGTTTTTTTCTCGCTATTGCTTTTTAAGCAACAAGCACTTGAAACAACCAACATTCACATGCAGTACACATAATCATCAGCAGGCATATGCAACAAGCACGACGACGCGAGGACAACAACGAAAATGAGAACGGAGTACGTCAATGCGACATTCACATCACAAATTGCCAGAGTTGCAGTCACACAGCGATATCAGCAGCCATATTGTTGTCATCATCAGCGAATGCATTGCCATGGACTCTTTGATGACGATGGCGATGATGATAATGACAACGAAGACATTCATGGTGATTGCCGGCGGTGCAAGCCAAATGCATTCCACGGATGTACCTTATTTTACCTTATATCAATGAATAGTTCTGCTGTTAAATGGTATGTTATAATGACCACTAATTATGATCACCACAACATCTACAACAACAACAAACAGGAACAGTAACAGTAGCAACAGCAACAGCAACAGCAAGTGGAACTACTTACTTGGTAGACAAGCATAAAAAAGGATGTTAAGGATTTCTTGATTTCTTATTCTTAAATTTTTGTAACAAGTTTCTCAAATATTTGAAGTTATTTAAAATAGTTCTATATAATCAAGACTTTCCATTATATATCCCGCGCTTACTACACTATTAGATTATCGTTCAAGATAACTTAGGTCACATTAAGAAATTTAGAGATAGTCTTTAATGTTAGCTCGATTTTTAAACATTTTAGTGCAAATCAAAGGAGTGCTCGGAAGCGAATCTTCCCAAAGGTAAAATTATGCTATTTATATGCAATAAGAAGTGCCTTAACATTACCGAAAAAAGTACAAATTACATAGTGCAATTTCTACACCGATTGCTTCAAGCTAAATAACCAAGTGGGTTATGGTATTTACCTAAGGAACTGAAGATAAGAATTGCTGCGAGGTTACCAGATCATTGTAGTATTTTTCAGGTGGAGGTTATAGCAATAGAGGGGGTAGCAATCTGGCTAAGGATGAATGTTGTATCCAAAAAGGATATAAACGTTTATTCAGATAGTCAGGCAGCTATCAAATCTCTAGAAATCAGTCTTCCTAAACTCACTAGTTACCCAACAGTGTCGCTCGTCTCTAAATGAGTTGGCTCAACATTTTAACCTTCACCTCATCTGGTGTGCCTGGGCATAGAAACATTGACGGCAATTGCAAAGTGGATGAACTTGCTAGGTAGGGGACTACTGCACAATTTTCTCATAACAAGGAAGATGTTGGCATGCCACTTGCTGCATGCAAGTTCTTGCTTAAAGAAGAAATGGTAAAAAAATGCTTACAAAAGATGAACTCATGGGTTGAATTGTTATATAACTAGGCAAATCTGGACGAAATGGGATGCTAAGCGTTCGTCAGAACTAATTTCTCGCACTAGATATTGTGTCTCGTCAGTTGTTGCAGTTATAACTGGCCACTGTCTCATCGGCAGACATACGGAGAGATTAGGTGTTAGGTCCTTTGACTTCTGTAGAAGTTGTGGAGATGTGGAGGAAGAGAAAAACATTAAACATATTCCCTGCTCCTGTCCCGCACTTGTTAGAAAAAGCCACAAAGCACTTGGTTCGTTTTTATTTGATGATCTGAATGACTTAAGAAATGTTAGTATAGGTCAACTATTTAGCTTCAACACCCTGTGGTATCACAATGGATCACATTTGGTCTGAGTGAGTCGGTTTTTCGTAACTGACTGCCACTCCTACGTAACCTAATCTACATGGTGCAAGATCGTAATCAATTCAGTTTTATCATAAGAAATTGTTTCGAAATTCACTCTTACAGCATGACATTAATTTGAAATTGGGCATTATCTTTCCGACATGATACATCAGGCAATCTATTGTCGGCAATCTAAAACAAAAAAATCGGTCGATTTTTCTCTAACCCATTGGCCCTTAGCTCAAAATACGCTTAAATTTTGAGGTATCGTCAAATTCTTTTGTTATAATTATTCTATGAAGTCTTAAGTACGTGCCGAACGAGATACATAACAGAATTTTTAAAAATATATTTGTTATAATAGCCTATGCGTTGTTCTTCTGCACGCCGTTTTTTTTTTTGTATTTTTTCTTGGAGCCTAGAGTCAGATCACTATTAAAAAAATCACTAACCTATTGCACAAAACTATATAATTGGTATATATAGTAATCTATGGTTCTTCCGTATATTTCAAAGTAGTGGAATATGTTCCATGCTTTGCTTGGAGCTCTGCTAAATCTTATTAAATACTTGGAACAACATGTTGCATTTACGGAAGTACATACAGTTTGCCTTGGTTTCTTCTTCACAGAAACTCCAATAGGTCTCAGACACAGTCCAGCTAATTGTCTTCTTTAATTTAATATTACCAATATACACTGTACTTAATGGAAATCAAAGGATGTATTACACATTTCAGTTTCATTATTTTAAATAATTCTCTCAGTGTAACGTTTAAAAATTTTTGTTTCTATAGCGGGTGCCACGCATAAAATGTTCGACATCTTGTCCAGAGCATTTCCCAATCATTCCTACCATTTATATATATATATATACTTTTCTATGTCTGTCTGACAAAGTGACTATAGCCAGTGTGTAGGGTATAAAAAAATTATTGTACACAACTCATTTAATTTTGGAGATATTTTTTTCATTTTACTGACAATTTCATACAAAAGTGAAAACTTCAATTAAAATATCTTGCAAATTGATATAGTAAGTACATGAATATAAATCAAAAATGATTGATGTTCGAATAATTCCCACTATAGAGTCAAAATATGCTCTTTTTATACCCTGCACAGAGGACTGACTGCTGTTGAAAGACTTTTACGTAAAAACTAAGCAAGCTAATTTAATAAAACTTGGCACACAGTTTACACCGCCTTACAAGCTGCTAGCATATAAAAATGGGAGAAATCGGTTATGGAACACGCCTACCGCCCATACTCTTTGTAAATATATTCCAGCTCATTTTGAAAAACTTGCTGCGATTTTGATTAAACTTGCTGATTTCGTGAACATGTAAACAAAATTAAGATTGGGCTAGGTTTTAAATTTGCAAAAGTTCTTAAAGAGGAGTGGCAAAGCCATAAATTTAAGCTTTTACAACGCTATAACTTGTATACCGTGCAAGATATTGTGATGAAATTTGGTAAACTAATGCAGGTCATATATGTCTTAAATTGTGCTGTGTAAATGGGCGGAATTAAAAAAGTGGGCGCGGCACTTTTAAACAATTGAAAATTTTGATTTCAAATAACTCAAAATTGGCAACTACGATTTTCATAATAAACATAAGTGGTGATACTACTGAAAGCAGTCAGCAATACAAGCTACATTAATACACTAATTAAGCTCATTGACGGGCGTGTCACAGCCCACAATATTTAGAAACGTTATATTAAGAGAACTAACAAAGTAATCGTTATGAAATTAAGTACGGCAGATATACTTGCTAAAAGATATCTCACAGCAGATCTTTGGCTTAATAGTGCCAGTGGGCGTAGCACCTCCCATATAAGCAAAAAAACCTTTAATATTATAAATTATTTGTTGTATAGATGTCAGTTAATATAGGCTTTAAAATTAAGTGAATTCTGACAGGATTGCGTCAATGGGCGTGGCTCTTCCCATATTAACGTAAAATTGCAAACGCTATTTTCAGTGTTCTATTCCAGCAATTGGTATGAAGTTTCATGTAAGTGGTTTATTTGTTTGCTATAAGGTGTGTCTGAGTCATAAACGTGCAAGGTAGCACAAGTAGGCGTGACATCTCCCATACAAGTAAAATTCGCAAGTTGACATATTTATCGAAATATGTGAGCAATCATACTGAAAATTGTTGTAAGAGGCTTGTATATAGAAAGCTATTTCAGAATAAAAATCGGACTGGATTGTACTGGTGGGTGTGTCATCGCCCTAAATTTTAAAACAAATTACGGCACACATACATCGCAAGCTATTGTGGTAAAATTTTGTTTGCGTATGTCAATTACAAACATAATTTTTTGATCCCAAAAGTAGGTGGAATTGGAGAAGTGGCATATTTCTTCTTCTCTATTTCTATACGATTTTTTTCAATATTTTCCATTTTGACTTTTTCAACCTTTTATCTTTTCCCAATATATGCCATATGTAATTTTTCTACTTTTTTAAACCTCATTCAACTTTATTTGATATTTTCTATATTTTTCCGACGATTTCATTAATTTTTCATCATTTTCCATATTTATTCGACATTTTCAATTTATTTCAACTGTTTCAACACTTTTCAACTTTTTTGAACCTTATTACATTATTTTTAACTTATTTAACTTTTTCAATCTTTTCAACGTACTATTAACATTTATTTAAAAAGTACTTTCAATGCAGTATAGGGCATGTGAGTTTCGGCGTGGCCGAAGATAACACCTGTACTTGCTCAGAATTCAATTTAGCCCTACTAGAAATCGTAGCAGCTTTAAAAAATCCGTCATTTTTTTAATAAGATGATACCTTTCTTAATGATGGACAAAGTTTGAATAGATACAATCAGGGAATTTGTTTGACTGAACTTGTTATTTAGCGCCAAAGACGAAAATGTTCTAATTAAAAAGTATACACATTGATTTAAAGTGATTTCACATACATACATATGTATGTATGATTCAAAGTGACAAATTATTAAGTAATTTAAATTTCTTCGGAACTTTAAAATTCAAAAAATGTTATTTTGAAAACATTTCATATACAAAATGAATTTAAAGTTACTTGTGGTAAAAATTAACGTAAAAAATGTTATTTTTACTAAATGCAACTACCAAATTTGCCGCTCCAAGTCAAAAATAAATTTTTCAAACTTGCAATGTAATTTTTCGCCAAGTGCAGATTATGTGATGTGATAAGCCAATATGCTACCTGTGTAAAATATTCTGTGAAGTAACTTTAAATTTACCTTAAAACAGAGTGTTTTCACAATTTCGACACAATCGATAGACTTCTATTTCTATTAACTGGTATTAGAATTTTAAAAGACATTAACTTAAATTTTTAATGCTTAAACATATTCTATGGTGCGTTCAAAGAATTGTGAAAAAGTCTGATGCAAAGCCACCACGAGATTTTCTGAAAATCAGCGACAATAATGCGTATAAATTATAATATTTTAAATGAATATTTTGCAATCTATTTTAAAGCAAAAGCCTTGTCATGCATACTGGCATAATAGTAGACAGTTAAAATTTCTAATTATAAAAAAAAAATTCTAACTTCTAACTCAAAGCATTGCACTTATCACCACTACTCTTGGTAAGCAGCATTGATTACTAAAGGCAACCAGTTCTTATCCTAGCAATGCTTAACGTGTTGCTACACAGATAATTATTCTGTTTCATAAAAAAAAAAAAAAAAACAAAAAAAAACAAAAAAAAAAGAAACCTAAGTGCAAGTGGAAGTCGCTACAGGAATTTTATCTTACAATATGAAGAAAATGTACAATGGTGCTCACACACAAGCCTACGTGTATGAATGTATGTAGGTATGTATGTGTGCACTTCATTTTTATTAATATTATTAATAACTATGATGATTATGATGGTCGATAGTAAGTTAAAATTGCTTAAGGCCTTAATATGTTGTGCATTAAAATGATCGATATTAGCGGAATGTTTAAAAATAAACAATATACACAACATAGTAAATGTATCCTAGGAACATACTATGAGTAATTTTTGCCTAGTATAAGACACATTTTAGCTTAAGGCCAAAATTAGATGTAAGACTCAACACAAATTGAAATTTATATATTTTAAGCAATAAAATAATACACAGTTTGTGTAATTTTCAACCTTTATGTGTAATTTTCAACATTTATGTGTAATTTTCAACATTTATGTGTAATTTTCAACATTTATGTGTAATTTTCAACATTTATGTGTAATTTTCAACATTTATGTGTAATTTTCAACAAAAAATTTTAAGTAGATTATGCATGTAAAGTTTATAGAAAATGAATATGAGCAAATCAACAAAAAAACTTTATTTGAAAATGGCAAAGTCACCATTGCTAAAACAGTTTAACATTAGATATACAGTACACGTCCAATATATCGTATAACGATATACCGATTTTCCATTTTAACGAACAGTTTTTCAAATTACGAACACTAAAAGTGTTTACTATTCCAAATAACGAACGCTTTTTAATTCAACAATAACTGTTGAACTGGAATAACTTTATTTTACCAGTAAAGCTGATCACAAGTATATATAGCATTCAAAAATCTAACTTAACTTTTATGACTACATATGGGTCATTCCATCTATAATGGGCCTATCATTTTTAGGTAGTTGTGTTTTAGTAGATGACAAAAAAACTGCAAATCTGAATAAATGAAGGCCTGAAAGGTTTCTATGTGGTAAGAGATAAAAAAATTGACTTTCCAAGAAAACATCAATTTCTCAAATACTCCGTCATCGATTTCAGCTTTTTTAGAGTAGAGTAGGAGTACCATCTCTGAAAATTTTATTCATGTTTTTCCACCCTATTTGATTTTACAACCATTTAAAGCTAAGAAATATGATTTGCAATGTAAATTGAAACATTGAGGAAACCTTCTTGGTGAACTCGGTTCAGGACCACGCCTTCCGCCCATACTCTATGTAAATATACCCTAGTACATATTATAACGTCATAGCTCATAAAGCGTGCAAGATATTGTGATGAAATTTGGTACACGATTTTATATAAATATCTTAAATTTAAGTGGGCGGAATTGCAAAAGTGGGCGTGACACTTTTTAGCAATTGAACATTTGCATTTCGTACAACTCCAAATTGGCACATAAAATTTTAGGGATGATACCACTGAAAGTAGTCATCAATACAACCTACGTCAATATACTGAAAAATTCCGTGGAAGGGCACACCCTACAATATTTATAAACGTTATAAAAAAAGAACAAACAACGCAATCGTTATGAAATTTGATATCGCAGATATACTTGCTAAAAGGTGTCTTCTTGCAAAATTTTTGCACAATAGTACCGGTGGGTGTGGCACCTCCCATATTATCATAAAGTTATAAGTACTATTTTGAATGAACTATTCGAGCAATTGATCTGAAATTTGATGTAATCGGTTTACTGGCTATCAGGTATATGTAAGTCAAAAACTTACGAAACAGAAACAGTGGGCGTGGCACCTCCCATAAGGTTAAAATACGTTAAGAGGCATAACTATCGAAATATATGAACAATCATACGGAAATTTGGTGTCAGAGGTTTGTTTATGGAAAGCTATTCCGGATCAAAATCGGAGTGGATTATATAAGTGGGTGTGTCACCGCCATAAATTTCATTTACATTGCTTGTGCATGTCAATCACGAATATCATTTATTGAAATAAAAGTGGGCGGAATTGGAATTGACATATATCATGTTTTTCATTTCAATTCTATTTTTTCAAGATTTCCCATATTTTTTTGACATTTTTAACCTTTTATCTTTTCCCATTCAATTTCATTCGACATTTTCTTCATTCTTTCGACTATGTAATCAATTTTTCAGCATTTTTCATATTATTCGACCTATTCAATTTCTTTCAACTTTCTTCAATGGTTTTCATATTTTTTCAACATTTTCAGTTTTTTTCCAACACTTTTTAACATTTTTGAACCTTTTTACATTGTTTTCGACTTATTCAAACTCTTCAACATTTTATTTAACATTTATTTACAAATTAATTTCAATGCAGTACAGGGTATGTGAGTTTCGGCCTGGCCGAAGATAACACCTTTACTAGTTTATTATTAAAACTTAAGTATTTAATGTTTGGTGAAAGCTATTCCGCAGTTAATTCTTCTATCTATATGTGGCATATGTAGTTCATATTTTTCAAAAATCAAAACAGCAATGCATTTATTGTGAATGCAGCACAGTATCCAGAGATGTTGATGAACTTTTTGTGGATTCAATTGGAAGCTATTGATGTGAAAAATATGTGGTCTCAACAGAACAATTCAACATGTTACACAGCAACGAAAACAATCAAACTTTTCAAAGAGAAGTTTAATAATCGAATAATTTCACGAAGAACAGATGTAAATTGACCAACAAGATCATGCGATATAACACCATTGGATTTCTTCTCAAGTGCTTTGTTGAAGAGCAAAGCGTTCAAACTGTTCAACACCTCAAAGACAAAATATCACTAATTGAATCATCATTATGCAAAAAAGTTAGAAAAAAATTAGAAAAAGATTAACAGCACGCGGAGCCAGCAGAAGATGACCTCCTGAATAACAATTTTTCTAATATTATCTACCGGAATTAATGAACTTTAATTTTCAATCAAAATAAAATAAGATTTCATATAATTTATGCATTTTATTGAACACATCAAAAAAACCTTAAACTTGAACACCCTTAGTATGCATGGCCAGAAGAGTTGAGTAAGTGCACTGAAAATCGCTAATCATTTAAGTAAAAGTTGCAATCCGTAAATTTGCAAACACGAATCGCAAGAATTTTAGATACTACAAAAAAAAAGCGTTGGGAGCCATCGCAACTTCAATAATGTGTCACGATGAGCCTTAACCAACTATTAATAAAAGTGTGAGGTTACAACAAAAACCTCAATTGGGAACAATTTGGGATGTAATTTAGAGTCAATATATAAAACAAAATATGTAAGTCCTTAGAGCAATTTTTTTTTTTGAGAAATTTCAATTATATTGAAAATTTCAATTGCCACTAAAATGATTTAATGGTAATGAAAATTTTTCAATTATTGTTAAATATGAATGGTAATAATTGAAATTTTTCAATTACCATTAAACATTCGTAGGCTGATTGATGTGTAGTCTTCCACTCCTACAGCGAATTTAATTTTATGACTACAAACAACTCGTAGTGTCTTCCTCGAGGTATTAATTTTAGCTGCGAGTAGCAGTTAGAAATCCAATGGACCAATATCAGTTGAATGCGTTGCTTGGCCATAGGTATTCATTGTATTTTTGCCTATAAACCCTTGAACAATGATGATTTTGTGCTATGCTACATCGTCGTCGTGAGTTGTTCTTCCGCAAATCTGAACGTTTTGGCGGACATTCTCATGCAAGCGCTTCATGACGCAGGAACAATTTTCTATATGCACCGTTTTTCCCCGGTTACTTTTTTATAATAAACGTAAAGACATGAAAATTGAGTTGTGAAGAATTAAAGAAAGCATTCTAACTTTGGTAATAATTTCTCATTTTTCAATACAGCGCCAACTAAAGATAATTTGCATAAAGTTTACGATGATGAAAAACTGATCACGTCTAAAGGATTTGAGACTGAGGAACACAGTTTCCTATATAATATGACTATATAATTGAAACTTTAATATTCAATGAAAAAACCATAAACATAGTAATATCTTTAGCCTACAGTGTTTCAATTTTAACCAGTATTATATTATGCCGCAAAAGAATGAAAAGATAATTTTTTGAAAACCTATGGCCGTAAAAACTGCATAGACAGTTACCATCGTGATGTGAGTGGGTTTTCTTTATAGTCCTAGCCACTGTAGTACTTGGTAGTTTCAGCAATCAAATCTAAGTTAACAGCCATACTCAAAAACGACATAACATCCCATGATTATAAACATAGTCCACAGCAAAACTATAAAATATTCAGCATCTTTCATATTAACAAGCTGAAATTTCAATGAGCGTTACTACTTTTTATTGAGCTATTTTCTTAGTTAGCAGTCGAAAAAAAATTGAATGTTATAGAAAGACCTAAAATCGTTTTCGCTTGTTGCTGCTGCAGCTGTTTTTACGGCATAATAAAATCGTACAAATTTGATGAGCACCACTTGGATGCACATTTTTGTGTATTATATTTTGCTTATACTTAAGAGTTGTTCAGGTAAATAAATAAATAAGAGGTATTTTGTGATCTTAGTGCTTTTCTATCAAAACTCATGTCATGTATTGTTTTTTTTTTCACAGTGAAAAGTGTGAATAACTTTGAAAAGTGAATAAAACTCTTATTTTTAAGACATAGAAATACGTGCTTTGATTGTATCTTAATACAAACTTGTTGTAATAAAATTCATTTGCTTAGAAACAAAATGTGGCTACAATATTATTGACAGTAAAATCATATTTTGAATGAACTTTGCACTTTCTTCGATTTAAGGGCCTTGTTACTTTTTTTTTTTTTGGGAAAGTATTGATATCTACCAGAGAACTGCTTTGAGTGGCTCACTGAGGGTTTTGAGCCACTTTCAAAAATATGAAACGTGAGTGTGCACATTGCATGCAATAATATGTGTTAATCAAAGTTGAGCTGTAGTAAAAAAAAAAAACTGTTTTTCCTCCTTACCCTGAAAAGAACCGTTTTGGAGCTATTTTCTTAAAATTTTTTTTGTTGCTCCAATCGATAGGGAAAGTTCGAAAATAACTTTTGGACATCACTGGCGGCGCCGGAGCCTGAAAAGAACCGTTTTCGACTTGGAACCTTACAAAATGTTCCACGCGACTATCAAATATATGATATGATATGATCTCTAGAAATGTTTGTGAAACACAATCTCATTTACAGGCTTCGTCATGAAACGGAATGGTAGTTCGTTTCACAAAGTTTTCTGTGAGGAGTGAATCTGTGTGAATGTGCTGAAAGTTTCAACAGAGGAAATCCCCCTTGATATCCACTTTTTGATTTGTTTTCGTTTTCTTCATATTTTATACGACACAACAACACTTCACCACTACCACTCCTTCGTCTTCTATTTAAAGGATAATACGATAAGAGCTTCCTACTTTGTTTTCTAAATAAAATACATAAAAATCAATGTATTGACGCAAATCTTTACTTGGAATGATAGTTTCGTTCCTACAACTCAATGTTTAAAAATTATTTTGCTCAAATGTTGCTCACGACTAGTTCTTAAATGTTCCATACTGTAGGTCTAATATTCGACAACTCTTACGAGCGTACTCACCGGTATTCCTTGAATAACACGAGATATGTTGGTTTACAAGCGTCAATAGTTTCAGATTTGTAGACATAAGCAAGTGATTTAACATCTCCCCAAAGAAAATAATCCAATGGCGTCAAATCACATATTCTTGGTGGCCAATTTACAGGACCATTTCTTGAGATGATGATTTCATCGAACGTTTCCCTCAATAAAGCGATTGTTTCTCTAGCTGTAACTGATCATTGTTCTATAGCGAGCACCAATGACCGTAACATGGGCTCCATCCGCATTTTTGAAGAAATACAGTCCAATGATGCCTCTTGCCCATAAACCATACCAGATAAGCCACAGCCCAAGATGCACAAAGCTCCAAAAGAAGAAATCACATGATCTTGGTGGCCAGTTGATATTAGAATTTCGTGAGATGATTTGGTCTGAAAATCGTTTCTGTAATAAATTGATTGTCTTATGCGCTGTGTGGCAGCTGGCGCCGCCCCACTGAAACCATGTGTCGTCCAGACCCATGCCAATCAGTTGGGGCCAAAATAACTCCGTTATAATGTTCCTGTAAAAAATGCCATTAACAGTCATGGCAACTCCGACCTCATTTTTTCAAAAAAGTTAGGCCCGATCACGCCGCCTGATCAAAATCCGCTCCAGACAGTTGCTTGATGTGGATGCATTTGTATCTCATGGATCGCGTGAGGATTTTCTGAGCCTTACATTCGACAATTTTGTTCGTGCCATTCAGTTAGAAATGCGCTTCATCGGTGAAGTTGAGTTTTTTTGAAAAATCGGCATTAACTTCACTTTGCTCCATCACCCTTAGAACGAATTGCTGACGCTTTGAATGGTGTGCTGGTTTGAGCTCTTGTGTAAGTTGAATTTTTTAAGGTGAAGGTGGTGGTCGTATTGCTACGTGATATTTTAAGTTGTTGAGTAAGATGCCAAATTGATGTTTACGGACTTTAAGCAACACCTTCGCTTACAACTGCAATGCCTTCAAGAGACCGACGAGCATGTCGACGCAGAGCAAACTTACTGTCCATAATCGACCCAGTTTCGTAGAATTTTGTAACGATGCTTTTAATTGTTGACACATTAGGTTCACCTTTTCGACCGAAATTTTCACGAATTTTGCGAGCGATCTCAGCGTAACTTTCCCCATTTTTGTAATGTGTTTTCACAATGATAACACATCTTTTGTGTAGCGGAACAATTATAAGTTGCAGCTGTCAAATTTCAAATTTGCCACTTGCATGAAATCAAAATTATACAAAATTTAAAAAGTGCACTCTTATTGGAACACCTTTTACATTCACGATTTCCGATGTCTTTATCACTAAAAGTAGATGCGTCCCCTCTATTTCTGATTCCATATGTGATGTCAGCACTAAATGCCTTAAAAAGGTTTCATTTAGCTTTCATTCAGTACATCAATGTCAGGGTTCAGCAGATAGAACCTCCTGAACTCTGACATTGATTACGTAGTTTGTTTACTAAAATACGCGCCACTTTTTTTCAAAGTTTTTATTTTTTACCCATTTTTGTGTTCGAGTCGGAATTGTGGAGAATCGACTTGATCGGAGAATTTTCAGTTTTACTCTCTCAAAACTCGCGATTTGACAGCCTTTTACTATAATATTCGGTTTGAACACATTTAATATCATTCAAAATCATTAAATGAAATAAGAAACCTTTGAAAAAGCACTGCATATTTTGTTTTCACTTGAGGCCTACACAAATGTTTGTGCTATGTAAGAAACATATGGTATGAACATACCAGAGAAGGTGCAACAGCACAAACAACATTTGATACGAACGACTTTCTTCGCAGTTAACTAATCTAATTATCACTTCATTAAAACTCCATATAAGTGAAATGCTTTAGTTTTTCCGATGTCTCGCCACATTCAACTCTGGCGACAACAACGCAAACAAGCAACAGCACAACTGCAATTGTAACAACAATCATAAAAATCATATTTTTGCAACAACAAGACAACAGTGTTTTTCCAAGAAAATCATAGAAAACATAAGAAGACGACATAACTATTTATATTTTAATGTAAAACAATGCGGAATTCGCAATGTAGCAATAAAAAAAAACTGCATTAACAACCTTATGGCACCAACAACAACAACAACAGCAACAACTACAACGACATTTGCTACAACGTGCAAGTGCAGTAATTGTTAAAAGTACGCTAAAGTATTTGAGTCGCCCAACATTTAAAAGAGCAACCAACAACAGCGACGACTGTTGGAGCATTCGCAGAATTCTATAAATTTTTATCAATATGGTGTGAAAGATGTTGGCAATGGACGACACTTCGTCATAACTTCGTCTGCCGCACTGCGGTGGGTAGCTACAATTTGAAATTGTGCATGGATGTTATAGTCATTTTGAAACATTTAATCGTGGAACATTTTTAGCTAACATTTTTCACGTTCTCTTCAATTTATAGTGAATTTTTTTTCATATCAGTTATGTCTCAAGAACTGTAGAAGAAATTTCTTTTTTGAAAGTAAACTTCGTTTTTTTGGGAGTTAAGGCCAATGTAACATCAGAATTTATTGCTGAAGAGGCTAAAACAAGTGACCAAATCACTGCAGCCTCAATGTGTGGCCCTATTGTGACAAATTTCTAATAATCATAAATCATCCATAAACTTTATGATCTCAAGGAGTAAACTAAAGTCTTTGGTAAATGTCTTGGTTAACACCTCACAATATCTGGTATGTGAGTTTCAGCCTGGCCAAAGGTAACATCTTTACTAGTTCTAAATAACTTAGTTTCTATTATTCGGGCTTTATTATTTATGTTGGGAAAAAATTGTAGATTATGTGATTTTGTAAAAAAAATATTTGATAAATTTTTACTTGTAATCAGGCGTTTTCGATTGTCTAATCTATAATTTTTTCCACAGTGATTTCGGAACTGTTTCTGCCGCGGTACAGGTTAGGTTAGGTTAGGTAGGAGTGGCAGTCAGTTACGAAAAATCGACTCACTCAGACCAAATGTGATCCATTGCGATACCACAGAGTGTCTGACTATACCCTCTCGTTGAACGAACCAGATTTCGTAATGAAACTAAATAGTTGACCTATACCAACATGTCTAAGGTCAAATGACCCAAGTGCTTTGTGGCGTTTTCTAGCGAATGCGGAACAAGAGCAGCGAATATGTTTAATATTTTCCTCTTCCTCTTCCTCCACATCTCAACAACTTCTACAGAAGTCAAAGGACCTAACAACTAATCTCTCCGCATGTCTGCCGATGAGACAGTGGTCAGTTATAACTGCAACAACTGACGAGACACTATGTCTAGTGCGAGAAATTAGTTCTGACGAACGCTTAGCATCCCATTTCGTCCAGATTTGCCTAGTTATATAACAATTCAACCCATGAGTTCATCTTTTGTAAGCATTTTTTACCATTTCTTCGTTAAGCAATAAATTGCAGTTAGCAAGTGGCATGCCAACACCTTCCTTGTTATGAGGAAATTGAGCAGTAGTCCCCTACCTAGCAAGTTCATCCACTTTGCAATTGCCGTCAATGTTCCTATGCCCAGGCACACCAGATGAGCTGAATATTAAAATGTTGAGCCAACTCATTTAGAGACGAGCGACATTGTTGGATAACTAGTGAGTTTAGGAAGACTGATTTCTAGAGATTTGATAGCTGCATGACTATCTGAAAAAATCTTTATATCCTTTTTGGATACAACATTCATCCTTACCCAGATTGCTACCCCCTCTATTGCTATAACCTCCGCCTGAAAAACACTACATTGATATGGTAACCTCACAGCAATTCTTATCTTCAGTTCCTAAGAGTAAATACCATAACCCACTTGGATATTTAGCTTGGAACCATCAGTGTAGAAATTAATATGGCCCCTTCTCCACGAGAGTCCTCCCTACCAATCATCGCTAGATGGAATGTGAGTTACGTAATCCCTGTTGAATGAGATTACAGGAGATTGATGCAAAAACTGATTTTCAGAAAACGTACTCAAACGGTCTATTACGGGGGCCGTTCCAAATTACATTAAAAATTAATTTTCGACCTTTTCTCATCGATTGGTGGGAAGAACTTACTTTAAGTTTTCGCCAACATGTATTCGATGGATTAACTTACGTAGCCAAAGAAGTCATTTCCAATGCCTGCTATTTTCAAGCTAAGTGCTTGTTTCAGACTTTTAGCAGAAGGTGCTCATCGAAAAGCAGTTGGAAGAGATCTTGATGTTTTTGGAAATAAGTTTTTCATAGAAAAATATAATTTATTACTCATATAAATTGGTGAATAAACTCTTGCAACAAATTTCAAAATATTCCCACTACAAATTATTGTCTATAACTTTACTTTCTAGGGAATTTTTTCTCATTCCCAAAAAAAATCTTCTGCGATTACAAGCCAGGTGTTTCGAGAAAAAATTCGCGAGAATGTTCATTCATAATAAGTCCCTATTTAAATTGCCTATATAAAATGGTTTAGACTGTACAACGGGGCGCGGCGACTCCAATGCAATAAAATCACTTAAAACGCTATATGTTGGTGACTACGGCAGCGGCAGATTTAGCTGTAGAAAACATATTATGCTCTGCCTTGAGCCATCATTTGAGGGCCGTCATTTTTTTTCCCCCAAAACACAACATTGCGTCTGAAAGCCAAAGAGCAAATTGAGCCTCCTTCCGTTTTGATACGTTTCTTCAATGTACAATGGTCGGTGATCCCGTTGATAGCCATTAACAATTATAAAGCAAAAAAACTGCTCTCTGGTTTTTTTCCCCAATTCCTTAAAATTCCATTGCAATATTCGCACTTTAAATTAATTAAAATTAAAGCTACAAATTTCCGACACAAAGAATTTCTAACAAACTAAATATTATCCACGGGTCTGCAGGCCATCAAAGCATTACAATCACAACAACAGCAAGAACACCACCACCACCAAAGACAACAACAAAATTAGCACTGGACCGATTGAATTGGCCGATGCTTAGAACCAGTTCTCTTTAGCGGTACTTGCAGATATTTCATGTGATTTTTTTTATTATTTTGAAGATTTCTTTTCATTTCTTTATTGAGAGAAGTATCAAAGTGTGCGTTAGATATCTAACTACATATACGCGTATATTTTATTTGCTGTAGGTTTATGTTTTTGTTGGTTTTGTTGTTGCTGCAATTTGCAGCCAAGTCTTAAATGAAGTCATTAACATATTTTGTGCTGCGCTCACTGCCTGCAATACGATTTGCATTCGTTAGATTGTCAGCTTGTTCGGTTAGTTCGACGTTTGCTTCGATGACTGCCTTACTGGCTGAATGGCTGCGTATGACGATGGCGGCTGTTTTGGCCAATGTAGGCGTAAAGGGTATAAGCATACAATGTTACAGTTAAAAGAGTGTCACTATTGACCACAGTAACCCAGCAGTCAATTTTGAAGAGCTGACAGTAAAACTAAAAATAAGTGAAGATCACTTGTATTTTTATGTTTATTTCTATAACACATGAGAACCCTTCATAATATGGCGTGGAAAAATAAATACACCTGTTTGTTGGGTACTAACTAATTGTTGTTTATGGTAATGAAACTCTCTTCAAAAGTAAGTAAATGGGGGTTTTTTTTAAGCAATAAAAATTTCATTGTCATGCAACATATGCGATTGTAGTGAGATTTAGGATTTATACACTCATAGTAACAGCTTAGTTGAATCTATCTATATTGCGTATTACGCACAAAATTTTAACAGTAATTACGGATACATTTGATTGAAACATTTCCTCATACATAGCAAAGCATTTGCACTGTTTCGAAATCTTTTAATTGCCTTAAAGAAATTGAGCTGCAATATTCGCATAACCTTTCCTAGTTGCTTACTTTTTGCATGTAAATTGCATCTATAATTGTTTACTTTTTGTGACAATAAAAACTTATGAAATGTAAAATTCATTAACAGGCATTTACTTTTTACGATAATGGAAAATATTTGAATTTAGAATTCATTTGGAGTCGTTTAGTTGTTTGCAAAAATTAGATATATTGAAATATACAATTCATTTAGAGTTGTTTACTTTTTTGCGGCACTGATATTACATATACGCTGTCAAGCAATACTACAACATGGAAAGCATACTCTCATTTAAACAGGGTATACTTTGTAATTTCCTAATATAGTGGCTATTTCTGCTTTGTTGTTTTGTTGGTTGGGCTTAATAACTCTCACTAGAATTTGTTTAGGCCACCTGATTACAACAAAAAATGTCCTTGCAACAAAATAAAGAAAATAAGTCAAATGCTACAATTTTGCACTCTTTATTGTTTTACCCATGAGAAAAAAACAATTTAGATATTTAGTCCCGAATCCTTTTGAGGTAATTAATGCAATTCGGTATAATGGTTGTGCATTTTCGCACAAAATAAGGCAGAATTATATTCCAAAATTCCTGGATTTGCTCCCACAGCTCATAAGTTCCCTTTGGTATGCTTGGATATTTCCCAAGTTGTGATTTGACGTGGCTTCAAAAACGCTTTATTGGATGCATGTCCGAAGACTATGAAGACCACTTCAAAACACAAAATGTCTGTCTTTGAAACTAAGTGTCTGTCTGTACCTGTGTCTGCCTGTGGGAATCACGATTCGATATCGTAGCAAAATAAGTCAAACCAGTCGCGAGGCGTGGCCAAATGTATTTATTATTGTTGGGAATTATTGGAAATAGATTTTTTGTTGGTCTTGTGTGACCATCTGATTATGAACATTACCAACAAATGGTAACATTAACAACAGTATTTGAAATATACCGATGAGACATCTCCAAGATGTAGTCGCAAATATCGGAATGAACATTATATGATATATGTATGTCCAGAGTAGATGCTAACCACTCTCCTAGATCTTAAGTGTGGAAAGATTATATATTATCGCGTGGAGTGTCTCCGGCTGTTGGCATGGTGTCACCACTAAAAAACAAGAATATATTGATATTATTGAATGCCTCCCTCAACAATAAGTTGTGTTATTTCTAACAGTGAGAGAATATTTCCCGGAAGAGCATAGATTTATGAACGAACAAGACTTGAACTTCAACCAAACTAATCCAGGTCCCCATATATTAACCCACGTATGTGAAGTTTTGCACAAAGTTTCAATGAATAGCAATTCGCCAAAATCTCAATAAGAGCTAGATGATGTTTCGGAAAGTGCATGCAAGAATTCTTTCGAAGACTTGACTATTTGTTGGAATATGTGTAGCCAAAATGGCTTTTGAAATTTGAACAGCCTCACTGATATTAAAACAGCAATTGTTATATATAGAAGAACCTTGGTCAATGAACTAATTCAAAATACAACTTCCTTGTTTCATTTCACGTGAAGGTACTAAGAATATTCACGCGTATCTAAGTGCTGCGGCGCCAAAACATTGTCCATATATTATGTTAGTAGCACACATACACACGTACACACGCATACTTGCTGCGGCAACACAACTGCTCATGCGCACACTCGTCATGCATGGACTTCAAAACTATCGTCGCTGTTGCTGTCATCATCAGTCCAGTGCGTCGTCGTTGTTTTCTAACCGATTTGAAGTTGATTCCTTTTGACAGCAGTTGGCATCAATTTGTGCAATTCCTCCATTCTAAACAGCAACTGTTGCAGGCAGCAGCAATAGCAAAAATAACAACAACTGGTGCATTGCGTTTACTTACCAATGTAGCACTTGAGTGGCAACAGAAATAAAAAATAAAACCAAATCGTCATTGGCTTCCAATTGCAATGGCTGTTGCTGTTGCTGTTGCTGTTGCCACTCTGCGACTGTCGTTATCAATTATTGTTATGGCTATTGCTTGAAATTCAATTTGAAGTTGGTTAAAGTTAAAGAGTTGGAGCACATTGTTGCAGGTAACTTTTTCCATGTGATGGAGCTGAATCACTTTGGGAACTTTTAAGTTGCATAACTTTTTGTGAGTAATTCATTTGGAACGCTAAATAACTTGAGAGCACCGTGCATGATATTTTGAAAACTGGTCTTAATATTACGGATAAATGCTGCCAGTAAACTGAGCATAATCTATTTTGAGCAGACAGTGTAAGTATTCAGAGGAAAGTTCTGAACCATGGACAGGGTCGGACTGAGAATTTAAGAAAAAAATTTACTTGTAAATAAAATCATCAAAATTAAACGGCTGCCGTTCAAGCTGGCATACAGAGCAATCGAAGTTTCAGAACTTCAGGCTCCTCAACTTAAGCACATAAGAGCTTTACTATAACTTTGTGAGCTTCAGAAATTTGAAGGTTATTCTGGAATTTAAAGTTCATAGAGGTTTAATAATTTCTTATATTGTTTGAGAACTTCATAAGAAACAAAAGCACTTTATTTCAGGGACTGAATGGCACACTAAGTGAAGATTATAAACCTTGTTGAATGTTGGAAACTTGAAGTTCGATAAGAAACTTTGAGGTGGTGAAAAGTCTCGGAGTGTTGCATAATGATTAAGAGTGCCAATGAGCTTTGTATTGCACAGCCATCTCAATTCTGCATGAAAACTTAAGTTTCAACCCCTACCTACAGGTGGTTAAGGGCGCTAGGGGGTGATGAAAGGATCGAACTTATTTTTGGTAATCATTTTCGGTTTTAGCATGCCAAGAAACGTTGAAATGCATATCCTTAACAATTTTCTATGCAAATTTAAGCTTCGACCACCAGGGGGTGGTAAGCGGGAAAACTGCCAATTGAAATAATTTTTTATGGGCATCTTCAGTTTCAGCGATCTCAAAAATGTAGAAATAGTGGTGTCTGCTCTCTGGGTCACGCCTTTTTTTTTCTTTTTTTGTGGTAGATCAATAGATTATAATCAATACGTTTTATCATTATGCCTATTATAAAACCTGTCCTAATGAGCTATCCAGGCTGCCCTCATCGGGCTGGGGGCAGAAGATTTTATCATCACCTGGATAGTAGCCAAGCTGAAAACAAGAATAATTAAGGCCAATTTGAGCAGCACTCAAGTAGTAATGCAGATAAAAAGAGATACGCCTTATAAATAATGTCCTCAAACAGCTTAATAAAAAAATGCTATTGCGTATGCGGAAGATGTGATCGTTCTAGTATTAGGGCTGTTCCCCGACGTGATATGCAATATAATAGAAAGAACTGTAGTCCAGCTTTGTTCTTGGGCGACCGGGTGTAACCTGGGTGTGGATACAGCACTGATCAGATTTTGTTTACCACAAAAACCAAAATATCACCATTCAACCTACTCCGGCTTAAAGGACAGACTCTTACACTTTCTAAAAAACCTAAATACCTAGGAAACTTAATTGGAAAGATAACATTGAACAGAGAGCAAAAAAGTGTGTGGGACTTTAACCAAGAATGGTACTTTGGATGTACACAGCTGTGGTGCGCCCGGACCTCAACTGCGGTTGCTTGGCAAGTTGGCCAGCCATTAGCAAAAGCTACAACCAAAAAAAGTTAGCGAGAGTATAATGGACTGCATAGCGTGACGGGAGCAATGAGATCTTGCCCTACGAAAGCCCTCACGTCCTCCGACACCCGGAACCTCCAAGTATCTTCATCGAAGCAACAACGCCCTGTATTCCGATCCGACTTAGAGAAGCTGGTAGTTGGGTAGCGAAGCTATAAGGGCATTGCTCTATCCTCGACACACAGCCAAAAGAACTTGTAAATCTTCCAAGCGATTGCTTAATTAGTTCGAGAAAAACTCTCAGATGAAGATTCCGGACAGGGATCAATGGGAGGAGGGTACTATCGACTTAAGTTTTAAAATCGCCATATAAACTGATGGTTCAACTCGAGTCAAACCGAGTTGAGATAGCTACTCAGTCTGTCAACTCGGTTTGGGTGGATTTTCAAATCGCTCAACTCGGTTTAGAATATTTTCGAGTTGACACATCACTCACATTGCAGTGCAATTGTTGTCACTCTCTTTTTCCATACGATTCTCTCAGAAAAAATTTACTGCTTACAACATTTTTATTTGTGACTCTTTTCCCACACGATTCTCTCACAAAAAATGACAAAAACGAACACTCATAATTTTTCCTACAAAATTGGTTTGGTCAACTCCGTTCAGGTAACTCGAATTGACTCGGCTCAACTCGGTTTCGCTGAATTTTCAACTCGGTCAACTCGGCTTGGGGGGATTTTCAACTCGCTCAACTTGGTTTGCAATATTTCAGAGTTGACACATCATATTCTTCTAATTGTGGCTCACTTTCTGAGTTGTGGAGCGAAACTTATTTCATCGGTCTCTCACAACCAGGCCCACCACAATTCTGGCAACTGAGGCTTATTTCAATTATCAGCCATAGTTAAACTGACAATTGCAAAAAAAGATAATTGGTCGTCAACGTAACCTCCCGGACTATTAGCTTATTAATAAATGTACATTATCGTACAATTCAATCGTGATTTGTGCCGAATTTAATTTGTGCGCACAACTCAGTATTGTACTGTGCAAACACAAAACGTTTATTTTACCTTATAAAGATAGCGAGCCGAAGCTCTAACGAGAACACATACTTTTCATAAGCAAAGAGCGCACACAAGCAATCTTTGTTGGTACGTCTCTGAGCACAGAACATTAATTTATTCCCATTATGTTTTGTGAAATGGAACGAAACAAAAACGTGCATCTTTGTGCTCTGAGAAGCTGAAGATATACCAAACATGATTTGCCACCCGCTTCGAAACTTACCGAGTCTAAGATCGAAAAATATTTTTGGATATCACTAAGATCCCGAGCCTTGGAAAAACCTTTTTTGACCCGAAAATGGGTAACCAAACCATGGTACCCGATTTCAAACTATTTTCAGAAAAACATATTTTTTTACTCCAATCGATGGCGAAAGGTCGAAAAAAGGTTTTAAACATCACTTAGGGTGACTCTGTACCTTGGAAATGATCGTTTTTGACCCATTTTTGGAAACATTTTTTTTTTCAAACGAAAGATAGCTCATGAATATTTCTGAATATCACTAAGGAAGGCTCGAGACACAGGAAAGAACCGTTTTATACCCAAAAATGTATGAAAAACGAGTACCATGGCCCGGGCAGACATTTTCGGGTAAAAACGGTTCTTTTCTGGTTCCCGAGCTTTCCTTAGTGATGTCCAAAAATATTTTTGTGGCTTAAGTGCAATTTTATTTTTAAGAAGAAAAAAAAAACTTTTATATATATAACCTTTAAAGTCAAATCATAGCCAATTAAACTTCTTGATCATTCCGAATGCTTTTTTTTTCTCAATTTGATTGACATTGGCATTGGTAACTTTTACGCCTGTCATTGGCTGCTGGCAGCTTGCAGCGATATTGGCATTCGCTTTAAGCGTACACTGCGGTGCAGAACGCGTTTTACTTCAAAATGCATAAAATAAGGAAATCTTTGATAAATGATTTTTATCCTTTGAACTTACAATTTATCATTTTGCAGCTTTATAAAAGTAATAAATCGAATTTCTTTATAAATTGCATAGATTCACACACACACACACACACACACACACACACACACACACACACACACACACACACATTCTTCAAATGAGCTCCAACTCTTAGCGTCTTTTCAGCTGTGTAAATGAATTTCATAGAAAGGAAGCTCATAGAAATGCAAGAGCAATTCAATTTCAACTTTGATAGATGGATTAACTAAATAATGTTAAAAATGAAGAATTGCAGAGAGTTCAAATGATACATCAAACGCATCATTAACTTGCAATTTGAGCTTTCTTATGGATGCAACAAATACCAAGGTTATTTAAAAGAAAAATCGTTGCAAGTATTTTCCGCATTTTTTTTTTCTGCAGCTGCATATAAAAATGTTGGTATCCAGGGGGAAAAATCTAATCGACCGATACTTATTGACAATAAAATGGCTTTAATTCAATTCGTGTGAAGAATGTCCCAAAATTTTGGACAAATGATTAAATGTTTTTAAAGTGGACTTAATAAAAATCTACTTTCAATTTGTGTTCAGTATTCAGTTTTCAGTTTTTTTTGATTTTCGTTCGCTTTTTTACCTTCTTGACACTTTTGAACATTTTTCGACTTTTTCGAATATTTTTCATACCATTTAAGACTATTCGGTTTTTATCGTCTTTTCGATTTTTATCGACTTTTCGGTGTATTTCGATACAATTCCATGCTCTACGATTTGTATCGACTTTTTCGATGTTCGATATTGTCCGATTTATTTGATATTTTTTGATACAATTGAAATTTCTTTGATTACAATCGAATTTTTCGATAATTTTTCATACCATTTAAGACTATTCGGTTTTTATCGACTTTTCGATTTTTATCGACTTTTCGTTGTTTTTCGATACAATTCCATGCTCTTCGATTTGTAGCGACTTTTTTAATGTTCGATATTGTTCGATTTATTTGATATTTTTCGATACAATTGAAATTTCTTTAATTACAATCGAGTTTTTCGTTATATTTGACACTCATCGACTTACATTGATACTTTTGAAACTTTATCGTTTTTTTTAATATTTTCCGATACATTTAGATACGAATATATTCAAAACTTCGCAAAAGACCGATGTTTTTACATACTATGTCAAACTGTTTCTGATAGTACTTTTCGATGTTCTTAGCAAGCCCTGACTCTACAAATCGCGGCATTCAGTGAACTTTCAGCGAGCATCTGGGAGACCTAACTTTTGTCGATGATAGCGAGAAAACTTGCTGCCGTCAGATCTTTTTTGGAAGTAGTAGGTCTGAATATCAACATAGATAATACTAAAAGCATATCTATTCGCCCATCCCGGTATCAGCAATAGCTTTGTGATAGGCGAATCCCGCAAACTAGCGGTAGTAACATTAAAGATGCTCATGCAATAATAAACAAAGCGAAAGGTATCTTTGCCCAATTTCGTATTGTCTGGCAATCTTCTTTCCTGTCAAGGACAACGAAGCTCAGAATTTTGAAACCAGTTATTTTCTACGGCTGTGAAGCTTTTCTTACCAGCAGCGTACTGCTACAGAGCTTACAAGTGCTCACCAACAATGCCCTTATCCTGAGAACTAATGGACCTAATGTCGATTTACTCATTCGATGCCGTCAAAATCCGATTTTCATTCAAATAAAACGTCGAAAATACAAATGGGTTGGACACACGTTGCTAAAGCTACCAGCTGAAGTCTGTCAGCAAGCACTTGAGTAGAATCCTCAAGGCAGTAGAAACCGCAGCCATCCAAAATCATCGTGCAAACGATCTCTAAACAGGAAATACGTGAATCGGGATAATATTGCAGAGAATTGTAGTGTTTTGTGGGGCCCGATGCTTTATGAGAGATAATGGCAGAAGAAGAGTATGTAATACTTTTCCAATTCTTTGCTATTTTTCAAAACTCTTCAATGTTTTTCAAAGAGATTTAATTCAATTCGATATCATTCGAATACTTAGATGCTTTTCAAAAACCCCAAACCCCTCGGGATAAGAAAACACCTAAGTTACAGGACCACATATTCTTTTATAAGCTAGTGCCCACTATTTGAAATCCAAACATTATAGTGGCAATGCAAAAAAGTTCAGCACCATTTTACGTGATTAAATGTGATTGCTAAATAAAAATCATGATGAGTATTATGTTGTATTATAACACTCCCTATCTCTAACCCTTTTTTACCGATTTAGCTTTCATACCGATTTTCATCAAAATCGGTCGTCTAGTTTAGCTAAGGAGCAATATTTTCTCGTTAGAGGCGTGTCACCGCCCACTCAAAAACAAACACCACTACTTAAAAATCAATCAGCCGTGTCAACATTTTCTTCTATTAAGGGTGTTGTCATGTTGTCATTTTAATACGCTTCCTTAAGACTCAATTAATCCATTAGCTTAGCCGTTGAAACGTATTTATCTGTTAGAGGCATAGAGGCTAGAATTGAAAAAATAATTACATTCGGCAGTGCCACAATCTTTCCAACAACGACAAAAAATCAAGCGATTATGTTGTGTTATGGTAGTTAAAAAGGGATGGAACGGCTTTGCCTTCGCCTGTTTACTAGTGCTTCACCGAGAACCAATAAATTTCATTATCGTTCTCATTATCAGCACCGAGAACGAGATGATATCAAAAAAATTATTTCTCTTACAACCGAGGACGATAACGAGAAGGGTCTGGTCGATATCTCGCTCTCGGTGATAATGTAAACATTATCATACGATAGGCACTAAATTATCGCCGAAAGCTTCTAAGAGCACAAAAACTTTTTAAACGCAATATCTAGGGACCTCATGGTTCCGCTGGCGTTTTGAAATTTGACGCTAGAATGTATGTATATTGTACATACTTCAGGAAATCTGAACGAGATAAGAAAAACGGGTGTGCCACTTTTAAAAAACAAAATTACTTTAAACGCCATATCTTGGCATCTATCGCAGTGTGAAACCTGATATAAAAATGAAAATTGTTTGTGCTAAACAACTCGCTAAATGTAAACAGGGCTGCTAACGGGTCATAGTTCCTCCCATTCAACAAAATCCCCTAACTTTGCTACTCTTGGAACTTATGCCAAGTTGTGAAATTTCGTACATGGGCTCAATTGTCTGCATGGAAGACTGCGTAAAATGTAGACGTGGTTGTACAACGGACAGTACGCGGTAAAGCCGGTGGTCAGGACCGTATCTAGGGTGGGATGCTAGGGGATAGAACCCCTCGAAATATTTTGACGGATACTATATAGAAACGATTTTTCAAAGAATATACACTACGTAGAAAAAATCTCAAATCCACAACCCCCCCTCCGCCCCCCGAAATAAAATAAAAATAAAATCCTGGATATGTCACTGCCGGTGGTCCAGTTAGTATTATATATATAAAAATTTCAACGAAAATAGCTGAGAATTATCGGCTATAACGGGACGAGAACGAGACGGTAACGATACAGATTAAAAATTTCTCGTACGAGAACGAGTACGAGACGATAAGATTGGCAATACTACGAGAACGATAGGATCGGTGAAGCACTACTATTTACATATGTTGCAGATCAGCCTTTTTGTGTTAACTTTTATTTTAAGTTAAAAATTTTTGTAAATTTAGTTTTTTATCGCTTTTTCTTACGATAATACTTTGACCAATTTGCCATCCCCACGAATATGCAAAATAAGCAAGTAACATGTTAACGTTTGAGAAAAAGCCTTACATTATCTTATGTGGTAACAAAAACGCATATCGTTTTTGCTTAAATTAAGCCTACTTTATAATTTGTCACTCAATATTTAGTTACCATATGAATAACTAAGCCTATTTTGTGCTACCGCAACGATTAATTTGTGCACACCATAAAATAAAGTCAGCGTAGGCGGAATATTAAGCTATTCAAATTGATAGAAAAATTGCCATATAGCTGAACATAAGTGCGTCACCGATTGTTTAGCTAATCAACTTTGGCGGGTGGATTCAATTTAAGCGAACAAACGAGTTCTGCTTCATTGCATTGTGTTGCTTTAACTATGGGTGGCATAAATAATGCCACTGTACAATGTAGAGCAGTAGCTTTGTATACCATAAATTATTTGCTTAAGCTACAAACAAATGTCACTCGCTGACATGTAACACCAACATAGCAAGAAATTCTCGAAACTTCGGAATTGTGCGAGTATAAAAGAAAGCGCAGTAAGCAAGGCATACGAAAACAAAAGACTTAAGTAAGAAACTTGTTCAAATCTCATAAAATGCGTTGTATTTTTTTTCTCATTTGCTCGAGCGCTCGCTGCTGTTTATTATTTATTTGAGGCAAACAAATTTTCCAGACACTTGTAATATTATTTAATCATTGACAAATTACAGTGGTCAAAAATTAGATTCAATTGCATATATCTACTATATGAACTATGCGTTTGAACTAAGTAACTAACTGATCGTTTTCTTTGACCACTGTAGATGCGTGTGTTCATAATTTGTTTATATACCATGGTCTAATTAGCAAAATAAACAATTTTATTTATGTAGGTATAGCGTTAGATTGCATGCTAAGCGCTCTGCAAATGAAAACTTTAAGTCACAATTATGTGTAAAATCTTTACATACAAAGTTTCCGAGAACGTGTAGCATATGTTAATATGACAAGGCAATAATAAAATTCTCAAAAGCATGAAATACATATAGAAATGGAATATATCTGAAAATAAGCGATAGTATATGATTAAATTTATTTTGAAGTTGCATTGTTAGTTATGCTAATTTTTCTGACATAATACTGAGGTTCCTATTATGCACTTGCTATGGAAGCTAAGCGCGTTTAGCATGCGTACACCGTGAGATGTTCGTTCAAAAAATGGCAGTTCTGTGACCCAGATCAGCAGTAAAACATAAACGTCATGCACACGCGTAGCAACAACTAAAGAAATTAATTCAACAAAACTACAACGAATTTTATGGCAGATTAAGACTGAAGTTATTCGCAGCTGCATTTCATAAAGCTAGCAGAATATCTGCTATGTGATTTTCCTTATATATGCTGTAATTTCTTTGAATATATTGTGACTTATGCTACATTTTGATCTATAAATAAAATTTTTTTAAATCTATTACTTTCATAAAAATACCAAATTGAAAACCTCTGTCAAAAAATATATGTAAGTTTGAAATACTTCAAGATTGGAACTCAGACACCGTTCTGGAAGGAAAAGGGCTAACCATCTTCACAGATGGATCAGATAATATGGGCATGGAGTTGACTTTAAGACTACCCAATTACTGCAGCTTTTTTCAAGCTAAAATCTATGCCATAGACCAAGCCGCACAGGTGATACGAAGCAGGAAACTTACTCCCTCCATCATTACTATATGTGTGAACAGTCAGGTAGCGATCAAAGTACTGAACTAGATTCGTGAAGTCTAGATGTGTAGAATACTGCAGTGAATCACTACGTTCAATCCGACAGCATGCAATAGAACTCTGCTTGGTGCCCGGTAATACGGGTATATCCGGAAATAAGAAAGCTGATGAAAGTGACAAAATAGAATCAGAGCAACCAGAGAATCAACAAGTGTAAAACCTTAAGATACCGGGTGGAACTACATTATCGGATAGAGCGCATAAGCAAGAAACAAACGAACATAAGGTGGAACCTTACCACCGAATGCAGAATGTGTGGCTTAACTGAATCTAGGAAGGACGCAAACTCTCTTAAGATTCAAAAGAGGAGGGAGGCTAAGGACTGTTGTTGGAGTACTGACGGAGCACTGTGTTATTGACCATATGGCCACCAAATATGGTGCTCCTTTCAGAGATTTTTGCAGGAGTTGCGGAGATGAAGAAGGGGATGAGACAGTTAAACACCTGCTCTGCGAATGCCCGGGGTTAGTGAGGAAACAAACCAAATATTTCGGTTCTGCATTATTTGTTGGTCCTAAAGAACTAGCTGAATTGTAACTCACCAGCATCCTCAACCCGGGTATAGATACCTCTCGTTGAATCAAGCAGATATCGTAATAAAACTCAGTGGCTGACCTGAGCTGACGTGTCTAAGCTGATCCAAGTCATCAAGTAACAAAGAAGCAAATGTTTTGTGTCGGTTTCTAGGATATGCGGGTATAGTGAAGAAAATTTTTAATTTATTTAACTTGATATTTTATGATAGTTTGTTGCCCCAATTTTATTTCCCGACACAAGATTTTTTTTTTTTTTTTTTTGGGTTGTCAGGCGGATTTTTAGAACTCAGCCAACTTGATCGCGTTAAAAATTGTAAAGTAACAATTTTTCATTGATCAGGCGGTAGATATAAAGTCAGGGTGGAAATTACCGTACTGCGCACAACGAAATTTGTAGATGATGGCAAGATGACGATACCTTTCAGAAAAAATATATTTAATTTTTATCTGTAATTAATGTTATTTACATTCGCAAAATCTCTAGATTTATTAAGTTACAAACCAAAAATTTTCTAAATTTTGCACAGCAAAATGAAAAGCAAAAATTGCTGATCAGAAATCAATGCATTAAGTTTGAAAAAACTAAAAATGAAAAATAAAATGTAAGCGCACAAGTAAAAACTGACAGGGTAGTGTTGGCACCGGTGGACACCAAACGAATGCTCCTCTATAAGGCTGCTTGGCGAAGGAGCTGACTTAAGTACTACATGTACGATACATGCGGCGGTCGATCGACAGCGACACAACGCAAAGTCGCACAACAAATGTACAACTGACTGGCGATGATGTTGGACTGGAATTTTACGACCTACATCAAGAATTCAGCATAAGAAGAAAAATCGGTCAACACGTTTTTCATGGGACGTTTACTGTTGTCGTTGTCGTTGTCGTTGCCGTCGTGTTTTGTGGCAGTTTTTCACGAAATGTGTTAATGTAAGAATTTTGCGCTGTTTGGATTTTATTTTATTTTTTTTTTCATTTTATTTTTGCTTCTTGAACTACTTTAAAGGCAACATTTGGCAAAATGAATATTTACACAGAGTCTGGTAAAATACAGTGGGATAAAATGCATCAAAATGGTAAGTTTGAAATAAAGCTTAAAAATATAAACACATCATAGATGATGAAAACAATGGCGACTACGATAAAGTTAATTCACACAATGAGCATAGTTCACAGGAATGATGTTCGCGACAATTACAAAAATGTAGATAATATAGCCAAACAATTCAATGTAAATAATTTTGAACAATTTCTGAAATTAATGACATTGTACAATATATTCACAAGAACTCCAAAGAGTGTACATTCTTAAAAGATGTCATCCATGTATTTTATAAGCTCATTCGCTTTGACTATCATAGCCCAAACATTTTGGCCAATGTCATTGGATGAAATAATCAGAAGATCGCGCTGACTTACATAGGGTGGTCCATTTATAGCTTGGAATTCGATTGTGCAATAAATCAATATCCAACTATTTTTTTCTATGCATTTTCTTTGTATCTGAAAGTGCAATTCTTTCGGTTAATAATGAAACATTATTTCATTCAAATAACTTTTTCGGCTGGCCTTAAAGTAGCTCATTCGTTGGACCCAAGTTGTCAGTACATTATCGAAAGTAAGTAGCTCTACTAGAGCCATAGTTGCAGCTCTTTCGTCCTTATAAGTTTCACTCGGCTCACTTCTAACGGCTCCCTCCACAAATGATAGTCCTACGGAGCCAAATCTCAGCTGCGCGGTAGCCAATGTACATCACCAAAACGGCTAATAAAGCTATTTTCAAACTTCCCATGTCGATTATTGCCAGAGTTGTGTGACACGGTGCACCATCATCTTGAAATTAAATGCCGTCCAAGCCATGTAGGTCACAAATTATTAGTTATTTTTGCGCGGTATCGCTCACCATTCACAATGTCACAGCTTCAAAGAAAAATTACCCCCAATGATAGCACCAAACCAGACACCACGCCCGAAGTTACTCGTTGAGGGTGCTTTGACTTCTTGGAAATGAGCTTGTATTCACTGAAACGTAATTTCCTTCCACTTTTTGTCATAAAATGAATGGTGTCAGAGTTGCCACATTTGATTTTTTATTTTAAAAAGTTAGTTTTTGCGAGCATGTGTTTTTATTAAAGCTTAATTTATGTGCGTTCACATGATGTGCTATTCAGTGGAAAACAAATGATGAAGCTGTAGAAATGTTCTTGAAATTTTTATTTCAAATTAGTGCACCTAAACGAGCCCCACGTTTAAAAAGGCACTACTAAAACTTATTTCTTTAATTCAAAAATTTATTGGTTTTATGTTTGTAAAACTCACAATGTTAATCTTATGCATTCTAACTAAATTGTTTTACACTCAACGCTCAAACTATCCCACTGTGCAATGCTGCTGCCACTTAATAACTCTTTTCTTATCGTTGCCAAGCATCGACAGAAGTGAAATTTACTTTTTCCTCAAAACAACTCAACATCAACAATCACACCAACAAGAAGAACGATAGCAACAGCAACAGCAACAGCAGCAGCAGCAACATAAGTTACTGTTGCATTGTGGCGACAAGGATAAGGCGTCACACGCATTAACTCTCAGTTGATTTGATAAATTGACAGGGGAACATATTTTAACCCACTGCCAGATGAGATAAGAAATGGCAACATAACATAACCAAACGAAAAATATCAACAACAACAACAGCAACAACATTTTAGCATTTTAACCGTTGCGCATGCGCACTACAACATCATCAGTAAACGTAGAGAGCAATCAAAAAATTTTTTTGAGAGAGCATACAAAATTTTGCGCACTTCGTACGTCAATTCGATTAGTTTAACAACAACAAAAGCCAACAACAAACAGTACAAGATTCTTCGTTGTTGTTGGTGGTGTTGAACGCATCCTCCTTGCCTTCATTCGCATAACTGTAAATGATTTTTAAATGATTGAGCATGACTTTTAATTAATTTGATTGAAGTTGCGTTTAATATTTTTGGTTGGATGAAAATTTCCAAAAAAACAAAAAACTTTAAAGAACAACAGAAAGGACGGCAACGACTTTCTTTTTCATAATTTTTTTTTTTCTTGAATATTTTTAAAATTAGCCCCAACAAATTATTTTGGAATTGGGTCACATTTTATGCATAACTTTCACATGCAGTACAGGGCATAGAGGATTTTAAATTGACTTCTAGAGAGATGGAGAATGTTCCACTCTTCATTATGGTTGCAATGACTACCTAAAAATAGACAATGCGAATCTTGTGAGTCATATAAATAAAATTTTGTTTGTGACAACTATTACAGAACGCGTCCCAAAGATATTGATCGACTATATAGTCACTTTACAAGTGACATTATCCTTTCATTCCGTTTGATTCCCTTTTTAAATTATTATTTTCAGATAGTAATGGGGCTGGTTGTTAGAGGGCGAAAAAAAAAGTTCGCTCAGTAACTCGGAAAGTAAGACACAAATAGACAAATTACTAAAGCCAATGTTGTAGAGGAGATGAATTCGATTATGAATCATATTCCAACTATCAATTACAAAAAACATTAAGCGGTATGAAATGACCATGAAAAATGCATCGCTTTACCTCCCAGATTAATAGTTGGGTTAGACGCTTGATACTTTGCATTTCAAAAGTTCGATGTGCTAAAAACGCTACGTGTATAGGTTTTTAAAACGGTATTAAATATGCTTCATCACAGTTGATCTGCGGATAGTCCATTTCACCTATATTGGACTCAAGCTAGACTATAATTTGCACATTTGGGCCGATGCTAAAAAAACCACTCTGGAGCTACTTACTCGAGCTTAGCAACATGGAGTGAAACTTATTGGGCATGAAGATATCATATACATTATCGAATCTCGTAAGTCACGGACGCAAATAAGTGTGGCTATAAGTGGATCGAAGAAGTTGTGAAAAAAAAATTTGAAAAAATTGCTCAAGAAGCATAGCACCTTTCACTCAACCATAAACTTCAAAACTTTTTACTGAAAAGTTATTTGAGGTAATGCAACAAAATATCACACGACTACTAGAATTGGTGCGACCAGCATAGTGAAGAGTTATACACAGTGAAAATAATATCTTTCTATATATTGAAATTTGGCAATAATTAACAAATTATATATCTAACATGGACGAAAAAATATTTTGTGTAAGTTAACATGTCACATATTACGCAGAATTAAATAATATTATTGGACCAATCATATATTTGGCAATAATTACCTAATTATATTTGATAATTATACAAATTTCATATTTGCTAATAATTTCCAAATCATAATTTGATTGAAACAAATATTTCGTTGCAGCGAACTTTCATTTGTTAATAATCATCAAATAATGTATTTAGCGGAAGATATATTATTTTGTCGAAAGTTTATACATTTACATATTTATATCGATACAGGTAAAAATCGCTTAGCAAAAAAAAAAAACAATGTTTCAAAACATCAACTCGTACATAAAACGATAATTTCCGATATCGGTAGATCCTTATAATGAAAGACGTCGGTATTTACACCATCAAAAATGCATAAATTTTGTACCAAGCAGAAGACACTGCTTTGCTTAAATAAGTTGCGAATTGCATACCACTCACATTAATGCGAAGTGAAATAAAATAAAAATTGCATTATCACATATATAATCGTTCCAATTAAATCTATTCAATCGACTCAAATAGATGCTATATTTGGTGCAGTAAACCAAATCTTAGATACCACTTAAAGGCATAGCAATATCAACCAAAATTTGCTAATAGTTATCAAATATTCTAAAAATCTAAGAAACAAATACATTTATTTGAAGGAAAGATTGTATTTTCTCAGTATAGCTATAGAGTTATTAGAGGTACTAAAACCTTGGCCCCTCGGACAGAAGCTAAATTCTCACAGCGCTATACTCAGTTATTTAATGTTATGCAACCAAATTGCACACAAATGATTGGGTTAGGTCAAAAGGGTCGCTTGCATATAGCAAATTCCACTCGAAAGCAGTTTGCTCATTCTAGTACCCTTCATGAATATTATATAACCCTGCTACCTCTCAAATTATCTTATTAAAAGGGGGCTAGTTCCTCAAAACCAGCAAAGAATGCATAACCAAAATATTTGGTTCATTTCCTCATTAGCCCCGAGCATTTGCAGGGTAGATGTTTAACCATCCCATCCTCTTCTTTGTCTCCACAACTCCTTCAGAAATCTCTGAAAGGCGCACCATATTTGGTGGTAATAGGACCAATAGCACAGTGCCTCATCAGCACTCCAACAAAATTTATTAGCTTTCCACTGCTATATCTTAAGAGAGTTTGTGCCCATGTTTCGAGACGCTCTGCATTCAGCGGTAAGGTTCCACCTTCTGTTCGTTTGTTTCTTGCTTATGCCCTCTATCCGGTAATGTAGTTCCACCCGGTATATTAAGGTCTACCACTTGTTGATTCTCTAGTTGCTCTAATCCTATTTCGGCACATTCATCAGCTTTCTCATTTCCGGGAATGCCCTTATGACCGGGCACCCATCAGAATTCTAAAGCATGAATTGATGATTGAATGTAGTGACTGCCTGCAGTATTCTACACATCAAGACTTGACGATTTTGGCGTTTAGTGCTTTGATTGCTTCTTGACTGTCTACACACATGGCTATGAAAGAGAGAGTATGCTCTCCGCTCCGTATCACCTGTGCGACTTGGTCTATAGCATAAATTACACCTTGAAAAACACTGCAGTAATTGGGTAGTCTAAAATTCATCTCCATGCCCATATTATTTGAGTAAACATCCGCTCCTGCGCCAAATTCTATCTTGGATCCATACGTGAAGATGGTAAGCTCCACTTCTTGCATAATGGTGCCAGAGTTCCACTCTTCTCTTGTTGGAAAGTTGATGTTGTAGGCAGTGTTGAAGTTAAGTATTGGGACTCGGTAATCGCGTGCCATAAGGCAAAGCTCCCGCAAATCAGATCTGTGACCATCCGAACTTTCTTTTAACTTAAGAATCCTTTTTGCTGCCTTATTCCTGATGTATTGCACACAAATACTGCGCTGAGAAATGGATATGTTTTCTTCAAATAAATGTATTTGGTTGTTAGATTTTTAAAATATTTATTGACTATCAACAAATTTCGGTACATATTACTATGCTCTCAATCAAAAGGCTGTTCATTCAAAAATACAATTTTAACACATTTTAATAAAACACTAATTAATTGTGCACCTTCTGCTTTGTGCGCAATTTAGATATTAATGATTGAGTAAATACCAACGGCACAGAATATAAGAATCTGAAAAATATCGATTTATTTATGAATCGATACTTTTAAAAATCGATTTATAGCTGATCGGTTGCTACCTAATTCGATAACAATCTCAGCTTTCACAAGATTTACTTACTTGCAATACTCTAAAACATAAATTTTAAGAAACAAGGTATTAAGTTTGTTAATCAAATATTTTTTGAAAAAAAAAATTATCTTTATATATAAAGCCAATCATAGGTTAAAAGACCAACACCTCTTAACTTTCCCAAGCTACTCACCTCTTCCATATCCCTGCGTGTGTTTGGCGAAGCTATTAACCACTGCATCGACAGCTTCCTTAAGCACCTGCTTGGCTCTAGCATCAGGTGCTGTGCCACCAACTATGCCAACATTCCCAACGACTCCACTGCTGTTGCCGCCGCCACTGCTGCCGCCAACTACAACATGATGATTGACTTGATGAGCTACAGCAGCTGCTGCTGCAGCGACAGCCACTGCTGCAACTGATGGTGGTGCCATTGGCGCTGGTAGTTTACCAGCTCCAGTGCGATGTTGTTGCGTGCTACCACCAACAATACTAACACCACCACCACCACCACCACCAACACCAATGCCGACAGGAAGATTGCCGGATGATGTCGGCTGTGGCTTTTTCACTACCATAGAGACCGCCACTGCAGCAGCTGATGTTACAGTTGCTGCTGCTGATAAATCCAGTTGTTGCTGATCCGACTTGACTTGACGATGTTGCTGATGGGGATGTGCTGGTTGTTGTTGTTGTTGTTGTTGCAAATGCTGATGCGCGATTTGCAATTGATGTGTATGCTGATGATGATCACCAATTGACTGATGTTGTTGTTGTAGTTGATGATGCTGCTGTTGTTGTTGTTGCTGGAGTGCTGCTCCTGCTGCAGCTGCCGATAATTGTGATTGCTTTTGCGGTAGCTGTTGTTGTTGTGTATGCAATGTAAGCTGCTGCTGTTGTTGCTGTTGCTGTTGTTGTTGTTGCTGTTGCTGTTGCTGCTGCTGTGGTTTTGTATGATGATTTTGCCGTTCGTGTTGCAGTTGCAATTGATGGTGTTGCAATTGACTGCTATTCATTATAGCATTACACTCGTCAATTTACCACTGCTGCCAATGTAGTCGTTGCTACTTATTCGCTTGCTACTGCTGCTGCTGCTACCGCCTTTGGCTGCAATTTGTTTTATAAGTAACAATATTTTTGATTTTGATTGCTGTTGATTGCGATAATTTTCAAATTATTTGCAATTGATTTTGAATTGTTGTTTTCTGATCGTTTTGCTGTTGCAGCTTTTGTTGCTTTTAGCGATACTCGTCAGCGATTGCAATCATTGAGTGGCGCTAACGCATGGAACGTGCAATAATTCCTCAATTTCTGTTTTTGCTTTTTGCTTTTATTGTTGCAGCTGCCTGCTGCTGACGATGCCAACTGCTAACATCTAATCATTCAATAATTTTATTTGAGTTTTCTTTTACTTGCAGCAATAACATCAATAATAATAACATTAATGATGTTGCTTAGTCTTTCAGCAAATGCTTAGCAGCATATCCAGCACGTTTGAGTGCATTCTGTGCGCTCATTATAATAGATCTGTAAAATACGGATTAAAAGATAAAAAATTGCTATAAATAAAGATATTAAATCTATTACATGCGAGTTATGGTTTAGCTTAGAAGAGAAGGGTCTTTCGCAAAGCCCCTTGTTCATAATACTTTCCGTGTGGATAACTTTAGTTATAGTCATCATTTGATACATTACAGAGATTAAATTTTCTACGCATTTTAGCTCAAATTTTTTAATAAAATGGTTGAATTCTTAAAAGTCAGTTGCATTGCAGTCATCCAAAGTCAGACGTTCCTAAACGCAACCTTTTAATTAAAAGATTTGCGTTTAGGAAATCTATGCAGCAATCGATTGAAGCATAGAGATAAAAGTCATTGCAAAAAGCAAACTGCGCATCACTAGCTTTGATGATGCTTTTGTGATGCATAGCTAATTCGCTATTTCTGGCGGAAACAGAAAGGTTAATTTTCTCTTCATTGTTTCAATTCATATTTTATCAATACCTTTGTCAACAATAAGTGTTTACAGCTAATATCAGTTTGCTACTGCGTTTGCCCATTGTTTATAGTGATGCTTTGCAAACAGATGTTGCTATTCGTCAATATTACTTCAATAATTCGTCAATATTAGACAATGCAACTCCCTTGCCGGGTTGCTTTCTTTCGAAACAGCATGTTAACCGTAACACTGCATTGGTTATTTAACTCAGCCAATGTGTCAACACATTTAATTTCCATCTTTGCGTATCGAAAGGCAATGTACGAAATCGTTGTTGCGATCGCTTCCATTGCATTTTGTTTTGTTTTTAGGATTTTTTTTTAAAATTCTTGCAATTTGGGTTTGCAAATTTACGCATGGGCTCTTTTAACCAAGTGAAATGCAATTTTTAGCTCCCTTGCTCAGCTCTTGTGGTCATGCCTGTAGTATAGGGTTATCTATGGAATAGCATATCAGATAAACGGTTTCTACAGCTTAGCTGGCACATACACTCTCTGGTCGAAGTTTTCAATGAACATTAACTGCTACTGCCTGACCAGCCGCATTTTTGATTAACAGTGGTGCGATGATGCTCTCAGCTTAAAATCTGCACCAGACAGAGTCATGTTTTCCGTGCTCATTAGGCTTCAGCTCTTGAGTCAATTGAACTCTGTTAGCATGAAGATGCAAATCATTCATTAGAATACGCTGCATGTAGTGAGTTTCTCGAGCAGTGTCGAAATCTTGACCACAATGCCGAATTAATGTTCATTAGCACTCTCACGAAGTGTCAACTTTCGATGGCATGAAATTCAAATTTTGCGTGGATTTTGGGAAATCTTTCATGTCCTACGTAGATTTCTATACCCTACACCGTGGGTAGGATCATTCCGTTTGTAACGCATAGAAGGGGGCGTGGAAGGTATGGAAAGTATATATATTATTGATCAGTGTCACCACCTGAGTCGATATAGCTATGTTCGTCTGTCTGTATGTCTGTCTGTCTGTATGTCTGTCTGTCTGTCTGTCTGTCTGTCTGTCTGTCTGCCTATCTGTCTGTCTGTTGAAATCACGTTTACAGAAAAACTAAGCAATGAAATGACTCACAGATCACACCTTCTTGCAAGCTGCTAGCATATAAAAATGGGCTAAATCAGTTCACGGCCACGCCCACTGCCCATACTCTATGTAAATATACCTCGGCACATTTTGAAAAAAGTTGCTGCAATTTTGATGAAACTTGATGATTTAGTGAAGATGAGAACAAAATACAGATTATTGTAGGTTTTAAATTTGCAAAGGCTCTTAAAGAGGCGTGGCACAGTCCTAAATTTTAACTTTTATAACGCCATGGCTCGTAAACCGTGCAAGATATTGTGATGAAATTTGGAGCATGGATACAGATCTTATATATCTTGAATTCTGTTTAAAAATTGCAGAATTGTAAAGTGGGTGTGGCACTTTTTAACAATTGAAAATTTGGATTTTGTATAACTCCAAATTGGCACATACTATTTTCATTAAAACTTTAGGGATGATACCACTGAAAGTAGTCATCAATACAAGCTGCGTCAATATACTGGAAAATTTTATTGAAGGGCGTGGCCAAGCAAAATACGTTTAATGCTATAGATGGTGTGCTATGAGAATAATATTCATAAAATTTTGTGTAGAGCTGTCAGTTACTAAAAGCTTTGAAATTAAATTAAATTTGGCAGGATTGCACCAGTGGGCGTGGCACCTGCCACATTAACATAAAGTTGTAAGTGCTATTTTAAGTGAACTATTGGAGCAATAGAACTGAAATGTGTTTTAAGTTGTTTACTGGCTATAAGGTATATGTGGATAAAAAGCTGGCGAAATAGCAGCAACGAGCGTGGCACCTCCGATAGAATTAAACCACTTAAGAGTGGCATAACTATCGAAATATGTAAGCAATCATACTGAGGTTTGTTTATGGAAAGCTATTTCTGGAACAAAATCGATCTGGATTGTACCACTGGGTGTGTCACCGCCCTAAATATTTAGAATAATTACGGCACATATCGCAAACTATACAAGATGTTGTGTTAAAATTTTGTATGCGTATTGTATGTCAATCACGAATATAATTTTTTGATCCCAAAGTAGGCGGAATTGGAGAATTAGGCATGGCATATTTTGTGTTTTTGATTTCTATTATATTTTTTCAACATTTCTTACATTCTTTTGACTTTTTCAACCTTTTAACTTTTCCCATTCAATTTTATTCGACATTTTCTTTATTTTTTCGACTTTTTCATCAGTTTTTCAGCATTTTGTATATTTTTTGTTGACTTCTTCGATTTCCTTCAACTTTCTTCAATGGTTTTCATATTTTTTTCAACCTTTTCAATTTTTAAATTAGATCATGTTCGGCCTATTGAACCTTTTTTTAATATTTATTTTAAAAATACTTTCAATGCCGTGTAGGGTATGTGATTTCGGCCTGACCGAACATAACACATTTACTAGTTTACTTTATCTTGTATGTTTGGCTCCCATATAAATGAGATGCCAAAAATTATTGCAATGAAAATAAAGAATCGGTTTTTGAGTCTTAAGTTATTGCCAAACGGCAGTTTTTTGAAATATTTTGGAAACAAGAATTGACTCAGACCTTATGCGTTAAACTCTAAAGACTTTTTTTTTGAAAATTTAAATTCTTTAGAATGATGATTGGAGTTTTTACATGGGGCCACATGTGGTACTAATTGAGTAAGACCGTTTTACCCTGTGAATTTTTTTAAAACCAAATTATAACTAAAAGGTTGGCTCTGTTATCTCTGATACTTTAAGCAAAATAATATTTCTCTCACGCATTTTTCTACAAAAAAGTTTCATCGACCTTGAGTGCCCGAATATATAAAAAAATTTAAAACTTTTTTGGCGGTAGAATTATCTTTTTGCGTGCATATATACCAAAAAATTATCTTTGAGTTTTAGAAAAAAACAAAAATTATTAAAAAAAAACAACCTAACGTGCAATTAAGTTATTTATTACACTAAGCAACAATTTTCAAATGCCACTAAACCTTTTATGATTTTGCACCTTCAGGTGTTCATGCTCATTTGGTAGGTAGCTCAAAGTAAAGACCCCAAAACAGGTTCAGTACAGCAGATTGCATCATAGCTAACGGAATGCGGCCTCAAATAGTCATTCGAACAATGGAGTTTTATTATTTTATTTATTTATTATTATTTTATTTTATTTGATTTTTATGCTTCTCAATTATTGTTGTCAAAGCTTTATTGTTTCGATAGCTCACATTACAATAAAAACTATGTGTCCGCGCAATTAAACGAGTTTTATGTGTAAATTATTGAATTTAATGAATTAAAAACTTTTGAAATTTTTTTTTTGACATGATATCATGAAAACGGCAAGTTTAAGGGGGTCATGTTGGTCACGAACCCCAGCATCATTATGGTGGCTATTTTTTGGTTGCAAGATTCTACATCTGTTTTCGTTAAAGCAGAGCTTGAAATAAACTTTTAAAGAAGTTTTCTTTAGGTAAAAGTTAACTTTTAACTTTTATATATTCTTGAAATAAAGTAAGCTTTTTCTTAAGAAAATAAAAGTTTTTTTTTTGACTTATATTTCAAAAAGTCATAAGTTAAAAGTTTTTTTGACTTTTATTTTCACCCTCCTAAAAGGGTGTATTGATAACATTTTTCGAAAAATTTGCATTGCACGAATCGATGCGAAAAATCCGAAAATGGATTTTAGAAGTGACAGGGAAGGCCTCCAACCCATTTTTCGAAAAAAGTTTCATAGCAAGAATCGGTGGGAAAAGGCAAAAATGGATTTTGGAAGTGATAGATGAGGCTCCCGACACAACTCTGGAAAATATACAACTCACACAATTGAACTGGAGCTAGTGAGTCTTCAATAAAAACTCAAATTTTCAGGAAAACACATTTAGGAGGCTCCGGGACCTTAGCTGTTAATTCCAAAATCCAATTTCGACCTTTTCCCATCGATTCGTGCTGTAAGAGATTTGTCACCGTTTTGTTGGAACTACATGTTTTCAAAGCCTAATTAATCTAATTTGGGCGCGAAAAAGTTTTCCAAGAAGTCCCAATAGCGGGCACCAGAAATTGTTGCAGCATTGCCTCTTTCATTCTCAAAGCAATATGATCCAATGATGAGGCCAACCCAAATGGCGCATCATATAGTTATTCTTCGAAGGTTTAGTGATCTTTGGTGTATCAATTGAGAGTTGAGCCCCAATAGCGGTTACTCTATTTATTACCAAGCCCAGCCAAGTAGAAATGTGCAACGTCACCTATAATGACTTTTACCACAAATGCTGGTCATCTACACCGAGCTGTAAAACTCGAGCACTCCAATCTCGTGCATTTTCAAATTATTTATTACACGCTGAATGGTTTGGTTTGCTCGGCACTTCGCGTATTCAAAATTTAACAAATATTTAAATAAGCCACAATGGCTGGCATACAAAGTTGACGTGGGACATAAAAGACAGCTTATGCTATGAAATAATTTCTCATAAGTTTTCGCTCTACATTTTATTTTACCTTAGAATATTTCGAAAATAAAATTTTGAGACAGAGATTTCGTTGAGCGGTTTTTTAAAAGAGCTATTTCCAAACCAAAATTAAATATACGATTTCTCAAAGGTATCAAAAAATATCCGGACAAATTTAAATGCGTTTTGAAGAAGAAGAGTAGTTCTTTTGGAACCCATTAATGTTTTCTTTCAATGTAACATATCCTCAAATATCTCGAAAAACCATTCTTTTCACACTTTAAGGTTAGCAGATCTCGAAAGCCAGCGCCATTAAAGGAAGTCTGAAATCGGATTCAAATTTAGTGTGTCAAAACCCTTCGGAAAATTATATTTTGGCTTGTGGGTTAAACCAAAATTTTGTCAGTATGCTTAAGTTATTCGATGGGTCAGAACTTTTGAAGCTTTCAGTGAAGTTTATCTTGTCCTCAAATGCAACTGATATCCGAATATACATAAATTCAGCGAACGGAAGACTATAACGAAAGCAGTTTGTTTCGATTAAATAATAAAAAAAAAAAAGTTAAATGCAAGCACTCCCGGCATGAGGTGTGAACCCCTAATCCCGAGTAAAAATTCCTATGAGCCAAGTTCTAGGATGGCTAGATATGCCAGACTCTATTAAGTGCAGTCATATGTGAATTTAATCAGTGTCAAAACGTTGGAAATCTATTAAGGAACTCTGGATCAAATATGGGAAAGATTATATTATATTGCAGCCCTAATAGGGTGAGCCTTATAAAATTTCATTCAGTCCTAATCAGTTTAGCCAAATCATCTACGAATCTGCACGATGCTGATACGGACTGGAGCTGGCTAGTTTCATTAATATTTTTCATAGGAAAACCCATACATCGCTGATCAACTTAAACAAATCAAGAACAATGTTGACTTTTCTTTTGTCTTAAAGTTGTAGATTCTTTAAAAGCCTATAAGATGCTACTTATCGTTGCCAGATCAGATGTTTTAGTAAAATTATCGTTATATATTAGGATTTATATATTTTTGTCTAAGCTGCATCAAATAATTATTCTATGAAATTCTATTTGATTAAAAAATAAATTATGTCGTATCCACTGGGGTTTGAACCTGGGCATTCCTTTTTAACACAATTGTTACATGCGCAATTTAATGACATCAGCCAACCTACTGCTTTTGTTTTGGACGCCTAAAAGTATATAATTTGAATTATCAATTGGCAACTAAGTATATAGAATGAAAATTCAATTTTGGAGGCAATTATCCCCTCAAAACACGTATTCTAGTTCCGCCACTGTGTAATTTATTTGGCACAACAGCCGGATTTACGTTCAGCAAGATTAAAAAAAACGGCATAAATTGACCTTGTTATAAATAGTAAAACAATACGAATTTTTTTTTGTTCTGCTTATCATGGGCGTGTTGTCTCAATTTATATTTCGCAAATAAGAACTAAAACTCCATAGCATTGTGGTCACTTACAAAGCTCTGCTACAACGCATCATCTTCGGTCACTTTATTAAGCTTTTAATATGGCAACTTAAAGGTAGCTAAAGTCACATAAATTCGACTCAAAATTGATTTCTTAAGGCGTTTTGTTTAAGAAACAGTTTAATTTATGCAAATGAGTTTTTTTTTTGTAATTTTTTTTGTTTCTTTCAACCAAACTTTGTGTAATGCGATACAACATAAAAGTTTTAGGCAAAGAAAGCAACATAAAAGTCATTATCAACATGTAGCACTACCATCGTGTGTAAGACTAGATTTCCCACGATATACCGTGATGTTAGAGATAATAACTACTTTCAAATCATATCTTAGTCTTAGATAGTGCGCAGCAGTGCCATTAAGAAAGCGTCAAGTGTTGCTCGATCATTCAGTCAACAATACTTCAACACCATTCATTTCGGGCATGAAAGTGTGTGTCGATTCCATTCAGTCAGGCGGCCAGACGCTGACGCATAACTTGATAGTTATTTAGCTCTGATTTTTACAGTTTTCAGCTTTAAGCCTTCAATTTGGTCTTTGTCTTATACTTCTAACAGTTGCGCCGCCACAGTTGCGCCCGTATGAACTTGTTCATGTTTTCAAACTATAATTAAGTTGTTAACTGTTTTGTTATAAAATTATAAACATTAATATTTATGTGCTTTTGTCAGCTGATTTGCTGATAAAATGCTAATTTTTAACAATTTTTAACACCATATGCATATGTGAAAATTAATATTGGCAAGAAAACAGCGTGTGTGAGAAGAAATGGCGACAAAGTTAATAACCAATTTATGCAGCATTTAAATATATGGCTTGAATGAAAACATTTGTATAGTAGAGTTCAATAAACTAATTTGCAAAAAATTTGTTTTGGTTTTTTTTCTCTCTCTCTCCAAGTTCCCCCTTACAGTGTTGCAAATAAGTTGGGAGCTAGTTGCGTAGCGAGAAAATGCCAATAAACGTCATAACTTATATGAAATGCACCGGATCTGCTCAACAGAACCGGACGTGTAATACAATTTGTACTAGAGTTTGCCCAGTGGTTGAAATTCAACCAACTTGCTAGTATTCAATCTGCAAAAAACTGAGTCATCGTCCCAAAAATTCATATCATGGTATTATGTTGCTACTACTATCTCTTTCTCGTTCTTAGCGTGCAATCTATTTCGTACCAAATTTCATCAAAATCACTTCATTAGATTAGCTCCGAAAACAAATTTTCCTACTGGAGGCGCGTCACTTTCCACTTTAAAACATATAGCTTTCCTCAGGATTCAGTTTATCTCTGTACCGAATTTCATCAAAATCGGTCCATTAGCTTAGCAGTGAAAATGCTTTTTCCTGTTAAAGGTGCTGCCACCCATAATAAAAAAAATTGAGTTTTTAGAAATCCTTTTTAGGGTTCAAACTATATCTTAACAAAATTTCATCAAAATCCTAACAAATTTCATCAAAATCAGTTCGTTAGTTAAGGAGTAACAACGTAAATTTCTGTAAGAGGCGCAGCACCGCCAATTTAAAAAAAAATTATTTTACTAAAGAATCAATTTATCTTAATACCAAATTTCATCAAAATCGAAGAGTCGGCTCAGCCGAGAAAGCGTTTTTTCCATTAAGGGCGATGCCACGCCCTTTTAAAGAAATCAAAGTTTCTAATAACCTTTCTTAGGGTTCAATCTATCTACGTACAAAACTTTTTTAAAATCGGTCAATTAGTTTAGCCATGGAAACGTTTTTTCTGTTAGGGGCGTGGCACCACCTACTATAGAAAAATAAAGTCTTCATCGCTTTTGCAACAAAAAAAACCAAGCAATTATATTGTGTTATGGCTAAGAAAAAGCGTTGTAACCTTTTACCAACTGTGTATTTATATATAGATTTAGAAACGGAATTAAGTTACAGGATCGTTTGAGGATCAGGTCTTTTTTTAATGTCCTTGTGAGAAAAGAAAACTATGTAGCGATGAGAATCGTATCATTCCTATTGGAGTTCCGTAATCTAAGTATTTTTAACTGCCAAAGTTTTTATGAACAGTGGCAACACAGAATGTACAATAGTGTGCGTTGCCAAGCCCCTAACAGGAAAATACGTTTCCATAGCTAAGCTATAAAGCAATTTTAATGAAATTTGGTTTGGAGTTAGATTGAACTCTAAAAAAAGCTTATTGGAAACTCTAAGCTTTTTAAAAGTGGGCATGGCACCGCTGAGTCGATTTTATTTAAATTAGGTATGAAGATAGACTAATTCTTGAGATAAATGTGAGATAAATTGATTCCTGAAAAAGATATTTGTTTTTTGAATGGGCTTTACCACGCCTCTTATTAGAACATATGCTTTCTCAACTAAACTAATGGACCGATTTTTATGAAATTTTGTATGGAGAAAAATATAAACCTGAGGAAAGAATTTACACGAAAATATGTTTCTACAACTAAGTTCAGTTAATGGACCTAGGGAATTGATAGAAATGAAAATATTGCAATTTATTGCAAGCAAAAGGAAGGTTTTCGTATTATTAATCCCTTTATGCAGAAGATCAGAACAAAAAACATCAACCTTTTGTATAAACCGCAATTTTTGCATAGGTTTCATACTAATGTTGTAACTCGCAGTGACGTAGCTAATCAATACCGAGTACCATTTTCCCCCCTCAAAGCCATTGCGCCGAGCGCGGCTAACCCTTCTCTCCCCTAGCTCCGCTACTGGGCTCTTCACAAAAATATCACAGTTGAAATAATATAATTTTTCAAGGTTGATTACTAAATTCTCTATAGTCTTGAGCGATATAACAATAGGGGTGGATAATGTTTTGGTGGAACCTGTAGCCAAAACTGAAAAAAAAATTTCTCTACTAAATAACTAAAAAAAAGATTATCACTTTTCACATCTCCAAAACCGTAGCAAAACCAAATTCCGAATTAATACCCATGAATACTCATAAATTTTACATAAAACGAGAAACTGAGTTGAATTTTCTGATTCAGATCTAAGCAAATTGCTCCAAGATACCAGCCTTTAAAGTCAATTTTTGGTCACAAATCACCAAATTACTGATTAACATGGTCATTAGATCGATCTAGTCGGAAACAAAAACGAAAAAAAAATTGCTTCTTGCACTTAAATCAATATAGCAACCTACAGCTAAAAACGCCAAGATTAAATTAATTCTTCACATGCGCCCTATTTGAAATTCATTTCCGAGACTTTTGTTGCCAAAGAGAGATCAATTCTATGATCACCTCAAGCGATTATCACACTCCACTGAAACTTGACACTTGCAACACTTCCGTCGTATGCGTCTGTCTCCGCAAAAGTCAGCCAACCGCACTCTTAGCGTACCAGCCTTGGGTATACTTAAGAGTTAACAGCTGACTTACTACAGCGGCTACTACGCGCCACTTTACTGAGTTGAACTAAAAGTTAAGTCACAGTTTTCTGTTGCAATGTAGCAAACTGAAGATTTATGGTGCAGAGCTTAACGGATTGTTTAGTTCGATTTCGCATCGTGTTAGTTGTTTAGTTTATGTATCGTTTCGTTTTCCATATTCGCACGGCACATTCAGTAAGAGAGCATCGGTGCATATATTGCACCTTATTTTATGTGGACGATTTTCACAGTTGTGTGTCTGCATTTGACTGCATCACTTTAAGGTTGCTTCACACTGGTGATGCTGCAACGTTGTCAGGTCATAGACCTATATGTATATGCTTACAACATTTTACTGTTAAGTTTTGGTGTTACATTGGTTTAGTTTTTATTTGTGATAGTTCTTGAAATCAGGGTTGGCAAGTGGCCGCTTTTGACCCGGCCAAGCCTGCAATTGCACATCAAAGCCGGGGCCTGGTAGGAACTCAAAAACATAGGAAAAAAGCCGTTAATTTTAAAGATTCGACCAAAAAAAAAAAGGTTAGAAAATTCTTTGATCAGAATTATTTCTTCGATTATATTAATTACCTTTTCATATTGGAGACTAAAAAGAGCAAAGGTGATTACTTTTTGCCAAAAAAAAGCTTTTGAGGAAAAATTTTTTTATTACAGAAATACCGGAAATCCCTTCTTTTCAACTTGGCAACCCTGTTTGTTATGCAATATTATTAATGTACCTTTTATCGTATTTTGATGCATTGTTATGTTAATGTAACGTTAAAGCAATGTTAATGGAATGTTAATGTAATGTTAAGGAAGTGTTAATGCAATGTTAATGTAATGTTAATATAATGTTAATGAAATGTTAATGCAATGTTAATGTAATATTAATGTAATGTTAATGTGAATGTAATGTTAATGACACATAAATGTAAAGTTAGTGTAATGTAATGTAAGTGTAATGTAATGTTAATGAAATGTTAATGTAAATAAAATGTAATGTTAATGTAATGTTAATATAATAGTAATGTAATACAAAGTTAATGTAATGTTAGTATAATTGTAATGTAATGTTAATGTAATAAAAATGTAATGTTAATGTAATGTTAATATAAATTTAATGTAGTGGCTATGTAATGTTAATGTAATGTTTATGTAATGTTAACTTAATATTAATGTAAATATTATATAATGTAATGTAATGTTCATTTTATGTTAATGTGATGTTAATGTAATGTTAGTGTAATGTAATACTAATGCAATGTTAACGTAATGTTAATGTATTGCTAATGCAATGTTAATGTTAATGCAATGTTAATGCAATGTTAATGCAATGTTAATGTAATATTAATGTAAAGTTAATGTGAATGTAATGTTAATGATACATAAATGTAATGTTAATGTAATGTTAGTGTAATGTTATGTTAATGTAATGTAATGATAACGTAATTTTAACGTATTGTTAATGCATTGTTAATTTTAATGTAATACAATGTTAATGTTAATGTTTTGTTACTGTTAATGTAATGTAATGTTTATGTTATTGCAATGTTAATGCAATGTTAATATAATGTTAATGTAATGTTAATGTGATGTTAATGGAATGTTAAGTTAATGTTATTGTAATGTTAATTTAACGGAAAGGTAAAACGTATGTACTTAAAACTGTAAGTCTGAGGTTCACTGTAATATTACGTTGCTCAGTTGTAAGAAAAGCAAATAATCCATGGGACAAAATGAAACCAAAGAAGATTTAGCCGAAACGAGACATAAAAAGTTCCTCAGCGTTTTTTCTCTATTAAAGGTTAAGGTTGTTTCTAGCTTTGACGTAAAAGCTGCTAGCAGAAACCACTTAGCTTATTTCATCCGGTCCCACAAGGATACAAAATAATAATTTTGGTTCGTTTTCCATTGAGACATTCCGTAAGCGTTGATCATTTACTTACTTAGTTTCGTTATTAAATCTGGTTGGTACAACAAAGGGGCTTACATGATTGCCCTGTGTTATCACAATGAGTCACTGTTTGATTTTAATGAGTCGGCTAGTCTAAGCTAACTAAACATAACCTAAACCAATCTAACTAACTTTACCTCATCTCTTAAAGGGTGTCTACAAGTTGATCAATGGGAAGGACACAATTGCAAAAAATTACGTTTTTCTATGAAAAAAGAATTAATTTCTGACATCAAGTCAGCAAAAAGAAAAAACAAATAATTTGCATACTTTCCTACCTGATATTTGCACCTATAGACTTAAAGACATAAAAAGCGGACAGCATAAATATCAGAAATGAACTAAAATTTTTCACATTTCATGCCAAAGAATCATTAATTTTCGCTCTTTTCTTATCTGGTGCGAATGGCTGCCTTAGTGCGATCTTATTCTTAAAAGATGTTGCCTCGCAGCAACAATAGCAGTAGCAGCAGCAACAACAGCATTTGTAGAAGCGACTACACCAACAGCTCTTTGGCAGCACCGTTGTTGTCAGCTTCTGCCATACAGCATGTTATGAGCTTCTGATATATCATAATTTTTCTATTTCATGTAACTCAAAATGTTTTGATGAATGATTATTTGCCGATATTAAAGATATTTTTCTATTCTTTTGTATTGGCTTTTTTTGTGGAGTTTGGTAAATTGTTGGTGAAAATAATTTTTTTTAACTTTTCTTGCGATCGGTCAGCAAAAGAAAAATTACCATAGGAAATGTGAATCACTTTCATGAAAATGTTGACTATGAACCAAAACTGTTGACAAAATGAAAAGTCTGGAGAAAACCAGCGAATTTTATATCAATAACCAACCATATAGGTTTTATAGTGCCATGAAACGCTGCCGCTCTGGAGAGATTTATAATTTCAAAATGTTTTAAAGAATTCGGTGACATTTCTGCAACCTCCTTCTTCTCTTTGAAAAATCGATCTTTAAATCGTATTTGTGTAAAATGTTTCTTTAACATATGTGAATTGAATAATGGAATGAGTAGCATACTACTTATTTCATAAAGGTACATAAAAATAAACTTTTAATACAAAAGACTTAGGCAAAGAACTTTTCTTTTTTTTTTTTTTAATCTATAACTAAATGTATTGAAGAATTTTGAATTAAATCTTTAATTTTATTATTGCTTTTACAAACGAGTATTCTGTGCGCTAGTGCTTCATTCGAATGAAATACGAAACTGACATAATGCATTGTACAACAATGCGAATTCTATGCACTAATAAAGTGAACTACAATGAACCGAGTATTGCTACACAAACGTGACACTGACACCACGCACAGTTTGATAGACAGGCATTAAGTTAGACAGACAGTTATTAGTAGAGCTCGTTTTACATATTCACGCAATGGTACAAATGATTGCAAACGCAATTAAACCCTGTTGGAAGCTGAAAAATCAGAAATATTGCAACAGTAACTTCTTTCCAGGCTCATAATTTTAAACACCGCCATCGTGCTCAGCATCCTTGAAAACGAGGGTTGACAAATATTTTACAGATGAAAGACGCCGAAAATGCGAATCTTTTCATTTTGGACGCGGTTTTTTGGTCATTTTGGGGGATGGGGCCAAATCGAAAATAATTTTGAGCACCGCCATCCTTGAAAATGTGGGGTGATGCTGATTTTCTCGTTTACACTAAAAACAAATTTTTTCACAATGTAGAGGGCGGTTTTTGACCATTTTGCGGGCTGGGGTCAAGTTCAAAATAATTTTAAATACAACTTTCAGGGTCAGCATCTTCGAAAGCGGGGGGGTGACAAATATTTTACCGATGGAGAAGCGCGGAATATGCGATTTCCTCAGAAATTTCAACATTTATACAGAAATGTTTTGTAATAAAAAAAATAAAATTCAAACATAGTTTCAATATCTCAATTTAAAGTTGTACCAATTAAATTTTTAACGTATAATTCATGGAATGGTCATTATTTTGCAAACATGCAACATTTTGTACTAGGGTGTTAAGATTTCAACATTATTATTAAAAATGATGTCATTTTAAAAATATAGCTCAAGATTAATACTATATACATATATAATTCAAAATAAACTTATTTAGAAAGGCATAATTGGTTAAAAAATGTAACAATGTTAAGTGAGGTTTGAGCGATTGCTAAAGGAAAGACTTAAGCAATAAACTTAATAATTTTTATTCAAATTGGCGACGAAGTTGACACCAATGTTATTCATCTGTATAAATTTATGGTTCTATAATGACGTTCTGTTAATATCTTATACTAGCTGTTCCCACGGCTTTGCCCGCTCACTATCCGTTGTACAATCCCGCTTACATTTTACGCAGTCCTTACTGCAGACAACTGGGTGCATGCAGCAAATTTCACAACGAATAATGCCAATTTAAATGTTTTTCTTGTATGGGAGTTGCCACGCCCCAATATACAATGCTGTTTACATTTTGCGAGTAGCTTGGCACAGTCAATGTGCATTCATATATCAAGTCTTACAACTGCAGCTGTTACAGATGTTAAGATATAGCGTTTAAAGTGTTTTTGTTGTAAGTACGGTTTCACGCCCCGTTGTTTTTTCGCATCCACATTACATGAGGTTCTTAAAATAGACAATATACACCCTTGTTTCAAATTTTAAAACTCTTGCTGCCTTAAGTTACCAGTTATTTGTTTTTATCGCAAAGAAGCTGCTACGCTGCGTCATTTAATTCCATTGCGAGATGCTTAGCATAGATCATATGCATCCTAACACGATGTTCTAAGACTCTTGCTATAATTGGAGCGAAGTTATAGCGTTTAAAGTGTTTTCTCATATAAAAAATCTCACGTCTCGTTGTGTATTCCCATTCATATTTCACGAGAAGCTGAGCATAAGCTATAAGCATCCTAAGCCCAAATTTCAAAACTATTACTGCCAAGGCTTAGCGTTTTAAGTGTTTTTGTTGCACAGAAGGCGCCTCGCTCCCTTATCTAATCCCATCTATATTTTACGAGGAGCTTTTCATTGACCATTTGCACCCTATCACAAAGTTCTAAGACTCTTGCTATAATTGGAGCGAAGTTATAGCGTTTAAAGTGTTTTCTCATATAAAAAATCTCACGTCTCGTTGTGTATTCCCATTCATATTTCACGAGAAGCTGAGCATAAGCTATAAGCATCCTAAGCCCAAATTTCAAAACTATTACTGCCAAGGCTTAGCGTTTTAAGTGTTTTTGTTGCACAGAAGGCGCCTCGCTCCCTTATCTAATCCCATCTATATTTTACGAAGATATAGAGTTTGAAGTATTTTTGTTGCTTGTAAGGTGTCACGCCTCTTGATTTTATCAAAACAAAATAAAGCCTATGTTATTCAGGGCGAAGAGCTAAAATGCCGCCCCCTTTCGTCAGGGACATAAGAAATCCTTCCTTTCTTATTTTACTTCAAAAGTTCATGGTAGATAGGATTTTTATGGTGTAAAACACTGACACCATAAGAATTGAAATATTTTTCAATTGAAAATAAATTCGAAACCTCTTTTCAACTATGTAAATATTTACTAAAAACAAAAAAGCTCCATGAAATTACTTTTTTGAATTAAATTTGAAAGTTATTAATCGGTACCACGCCCCTAACAGGAGAAAACGTTCCACGGCTAAGCTAATTGACCGATTTTAATAAAATTTGGTATGGAAATAGATTGAACCCTTTCATTAGAAGTGGCGTGAATGTGAAAAACGCTGTCTCGGCTGAGCCGCTTCATCTGTTTAGATGTAATTTGGTATAAAGATAGTTTAATTGTTGAGTAAAAGTTAAGTTTTTTAGAGGGCGGTGTCACGCCTATTACAAGAAAAATGTCGGTATTGCTAAACTAACGAACCGATTTTGATGAAGTTTTGTTAAGATATAGATTGAACCTGAAAAATATTTTTAAAAACTTAAACACTTTTAAGTAGAATGTACTGCCACACATTTAAGCCGATTTAGATGGAATTCGGTACAGAAATAGATTGAATGCTAAGGAAGGCTGTTTTTTTTAAAGCGAACGGTGTCACGACCCCTGTAGAAGAATATGTTTTCATAGCTAAACTTATGAACCGATTTCGAAGAAATTTGGTATGAAGATAGATTGAAGCCTGAGGAAAAGTGGAGAGGTTGTGAGGAGAAGCAGTGCAGTATATAATTTTTCTTTTTTCAATAGTGAGCGATGCCGCGACTTCAACAATAAACTTATGAACCGATCTTAATGAAATATGGAACAGATGTAGATTGAACTGCAAAGACGGGTATAAAGCGCTGTGTTCTGCAAGTGGGCGTGAAGCCAACCTTTGTAGGAAAAAACGCTGAAACGATTGATCCGCCACACCGATTTTAATGAAATTTGGTATGGTGATAGATTGAAATCTGAGTAAAGATGTTTGTGTTGAGTGGGCGGTGCCTAGCATGATAGTGAACCGATTTTGATGAAATTTGGTGCAGAAATAGCTTGAACCCTAAAAAAAGATATTTGTGTACGGTGCTGCGCTCCCAATATAAAAATATATTTTCTCGGCTAGGCTAATGGATCAATTTTGTTGAAATTTGCTATGGCGATGGAGGCCACACCCTTAACAGGAAAATATGCTTTCTGAGCTAAACTAATTGACTGAATTTGATGAACTCTGACATGGAGATATGTATATTGAAATCTAAGGAAGAGACAGAGATACGGCAACATGATAACATGATTTTTTATTATTGGAAGCGTTGACAAAAAAAACAGTTTTTTATATCAGTGTTTTAATATTAAATACCAAAAAGTTGGTTGAATTTCAGCCAATGGGCTAACTCTAGTATAATCTAATTGACAATGCCTTTTGTTTCCTGTGCAAAATAGATTATAAAAATCCACGGTAATATTGTTTCAAAATGTTCTATAAATAAATAAATCCTAGCTGCGGAAGCACCATATGTTTAATATGACATAGTAAAAACGTAATATTGTAGCTTTGATATTTAGTAATTTAAATTAATTTCTCTTTAAAAAAACAAAAAATCATGATTCAATCATTAATGTTTTTTTTTGTAAACCTTGCAGCGCTTCCATAGCACCTTATGCTGCTACTGCTTCTGATGCCTAACATAGCAGTAATTATGCATCCAGCATTAACAACTGCAGCACCTGATGACGGTTGATGCCAGCAAGTAGCTGTCAATTTGATTTGTCTTTTTCATTTCAATAAATTTAAGCAAAGATCTAATGTTTTTTTTCGTTGTATTATTGCCAAACAACTTATTCATGCAGACACTAAAGTTAGCAACAGTAACAGCAACAACAATGTCAGTAACGACAACAACATTAAATTATCACGTAATCCGAGTGCGGTTGTGTTGTGCAACTTTATGAAAAATATTTAGTTACTCTTAAGAAAAAAATTTGTTTCTTTTGTTTTTTTAGCATAAGGCTTCTTTGCACTGTAATGTGAGTGGATATTTATTGTGTTAACATCGGTAGGTAATTGGTTACACACAATATTTTTAAATAACAGGTCATTTGAAAATTCCCCAGGCTAGCCCATAGATGGCACCACTTGAATTAAATCCATATTCCATTCAGGTAGTACCAACCTTCAAACGATCAGTGTCAAAATTTGACAGCAATCGGTCGATTGGTTCGTGAGTGAAGCAACTTTTGTTATTGTGCAGAAAATGAAAAAAAAAGAATTTCGTGTGCTGATCAAGTATTGCTTTTTGAAGGGAAAAAATACGGTTGAAGCCAAGCAATGGCTTGATCAAGAGTTTCCGGAGTCTGCGCCAGGAAAAGCAACCGTAACAGATTGGTATGCTAAATTTCGACGTGGTGAAATGAGCACCGAAGACGGCAAACGCACTGGACGCCCAAAAGAGGTGGTTACGGAAGAAATCATCCAAAAAATCCACAAAATAATTTTGAATTGCCGTAAAGTGAAGTTGAGCGAGATAGCTGACACCCTATAGATATCAACGCAACGTGTTAGCTATATCGTACATGAATATTTGGGTATGCGGAAGCTCTGCGCAAAATGGGTGCCGCGCGAGCTCACAGTCGCCCAAAAACAACAACGAGTTGATGATTCTGAGGAGTGTTTGAGGCTCATGAAGCGTAATAAAGCTGCATTTTTCCGTCGATATGTGACAATGGATGAAATATGGCTCCATTACTTTACCCCGCAGTCCAATCGACAGTCAGCTGAATGGACGGCACGCGGCGAACCGGCTCCAAAGGGAAAGACGCAACAGTCAGTTGGCAAGGAGATGGAATCTGTATTTTGGGATGCACATGAAATTTTGTTTATCAACAATTTAGAAAAGGGAAAAACAATCAACAGCGACTACTACATAGCGTTATTGGAGCGTTTGAAGGAAGAAATCGCAAAAAACAGCCCCATTTTAAGAAGAAAAAAGTGCAGTTTCATCAAGACAATGCACCATGTCGTAAGTCAATCAAAACAGCCGCAAAAATTGTCGAATTGGGCTTTGAATTGCTTCCCCACCCACTGTATTCTCCAGATCTGGCCTTGAGCGACTTTTTCCTGTTCTCAGACCTCAAAAGGATGCTCCCGGGAAAGAGATTTAGCGACAATGAGGGAATAATCGCCGAAACTGAGGCCTATTTTGAGGACAAACCGGCATCTTACTACAAGAATGGTATCGAAAAATTGGAAGATCGCTATACTCGGTGTACCGCCCTCAAAGGAAACTATGTTGAATAAATAGATCGAATTTTGCCAAAAAAATGTGTTTTGCTATGGTAGCCTGGGGAATTTTCAAATGACCTGTTAATATGTCGACTTAACAATGCAAAATTTAGTGCATACAAAGAAAAAATAAATTATGGCTAGCACATTGGTAGATATACTATACTTCAGGAGAAGTTTAGTTATATATTCAAAACTTTAAAACCAAATTGATATGATATGACCATGACCAATCAAATCAAAAATTTCTAGACACAACTAAGTATATGCACTGAGAAAAGAGTATGCTTCCTTTAAATAAATATATTTGTTTGATAGATTCTTAGAATATTTGTTAACTATCAACAATTATTGGTAGTTATTATCATGTCCTAAGTTAAAATTTAAATTGTTGCTTATTGGGCCAAATGTTGCATTCGTTTGAGTCGATTGAAAAAATTTGTTTGGATTGAATATACATTTTTATAACACTATTTTTATTTGATTTCACTTCTGATTAAAATGAAAACTTTGCGATTCGCAACATATTCAAGTAAAAAACTACTTAAGTATAATCTGCTTGGTACGCAATTTAGGTATTTATGATTGTGTAAATACAAACGACATCCTATATAAGGATGTAACGATATTGGAAAAATCATTTTTGGCCATCGATTTTTAGCACAAATCGATATTAATGAATGTATACGTTTGCGAAAAGAAAGTATTTTTTAGTCAAATACATGATTAAGTGATTATTAACAAACGAATAATTGCTGCAAAATAATATTTGTTTCAATCAAAATATGATTTGGTAATCATTACCAAATATATAAGTGATCCAACATACGCCACATCTCGTTTCACGTAAATATATTTACTCTGTATCACATTTTTACTTACGATCTTTGAGTCGCTGGACTACCTGAATTACGACGGTACACTCTGTTCTGTATGTCGTGATCAAGCGTGATAAACTTTTATAAAACATAAATTTTGTTTAATTTTTTTGAAATATAGCCAATGCAGAAATAAAATTACATAGCTGTTGCCATGTTGTCATCACTTTTCCCACAATTAATATATTGAACTTAAGCACCATTAGTGGCATAAACCATAAATATTAAATAAGTCAAAACACTCGGTTCTATTGAACCTGTCTCTAAGCTCAATTAGAGCTTTTTATACTCGATCTATGTACAGCTAACAGATGTTTTCGTAACCATAAAGGTTACTGTTATTCTACCACACATAGTCCATTGACACATCCACTTGTTGGTAAATAATGACTTTTCTCATATAAATCCATGATTTGATTAATTGATGCTTTTGCAAAAACAATCAGACAAAAACCTCTATTAGCACGACACCAGCTGGACATTTACAGACAGCTATTAATCATAATTATGAGTAGCTTAATTTATACACACGCCAACAGAATTCAAAATATGAATATCTCTAGCTATGGGCAGCTCAAGGATAGTTTTGCTCCTAACTTAATGGAGTTTAAAAATTAGTTTACTTATTCCTCTCGTTTCGTGCTTTTATTCTTAGGCCTAGTGCGGTACCTTTGAATGCTTATTCTATTCGCTAGAGACTTTTAAAGGGTGTTTTTTTAAGGTCTCGCAATAAATTTCAAAAAATCTGTCAAGGCTGTTTTCTTTTATGCTCAGTAAAGTTTGCCTTGAAAACGCAAAATTCATTTCGAGTATGATGGATACAGATCCACATTTTATGATAATTTCGCGTACTTGATGGTTGACATAGTATTCCATCTAGCCAGATTATTGAACGAATCAAGTATATACATACATACATATTTCAATCTTCATACAAAATGTTGGGTAGCACTCACTCATTCGATCAAATAATGAACAGGGCGCGCGCTAGAGAATATTCCCGTTGTCGTTCGCACTTTTGAGACAGGCCCAAATGAGTCGATATGATCCCGTGCGCAGCACTCCCGCTCAAGGGAGCAATTCCCGTACTTCTCAAAAACATAATAATAAAACATTTCACCAAAATCCTCCGATTCTCGGCAATTTGAGAAATTTTTGAATTTCTACCAGGTCACTACTGCCTTTGACATTAAATTCCGTGCTTGAACGCATCGATCTCGGCCACTTGGCAACGCTGCATAAGTTTGTGTTCGTTTACTGTGCGGAGAACTTTGTGGAAAGATCATGGTATACAGCATTCAGCACGTGAAGGGATTGAAGTCGTTTGTGATTTGATGAACATCCTAAAAAAAGAAAACCGTTGGTACTCTTCTTTTTTAACGCAAAGTTTTCTTTAGCGATGAAATCCAACTTTGGTTAAACAGCAAAAATCATCAAAAAAAAATTGCAGCGTTTGAAGTGAAGAGAAACCACTGGAGATTCTCTAGATGTCATTAAGACCAAAGAAACTGCTAAAGGAGGCATGGCTCTTTAGAAATCAGATTGCTCACAGTTAATGGTGACCACTTTAAGGTCATGATAGCAGACTGTTTCGTTCTTCGATTGCATGGAATGAATATTGAGAAGATGTGGCTCAACATAAGTAGAAAGTTGCTAAGGAATATCGTACTGCGCGTGGCACAATCTACCTACTGAGGGAAACATTTCAAGTGAAATTTATATCGCGAAGAGGTCAGATTGACTGGATACCTAGATCATGTGATTTGTGTATGGACATAAGGTTGTTTCGGAAAGTGCTTTTAGGCTGTCCGATTAGAAAAGAAAAGAAAACTCGTTATTTGAAACATCCTTGGATGTAGATTAGTTTTGACGAGCTGTCCAGTAAACCAACTTACAGGCACAACAAGATAAGAGTTCATTCTTTGTGATAGCCTCTAAAAGAAATGAACGGCTCCGCTACTATCACAACAATTTGGATTCTTTAATGTAAAGTATAAGATTACAGTGTTGACTAAGTCAGCTGGATTATTGAAAAATCAACCAGCCAACTATCTAAGCCTACAAAGAGACGTACAATTACACAGGAGCTACTCAACACTTTTCAGCTCCTCTACGTAGCAACAGCTTCTACAAAAGTCAGGAGACTCCCAAACGCCTGGTATGTTCGCTGAAACGACAGCATATCTACCCACCACTTAAACTCCGGCTTCTCCAGAGTTCTAAGATTCTATGATCGCTTACAATACAGCGTCGGCCAGACTTGCTGCATCATAATGCATGTCACGTTATTCACCCAGCAAGTTTTGGGTAGAACCAGGGATTATGTTTCTACACCTTACTTGAAAGTCAACCATTCGTTGACGGGGCGTAGTAAAGATATTGTTGTGCCATGTCTGGCAAATTCGTCAGTCTTCTCGTTTCCCTCAGCAACTCTATGCACTGTTAGCAAAGAGTTAGTTCGATTCCACTGGCAATTTCACTTAGGGATTATCGGCGAATTGAGTTGGAGTTAGTGCATTTATTAGCGACCTGACTGTCTGTTCAGGCACAAGCTTTTCTCAAACAAATACAATTACACATTAGCGCTACCGATGCTCTGAGGATTGCAATGGCCTCTGATTGAAGGACACTAACAGCAGTTTTGTAGCCAGCTAAAAGAGTGCTGTAAGCTGAGCTCGCATTGGTCTTCATAATAAGTTTCATTACAAATTAAGTTATGTGCTTCGAAGTGACTGTCACAAGCCATTGATTTTGAAACACTTTTCCATAAGTCAATTTATATGGAAAACCGTTCATATATTTATTTATTCGAACAAAACGACTATATGACAATTTATTGTTGCTCAGTGTCATAACACTACAAGCAACAATAACAATGAAACTTTTAAGCATGCGCAGTGTTGAAATATGCTTTGCATATTAAATCTTTATCTTAAAAATTAAAAATTACTACGGCACACTTGTCAAGTTAGTGGAAAAAAGAAATCAAAATAAAAATCTTTTGATGATTTACGACGAAAAAACGAAAAACATTAAAAAAACATTGCAGTATTGTGGAAAACAAAGCGAAAAACACTTAACAAGAAAACATAAAAACAGTAATGGTCATAAAAATATGTAAATATAATTAGTTACGCCTATGTTTAAGATGCAGCCAGCCTCATTTCCTAACTAATTGCAAGTGGTGTTTTTTGTCGTTTTTAATTGTTGGGTCAAATTATTTATGTTTGTCCGCTTGTTTTCGTTCCAATGCATTTGACCGACTTATAAGATGTTTATTCTTTTCACAAGTAAAAATTCCTAAAGAAATTTTTTGTACAGTAAATATTAAATCATAAATAATGCTTTGAATTATTAGGTACGCAACTAAGTTCTCCCAGTTTTTTGTTAGAAAATGCAACTTAATTGTCAAAAAATAGTTACAGATGAATCAATCAAATCTTTCTGGTATAGCTCGAATGCCATCACGGTAGAAGTGTTCGCCTCTTGAGGCTATCCACGAATCAAGCCATTTCTTAAGGTCTTCATAGGAGTTGAACTGCTGATCAACCAGACCATGTGCCATTGAACGGAACAAGTAGTAGTCTGACGGAACAATATCTGGGAAATACGGCAGGTGGGGTAGGACTTCCCATTTGAGAGTTTCCAAGTATGTTTTCACTGGTTCAGCAACGTGAGGCCTAGCGTTGTCATAGAATAGGATTATTTTATCGTGCCTCTGTTCGTTTCGGCAAATGCTTGGGAATGGCTTGTCGGGTAACTCCCAATACTGAAGCAAGTTATTCTTGCGTTTGGGCCGATTCCTCATCGAGCAATGTCTCCAATTTCGTATCATTGAAGGTTTTTGGTCTTCCTTCACGTGGTCGATCGTCGATGCCGAAATCATGGTCTTTAAAGTGACGAAACCAATCTTGGCACGTTGTTTCGCTCAGAAAACCATCTCCGTAAGCTTCTTGGAGCTCTAGATGTGCGTCAGCCGCCGTTATCTTCGATTGAAAGAAGAAAATAAACACCTCCCGCAAATGACGATTATTTGGCACAAAATCAGTCTTTTTCGAGCAACCACAAATAGACTACGAAAGCACAAAATCTTAAAAGTGTCAAATCGGTTTGTTGGGTGGTGCACATATGTATTACTTCAATTAGTTTTTGGTTTTTAAGTCCACCTTCTCAACATATTTTGTAACAAAATGTCAAAACTTCTATCTTTTGATGTGTCTTTAGTTAACATAAGTAATTCTTCATAGACTTACTAACTTACTTGGGTAATTATAACAACCCGGCCGATCTTAACAGCTCTCTCCAGGCAGCTCTGCTTCTCGCGCGCCTTCTCCAATCAGTCACACCAAGCGTGGATAAAGTATCCTCTGCCTGGTCTTTCCTTCGGAGGTATAGCCTTATTCTTCGTCGTCGCCCAGCGGCTTTCGCTTTGCTTTTTCGCCGGAGCTTTTTGTCCATACGCACAACATGTCACAGCCTGCGCTGATGCGATTGACTATATGAATGTCAGCGTAGAGCTCGTACAGTTCGTTGTTCAATCGAATACAATAGTCATCACCAACGCGAACAGGACCAACGATTTTGCAAGGAACTTTTTGCTTAAACACCCTAAGTGCGGCTGCAGCAGTCTGCGATGCAACTCTTGCTGCTGTGGCGTAGAGTAGCGTGGATAAGATGAGCGTCTTGTAGAGTGTTAGTTTTGTTGAGCGAGAGTGGTCTCAACTACTCCTTCATAGACAACAGCACAAATATGGTTAGCTGATTTTAAACGTGATCGTACCAGCATTGCAAATGAAACACATGAAGGTCGTCCAAAAAGCGTTACATCACAAGAAATGTTTGACCAAATATAGGAATGGAAGATCGCCTATTAACTGAGAATGAATTAGCTGAGGCCACATAAATTTTACACGATTCAGTACATGAGATCTTCACTAATGTTGTGGTTCTGAGAAAGCTAATGGCAAGGTAGTTGCCGCATTTGCTTACTTTGGAATATAAACCCAATCGTGTGAAAGTTTCTCAAGAATATATGAAGCGTTTTACACGGAATAATATTGATTTTGTTCTTGGGTTTGTAACTATAGATGAAACTTGGGCTTACTAGCATTATCCGGAGTTGCGACAATAAACATCTGAGTGAATTGTGCCCGATTATTCCACTCCAAAGCAGTCAAAGTGGTCAAAATCTTCTGAAATTGATATGGTATTAGTTTTTTGGGTTATCAAAAGAGTTCTGTTAAATGACTACCTTCAAACTGGTAGAACAATAACAGGAGAGCTTTAATGCAACCTTTTGGACATGCTTTGGATGGACTGCTTATTTATTAATTTAATATACTGTAAGCACTAAAATACAAAAAAATCACATAGGCGCAATTTTTTTGAGCCTAATAGCTCAATAACTAATGAAGGTATACTAAATTTTTGATGTGTGACTTCTAAGGACTTACTTTGTAATGCCGAAATTTAGAAAAATGAAACCGATGTGACATAAGAATTGGAGGTTGGAAACCATTTCATGAATAAAAAATATCTAATTCTACCTATGATTTTACCAGAGATTCCCAGATTTGTTATAGCTGAGCCTTTTTAATTATATTTGGATGCATGAACATCATTACTGGCGGTTATAGAAGATTATTCAGTAAAAGCTCTAGTTGCGAACAGCCTCCGTAGGCAGACATCTCCCATGGCCGGACGAAGCTCTTAGTCATAAGCTTTTCATTATGTTTTTAGAACAAAATACATTCGGACAGGACATGGTCAAGAAAAGATTTTTTTTTTCGGTACATAAGCATTACATTTCTCAACATAGCCTCCTTTTAGCTCGTTACATTTAGTCCAACGCTTTTCCAATTTTTTTATTCTTCCAAATAAATGGTTTTGTAAACGCTTTCAAAAAAGGCGCTTCAGTAATCACCTCTTCATTCGAGCCAAAACTCTTACAATTTCTTCAGATTTGGAAACAAAGAAATGATCGCAGGGCGCTAAGTCTATAGAATATGCTGGATAGGATAGCAGTTCATAGCAAAATTTATATATTTTTTGCCATGATGACTACACACGTATGCACCCGTGCATTGTCTTGATGGAACAGCACTTTTTTCTTCGACAAATGCGGTTGTTTCTCCATCAAATCAACATCGAATTTCTTCAAAAGCTCTGAATAGTACTCGCCGGTGATCGTTTTACAGTTTTCAAGATAATCGTTGTGAATGACACCGTGTGCATCCCAAACTGTGAGCATAATCTTGTTGGCCGACAGAACCACATTGGCCTGTTTTGGTGCACATTTAACCGAAGAAATCCACTGTCTTGACTGTTGTTTGATCTCTGGTGTGTTGTGATCGATCCATATTATTTCCACGGTAACAAAAAAGCGCAAAAAATGGTTCGGATATTGGCTGAATATCATCAAACGCTACTTTGAAGTAGTCACGCGGTTGCACTTACGGTCAAGTGTGTTCAATCGCGGCACCTATCGAGCGGATAGCTCATGTAAAATGTGAGATGCAGTTGAGATGCCTACAGACTCAGCCACCTCACGCACTTTCATTCAACGATTTTCCAATAGCTTTCCATGAGGTGTGTGGTGACTTCTTTTGGGTGACCTGAACGTTCAGCATCATTTGTGCTTTCACGACCGCAACGGAACTCAGTGAGCCACTTGTTAACCATTGAAATTGATAGCGCAAAGCCTTTGCAGGATTTCAGTGTTCAGACTATAGATAATTTTCAGTAAAGGTTCATTCGTTAAAGTTTAGTGAAGTGTTCAGTTCTTTTGAAACTATATTAAGGAAGGACCACTCTTATCCACATATGCCGCAAACGAATGGCATGCACTGCAGCACTTCACTGTTATTCATTTTGTTACAAATTTATGTGTATGTTTTTTTAGCATTTTTGTAAATTAAATGCTAATTTTATATTCGACGACAACACGCACAGCGTTTTTTTTATTCCTCCAGTTATACACTGAAGCTTCTCCTTATTATAATTTTGCTTGCCCAACAGCGCTTCCCACGCACATGGCGGTTTTTTTTTGTTTTACCTCACGCCAAATATTTGCTACTTGGGCAGCTTCATTCTTTTTTTTTTTGTTCAACTTGCAGTGTTTCCTTTATCTTCCGTTCATTTGCTCTTTCTTTTACTGTTTATTTTCTTTTTTTTTGTTTTTTTTTGTTGTACCCTAATTTGCTTTTGATTGTTGCTATTTATTGGTATACTGTGGCGTATACGTAATTTCCTAACATTTATAGGGTAATTTTGGGCATCATCATGTGGTGGCTCTATTTTTTGGTTTTTCTTGTGGATTATTAATTTATCGTTTTGTTTTTTTTGTTGCGTCACTGTAATTAAATGAAATTTTAGTTGCTTGGTCAAAAGTGTGCGTTTGCTGGAGGTATGACGTTTTGTTCTTGCTATGGTAGTTGCTGGTATTTCATATTAAACGCCTGCTTTTCTGCTATGTTTTTTTTTCCGCACGGTTGATTAAAAAATTTCAGTGCAAAGATAGGAATCTGACAATGAGGAATATACTGAAGTGTAAATAATGTTGCTGAAATGAATATAAAAACAATTGAAAACGTAGCAATGTATTTTGCTTGCGACCTCTTGTAAGATGTATGATATTGTTTTGTGCATTGAATTGGATGCATTAAAATATAACCTTCAAGTGAGATTTCATGGATTTCAAAACAGCTCAATGACATTTGTGTTTTAAGGAAAAATCATCAACTCAATTAATTTAAGCTGAGTCCTCAGAGCTTACAGAGTCATGAAAAGTAACTATCATTTCTAAGATTCAACCGATTTTGCAACAGATACAGATCCTCTCAGTTTTTGGCATAGTGTGGTTCTGCACCCAAATTTTAAAAAATTGGCACAAATGTATTTCAGTTTTCAAATAAGTTCTATCGCATCCGAGCGACTGTGTTCAACGGCAGGTCTAATCCAAACAGAGTTGCGAAATCGCATTTCCTTGCATAACTTAAGGATGCTGTTATGCATCCTAAATCAAACCTAACGGTATTGGTATCGTATCGGCCAAAACGCGTATCGTTGCAACCCTAAAACAAACAAATTTTACCTCTTATTATATATAATGGTAGAGATAAATTTGAAGAATCAAGATCAAGAAACAGAACTTATCATCGTAATGGTCATTCAAGTGAAAATATTGCAACCGTTAGCAAGAGTGTTGCTGACGAGCCAAGGACATCAATCCTTGTCGTCGTTCACAACAATCAAACCTCAAACCAAAGCTTTTTGTGGGGTCAATTGAAATATATTGATGTGCAGAATATGTGGTTTCAAAAGGACAGTGCAACATGTCATACAGCAACGGAATCAATAGATCTTTTGAAAGAGAAGTTCGAATAATCGAATAATTTCTCGAAGAACAGACGTAAATTGGCCACTAAAATCAAGCGATTTAACACCATGCGATTTCTTCTAATGAAGTTTCTTGAAGAGTAAAGCTGATGTGGATAACACTCAAAAGACCTCAAAGACAGTTTCATCGCGCAAATACTTAACACTAATTTAGCCATCATGATGAGAAAAGTTATGCAAAATGTTGGTAAAACTGACTGACAGCCTGCTGAGTTAGCAGAGGAGCTCACTTGAACAATACCCTGTTTCTTATTTACTTTATAAATCAAATTTTTCCACAATTTATGTCTTTAATTTTAAATTTAAAAAATACTTTAAATTTCATTTAAAAAAAAATGTCTGAAGGAATCCCTATCGAATCCCTTTAAATTGATAAAGTTCATAGCACAAAAATATGTTAAAATCTTAAAGATCTGCTGTGACTTGAAAGCAACCGTTTCAAAATAAGCTCAAATTTCACACAGTTTTATTTCTTGTTTGCCAAAAGAAATTCTGGCAAATCTATATGTATAATGATATTTTTGTTTATGCAAACAATAGACTTAAGAAACAAACCCGATTTATATATTTCAGCAAATAAAGTCAAAACATAAATAGGATTATTAACATAAATATTTTGCAAAACACCATAAGCACTGGATGTTTTTTATTACAAAACAAAAGTATTATGAAACAAATTTCACTTAAATTATTTGATTATGACTTATAGCAGATTTCAATATTAAAGTTTATGCTGACTGTCAAACGAAAGACTTGAGTAGCGAACTTGCTTTAATATATTTTTGAGTAACATTTATGTAGAAGCAATGCTATTTAATAGTTAGTCTTTATAATATTTTTTTTATTTTATTTACAACAACTGTTAAAATAAATGAAACCTGAAAAAGCATAATTTAAATCTTTAAAATTTTTCACTTAACTCTTTAATTTTTTTTTAACTACACTTAAAATACATCAAAATTGTGAGGCAAAAATTCCGCAATTTGTTTTTATTTTTTTCGCTGATTTTATTTTTGTTTTGCATTGCTTATGTGCAACAGCATGAATCGCAACATGCAACCGACCGTCATGTGATCGAATGCGAGCGACGACTGTTGAAAAATAATGTGGGAAAATCTTGCATGTAAATAAAAAAAAAACCAAAAACAAAGAAGGTGCTACCTTTTATTTGCAGACGCTTTGAAAAAGTTGAACTGAATTCAGCTGAGTTGAGTTGATGCCACACGATTGAACAGAAACGAATACTGCATGGAGGACAGCACACAAAAACAAACAACAAACTGAAAAGACACTAACACAAAAACCGCACGAAAATTAGACACTTTTAAAAATTGTTGACTGCAGGGCAAAAACTGTTGATAAAATTTTTCGTTTTATAATGAAATTTTACTTTACTGTTATATGTAAAAACTTTTTATTATACCAAACTCTGCTGTCAAATTGCACAATGTATTGATTTTTATATATAGAATTTTAATTTTGATTTCTTATAAATTTTTAAACTTTTTTGAAAACTTTGCATACTTTTAGAAATTTTACAATATAGATTTTTATTTTTTTTTTCTTCTAACAATTTGAGTTAGAAATTTGTTTTTTTAACAAAAAATATTTTATGCGAATCAATTTTTCACGTAGTTTTGTAACATAAATTGAATATCGTTGAGCATTTTGCTTTAGCTTTGCTAAAACCCACAAGCACAAATTTTACACAAACCGTTAACCGTTGTGTTAAAATTACAACTAATGTTAATAACTCGAACGCAACAACGATAAACCAAAACACTAAATGTGAGTCTCATCAGAAAAGCACATATAGTGGTATCTAACCAATCCGACCGAACCGCACCAAACTGAACCAAACCAAAGCCAAAGCTATGTCCAAAGCAGCAGCAAATGCTTCTTGTGTGCCAACCCAACAAATGACGACAACAAAGCAAATAAAAAATAAAAACAATTTATGGAAAGGAAAAAGCATTGATCGCCGATTTCATTGTACAAACGTAGTAGTCGTACGTACGATACAAGAAACGAGTATCTTTGCGCTTAACCTGCACAGTATCTGCATCTGCAAGATACCAACATAGCGCTATTAACACCACAAATACGTTGATGACGCTGCAATGCAGCTGCTAGCGACCGCAAATGCCACAAGGCTGACAAACTAACTACGAATGAGAAGGGCTCGACAAACTGCGAAAAACGTGCTGCAAGTTGTCACCAAACTGTACACTGTGAAAAAAAAAACTTTTTCGTTCGTTGTCATGCAAAAAATTTAACAATGTTAAGCAGTATAATTACACTGTAGAGCAGCGATGGGCAAAAGACGAAAAATGAGCCAATTGCAGCTATGCGAATTTTTATTGTTGTGGTTTCTCTTACACGCGCCATATCACATTATATTTACATTGTTGTTGCATCATTCAGAAAAACAACTAGGAAACAATTCTACAGTGAGGACAGCTTCTCTCGTTTGGTTTGATCAATGTACTTTTATTTCTACATTCATGTTGTTCTTGCTTGATTCTTGGAATTGGTTCTTGGTTTATTGCTGACTTAATTTTTTTTCTCACAATTATGGTGAGACTTTTTTCTGTTGTTGTAATTGTTGTTTTTTTATAGACTTTTTTGTAGGTGGATCTTGCTTCCAAAATTTTCGCCCATCTATGCTGCAGAGCAATTTAACTAATAAATGTTGACTAACAGGAATGAAGCGAACAACTTCTGCCAACAATATTTACATACATCACGTGAACTTTTTCTTTAATTATTGCACTTGAAGTTTTTGACTTTGCATACAAAAAATCTAAGATTATTAAAATTTTCTTTGAAAAAAATTTGTTTTTAAAAAGTTAATTATGTATTAATAAATTCTGTATATAAATTTCTAAATAATTTTGAATCTCTTAATTCGAAACTGATCACTGAATTTCATTCCAATGACATGTACCTCATTGGCGAGATCTTTCTTCAGTACTATACAACTAGATTTGTCGGAAAAAACTTTGACCCGTTTTAACATCTACGGCTTCTGGACTTTACCGTTTGACTTTTATTTCTGTGCCAAAAATAAAGAGCGGATATCAAAATCAATTATCATTAAAAATTCAGAATGTCAAGACTTAGAGATTGAGCACATTTCAGCCAAGCCATTAAACGTTATCGTTTAAGATCCGACCCGTGAATAATACGGCAGTGCTCAGTGACTAGTAATTGAGAATAACTCAATAATTTTACTAGGGCACAACAGAACTCGCATTTCTAGACAGAATCTGGGCGAACTACCTGAGAATTTATGACTGTGGTATCCCCAGACCTTTTCCAGCTAAGGATTGTGTACTTTAATAACATTAAACTAGCCATACAGAAGCACCGCAGATATTTTAGATAAAGCGCATGTGTTCCAAAATTTTCAATCCAAACTAAGACTGCCTGATTACAGCAAGAAAACTCGGTAATCTATAACTGAGAACAGTAGACCGAATGGCTAAAGCGCACACCATTAAAGTGGTTTGTTCTTTAACACTCAGTATTTTGGCGCTTTCTCCGATTGGAAGTTGCATTAAAAGGCAAATATTTTTGGAAGAAGCAACGGAACAGTTTGATATCGTCATATCAAGCTAAATCTATTTGTTCAGTAAAGAGCAATGTAGTTAAAACAGTGATAGCCAGCTCATATCATCATGAAGGAGCTTTTTGATGTGTAAACAACTGTACGGGTGACTACACTAGTACGTATGAACCACTTCACCAAAACGTTAGGGGGGTTGAGAATTATAATTCCACCACTATAAGATGGGTTTATTGAATTTACGTATTGAATAATAACTAGTATCAGATCCTTGGGGGGGGGGAGCAATGCTCTCCCAGCCCTACTGAATTGACGCCACTGGTATGAACGTAAATCTTTAGTAGAGTTAATTGGCTGAAAAGTATTCTATCACACGACTGTCACGCTAGAGTTACATTTTAAAGTTTTATCGACTTCTAGAAATTTTTAAACATTTTTTGACTGTTCAACTTTGACATCAACTTTTCAATATTTCTCGACTTTTTCAATATTTACCGCTTTTTTCCACCTTTATTTGATCTCTTCAAAACTTTTTCAACTTAACCAATATTTTTAAAGTTTTCAATATTTGACACAAAATAATGTCCGATGACTTTCCACTGGGCCTGGATTTTCTCTCTGCAGACCCACCTATTCTAATTTATATTATGCTGCTCTACAGCGTACTTTCTATGCTATGAAAAATATCTCTTATAGGCAGGGCCACTTTAGTCAATGTCCTCGAATTTCCAATTGAGAGCTGGACCCCAACCAGCGTTAATTTTATACATAAATTACAATCTCTACAGACCTCGACGGGACACTAACATGCGAAGATATTTTTTGTTTTTTCTTTTTCTCATCAATCATTTTTACTCATATTGATCATCATACGATTTCTTCAGAAGGTGCTCCGTTTTTCCAGTTTTTGGCCATGGACCACGCAAAGTCTAAGCATGGCAATGCTAGTGAGCAATAAAAAAGTAACAAATATAATTCTCAGCGGTGAAAAATTAAATTAACCAAGAAATCATTAGCTCCAGAATATGAAAAGAAACTACTTGAGCGGTTAAAATAAAACGTTCGTGAATTGCTACAAAATTTTTGATGATCTGAATGACCTTAGACATGTCAGTATAGGTCAGCTATTTAGTTTCATTATGAAATCTGGTTGGTTCGACGAGACGGTATAGTCAAACACCCTGTGGTATCACAATGGATCACATTTGGTCTAAGTGAGTGAGTTTTTCATAACTGACTGCCACTCCTACCTGACCTAACCTACTACAAAATTAGCCGCAATGGATACTGTTAAGGGACCCAAAAACTCGAATAGAATACAACGAAAACATAACTCTTCTTTTTTTTTCAGTGTAGTCATGTCATACTTGCGGACCTTCACATTCGCACAATCGAACATGTTTGAAGCAACAAAGCTCCACGACTTTATGTTCGACATAATTTGTATTGGGCAGACAAACTTTCATGCAAATAACCCCATACATTGTAGTTTTATATCGGTAAATTGTAACTGTGGACCAGGTTGACAACGACATAACATTGCGGGAGGTGGTGATGTTGTTATACGATGCTGCTTTTATTGTGGCGGTTGTTGTTACTGTTACTGCAACATACCGGCCATAATCAATTTCAGTGAAAAACAAAACCAAAACCAAAAGAAAAATAAAACGAAAGTTGTTTTAAATACATTAGGAAAAATTGTTGCACAAGCCAAAAGGAAGATATTTGCTTTATCTTAGTAAGAGGATTTTGTATGAAATACCAGTTGGTATGGCGCTAAAGAACAGAACCGTAAATGACAGATTGTGGACAACAAGGCAAAGAGGGAGAGTTTTTAACTTTGAATGTACTACAAATAGAGTTGTCTGCGTGGATATTTCAATAAAAAAATTATTGCAATGAATTGTGTGTCTGTGAGCATAGGGGGAAAAAATATAAGTTGCTCCTATCGGTCAACGCGGACTTTCATGTCATTACAGGGATGTTCTAAATTATTAACTTTGAAAAAATTATCTATTGTGAATATTATGATATAATCATTCAACAAAGACCGTGTACTGTACGAGTATAAGCTATGAAAGAGGAATCCAGCAGACTCTTTAACAAAGTGATGAATGCTAAGTAGCCTCATACGTTAGACTTTGAGTGCGGGAGAGCAAGAAAAATTCATGGCGTACTTTTTATGAGAATTTAGTATCGCCGCCAGAGACATCAAAGTTGAAGGGGGAGCAGCGTTATGGTGCATTTGCCCAATTTGACCAAACCTAACAGAAACAATTCCTGTTATTCTTCCGAACAGCACTTTCTTTATGTTTTATCTGATGAAAATCCAAAACGACCCTTGTTAATCATTTTACAATAATTTTAAGAAGATTTACTTAATCTGTTTAAAATATTTAGTTCTGAAACAATACAATACTTCCCACTCGACATGCAACGTCTTAGAAGTTTCAGAATTAGTGTGTGACATTCCAGAAATGTTTTATTTATTATGTTGTCGACGGAATGTTGTAATTAAAATTAAATCTTTCTGAAACGTTTTAAGCCAAATCTTTCACATGTTATGATTCTGAAGTGTTTCTGAAAGATTTCAGTTTTAATATTTTCTTAATTTCCTAATGAAATCCAAACAAGGTTTAATAGTTCGAAATTACTTTTTTCTTATTTGCATTGCTTGGGGGTGAAGGAGGGTCAAAAAGCTTGAAAAATTGCGTTACGTAATACCCCCAACTCTGAAAAATGACAGCTGTAACCTATATTTGTTCCGATTATTAAAAATGGAGCGCTACACAAAACAACATTGTGCAATCCCATTACAAAAGTAGGGAAAGTTATGCTGAGATCGCTCGCAAAAATCGTGGCAGAAAGTGCGCCTAATGTGTCAACAATTAAAAGAGTGGTTAAAAAATTTCAGGAAACTGGATCGATTATAGACAGTAAGTGTTCTTTGCGTCAACATGCCGGTCGGTCCCTTGAAAACATTGCAAACGAGAGTGTCGCCGAAAACCAGAAAATATCAATTCGGCATCGTTCTCCATAACTTGAGCGTCGTTTGGCTCATCATCGGAGCCGCTGTGGCCATTTGCCGTATTTGAACATGATGTCTACTTTACAATGCATTATTTTCAACACCTCAACTCATAAAAGCCCTGTATAACTATAGTACTTATTCTTACTCTATAAGGCATTTCTCACTATCTCGCGATACCATCTTCCTATAGCTCCAGATTGCTTCCGCGGACCTCACCTGAAATAAGTAGCTTTCTTTTCATTCATAAGCAATTGGATAAGCTTTTTATCAGAAAACCAATCAAATGGGAAATATACCATAGATATTATTATCCTTCTCAATGTCTTGCTTTCATATCGCATTTCTGCAAGTTATCCAAACACTTCAAGAGAAAAACTAGTAAAGGTGTTATCTTCGGCAAGGCCGAAACTCACATACCCTACACTACATTGAAAGTACTTTTTTAATAAATGTTAAAAAAATGTTGAAGAGGTTGGATAAGTCGAAAATAATGTAAAAAGGTTTAAAAATGTTGAAAAGTGTTGGAAAAAACTGAAAATGTCAAAAGAATATGGGAAATGTTGAAAAAAATAGAATAGAAATGAAAAACCCGAAATATGTCGCGCCCACTTCTCCAATTCCGCCCACTTTTGTTTCAATAAATGACATTCGTGATTGACAAGCACAAACCAAATTTTAGCGCAATAGCTTGTATAGTTTGCGATATGTGCCGTAATTATTCTTAAAATTTAGGTCGGTGACACACCAACTCGTACAATCCAGTCAGATTTTGATCCAAAAATAGCCTTCCATAAACAAATCTCTTACACCAAATTTCAGTATGATTGCTCATATATTTCGATAGTTATGCCACTTAAGATATTTAAATTGTATGGAAGATGCCACGCCCACTGTTGCTATTTTAAAAGCTTTTTGATTCATATGTACCTAATACCCAGTAAACCATTTACATCAAATTTCAGATCAATTGCTCCAATAGTTCACTAAAATAGCATTTACAACTTTATGTTAATGAGGGAGGTGACACGCCCACTGATGCAATCTTGTCGAGTTTCATTTAATTCCGAAGCTTATAGTAACCGACACCTCTACGCAAAATTTTATGAAGATTACTCTGATAGCACACTATCTATAGCATTAAACGTATTATGCATATATGGGAGGTGCCACACCCACTCGCATAATTGTACTAAAATTTTGCAAGAAGACACCTTTTAGCGAGTATATCTGCCATATTAAATTTCATAGCGATAGCGTTCTTAATTCTCTTTTTATAACGTTTATAAATATTGTAGGCTGTGCCACGCCCTTCAACAAAATTTTTCAGAATATTGAATAAACTTGTATTTATGACTACTTTCAGTGGTATCATCCCTAAAATTTTAATGAAATTCGTGTGTGCCAATTTGGAGTTATACGAAATCCAAATTTTCAATTGCTAAAAAGTGCCACGCCCACTTTTACAATTCCGCCAACTTTATACACAATTCAAGATTTATAAGATCTGCATTCGTGTACCAAATTTCATCACAATATCTTACACGGTTTACGAGCTATGGCGTTATAAAAGTTAAAATTAAGGGATGTGCCACGCCCCTTTAAGAGCCCTTGCAAACTTAAAACCTAGCCTGATCTTAATTTTGTTCTCATCTTCACTAAATCATCAAAGTTCATCAAAATCGCAGCAACTTTTTTTCAAAATGGACTTGAGTATATTTACATAGAGTATGGGCGGAAGGCGTGGCTGTGAACCGATTTCGCCAATTTTTATATGCTAGCAACTTGCAAGAAGGTTTGACCTGTGTGCCAAATTTCATTGAGTTAGATTGCTTAGTTTTCTCGTAAACCTGATTTCAACAGACAGACACACAGACAGACAGACAGACAGACAGACAGACAGACAGACAGACAGACAGACAGACAGACAGACCGACAGACAGACAGACGGACATAGCTATATCGACTCAGGTGGTGACGCTGATCAAGAATATATGTACTTTCCATACATGCCACGCCCCCTTCTATGCGTTACAAACGGAATGACAAAGTGTATATACCCTCTGTGTAGGGTATAATAAGTTTCCAAAAAAGTACATACTGTTGAGTACAATATATGTCAACATCTCAAAACAAAGAAATAATGCAACAATAAACGGTTAAAGTTATATTCATCCAATGCTAAATGGAATCATCAGTGACCTTTGCTTAAGATTAAGAGTTTTTAACCCTTTTTGCAAAGATTTATTGAAAACCGAATCAAAAATTGAAACAAATATATTCGACACCATAACTTATAAATATACTCTTGCAAACATAAACCAATTCGGCAAAAAATTAAACAATTTAGGAATGAAAGTCCCAGTTTCTTGCCTTAACATCTTCTTTTACAAATTTGCCAATTTACACTCAAATTACTTTCCTAAATCATGCAAACCCATCATATTTAATACGACAAGAAATCTGTGTTCGTCAATACTTAATGCGTCGGCCGCTGCTCCTTATGCCAAACCGATAAGCATGTTGACTGTGCGTGGTGGATGATTGTGCGTATGGATCGATGCGCTCAAATAGTAGCAACCTACCAAAAGACCGATCAACTTCTTGCAGTGGAACGAAGCGAAACGAACACTTGCTATGGGCTAAAAAAAAAACTTTAATGTTGATGCTGATGATGCTGCTACTGCTTATGATGTTGATGATGTTGATGAGGATGATGATGATGATAATGATGAAGGCAAGGATAGAGATGATTCGATGCGTGATTATTTCCAATGTGCCAGAATCTCAGCGGCAACATTGTACGTCATTTACTGTATGCCGGTAAATTTCTGCAGTGGCTGTGACTGCAATTTGGTATGCGAAGTGAGTTTATTAGTGGGAGCTGCTGTGAAATTCGCCTCCATGAAAAATTCGGTAGCGGAGAGGTTACGCTGCAAGCGCATATCATCGTCATCTTTGCGCAGTTTCTTTATTTTGCCAAAAGTTTCGTTTTCTCACTCGCTCTACATTGGGGCATAATATTCACGCAATTGCTGTTTTTTTTTTCTACATGTTGTTGTTGTTATTATTGTGCATTGTGATTAATTTTTTTTATTTAATTTTTGCGTTACGAACCGGACGTGTACTGTCGGTCATTCCTTGGTTGTTTCTTCTGGAGTACTGAAGTTTCTCAGCACTCAGTATTTCATGTGTGTACACGATATAGAATCTGTGCTGCATGGCAACGCATGCGCAGCATTTCGTATGAATATCGAAGCTAAATAACAGCAACAATAAAGCATAAATGAGTAGACAACAACCAAGTACGAGTAACAATCAGGATACAGGAGAAGCAACGTATGTTGTTGGCGTACAGTGGACAAAAGTTTCAAATTGAAACTTAGCATATTGATATATTTGCAAAGATTAAAGGTTTTACTCCCAGGAATATTTAAGAATCATCTATAGTTAAGTATCAACAGGTAGTTAAGCTAAGGAAATCACTATTTACCATATTAAATACTGCTTTTGTAGCAGTATGGCGAAGCAGCCTTTTACGTAGCAGCTCCGTTAGAAACTTTCTCGTTTTGGTGAAGGATTTCAGTATCATCCTAAAGTTAGCTATCTAGATACTTGAGAAATTATTTCTGCTGCTTGTTATCTGTTAATATGATTTTGAAAAAGCTGCTTCAAATGTTCACACAAATCTTTTTGCTATTCCTTTCAGCGCCGTGCTGTAACTTTTGGGGGCCCTGTGCAGAAACTAAAAAATTTTTTTTTTTTTCTTTCAATTCGTAGTAATTTATGGTATTGGAGAAGTTTTTCTAATGTATTTAATATTTGGGGCCCCTCAAAAATAGGGGGCCCAGTGCGATTGCACTTGTTGCACTTGCGATAGTACGGCGCTGATTCCTTTTGATACTAGGTGTTTCGGAACAGTGCTCAGATGATCAATTGAATTAACATTACAAAAAGTTCGAAATTCCATCCATTATTAGATACAATTGTTCCCGAAAGATCTTTGATGGAAAATGTTTTTTGTTGCTAAAGGAAAACGTATCAACAACAATCATATGCATACATGTGTAGAAAGGAAAGTTCCTCAAATTTGATGGACATATGCTCATTTCCACATCAAAATATCTACTTAGGATTACAACTGAACACACGTCAAGTTGAACATGAGCTGCAAAAACATTGTTAATTCTACAAGGTTTTCCAATGTGTTGTTCTGCAAATATAATGCATGTATAGTCATAGTTGATTCACATATTTCATCCACGTTTAATGCATCCCGTCAGGATAACGATGAGAAGTTATAGCACTGATGAATACATTTATTATATAATGTCGAGGCACTGAGGATTGTAAGTATTTAATAATGGAAATTACAATACAAATTTAATTCACAAGCTGAAAAAATGTGATCAGTTTTAGAACAATCCTTTCAAATTGTTTTATTCTTGAAATAAATTCATTGAGATTGCTGGTTTCGCTTTGACATTGATTTCATTGTGTGTCCTGTTGATGACGAAAGCATTCCTAATTGCTGCTATGATGCCGTAAAGCGTCAACTGATGATGATTTCTTTTCTTTTTAACGTGCGTAAAGTGTTAACAAGCAGCGTTTTGTGATATTGAGTACTTTCTATAGAGTCTGGTAAGTCGCCGTTGATTTTTTTCATAATGAAATTACTCTCTTAACACCTCATTCTACATTCTCTCTGCTAAAGTAACAAAAAAAAAAAACGCTTGCAAGAGAGTTTGTTCTTTGAACTTTGTAACCAAATACAAACGGTTTAAATGAGAAGAAAAAAAATCAGACATAGCAACACAGCATTCAAGAAGCAACTTAAGCATAAGAAACGAAAAATTCAGCAAAATTTTTTTTCTGATGTTTTGCAAAATTTCAATGCTAAAAAATATATTATTCAAAAATAAAAAAAATAAGTATGCAATAACTTTTTTAGCACAAATATATTATTTAAGAAAAGAAATTATTAAAATCGGTTCATCATATTTGCCGCCAAAGCGTTACAAACCATTTTCACATTTTATATAAATAGTAAGGGTATAGATATAAATATATACTTTTCCATATTTTTTGAAGAAATCCAAGCAACCCGTTGAAAATCCAACTGAGGAAACCTGCGTGCAGCCTATTTTTATACTGAATGCCATTATTCAAAAAAGTATTGATTAGATTTGTCGATGACGCTTTTTTGTTACTAAATCAATCAGGATATGTGTATGAATCTGTTAGTTCTTGACAATAATTTGTCGAAAATATTTCTGAATGCATAATTGCAATTATTTCAAACATTGCTGAATCTATTTCTAGTTGGATTTGTGGAGTTCAACAGCTTCGCTTGATTTAAAATTGTTTAAAGTAAAGACTGTAATACATTTTGTGAAATAACTTAATAACCATATTTAGTGTAATATTTGATAAACCTCAGAAAATTTTTAAAAGTTGCAACAAGAGTTATAGTCAACAAAGTTTAAGCACAAAGTATATGTGCCCAACAATTTATGTAAAGCATTGTTGCCAGAAAATGTTGCTAGAAATTGTTGCTACATTTCATTCTTGAACCACTGTACTGTGGCGACAAATGCAGTGATGACGATGATGAAGTGCATATCATGCAGCATAAGCGGCAGTGAGACTCTAATTTTCTTTATTTTTTCTTTTTTTGTGCTGTAAAGCTGCTGCCGATTCTACTCCTGCTCCTGTTTTGTGTGTGTGCACAGAGTGCCATGCTGCTTAGAGCAAAGATTTCCTTTCATATTTTTTTTTTTTGCTGCAGTGCATTTTTCTTTCCTTTTTAACTTTTTTGCATTCTGTATTTCATTTTCGAGTCGCACGCTTTGTTTTGTAAATTTGCTTTATCTACTTTCAGATAATGTGAAAAGGAGAGTTCATAAATTGAACTTCTTGATCGCGGTGTCGGTCGATGTCCGTTGCGTATGCGCTTTTTTGATTTTTTTTTTTTTTCTTTTTTGCTTTGTTTCATCTCTTTTCCTGTTGCTCTGCTTATAATTTTACTTCTTTGTTTTATGTTGCACGTTATTGCTGCCTTTATTACGTTGCTTGCTACTGATGTTGCTGCTGCTGCTACAGCTGCTGATCATCGTTGTCGTCTGAACGCAATGCTGGAGTATTTTTCACTGCTGTTGCTGTTTTCTTTCGTTCTGTTTTTGTTGCTGCATTTGGGATTGCAAAATGATCTACTACTCATACTCGCACAACTACAGCAACTTTCTTTTATAATGTCCCAGACACCGATACAAACATACATACTGGCATATGTCTTTGTGTGCATTTGATTTTGTCTTTTGGTATGTACGTATTGTTCTTTATAGGTAAATCAATTCGGTATAAAGAGTACAAACATAAGACAAGATTTTTTTGCATTTATTTTTTTTTTAGATATTTTTGCGCAGTGGCGTTCGCTCTGAAAAAGCTTGACCGGAAATGGTCATATGTTTTCGAAGCTGTGAGCTAGCTTTTTGTAAAACGTCAATGTAATTAAGCCTCTTATGTTTCAACGGTTTTTCATAGCCCTCATTTGGTTGTCTTGATAATAGATAGGTGTTGCTAGCATGCTTAAGATATTTCGTAGTACTCATTAAGCTCTTTAAGTTTAAGCTATGATCAACTCATAGTTGAATACGGTGTTTCAATTTAAATACTGATACAAAAAAACTTCGCACTGTTTCACGAAAAGTTTATGCACGAGCTTAATATGAGGAAAAGAGTATTTTAGCTCCTTGCTCTCTCAGTATGCATCGACTATTCTAGCTCTCCCAACGAGCGACTAAGTCTTGACTGACCCTGTTGATAAAACTAATACATTTTATGCAAACATCTCGGCTGAGATCGTAACTCTTTCAAATAAGTAGCAACCAGCTTCTGTCCTACTTCTAAAATGAGAATTCGTTATGAACGACCATTTACTTTTGAAACAGGAGAGTGAAAAGAGTCCTTGTAAACCTCAATATTAACAAATCGTCAGGGCCTAATTGCATATCATCACATGTGCTGAGTAAGTATAGCTCCACAAGTGCTCGTATCAAAGCTAATTATACATAGTAAGGGCAATTCCTTTACTACAGCGAGCTTCTGCTGGCCGCTCTATTCATGTGGTCACAAACGCTTTTACATTAAGTGTATACTGGAGCTCCGCAAGGTTTTGCAACGTCCCTGTTTCTTACATTTTACCGATGAACTTTTGCGCAAGATGTATTTCACTGCTATTAATCTTTAGACTGCTTCTCGGGTGCCCCACTAGCCCCTATACCTTTTGCGTCGAAATGGTGTTTATAGAACATCATATGATTGTGATAATTCCTTCTTTGGTCGCACTATTAAGCTGTGAAACAAGCTCCATTCAACGCTACATTCAAAGGCATTATTTCTCTACCCTCTAACCTATGTATCTCTTTTTCTTATGTATCAACGTAGTCCACTTCACTTATACAGAGCATCCTCTAAGCTTTGGCTTATTTTGAAAAATAAAAAAAAATCGCTATATGCTCAATTATTGATTCACCATACCTTTGAAGCTGTTCACTACTCAGACTTGTGAATTTATAAGCTTTGATCATATGGATAGAAGCTCTGTCACACTTAAAGCACCCAGCACGATTTTTATGTAAAATTATATCCCGGCCAAAACTGAAACTTAAGTGTAACGTGTCTTAGATCGCCTTTATCAAAAGTCTATTTGTTCATAGGTGTGAGTAAAGGGCTGTTAATAAAATAAAAAAGAGTAGCTACTAAGCTATAAGCATCCTTAGCTATTTAGCTTCAAGCTTCAACTCAAGTAAAAAGCTTATCAAATATATAGAGGGTCAAAAATTAAATACTTGGTTAACTTGCATAGGTTTTATAGACATTTGACCTCTATATCTTTAAAGAAAAAGCTCGGATATCTCAGTCAAACACTTGACCAAATTCACCTTTGGTCAAATTGGCTGACAATCTTCTAATCTGATGGTCTTATGGCCAGGACATCTGCCTGCGAGTGCCAAAACACAATCTCACGAAGCCGGAACATTATTCTTCCCAGGCCAATGAGAAAAAAAAAAGAGTTTCTCAACGATAGGAAATCACAGTGAGAGGTAGTGAAAGCTAAATGATAAGGCTGACAACAAAAACGGGTTTTCAGAAAATGATTGTGTTGTTAAAAACGTGTTTAAAAAATAGCTGACAAAATCGGATTTTGCACAAGCCCTTTTGATCCTAGTTTGAGATGTCCCGAAAGTCTCACCAAAAGATTCTAGGGAATGATTTACAGTGGTTCGATGTGGAAGGTAAAATTGGTGCATTAACTGCAGAATGAACATTTTCGCCAAACGCATAGTCAGCAAATTTTTGAAGATGATATTCCGAAATATAACCGTTAATATGAAATTGGTTCTTATATTATAAAAGCCAGTTGAAGGTCGCGGCTCTCTGCCACCCGCGGGCAACTGCGGCAGAACTCAAGCAAAGGCTGCGTATATGTATGTTCGTCGTGTACGCTGCCAAATCCAATACGGCACGACGCACATATCAACATGATTTGGTAACATGCATCTGTGTAGATTTGCTCGACACTGCAATTGTTGTTAACATTCATATAGCAGGTCTACCTGCTATATGCTTCAAAGACGTGCGATGTAGCTAGTGGAAGATGTGCATATCATCTTCATTATGTACTCTTTTGAGCAACATCAGTTGTGTAACCCTTTTCCTCAGATTTTTTAAGGGCTTGTGGTCTAGAGAAAACGCAAGTGTCGCATCGCCTCAGACTCATTGTAATAATCGGGGACTGCGACATCGGTAGTCTTAAGATACACATATACGGAACTTTGTTATATTCCTCAAACTAACATAGCGCATCAAATTAATAGCAGGCATACGTCGAGCGTTTGTTTATTGTTAAAAAAAAAGTTTCCCAAAGCCAAAAGTGAACAAAACTGAATCTATTAGCTCTGGCAACTCCCATGAAAGTCAAAAACGGTTAATGTAAGGCCAAAGCCAAAATAGACGTGACGGAACGCAACGAGTATATGTAAATAAATGTTGATAACCAAAATGATCGTACGTTACTGAACAAAAGTGAACAAAACATTTTGACGAGACGTGTTGTTTCATAAGAACTGAACTTCAAACCGTCACTACTCGTCATAACAGCTGCTTCGATTCGTTGTCTTGCATAACATTTTGGGTTAAATGTCAAAACAGACGTAACGAATGAAAAGGTTCGTTTAGTTGCTATCGTCTCATCACGTCTACTTTGGTTTTGGTTTAAGCGGTCAGCCAAAATAAAATAAAAAGCTTTTTCCGAATCAAAGGTAGACCGCATTTCATCAATAGACATGCCACCTCCATATACTCAAAAAAATACAGCAGATCTGCTTGCTTTGAGGCAGTGGCGTAGCGTGGTCATGTGCCACCCGGTGCGGAAAGCTAGTTTGCCGCCCCCAGCAAAAAAAAAATCGTTACAAAAATAAATAACTAAAAAAAAAGTCCATCGCTTCTATAAATTTGAATTGAATTTGGTTGAATTTTAAAAAAGTATGCACCGATTTTGTTGCTTTATAAATTAGTTTTCGCATAACACTCACATTTTGGAAACCCCTACAGGGCCTCCCAACTTAAGATGACCCTTAGAAAAGAGAAGCGCATCTTCCGATGGATATACCTCCGAAACTAGATCCGTGCAACGTTTTGTTTACATATCTATTTTTAAAATTAAAAAACACTTCATGAGCTACAATACAGATACATAAATATTGGATGTCTAACTCATAATTTCGAGATAATACGACTTCTCCGAAACATTAACCGATTTTTTTTTCGAAAAACACTTATTTTTCCAAAAAAATATGGTATTTATAATTTAAACTAATTACCTTAAAACTCAATTCATTCCCTTCAAAATTATGCAACACTTGTATAAAACTTTATCATATTAACGCTTTCCCACCAAAAAAAATTAAAGTCATTTGACGAATTTTGGCAAGATTTTTATATATTTTTGATATGAAGTCTTTTCTTCGACAATGTCACCACGACGTCTCCAATATGTCCAACACCAGATTCGCTGGCACAGCCTGCGCTTTTTATGATGATAATCTTTATACATAAGTTCGGCCTTTTTTATGAAAAATAACATCGCATACTGAAGTAATGTTGTGATTGTAATAGTTATAGTAGTTGTGGTTATAATCCATAAGTTCAAAAAATTTAATGAACTAGTTTCTTTTTCTTTCCGGTAATAAAAGGTCCATACAAAAAACTTAGCAGAAATGTTAATTCATTTTAGAGAGAATGAATAGAGCTTTCTATCTTCTTCTTCTAATAAAACCATAAGGTTTCGTGAATAAAAATTGGTCAAAATTTCAGATATCTCGAGTTTAAGTTTAAAATTATATGAAAATTTACAAAAATTGTAGCCTGACAAATTAACTAAAAGTATTCCCGAATTATAGCGATTTTTAAAAAAACTATATCCACGCAACTTCCCATAGCTATATCTCTGAAATCTGAGAATGCACATAAGAAATCGCTATGTGAAATCGCCATTTTAGTTTCTTATACTTTAAGCCTTAAAGATTAAGGTTATGAAATATTATATTACATATCGAATCGAATATAACTGAACATTTCACAGCTTTTAAATAGTAATATAGGTTATCGCAAGCTATCAAACTCATAGCCTGAGAGTCAAAATTGATTTTCAAAGGAAAAAAAGAAAAAAACCAATACAATTTGACACTATATGTATGTTTGGAAGAAGCAGCATTTTTATCGCAGCAAGATATATTATTTAATGATGGTAAAAATACCGGTATGGACACATACCGAGTTGTCAGTTTTGAGAATGGGTAGCACTGCATTAGGGGTCTTACACACATGCAATGTTACATGTGAATTTGCGATGCAAAACAAAAATTTGCATGCTGACAAGCCGCTTGTTAGATTACACGATATTATTGATTGTGGAAAATTGCCGCCCCTGGAAGAGTGCCGCCCGGGACGGGAAGCCCCCCCCCACGCTACGCCACTGCTTTGAGGTATCTCTAAGCCAACAGTAAAAGAAATTACACTAGCGTGCCACCAAAATAAAGTATGAGAGGTCCGCTTACCATAAGGTATCTTTGAATAGAAAGTGGGCAAGACTGCACCAGTATCCATGGCAGCTCCGAATCAAATAAAAACCTTAAATTCTGTATTTATTGAACTATTTGAGCATTCATAATGGAATTCACTATGATGACATTGTTTAATATATACAAGCCTTCACTGGAGCAATACCGGGCTGAATTGTACAATTACACTAAATGGGCTTACATTTCTTAACAAGGATTTTCGCCTTATATTAGCAAAACGAAGTAAACAATTTCAATATTTGAATAGCAACCAAGGTTGTAATAAATATTTACACAAGAATTAGTATAATCCTTGTAATAATACAAATTGGCACTATTTTGACAACCTTAAACTGTCAATAAAACTTACTCCTATAATACAAACAATAAATGCAGTAAAAAACTGACACCTTTAGTAAAATTCGCACTAAATAAACCATAAAAAAAGAAACGGAGAGCAAGCAAAAAACCATGCCACGACTAACTCAAAGGATAAGAACAAGTGGCGATCCATTAAACTGTCAATCAAAAGCAAATTGGCAAAACCCTAATGAGAATATGTAAGACCTAAGTGGTCTTACAACAACAAAAAACAACAAAAACCACAATACCAATGTGAAAATTTGAAAGACTTTAAGACGAGTACAACTACCTACTGACTGATGTATAAATACTCACATTATAAAGAATAAACTTCATTTTTCCGCATACGGAAGTTCGTGTCTCCGTTTATTGGCACTGAGATATGACTTAAGTAAAAACAACAACAACAATTTGTAATGTATATGTGCACTTTACAGAAGCTACTGCTAATTGCAGCGCTGCTGCGTAGCATCGAATTGGTTCAATCCAAGATACAGGATGTAGATCTGGTAACAAACTTTACCGTAAACATAGTCAAGACACAGCAGGCCATCATCTTTGCCTGCGCTCGTAAAGGTAAGTTACCGCATATAGATTTTGTATTGCTTGTTTGTATGTACAACAACAGTTAATCTGACAAATACCACCACTACTGGCATACTTATGATCCAATTCGATCCGATCCGTTGCGATGCGTACATACAAGTAGATCTGCTAAGCACAACTGCCGCCCTGTTGCAATGGAATCAAGTGACACAAGCTGTGCACATGAGTACCAATTACACACTCACCTCAATATTAACACGCAAAAGTCACGCCAGGACCGCCATCATCGTGGATTGTGCTTGTGCCGATGTGACAGGACTTTTGGAACAGGTTTCTATATATCGTTATTTCAATAAAACATATCAATGGTTACTTTGGGATACAGCTAACGTTGGTGTGTCAGCAATTTTGCCAAAAAGTTTAAATTACTTAGGTCCAAATGCGCAGGTAACATTTGTTAATGGTACTGCTGATGTTGGTGAGTATTTCTTATGGGACCTACACTCGAAAGGTCTACATTTGCAAAGTCCCTTGGAAATCAAACTGATTGCTATGTGGAAAAGTGCACGCGATAAAGATTATGGTGGATATTTTGTTGAATACATCAATATATTGGAACAGCAAGGCATAAGGCAGCGTGATCAATTTAACAATATAATTTTGCGTGGTGCAACTGTGGTAAGTAATCGAAAAATAAATTTACGCACTTACGCTCTAAGCGAAGTTAAGCTACTACAGCTACTTATTTGACTTAGCTATTTAGCCTCAAATACATTTTTATACGCCGTTGCTAGAAAACTTTTTTGTTTGACACAAAACGAGTCATTCTGAAGATGAATTTGTGTTCCGAATGATCTATCTCTTAACTGAAATTCCGAGCGCTTTTGGCTAAAATTGTGATTTATTTAAAAACAGCAAAGAAGTCAATAACAATTGAAGAGTATCAAATGATATCGAAAAACATCGAGAAAGTCGACAAAAGTTGAAAAGTATCAAATAGTGAGCAGAAAAATGTGATTATTGTATATCATCAGGAGGGTCGCTAAAAGTGTCGTACATTATCGGAAAACATGAAAACAGTTAAAGTCAAAATTATTTCATAGTAACAGAAAAACATCGAACGAAACATGCCATCACAAAAGATTTTATTAAAATCCAATAACGAAAGGATTTGAGGTCCCCGTGCCCTTTGAGACACATCCGTCATTAACTCGACGTTTACCGGTGTTCAAAGCATACAACCTCGTGGATTTTTGTAAAAATGGAATAAAGTGAATTTCGAGTGTTCATAAAAGATAATTTTTTCCGGCAAAAAACCGTCACTCAAACCAAACACTAGTGACGCTGAACGCTCTGGACGGTCAATTGAGGTCAATACACCCGAAAATGTTGATTAGAGGGAGAAAGTGCGTGAGCTTGTTGATAGGCATTTCATATGGCACTGTGCTTTCGATTTTCAATGATGAGTTAGGTTTTAGAAGCTATCCCCAAGATAGGGGTGCGTTTGATCTCAATTGACTATAAACGCAATCGCGAGACATGTGTAGTCTCAATCGCAAAATTTCATGCTTTGTGCTACGAATTGGTACCTCATTCACCACATTCCACGGACTTAACGCCCAGTGAATATTTTCTATTTCCAAACATAAAAAAATGACTCGATGGAAAGAGATTTAAATCCAACGATGAAATTGCTGCTCAAACAAATGCCTATTTTGAGGGCCAGGATAAATCCAAATTTTTTTCAAGGAATAAAAAAAAGGAGAAACGTTGAACTAAGTGTATTGAGCTAAAAGGAGACTATGTTGGAAAATAAAAACTTTTGTTGCTAAAAAAGTCTGTGTTTCATTCAAAAAGGCACGGACGTATTGATCCACCCTCGTACGTATGTATGTATGTATGTAGCTATATAAGCTTCATCAAGGGTGTCGATATAGAAAAAAATTATGCTTCATCTGTTATCTCCGAAATTAGCTCCCGATTTCTAACGACGGAAGTACTTTCAATTCGGTTCCATAATATTTAATGTTTTTCGAGTTCTATCAACTTTTTTGATACTTTTCGACCCCACTCGACTTTTTCGATATTATGTATGCGACTTTATTTGGTTATTTGATAATTTTCGTCAGCTTTCGGCTTTTCCGATAATATTCGTTAATTTTGGACTGTTAGCGACTTTTGGTATTATTCGATACTTTTTCTACTGAATTCGATGTTTTGCTATTCTTTTTGACTTTTTCGTTGTTGTTCGATGCTTTTCGATACCTTTCGACTATTATCGACTTTTACGTTGTTCTTTACTAACATCTGATTCCTTTTGATGTTTTATATACTACTCGATACTTTTCGATTTTTTTTTTAAATATTTCGATACTTTTCGTTTCTAGTGTGTTTCAATTGCACACTTTTTTTCGCAATGCCAAAAAAGTGTCAGTAAAAATTGTTTGACGACTAAATTCTATCAAAAGTTAAGCCAAATGGTGCTATTTTGTTGACCAAACCACGATTTTGATTTTTAATATGGAATGTACAATATGTATGCTATAAATATAAGCTATCGTATTGTTATCTTATTGTTTCACATATTTTTGTATAGATCGATGAGGACAACATTACCACAAGCGAACAAATCGTTAATATACTCTCTCATAATATTAAAAGTGATGGTGTTGCTACCTTTGTCAAATATCACTACATCCTTTTGTCCATGTTAACTGATCGATTTAATTTCACCGTTAACTTTCGTAATTCACGTGGCTGGGCAGGACGTTTGGGTAATACAACATTTCGTCTGGGTCTGCTTGGTGTACTGATGCGCAATGAAGCCGATGTTGCTGCATCGGGTGCGTTTAATCGAATAAATCGCTTCGCTGAGTTCGACACAATTCATCAGAGTTGGAAATTTGAGACGGCCTTTTTGTATCGTTTTACACCAGATTTAGATTCACATGGTAAAAGTGGAAATTTTCTTGCACCATTTGATGAGCAAGTTTGGTGCTATGCGATTGCAACATTATTTGTGGTAAATTTTATATGGCGTCTGGTTGAGTGGTTAAAAAATCGATGGCGCTCGTATGTGGTAAAGAGAATGCGGCCCCAGCTATGGCAAAGGCAAATTGGTAGTGAAAGTGCAGTAGCTATTAACGAAGGATGTGAACGAGACATAAGAGACAATAATGCTACCGCTCTCGATGAAAATGAGATCTCCTTAACAGGAGTCTCATTAAAAACGTTTGGTGCCGTCTGTCAACAGGGCATGGAACCGATGCCAAACGGTTTACCAGCTCGTACGATTGTTATAACCACGTTTCTATTTTCATTGGTGATGTACAATTTTTATACATCATCGGTTGTTGGTGGTTTGCTTAGTAACACGATACAGGGTCCGGCTACAGTTGCTGATGTTTTAGAGAGTCCACTGAAGATATCATTTGAAGATATTGGTTACTATAAGGTGCTATTTCGAGTGAGTATAAAGAAAAAACGACAACCTTCAATCGTGGACTGAATCTATCAAATCAAGCGATTTGGTGTCGAATATATCGATTTTCTTTTCTTTTTTTTTTGGAAATAATGGCCGTTGAAATATACTTTTTTCTGGGTTTGCTAGCTTCTGTTTACTGATGTGGGTCAACTTTACATTCAGTTTCATATTCTAACTTTTAAGTCTTTACTATACGTAATGCTTGCATAGAATAAAAAGTTGCTAATGTACAGCCAGTTCCGAAGTTCCAATCTCTAATGAGTTCAATAGTATTATTTCCTGTGCATCTCCCGCGGCCCCAAATTATGGCGAGCGTACTAAGTTATCACCTTGGAAATAATTTTTTTAGTGCTTAAGCCAATGCTCAGGGAAAGCCCCCAATAAAAGCTAGTGTTCTGAATGTAAACCAATATGCAAAGTTTTTATACTGTCCACAGGAATGTATTAGACAGGAGTAATCAATAAGAACCAAGAAAAGGATCAGGGATGTCACCAATAATAGCGATCGATAAGTAATTCGTTGCGTTCCAGATAACGCACAATACAAAAGTTAATTACGCTATACACCTTTTTGGAGAACACAGTGCATATCATATTTAGTCTGTTCTTATTATGGTCAGTGACCTCGTCTCTTAACTTCTAATTCTTATCTAGGATATATGAAGAAATTGAGTCCAAAAATGAATAGTCCGCATTGCCTATAGCTTACTATAGACGAAGGGCAATGGCTGATTGGTATCTTGGAGTGTTGCATTTTTAGCAAAGATACTTACCAACAGATCAGCTTTATCAGCAAGATAAGTGAATATTTGAACGTTCACTTAGTGAATTGGAACGACTGATTCTCAGTATTTCTTAAAAAAAAGTTATTTGGAAACACTTATTCTTTGGAGTTGGCTGAAGTCTTACAGGTCTCAGTAAAACCGTACCGTGAGCGAAGCGGAGCATTCCAGGCCAGGCGTATCTGAAGAGGCCTCGTGCAACTCAAGACGCCCCGAAGTTGGTGTATATTGAAAATAGAGAAACTTACTTTTGCTTATCAAATCTAACAGGTCGATAAAGAAACCAGAACCAAAGGCCTTACGCAATATGAACTATTTGTTTGCCTACCACTTAGAGAATATATAGTAAGAACTTTTTTTCTTTGCATAAGACTAAAAACTATGTATAAAAACATGAGACAGGTATCAGCATCTATCTAGGCAAGCTCTGGCACCATAAAACGAAAAAGTTTTCCAAATTCATCGTAAGGGTATGAACTCATAACTCAACGGGCGCAAAGTTGAAAGAAAAGATTTTGAAAAATAGCGGACACCCTAATGCCCATATGTACATATATGGTCATTAATGAACGTTTGGATAATAAATATTAAATCTTTTAACGCAAACTTTCAGGAAACCAAAGTACCACTTTATCAAAAGTTATATAGACTAAAAGTTGAACCAGCACGTGACCCCGAACAGCTACCCGTATATGCGCATGTCAAAGATGCAATACCCTTTCTCAAAAAAGGAGGTTACGCATTTCACTGTGAAGTAATTGATGCTTATCCACGTATTGCGAAACTTTTTGATGCCGAAGATATTTGTGATTTACGAGCAGTACCAGGAATGTTACAAAAGGAAGTAATGAATTGGATAGTGCCCAAACAGAGTCAATATTCGGAAATATTTCGTATTGTGTAAGAAAACTATTATTTGTGCGTATGTTGCTTTCCCAGATTTACTTGGCCCTATTGTAAATTCTTTATATTTAGCTATTTTTTGTAACATAACTATTAGACCAAAAAATTACTAGGCATCTTCATACATAATAAATTGCACACTTAACTTAGCATAAAGCATAGCAAATATGTAGCACATCAAACATTTGACATACATTGTTTAATACGCAATATAACACTCAACACTAAAACAAAATTATTTGTGAAGACCCCTATTATAAACGATTTATAATAAGTGCCTTGCATTTCAGTTCGGATCAAGCTCGTGAAGCTGGACTCGTGAAACGTACGTTAGACCTGTTGCAAGCTAAGAAACCTCCATGCCAGGCATTATACAGAGTATATCCTATAAGTTTATCGGGAGTATTGAGTGCTTTTTTTATGTTGATAGGTAAAAGACTTTTATATAAATAACTTAAAGTTATTTTCAACACGATCTTTTCAATTTCAGGTGGATATATATGTGCCTCAATTGTATTGATGATCGAGTACAACACTGAAAAGCAAAAACGAAAAATTCAAAACATTTGCTTGAAATGAGTTACGTACTGAAACGTATTTATGTCGGTTTTAGCTTAGTTTATCCAAATGTTAGCTGTATACATACTCCTACGTATGTATGTATGTATGTATGTACATCATATGTAAAGCCATGCACTTACCCAGTAGGCAAGGGCAGGAGCTAGCAGGCCTTCCTTGGTAAGATTAAGGCCTTGCCACTTCCTTTCAAACTTACTTTCCTTTTTTATATGAAACGTCCCGATAAAACAGGCCTTCTTTAGCAGGCCTGATAGAAATACTCTTTAAGCAGGTCTTCCTACATCGCTTGCGTCAAGAACCATTCTAAGGCCGCTTACCGTAGAAGGGGTCACAGAAGTACTTTGAAAAAATGAAATCTTAATACGTCGTGGGACTCTTAGTTAAATGCTTTTTTTTTTAACTGCGTCAATCTCCCTTGCGTTGATATTTTTTGTGAAGCTTTCTTAATTTATAATTTGACATTAAATAATACACAACACTCTACCCACTTTAACATATCATTAAACAGAAGACCAGGCCTAGCAACATGCACACCGTTCCTTACTTCTAACCATTTATCTACTTTTGATGTCGTATAAGTACAATGCAAAATGACAAAAGAGTAATGTCGAATCATAAAACATTGCAAAACATGAAATAAAAAAATACATGAAGTTCTTCTTCTTTGCCTTCTAATATCAAGCCTTATAGCACTGCTGCTGTGGGAAGACCTTATATCACTGCTGCTGTGGGAAGACCTTATATCACTGCTGCTGTGGGACGGCATAATAGCACGCCTACTGTGGTAAGGCTTAATAGCATTTCATGAGTATACACTCAATGGAGTGTAACTATTCTGCTAATTAATTATAAAATTATAAAATCCACTTATTGTTAATATTGATAGATTGTAAATCAAAACAAAAATCATAATAAAAAAAAAATGAGCATACATGTTTTTTATTTGCATGATAATTTAGTTTTGAGAAGGCTTCTTACAATCGCAGCAGTGCTTGCAGGCCTTCTCCGGGGAAGGCCTTGTTCAACTGCCTGCTGGGTAATTAGCAATAAATACATGGAGTAAATACAACATAAAAATTTATAAAAATTTCTGCAAAGTCGCAATTAAGTCTGTGAGATAGGTCCTCTACAAATTCAATGGGTCGGGAAAGGTAGGTATAGTTGGATATCATCAGCGTAAGCATGTACAGTAGAATTGATAGCAACAGCAAAAAATGTCGTTGATAAAAAAGGAAAATAGAAGGGAACCCAAAAATAGATCTTTGTGGAACGCCTGTGTCAATAAGTTTGAATGACAAAAAATGTGGTTCCCACCACGTTGCATTCTACCAAAAGACTTTCATAATATTTTGAAAGTTAGAACATTAATACTCTAAGACGAAATTTATAACAGATTTCACATAATAGAATAATTGTCATTGAAGCTTCAGTTTCATACAATTTTTTAATTATAAAGTCTTAGATTGACAATAGATATGTTAAGCACTTACATTTAAGACTTAACAGGATTCTGAAAACTTTTTATTTAACACTAAACTGATTGCCAAAATCACCGCATATGAAATATCACTGAAATAACTTTACCAAGATAATAGAAAAAGGGAAACGGTAGTAAAATTAAACACAGCTGATCACATTTGGTCAGTGTTGCCGTTTTGGCCCACTTTAGCCAACATTTGGCCCTGGGCCCGATCCATCCTCATTTGACCGCTTTTTCCACTTAATTTCAAGGAAATTAAATAAAATTTAGCATTTTGTTCAACAAACAACACCATCGATACCGATTATTACAAAGAAAGATATACGTGACAACTATATATGTTTTAAGATGCAGGCAAAAAGTTTTTTTTTTTCGAAAATATACCGGGATCCCACTCTGTAACATACTGGATTTTTAGAGAATTATTTTAGCTACCACAAAAAAAATTCAAGATATACAATCTTTATTTATTTTGTTTTATTTAAGTATAATGAGGGATCCTTAAGCTTCGAGACGCAAGGCATCTTAAATTTGACAAGCTTAAGTCACATACAGTTTAAAGTCAAAGATTGGATGTCATTAAATTGAGTATAAGAGAAATTATAATTTTAAATAATATACAAGACAAAACTATGTTAAAAAAATATAATGTTAACTATCAGTTATCAGTAAGTCAACTTACAAATACAAGATAAGTAAAGAAAGTTTTTGGGGGAAGCTGAGGCTTAAACAAACAAAATTAATTAAAAAAAAACTAATGATTAGAATAATAATTCAGGAGTTGAAACTTAAATTGCCGTGCGTTATTTAAATTATGGAAACGTGTTTGTAAAGCATTTCAAAGGCGAATGGAATAGATATAGATAGGACGTTAAGATTTTGTGTTTGAATTGAGCGATTTGTTTCGCTCGAGCAGAGCGGACAAATTAGAGACGTGAATAAAGATATTCTGGTTTTTTGGTGTAGATAATTTTATGAAGCTGCAACAGTGTATGTATTTTCAAGATGTTTGTAAACGAAACACTAAAAACTTTTTACGAGTTGGCATAGATATGATCGGAGCGGCTTAGACCATAGTTTCAGCCCAAGTCTTCATTCAATCCAAGTCTTCATTAAGATTTGCAGCCCTAGAATTGATGCTACGGAGGTCATTACATGTGTGTAGTTGAACATCGTCCCCATATATTTGAACTACAGTACTCAAGAACTTTTGGTAGGTCATTAGGCATTCATACTTACTACCTGTAATTTGTTCGAAAGATATGATTTCAACAAATGAATTGCAACTTTAGAGAACTCCAAGTAGCTTTCAAGTTTAGAAAATAGAATGCTTTTGAGTGATCTAAAAGTGTTGAAACACTTGCTGATCTTATGCCTTCCGAGACATTTGTCATACAACTATGTTTGGGTCTGAAACCCGGCCTAACTTAAAACTTTTTTTTTTGATGTTCCAAAAAAAAAATTTGTTTGGCAATATTTTGAAATCAAAAATTTTTGAATTTATCAAAAATTATTCACGATTTTTCTTTTCAATACGTTAGAGGTCACATGCAAGAAATTTAACCAAAATTTCTGAAATTGCATGAAATTCTTTGGATCACTTCCCATGGAAATGCTCTTTATATCTCTTGTTGTAATACATAAGTACGAGTAAGTATTTTAATTTATTAAATTACTTATTCTATAAACAAAAAACAAATAAATTTACATATATACAAATATGTATTGGATATTACATTTTGCAATGAATTATTACATATGTTTCTTAAAAATTAAATAAAAATAAAACCTTAACAAAATTTTCTATAACTAGGCCTTTTTACTGATCGAAAACATTTTTTCATCATGTGTATGTTCGTGTGAACTGAGCCTTAGAATTGTGCGTGTTGACAAGCCTAACTGTCCACATCTTGGATCGTGTGAACTGCCCTAATGTTATTATCAGCTGTTTTATCTTTTCAAACTTCAACTTTGTTATCAGAGACTAATTTGTTTATTATATTTTGGAGGTACAAAATTAAATTTAGAATTTTTTGATTTAAGGAATTTTCGATTTATCAATCAAAATTTTACTATATTTTATCTTCAAGTGTTTTATATTTTGTGCAGTTTTATAATTTTTTACATTTTTTTTTCTTTTTAAGCAGTTTATGGCATTTTTATAAAACAAGTGTAAATTTGGCTTCATAACATTAGAACGCTCCTGAGTTTTTTTCCAAAATTATGGTTAACCGCTTTTTAGCACGCACCGCCGTCCCATTATGTAACGCTATAGTAAAAAAGGTCTTCGAGCCGCATAAGCGAAGCGTATTCAGTTTCGGCAACGCCGCAAAGTAAAGACGTCCATTATTTTTAAAAAATGTTACAAATTGTCTTTTTTTAGAAATCTTGGACAATGCAATGTTGTTGAACTTGGTCGAGTTTCAGCAGAGCGTTCGGTACCTGACCAAATACGCAAGCCGGACTATTATTATCGGGCCTCGCAACCTGGTAGCACTTTGGGAGAGCCAGAAATTAAGAGCAATGAACAAATTCACCGCATGCGTGCCAGTTGTAAACTTGCTGCCACAATACTTAAAGAATGCAGTTCAATAGTGAAGGTAATACAAAGTAAAGAAAACGCGTAACTTTTAAAAATTCGAATAACAATTTTTCTATTATGCTGAATTAAACGACTTCTGAGACTTATAGTTTTAAAGGCAAACCTAGTTGATGTATACATAGTTGAAGTTTTTGAAACATTGCCGATGACTTTCAAGTTGCTGCAACAGCAACAAATCTTAACTATAACTCACAAAAAATTAACTGTCAATGTGTCTTGGTTTGATCGTTTCTGGTTCAGAAAACAGCAGCTTTTAGAATAGTAGCAGCAAATCAGCTTCACATAAATTGCGGCATTGAATCTCAAATGAAAGAACTCACATCATGGTCAGCGTATCAATGATAGAAAGTTAACATGCTTTATTATCGTATTTGCGGATTCGTACAATAAACTCAGACCTCTACTGCGGTTTCCGAATTACAAATGAAAAGCGAATCTTTTGTTTATTGATTGTGTACTGATGGCTGGTATTGTGTAGAGCGTTTGTCGATGGTTTGTGGACTGCGAACATCATTTTAGTTAGTCGATATTTGATTTTAAAGGCTTTCATATTGACATAAAATCGGCACGTTTTTATTTTTCGATTTAGTATTGCGTTTTTAAAAATACTTTTCACTGTTCTTATCTCGTTTTTGCTGATCAATTTTGGTTCGATGTCAGGTGATTGTCCTTCCATGCATCTACAAAGACCTCTTCTGCTAGCTGCGCCTTTTATCTTTTTTCTGTAAATTAAACACATTGAATTAAATTGCCCTCAAAAACAGCACGTGCTCCATGTAAACCAAATTTGAACCAAAAGCAACTCCAACCACGTTTTTTTAGAAAAACTAGTCTCCTTTTCCACAAAAAGTCACTTATGTCTGACTTAGTAAATATCTAATGTCAAACCGCTCCTCGCAAATATGCTTAGTCCTCGCGCTCTATTTCCATTATATTTGCTTCTTGGTAAATCAACTCCAACACAAGTACAAGTAAAATTATGATTTTATATCCTTATGCTGTGAGAGTAGAACTACAATTCGTTTGATCGAACTGGTGGATAAAGTTCGAAAAGGCGAACACATATGTTTTGTAAACAAAACATAATACAATCATAAAGGTCGAAGTCGAATACAATTTTCAAATCTTATTTTAACCAACTTCCTACTATCAAAATATTTATGAATGGCATGTGACTGTAAGGAACAACAGATACTTTAGTTTTCGAGCACCAACCTCATCACTGACAGCAAACGTTAAAAAAATTTTGTCATTGTGTCTTTTTGAAATCCAAATATACTACATAATAGGTCTTATAGGAATATATTTCAAGAGTACCTCTTGAAACGATTTAACTAAATACGCATTTTTTTTAAATTACTTATTTTAGGAAGGTATTACAACTGATGAAATCGACGCATTTGTTCATGATAAAACTATTAGTGCCAAAGCTTATCCTTCACCGTTACGCTATGCGGGATTTCCCAAATCTGTATGCACATCAGTGAATAATGTTGCCTGCCATGGTATACCCGATAATCGCGTATTACTAGATGGTGACATCATAAATGTGGACATAACTGTATTCCTGAATGGCTATCATGGTGATTGCTCAAAAACTTTTCTCGTTGGTAATGTAGATGCACGTGGTCGTTATTTGGTCGATTGCACATACTGGTGTTTGGAACAATGTATTAACTTATGTGGACCTAATGTACAATTCAATGCAATAGGTAACTTTATTTCGGAATATTGTGATCAGCGAAAAATCGGTTTTATTCCTGCATTTGTTGGCCATGGTATTGGCAGTTATTTTCATGGACCTCCAGAAATTTTGCATTATAGTAAGTTTAGTAAAAGTAAGTTAGCGTGTTTGCTATTCTTATTGACAAATAGTCGTAAGGAGTGCACGAAAAACAACAAAATGTTCATTTAATAATTTAGCAAAACGCCTATACTGCAATTGAAAAATCTAGATCACGTTAATTATTTGATACTAAGTTTAATGCAGGGTGGTCACTAAAAAACTGAAGGGTTTGAAAAACTCACAAGTTGTTTGTTTTCAATCTTTTTTCCTTTATTTTTGAAGGGTAGAGCATCATTCCTTTGGAGATTAAAAAAACTGCATACGATTTCCAGCATTGCTTTTTCTATACCAGCGAAGGATTAATTATACAAACTCAGAGCAAATACTGGCAACAAATTAATATCTTTATCTTCACGATACCATGATATGGAGCTACTACTCAATCTGCCATGGTGACGATAAGCTTCCCGCAAGAAATTTTTCGTAAGAAAAAAGTTTAAAAAGAGTGCTGAGCGTGTGTGACCTCCGCTTTCAACTGATTTGACGGCACCAGACTACTTTCTGTGGGGCTACCTAGTACAATTGTGGAGCCTGCGAACATTTTGTATCTGAAACTATTTCAAAGGTCATGGAAATGCTCTGGACATTTGAGGCATGTTATGTTTCACACATAATTTTGGAAAAAATCCGTTAGGTTTCCAAATAAAATAATTCAGTCGATTAGTGGCGACCCTGTAACAACCTTGGTTTTATTTTTCATTTTATAGAAATTCAATTGAAGGTTAAAATTTCAATGTGAAATAAAACGTGTTGCATTTTGATAAGCGGGTGATATTGTTTTTGAGATGATATTGAAACATAAACATTATACTTGGAGAATTACATCGGTGTCAGATAACAGCTGTTTGTTTTTAAAATGTGAAAATATATCGTTTAATTTAAATTGTAACCTCCAATTGAATATCCATTATTTTATCCAAGGTATTAATTATTTACGTTTTCTCTACTTGTAGAAAACAAAGTGCTTGGTAATATGAAACCGGGCATGACATTTACCATTGAACCTATATTAACCCTTGGAGGACCTGAAGTAGAACTTCAGGAAGATGGCTGGACGGCCATGACCGTTGACGGCGCACGTTGTGCCCAATTTGAGCACACAATTTTGATAACTGACAAAGGTGTTGAAGTTTTAACTAAAGTTTAATGCGAAATGTACATAGACGATTTTTTTTTAAGAACACGGCTAAAGTTTCGAAAATTCGAATAATAAATTTCATCATACATATAAAAGAATGTCTCGATATTTTATATTTATTTTTTTTTTTTTTTTTTAATATACGGTACTACATTTGTTTATGTGATTTAATTTCGGAAACCAAGCAGTAAACTGTGTAAAATGTAAAAAAATCTTCATTTTCCCCAACCCACGATTACCACGATCATTTTGTTTAGCAGAACATTTTTAAACTTATTTCTTTCCTTAACTAGTGCACACTGCTTGCGAAGGTTTCGGTGGTGGCTTTTGTATTGGAAGGAATAGTTTGAATTCTGGCGGTAACTCGTCTTCGGAATACAAGCGATCTGAGAAGTAAACGCGTCGTATGCGACAATTCGCGTGTATTTGTACACGCAGTGTTTCAACATAGTTGGTGCCATAGGCGCGTCTCGTAAAATCAGACAAATTAAATTGAATTTGATTCCAACCCTCATCTAGACGCATGGGCATTGTACAAATGAAAGGCTTTACACGAGTTGTCGACTGATAGTTGCTCGCGCGAAAGCGTCTGCGAACATTTTTGTCATCAAGAACCTAGAAAAAAAGAAGAAGAATTGATCTTACTATATACTTATTTTAGAATTTATTTTTGACTTAAAGCATTTAATAAATAGCGCAATAAACTAGAATTATTTACTTGGTAGCAGGTAATAACAGCTTTTAACAGAATATGACAAAAAGAAAACGTTGAAACTGTAATCAATTAGGCTTCCTCCCCAACATCAGAAACGGACTTACTACTTTTACTAGTTATTATCCATTAAAAAGCGCGATGACGTCCAAATCGATACACCCATGATTTTTTCATTAAATTAAATCTATGTACCTATGCCAATGTCAGCCTACTGAACTTATAGATGTACGAAAATCGGATTTTAAAACTAAAAATTGGAGATTAGCAAGGGTTAAACTCGATACGAAACAGTAGCATCCTGCTACAGACTGACCTTAGTTGTAACAGTGTGTATTTTATACATCGTGGCACTTTTATTTCATTGACCACAGGGATAGTCGACATTTTGGTATGCCGACTTCTTGTCGTTAAACAACTTTCTGCGTAGATGACTTTGAGGGTTGCCCCAGAATTAAGTTGGTGCGCGTGATTTTGGATGTTTATGGCATTTTGATATATGCTTAGCTCTTTTTAGATGGTAGTCTGTCATGCGTTAGATAGCTGACTTGGAACCTATTCCATTGAGTATTGTAGTTTATCACAGAAGCTTTTGAAGTAGCAGGTTAGGTTAGGCGCGCTGTCCAGTAAACTAATTTTCAGACACACATACAACAGACTTGTTTCTTTGTGTAACATTCAAAAGAAAAAATCAGACGACTCCGCTGCTCTCTCACCAATTTGGATTCTTTATCAAAAATGATATTACATATCCTAGTGTTGATTAAGTCAGCTAAGTAGATTATTGAAAGAGTCACCTCCCAACCGTCTAATCCTAATATTACAGAGAGCAGGGCAATTACAGAGAAGGTACTCAACACTTTCCTATTCGTCGTCGTAGTAACAGCTTCAGAAAACAGAAATCATTGCAGGTAACAACATATCGCCATGTCACATTGTTCACCAAACTAGTTTACTCCAACGGATTTCTATGCAACATTTAACTTGCAAGTGTTATACCCACCCATTTGTTGTCGCTTAGTAAAGGCAGTGATGTGCCATGTCTAGCGACCTCGTCAGAATTCTCGATTCCCTTAAGCGCTTACAGCAAGCGATTTAGGACATTTTTATCTCCTATTGGTATGGATGGAAAGATTAAAAGGTTATCGAAATTGACGCCACTAACCTTTGAGTGACTCGCGAGCAGAATCGCCTACCTTTCTAATACGTCGGTGAGGTTGTAAGTCATGTGGTCGGTGAGACTTTAGCTAAAGTTTTTTTATAACATTCTTTGGTCAGGATGATCACTCAAGGTGGTCTATTTAATGGGTCCAATGGTTATAAGAACGGAGGATGACCTTATATGCAATAGTTTAGGCAAAGGAGGGTAGCAATAGATTAAATCTTTACCGGAAGAGGTACTAAAAATTAAAAAGGCTGCTACACTCCTACACCACCCCACTTAAAAATAATATATATATAAAAGGAATTATATTCATATTCGATCAAAAAAAAAGTTCATACAAAGGATTATTTCCTAAAAATGTATAACATTACATTGATGTGCAAAATCATTCATAAAATAAATACGTTATTGCTACTGCAACTCTCGGAAATGACAATGTCAACAGGAATCCTAGTAGCCATTTGTCATGTAAATTCAAGATGAAATAATAAAATTTGACATTTCACGACAAAAAATGTGAATTTATGAAGCAAGTGTGAAAGAATTGCACCTCTAAGCTTTATAATTGACTAAAGCCCCAGACCTAACAAACTTTTCACTAAAAAAAACAAATCTATTTCCATGCCAACCAATTTATGTTACCACTTACCTGCACTTCAAATGTGAAATATTTTTTCATGTTTTTAATTATCATCACCAGGAATGGCAATTTGATTCCTAAGGTCTTTTTTGGATCTGCGGGGCATGTTATAAATGTTGTGCTCACATTGGTGCCAACTATTTCGAGTACCAAACTTTGGATGTCATTATCGGTGATGCGTTTGATGTGTCCATTACGCACTTTTTTATCCCAAATCTGTAGCGGTTTGCTCCCAATACTGTACAGAATTGAAAGAAAACCCGACTGGAACGTATTTTTAAACATTGTTTTAACTTCTTTGTTAATTTATTGGTGCAGAAATTCACAGATTTTTTTTCTATCGACTTTTCGCGTAATTTTTATAATTTTTATATAAAATTTTTAATGCCAAAAGAGATATGTATATTTTATGCGTTTCGGAAAGTTTTGATTTTGCTTGTGAGGTTATGTGTTATTGTTTATGTCGATAAATTGAACAGGGTTGCCATAAGCGACACAACAATTTTGAACCAAGTTATGAATGAAATGTCAAAAGTCATTTGCTAATGTGATGTCAGACTCATAAAAATGCTAAGATTTTCTTTTTACATTTTAAGGGACTCATTTCAAGCAAGATCGAATCTAGTTTTGTATGGTAAAATTAAAAGTTTTTTTATTTGCTTTACTGCATTAATTTTAAATAAAAAAACAGCAAAGTTTCCACTTTACTGTTCCACAGAACCATAATAGACTACTTGCTATTTAATACTTTTAAACCAATGATTTTTGACTTTATCAAACGACAAACGACTTTTTATAACGTCCGTCCATTTGTTGCTGTCTTATTTTGCATGAATTATTGAATTCTACCTATATAAAGGGTGTTTTTTTAGAGGTTTGTTTTTCGAATAGAGATAAAACTGGCATTTTATGATCAAATCTGGCAACTCTAATGTCATTTATGTTCAGTTTGGTTTGCCATTTTATCATGAACAGGTTGACAAAAGAATAACGCTTGCAAATTGTGCAAATTTATTTCGAAAATAATGGTTCAGTTCGCGAAGTTTACCGCAAGCTCCGTCCATTTTATGGTCGACATAATCGTCCATCAGAGCAATTAATTCGGTTAACCATGGATCGTTTTCGCACTACGTTTACTCTATGTGATAATACGCATCCGCAGGGATGTCGAACAGTGCGCACCGAAGAAACAATTGCCGCTGTAGAGCAAAATGTTGAAGAGGACCCGAATGAATCGATTCGCCACCGTGCACAGCAATTGGAGCTTTGTCCATCAACTTTATGGAAGATTTTGCGCAAAGATTTTGGCTTGCGACCTTACAAGATCTAGTTTGTGCAAGAATTAAAGCCGCGAGACCATGCAATGCGTCGTGATTTTGGTGTATGGGCCGAAAATGAGATTGATCTCGATGCTGATTTTCATCGCAAAATTTTGTTCAGTGATGAGGCTCATTTTTGGTTGAATGGCTACGTCAACAAGCAAAATTGCCGCATTTGGAGTGAAGAGAATCCACATGAGACCCTTGAGACGCCATTACATCCACAAAAACTGACTGTTTGGTGTGCTCTATGGGCTGGTGGAGTCATTGGGCCATACTTCTTCCGAAATAATGCTGGAGAGTCAGTTACCGTTAATGGAGACCGGTATAGAGCCATGATAACCGACTATTTTGTTCCCGAATTGGATGGCATGAATGTGGATGAGTTGTGGTTCCAACAAGACGGCGCTACATGCCACACAGCGCACGTCACAATCGATTTATTGAAGGAAACATTCGATGAGCGCATATTTTCGCGGAATGGACCTGTCAATTGGCCACCAAGATCGTGTGATTTGACACCATTGGATTATTTTCTTTGGGGATATGTGAAGTCGCTCGTCTACGCCAACAAACCAGAAACGTTAGGGGACTTGGAAGCCAACATTCGTGGCGTTATTGCCGACATACGGCCCCATATGCTCGAAAAAGTGGTTCAAAATTGGACCTGTAGAATTGGCTTTATTCGAGCCAGCCGCGGCAGCCACATGCCCGAAATCATATTTAAACATTAATGGCAATATCCTTCCAATAAAGCCAAATTGATGGACATTAAAACGATTTTCTTGTGTTTTATTTCAATTCGAAGCTCTATACCTCTAAAAAAAACACCCTTTATTAACAAAAAAAAAACCGAAAGTGGCCAGCTGGAAAATAAATAAATCTAGTTCCAAAGTGTTGGATGTCTAGCAGGTAGAGCGTGCTAGTTACATTCAAGCTTCTGAAGCTAAGCCAACGTTAGTCTTTGTTAGATTGGCGGCTTAGTAGCTACTTAGATGCACTAATTGTCACATTGTCCCTTCGGAGTGTAGGTGTCTTATCAGCAAAAACACAAGAAAACAGTATCTTAACGATATTTAGTATGTGATTTGTGGGTTCTTAAGAGTCTCTCCTCCATCCGAAATTAATTTTCAACCATATGCTATTGGTCCAATACATTATGTACTTTCCATAAATAAGGCCAATCAAACGGCGAGGTATAACCCCCCGCCAACTCTAGTTTCAACCTCTTCGCATCAATTTCTGCAATAATTTTTTTTTTTATTAAATGAGGCCTAAATATCTAGAAAGCGATATCCTTTCAACTTCCAAAAGCCATTTTCAGCCTTTTTGCACCAATTAGTTCCAGAAACTTTTTGTCTTTCAAAAAAGCCGAAACACCACTGGGGAAACCTTTCCTCCTCTGCTTCTAAAGTACATGTTCACTTTTGACTTGATAGCGATTCTTTATTATTCAATATGACTTTAAAGGCTAAAATGCAGTTAGAACACTTGTACTTTGCAATTTTATGTTGAAAGCTGCAGTTGGAACATAATGCACACTGAGATCTTTGAAACAGGAAGAGGCATCCCAACTTTGAGAGCACCAAACGAAAGAGTGATTTCTTCACTATTGCATATTAAAGAAAATAAAACAATTAGGAAAATTAGTGTTAACTCCACTTGTTCGACAGTCCGAGATTATAATACATGCGTACATCTCTCACTTAAATATGCTTGCCTGACAAAAGGAGCATCATCTCTATTTGCTCCATTTTCAAAAAAGGTGCAGAACTATTGAGACACATATTTGTAAAACACATATAGCTTATAAGGTCCTGTTCTAAGCATTATCTATATCAGGGCCTGAAGCCGTAACGCACCACACTTTCTTGTGATTTTCTTAACCTTATGCTGAAACAGCTACTGCGTAGGGTCAGAATGAGTGCTAAAAAAAACTACAATACAGGTAGTCCCCGACTTACGACCGTTCGACTTACGACTATTCGCACTTACGACCAATTTTTTTTCAATTTTTTTCATAGAAAATGCTTAACATAGTTTCGGGGAGTCCCTAAAATATGTATATGAGAAAAAATTAAAAAAAAAAACAGTAGTATGTACAAGGATTCGATTTATTTCAGTACAAATAATACGTTTGTTTAAGTGAATCATTTTATATCATCCCAAAAATGGCTGGAACTAGTAGTACAGTATGTATGTAATATTTTTCTTTAGTTATTTTTTATGAAACTCGACTTACGACTTAATCGACTTACGACCGATGACTAGGAACCTATCTCGGTCGTAAGTCGGGGACTACCTGTATTTCTTAAAAATCTCTCCAGGTGACAGGTATTCAGATCCGTTCATGAGATTGAAAATATTGCGAAACAAGTAGAACTGGCGTTCAACAAAGCCTAAGCGGACACTGATCAGAGCAAAATACAGGTCCTAGGACTTTTGGCAGGAAAATTTTGTGATTGTGCCCAAGCTTTTCAATCTTTTCCTGGCTAAAACGTTCGTTACAGCTGTATATTAGGTTTTTCATACGAGAACAGTGCATAGAGAAGAAGATTCAACCGAGAAATCTTAGAGCTATACAATGATGTAAACATAACTCAAAAGATAACTGCATTAGTGCTCATACATCGAGCGAATATAATAGAACATACCAGCTATGAGGATCATTAATTTACAGCCGCCAGTTTGGAGGAAGAATGGCAAGCCCAACACTCGTTCCAGTAACCAAGGTCTTTGTGGATCAGATTTTCTGCATTATCTAGAAAAGCTTGCGCACAGTTTCAATAATTTGGCTCAAACTAAGTTTGTTATTCAGGACTCTTTCTCTGCCTATCACCACGCTGTCACAAATCTTATACTCGAGAGAGTATAATATGTTTTAACCTTGTCAACTTTCGCTGCATTAAACTTTAATTCTGCCTGATTCCTAAGTTATACATAAGTCAATAGAAAAACAAATTTACAAATATTAAAGTTTATATTTTAGTCTGAATAATAAATATTTATAAAACATATTAACTTATTCATTATTTTTAAGCCTAATACTTTTTTAGTTTTTTTTTTTGCGAAAATGCCGCTACTAAAGTTATTAAACATATACCCTCCCTACAGCAATGGATTGTAGTTTACTTTTTCACAGCACCAATGATGATCAAAATATACATAAAAATATTTATGATGTCAAGATAAAGATTTAATGCGGCAAATATGTACTCTTCTGGACTAATTGCGTACTTGTGATCGCCACCCATCATAAGTTGAGTATCGTAAATCAAGTACATTGAAAATAATAATGCACCTAATGAACCATACAGCAAGACCATTACTTTACCCGGAACAAAAATAGTAACGATACCAAAAATGAAGAATACGACCAAGGCAACAAGAAGAACGCCACCACACATAGTGAAGTCGAACTTAGTCTGGAATGCGAACAATGTCAAGGCGAGACATACTGCAGCTGTTATACCAATTGCCATCATGACCTGTATAAAAGAAAATTTACAACATTAAATGTTTTCAAAAAATTACACCAATACAAATTACCTCATACGGAGCATATCTTCCAGCGGATACTCCCAATAAAAATGATTCCGCTGCAGTAAAAAGAAACAAAAATATGAAGTTCATTGGAGTTTTGCGTCGTACGCCCTCGCAGCAAGCCATTGCTATCATAGTAACAATCAAAACAGCTAAAGCGATCCAAAAAATATAAGGATTACGCTCAGCAAAATTTTGCGTTGGCTCATTGTATACAAATAGAGTTACAAATCCAAAAGTAATAAGAAGTTGAACCTGCAAAAATTTAGTTTAGCATATTGCAATTGTTCCAATGGTCCAGTGTGTTAAGCTTTTCAAATTACATAGTTTCTACAGTTGTAACAGTGATTTTAAATATTTTAACAAAAATTCTTAGGGAAGCCTGAACCAATCTGGATGAAGTCGTGGTTTTGTGAACACGAGCACACAACCAAACGTATGTAACAATACGTTACTATCGACAGCTTTTCCTTGTGGTTTCTTTATTTCTAACTTAGGAAATAAACTACGCCAACGCGTCAACGTACATGATTTTCGGCAAACACTTCCTTTCAACTCAACCCGAGGTTTTTTGGCGCTGTCAACCGTTTTTTTTTTTGTTTTTGTTCAAGTCGAATGATTTGGAAAAGCTCAGAACACGAACGATGCGAAGTTCAAGAAGTTGGCGTGACGGTTGAATGGTTAGTAGCCAAACGAAGTTCCAACAACTCTCAATATTCGTTCCAAGCAGGGGCTTGCATAGATTTGCATTCGTTTCGTCATAATACTTGTGAGGAATAATGAGGGTAACACTGACTAAAATTTGATATAAATATTTGCAGTTAAGCTATCAAGCCATTCGTCAGGAAGTTGCTCTCCTTTCCAATTACAATAGAATCTTTAATAAAAATATTAATATTCGCCTTAACAACCCACCCCGGGGTTGCAGGAATGGTAAATTATATTCTAGATGCTTTGCTATTGAGTTGTGAGCTGATTGTATGCAAAATTTTACAGATATACATTCTTAATCTTTCGAATTTTGTATTCGATACGATTCGGATTGGTACCGTTGACACGTTTTTGAATCATGCATTCGACACACTTTAAAGTTTTCCAAGTAACACGCTGTAGCATATTGTAATTTATGAGAATTCAACTGAATCGCATCTGGAATTTTATTATCTAAGACGTCTATAAGGACTTATGCTTATCGCCGCTCTCGGATAAAAAGGCCCAAAGTCATTTTTTCTCGAAAGTGACTTTTTTATCGATAAATCGATTTCCCGCCGCAATATTTTATCGATATTGGTATCGTTAGTTAGATAAAGGTCTAAGCTTAAAAACATATGCGAAATCTCCTCAGTAATCCACCCAAAAGAGTGGAAGGGACAAATCTATGTTTACATTTATGTCCATAATCCTATAACGTCTGTATCGATTCTTAAAACGATGAAGTAATCACATGGGCTATAATTATGGTATTCAAAACTTGATGTAAGTGCTTTAATATACAAAATCGAATATTCCAATTTTTGCTGCAAATGTTCAAGAGTCAAAAAATCATTGATGCAAATGACATTTGGGAAATCTCTCGGTATTAATGTTTACGTCGTAACCTCTCCTAACTGACCCACTAAAAATTTTGGGAATCGCATTAGACGAAACTTCTTTATTTTAGATTTTAAAGTTTTTTCTCCTCCTGTGAAATTTCAAAAATATGAGTTAGGGCCTTTCTATCCGAGAGCGATATTATGTGCTTATGGGTGAAGACAACCAAATATCCTAGAGTTTGTTCACATAATTGTTATTGTTTGGTTCCTTGAAAGCTAGTTAAAATCTTTTGTGAACCAGGATATTTTTTTTATTGTGAAATTCGACCTGACTAAACCCATACTCAGCTTAAGAAAATGACAAAGCTCTTTGAAAAGCTAAACTATACTATAATTTATCATATCTCACCATCAGAATCGAATACACTTTTCGTATAAATCCTTTGCGAATGCTTTGATCATCGAACTCGAAGTTCTTAGCTCCTTCGACATCGTTACCTGTAGAAGTTAAAAAAGATCGTCATGATTATGATAACACACAGCCCAAAGGATTAACACCTGTTGGTGCGATATGAACACCTGCAGGTGTGTAACCTCTTTGATGTGGAAAGTTCCCATTTTACTAGCCAAAATCTTATGGCTGACTATCATATAATTGCTGATTTGAATCTGAAAGCATATAAGAAACCTGTAAATATTAATAAAACCAAAAATAATTAACTATACATATTGTATGCTTTTCTAGAAATCCTACATACCTTCATAGATACAAACCAACTTGCCAATACAATAGCTAGTACAAATGGCAAGTGATAGCGTTATCTTCCTACGAGTCGATACTTCAGATACCCCGTCGTATCCTACCAATAACATTAATATGCGAGTATTTTGAGACGAAATTCGTCATCAGTTTTAAATGAAACAAAAATGGTTTAGTTTTTAAAATAGAATTAAATGATAATGCTAGTTAGAATCGATTCTATTATATAAGTGCCATGAATAATTTGTTTGAACGAAACCGTTCAAAAGAATTAAATTATATAGTATTTTTCATGTACTTATTTGCTCACAAAGCAGGTACAAAGGGCGACTCGATTTTAGTTTTCAAAACATTTTCACTACAAAGACTTTCTGAATATGAACCACATGGCACTTGATTGTTTTGAAATTAACAATTAAACGAAATTTCGAAATTATAACTAAATATATGAGACTGTATCCTTGACTCGAAGATAAAGATATCACTGACTGGTAAAAAATCTTAATTCTTTCCTGCTTCTTGGTAGTTATGCATTTTCACAATTCTCAATTATTTATTTAAAACTAAAATGAAATGCTAAGGAGTTTTAGCTATAAGAAAAACACTACAACTTTAGTGCTTGATAATATTATACTAATAGCAATTTTCTCAATAACCCACTCTATCTTATTTTTCTTTATACTTCGTTTTTAGCTTATCGTAAACAATTTTTGGTAAAAAGTTAAAACCGCATATGTTACAAAATTTGCTTATCGTAAACAATTTTTGATTGAAAGCAAAGCCGCCCGCAAAAATTAACTTTACCTTTTCTCAAATTTAATTCAGTATTCAATTACGTGGGTTCAAATATACTATATCAAACGAAATCTCATACCCAGATTTGCGAAGAAATAAAGCATAGATATGTATGTAGATCATACATATGATATGTTTAAATATCAACTTAAGTGGTTATTACTGTGGATCACACAACTGTGCAGGTATAAAAAACAACGTGCTTATCTTAAGATAACAGCTATTAAGAGAGAGGACTGATAATTCAAATATTACATGTGTGAAGAGGAACATTGAGTGACCACACTTTCTAGCAACGAAATAATTGAGCAACTACATGTATGGACACTAATAACCAAAGGGTGAATTTCTTTAGAGTGATAGTAACACTTAAATTGAAATAAAACACATAAATTAAATGTGATTTCAAATCTTTTTTTATTTCAAATATTATCTTATTTTCTATGGGAATATGTGAAGTCAGTGAATTATGCTGATAAACCAGCAACAAGTGACGCTTTCGAAATCAATATAATGCGTTTTAATCGGAGGCAAGACCTCAATTGGGCATCACTTATCAATACGTAATATTTTTGATAACCTTCATGACATATTTTTTGCTAATGAAAAATTTTTATTTTCCCAAATAAAACTGGCACCCAAAAAAAAAAACCTACTGTAGTTCATCGAACGTGTCTACTGCTTCCTCAAGATCAATATTAATATTTTTCCAGTCAGTAAAATCTCAGAATTAAAAATTTATTAGCTAGTTGGTAAGCTTAGTGCTAGGAAATTTAAGTTTTTTTTTCATCTCAAGCTGAAATACGATCAAAAATAGAGTTGTAGAAAAACATTACAAAAATCATCAATGATATAGCCTAAGAGCCAGAGCCTGCCAGGCATACGTCAAAGTATAAAGACTGAAATTTTGTGTGTGAATTCTCATTACTGTAGCTAAGAACAGTTGGCTTAGTCAACTTTAAGTATTAGGGTTGGGATTGATATATTATATTCAAACAACAATTTTAGGACATTATTGAAAAAGCTAGACACGTCCGAAGAATTGTTGTACCATTGCAAAATCTATAAAACTGCGCTATGCACCTTGAGTGGTATTACTTACCGTCTGTTTTCCAAAAACAATTAGACTATTTTTGCTCGCTCGCTCTGGACTGATCTATTCAGACAAGTGCCGTTTAAACGGAAGAAAAGTTGAGAAGTTTTTATATGAAGACTCTGTTTTATTCAACCAAGTTTACGTCTGAAACAAAAAATAAAAATAAATATTCACAAATAAGAAAATTATTAATTAATTGTTTCGAAAATATAGCTTTTGCTCTCCGTGTGTGTATGTATGTACGTTCACATGTAGCTCCATATTGGCTGACTTTTATTGGCAGATGCATATGCGATGACCTTTTGTCAACTAATGAGTTATTGAGTTGACCAACTATTCGATTCCATTTAATATTCAGATGCTGATTAAAATAGTTCATATAAATTTTGCAATTTCAGCAGTTCGAAATCCTACCTATACATTTTTTGCCATTTCCATTAATATTGTACTAATATTCTACACTTTTACGTTATTTAATAATTTTCAAATATATTTTATACAATTTAATTTTATTACAATCACAAATATTTATTAATAAATAGAAAATCAAAATATATGAATAATGGATTTTTTTGTTAATGTTTATAACATCGTACTCTTATATAGAAAGAACAAATAAAATTAAATACGGTTTCCTTATATACCTCGAATAACTTCATAAATGGAAAATACAAGAAAATTGCAATTAATAAATTCATAACTTAATATATTTCATCACTTTAAAATTAAAATATTAAATTTATAAACATTTAAATATCTTAGATATTTGGTAATAAATATTGTATTTCTTGCCATTAAATATGTGTAAACTTGTTTGTTTTTACCATAAGTATTTTGGTAAGGTTTTAGATTTCTTCTTAAAGATTAAACATTTAAGAGGAACATTTTAGCTAGTAGTTAAAGCCAATTCAAAACAATACAAAAAAAAAACAAACAAAAAATCATTTAACAAAATTTTCCTCAAGCATTATTATTTGGGTTGTAACCAAAGCTATTTTCTTTACTGCACTGGTTTTAAATGGGACTTATGTTACTGAAGATTCTGTATGGTTCACAATGGAGCGTTGTCATAAAGAACACACCACCAATATCAACGGCAATTTTTTAAAAATTTATCATAGCTGCCTTAGTCCCTTGAAGCACCAATAATGGCCAAAATATACATGAAAATGTTTACGATGTCAAGGTAGAGATTCAATGCAGCAAATATATACTCTTCTGGGCTGATGGAGTATTTATGTTCGCCACCCATCATTAGTTGTGTATCGTAAATCAAGTAGATCGAGAATAATAATGCGCCACAAGAGCCATACACTAATGTCATTATTTTTCCAGGTAGAAAAATGGCAACAATCCCAAATATCAAAAACACGACCATGGCAACAAGTAAAACGCCGCCGCACATAGTAAAGTCGTACTTAGTTTGCATGGCAAATATTGTCAATGCGAGACAAACTGCTGCTGTTATACCGACCGCCATAAGCACCTTAAAAAAAGTCATAGTTAAAAATTTGTATAAATGTTCACATATTCTCTTTAAATTAGCATGGAAATAAAATTAAATTGATTTTACAGACTGTACTACAAAACAAAGACTCTGCAATATCCATCAAATGGAAAATTCATTACGCTTTTTGTCTAGACTGCGATTTATTAAATAAAATTTCCACTAAGCCCAATAGGCTGTGCAGCAGAAACAAAGGAATTTCAAGAATTAAGATATATAATTATTTTTTGCTTTATAACATTGTAAGAGTCCACGGGACTAATAAGATGACAAAGGGTATTATAATCATTACATATACACTGGAATGGACAAAAAAAGCGTAGTTAGAATTACAAATATCAAGTCTTAAGAACCGAGTGTTATCAAACATTTTGTTAAATTTCGTTGATAAACATTTAAGCTAAAAAATAGTTTTTCTTGCTTTAATTCAATTATGATTTTTGTTTCTATGGGAGGTACTACGCACACTTTATCAATCAAAGGTGCCATGCTTGTTTGCCCACCTTTCTCCAGTGCACGTGTATTAATTACATGGTTACATTGGCTCCCCATAGTTCAAATATCTTCGGGTTGGGAACATTTTTTTTTTATATGGAACAAGTTTAATTTTTTTCTTGAATGCCATATCAAACTTTATTCTGTAGACTGAATTCAAAACATTATTTCCAAATCATAAAAATTTATTTCTCTCAACACACAATTCAAGAACAACGAAAAGTATTGATGACCCCAAAAAACAATAACATCAATGTTGACCTCTCTACTACGTTATATTTCGTCACAAATTCGCAGCTCCCTCCCCTTGATCACGTTAGATAGAAAGACAAAATGCGCATACCTCATTCGGAGCAAATTTTCCAGCCGATACTCCCAAAAGAAATGATTCTGCTAAAGTAAATAGGCCAAGAAATATAAAGTTCATTGGAGTTGTACGTCGTACGCTCTCGCAGCAAGCCATTGACAGCATAGTGACAATCATAACACCCAAGGCGATCCAGAAGATATACCTATTTTTTTCTGCGAATTGCCGAGTCCCGCTATGGAAAACAAAAAGTGCAACAAATCCAAAGGTGACCACCAGTTGTCCCTACAAAGAAGTAAATTCAAAATTTATAATATATATATAATCAAAAAATTTGTTTTTTATTTTTCTAACTCACCATTAATATCATATATACTTTTCGTATAAATCCTTTACGAATGCTCTGATCATCAAATGAGAAGTTTTTTGGTCCTTCGGGATCTTCATAGCCGCCATAGCTTACACCTGTAGGAGGAGGTTGTACAAATCCGGGATTTGGTGGATAGCCACCTGGAGGGTAACCACTTTGTGGTGCGCCATAGCCACCTGCTGGTGGATATCCTCCTGCGGGAGGGTATCCTCCTGCTGGTGGGTATCCACCTGCTGGTGGGTATCCAGCCTGTGGTTGGTAACCGCCTTGGGGTGGTGGATAACCACCACCGCCTTGAGGGTAACCCCCGTAATATTGTTGATTTGGATCTGAAAATAAAACATTATAAAAGCCGTTAAGCAATTCGAAAACTTGAGTAAAAACAAATAAATATTTACATACATATGTAATGGAAAAATGGAAGGCTAAACCAACAAACCCTTTGACTGTAGCAATAATATTGAAATAACCTAAAAGTTTTTAGTTAAAAGGAATGGCATACAAACAATTTGTAATAATTACAAATCACTTATAAAACTATAACGCCTAGAATACAGACTTGTTGGCTTATCAACCCATAACTAATTTAAAGCCCTTTACATACATACAAAATAACTTTCTGATATTATATGGAACAAATTATGTTTTTCGTACGAGCCAAAATTAATACACTATACAAAAGCAGATAATGTTTATCGTACGAAATTTTGAATCAACATAAAAATGTTTGTTTTAAAATTAAAAAAATACAACCCTGGTCTTGATATATAGTGACATTTTTTTAGACTTTTAAGAGGAGCAGGACTCGTAAAAATTAAATGTTTTAAACAATTAGTTAAATAGCTATGAAAAATTGTTTTTTTTTTTTTTGAATTTCCAAACGAATAACTAAAGTTAATTTTATTGTCTTCTATATCATTCAAGTGTCATTCCAATCGGTTGGTTCGTTCAAGAGCGAAAAGATTATGTTTATAAAATTACCGACAACATAATATACGACTTTTTCAAAAAAGTAACACGTCGCGCAGAACTTTTTTCGTCACATCTAGTGGTCCCAAAATTTCCCCTTTAATATCTTAAAGTTTCATTTAGATCGGTGCATTTGCTCAAGAGCAAAAAACTTTTGTTTATAAAATTACCTAAAGTTTAATTTTGCAATAAATTTGTTAAAAAAGAAAGTATGGCTTGCTAAAGTTTTGTTTGGTCACATAGAGCTGTTTTTTCAACTTTTATTTTTGCAAATTATACGTATCCCTCCCATATCTCAAAATCTTGACCTGATTGAGAAAAATACTAATCATTTTCGAAATCAGTTGGTGAAGATCAGCAAAAGAGACCATCTTAAAACACTGCATTTTTTAAATTTATTTTATTGATATAGAAATTTTAATTTTATTCGTAAGTCAAATTAGCTAAACTTTCAATTTTCGCGTATTTTAGTTGATTTTTAACTTCCACAAAAACAAAACTACGTGCATATACGTGGATAAAATCATTAAGGCACTATAAGATTAGTATTTCGTCACTTTATTTATCACGATAATTTCTAAACTTCATTGAACTTGAAACTAAAACCTAGACCCAAGTCTAACTGAAGATAACATATTTTGTAAAAGGAAGCTTTATTTTAGAACACACAAAACTTGACGGAAATATCTTTTAATTTCGTTCCATATATGTAACTATTTAACAAAATTTATGTAACACTTTCCTACTGCTTGATATTGATGCATTCCGCTACTTTTTTATGAACAAAAAATTATTAGAAATAACTGCAAACTTCTACGATTATTAATCAAAAAAATACTAAAATAAATTTATAAGTACAAGTGCTAACAAAAAGATATCGTGCTTATCTTGAAGTAAAAGCAAGTGACGACAAAGCTGATATTATTCTGGAAAGGCCAATCACAACATTAGTCATGTATGCAGAAGAACTCAAAATGTTGGCAATTGTATTTTATTGAGTAAGAAATAAAATTGATTGACAAATTATTCACCATATAGTGAGCATAAACAGTAGTCACTTGATAAAGGGAATCGAATGATATATGAAACAGAAATAGTAATTATATACATATATTTTATTTCTCTACCCGCAAGGAATAAAACCTTAGGTGCATAATTTGTATGTTCAAAAATCCACAGTTTTTATAATTTTTTAGAAACTAAAGCTGAAATTTGTATTAATTGCTATAAAAACAAAAACTTGAATCATTGAACCTATTTTTTAGCACAACATATATAGACTCAACTGGTCGATTTTGAGGTCTAGCGTGATTTTAGTATAAAAAAGCTTCGACCAAAAACACTATATTTACTTTTTGCATATTATTGTGAAATATATATTAACATACATTTGCAGATTCTTGTAACTTCAAAAAATTATAAATAAATATGTACCATATGTATGATGGAAAAGATGAAATATATATTTAGATAGGCATATCATTCGTCTATTACTATATGTTCAATAAGACTTTGTTTCGTAATTTCTAATTATTAAAATTATATCACTCTATTTTCTATCACAAAAGGCCGCAATTTTTAATATTTTTCGATTAAAAAATGTTAGTAATTTAAAAAATAAATCTTCCCGATTTTCTTTAAATGACAATGGGAAGCTTGTATGGAGCGTTGTGTCCTAAAGTGAAAACTTGAACACTAATATTGAAAACATTTTTTTCCGTAAATGATAGTAATCATTTACATAGGTCTTTCGAAGAACTATATAGCAACTACATATGCATGAATGTATGTACAAACGAGTATGTACATATGCCCAAGTTACAACATTTGTTAATATACGCTGAAAATCGTAATAAATAAATAATACGTTTGTATATGTGACAAATTGGAAATATACAAGATATCTCTTCTTCCTACCTATCAGCATTTACATATAGGCTAAGAAAAACACCCTATACATTCAATATTTGTTTCACTGCAGTTTTTAAGCTGATAGCTTTTATGATAGTTATGTTTATTTAACAACACAATCAAGAGTGTATGAATTTAAGATAACGAAAAGTATTAAATTGTTTCAATAAAACTGCAGTTAATCAACACAGAAGCATAATCAACATGTCAAACTTAGAACTCTTCTAACATTTATTTGATTTTGTTTTTTTTTTATTAGCAAAGAACTTAATTTTAACAACCAAGAATTTAGAACCACTTCATAGCACTTCAAATATTATCAGTTCTAATACGGATAAGTTTACATTGTCTTAATTGTGTGTAAGCATACATATGTAGGTACACGGGAATACAGGGAATCCGGTAGCTCAACCTATTCCATTTAGAAGATGATGATAATGAAATTTAAAAGTAGAACAACGGGTTGGAAAACATTTTACGAAGTCGAAATTAGATGTGGGTGCCACATAATCAATTTATTAACAAAGTCATCATTGTTGGTTAACGTTTGAATTCTATAAATTTCGATCATTGGTTTTTATATCAAATACAATACATTTCCATAGTTATAAATATACTTTGGAATGTAGAAAGAACGTCCATTTTTGATAAATGTTGTACAGTTTTACCACAATATATCACAACAATATATTGCATTTGAGGCAACTTTAAAATAAAATTTAAAATAATCTTTCGGACAAAAAATATTAACAGAGAATAAAGAACAATTTTGGAAAATAAAATTTTCAAAATATAATGAAAAACAAGTTGAAAAATAAAAGTACTATGACTTTGTAAACAAAAATTTGATTTATCCTTTCAGAGAGTTTCAACCCTATGGTTATCAACTAAATTGAATTGACTTAACACAAACGAATCTTAGTCAATCGCGCGTATTAATAATCGTCAGCTATATGACTTAGGGCATATACAATAATATTGATTTTTTTTGCCAAACATAAAATGGCGCTATAGCTTTTTAACATCTTGTAGCTCAACTTTTCTCTCATCTGAACATTACTTATCATCTCCCAAAAGGAATATGTCAACTTACCTATCACCCTGCAGATTGGCGACATGTTAATGTAATTAGTTTTTTAATAATCTTAGGATAATCTACACAGCTATATAAATAGTTCTAATGGAAAAAATAGGTGTCAAGATGTATTTTACATGCAAATAAATAATCTAATGATTACGTTAGTACGAAATCGAAACTAAAAGAAAGTTCAACTAAACCTTGATAGTATGGAGTTGCACCAGGTTGCCAAGACATTTTTATAAATTATTTAGTTACTGGTCAAACCGTTTATAATCCTTGAAATATTGCTTATTGTAAATGCCTTAAGCCTGTAATATTAAACAAAAAATTTAAGTAAGTTTACTCATATAAAATTACTCACCACTCATATGTATTTGTTTATTAAATACGTTTAGTATTCAGCGATGAAAGACACGCACCTAAAAAAAAAAAGTTGGATTATAAGTCTCTTTAGGGTAAGAAGTGTATTTTGAGTGTATTTCAGCATAAACTTCACCATAGTTACTCTTTTACATTCCTTGCACATCTGCTCTAAAGCTACAATTGTGATTTTGTCGTTTTGCGTGCTTTTTTTCATGCTGATGTTTCAATTTTAACTATCAGAAAATGGCAATGAACGAAGGTGTTCCTATAAACAAAAATATGTAGCAAAGGCGAGGTTTGGCGAACGGAGATAAGCTTAGCCCACTCGGAAAAAACAGTTGGCATTTATGACCTACATATATAATTGGTTGGTTTCATGTGTTAAGTAACTTGAGGCATAAATTTTAAATGTAAAACCAAGTATTTTTACTTTGCACCTGAAAAATCGTCAAGAAATTTTGATGGATATCTCTTCTGCAGGCTCTTATAAGTAAAGGAGTATACCAATGTAACGCTGCTCCCAATTACGTTGAGGCCGCTGGAATAAGCGCGTTATATCTCCGAAATCAAAATAAAATTCATTTTTAAGAATGAAATTGCTGATTACAAAGAGCATTGTTTCAGCATAAGCTAGAACATAAAAATACATCGGTTGCACTTGATCACCGAACAGAAAATCAGATAGACCATTTTTGCTTCAGAAAATTAGCCCTATTGACATGCGAGTCAGGATAACCGCCGATAATGATTTATCATAAGTAAGGCTACCAAGAGTCATGCATACATTTGAGGTGACCGTCGAGAATTCAAAAGCTGTCATGCATTCGTCAAGCATTCAAATTCTATCACACATTAAAATTTTATTCGAAATACAACGAGAGTTTTTGATAGAAAAATATACATAGTACTGAGCAAAATTCTTAACGAACTTTTAATTTCAAATCAGAAATAACTTATACTTAGGGTGCGCATTGCTTTAATATCAGACGCCTGAGGTCCGTAAGATTCAATTTTGGCATACTTTTTAAAGCTTTTCGGCCGGAATCTACCAATGGCAGCTGCAATGTTGTCTTCCAGGGCTGCAATTGTGGCAGGCTAGTCCCACGTAGCCCCACAAAAAATAGTCCAGTGGGGTCAAATCGCATGATCTTGGCGGCCAATGGATTGTTCTAAAATTTGAGATTAATTGCTCACCAAACTCGCCTATCAATAGGTCCATAGTATCGCTTGCCATGTGGCATGTAGCACCGTCTTGTTGAAACCACATGTCAACCAAGTCCAAATCTTCTATTTTGGGCAAAAAAAATTGGTAATCATCGCACGGTATCTTGCTCCATTGACTATGACGTTGCGATTTTCATTATTTGTTAAAAATTACGCTCCTTTGATGCCCAAAAACCGCACCAAACAGTGCATTTTTCAGGGTTCATTACCAGCTCTTGAACTGGTTCTGGCTACTCTTCAGACCAAATTCGGCTATTCTATTTGTTGACGTACCTATTGAGCCAAAAATGAGCTTCGTCGCTGAAGAAAGTTTACCGATACCAAACCTTACTGAGCATTTTTGACGTTGACACATGTTAAGAATCACAGGTGTCAAAAAATGTACACTGAATAAACAAATAGCATAAAAATTACCCGTTATAACCCTTAATGGATTACCACAAATGCAGACGGCGCAAGAGACCATAAAATAAAGTAAAAAAAATATTTTTATCGATTTATTGCATAGATTACATATGTAGTTGAAAAATTGTTAAGAGCTGAGACATAAGAAAATCGGATAAATTCATAAGTTATACTTTACATTTTATGAAGTTTTGGTTCAACTTCTGAAGATTGTTTTTGTGTGAAATATCTAATACAACGATACACCAAGAAGTGAATACCGCTATTATTAATTTTTTTTTTTTTTTAAATCAAATTATGACAGCAGTTTAGCGCCTCAAGGAATCAATATCAACAGAAACAATTCTTTCCATTTCACGATTCTCAATTAATTGGTGGTATATTGATCCGATAAGATAAGAAGTAAAGTGTTAAGCAACAATTTGATTAATTGTTTTATAAATGTTTGCGACGGCTTTGATTTCAGTAAATGCCAAGTGATTAGCAGCAGATTGTTAATTAAATTAACATTATTATTATTTTTATGGTTTTCGGTAGCTATAAGACAAATGTTAACAAAAAGCTATCTATTCATTTTCGAATGAAAATTTAAATCCATTAAAACGAAAGTAAATAGTACAGGGGGATGCACTGGGTTCAATGAAATTCGCTCTCTTAATTTTGTAAGACTTCCCACAGCTGCTTCGCATTCTTTATTTTTTTCGCTACATGTAAAGTATTTATAAAAACTCGTTGAAATGAATCATTTGTAGTTTGTTTTGTGTATACAATCAACGCACATACAAGAATCTTTTATGGGTATATTTTACATTGTTTGTTGTTATGATTGTCGTTGTTAGGTTTGACGTATTAATCACTCTTGATTTTGTTTCTCTGACCACAACATTCGTTTTCAAGCAAGCTTACACGTGAAATTTTTTTAATGGGTTCAAGTTAAAAAGTTGAACATTAAATTTTTAATTCAAACAAATATAACTTTTACCCGAAAACATTCATATCAATTATTGATTTGGTTTAGTTCGAATACTTAGCTAATGTCAACTGTCTTTTCTATATTAAAACGTTTAAGTTAAGCCTAACGAATATTTTCTGAAAATAGAATCATAGAGTTCATCAAATCGCCACCATCTACTCCAAAGATTCTGTGGTAAATATGGTTGGGGATTCTAAAAAGGTTGTTGCAATCTTACGTTAATACGGGATGTCGTTCATATAAATTAAAATATGGAACAATATTAAGAAGCTAGTTATCGCGACATTACTTAATTTAACTGCAATTTTGATTTCCAATTCAAAATATCGCTTAAGTGTTGATGACGTCAATTTCTTTTTTTTGAATTTAATGGAAAATTTTACGCAGCCTGCCTAAAATTTTTGAACATTAGGTCATGTTTAATATTAACATAAATTCTATGCCAAGACAACTAATTTTTGATTTTGATATTTTTTTTTATGCTATAGTACTACATCATTGGAAACACATTTTTTGGATGTTTCCAATGATATTTACGAAGTGTTTACCTTTTTTTTGTGCATGGCACAACTTTTAATGGCTTTTACTTTTGCAAAAATTAAGCTTTTCCCATTTTAAAAACTTATTTTACGCGTTTTTGAATGGGATTGGAGAAAAAAAAGTTTTAAAATTAAATGATTACCTTTTTTTCAATTTTTTTTTTTTTGTCTATTTCTTGGAACATTCATTCTGTTATCATATTTTTGTCCTATAAAGCAAATCGTGGGTCAAAAATTGAGTATCTATTATAACGTCATCTGTTAACAATTACAACACTTTGTTGAATGGGAACATATGATTCTTAACTAGGCTTACTAAAAAAAAAAATATTGAATTTAATTGTCAATTTATTGAATGAAATGGATTTGGGAAATTCAATTCCTAAATCAAATGGCATTTCAGTGAATATATTTGCTTTCCACTTAAAATATCTACGTCGATAACTTAACTTAAGTGATATCGAAGTAGATATCATCGAGTTACAATTAGTACTATCAAAATTGAGTCGATTTAGTTTACTTCCATTTCACGTTATCGCAAGCCCCACAGACGGACAAGGTTAGATCGACCAAAGGTGAAACTAAAATAAAATTAATATACCCTGTTAGGTGTGAAAATTGATTTATCTGATCTTGAAGAGATCGACAATTCACGAAACATCCAAAAGACTTCATCGTACTTTTGGGCACGTAACGTGATTTGAGTAATTTTATTTAATATCACCTCTATTTTGATTTTTCTATAGTTAAGTGTACTTAGGGACAATTCTCCGCTTTGATTTCTTTTTTTATGAGAAGTAGCGTGTTATGAGAAGTAGCATTATATGAATATAATGAATCTGCAAAAAAAATTGTCGGTCGGATCTGACTTAGGAGATATAGCCGTCGGAAGTTGCGGACATAGCTTTATAAAAAACGTTATAAGTTTTGAACCACTGAATGGATTTTCAAAATATGGATATAATATGAAAGGTAATTCAATGAGGTATAAAATTGTGATGTTAACAATTGAATTCGAGACATGATGATTTTTGAAAAACGTTAACTTTTTTTTTAAAAATTGTTATTTTTTCCAAAAAATGTATTATTAACCTATAGTGATACATATATATTTAGAAAGAAGAATTTATTATCTTTAAAATGATGTGGCATTTGTACTATATTTTTTTATTTTGATTTACCAGAAAACAAAAAATTTATTAACTTGCCCTTACTCTTATGTAAAATTACTGTGGCTAGCAACCCAGGTGTTGGATATATTATAGACTGATATGCGGCAGAAGGCCGCCGCGAAGCCGGTCTCGGATTTTTGGGAGTTTCAAATCCTGAGCTGCGGCCGTAGGCCTCCCACTTACCCTTACTCTTATGTAATATTACTGTGGCTAGCAACCCAGGTGTTGGACATATTATAGACTGATACGCGGCCGAAATTTATTGTTTCGTTAAAAAAAAGAGTAATTGATTTAAAAGTACATAGCAACAAATAGCACACCATTTTAAAGGTTATGAATTATACAATCTAAATCGCTATAAATCACTATAGGTCAATAATGCATTTTTTTTTGAAAAAATAACGGTTTTTTTAAAAAAAAAGGTCAACTTTTTTCAAAAATCTTGTTATCTTGTAAACTAACCATTATTATTCAATTATTGATCTCACAATTTGATACCTCATTAAATTACCTTTAATATGATATCCATGCAGGGGTTCCAACTCATAGCGCTTTTTATAAAAGCTATATCCGTAACTTTGGATGGCTATATCTCCTAAACCAGATTCGACCGATAATTTTTTTTTGCAGATTTATTATTTATTTATGATACGCTACATCTGCAAAAAAATACATAAAATCTTAGATTTTCTTATCAAAAATCAAATTTCTGCAAAGCCACTTTCGAGAGTTTCACGTTCCACGCTTAGTTTCGAGAGTTCCACGATTATTCCGGAAATTATTCCACGATGTCATTTCACAATAAAAAATCTGGTGATTGTTTTGGTTTCATGTGCGACGTAAGCATCGAATGCAATTTCAATATGTACTTTTACACTATACCATATAAAGATGTAGATTAAAATTGAAAAAAATATGACTCATAAGTGTGAGTTGTAAACTTTTCAAAATTACAAATATATGTACATATGTAGTATGTATATCTCAGCTCGCTTTTTATCAGATGCCTTGCATAATCTGAATTAAAACTTTTTTTTATTTAAGTTGAATTTATCACAAACTCAAACAATTCCAGTAGAAATAATTGTATTTTCACCGAAGTAGAGGTGGCGGTGGTACATAGAAAGTGCAGCAGCTTCTAGATTCTTCTTGTTGAATAAAACAGAATAACGCAATTCTTACTCAAAAGAAACACTTCATTGTTTCCCTCCCAAGTGGGCGTAGAGTGGAACAATGTAGATTTGCCGTATCGCAGGGAAATGGTAGATGCAGAACGACAAAAAACAAACTGTTATTTGTACGGAGCTCTTCTGTACAACCGTTACAAGGTCACTATGGTGGCCGCAGAAATTCACTTTTATATTTTTTATTTTCACTTTTTTAATACCTTGCAAGAAATACCAATTCCAAGAGTTTCACAATTTTCAGAATGCTTTATTATTCACTTTTTTACTAAAAAACTGATGCTTTATTTATTATTGCTGAATAATTGATTCAACTTCACCGTCTTGCGTTATGATATGTCGCTGCTACTTTTCTCGAGTTCACACCAACGAATTTCGAATTATTGGCCACACAGTTTGACATATCTCTTAATCATGGTTGCAGCAATGCCAAATGATGTCTCTTTCTTTTTTATTTTACACCACAGATGTCAAAATCAGCTGAAACACGATAGTCAAAAGTTTTCGTTTAGATTTAGCTGTATGCATTCTTGACATAATATATTGGCCCATTACTTAAGTTTTTGAAATTCAGTCAGTAAAACTGTACAAAGCGAGTATGAAATGGCAGGAAACTGCAGGGAAGGGAAAACCATTTTTTAATCTAAAAATAAGCGTCAAAAAATTTACAATGTAGTGGGAAAAAACGGAAATTTCTAAACACAAGCAACAAATTAACGTCTGAAAGTAGTCTTTATAAATATTTGGACAACACAACATCTGTTAGTTTGCCACTTCCCATGATTTCACCAGCAAAATTTAGTTTAACCCACGGTTTAATAATAAAGGAGTGCAATGCGTACTGATGCGGAAGCCATTTTGAGAGCGCGAGAGTATATCGCCTATTTGCTTTAACTTTGACATTCATAACATTTCCGTTACTGGTTCAGCAAAGTTAAGCGCTTTGATGAATTGCAGCGCTTCAGCATGAAGTTCTTGAAAATTCACTGAACGATGTGCTGAAAATGTTGCAAACTACTTTATTTCTGAGAGATTTAGTCGCTGTTGTAGATATTTAATATCAAAAAAGACTTATTGCTGTCGAATCACGCTGCACTTTTTAGCGTAATTTTTGTTCGCATCAGAACTTTGAAACGCTTGACACAAGTAAAAACTTGCTTAAAGCGCTTCAAAAATGTTGAAGTTGCTGAACGGGCCCAATAATCAAAACAACGATGTATCAAAAATACAACGAAACACAATGAAATCGAATTGATGATGAATGTCAATGTGAGTCTATTAAGTCAACGTTTATACGAGCAAATTCGGTCTGAGAAATTCTTGTCTATTCTCTTTTGTGAATTTCTTTTGCGTTTACACACGGAAACTAGAATTTGTTTGTACAAGAAAATTTCAAAGCAATTACTGCGTCAACCGGCCACAACAAACGTAAATTCAAAGCATAATATCAGCTAAAGAATAGAACGAAAGGGATTTCGCGTGTACGACAAATTCTGTACACCACCCTTTCGTTTTTCCCTTCTTGCCTACAAACAGGAAAACTTTCTTTCAATGGCCAATGTCCAGAAAATTATGAGGGAAGTGTCCGAATTGCTCCACCTTTGTTATAACACCATGTTTCGACCCATGCTAGGACTGGCACCTAATTTCAGTATTTCAAATAATAGTTTCATTTCCGTTGCAGGATTTTACAGGATTTCACACAAAAAGCGTTCCTGTATTCGAAAAACCTGCAAGTGAGAACGAAAATGAGTGTTTTATGTTCTCTCTTGATAGGTTACAGGTTTTTACCCAAAGAATTTTTGCGTGTTAGGCAGGGGTCGGTAAATTCTTAGTGTAAACTCATGAAAAGTGTCAAACGATCAGCTGTTCTGTATTGTGCAAGCTGAATTGTAAATATTAAGTTTACTTTGACTATTTTTACTATCCATTTTATAATTTGCGTTTATAGAACTCCATTTACTGTTCGACTACATTCAATTTAAGATGTTTATTTATTGTCTGTACTTAGAAAACTTAAATTTTGTTTCAAATACATGAAAAAATTTTTGTGCGTTCCCGTACTTTTTACATTTTCCACTCTCACAGAACGTAATTTTCTTATTCTCTCGTGTTTGACAGTTTTACAAGATTTTACCCAAAAAGCTCTGGCACGAACCTAATAATTATAACATTTTGTTGCAGCCTTTGCTGAATATAAAATGTAAAAATAAAGTTCAATCCCCCACATACTTTCCTAACAAATACGCAAATTTGTTTCAATAGCTGCAAGAACAAGTTTATAAAAAAAGATAAACTATTCGAACTAAAAAAATAGATATGGCTTTTTTCGTCTTTATGGTTTTATGAAGACAATTCGGATGAAGTAATCTATGATTTAACTAACTTAAAACGCTTTATATAAAAATTATATCCGTAACTTCGATGACTGGCAAATTTATTTTTTATTCCTAAAGCGGTACTTTCCCTAAAAAAATTTAAACCTGTTTGTTCCGCTATTTCTTTCTCAGCCATTAGTTTCGTCTCATTTTGTGAAAAACTCACCATTTTGCTTTTATTTTATCTTTAAAGTTAAAACTAAACAAAACGGCCTAAATGCACGTTAGCTCACAATCGATAATGCTTATTTACTTTAAACTTTTCTTATGTGTTCACCAAAACGGTCATATTGAGCTATGGAAACCGTTACTTTTCCAAACTTTTTGTAAATGACGCCAGGCTACCCTACATTGATTGGTACTCGCATAAAGTAAATATATTTTTATAAGGTTTTATTCTATAGAAGAGCTTCCTTATGAAGAAATAATACATGAAATAATGTGGGTTTGTGATTTGTTCCCGTCTCGGAACTGTTTATCAATATTTTCGTACGTAGCTTAAATTTTTACCATGCAAATTTAAACAATTGTAAAAATCTTTAGCTTATTTTAATATTGTATATTTTAACACTTTCTACAATATAATATTGCCAACGAATTCATACAATATTAACATAATTATTAAAAATTAACAAAAATATTTAATTTCATGTTTAGTTTTAATTATTTATGGAGACTTACAAGTACAAATCAAAATCAATTCTACTGCTCGAGTAAAAGTTACTGGATTCACCCACCTTACGTACATACACACCATCCTTAAAGTATTTATCCAAAGTCCAGTTTAGCATTTGTTCCGTACTAAATGGACCATGCAGTTCACTATCGCTTTGTTTCCATTTGAATTCCCATTTTAGTTCACGCTTTTCTTCTTTTTTTACATCTTTAGCAGTCGGTGGGCTACTTTCATTTTCTGCATGTTCATTTTTTGTACTTTCTAAGCGTTTTTGTTCTTTTTCCTCAAAATCGTCAGCATACATATCAAAGGCATCATCATTTTTTGAACTTTTTGCAGATTGCGCACCTTTACTCGTGCTGGGGAAATTATTTACTTTTGCTTTAACTTGTGCATATGTTTCCTGGTAAATATCCATATTACCGGTTTTCGTGAGTATTTCATTGGTTAGCTCTGTAAATTTTGTAATTTTTTCGCCAGCTTCATCAGTAATTCCCAATTTTTTTCGACTCAACCGCTCGGCAGATGATATTTTTACTCTACCTTTGCCAAGACGTTGAAGAGTTTGTTGCACAGTCTCACTGGGTTGCATAAACTCTAGTATTTGAGCGTAAAACTGTGCTTCATTGAAAACTTCTAAGAGTTTGCCGGAATCATTTGAATCTTCGTCATTTTTGGTTGTATCTAAATAGTTTTTATCAGTTTTTACCTAAAAATTATTAAAAAATATCAAACTTCAACAGACATTAAAACTTATTAAGAATATGATTTGATTCTATCCTTAAAAATGCCATTCAAAAAATACATAATACGACCGGAACAGGGGGCCCAAAAATTTATTACGAAGTATGGGTGTTACGATACATTGAAGGGATTTATCAAAAGCAAATTTCGACTTTGAGCTTAATGAACCAACCGCTACTCGTAAAGTATAGTCCAACTCTTTATCTCTTCTTCACTGCGAGAAAAAGTTTTTACTTAATCGTCATTCTACCGTTATAATCTTAATTGTAGAAACTGAAATTTACAATTTTGGTAGGGAATGGTATGAAAAACGAGTTTGCGAATTGTGATACTTATTATATCTGCAATAAAAGACTGCACATACATATCTAGATGCAGATTTGCAGTTGAATATCGGCTATGTTGTTAAGTAATGAATTTGAAAAAAAAAGGTTTTATTACCTTCTGTGTAAAGCCTAACTTTAGAAGAAAACCACACATTACACTTTCTAAAGCTCATATCTGACCAAAAGTTAGCAAAAACACAAGAATTAGTTGGTAGCTTCTTTAAATTTTTATTCTAAGTAACAATTGGCTGAATTATTATATCCGGTTTGCTTTTTTCAAAATCTAATTTATTTTTGGAGGTAAAAGGGCCAAAACAGAAAAACAGCTCTAAGCTGCCAACTTTGAAACTTAAGATAATTTCAATCTTTAATGCTATAGGTACTGTAAGCGAATGGATGTTTTATTTTTTAACTTAAATTATCTACCAAAAACTTTTACTTGCTATAAAAATTGTTAGATCTCTCAAAAATGGGAGGGAAAAACCTGAAGTTTCCAAATTTAAAAAAAAAATTAATCTTCGGTAAGCTTTTAAACGATAAACAGAGAATAAGATCCTGTTTCCCGACAATGACAGCAGCACCGAACTTTTACTTAAATTTAAGTATATATGGTGTAAGGAATACTCTTCCGAGTAATTTCGTATACATATTTTGACTGTGGAAACCGCATTTTACAGATAATACGCTAACAGAAATTGCGTACACATATTTTTTATAAAAATGTTAAACAAACTTTAAAAATCCGTTTATTAGTAATTGCGCTCAAAAAAATTAATTTTTGACATGAATTTTAACTAACAAAGCATAATTCATGTTCTCTAAAATGAGTGCTCTAAAAAGGTCATTTTATAGTACACAATACAAACGCTGAAATAATTATCTGCAAGTTATTTGTGGATGAAACAAGAAAAAAATTATTATAGCTCAATACTAGACTTTTTTTAAGTTCCAAGCATAATTATTATAGCTTCTCTAATTTCAGTTTGTACAAATTTTGTTGAAATTTATTGTGTGGTTCCCATCTTTCGAGAGCAATATATTTGTAAATTGTTGCTTCCGCGCTTAACAAACGTACATGAAATTATTGGGGAGAGTACTCGTTACAATATTCTTATATAGAGAATTACTTGAGAAAGTGTCTCCTACAAAAATTGTAAGCCTCCGCTTTTTATAACTTAAGTTTTTTAGACTGAAAATAATTCGCTTGAATATTTTGCTCACATCGAGTCACTCAAACTGAAGGTACCTCTTTAGCTTTAAGTTACACATCTAATTTACTTTCTAATATTTAAATAATAATATATTGAAAGTATATAAAAAAAATATCCCTTTAAAAACATTTTAAAAAAGGTGCTTAAAATAAATTAAGATTTCAACTTCTTAATTTAAAAATAATAATCAATATACTAAAAATAACTTCAATTTTACAAAAAAAAAAAAAAAGAAATTTTAATTTCAGTATTGTTCAATCATTTATACATATCATAATCAGATCATACAAAGGACTTCACGACAGCCTTAAATAAAGACCCACGATACTATATTTCAACGTTAAAGACTACAAGAAAAACCTCGAGTTTATGGTAGTCCTTTCCCATGCAGATACAGAATGTCTGGCATATTGTAAGAGAGAGAGAATGTGCGCGTGAGTAGCCGTTCATCAACTAGTCATAAGAATTTGCAGTGTAGAGTGTTTAAAAAGCAGCAAATATCGACAATGGCCACCACGTGACAGTCTCTTTTTTCAAACCTTGTACACCAGAGGAGGGAGTACTAATAGCGTTTGGCTGTTATGAAACAGGTGCTAGAATTTTTCGAGAGGAAAAAAACCTGCGTCGTATATTTGACATTGCATACTTATATGCTAAGGCAACATATCGTCCACTCACTGTTTCAACTTCTTAAATACTTTCTTTAAGTCACTGAAATTTTGGCAATACTTTCGGTGGAAGACTCAGACTGTTTCTTACTAAATTATACAAAATATAAAGGTTTGCATATGATGTTAAGGCAGAAAAGGGACGATATGGAGAAGACTTGATCGAGAAATCTACGAGCAGTATGACGTGAAAATTGTATATATTGCTCGACCATATTTACTCGAACACATCAAGTGAACAGCGAACGTTCAAAGAAAATCAGCGATTCATATGTAGCTGCAAATTTCGATGAACGTGTCGGGCCTCCATTTCAGAAGAATACTAAATTTGGCAACATAATTTGGTTAATAAATAAATATAACTTATGTATTTTACCCGCTACCATACCTTAATCCAGTCTATATTATCCAACCAATTGTCTTTCACATCGGCGTCCTTGTTCCAGTGGTAGTGCCCTTCCTTATCGAAGTGGCCTTCTTCCAATTCTTCACGCATATTAAAAGGTGTTATTTTTACTTCATCCTGAACAGCAGCCACGCCTTCTTCTTCACCCTCGATATCACTATCGCGCAAGTCGTCCCTTTTGGCAACAAGACAAAATAATTTTTGAATTTTCTATTTAATTTCATTTTACTTTTCATAATCATCACTGTCTTCTTCATCCGAGTCTAAAGTGTGTTTTTTGTTGGAAACATGCAGCTCCTGAAAGTCTTCATCGTCGTCCTCTTGAATTTTTCGCTTTGTAGCCATTCTTGAAACTTTTTAAAATATCACAAATAAATACAAGTTCCGATGTCAGTTCAAGGCAGCATTGCCAGATAGAAACTTTACTGAATCGGTTAAAAATCGGGATTAGTGCAAAATGCTGAACAGATTGTTTTCTGTAAGAACAATAAATCATTCTTATCCGAATTTATTTCATCAAATCAACTAAATGTTATTGATTCAATGTATATAATAGGACCGTTCCAGAACTTTTTAGACTAAGTCCTGTTAAACTGTGAAACACGAGAAAGTAAGAAAATTGCGCTCTGTAAATGGGAATATATATGTAAAAAGTACAAACGTAACAGATATATTTTTAGTCTGAAAATAAACTTCAGAACTCTGGATGTCGAACCTGGTGTAAGTTTTTCATTTCAAATAATGATGTGGGAAGAAGAGAATCAAAGTGATATAGCGCCCTCAGAATAAGTTAACTTTAGCTCCCAATTTTCTTAAACCAGTATCGTATGAAAGATTATCTGATAACCTACATAAATGGTAACGAGATATTTCGACTTCAGAGCTATGTATCGGCGACTTCACGTCTAAGTCTTATGGCAACCCTAATCCGAATCACTGTTGTCTGAATATCATATTCCAAACTGTATAACTTAAATCGATAAAATAAATAATTCTTATGTATTTTAAACCAAAATTCACCTAAATGATTAAACTTTTTCGATTAAAAATGGGTAAAATAAAAAAACTGTATAAATGGTACATAGTTTTAAAGCAAGAGAATTAAGCTTTCTACTATCCCGAAAAAAAATATAGATTAACGCATTTTTTGCAAAAAATATCGGTTTTTAATAAAACATAGTTTCAGAAAAATTATCATGTCTCTAAAATTATAGGTTGAACATGAAAGAAGTTTTCACCATTATTGTAGATAATTACATTATCTTCCATATGACATCCATTATTTTGCATCCCTTTAAGTGTTACAAGCTTATAAGGCTTTTTACGCAAGCTATATCCGCTACATCTGATGTCTATATCTTCGAAACTAGATCCGAGACACTTTATCTTAAATTATTTTATTTTGCTTTTAACTCTCTATTACCTTTCAAAAAAGAAAAACAGCAATGGAAGCTAAAGTATACCTGTTATACACCAGATATACACAGAATTGTGTTTTCAGACTACGGAAGCAAAAAAAAAATGTTCACAAAAAATGTCAGAAAAAAATATACATCGGATTTTTCTAAGGAGAAACCAAAGAATATTATATTGGATTTTGTTCTATTCTAATGGAGTGTTTTAGTTCATTTTTCGACAAATAATTTATCTACACTAAATGTTGGGAAAAGGTCGATAATGCTTTTGAGAAGTCACCAGTTGCATTGCTGAACCCACAAAATAGGAATTAAGCTCATTAATCGAAAAACTGATTGATCTAGCCGATGGGAATGATCGAAATTCACCGACACCGTTTGAGAGGTGTTTTCGACAAAGTTATTCGAAGGGAAAAGGTGAATAATTTTTGGAATAAGCTGGGTACTCCCATCTTCGATGATTCCAAAATCAATTCACTTAAAGAAAACCTTTTCTTTAAATAGATAACGAAATATTGGTCATGATCAGTGAAATGAGAATGTATTTGTCACTCCAGTGACTTTGGTGCCACATGAAGAGCGATATTCGATAAGCAAAGTCCAAAAATAGATTTAAGGGAATCTTAATCCTCCGGTGGTTCAGGACTCATTTGTAAGATAACATTTTACTGCAACAATCGATGTGAAAGATCGGAATTAGATTTTAAAATGACGGGAGAATGCGTTTTTCGGTGGTTTTAGCTCCATTTAAGGAAATAAATGTATTGCACCAAAATCACTCATCTACCTTTTACCATCAATTGGTTCAATAAACTACTTTTCAAGAAATGAGTCCAGGTTTTAGGGACTCGGAGACCCCCATAGTAACTTCGAAAACTGTCTTTCAACCTTTTCCCATCATTAATGCAATAATTTCCTTATTTAAAAAATAGTTCCAAAAAATTCTATAGAGTTACGGGACCCTTTGTTGACTTTCAAAATCCAATTTTCCAACTTTTCTTATGTTTCATGTGACGGCTACAAAGGTGCAGCTCTCATACATTTGTGTAATTCTTATATACTATAGTAGAAGTTCACGAAGTACATGTTCACTTAATTGGAAATTGTCTATGGCGGAAACAGAGACGAAAAAAAAATATTTTAATCTCCCTGGGAGTGTTTGACACCATTCTCTTAATGACAGCGCCATTTGCGTAAAAAGGTTTGTGTCAATGGATAGTGAAACAGACAATTAATTTTTGCTCAATAATAGGCACTAGCGCCATCAAATCGACAAAGATTTTGATGGCCTTGGAACTCGCACCTAACGCTGAGTACTGTTTATTTTATCATCCTTATCCTTATTGACAGTTCTAATGTTTCATTGTCAGAACAAATGATAAGCAAAAGCTTATAAATAAAACTAATAATGCTGCAGTCAGCTATCGTCATCCATAAGCCTAGACATACATACATGCTTTACGGTCCTACATATGAGTTATCGTCGCTATATATGCAATAGTAACCCAGCAGGCATAGAGCAAGGCCTTCCCCGGAGAAGGCCTGCTAGCACTACTGTGATGGTAAGAGGCCTTCTCAAAACTCATTTTTTATTTTATTATGATTTTTGTTTTTATTTACAATCTGTCAATATTAACAATAAGCAAATTTTATAAGTAGTGAAATTTTAATTAGCAGAATAGTTTCGCTTCATTGAGTGTATACTCATGAAATGCTATTATGCCTTACCACAGCAGGCGTGCTATTATGCCTTCCCACAGCAGTAGTGCTATAAGGCCTTCCCACAGCAGCAGTGCTATAAGGTATTCCCACAGCAGCACTGCTATAAGGCCTTATATAAGAATGCAAAAAAGGACTTCATCTATTTTTTTATTTCATGCATTGCAATGTTTTATGATTCGACATAACTTTTTTGTCATTGTATTGTACTTATACGACATCAAAAGTTGATAATTGGTTAGAAGTAAGGAACGGTGTGCATGTTGCTAGGCTGGTCTTCTGTTTCATGTTATGTTAAAGTGGTAGAGTGTTGTGTATTCAATGTGAAATTATAAATTAAGAAAACGTCACAAAAAATAAATATTAAAAATATCAACGCAAGCGAGGTTGACGCAGATAAAAAAAAAACATTTAACTAACACGACGAAGTAAGATTTCATTTTTTCAAAGTACTTCTTTGACCCCTTCTACGGTAAGCGGTCTTAGAAGTGCTCTTGACGCAAGCGATGTAGGAAGACCTGCTTGAAGAGTATTTCTAGCAGGCCTGCTAAAGATGGCTTGTTTTATCGGGACGTTTCATATAAAAAAGAAAGTTTGAAAGGAAGTGGTAAGGCCTGCTAGAAGGCCTGCAAGCTCCTGCCCTTGCCTACTGGGAACTTATCGATCTAAAAATTTTTTTTTTCAGAGAATCATATGTACATGTTTCAAATTATGTACATGTTTATCTGAGTGAACCTTTAGCTAACTCAGTTTGAACGATTTGTAATTGGCCTTTCATTTTGGGTTGAAGTGTTTACCTATTTTACTCAATTCAATTTATCTTCAATATGGTATAAATCTGACTCAATGTCAAGACAATATATAATTTTATCGATTTTTGTTTAATTTTCAAGATCTGAGAAATTTATGACAAAAGCAAGCACATATGTATGTTCGCAAAAATTTAGTTTCCCTTGCTGTTTTTAAAAAACAAATTTTTTTTTTTTTAATTTTATTTTTACATGCTAATTTTACACTTTTTACGGTACATTTTTAAAAAGGATTTTAATTTAATTACTATGCATACCTTAATAATGTCCATCAATATTATAATGTTAATATGTATGTATGTAACTTTTTTTGCAAAGCAAACTTAACATTCTATTGGTTTAAGCTGCTCTCAATATGTAGGAACCTGCATCTATATAAGTTAAGTGAAATGCAAGGGATATTCCTAAACGAGCACAAAAATCGGCGTCATCGACCCCGAAACTACAGCAGGCGATTTAAAAAATTTTCATAAACTGCTAGCCAAATTATGTATAATCTTAAGGAATACACTTATAGGAATGTAATTCTCATATGGGAGAAGGCGGGGCAAAGTGGGATACCCAACGGGTTAGCCAAGTTTTCACAAAAAAATTAAATTTTTTCTCGCACAATTAAACATGTAGGTTATTAGTTCGATCTATATTGAATCTATTAAGATTATTAGGCTCATTATTTTCTCAATAGAAGATCTTTACTATTCCGATGCAAAAAAAATGTCGTTTCTACCGCATTGCCCCACGAAGTGCAATACATACAAAATGATAAGTATACTTTTGTTTTAAAATTTTCTAGGAATAAAAACATGTTTTTTGTGTGTGATGAATGGTCCAAAAGTAGGACTTTTATTTTTCGAAACTCCTGAAAACTGGATATAATGACGGAACCAAGTGATAAACAATACCGGTCGCTTTGCCCCTATTACTCTGCCCCCATGACCTATGTAAACATACAGACGAGTGAAACAAAAACTTATCAACATAAACAAATCATTGCCAATAGAAATGATTGTCACTTATATATACTACGATGTGATACTTTGCTTTTTTTTGATGATTCGTATAAAATGAATTTACTTAAGTCAAACATCCTCGAGGTTCTCGAAAACGGAAGGTCGATATGTCGCTGTAATCTCGCAGTAACATGATCAATACTCAAACACAAATTCCTTATTACATAAGATGGCGTTTTAATGCAAGGATACACATACCCTTTGTCCTGTATGCGACTTTACCCCGCCTTCCCCTATTTAGGTTTATTTCATAAGCATATTTGCATTATAGGCAAGTCGACAATCGAAAACAATTATGAAATAGAGGATGAGTTGAGACAGAATTTATTTGAATTTGTTTATCTATACTTCGATAATAAGCACTTAAATTATCACCATCAATGAAGATTATAATCAACCCTTTTATGTTAATTAGTTTGAAGAAAGTTCTCCAGACTCTTCTTGTACCTTAAGAAATTTAATATAAAAACATTTTTTTTTACTGTGAATATGAAACAAAAACTTTTAGTAACAAAATTTTCATAGTAGCTGAACTTCATCACCTTCACATACATATGTTGTGAAGGTCATTCTGGGTCTTAAAATGTTTCAATTAACGGTTCGCGAATATGAACTCGTACGCCCTTTTTCTAGCCATTTGTAAAATTAACAAACACTAGTTAGGGTGTTTTTATATTTCCTTATCCTTGCTAAAAATTAAATACCCTACACCGCATTAACAGTAAAAGCTCAGGTGCTGACGCTGATCATGAACATGTTTACATACTTTTCTATACCTGTCACGCCCCTTTCTATGCGTTATAAACGGAATGACAAAGTGAATATGCCCTAAGTATAGACTTGAAAAAAAGTTGGTTTTTATAAATTCATTTATCGGTATCTTATCTAATTGATATTTAAATATTATTTTTAATGATGTGTGAATATCATAATAAAAAGAGGCTTTAAGTAATTATAATCATCATCAAATTGAGAAAACCTTGTGCGGTTTTTGTTTTTAATTTATTGGCCCAAACCATTATTTGTATCATTGCTTTTGTTTTGGTTAGGAAATTGAACGTAAGAAAAACTATGTCGTGAGTTAACTATCAAAGTTCTTAATTGGCTTAATATCTTGATATCAAATATCAAACTAAATTTACTAAAATTTTTATTGATCTAAACCACGCTACAAAAAAAAAACACACAAAGCTATCGGACTGGCTCATATTCTTTTGGAAGTAGCACCGACTGAATATTCCTATATCCCTCAATGCGGATGGGATTATCATTTATTCATTTGAACCATTACCCAAATACAAAATTCTATTTTGGACTATTCCCTCTGAAGTTACTTGTCGCCTCAATTGTTAATAATCAAATTGGAAAAAAGAAACCATTGCAAGAGTCTAAATATGATTCAGTGGAGTAATTTAAACGTGGATAAAAATATTCACCCCTATGACAAACTTTTATGGGGATATTTCACGGTCGTCTTTGAAATAATTTTTTAATTCAAGGTCTATCAAAGGCGATTAATATCTTTTTCTTACTAAACTTTTATTAGCAAGGTCGATGACGTTCAGCCTCTCACAATTTGAAGCATTCAACTGATTTTTGTCTGCCTTTATCTTGAAACTCTAAACCTGAATCGAAATTATTATTTAGAATTCAATGCACTGGCGGCATACAATTTTTAAATTAATATTTCTATGTCGTATTTTGGTTTGGAAAGATCTAGCTGTGATTTATTTTTTGAAAAAATATATACGAATACTAACTATGCTGTGTAAAAAGTGTCCGAAATTGTTAAATAAAACGAAGTACAATAATTTATTCAGCAAAATTTATTTTACCGTCTTCAAACCGTTAATAAGGAATACTATTTAGGCGTCAAGAATCGTGCGTGAGAAAAGGTCAAGATTTGTATAAAGACACTTTATGGATTCAAGGCAATCTATCATCGCATAAAGCCACTATCGAGCATGAGTTACTAGTCAAAAATCCAACGGATGTTATTGAGCAAACTTCACCTGAAATTGCCCCGTCCGAATTTTCCTATTCCCGAAGTTAAAATATCCACTTCAAGGATGGCACTATGAGTCGGTTGAAACCATAAGAGCAAATTCGCTGAACTGAAGGCTATTTCTCAATCAGACTACTGGAAGACTGGACACGCGCTGGTGTAGTTGTATGACAAAATTATTTTGATTAATAAATAATTTTGTTTCTTTTTATTGCACAATTCCGGATACTTTTTACACAGACATTTGTTTACATTTCTAAAAAAAAATAAAATGATATGGAGAAGTTAATTTATCCATGACGTATGTTTTTAGCACATTCCTACACTTAGAACTCACATAAATTTAAACAGTGAACAGCCATTTATTATAGAAAACTAAAGTCAGTTTTGAGCTTATTGATACCAATTTAATGAGAGTTTCAGAGCTTTATCTTTTAAACATTTTTTTACAAGTTTAAATTCCGTTATCTTAGTCGTAATGGTACTAGAAACTTATCTGTCGTTACTTTTGTTCAATTTTTCATGCAAAAAATAATCCGAAAGAAAACATGATATCTTTACGCCTAAAGTCAAAATCTAATTGAGTTCAACAATCAAAAGATAAACTAACTTGCTAAAGTAGGGTATTGAAGAGAAATTTAATTAAATAGTACAAGAAACATATATGACACTGATTTAAAAGATTAATAACAAAGATTAAAATGAAGTATTTAAGAAATTCTATCGTATGGTAATACAGAAATAATGTTTAAGCAATAAGAGCTATTAATTAAAATGAAAATTCTAAATGCCGATTTTTTTCATTATCAGTGAATTCTGAATTTTTGAAAATTTTTTTTATTCGAACTTGTTATTCATTAGAATAAGACATATCTAAACATTTAAAAATCGGGTTTTAGTGTAGTACTTTGTAACTATTTAAGTAGCATCTTTACTTTACAAAAAAAAATCCAAATAAAAACGCAAACTTAATATAAGACATGTTTCGTTTTCGTATTAACTATTAAATATCAATATTTTATAATTTTTATAATAAATGCTTAATTAAATTGTATCATATTTAAAATATATTGTTTTAGTTACAAGTGTTCTTCCATTTTTCGATTTGTTTTCAAAGTTGTAAAATAATGTAAGAGAGAGATATTACGAGAAAATGTTTCACGCAATTATTTATTTTTATTTTTATTAAAAAGTTTAAATTTAAATTTTCTGTGTGAAATATGACGTGAAATAACACGTTTAGAAACTTCAGTCTCGATCTTTAACTAGCTTGACGTTCAATTAATTTTTTTATTTTGTTGATATCGCCGTTTTTTAAATCTTTGAATGACTTCTAAATATTAAATTTTGGTATAAATACGTATTGTATTTTTAGTCATTTGAGCCACCAAGGCTTAAAATGGCTATTTTTGCTTTTCTTTTAAATAACGCAAGCACAAAAATCTTGATAGTTATTTGAGAACTGAGATTTTTAATGACATTGAACCGATTTATTTTTTATATAAGAATCAGTAAAACCTTTGAAATAAGTATATATTATTGAAAAGAGGATTTCTGTTTTGTTGTGATAAGTGAAATAACGATGGTTTTGGCCAGTACAACCAAATCACCCATGGGCCACTTTGTGGTCTTAAAATTGGTTTAGAGACGCACGTACTATACAATTAACTAAACAGTTAAAAAACCCGCAATTGACTCCTTGTTCCCTTAGTTAATTTGATCCAATCAGTTTTATTTTTATAATTTAAAACAAAATATTTTTCCTTGCGAAAAATTTTTGTTAAATTTAATAAAGAACATTGGCCCAAAAAGTCTTTCTAATAGATATATGATGTTGGATGGTTTTTCATAATGAAATAAAGACTGATATTCTTTTTACAATATTTCCTTGGATAATTTTAACATTTGAACCATTTCACCATCAGCTTGAGGGAATTTATATTGAGCGATTTGTTCTTCTTTGCTCGTTTTGCGCTATTTGAAAAAATTATGCGATATACATATAAAAAATTTGTCACTTTTTATTAACGACTGTAACGGTTATGATTTTGAAAATAATTTCCACTACATAATCATTATTGATTTGTTTGTATATTTTATCATTCTTGTACAACAATCGCCAATGGATTTTCTCGATTGTAACCATAATTTTGGATTTTTATTTGATAAATAATAATTCCATCAATTCTAATTCTTATACTCGCAAGGAATTAACATCTACGTCTATGGATAATTTTTTTAAGTCAAAAAACATGTTTTTATTTATCGAAAATAAATACAGACCTGAGCAAATATTTTTGAAAAGACAAAAATTTAATTCAATTGATTTTTCAAGCACAACAAATATTTATTTAAGATGTCATTCCTTGCAGGTAGATCATTGCACCCATCAAAGTTGGTAAAAATTAACTGTTTTAATACCGTTAACTTTATTTAACGCTCAAAATTCTTAATCGAATTAAATAATAAATATAAATAAGTCTCTTGATAGCAAATAGTGTATAGTAAAAATCAAAAATGACGGTTATTATTGCTTGCAATTATGCATTTTTCTATTTCTTACCTTATAACCGTTACGGATCTTGGTTAAAAGCAGAAACGATAAATTTACGAAACTTTGCAATCTAAAAAGTCTATCCATCGGAAATGTCAGACTCAGTGGTTCCCTCCGTCAAATCACAGACATGTTTAGAGTGATGTTTCGAGAGGGTCTGATTAATCCGCGGAATGTGCATTTTTATTGAGGCTAGTCCCCTAAATTTGTCGTTTTTGTTGAAAGTATCAAGTTTGGCTGACGAATGCTTTTGAACTTTGATCGATTTTCAAAATAAAAAGCCTTTGCATATTAGAATTTCCATCATTAGATACTAATCAGTGTGCTTTTCAATTTAATTTTTAGTAAAAATTACTCACGGTTCCTGCTCTCAAACTGACATTATTTTACAGCTCTTGCTGTGTACTTTGAATAAAAAAAAAACATAATTTTATTGTTGACTCGCTCAGCTTTACTGCACATGAATTTTTACTATATTTACGCAAATTCATCATACTCATTATCATAATATTTGTAGTATTCTATGTTAAATTAACATTTTCATCAAATTTACTTGCTATTGTAGGGTCAACGAAAATGTTTATATATATATATATAAAAAAAAAAAGAAAACACCCTTTCTATGTGCCCGATTTAGGCAGGCAATTGCAATTTTTTACCCTTCAGCACTTTTGTTATATACAAATAGAAAAAGTCACAATACAATATAGTCTGCACAATGCCAGCAAAAATCGCAATCAGATCATAATGTGATTCCACAATGTAACGATAGATCCAGTTCAAGAGATACAGTGCACGATATGAGCCCAATGCAAAGAGATAATGACTGGTAATTGATTCAGCTTCACCAGTTTTACTGACCATAAACAATTGCGGCAATATAGCAACAGATTCCAAATATATTGAAAATGTCCACAAAACTTCCATCACGGTAAATTCATGATTAATCACTAGCGACAGCAACACACAAGGTACTAGTAAGAACTCAATACGGAATGAATCGTGATTGTGATCATACGTGGCCTTGAATTTAACATACATCAAATAGACCGTAGCGCCTGACGCAGCTAAGAACAGCACCTTCATTATAGAATTATAGAGGCTGACATATGTGGTGAATAGATCCAGATATCGGGACAAATAGACAATAGCAAAAAGTATTTGTGATTTGCCTGATATACCGGCACAGGACCGTGTTTTCCAAATTTTTAGTAGCAAAACGATAATAGCAAATACATGCGACAAATCACCGGCTAAACGAAAGATATTCATATTGAATGAGATTTGTAACTGGTCGCGGGTTCAAAATACTATTTATAATGGAATTTATCCCAGTTTTGCATAAAATAAATTCCGTGTCGCTAACGCTTTTTGCTGATTTGCCACTTTCTTGATTTTAGTTCGGTTATCTTTTCTTTAGTTTTCCGCCAAGTTTTGTTGTCCTCCCAGCTTTTTGTTGTTAGTCTGAAACTTTATAAAATAAATTATACATATTTTGTTATTTTATTAATTTTAAATTTTTTATTACCAACAAAATTGCCAGAAAATAATTTATTGATGGATGGATGAAAAATTCTAATAAGAATGTCAAAAGAAAATGGAAAACTATGAACAATTCCACGGAAACACCACAAAGCACAAAGGCAAAGTGACGTGGCCGTGTGTACGTGTGTGTGCTTATTCAGCAAGAATTATATTTCTTTGACGTTTTCTTCTACAAGTTATATCTTTCTTTATCTTTTGCTTACAAATTCGTAATTTGCTATGTGTGAAATTTTGAAAGTGATTCTTTGGAATGGGTGAAAACAAAAATAATTATAACTTTTTTTTTGTTAAAATCAAATCAAATATATTAATTAAAATTAACTTATAATAAATTAATTTATTAATTTTTTTTTCTAGTCATAAATAAAAATACCAATTTCATATGCATGTGTGTATTAGTGTTCGGGAGGTTACACCATATAATTAAAAAATGTTAAGCGTAGTCTCTCAAGGTGTTGCCCATAAACTACGTGGCTCAATTTTAACATTTTGAACTTCCCACGTAGTATAATATACCTTTTTCCTGACCTAAGGAGAGACGTGGTTTGTGGGCATCCCTTTAAGGATCGTTTAATGTTATTGCAATCGTAGTCTTTGAGCGAGAGCGTAAATACTGCTGATCTATTTATTTGCGTCAACTTGTAACTGGAGCTCCTGCTGCAATGGACCTTCTAGCTAAATATGTTGATTTTAAAATCAATAGAGTACAAACTTAAACCACTTATAATACAAACGGGATTCTGACTATATCACTTTTAAATCGCATAACTATAATTAATAAAACTTCAGTACATAACATCTCTCAATAGGTCAGTTAAAACTTTAAATTAAAACGAATTATAGTTGGTTTAGTGACTTATTGATTGATGTCTTGTGCCGGTTGCCTGCGCTGGATTAAGGTAGGACTAGAGGGGGCCTATAGCCAGCACGACTTATTGTTTTAAATTAGGACTAGAGGATATTTGTGAGAATGTTATTTTATAGCGTAGGAAAAAGATGAACCTTTGTTTTTGCTCACATCGTGGAATAGAAGGTGTAGTTGTAGACAAAAAGATTATTTGGGGAACTTCTTTGTTATGCTCAATATGATATTTAATATTATGATATATTCGGAACTTTGCTTGTTTTTAGCTTCAAGCTCCGTAAAGCTAAAAAGATACGTAGTTTGGATCAATTTCACATAGCACAACGTAGCTTTTGACCGGAAATGCTCCCTCCACCTCTTAAGGAGTGCGCGTGGCTTATGGACCGTTTCTGTCTTGAAGAGTTAAAAAAATTTTCAACTACACATTTAATATTTTATGCATTAAGTTCATCAAAGTAGAATCCACAAATTTAGAATCACTGGATGGAGTCGTTTGTAACCGAAATGCGAAATTGAGTTTACAAAATATTGATTCAAATCATTCAAGTTTTGTTCGAAGCTCAGCACAAATATTTTAAAAAGTTTTTGAAAAGTAAAACTATTTCTAAATCGCGACCTCAACACAGTACTTTTGTTCCAAAATGACATATACCCTAAACGTTAAGGATGCGTCTTGGTATTAATGACTCAATTGATCCGCTACATACATATCTATTTAAAAAAGAAGTATGGCAGCTCTATTCAATATTGAGGTTTTTGACGACACCACCGCACACATACATTTTATATATTTTTAGACGCCGGATTACAGCCATAATTTCAAATAAAAAAAATTAACACAAAAACTTGTATATAATCGAAAAGTTTGTAAACTTCAAGAAAATAAACTTTGTTATAGCTTTTAAATAAATTTACCATTAAGTATTTCAACCAAGAATCAATAAACTATATATTTTCCGACGGAGCGCAACACACGACAAAACGATAAAGATAACGGGCTAAGAACTTTTTTGTCTTTGCTTTGCTTGTATGCAGAATCGAGTATGTGTCAAAATGGGCCCGTTCAGGCATGCTTCAAAAATTTTGAAGTTAAGTAAACCATCTGAACAACACTAGGTTAAGTTCACACGAGCGTTTTTTCAACGCACGATTTAGCTCCAGCGTAAACAAAACCAACGTGCGTTGATGGTGTGACGTATTGCATACAACAATAATCGAATAGAAAATTTCTTAGAATTGAAGTATTCAGTGAATTGAATTTTCAAACACTGAAATTTACGTATTAGGTATGTTGAACGGGTAATTTACAACTTATAGTGTCATCACTAATATGACCAACTATTTTTGACGAACTATTTTTGTGGCATTTCAACAAGAAAAATTTACAAAGAAAAATATTGATTAGCACAAAATAGAAACAATACAACAAATCGGAAAATTTTTATGGACCTATACTGCCAAAAACGTAATGTTGACCACGTAAGTCACCTACAGGGCTCAGAAAATTAAGCTAAAAAACTTAAGCGTCTAAATACTCTCCAAAAAAGTACAAAATATACACGCAAATGTGTATAAAAAACTCAAAATATAGCACAAAACTTATTGAATTTATTTAATAATTCAGAATAAAGCAATTAACAAGCAAATACATATTAACATTTTGAAAACGCCGATGAAATGGGGCTTGGTCTAAAACCACATTTTTTTTGTTGCTATACATTTGTCAGAACTATAGAAGTCGGCGCCGCCAATGGTCAAAAACCACAACATTCCCAGCAAGATGTTTAATTGAATTTTTGAGCACTTTTTGCTTAAGCATTGTAATTCTTCACAGCTCTTTAGCTGGCTGAATGGACCCAAAAGTTTAACGAGGTTTTTTGATGGTTAACCCCATGCATGATTTAACTATATAAGGCTTCTGCGAAAAAAAAGTCTGCTTCTTCTAGAAGTTTGTCTAGTGTCAAATTATATTAGAGTTTTTCATATCAATTTTGACTTTCTGACTTTCAACACTTTCAGATGTGAGTTTGACAACTTGCGAGAACCTTAATAGTTAAATCTTGGTTGGCCCCATACATTATTTTTAGGCCTCTACGAATTTTACCATTTGACATACATTTCGAGCTGTTATATTATAGTTTTAATTATAACAACAAAATTCGTAATTTTTGGGCATCGGAACAGACTTTGGCATGGCAACCCTGGATGGTTAGTTAAACCAAAATGAATTACTACCTTTCCCGTATATGTTATCCTGTATAAAAATATTTTAAATAAGGTTTTTAGGTAAAAGTTACCTTTTATATTCTTGAAATAAAAGTAAAAGTTTCCTTAAAACTTTTGCATTATATTTCAAGTAAAATAAAAACCTTTACAAAAATCTTTTTTCTTTGACCCTCTTAAAGGGGTGCTTTGAGCCAGAAGAATATTTTTTTAATAATGCATTTGAACCAATAAAAAGAAAGAAAAACTAGTGACTTTTCTCCTCCAAATATTAAAATTAAATTAAAATCATAAATTTAAGCTCGTCAATTATGGAAATAAAGTTTATATCGTTTTTGACGGATATAGCAAGATCAGTTGCACTAAAACAGCTGAAAGATATAGCCGATCATTGTAAAATGCCTCATCAGATTTGATTTTTGATGAAAATATGCCTTTCAAAATTCGGAAAGAAAATTTCTTTACAAACAGCAATAACACAAGCAAATTAATCGACATGTTTAGGAAGAAACTAGCTGATGAAAATATTTTCTCGTGTTAAGCAGAAGTTGATGGTTATGATTCTCAAACCAGCAATATTTAATTTGAATGCACGGTAGGCGTGTTTTCAGATTTTCGAAACAGCGGTAATTTTTAGTGGGCAAACTTTTAGTTTGCGGCTTAAGAAATCCAAAAAAAAAATCTTTCAAATCCATTCACCATAGCTGGGTTCTGTGATTTTTCATTTATAATGAGTTAATGCACTGGACCAAGTGAGTCCAGCATCTCTGTATATTCTACAAATTTATTTCTAAGGTATTGTAACAAATAAATAAATATGTATATCAAAAAAATCTGGGTGGCCGTATTTGACGCAGCTATCTCGCATAATTCTTGATTCATTTTTTTTTTTAAATTTAACTGCACAATCGTAGCAACATTATCCAAAGAATTTTGAACGGAATTTTCGATATTTTGTTTTTTTGGTTTAACTTAAGCGCGGATTGTAGGGTTGAAAAATCCACATTTTCACAAAAATTCAAATTTATAAAATTCTGTACGATCTTCTGTAGATTTCCCTTTTTTCCTCATTTAAGATTAAAATTACGGCTGAAACAGTGCGTGCCGTGGAGCCTTGCAGCGAAATCAGGATTTAGGAGACGGCGAGATGTGCGCCGATTTTTTAAAATTTTTAAATAAAAGATATTAATTTTAGCGCTATTTAAATTTTATTCAGTGTATGCTGTTATTTTCTTCATTGGCCATTTTACACAAGTACATCAAAGTAATCCTCTGAGCTGACCCGGTTTTTGCACCAAAATCTCCTATTGATAAATAATAAGCTTTTTTATACGATTAAATAAATTTATTAAATACCTTAATTTGAATAACTAAACGTACACCGATAATGTAGATTTTTTCATTGAATTCATTTTGGATATTACAATTAAAATAATTCTTAAACTGAACCGAGATGGTTTTTAAAATTTTCGCTTACTCCAGTCTGGCCATTTCAATATCCACCTCGTCCTGGTGGTGGGGCACCACGCATCATTCCTGGTGGTGGACCTCTCATTGGCGGTGGTGCTCCACGTCCAATTCCACCACCCATTGGTGGCATGCCGGGCATCATTCCAGGTGGTGGGCCACCCATCATAGGATTTCTTGGTACGTGACCACCACGACCCATCGGTGCCATATGTTGTTGTGCTGGACCGCCAACACCACGCACGGGGCCTTGTAGGCCAGCAGGAACAGAAGAAATATTTACTGGTACACCACGTCCAGCAGCGCGACCCATTCCAGGACCGGGTGCTGCTCCTGGAATGGGAACACGGGGTAGTCCTTCTTCTGGTGGCGGTGGTCCTTCAACAGTTAAGGACACAATATTTTCACCGCGTAACAATACAAACCCGAGCACACGTTTCTCTTCACGTTCTGGTACTTTGGAGTTTTTGGAACGGATTTTCCTAAATTCTTCACAATCTCCAAGAATAAGATTCATGTGTTTATCAAATGCTTTGAACGTACCAATAAATGTTCTTGAATCCTGTAAAACAATCCGCACCCGATAATTCAGGTGCTGGATCATTTTGTTGTTTTTGCCGATTGTCTGAAAACAACAAAATTTTATTATAGTTCAGCAAAACGTTTACAAAACATAACATAACCTCAGAAAATCTGCCAAAACAGGACTCACATACGTAAATCTTTGTTATGCTTAAATTTATTAATTCAATACTCACCATTTTGTTTATTGATTAGTGTTGATTGGTAGAGGGATTTTGTTCAAATCAAATTTTACTTTTATGAATATATTTCCATTAGATTTCGCAAAAGAATGCCGGACAATCAAAGCAATATCGCACAACACCAAAATTTTGCTAGCAAGATATGTTACTTTCAAATATATGGATTTGCAGCTGTCAAAAAGCTCGCATTCAGTTGAAGCGTTCGTAAAACATTGATATCATTTCTTTTATTTTTATATAAGAGCCATTCGTCGGGGAGCACAAGATTTAACTATCAGTCAACGCTTATACGAGGAAACTCTTGAAAGAAAGTTTTCCTGTTTGTAGGCAAGAAGGGAAAAACGAAAGGGTGGTGTACAGAATTTGTCGTACATGCGAAATCCCTTTCGTTATATTCGGCAGCTGATTTTATGCTTTGAATTTACGTTTGTTGTGGCGGGTTGACGAAGTAATTGCTTTGAAATTTTCTTGCACAAACAAATTCTAGTTTCCGTGCTTAAACTTAAAACAAATTCACAAAAGAGAATTGACAAGAATTTCTTGCACCGAATTTGCTCGTGTAAATGTTGACTTAAGGTTCTCTCTGGAGTGTCAAAATTGATATTCAAAGCAAGAAACAAAAAAAATTTATTACAATTTCACATTAGACCTACTTTTGGAAGAAGCAGCACTTTTTTTGCGGACTAACCTTATTTAGTTAAATCATAGGGGAACCAGTGAACTTCTGAAATGTCACATTTCCACAGGGATAATTACGTTTCGTTTGATCTTGTTAATGCTGTATGTAATAGAGATGGGCATTCGGAGCGCACAAGTGATGAAAAATGTAGCACTTAAAATGCATCAAGTACTTCGTCTCATATATAAAATCGAATTAACATCGATATTCTGATATTTGATTGCATTTAAAATCGGAATATGCAAATACATGATTATTCATTCCGACACGGGTTCAAGGGATTATAAGACTAAACGAAAGTAATTTCACCACTTCTAATAGTCGTGGTTGTTGGTACCATGTCACATATATTATTCCCCTTTTTTTGTCATGTAGGTTACACAAGATACGAAAAAAAGTTTGTGCATACAACGCAAGTTTTCAGCTTTTTGTCTTACGAGGTAGATCATCTACCGTTTAGAATATGAACTGGGTTTTTTTTTTATTTACCATAGTAACAAAATGGGAAGATATGAAGACAAGAATCCAGCTTACAAAACATTGATGGCTTTGAAATAGCTTTGTATCGTAATTAATACGAGTACGATACTTTGATTTTGTAGCGAAATTTGGTTTTATAAAATCTTGCTAGAACAAGCTATAAAATCACGATATAGAGACCACATGTCTCTTATGTCTTAATACTGCAGTCACATATGTCACTTGAAAAACTTGACGTTTCATGTTTTCAGAGACATATGAGATAGGGCACATTATTATCAATTTGTTGTCGCTTTACCAAAACAAATGTGTGAAAGATGATTAGCCTTTGACATGTATTATAACATATGACTGGTAGCTTAGTAGGTAGCGTGCAGAACTATGAATCGCTTCCGACTTAACAAATTTGTGAAGTAATTAAAAATTATATTTGATAATAAAACAATATTAAATTCTACAATTCCATAATAAATAAAATCAACAAAATCTCTAAGGCCGAAAACCAGAAATCTTTTTTACGGTCTCTTTTAAACAGCTCAAAAAAATACTTTATGAAGCATCTTGAAAGATATTAAAGAGGTCTCTATGTTTTATAAGCAAGTGGCTCTTAATTCATGAGTTCATGAGTTTTTTAATGACGTTTTTTGCTATACGTTTAATTTTAATTTATTTGATGAAAAATAAAAGCGATATTAATGAACAAAGTTGCTGGCAATAATTGCTGCCGTTTGAGTACAAAACTCACGTTGGATAGTGAATGTCAAATTGCTTGCTCGCATAATTGTATCAAACATTTTTCAAACCAAAAACGTCAATGGCATTCTTATTTTGTTCTCGAACGCACTAATTTAAGGCTGTTGGCATTTTCAATTGTCAACTGTTTATCTGTTTTTATCTTTTACTTTTATTCACAATTTTTGAGGGCGTACAGAAGGAACACAGGAAAGCCATAAATACTTGTGAAAAAACTGTATTCGTACGGATTTTGTTTTCTTGTTTTGCATTGCAATTATACGCTGCAGAGTGATTCATTTTACCACATAATAAGATATATTTAGTGAAGAAGAAAGTGATTTGATTTTGAGTAAATAATAAAACTGTCGGAAATATCCTAGTATAATGGCTGCGGAAATAAAACCAGCGCTACGCAGCGGTAATGATCGTTTCAGCACAACGAAAAAGCCCGAATTGCTGAGTAAACTGGAGGGTAGCAGCGATGACGTGAATGCCGCTATACTAATTCCTGGTGAAAACGGTGTAATTAGCGTATCAGATGATAAGTAAGACTAAAAAACTAAAGGCTAAATAAAATTTTCGGCAAACAGCGGCGCGACTTGCAGTAAAAATAGTTAATATCCAATTTCTCAATGTTAGATGTAAAAAAAAACGCCCAGTTGCGCAAAATTGTGACGTATTCACACATTTTGTTTTTGCGGGTGTTCAGGCGGTGGGGAGAAATTTATAGCCGTACACATCATGGTTAGAGGATGCCTACAAAAGTATAGACTCAATTTTACTTTAGCTCCCATTATTTTTTTTTTAACTAAATATCTCTTAAGTGCTTTTCAATTCTACCAATTAATATGCAATCTAAAGGGTTGCACTTAGAAGTTGCGAATACAGCTTTGTAGAAATCGTAATAATTTTGGATCGAATTGCAAATATAAAAGATTATTGAACAAAAATGGGTGAAGCTGATATGATCTAAAATAAAAATTTTACAAAAATCAGCTTTAGTTTTCATTTCACCTACATTTGTTGCATAAATCATAACTTGAGAAAGTAATATGGTACCTTTGGGGGTGTGTCAGAAAAGAAAATACTTTATTTAATTGAGCTGATTGTTCAATACAACAAAATTACACTTAAAGACATAAATTTAACTAGGCTTGTGCAAAATATATCGGTTATCGATATGTGCGATATTTTTTTCGATACCCATCGGCGATATTTTTTATTTTGATACATCGAAACTCGATTTTATATTTCGGCTATCGAATTTGGATATTTTTGTTTAAAGGCATATCCGTGTCCAATTAAAAATGAATCGGGAATATTTTAGAGCAATAGAGTGGAAAGAGGAGAAAGCAAAGAAATCGACATCTTGGAAAATATTATTGAGAAGGAAAACGATACAGCTCATGAAGAACTGGAAATTGGTCAAAAGTCTCTTGGATGAAGATACAGAATTTATGAGATACCAGTCGGTGTTTTATGCGATTGCATGAATGCCACTAAAGTTTGTTTATATGAAAATACGAATTTGGATAATTTCATAATTTAAAATTCAAAACTTTCTTCTTACTATATAAATAGAGTAGAATAGTACCAATACAAATCCACAAATCAGGTTTTGGCGTTTGGGGTTGCAGCAAAAGCAAGTTTCATGTAGTAGCGGTATGGTACTGGATTAACCTTTTGATACTCAATAAAGTATCTGTTTTTCGCCCCAGGTGCTGAGTACTGTCTCTTAGTGAGAATATGTATGTTTTTCGCTGCAAAAATGAAAAGGTTATCGAAGTCTACTCAAATATTTTCGTTTATATAATGTGGGAATGATTCTTACTTTGATAACGTGTCAAGTATTTACCTTACCTCTTTCATCCAATAAGGTGTACAGTGTGGCCGTAGACAATTTTGCGGATAGTTGCAATTGCAGATTGCGTCATTTCAAAAGTCATATCCTGAAACTTCATTTTACTGATAAAATAACAAAATTGAACCTTATTTTTACCCTTTTCGTAAATTTAGGACAATAAACCCCGCCCGTAGGGAACTGCCACTTTTACTGTTAAACAGGTAAATAAAATTTAGTGTATGACTTTTCATGACTTTTGAAGAGACATCTCAAAATACGTTGCTGGCTCTCCCTCTGTAAGAATTATATTGCTATGTGCTCCGATTTGCCTTTGCTGCGCACGTTGCTGTTGTAGCTTGCTGATTGTTTTATTAATATGAAAATAGTCAAGTAATATGTAATTTTTCTCATTTTCCTTCAGAACTATAAGGGTTTGGTTAAAACGCGATTCCGGTCAATATTGGCCAAGTATTTGTCAGTATATGCCATCAGGTTGTACATCACTTTGTTACATCCAGGACACACGACAATTATATATTGGTCAAGAAAATGGCACAGTAACACAATATACACTGTCTGAAGACTGCAATCGCTTATCATTTGTTCGCGACTATTTGGCACATCAGTCGCGTGTTGTGGAAGTCGTATTTTCAAAAGCTCATAATTGGATTTTGTCCTGTGGCAAAGATAAATTCTTTGTCTACCACTGCACTGAAACGGGTCGTCGTATAGGTGGTTACACATTTGAAACACCATGCACAGCATTGCAGTAAGTAAAAAAAACTTCATAACATCACTTTTTGTGCTATATAGTAAAATTATCCACAGTCACACATTTGGATAAATGCAACCATGTTTTTATTTAAATTAATCAGTTTGTTTAATTTTTATTTTGCTAGATTCGATGCTCTGGCAAAATATGCTTTCATTGGCGATTATGCAGGACAAATCACCATGTTACGCTTGGAAGTGCAAGGTGCTCAGTTAATAACCACATTTAAAGGACACACTGGTAAGAAAATCGCATTATTTTATGTTTTATTTTTAAATATATTTCAACCATTTACAATGTAGCTAGCATTCGTTGTCTTAAATGGGTAGAAGGACCACAGTTGCTTTTTAGTGGTTCATGTGATCAATCCGTTATTGTTTGGGATGTTGGCGGTAAACGTGGCACCATATATGAGTTACAGGGCCACAAGTATGTTACAATATATTTTTTATGCTCATTAGTTTCTTATTTGTTTTATATTTTATATATTTACTTATTTATTTTTTTGACAGCAACAAAGTTTCTGCGCTTGCTTATGCCAATCACACTCAACAATTGGTTAGTTCTGGTGAAGATTCAGTTGTTGTATTTTGGGAAATGAATGCTATGCGCAAAGAAGTTCCTGGTTGGGTTGAGAACAATAACTGCCAACTTTGTTCGCGTCCATTCTTTTGGAATTTTCGTTCTATGATGGATCAACGTCAAATAGGTAAGTTTTTATTATATTAATATTAGGCTGTCAGAAAGGTGAACATCAAAACTTTCCATACAAAATGTGTAAAACGAAAGTTATAGATATGTTTCAAAGACACATGATAAAACGTTTTCTAAAGCTTGCATGCTCGAATCTATTATGAAACTAGATTCATTTTTCAAATTATAAATCAACCATTTTAATTGTAGGTATCAGACAACATCATTGTCGTCATTGTGGAAAAGCAGTTTGTGACAGTTGTTCTACAAACCGCATAAATATTCCAATTATGGGCTTTGAATTTGATGTACGCTGTTGCGATCCTTGCTTTAAGCAACTACAAACTGTTGAGTAAGCTTCAATATTAACACTCTTATAAATCTTAAAAACTTTAAAAAATAAATTAATTTAACTTCTACAGACGACCATCACTTGCATCATTTCATGATGCAAAACATTCAATTGTTTCAATGGATCTTGATGAAGAGCGAAAACGTTTACTTACTGTTGGGCAGGATCGCGTTATTAAAGTTTGGGATCTTTCTACAATTTGGGCCTAATATTCGCCTAACTTAGGCGATTCACATTCATCCACTGCATCATTGTCTTCGCCAGCTGCATTACTCACATCGATAGGTGGCTGCAGCACATACACCAAACATTTACCGAAAACTTTGGATGAAAGTGAGTCTTCTTCGAATTTAGCGCATCAGCATAAACAACAACAAAACTTAAACTTAGGAAATTTTTTTGAACAACGTAATAACACAGCAACTGCAACTAACGCAACGCAGTCAGCTTTCGTATATTATTTGCAACAAAAATGAATTCCGATAAATCTAATCTAAGTGAAAATGAACACAGAACTATCCGCAGGGTAGTACGATATTTGGAAAGCCACAGGATTTCTGCAGATTATATACTTACATTTCGTTCAATTCATTAGAAATTGCGATAAGTGTCTTTATACGGTTATTATTAAAGTTTCCACTTGCGATTTCTCGCAAGTTGCGTGATATTAAAATATTTAAGTGTTTTTTTTCTTGCAGAAAATTTTAATACAATACAATAGTTAAATTGTGGCTTTTTGATATTGTACACATTCCCTGTTTAAATTTAAAAACAACAACAACCGACTGATAAAGCCGAAAAAGTAAAGTAGAGTTTTTTTTTAAATTCTTCCTTTTAATATAAATTAACTCGTGCGTCTTAAAAACAACATTAAAATGCTTTGCGTTGTAAATTTCGTGCTTTTCCCGTAGATTTAATATATTCTTCCTACCTACCTACATATTACTTTATATAATAAATTGTTATTACAGTTTAATGTTTCCTATCAAAAACATTACTTGTTAAAATAAATTAAAAATAACTTCAAATTGCCACTGTCGGGCTCTTCCTTATGACAACAAATGAGCGAATTTATGAACATTAACATGTTTGCTTAAGTTTCGTTAGCTTTTTGAAAATTTTAAATTTTATTTTTGCTTAAAATAATGTTTTAAATATCGTTAAGACATTTCTCTACGTTGATATTTACTTCTGTGGGCTCTTTCAACTTAACTGGCTGACGTTTTAGTAAATTTTCACATGACGAAGTGCCCGGTAGTGTCGGTTATAATTCTATCACATTTTATTTGCGTTTAATTGTAATACTTTTAAAATAATTAGCTTAAAATTAAATAATGCTCCTTGTATTTTCTTCAAAAGAAGTAATACTACTTGGATGATAACATCTGACAGATTTAAGTTAAATACTATTATACACCGTTTATGAAAAACAAAAAATCAAATTATATTTCTACTATGAAACATTGTGTTTAAAATCCTTAATCACATTTTAAATTATATTATCTAAAGTTTAGATTCTAAACGTAAGATGAAGCAAACATACAAAATATTGTAAATTTATATACATACATAATTCAAAAATAAATGTGATGCAAAAATCAAAATCATTAGTCATTATAATTGATATTTCTATTGAGGTTGAATTCTAAAAATTCAGGAGGCATGAGATAACTTGCTTTTTCAACTGGAATCCATAGCTCTTACGAAACTAACTCTCAATATGCTGTAAGTCGAGTGGAGTTTGAGAAGTTCGAAAGAATTGGAATCCGTTTGTCTTCCGTTTGTATTAATTATTTTTTTAATATTGCCGACAAAAAAATAGGTCATCAACTTTTCCCCAAAAAAATTTAAATCACACAAAAAACTTTAATTATTACCATTTTATGGAAAAATTATTTTAAATTGGGAAGGTCGGGCATTCCTTCTCTTCAACTTGGCAATCCTTGATGGTTTGGATTGGATGAAACAGATTTTTTAACTTCATTTTCCGTAAAACTATTTCACAAAAGGTTTATTAATAAACTAAAAACTAAAGATTTTATGTCCCTCCTGAAAAGAAGGTAAATCGACCATATTGCAAGTTATGTGGTGATTACACTAGTTTACACTCAAAATGTTCCATTGATAAGAGCTCACTTTTCTTATGTATTTTTTCCCGCTGAATTCGAAAATGTAAATGAAAATTTATTTATGGTGCAGTTTTTGAGGCATTGTGGTCTTATAATTTTTTTATCTTTTTTCTCGTTAAAATTTATTTCTTGAGCTAGAAATGTCCAATTTCACTGTCCACAGAAATCAAATCAAATACTATCAAATCAGTTAAACTTATTTTTTTTTTAAATATAGTCATTATCCTTTTGTTTTTTTTTGTTGTGCCTAAAAAAAGCCTCCTAAAAATATTTTCATTAATATTGAAGACTGGATGCAATGGTGCAAGTAAAAGATGTTATCAAATTTTCTAACAAAGTGGGTATGGTTTTCGGACTATTATTGATAGACGAAATCGAATCAGCGATTAGTTTTTCTTCTTCTTTTTATTTTCGTATAAAAAAATTTAAAACTGACCGGAGAAGAATGAAAAAAAAATACCTAATTTCTACTTTCAAGTTGCAAAATCGGCCCACATTATTTTACCCCCAATCCCTTGGTACAATATTTTTAATGTATTGATATTTGCTTAAAAGAATACCGCAAACCGCATATTATATCTGTTTTCGAAACCAAGATATCTGCATTTTCCTAAATTAACAGACCTGACATAATTCAACTATTCTGTAGATTTTTCTACGATTTTCAAAAATTTCGAATTATGCCAGATCTGTTAATTTAGATAAATGTAGATATCTTGGTTTTGAAACAAGATATGATATGCGGTTTGCGGTATTCTTCCAGTTCTTCTGTACGGTTGTTCACCAACAGCACTCTGCTACATAACTTTTACATGTGTTCACCAACTTTCTTTGCTGAACCCTGAAAATTTGGTTTGGCCCAGTATCTTCTTCAATGTCGAATTGCTCACTAAGTGCTGACATTGCATTCAAATCAAACAGCAAAACTGGGAATGGATTGGAAACGTTGCGGAATTCACTGAAATCTTTCGGCAAGCATTGAAATAGAAGTACTAGAACATTAATATGTGAAAGTGTTGGGGAAAATCTAAGGCATTCACTATTGAGCGTGCACGGAGGCAGAGTTTTGTAGAGGGTTTATTCTCAGTAAGGAGATAGCGGACACAAGAGAAGAAATGGTTATTTTTTGAATTGTTTTTTTTTTGTGCTATTTGGCCGATCGGCATATGTACAAAAAAATATCCTTTTGAATTCAACTGATATTTAACACAAACATACACAACACATAATTTGTATTATTTACTCAGGGCCGCATTTACACTTCCTTGGAATCCAGGCCACCCATTATTTAATACCCTACCAAACACGGTAAACTGAATGAGTAGAAAAGGTTCTGTACCAGTGATAGGCATAATATACATATATGTATGCACGGATATACTCTGTTGTTTATCCTTTGAAAATTTTATTTTTAATAAATCTGGTCTTCTGGTGTTTTTATTATGGATTGGAATATTGCTTTTTAACCATTATCAAAACTGGTAAAAAATTAATGTGAGTAATTATAGGCCGGTATACAAAGTTACAAATTTTTTTTTTCTAATTCTGTTCTGTATGCCTACTGGTGCCATCTGTACCGCTTTTAGCAGTACCATGCTGCTTTGCAGCTGCCTATACTGCTAGAAAATGTGTACTGCTGTTTGTATTTAAACGAAGAATGTGCCATATATGAAATTCTCTCAAATCATCGAATAAGTTTTATGTTTGCCTGGAACATCTTCTCCAGTCGAACGTATTTCTGCTGCCATTGAAAAGTATGGAAAGTTGAAAGTTCCGATCTCCATATATCGACACTGAAGAGCATTCTATGTGTAAAAGTCAATTCTTAAAGATACAACCACAACTTCTTCGCTAAGTCTCCAGTCAAGAAAAATATTTTTTTATGCGACCAACCATTACTGGTGTTATGTCTGTCGATGATACGAATTACTAGATGCTTGATTAATTTCCATCCATATGGTTAAGATCTACTTTTTTTTAGGTATTTCACAGATAAATGTACTGCTTTTTGTCGGGCTACAGTTGTTTGTGTTCCATATCGTGAATACCTTTTTTTTTCTATTTCACTGATAAGTGTACTGCTTTTTGCCGGTCCAGAGTTGGCAGCTTTATGTGTGCCGAAGATTTCAAATTTTATTCTGTGGTAAAAAAAAACCCACTCGAATGCATCAGTTAGAACTTGATAATGTCAATCCTTGGTGTAGTAGTAATCTTCTTTCTAGAAATATCAACAAATGTTTCGATATAAATTTTTCGAAAGTTAATACTATCGCTCAAACTTCTTACCATATTTCTAACTCGTATTTGAAGTCAGTTAAAGAAATTAAAGATTTGGGTGAAATTTTTCAAGTCACATTAACTATACCATATAAGCATGCAAGCTTTTATCAGATGAAACACTACTGAGATTCCTGATCCATACTCCCTTCAGCTTCTTTAAATTTCATTTGTCGCTTCTAAGCTAGAATATACGTCTTTCATTTGGAGGCCTTATCACGCGTGTGATATGAATCGTATTAAGATACCCAGAAAGTTTTTATTCGTTCTGTGCACTTTCATGATCTAGTCTCCTCAAATAATTTTCGATGTATGCATTTATATATGTACATATACATATTTAAGAACATTACAAAACACGAGAGCTATACTTTCATTAGTCTTTGTTTTGGATATCATCCAAGGTGGGATTGACTGTCCTTCTCTTTTAGATATACTTATTCGGCCATACCTATCTTGCGTTGTTTAGCTTAAGAAATGATAAAAAATCATACCCATACATACATTTTTAAGCTAGCTTTTGTACAAGACCTTATGGCTACAATAATTAAAAGTTAGTTATATGGCTATTGAAAATATAAAATAAAACCCATTCGTAAACACATAAAAACTTAACTAGACAAGTTCTCGCCACTATTAATTATACACCTTCAAGCCTCGCCTGTCATGTAGTATATAGTTTTAGTCTCATTTGCACATCTTCAGATAAGTTGTATATCTTGCGAACGCTCGAAAAAAGTTAATGAGTAACAAAACTTCCTTATATTAACAGTAAAAATATTCAAAAAGTTATAACGGTTTTCCCATACTTATTATAATAAGTTGAAGTTGGAATTAAATTAAAAACCTATTACTAAGTTTTTTTTAAAGCTAATCAACTTACGTTGATTTGATATAATTTAATTAAAATTATCGATACGAATTCCGTCATTTGGTTTTTACTTCAATGATGAAGTGAAAAAACTGATCAGCAAATGTCGAATTACTGCTTTTACACAAAGAAATTAATATAAAAATATAGCCAATACTTTTTAGGACAAAATCGGTCATTTTAGTTGGTATACACTGGCGCAAGAAATTTTTATGCGCATGGAAAGGGTCGACTCACAATTTCAAAGACACAAAAAGCTTTGTGAACTTATATATGTTACAAAATATTGATTCTTGATTTTAGGCAAAATATTTTAGAGGAGGCTTTCTAAATTTTAATTGTATAAAAATAATAGTTACACTCCATTGAGTATATACATGAAATGCTAGTATGCCTTCCCACAGCAGACGGGCTATTATGCCTTCCCACAGCAGACGCGTTATCAGGTCTGATATTAGAAGGCAAAGAAGGACCTACTAGAAGCACTGCTAGCCCCTGCCCTTGCCTACTGGGATTTAATTGCTTGAATTTGTATTTGTGCGATATTTGGGTGTATTCACACTAGAACCCCGATTTGCATCGATCCTATTTGCGTCGTTTCACTTTGCACCGCTACATACGATTGGATTTTTTCACTGATAATTACATGTGAGGAGCTTTTTGATTTGAAATTGGTAGGAAAGAATGTATTCATATGACTTTTTTTATCAAAGACATATGTAATACCGACATGATTCCTGACATATCTCAAAGCTACAGTTTGTTTTGCGCATGCGCAAGTTTTATATGCGTTGGTTCTTAGAAATATTTGTAAACAAAGATTCAATAAATATGAAATATTTGTAAACAAAATGTATTAAATGTCAAATGAGTTCAGCGGCAGCGCAGAAAAAAATTAGATCTAATGAAGAAAATTAAATTGTTTTAATTAGAAAAAAGTTATAATAAAAAAAAATCAACCACCACTGTTTTTCATCAAAATCAATTGTCAATTTTGAATCATGCACAGTAGAGTTGATAGCATTGAGCATCTTAAATAATGGGTGAACAGAAATTGATTATAGTAGCAATATTTTTTTTTCCATTATATATTCAATTTTGACAAAATATTGACCCAATCAATAAAAATGTGTTTTTAAACAGAAAAAAAGTGATTCGATTTGCATCGTTTCGGTTTGCGCCGTATTTCTCCGATCTCTATTAACGACGCAAATCGGGGTTCAGGTGTAAAATACTTTTTCAGCATAGCGTTGGAAATTGAACGGCAGATGTCATGACCTTTTATCGGAATTAATAAAATTTTTGGTTTCACTAAGGAATTAGGTTGCACCATCTCTAGTAACTGCCTCAGTATAGCGTTCTAAAAGTTTTGCATATATGAAAAATGCAACACTCTCTTATGAAAATACACCGAAATTATTCCTTGAACTTGTCCCAAAACTTTCATAGTATTTGTGTGATGCTTAGCTGTACTACTTCAAATAACTTCCTGAATACAGCGTTTTGAAGTATTTGCTTAAATTATTTAATATTTAAAAACGACCTTTTTTACCCAGAGTTTGCAATTTGTAGTACTCGCGTGAAATTTAGTAGCACTACCATAATTAACTCTTTCAGTAAATGGCGTGGCCGGCAATCGACTTTTCTCATTTTAGATCCCACAAGCTATTTTTGGAAGTATAAGCTGTGCACCAAATTTCATTAAATTCACTGGAAGGCAGGCACACAAACAGAATGACAGACAGACGAACATGCAGTAGCGTACCTAGGACGGCAGAGGGGTGCAGAAATATGATACTCGTAATGTGAAGTTAAGAAACTGAGTTTTTACCATAATACGATATTTTGTACGTTGTCGACCTTATTTTTAGTAAAAATGAAAATAATTGGATACAGTAAATTGCAATGTGTAGTTGGAGATTCAGTAATTTTATGTGAAATATATCTCATTATGCCTGGGAGATGTCAAAAGTGAGGACTTTTTTTTATTTAGTGAATAAAGTTTTTGTATGTTGCAAAGACCACAGTATTTTCTTTCGGGGTAGGCAAATACCTACTTGCCCTGGGCGCTCAATGTGCACGGTACACCACTGCGGTGGTGACACTGATCAATAATATTTTCACTTTCTATATCTTCTTCTATATCAATTTGCTAGTTAAGTGATTTTTCATTGATCTCTATAGCTAAAATTTTTGAACTGTAATTCTCTATCTATTCTGGTAAAGTCAATTTTTTTTTCTCAAAATTAACCAGTTACATGTCTTCTTAAAGCAAAATTATCCCTCAATTTTACTTGAATTAATAAAAAGTTGCCTTCAAAAAATTAGTTTTCTTCTTCCAACTACTATACCAAAGGAATATTTTACACTTACCTAAACTACATATATAAAGAAAACGTTTAATTTATTTTAATGGAACAGGAAATCATTTCAAAGAATTTATTGATTATTGACTAGTGCAAGGGAAAACTCCTAATACAGGGAAATTTTTTGTACTAAATCGAAAAAAGTCTATAGCCAGCCCACCAGAAAGAGAGCGCTCCACAAAAGGACTCCGAAAAAGTCCCTTTCCAGGATTGATTTTAAAGCTTTAGGCGACAACACTCCAAAAACATTCCATATTGTGAACTATTTAAGAGCTTTTAGCAAATGAATGCAGAGAGCCGCAGTTGCGATCGTATCGAGAGCGAAAGACACCCGTTATGAGCATTTTGGAGTGATTCTTAGAATAACAGCAAACATTTAAACGACATAAACGACATTTGTTATTTGGGTGCAGCTCCAGAGCTTTGTTGATTTTATTGAAAGTTCGTGGGAGTTGCGGAGGCAAAATGTAGAAAACAATGTTTTAGTGCTGTGCTTTTTATATTAATTATATAATACATACATATGTATGTATGTACATATAATAAAATAAAAATATTTCACTGATTATTGCGCTGCGGTCTTAGGTCGCGAAAAGTATCAAAAACACCAAAAAGTATACATTCCTTTTGAAATATGACTTTAAAATGAGTCTAACGTTTGTCCATTTTGAGCTCCAAAAAGAGTATAAAATTTGTCCATTTTGGCTACAAAATGATTCTAAAATTTGTCAATTTCGGGCCCCAAAATGAGCTTAAAATTTATTCATTTTGGGCTCTAAGAACAATCCAAAATTCATTTAAAAAGAGTCCCAAAACGTGCTAAAATTCATTGGGTTGGACTCCTTTTGGATTCTTTTTTAAGACTCCTTTCAGTGTGCCCACTTAGCTCACTTAGGACTTTAATTAGAGCTCAATTTGGAGCGAAACGCTACATGAGATGTGCGTTTATCGCTCCAATTAGAGCCTTTTTGGAGCTTTTTGGTTGGCTGGGTATCCTTTGAATTTAGTTAGATCTTTTTATGTCAGTGTATGAGAATCTGTTGTTCCTACTAAGAATGCGAAAAACTAAAAAAGTCCCTTGTGGAAAAACTGCAACAATAGATCTACGCTCTTTTTCCTCGGGAACTTTTCCCCAATGAATTGTCCAAATAAAGCATTACTGCGGAGTCTTGCCACTAAAATCCATTCACTACTAGTGATAACCCCCGAAAATCGGGTGAGTGTTCTGTACACACTAATCAGAACTGAATTTTAGAATTGGCTTTTGACGAACCCTTACTGGCCTTCCCGGTCCCGGTGTCATTTTTCTACAAACACAAAAATATTAATAAATACATCGCGTTTTCATTGGAAATAAGAAATTTAATTTTGCTTTTTTTCATTAAATATAAATAATTTGAACTTTTTTTATTTTTTAGTAAATATGAAATTGTTTTGCAAAAAAAAACAAATCGTTAAAAATGTTTCATCAACTTTTTCCTGCTCCGCGTTTTGCTGACGGATATATAATCACGTTTAACTCGAAAAAAGATGACGTACTCTATGGTTCTAAGCTCGTCATATATCGCGGCAGAGGCTAACTGATTCGCCCCTTTATTTTTCTCGGTTCTAAATGATTAGAATATGCGTTTAACAAAAATAAATAATTCCTGGAGCCAGGTTATTTTTTACCAAATTAAGATAATTATTTCATATAGCTTCCTCTTTCAAACACGGTCTTACAATTTTTGTGAGCCATTATATAGGAAACATTAATTGTTACATAAATCCATGGAAAAATTTTAATCTTGTTGTTGTTTTAAAAATTTATAGTTTTATACTAAGCTTTTAAGAGTCCCAAACATATTTGTATAAGCTATTCCTTCTGAAAATTTTATTTGGAATTTGCCTTGAATTGTGTCACTTGGGACATTTTAAAATTTGGGTGGAATGTTCAAAAGTAGATATGATAAGATTGGTTTCAAGGGTAAGGCCAAATTTAGTTTAATCTTTAAAGTAATACCCCGCACGCAAAAAGCGAGTTTTTTTACAATCACCCATATATGCTCGATTTCAATGATTTAGGGGGCGTTCAAGTATTACGTAACGCAATTTTTGAAGATTTTGGACCCCCACCCCCATGTAACGTTTTTCTGTACCCCCTATCCCTTCTTAGACGTTACGTATCACCCACTCGCTGGTAGGTCATATTTACCTACCAGCGAGTGTTTTCCTCTTCGCTATGGCAAGGCTTTGGTAGTTAACCATTGCATTGCTGGAGAAAATTGATAAAAATAGGAAATCTTTCCACACTTACATATCTCAGCTTTTGGTTAGCCGATCTTGAAGCTGATCATTTTATGGTATTATTTATTGCTATAACTAATCTAGATCCCATAAACTTTTATCATTTTAATAAAACATTTTCATTGTTGTCATTCAATAAATATATAAAGAAAGCGTTTCATTTTACACACCTAATTTCAAATCACTCTCACTAAACAATGTTACGTAACTCGCAGTGCAATGCTTGAAAGAGTTCAAAAAAAAGGAAATCTTTCCACGCTTATATCTCAGCTTCTGGTCAACGGATTCTCGATCCAATTTTCCGCAACTCTACTCGATGAGCACTTCAATTTGATTTAGCATTTGTTGCTGTAGCTGTTGTAGATCGCGTCAACTAAGCCTTACCTTCGAGGAATAAATATATAGATTTCAATTACGATCTCAATTTCGAGAGAATAGAAGATTCAACGCAAATAAAGACAAAGAGCGAATTGAGTCAAAATATCAATTAGCAAATAAATATACATACTCGTATATATATGTATGTATATGTATAAGATGTAAATAGAATATTCTTCACTTATACAATAGAACCGGCAAAATTTACTCTGAGTTTAACGAAGTTGTTTTTAAAATTCAAGACGATATTTTCATATAAAGTCGATTGGCGCTAATAAGAAGTTTACATTAAAGCTTAAACTCTTCTATGGTGAGCCTCGCGCACTGTTGAAATATTTCGAGAATCCGCGTGCACAACGTATTTAATAAAAACATACACAACATAAAGATCGTTATATTGCAAAAAAAAAATTTCATCAAAATTAAACGGTTTGATAAGTACGAACATGAAAATATATTAAAATTGTTCAGTGAATAATTAATTGTTGTACGAGTAAGAACAAAAATTGTTAAAAAAAGTTAAATTTATCGATTTCATCGCAAAGTTGAACAAAAAATGAAAAGTTTACATAAGATTGCATTGATTCTGCTCATTTTTGAAACAGGTATAAATAACTAACTTAACTCAAATACCAGATTTAATCTAACAGTTAGATATATGCATATCTCAATGAAAATTCTACTTCCGGTTCCTTTGAAATCAATACATGCATACATTTATTTACTGCTGGGAAGATATCTACAAAAATACACACGTACTTATACAGCATTATAATTTAAACATAACTTTGTCATACTAAAAATAAACAACAATGAATTAATAAAATTTAGCTGATTGTGAGGGAAAAGTTGTATCAGTTGAAATCGAATCAAGTTGGCTTAAACGAACGACCTTGCCTATTGCCAAGTAACAGGGATACCAATACATTTTCGTAAAGTTTTCCTCTTATTTTTTAATAAATTGCGATAATTTTTATTCTTTGAAACTTAGTTGCTTTGGATGAAAGTTTGTTTGTAAATATGTCTATAATTTTAAAAACGCACGATTTTATTATTGAATCTCATAAATTTTAATAAATTGTGAAATTTTTTGATATTTCGTAAAAGTTTGTCAAGCAATTTATAAAAAATAAAAAAATTCCTTCAAAAACGCAATACGTTTTAATGAATAAGCCGTGTGTATAATGTATCAATTTTCACTGGAAATTTCCCTCATGGATTTTACGCATCCTCAGCGATATGCAAAAGCCAAATTGGTCAGGTATTTTACAATACGGGCATTTCATTTGAAGCGGATAATGAAAAAAAGTAGTTCTGTAAGTACTTTTAGAAGGTATAGGCACATAATTTTTTATTTTGTAAGGAGCTTAGTTGTCAAATTATGGACGTCTAAAAATTGAATTAATATGAAAAACGGATTTTTGGGACGCAGAAAACATATTTACAATAAAATGATAACCATTGTAGTTTTTATAGGAAATTTAATGTTCTTTCAATTATTTAATTAGATTCGAAATTTGATTTTGTTTTCTCGTAGAAAACCGGAAGTATAGAGATTAACTATAATATAAAAATTACAAAATGTGATCTACGTTAGTTTAGGAGATATACGAGTATCTTATAATATTCAGTATTTTTAACCAATTTTTTGAATTTTGTTATATTTTTATTTTTTAGTAATAAGCTTCGAAAGTGTAGTTCATTTTCCTTAATATCATATGGTACATTTGATTTAAAAAGTTATTTTTGTTGTCTTTCTATTTAAAAGAAAATCAACAGATTTACACTTTTTACAGTAAATTAGCTAATCAGATCTGTTCTCATAAAATAACTACGCAAAATTTACTATTCTTTTCACTGCAGCTCTTTTGGGTTTATTTTTTTAAATAAAAAATATTCGCATACGCTGATTAAATTATCAAGACCAGGGGCGCCGGAAGATCTGTTGCGTGTGCTTAAAACTCCACAATTACCAATGTGGAATTTAACAAGGGAATTTTGCGCGCACTCACCCGAGTCGATTTTGTTTCGAATTTGGGATTTCTTATTCGATAAATTTTTTGTCAAGTTGCCGTTGCAGTTATCGTCGTGGCTGCCCGATTGAATTTGATGTTTGGATTGGTTCTTGCAATCAAGGTTGCCACGCATAAATTATTATTATTTTTTTTTGAGAAAACAAATTTCAAAAATTTTACCATAACTCCAAAAATACTGAACCGATGCATCATTTTTAGAAGATTTTGTTTTTAAACTTATAGATAAGACCATTTTGTTGAAATTTATCACGAAATTCCCCAAATTATAGCGAATTTTAGGGAAGATATAATCACAAGTTCTGATATAAAACTACTAGGAAGAGACCACTTTGGTAGAAGAAATTGTCTTTGCTCTTCAATATTACCAAAAATCATTAAGTTTGTGTTCACACGATTAACTCTAAGAACATTTTTGTAGGTAACTTAAGCTTTTTAAAAATGATTATTAAAATTGTATGTGTCCGATTAGATGCATCATATCGATACATAAAGCAGTTAATGCTGAAATTGAGTTTGAAATACTGCAACATTTTTAAAGGCCAATAAATTATTCGATTCCTTATATCTGATAATTTTGCTCTGATTAGCTATTTTTTTATCAAAAATGAAAAATAATGTTGTTCCTATGCATCGGCCTTGGGAGACCTCTATGTTGCTCAGAATGACAATATCTACGATTTTAAGACCCAGCCGATTGAAGAAAAAAAATGTCGACACACCCCAGTGTACATAAAACACAGAATAATATACATAAATACAATACAATTAATTGTACCACTTAGATAAAGAGTGCAAAGGTGGCCTTCAAATGGTCTATGGATAGTGTATGTAGGTTTGTGGGCATTCAAACTAATAATATGAGCCAGATCTATGACCGCTTAAAAAAGTTTTAGCTACACAGCGATGTTCAGAATGACGATATCTACGATTTGAAGACCCAGCCGATTGAAAAGGATATTTAAGCCCACCCTAATGTACAAACATATGTATCATGTAAATTACAGAAAACAGAAAAATTTATAAAAACCCTCTATCTAGTATCACATAGAATATATCGTCAGCATACAAGCAGAATTGACTATCTGCCAAAAAATAATTAGTGGGTGACGCTAATCAATCTTTCAATTTGGTTTACATCCCCTTAGCTTTGTGATATATAATGTATACAGTACCTGATAAGGTGTGCTATAAGAGTATATTCTTACATTACTAACTAAAATTTTGTACTAAACATCAAAAAAACAAAATATTATTTTATGTAGATGGTCAATTCCGCTTGTATGCCGACGATATGTATGTATGCTAGGCTCGAATTAATCGGTGGTGGTATCTACTTTCTGTGTAATTAAACCACTTTGCATCCCTGACAAGCATACAAATTCCGTCTGTCGATATTCGTATTGTTTTGGTTTTTTTATCACACTGTTGGTTACCCATGATATATACATATATACTCATACTATAATAAATGCGTATGATATTTAAGTAACAATGTTTTATTAATATTATTACTACTTATTCATAATAGCCGACGCTTCAACTTTTTTTTTTTAAGTTGGCACAATAATTTATGCACCACGTTTTTACATTTGTTGCTTGGTGGCTGTTAATTTTTGCATTGTATTTTACCCGTTTTTTGTTTATTATTGTTTATTTATATGACTTTTATTATGTTTAGCAAATTTGTGAATGAGTATATTATTATTCAATATTCATGTTAAATATACGTTTACACTGGCAATTACGATATTGAAACATTTGCAGTTATTAAATTATTAAGTTTTAAATGCCAATAAGAACCGGATACCGGCATTATACTTTCAGCTGGCAAGCGCCATCCTTATTATTCTGACATAAATGAGAAGAGCTCATATATTTTTTCTTAATTTTATGTTCTTAATTTTTAGGACCTTTGGGTGGGCATTCATTCCTCTTAGTTTGTCATCATGTTTCTGTCTTTGAACATTCATAAACATATACTTTCCTTGCTCTACTATCTGGGAAGAAGTCCAAGGAATGCAAATTAAAATGCATTCATCGAGCACATAATTTTTTTTAAGTCTAGCAGAGGCGAACTGCCTTTTAAAATTTATTTCATATTTTGCTAATATTGAAATCGGAGATTAAAGTTTGAATATCTCGTAGAAGTATGAATCAAAAATTATTTCCAGGTAGCCGTATCCGTCCATACAACTTGTTGGCTTAGTTACGTCATTAATGTTGCTGATAATTATAAAACATTTTCCATTCTTGACATTTTGACCGAATTCTTTAGCCTTAGTTTTTGCGTCGTTTCTGCCAATTGGGTTTTGTTATTCTAATTTGTTTATAATTTAACTATTTTTATACATATTTATTCAAATTTTTACAAGTCATTGTTTATGTTTATTTATTTTTTTGTTCGCAAATGTGATATGATTAATTTTGGGTACCTCTTGTCACTATATGCTGACTTATGGCACACGCCTTCATCAGTGTTACTTTTACAACGCTATGTTTCAGTAAAAAAAAACCTAAAAATAGACATATTTTTTCACATTGGGCTACATAAAACAATAGTAATAGCTTATCTAAATGCGATTATCCATTACTATAATAAGATTATTCCTTTCACTGTCATCATTTCTATCCCAATATATATGCTATATATTCAAATATATTATTCCTCACATTTGTATTCTAATCTGCTTTCCACACTCAGGGAAATGATCAATGATTTTATGTTTTTAAATTAAAGAGGTAAATTTTTGATTTGGGTTCTAAAAGAATTCATATAAATCCTATTTATTTGGTTGATGTAAAATAAAAAAATTCCAGATACGATGCAAATTTAAGTTATTTTTACGATTGAGATAAAGCTAAAAATTTTTATCATAAATACTTTTCAAATACCAAATGAATTTAAAGCTGCTTGTGTTAGAAATAATCATAAAAAAGATTATTTTTACTAAAATATCCAACTTCAAAACTTGTTTCAAATCAAAAATATAATTTTCGAATTTGCAATGTCATTTTTCCCTGATATTGTTATATCTATTGAAATTTTTTTAAAAATTCAAAACAAATGGAATTAAGACTCCATTTCGTATTGAAAACATCTTATGTGCAGAGTTAAAAAATATTATTAAAAACTACCCAAAATATTCATTTCTATTTATTTTATATAAAATAAAAATAAATATACAATTTCGTTAATTTTTACTTTTTTTTACTACTCAACAAAAAAATAGCAAAATCAGAGATCACAAGATCCAGCTCCTTTTGTTTTAACAAATGCCAATGTATATTCGTATTCATATACACATATGTATATACATATGGTTGCATCACTAGACTTATTTGGTTTTACTTCCCAGTGGGCAAGGGCAGGAGCTAGAAGTGCTTCTAGAAGTCTTCCTTTTTAAATATAAGGCCTTGCCACCTTCTTTCAATCGTACTTTCTTTTTTATATGAAATGTCCCGTTAAAACAGGCCTTCCTAAGCAGGGTTTCTAAGGCCGCTTGCCGTAGCAGAGGTCACGGAAGTACTTGGAAAAAATTATATTTTAATATGTACGTCGTGAGACTCTGAGTTGATTGGTTTTTTTATCCGCGTCAGCTCACCATGCGTTGACAATATTTTTAATGTTTATTTTTTGTGATGTTTTCTTAATTTATAATTTGTCCCAATACACAACACTCTACCTTAGTATTACATGAAAGGGAAAGCCAGCCTAGCAACATGCCCACCGTTCTTTACTCCAACCATTTATCTACTTTTGATGTCGAATCATAAAACATAAAAAGTCTCAAAGTAAATGGAGTCCTTCTTCCTTGCCTTCTAATATTTGGCCTGATAGCACGTCTGCTGTGGAAAGGCATAATAGCATATGATGAGTACGCATATTTTTATTTGCATGAAAAGCAGGCCTTCTCTGAGGCGGGTCTTGCTCAAATGTCTGATGGGTTGTATCATGCAGCATATGAAGTAAGCCCGCGCAGTGTACTATGCCAGCTCCTTCATCACATATCAATTTTGGGTTACAACAACCACTTTCAACAAGTGTGTTTTATTCTTAAATGCAACGCTATCATCTATTATTTGCCAATATTGTAGAAAAAAATTTCAAAAAAATTTTATTCACAGAGATCGTATATAAATGTACAACAAGAGGGGAGACGGTTAATATTCCTAAGTCTTTACCCATCTTTAATGGACGACCCCAAAATGTTTGTCTCCTTTCAGTTATCTTTTGACACTCAATAAATATATGAATATACGAGTATGTACTCGCATATTTATCATTTAAATAAATTATTTACCCACATAAAAAAACTATATTATGATTCGTAAATAATTACGAAAAACAGGGAATAGTTCAAAACAAGCTTTTTTGGGATATGATAGGTATCAGAGAACAGCAGTAAGCCACTCATCATTTTTGACATTCATGAATCTGTTGAAACTTTCTGCAGATTCATTGCATTTATTGGAAACTTTATAACTATGAAAAGTGGATCAAATCTGGTCATACTGAAATTTTTCAGACATGATCAAAACATATTTTTCTACTTGTGGCTTTCGTTCCGAGATATTGCGCAAAATTTTTTGTCGGTCTCTTACAAACAGGCCCACCACGATTCTGGTGACTGACGCCTATTTCGAGTATCAGCTATTCTTAAGCTAACATTTGCAAAAAAAAATTAAGTGGGAGGAAATTGCGGACTAAGAGTAAGAGAATAATGTAAAACTTTTGAAAATTGTTCATAGAGAGCACTTTTAGTAAACAGGAATACATTATACGAGTACAAGGAAATTCTGGAGGTGTAGCTATAACTCGACAAAGAAAAGCCTCATTTCAAAGATTATTGTTTTGATGAAAGTCTTAAAACTGAACTAAAATTGGACTTAAAAAATTTACGGAATATGTTCTTTTTCGTGCAGGTTTTTTTTTCATAAAGACGTGAATGAGTTCGTACAAAAGAGATATACTTTAAAATTTTTATTTTACAGAGGACGTTCCAAATAAGTAAATATTTAATTTCATTCAAATTCAAATTTTATGTAGTAGATCATGGCAAATATTTGGCTCTGCTGAAAATCAACATTCAAAAATTTTATTTTATAAAGTGTACCAAGCTCAAATTTCCTATTTTACGATATCACGTTATCACGTTGATTTTGAAAACAATTTAGTCCGACAAAGTTGAAACATTTGAATTGCTTGGTAAGCTAAAGAATATATTTTGGCCCCAGTGTGCGTAAAGGATATACAAGTGAGATGTGCAAACACTCATGGCAAAATATATTTTCATATTGCAATTTTAAATGTTTTATGACGCAATATTTCGTTTTTTTTGAAAAAATGTCTGTATACTCACACACAGATTTAGTTGTGTTAAAAATCTTGCACCTTCTGTTTTTTTTGTTATTGATTACAACCACGTCACAAGAATCTTTGAGTTTGAAGTAGTTATGAGTAGTATAAAAGCAAACAATAAAACAAAAGAATACAAAAAAAAAATACAAACTGACAAGCAAACAAATAAAACTTTATATTAAAATCTTCTTCTATTTAATTGGTAGCAGAATCCGGATATTGTCTTTCATATTTTTCATACATATATATTATATATATGTTTTAAATTTAAATCAGCTAAATATATATATATAGGGTGATATGACTTAGAAGCACCTACCGGAAAAATTGGATCACCTGGTTCATTGTGAGTAAAAAACTGTATGGGATGGGTTTTTAATAATCTTCCTTTAGAGTAATACTTACTGGAGGTCTGCGAAAACAACTTGATGTGACGTCAGACTATAGGAGTTACTGTAAAGTATAGATCAAGCGTGACACTCTGCAACTCATCAGTTCCAGTAGCACGAAGCAGAACGATACAACGAAATGGCTTAGCGTCGTTTGCTTGTGAATTGTAGTATACAAGTCTACCAAGCTTTCGTGTACGCAAACATATATAGTAATATTTGCTGTAGACTCTTGAAATTTGGTACAGATGATTTTAAGGTGAAAACTAAAATTAGTGAATAAAAAAAAAATCGGTTCACGGTCACGCCTACCTCCCATACAAAGTTGGGATGTGGTTGAGAACTTTTTTTCAAAATAGGTATCAATTACCATTAACTTACCAATGCTGATTTGAAAAATGTTAAAAATTTTGCGATATCTTTTATAGTTTACAAGTAGTTCGAGAAAAACTGCTTCTAAAGCTTATCTGTTGTTTTTGAAAAACTGCCTAAGCCTTTTTTTTTTGTGAAACTGGTAGACCCTTCTTATAATACGAAATTACCGTAAAGGCTGTTTTATCTGATGCACTAACTATTTTCGCTACAGCTGAATATTTGAACTCAGGATTTTTCAGGAATGTGGACAAAATCAATTCGCGGACTTTTTATTGCTTACTAGACATCGTCGTTTGAAGTGTTATACATTATATTAAACGTCACTTTATGTGGAACAAATATCGTGTCTTTTTAGACCTATAACAATGATAACCTAGTTGGAGTATAACCTTAAAAAATAAAAATGTAAGTTTCTTTCTGGGAAAGACCTTACTTAAGTATTTATGCTAAATACCCAGTTTCAAATACATGTACCGATAGTGTTACTTATACTTGAGTACATATTTTCAATTACCAGTATTTTCATAAATTTTGCTTTCAGTACTATACTTAAATACAGTTGAATCATCAGCACCAGTACTTAAATGTCTGCACTAATTGTCAATATAGTAATCTATATTGGTATTTAAATCCCACACTGATTCCTAACGACCGTTACTTTTATATTGGAACTTAAGCTTCTGTACCTTTTATGGAAGATCAGGGCTTCAAATTAGAAAAAACTTGAGAGTTCTCATTTCTCATGTCATATCAGCTTTTGATAAGCAGTCTCCGAATAGACCTATTAAATTGTACTCAGAATTCAAGATTCATTCAATTTCTCCGTAAGAATTTTATATTTTTCATCAGATAACAAGCTGTATGACCTTATATACGTGCCAGTAAGATCGAGTGGAATAGCTTAACAGAGACTTGAAATAAAAATTTTGTTGTAATGGAGAATTTCATCAATACTTCCAGAAGGTAAAGGCGTATATATATATGTTGCAAGTCATCTTCGTTGGCAAACATTAACACTGCTTGGTTATTAAATTTATTTAGATCAGGTAATAGTGCTTACATATGTTATCTGTAAGTTTTCGTTGAAGCCAACTTACTTTTTTCTGATTCAAAAAATTGTACAAATACCCAAGTAAAATACTGATATAGCATAATACTTAAGTATATAAAGCAGTATCGTTACTTATACTTATATTTGTATAGGTACTTGAAATTATACAGCTCTGATTGTTATGCATAAGATCTTAAGAGTGTTGAAACAAGGCTATTGGGAATTATGTTATATGAAAAACACAATTTTTATGTTATTTTACGTTTTTGGCATTGTCGATTTCTTCCTTCAAATTCTGCGCAGAATTAGACATATATGACAATAGATTTACGAGTAGTTAAATAAATACAAGTTACATATAAAAAAGACATAAGTAGAACGATTCCTATCATACAAGTTTATATTAACGTAGTCTTTATAAATCTTCTAATATTAATTCACTCATAACATAATCTTCCATATATTTCTCTTCATCCTCGTCCTCGTGTATACTTTCAATGCCAGCATCCATAAGACAATCTTCTAAAGTGTTGTTGTGTCCAAAATTATTGGGGATCAGACATCTTGACAATGTTCTATCTTCTGCGCTGTGTTCATCCGACACTTTATTGTAAGATATATTATAAGATATAATAGTTTCTTCTTCAGAGTTATCATCCGCATTTTCATTATTGTGAAGCAAGTCATTTGACTCGCTTGCGAGATCTTTAAAATTTTTACGAAAATGTCTAACATTTCCAGCTGTAACGTAATTTAAAAAATAAAGTTTCATAAAATTTAAATTCAAAAATTTATGTAGTTTTGCCACTTACCAAATAAATATTTTCGAAGACTTTGCTGAAATTCGTTTGGATTTAAATGCTGCAAGGCTGGGTCATCTCCTCTTAAACTGTCAAAAAATGTTTCCAATATATCTTGATTGAGCCGAAATGTTAGTATGTACTCAATTTTATATTTATCTTTAACATAATCATATAAATCACACAAAGATTTATTTGTTAATAGAATACCATCTTGAAAAGGAATTAAACTTGTGCCACTATTAGGTATTACATTCTGTTCCATTACTTCATTTATATTTTTAATAATTTTTTTCTGGCTTTCTAAAGATAAACCAAAAGCTTTCTTTGTTGAAATGCAGCATGGCGATGAGCTGAAAATGTCAAACCAATCATCTATTAATTTAATAAACTTAGCACATTCGACAGCATTATTGCAATCAATGCTGTCATTTGTTTTGTATTTTAAAAGTGCATTGGCAGTTGTCTTTGAGAAAAGTTGTGTCGCCATTCTAGTTTTTTCACGTCCAAAATTTTTAATCTCTAGGTGTATGTTGTTTAGTTTTGATTCGTTTAGACGGTTCAAAAGTATTTGTTGTATATTATAAGAACTTATAAGTTTTTCTTTAAATATAAATCCACCGTCGATAAATTGGTTTCTTATTAAATTGAGAAGTTGGGGGGCGTCAATGAATGTGAAAATTTTTGCATTCTTATCACAAGGATGTTCAAACCAATTTTTGTCTGTAAAGAAAAGAGAAATCAAACAAGCTGTTGAGACTTCAAGCAAGAGAAAAGAAATTAAGGATATTAATGAAAAATTCTGTCTCTCCAACATGAGAGCAAAATCATGAGCATTTTATCTTGTAATATACTTTATACATACAAATATATGCGTGTACATATATGTATTTCATTGATTGGTGCAAAAAAAAAATCGAAAAATAACCCAAAACCGGGTACTTTTTGAATCCAGGGTCACCTCTGGTGATGAGCAAAAATGGCAATGAAAAAATAATTTCTTATGTATAATATTTATGAATCAACGTAAAAAAAAAACCATTGGAAAATAATAGTTATTGGCAATGGAAAAAAACCATTTCTTATGCATAATAGTTATGAATCAGCGTAAAAAATTTTTATTGAAAAATAATAATTATCAACAATTTATATAATATTTCTAACCAATAATAATTACAACGCATTTTTTTGACAAAAAACTTATAATAGTAACGTTCCTGATCACAACTTCTCTAATGAATAAAATTCGTACACAAACTATTTTTAGAATCAAAAAGAAATTAGGAATAGCGCTGCAGACGAAAACGATAACGATAGTGTTTGTGTCCACAAATTTTGAAATCAAACATAAAATTCTGAATTCGTTGAATTAGTTGAAGGCATATGCATTAAACTTTCTCAATGATTTCATAAAATTACAGATTAATAATATAGCTCTTTCAAAAAACAGCAGATTTAAAAGTATCTTGTCCTAGTGCTCCGTGGAGCACAGGTTGAACTAACACCCTGGTACTCAGAGCTTTTAGCGCCTCCAAAGTAAATCAAAAGAAAAGCCCCTTTTAAATTTTAGATTTTCTATTTTTGATATATTTATGTAGATTTTTCAGCTAACGCTTACTCAAAGGATGTTGTCATGAATTGCTATTTACTATTCATATTGTATTGTATTTACCTTTTGAAATTTCCAGCTCATCCAAAAGTATTTGATCATTATCCAGTTTAGCAACCATAGCAACAACATCGAAACCAGCTGCATACAAGTCACTTATAATGTTCATAATAACGCTCTTACTCATTATACAATTGAAATCGTAAAAGACCGGTTGCTTCCATGGTGATTTTAATCCACGGACTATAGCAACCTGAGCAAACTGTCTTTGTGTAATATTTGCGTCTACATTATCACTAGGAGATAACTCTATTTCATCAAAACATAAGACGCAAACTCTATCATCCGTCTGTAGCTCTGCAATATCTTTTAGTATATCAATAACTTGAGTTAAAATACCACAGTCAAATTTTATGTTTCTTATCCAGCGTTGTAATGTTGTAATGCATGGTATAGGAAACCCTTTATGATATAAATGCTTATACGCTCTAGGTCCGGCAGCTTGTAAAGTGATTGCCCAGCAAATATCTTCCCAGGCCCATGATATATGGGTATTTGGAGACCGCAATTTTCGCATTTGATTCGCTGTGAAAAGTTTTGCTACGTTGCGATTTTGATATAAATCAATTTCTATTTTATTTTTCAGTTGTGTGATCTCTGCTTTTAAGCGATGGTTTTCAGATTTTAATTTAAGATTTTCAAGATAGGTACCGCCAGCAATGATTTCATCCCTTTGAAATTTGACTTTTGATATGAAAAAATTAAATTGACAAAGTTAAAATACTTACGTAGTTTGTGTGCCGAAATCAACTCTGTTGCCATTATTATGTGTTACACTTGTCGATATGTGTGGTATTAAGTGCTGTGATTTTATCTGTGACGGATCTATTTTTGTTATTTTGCAGGGAATATTAAATTTTTGAATTTCAAGTCTATTAGAAATAAAAAAAGATTTTTATCCAAACAATAATAGCTACATGTTTTTTACATAGCCGCGTAGGCAAAGAAGCTTTCCAAATGTAAAAATCATTTTACTCTTTCCAATCAATTTTGGAAGACCATATGATCCATTTTTGAATGTTACACAAGGTTACAGCCAGAGGTTCTTTGGTATATTGAGATATGAAGATTTAATGACGTCGATTCTTTCATATGAATATGGAAATAAAACGAATTGAATCGAGTCAATCTTCACACTTGACTGAGATTTTTGAGTAAAACAAAATGAAATAAAATCGAGAATTGCGATCAAGAGTTACAAAAATTAATCTGAAGTCCGCTGAAACTAAAAATGTGCATCATTTAAAAAATTACTTTTAGTTTTGCAGATACATGCGTGTCATAAACCTCATCATCGAAAGATTTTTTTTTAATGCATAATTTTAAATTATGCCAGTAACTATTAAATACTTAATATTCAGCGTTGGAATCAAGACATGCTCTTTCAATATACATAAGTTTGGCGTTATCTCTTTCAAAATACTTTTTAACAATGTTGCACTTACGTACTAGCAACTTTCTTCAGTTTAGAATAATGACAATCGACTGCAAATACACTTGAGTTCACTTCCCCAACGTCTAATGCTTAAGTAAAAGCTGAGCTCAACTAAGTGCACACTATTTGTCCAGTTAAAGAATTAATTCAATGCAACTGGAGTTCAAGTGCGATTTAATTTTGTTTATGTTTTTTGATTAAAATGCTAGTATTAACCAAGTATATTTAATAAAAACTTAACTTTCTTTTATAATTTTTAAGCCAAAAATGTGTATCTGGTGTATTAAGCCCTCATGCTTATTGAAGGTCAAAATCTATCACATGAATGAGTCTATTGGATTTTTACATATGAAAGGCCTTATTGAATTGTGCGCCTAGTTAAGCGTTAAACATCAAAGAAAAACTTACTTTACTGGTGTTGGTTTTTTTACCGAAGCTGTTTCGAGCTGATTCTCCAAAGGAATAGGATTTAATAACGTTCTTATTTGTAACCTTTGCGACAGTAACGGCGCACTAGGAATTTCTGACTTCAATGGTTTTATAGGTGTGTTCACTGAAACAAATTCAATCGGTGGCAATGGGTTTTTAAAACTGGGTGTGATCGTCAGAGAAGGAGGTAGTTTCGCAAAATTAGATGTTGTCAGCGCAGCACACTGTGCAGGCGGTTTCGCAAGACTGGGTATCCTTAGTGCAACACACTGTACTGGCGGTTTTGTTACGCTGGGCATCGTCAGTGCAGCACACTGCTCTGGCGGTTTTGTACGACTGGATGTCGTCACTGCAGCACACTGTGCTGGAGCTTTTGTGAGGATAGGTGACGTTGATGTAACACCCTGTATCGACGTTGTCGTAGATCCAGATTGTGCGGATGGTAGACAAACGGTTTGCACTTTACTTTGTAGATTCTTAAAACCAGTCGTTGGCGGAGCATCTTGTAAAATATTAGTATTACCTGCCGTTCGAGTAGAAGACAAAAACAGTGTCGGAACACTGCCTGGCTGAAGGCGTGTTATATTATGAAACCTTTTAAAGCAATCTTTCTCGAAATGAAGTTCACACACTTTGGACCATTTGCCAAATTCCTTGTTGCATGCCTTATTCCAACGTTTGTGTTCACCAGGTGGAACAAGAAACATTTTCAATTTTTTTTCAAGTGATGAAATTCCGCAGATGGTGCAAACCACGACCATTTTTAATTCACTTTGTAAAAATAGCAATTGTGGCTATTTCTGTTCCTGAATATGAAAAATAAACTTTTCAAATTTTAAGAATTGAGTAAAAAATATCATTTTGACATTTGACGTGTATTTGATGTATTGAATATCGATAATTTGTGAAATCTAATTTTTACTCCCAAGTCAACGTTTAGTCAACGCTTACACGCAAAAAAAAATTTTGCAGCATTTTTTTGTAATTTTGTCCCAGAAAAATCTAATTAGAATTCTAATTAAAACTACGTAATGTAATTGAAAATCAGTCAACGGCATTTGTTCCAAATTGTGGAATTCTGAATTTGTCCGTCCGTGTTTGTTTACATTTTTAGGTTTTTTTCATTTTACATTTTCACATTTTTCTAATAGGCTTTTCCACCATAATGATGCAAAATGGTGTCGCTGTTATCCCGATAATTTTTTTCATCTTATTTCATTTTACTTCAAATAAATTGGAAAACAATAAAAAATTAATTTTGTGAATTGTCAAATTGAAACAAAAGTAAAAAAAACCAAAGATGTGTGCAATTAAAATTCAGAACATATTGATTATGTCCCATCTGTATTGTATCCCCATCTACACTAGGAAGAGTTCTTCAACTAATGGATGGTTTTTTTTAAACCAGTTACCGTTTCGTGTTTTAATTATTAAGTCTTACTTGGTGGATTATAAATGTGCAAGTAAACAATTTTTTGACATTTTAATTTGTCAAATGATGAAATTCCGCAGATGGTGAATATCGATAATTTGTGCAATCAAATTTTAACTCCCAAGTCAATGTTTAGTCAACGCTTACAAGAGAAATTTCTTGAGAAAAAGTTTTCCTGTTTGCCGGCAAGAAGGGAAAAACGAAAGGGTGGTATACAGAATTTGTCGTACCCGCAAATTTCCTTTGGTTCTATTCGTTAGCTGATATTATGCTTTGAATTTGTGTTCGTTGTGGCGGGTTGATGCAGTAATTGCTTTGACATTTCTTGCACAAAGAAATTCTAGTTTTCGTGGGTAAACGCAAAACAAATTCACAAAAGAGAATATACAAGAATATGGCTGACTTAATTTCCTCGTGTAAACGTTGACTTACTCACTTTACATATTTTGGTTACGGTAAGAGTTCGTTATGGTTATAAATATGTACATAGTACAAAAAAGGGAATGTTTTGCCAACGGGTATCGTGTGAGCGCGAAAACAGATAGATCGTTGATTGGTGTACTGTTTTGGTGGCAGTACTAACGCTCAAAAGTAGATATGGCAGTACTGTTCTGAAATTCACATTTTGACAACATCACACGACACACACACTCATGCAGTCTCTTTTATTCGTCAGACTTTCAGTAATTTCTTTGCCTTATTTATAAACAGTGAACAAAGTGTAGATAAAAATTTTGAAAACGAATTAAACATTTAATATGGCGTCATATGTTTATCAAATGAATCAGATACGCAGTGTAGCAGCAAACACTTTGAAATTAAATGCTGCACGTTCACTTGCAACAGGTACCATTCAGTATCAAAATAAGCGTAGCCCACAAAGTGAGACGGCAGCAAAAAACAATAACAACATTGTGCTTGTTGATGGGGTCCGAAGTCCATTCCTCACGTCCGGATCAAGTTATTCGAAGTTGATGCCTCATGAACTAGCACGACATGCCCTTTTGGGACTGTTACGCAAAACAAAACTGGATAAAGAATTAATTGACTACATAGTCTATGGTACCGTTATACAGGAGGTAAAAACTTCCAATATTGCACGTGAGGCGGCGCTGGCAGCAGGCTTTAGCGATAAAACTCCTGCACACACTGTGACTATGGCATGTATAAGTTCAAATGCAGCAATAACCACTGCTATGGGACTGATTGCGACTAACACCTACGACATCATTATAGCTGGTGGCGTTGAATTTATGTCCGATGTACCGATACGACATTCACGTAAAATGCGTGGTCTTATGTTACGAGCGAACAAAGCGAAAACGCTTGGGCAACGATTATCACTTTTAACGACATTTAGACCGAATTTCCTTATACCTGAATTACCAGCAGTGGCTGAATTTTCATCTGGTGAAACTATGGGTCATTCAGCAGACCGTTTGGCATCTGCATTTAAAGTAAGTCGTAAAGAACAGGATGATTATGCATTGCGTTCACACACTTTAGCAAAATGGGCTCAAGACAATGGCTATTTAACTGATTTGGTGCCATTTAAGGTACCTGGCGTTGAAAAAATTATTAGCAAAGATAATGGAATACGTGTATCTACGGCAGAGAGTTTAGCCAAATTAAAGCCTGCTTTTGTTAAGCCACATGGTTCTATCACTGCTGCGAATGCTTCATTTTTAACCGACGGCTCATCAGCATGTGTTATAATGTCAGAAGCAAAGGCTAAGGAACTAGGCCTAAAGCCGAAAGCATACCTGCGTGATTTCACTTTTGTTTCACAAGATCCTGTGGATCAATTGTTGCTTGGTCCTGCTTATGGTATACCTAAACTACTGAAAAAGACTGGTCTTTCTTTGAAAGACATCGATACTTGGGAAATTCATGAAGCTTTTGCCGGACAAATTGTTGCCAATTTAAAAGCTTTAGATTCAGATTGGTTTTGTAAAACTTATATGAATTTGCCAGAAAAGTATGGAGCTCCTGATTTAGGCAAGTGGAATAACTGGGGTGGCTCCCTATCAATTGGTCATCCATTCGCAGCAACAGGTGTACGGCTTTGCATGCATACAGCCAATCGTTTGGTAAGAGAAGACGGGCAGTTAGGTGTAGTAGCCGCTTGTGCGGCTGGTGGTCAAGGTGTTGCTATGCTTATTGAGAGATATCCTGGTGCGACTGCTGATTAATTGTAATTTGAAAGTAAATTATGTATTCCCCTACATGTTTTTATTTATGAACATAATGCGAAATAAAATTTGATACATTATTTTACTTTAAAGCATTTACTTATTTGTATGATCTAAATATTAGGTAAAGGCTGAACTAGATATAGGTCAAAAAAGTTACCGGCTCAAAATATGTAATGAAATCTTAATGCAAAAGCAGTGTGGCTAGCGGAATCGCAGGATAAGATTTACGAGAAAGATGGTAATGCATTTTGGTGAAACCAACCAACCAATTTTGCTGTGCCAAAGTCCTTCCGGATGGTCGAAATAAATCCGCTTTTGGCTGATTTTTTTTTACAATAAAGAGTGTATAAGATTACAGGTTGAAATGTATGTCAATGATAGAGCTTAAATCTATATACATAAATATATAAAACAAAGTCGTGTTAGTTACAACAACTAAAGAACGGCTGGACCGATTTTAATTATCTCTGATTGGTTTGATTTTTCTCCTGCCCGAATAGGACATAGGCTATAAAACTTTTATTTGGGTTGAATGTTTAGGGTGGCCCTCACACAAAAATTTCTTTAAAATATTTGCGCAAAGACCACTTAATCGATTCATATGAAATTTACATCACGTGTCTTTTATACTAAGAGGCATAGCTTAATACAAAAACATTTTTAGAATAGCATTTTTACAAAGACCACTTAATTGATTCACATGAAACTTCCACCAAGTGTCTTTTGTATTAAGGGGAATAGCTTAGGCTATAAAACTTTTGTTAAATATCATTAAGGTGGTCCTCATACAAACATTTTTTTAAATATCATTTTCTTGAAGACCACTTAATCGATATTTATGGAATTTACACGACGTGGCTTTTATATAAAGAGGCACAGCTTAGGCCGTAAAAATTTTATTAAGGGTTCACACTCATACTTATACAAAAGTATTTTTTAAAAAGAATTTTCACGAAGATTTCATAATTATTTTTTATGTTTTTGCAAAGTTTGCTTTAGAAAAATGGATGATGACACGCCCTTTAAAAACAAATTCATCATACCTCATTAACTACTGGACGCAAATGAATGGGACTTGATATAAAAGGTAGTTTAATTAAAAGTTAACACAACATTCATGGAATGTTAGGCGGTACGAAGAACGTCGGGTCAGCTATTATAATATATAGTGCTACCTTGCAGTATCCCGTCCCAAACATTATAGAATTGTATATATGGTTCTTTATGAAGGTTGTTAGCATAGGTTGTTTTGGAAAAAATGGGAGAAAATTAAAATTTATAATATTTTATTAACTATTTGACACAGATGAATGAAACTAGGTACATATATCAAAGGTACGGGCCAAAGTACACATAAGGCACGTTTTATATGTAAGAAAAAAGCTACATATTATACTTTGTGGAAAGTTGTTAGCGTAGTTGGGTTCGGAAACATTATTACAAAAAAAAAACTTTAGAATGCATTATTCCGATCTCGTAATGAGCTAGCGTTTAATTTCAAAAGCGTTAAAAAAATTGTTTCCATGTTATTTTATTTCCTATGTAATGATTTGAAATATAATCAGTGTTATATATATTTAACAAACATTGTATGCTTGGAATTTGTTAAGCGGTGCTTACTGATGATACCATGTAGCAATGGTTGTAACTTTTTTTTTCTACTTAATGTAATTTTGATCATATAATGTTATCCGAATAAATAGTCATTCCAATAACAAATTGTAAATTTAAACTTAACGACCAATTAATTTTTCAATCCATGAATAAAATTCGAAGATCCATTTTGGAAGGAAAGGCTAGATCCCATGGTACTGTTTTTGCATTTTTTGAACAAAAATATTTTTTATTATGGAAAAGGCATCAAAATGAATTTTGCCACATATATGAATAACATTTTATTGCCTTGTATTCTTTTTTAAAAGCAAAAGAATTGAAAATCTACGTTTCTGAAAAAAAAACAAGTCAAACTTTAGGCCCTTTGCGCCTGACCCAAATATTTTTGATGACAACATTTTATAGGATTTAAATTTTAAATTTCAAAATAATACAAGTGGCGCTTATATTCCTCCATAAAATATTATTTGAGTTATGGAAAATGATGATTTAATGCTTTTTTTTTATCAATTTAATGTTTTCTGAAACTTAGCTATTATATATTAATTAGATTTATAGCACATCTAAGCATGCGGCCAAATATTTTCCATATTTTAAAGTATAAAAATTCGTTCTAAATTAAAATACAAGTTGGTATATATCTTTAAACTCAATAATTCAAATCATGAATGCGGACGTGAATACGTTAAATTAACTTATGATAACTATGTGACAAAATCTAAACGCCAATGTAAGCAAGTTTATGCTAATTATATTAATACAAGCCGTATCATGTATTTAGCTGGGAGTATCCGTTAATTACTGTGCTATTACGATTCTTAGTCTATTTTAATTTTTAAATAAATACTTACTACGGACGCAATTTTGTCTAAATCAGGTATGCTCTTACTAATTTTCATAATTTGTTAAAAATTATTCGTAATTACTTTTGTGCTTTTAATTTGCATAGCCATGATTCATGTTTTTTTTTAATCACATTAAAATTGAATGGAATTCCCTAACTACTTAAATCAAAAATTACAAATTGGCTAACGTTTATCATATTTAAATAAATTGAGAAGGTATTCCTAGATAACTTAAAAGTTAAATTGATCAAATATTATTATATTAGCTGCGTTCCCGTACAATAATATATTAGTCCAATTTAAAAGATTTCGTGCGATGTACTCGAAAAATCCATACTGAAAATAATCTGAGTAAATTCACAGCAATTATATGGGGTAATCAAATTATAGGTATCTTTTTAACTTTTTTTAATAAATAAAATAAATAGGTTGTCTGAAATTAATGAAAAATAATGTAAATTATTTCTGATTAGTTTCCGAAGCAATATGGTCGTTGCTCTAATCGTTTGCTCGGCACCTTGAGAAAAATTTTTAGGTGAAAATTCCAGAGCGAGTTCAGTGGGGGGAAGGCCCTCTCAATTTAAGTTTTGAAACCACTATATTCACCGATGGGTCCAAGATGGAATGTGGAGTAGGTGCAGGATTCTACTAAAAAGACCAAGAAATCTCTCAATATTTCCATTTACATGATTGAGCTAGCGTTTTACAGGCTGAAGTTTTTGCCATTCTTGTAGCCTGCAGATAAGTCGGCTGCATTAATTCAGAAAAGAAGATAGCAATTCTATCCGATAGCCAAGCCACATCGAAGCTAGTAGAATGCAAAAAAGAATTTGTCAGGCTAGGACACCGATTTGACATTTCTCTCATATGGGCTGCAGGTCACAGGAACTTTGAGGAAAATGTAAGAGCTGGTGAACTAGCAAGGCGTGTTTCCTCTCTTAGTGGAACCTCATCGGAACGTGTTTTCACTCCACTCGGTTTGGTTAAGAAAAGGATTTTCTCGCATTTTCTATCTGAAGTCAAAAACCACTGGAAGTCCTTACATACCTGTAAGACAGCCAGATAAATCTGGCCCTCTTACAACAAATTGAGATCCATCTACTTACTGTCTAGAAGACGGTCTGACATCGCAAGAATCACAGCAACCTGCACTGGACACTGGGCAATCGGCAAGCACGCTGAAAGATTAGGTATTCCATTCAATACTTCCTGCCGCAGTTACTTGAACGCAAGCGAGATGGAATCACTCGAGCACCTTCTTTGCAGCTGTCCAGCTTTAGCAAGAACTAGGCTAAGAAGTCTTGGCAAACCTTTCTTCAATGACCTCAGCGAATTTGCTGAAGTTGAAATCGGATCTCTGCTCTACTACCTTAATAAGGCTCACTGGATAAAGCTATATTAGCATCCATCAATACGCCGGGTTACGTAATGTGGTATTAAAACGGCACAATCAGTGCTACTTAAGGCTTCAAGCTTGTCTGTTAAGCCACCACTCTAACCTAACCTAACCTCCATTTAATATTGAATTTGCGTGTCGTTCAATTTACCTCCTCTGCTACTTCGTCAGGCTCTCAATCTTTTACCAAAATTTTGAATAACTTTTTCTCATAATTATAGTTCAATTAGTGAAAATTGCTCGATGATGTTGTCTTTGAGGTGTTGAATAGTTTGAGGACTATCCGCATAAGTTTTACTCTTCAAGAAGCCCCATAAGAAGAAATCCAATGGTGTTAAATCGTATGATCTTGGTGGCCCATTCACGTCTGCTCTTCAGGAAATTATTAGAATATTGAACTTCTTTTTCTTTGAATGAAGTTTTCTTCCAAATTCTGAATAACTTTCACCATATTTCAAATAAGTTTTAATAATGAAATGTTGTTCACAGAGTCATACCGCACATATTTAGCGTCCGGAGGGAGCAGTTGCAATGCCGCCCTCTATTTACCAAAAAATTTTTCTTCACTATCGAAATTTTGTCCAGCAAAAAAAAAAAGGTCCTCACTTTTGACATTCTCGGGCCTTCCTAGGTACGCTACTGTTTGATCACTCGTGTAGCGATCTATTTAAATGAATGTATAACTTAATACTTAAAAAAACATTGGTGCTATCTGGTACCTGTAAAAAATATGACGGCAAATTTAAAAAGATACCTCAAGAAACCAGTATTCACAGTGAGATTTAATAGTACGGTGCTTATAGCGATAAATTTTTTGACGTGGGGGTGTAGGACATTTTTAACAGAATGCACATTTTTGTTGACGGAGCAGATAGCATCAGATTACCTCGTACATAAATTCACCACTGAGTATTCACGTGTTAAAAAAAAAGAAATTGTGTAAAGTAAATGAAAAGTCCATGAAAATCTAATCTAAAAAAGTCTTTAGGTACCTAATAGTACGAAATTGGTGTCAATTAAATAGACCTTACTACCTGGAAATCTCAACGGAGTGCTTTATACCTTAGAAAAATCTTTATTGCTGGAATTATTTATTAAAAAAGTGTTTTTCATATTATTTTCAGCTGCTTTATCTTTTTGTGCAGCCATAAAAATCAAGTGCACCAATATCGATGAATTTTTCTACGCTAGCCCAGAGAGTCATTGCAAATCATATTACAAATGTTCGAACAGAGGACAACGTGATATCGAGGAATGTGAACCGGATACAATATTTGACTTTTTTAAGCAAATTTGTACTAGGACTTCAGGTAAGTGACAAATGTGCAAAAGCACCGTCGGCATTCAAGGTGGTTAAGTGACTGGGAAAGAGCTTAGATTTAATGAATCTTCAGGAATAACCGTCAGATAAAACGATTTTTTGGGTTCAGAAGGCTGTAGTAAAAATGATTCCCAAAGTTATGAACATAGTATCCGAATAACTTTGATCCTTAATCTCCCAAAGTATAGGAAGTGGATCTCTGGTGAAAAAGTTATGCTCTTGCCAAGTCAATAATGGCATAATATAAGCGCTGCTGCCTCTTTTTATGCGTTATATATTCTGTAATACTCATAAAATGCTGGCCTCATGTCCATAAAGAGTTTTTCAAACCCAAAATTTCTAATTAGGACGTCTGCGATGATTTAGGTTAGAACCTCTAAGTTATTTATGGCTGCTATAGGTTTTAGGGATGTATGCTGTCTGTACCAACCACCTAGCAAAATATAGTCAGGATTGGACAACGGGGCGCTGCGTTTGAAGCCATGATGTAACCTTTAGTTATCTCTGATCCGGTTGACGCATTTCGTCTCATAGATATTTGGGAACATAGCACCATTTTGAGCATAAAAAGTAGTCATATTGGCTTTTTTAATGTTATGTTTATTTGTACCTACACTTTAAAACTGCAGTCAAGATGGTACTTTTTATTTTTTCCAAATTATTCTTTCATATAAGGTCTGTATCATAATACTTCGTATGAGATTAGTTCAAAGTAAGATTGTTCGCTGTTAGAAGAAGATCTGTTTGGACCCGAAAATGGAAATAAGTGGGACTCAAGTTAGTATGAATACAGATTCGCTGAAGTGATGCTATTGTTCTTTCGCAAAATGACCTCGCATAGCATATCCGCAGCGATGTTCCGTACCATTGCCAGCCATGTGTATTAAGTCAAAACTTAAGCCGCACATCCTACACTTCTAATTCTTCTATAGAAGCTCAAGTTTAGGGAGGATTCCTGCTTAATAAAAATTAAGATTTCCTCCTTAATTCAATTTCTCAAATCTTAAAGTCGTATCAATGGAGATTTCAATATTCAAATTCCAATTGGTCACGCCCTTCCATTCGTAAAACTCCTTGAGGTTCTTATGGTAAGCTTTATGTAGAATTCAACAAACTGGATTAACCAAGGAATGACCCACCGTATATCCCACGTGTTAACACATGCATCCCTCTGTCTGATGTCATTTTATGAAAATATGATGAGTTTTCTCTTGCACCTCTTGATAATTTGGTTTATCTTACCATCTTCGCTGCTTTCCCATGTAATAGATCACGCGCTGTTTTGTCTAAGCTCCAAAGCGAAATATACAGCTTTGTGACAAAGCAAATTAATATAACTGGAAATCATTTCATTAGGTACGAGGTCTTTTAAAAAATATTCCATGAAATCAAAGGAAGCTCTTTGTTTAAAGAGACGTGCACTATTACAGTCAGGATTAGTAGAAAAAAGAGCTATATGACTGACAACTCTTTTGTCTCATAACAATCTCCGAGTGGGGTTGTGCTAATCAGGTCGAATTTAATATTGTCTGTTATCTCACAGAAAAATTGATTTCTTAAACACCGCAATATGACCGACGTACACAGCGTTTGACATTATTGAGATATCGATTCAACCAGACCTGAGCTGAAGAAGCGGCCAATTGTCTTGGTTATTTAAAACGGTGTAAGAAATACCTCACCCAGTTGATTTTTTAACTGTCTCTTTCATCTTCATATATAAGACCTAAAATAAAGTACAATTTGCACATCTGGGCCGAGGCTCTGAGAACTACTTTGGAGCCAGAAGCATTGCTAGGTGGGGCAAGGGGGCCACTGTCTCGGACACAGAAAATAGAAGGCGGCAAAATGGCCTTCGGAATGCTAAATTACAATTTTCTTATGATCATTACGTTCTTATGGCCATTTTTTTTAGCACGTTGAAAATTTACAAAAGGAGAGGTTTCTAATTTATTGTGAACTGAAAAATATTGATTTTTGCTAGGATTTTTGTGATGTGAATGTGATGACAATTTTGTTTTTAGTAACTTTTTATAATATTGGTGAAAGAAAGATTTTCCCTAAGGCAGGGAGAGGCACAAGTTATTTTCCCCAGGCGGCAAATACTCACGGTACAGATGTCGTCCGCTTTGTTGATTCTCTTGAGCACCATGGCAATGTTGGTGCTTAGCCCTTTTTTTATAGATATTATAAAGAGATTATTATTTTAAGCTGGTCTTATTAGTTCAAGTATTCTCTCAGAGCATTCGAGCGTGCCATCAGGCTTAACTCTTTTGCGTTACGACGGTACTCGATAAACGTTCTTCGGTTGCACTATTAAGTTGTGGAACAACATCCCTGCAAGTGTTTTTCTTGACCGCTGTGATCTCGGTACATTAAAGAAAAAACTCACCAACACTACTCTTTTCATCCCGCTTCCCTCTCATTATACCCTACACAGAGGGTATATTCACTTTGTCATTCCGTTTGTAACGCATAGAAGGGAGAGTGGCAGGTATGGAAAAGTATATATATTCTTGATCAGCGTCACCACCTGAGTCGATATAGCTCTGTCCGTCTGTCTGTCTGTCTGTCTGTCTGTCTGTCTGTCTGTCTGTCTGTCTGTCTGTCTGTCTGTCTGTCTGTCTGTCTGTCTGTCTGTCTGTCTGTCTGTCTGTGTGTCTGTCTGTTGAAATCAGGTTTACGCAAAAACTAAGCAAGCTAATTAAATGAAATTTGGCACACAGCTCACATCTTCTTGCAAGCTGCTAGCATATAAAAATGGGCAAAATCGGTTCACAGCCACGCTTTCCGCCCATACTCTATGAAAATATACCCAAGTCCATTTTGAAAAAAAGTTGCTGCGATTTTGATCAAAATTGGTGATTTGGTGAATATGAGAACAACATTAAGATTAGGCTAGGTCTTAAGTTTGCAAAGGCTCTTAAAGAGGCGTGGCACATCCCTAAATTTTAAGTTTTATGACGCCATTGCTCGTAAACTGTGCAATATATTGTGATGAAATTTGGTATACGGATACAGATCTTGTGAATCTTGAATTGCGCATAAAGTGGGCGGAATTGTAAAAGTGGGCGTGTAATTTTTTTACAATTAATTACAGTTGGGTGTGGCACCTCCCATATAAGCGAAATACGTTTAATGCTATAGATAGTGTGCTATGAGAGTAATCTTCATAAAATTTTGTGTAGAGGTGTCGGTTACTATAAGTTTCAGAATTAAATGAAACTTGACAAGATTGCATCAGTGGGCGTGGCACCTCCCTCATTCACATAAAGTTGTAAGTGCTATTTTAAGTGAACTATTGGAGCAATCGATCTGGAATTTGATGTAAGTGGTTTACTGGGTATTAGGTATATATGAATCAAAAGCTTTTGAAATAGCAACAGTGGGCGTGGCACCTTCCATACAATTAAAATACCTTAAGTGGCATAACTATCGAAATATATGAGCAATCATAGTGAAATTTGGCGTAAGAAGTTTTTTTATAAAAAGCTATTTCTGGATCAAAATCGGAGTGGATTGCACCAGTGGGTCTGTCACTGCCCTAAGTTTTAGGAATAAGTACGGCACATATCGCAAACTATACAAGCTATTGTGCTAAGATTTGGTTTGATCATGTTATCACGAATATCATTTATTGAAACAAAAGTGGGCGGAATTGTAGGAGTGGGCGTGACATATTTCGTGTTTTTCATTTCTATTCTATTTTTTCAACATTTCCCATGTTCTTTTGATATTTTCAGTTTTTTCCAACACTTTCCAACATTTTTGAACCTTTTTACATTATTTTCGACTTATTCAACCTCCTCAACATTTTTTTAACATTTATTTAAAAATTACTTCTAATGTAGTGTAGGGTATGTGAGTTTCGGCCTGGCCGAAGATAACACCTTTACTAGTTTTATTTCAAATTATACCAAATATGGTCGACTTTTTTAGCAAGTCTGTTTTCATGTGTACTTACCTGTGAAATTAGATTTGAAACAGTGCATGAAATTGTATCTTATTGAGTTTAATCCAAATGAGAGGGCACTGTGATGTTATCCTAAGTTGAGGGTATTAAATTGGTTTGGCTGTGCCATGTTGTTGTATCTTAAATTGACTGTATGAAACTTATTAATGAAATTTTATTTTTAAAGGTATCTGCTATGAACCAATTTGTACCGGAAGATCGAATGGTATTTATCAGGATACAACGCATGCGTGCAGACGTTCGTATACCTGTTATGCCGGACAAGTGACCAGTATAGATAACTGTCCGCCAAAGCATTTGCATAATGGACAAAAATGTGTATCACAAGATCTGGTTTCCTGTGGATCGCCAGAAACAACAGCAATTGGATACCCATTTGCAGGAGATCAACGTTGTAGAGGAAAGGCTAATGGATACTTTGCAGATAGCAGCAATTGTAACAAATATATTATTTGTACAAACGAAGAAGTGGCAGAAGTAAATCACTGTCCAAGCGGCTATGTCTTTTACAATGAGAAAAACATATGCCAACCAAGACATTCGGCACCACAATGTAGTGTAGATAATAGATATTCAGCTATAATAGCTGATGAAATTGTTTGTCTCAATAAACGTAATGGCGTAAATGTTGATCCTTCATCTAAAGATTGTACGACGTATATAATGTGCAATAATGGTAAGCTAGAGTCGGAGAAGCGTTGTAGTAATCAGGCTATTTTCAATGGTGAAAGCTGTGTTCCTAGCCTTTTATATCAATGCACAGCAAGTGCTGTGCAAAACAAACGTCATTCCAGCCAAACAGTCGATCTTTGTCACAAGAAATCAAATGGCTTCTACATTAGTCCACAACATGGTTGTTCTTCGTATGTGCGTTGCATGTCCGGCAAAGCTGTAGAAATAAATGAATGTCCAGCAGAACATTATTTTGATGCAGATACTCGAAATTGTGTTTTTGAGAAATTCACTGAACGTAGAAGATGCTTGGATCGAGGAGTTTCTCTCGACTGTGATGGCAAAGCGAATGGATTTTATAGCGAAACAAATTGCCAGTCCTACTACCATTGCCACAGTAGTTATAAAACTGAATACAAATGTTCTACGGGCAAAATCTTTAATGGTGACAGCTGCGTTTCCAAAACTCAATACATATGCCCGACTGCTGGTGGTGATACAATTTGTGCAAATCGTCCGGATGGTTACTATAAAGATCAAACTGATGGCTGTCGCTCGTATAATTTTTGCTCCAGTGGACATAAGATCACATATCTTTGTGAAGTTGGTTATACGTTTGATGCCAAAGCAAAGAAGTGTGTTCGGCAACAGCTGAGCGGTCGTTGGTCTGGATTGCATTGTCCTGCAGACTTCTTATGCTATGGAAAATCGGATGGCTATCATGCCGATTATCGTTCCAATTGCAGAAATTATGTATATTGTGAAAATTATGAGAAAATAACACAGCTAACGTGCCGAGATAATAATATATTTAATGGGCAAAAATGTGTTAAGCCCAGTGATTATGCCTGCCCTAGTTTATATAATCATCGACAGCTGAATTGCATGCCCAAACATTGTAGTCATCAATGTAAGAATGATGGTTTCTATCCTGATTTGAATGCTGATTGTAGGGATTATTTTTTTTGTATTGGGGGCAAAGCTTCGAAGCTTTCTTGCCTATTAGGGAAACGTTTCAATGGAGAAATTTGTGTAGCTGCGGACAAATTCAGTTGTCCGGCGTTTTGTAGCAATGATAATGATGCTTCTAGTAGCTGTCCATTTGGCGGATATATATCGTAACAGTTGTATGTACAAAATTCAAATTGATGCATTAAAATGTAGGCTTTTACACTGTGTGTAATGTTATATACTTCGCTTAGTGTGTTTTCATAAAAACGAAAGTTGCTGGCCAATTTCAAAGTAGTCTGCCAAGTCATGCTTTTTACGTTAGAGGTCTGCACCTGTAGTCTTCTTTTTTTGTGTTACAGTGTTAAATTGCGCATGAAACTCAGTCTGTTTGTGTATACAGGTAGTCCCCGACTTACGACCGAGATAGGTTCCTAGTCATCGGTCGTAAATCGATTTAGTCGTAAGTCGAGTTTCATAAAAAATAACTAAAGAAAAATATTACATACATACTGTACTACTAGTTCCAGCCATTTTTGGGATGATATAAAATGATTCACTTAAACAAACGTATTATTTGTACTGAAATAAATCGAATCATTGTACATACTACTGTTTTTTTTTAATTTTTTCTCATATACATATTTTAGGGAGTCCCCGAAACTATTTTAAGCATTTTCTATGAAAAAAATTGAAAAAAAAATTGGTCGTAAGTGCGAATAGTCGTAAGTCGAACAGTCGTAAGTCGGGGACTACCTGTAATGTACAATGTGGTCTGAGCATTTTAACATTTTAACACAAAAATAAGACTACAGCTGGTGGCTGCTGTTATGAGGCAAAGAATTTGGGTTTATGCATAACTAAATTGAGCACACTGTGTATATGTAGTCTTTACAGTAGCTTACAAGAAATTTTATTTAGTTTTATTTAAGTTGAAAAGAATTAAATTTGCAGATTGAATTTCATAACTTTTGAACTATATTTTGAGGTTTGAAGAATTTCATGAGTAAGAATTAAATTTAAAAGGACTGCTTCTTAATTTGAAACTTACTTTTCTAAGGCTTGGCTTGGAATACGTTCTAAGCAGCCTTACTTAATCTAACTTGATTTATATGTAATGTCATTATCACGTGTTTGTAGACTTTTATTTGACTAGATTTTAATTTATTTATTTTCGTAAATGTTAGAATATGTAAAATATAAACTTGTAGTGTTATTTGTATTGTTAAGTTTCAAAAAAATGGTAGTGTAAATAAATCATTAAAGAATTTTTTAAAACATACTTAAAATTGTATTCTAATATCTTGGATGTACTTATAAATAGTTCTTTATTTATGTCGAAATAATTTATATTTTGCTTCAATAAAACAGAAAAAAGCCATAGTTTCTAAATTATTCCTTCACAGTCCACTAAGGGAATAAGCTAAGAATCTATTCTGCTTCTGGATGACATTGAATCAGAGTTCAAGACACATTTACGAACCCAACAAGACTTAAAGATTTTAAGGTTTCACAGCTTTGAAGTTCAGAGTTGGGTAGTTGTTGTTTTAGGTACTTTTTCTGCGCCAGACATGTGAAAACTTCATTTATTTTTCAACTACATAGCAGTATGCAAAGTCGTGGCAGTACATCGAGTTTCGATCAGAGGCTCATCGCAAGATCATGGGCATGGGCATGAGCGTGGCAATTGGAATGTTTCATGCCGAGAGGGATATTACTTTAAGATTGCATTTAGCTACAAGAGCCATCGGCCAGTGTTTTTCTACATTGCCGGATGCAAACTTTATTTGCCATACAATTCCCATTACAAAAGACATTAAAACAAAAATTTTGTACAGATTCTCTAGCTTTTTTATAGTTTAAGGTTTACTAGCAGGTCGTCCCCTTAAAGTTTAAGTGTCCTAACTTAATTTTTGGCAGATTTTTTTAGTATACCATTATACCAAAGAAACACACTCGTTTAGTGCTATAAACTATAAATTATGATCTAAATGCAGCTTTCAAAATAAAATATCAAAAGGTAAGTGTACTAGCTGCATTTTTGCCATTGAAGTCACATTGAACAACAAACAATCGCTCTCAGATCAAAAGTGAAAATGGACAATGGTCCACACAAGCATCAGCGATCCAGCCACCACGTCCCGTTGCCCATAAAAGGTAAAACTATAATCTAACATATGAAATCTTGTAAAAATTCATTGTCTGCATCCATCTTTTCGCTTCAGGAATACTACCTTACTGACGGTTTTTGGTACACACTATCAATTAAAAATAAAAAATGGCCGCTGACAGTCAATCAACTACAAAAATTTTAGTGGTTAACTGTTGAATGACGAAAAAGAGCGGTCACACACGCAAAGAAGAGAAATTTGATCAAAACTGACGAGCATGAGCGTAGTGTGTACCGCCTTTAACAGCATAGCGTTAAAAAAGCAATGCTCGCGTTTTGACTATGTTTTTCACCATATGCGCTGTCTAACTGACAACTTATTCTTTCAAGCATAGCAGAGTTTTCTGTTTCGCTGGGATGAAATTAACAGCTGATCACGATTTGTCAAGCATACAACGTCCTTGTGCTTGAACTTAAGTGCACGAATTGAATATATCGGAGTTATATATGTCAGATCAAAGAAATCTACCCTAAGTTTTGGGAGACTTAGAAATTCGGAAATTTTGTGAGTAGGAAGTCGTTAGTAGAATGTTGAGGGGAATGATAATATTTTTATGGGAAGTTGAAGCGAATAATCATTTTTTTCATATATTTTAGACTCGTATTCTTGTTATAAAAAAAAATTTTTCGTTTGTTTAGAAGTTTTGCAATGAAATGTTAAAATATTATAAAATAAACTCACATTCTTCATGCATTAAGCCACATACGTAGCGTAACTGACCGGGAATTTAAAAAATTTCATATACAGCCGGGAATTCGAAAATTTTTTTTAAATAAATAAACGTAAAATATTTGTCTGAACGAGCATAAAAACAAAATATCAAGCTTTGCTAAAACAAATTGAACTTATTTTATTTTTTTAATTTTCCTGATGAAAAAATTGTTTCTTTACTATTTTTGATAAAAATTAATTTTTTTTAGAAAGTCGAGATTTCCTTCTGAACGACTTGGTGACCCTGTATTCAATAAATGCTTAAATAAATTTTCATTTCGGTGAAGCGTTAAAGAAATATTACAGTGCTTTGTAAATTTTAGGGAGAATTACGATTTTCGGGAAATACAGAGGTCCATCTAGGACATTTAAGAGATAAGCACACTAAAATTCTGGCAACACCGATGTCAGAAGATTTCTAATTTGTTTTATTCAAAGTTTCAAAGGTTTTATTGGAGGTCAAGTTTTGTGTAAAGTTATTAATCGTTGGAATTATATTCAATTCTTACTTTATGAAATAAAATCGAACACAACTAAACAAACTCTTTAAAGCAAAAAGTAAATAAGCATTCGTGAAACGAAAGAGCATCGCGTCTCAATTTTTTTTTATTTTTGTTACAACATTAATGGTGAAGGTAATAAAAGCAAAACATTCCAGATAAGAAATTCACAACTAAAGAATCAAACGAACTTTAAATTGGTGCAACGCAAAAAAATGCCAATAGTAAATATAATCAAAAAAGCCTCCAGCCTTATATTGGGCGATGACAAAATAGACGAAAAAATCGATATTATATATGAAGACAACGAAATTCTTTTTTGCAAAAATAACGTATGCATTCACCCACCCACAGTAGCTCGGCAGGAGTCAGACATATTACATTATCCCGGATACTTGACAGTCACCACAAAAACGTTTGTAGATCAATATAATAATGCAAAAAGACCAACACTATTGCTCACTTGGATACCGAATTCATCGCTCTGTAAATGCTCCTCCACTGATGAAAATTGTCCAGCCTATTACACGGGCAGCAGCATGCACCGTGCCATACAAGAAAGTATGCAACGCAATGAGCCAGTAGTAAGCAACGACGCCGACACCAATGTGGAAACAAATCTCTGTGGACGCATTTCTGAAGAACAAAACGGTGGTGATAACAAGTTAAATGGTACAACTAACGAACCAAAGACAAATCAAAAGGAAAACCTTCTTGGTGCTGCAAATAAAAGTTCTTCTCAAAATTCTACTGAATACACAAGTGAAATAGCAGCAGCGTCGTCTGATCAATGCCTGCTGCGAGAGGATGATACTGCGGTTGATATGCAAGAGTTAAAAAATGAATTACAACCCTTACTCGGTGGCAATACTGCCTCCATTGATGATCTTGAAGCGTTGCTCAAAAAGAATCCTATAACATCCGTTAACATCACTATTTCAAATCCTCAAATCGAGAATACCAATTTACCACAGTCTTACAATTGCGTTGTAGTTGCTGATCGTGATAAAATGCAGTTGCACTCCGATGGCTCTGTGTCAGATGATAATAATCCCAATTGGATGACACCAGAACTGTTGGCTTTCAAGCATAATCTTGCATTTCCAGATAGTGCGAATGCTACGCCTACTGTAAAACGTAAAACTATGATCAAGTGTCGTCGTTTCTCTGTGGATTTGAGCCAAATGCGTTCGTTGCGTTTGTTTTTCAATGATGACAATTGCACCTCAGGGCAGTTGGTTATTGCGTCGCGCGAATCGCAGTATAAGATTTTACATTTCCACTTTGGCGGCTTAGATCACTTGGCGCAGGTAAGCTACGTTTTTTGTAAAAATTTTAGTTACAAAATTTATTTTCAAAACCATTTGAATTTGGTGGTAAGCACATATAAGGTCTAATTTCGTAAATATAATTTTGTCGCGAAAGCCAATATTGAGATCATGAATATGTGGACGGAATATGTTTTTACTAAAAATTGGAATTCTTTCTTAGCGTGTTTATGTTTGATTGGGTCTAAACGTCTGGGTTTGGAAAAAGGTAATTGTCCTTTAGTATCAAAATGATGTACAGTTGAATTTTTTACTGGTAAAGTATAATTTTTTTCTGCTGTAATGCAGAGATAAAATTTAAGAATTTGTATGAACTTATTTTCTATGGTGAAAATACGAGGTAAAGAAATATTAAAAAGGACTGAAATTGGAAAATTTAAAAAACTAAAAACAATTAACCTTTTTGTTTTTATTTCGTACGGCCAGGGAAGAATATATTAGAAAATAAAAAAAAAGTTACTAGACCGATTGAGCAACAAAAAGTGGCATGACAACCACAAAAACTTTAAAAAATTATTCTTGAAGCCTAGAGTAGAGTTGATTGGGTATCCATATGGATCACAGTATCGATTTGACGGGCTCTTCAGCATTGTAGATTTGTCGAATTTATTAAAATAAATTGAAAAATATTAGGTGAAGTGAACCAAACAAATCTTACACAATTTATTTCTAGGTATTACATCAATGGCATTGCTTTTTGCATAATATAACACTCGCTCCTGGACAGGAAAGACAAAATCTTCCATATCGCCATTTTATGGTTTGTCGACCAGAAGTCAAAAAGTCTGAACTACATCCTGACGAAGGCAACGTCAAGAAAATAACAACAAATTTCTTTTATGGTACTCTACTTAACGAAAAAGGACAAATCGATGATGATTTACTATTGCGAAAATGTGTATTTTTCGGTGGACTCGAAAAAAGTTTACGCAAAACAGTTTGGCCATTTTTGCTCAAATGCTATTCATTTTCTTCTTCATTTGAAGACCGTGCTGTCCTAATGGACATTAAAAGACAGGAATATGAAGAAATAACAAGAAGACGGTTGTATTCCATGTCACCAGAGGAACAAATTCATTTTTGGAAGACTGTACAATGTGTAGTGGAAAAAGATGTGGTGCGCACAGATCGTTCAAATCCATTCTTTTGTGGAGATGACAATCCAAATACAGAAATTATGAAAAATATTCTATTAAACTATGCTTTCTATAATGCAGGAATATCCTATTCGCAGGTATGTCCTCAGATTTTTAAATATCAGTGCTAGACATTAGAAACTTTGTTTCCTGGAATATAATTTATGAAAATGTGTCTTTATTTTAGGGTATGAGTGATTTACTTGCGCCGGTTTTATGTGAAATACAAAATGAATCAGAGGCTTTTTGGTGCTTTGTTGGTTTAATGCAACGCGCATTTTTCGTATGTACACCTACTGACAATGATATCGATCGAAATTTAAGCTACTTGCGCGAACTTATACGAATTATGTTGCCACGTTTCTATGCACACTTACAGAAACACAATAATGCTATGGAATTGCTTTTTTGTCATCGCTGGCTATTGCTCTGCTTTAAACGTGAATTTACCGAAGCAGTTGTTATACGCATGTGGGAAGCTTGCTGGTCAAACTACCTCACTGATTATTTCCATTTGTTCTTGTGTTTAGCCATTATTGCAGTATATGCTGATGATGTTGTGGCACAGAATTTACGCGCAGATGAAATGCTATTACATTTCAGTTCATTAGCTATGTATATGGATGGACAGTTGATTTTACGTAAAGCGCGTGGCTTATTGCATCAGTATCGTCTGCTGCCTAAAATACCTTGTACATTAAGTGGTTTGTGTAAACGTTGTGGTCCTGGTATGTGGGACTCAGAGCATCGTCCGGCTTTAGAATGTATAGGACATACAGACGATGAGAAGTGTTCCTTGGCAATGGATTAAAAAATTGTAGATAAAATTATAAAAGTGCAAAAAAAAGAATTCCCTATGTTTTATGTTTTGTACCTTATAGGGCTAACTTTATTTTATCCTAGACTTGATTTAATACCAATTTTGTGTTGCAACGTTAATGTCACTAGTCATAAGTGCAATTCGTAATAATTTAGCTTCATTAAGGATTTATTTTTTTATTGTTTTTATATCGAATTGCATTTACAAGAATATACAGAAAAGTATTATTTTCTATCATATTATATAATCATTGAGCAAAGGCTATTTCTGGGTGTATGCATATTACGTGGATTGCTTCACTATTTACTTATTAAAATAATCAACAAAGTTAAATATTTAAGATATGCAGCAAACATACTAAAATAGTCAATAATCAAATTATTTCAAAATATACATACTAAATAAATGTGAAATGCTTGCCTCTTTTCAAATGCAATTATATTATATAAAAACTTGAAAATAATATTTTAATAAATTAAGTAATAAACAATTTTCAAATATACCACAAATACACATTCTATTATGTACACCTGAATTTTATTTAATGTTGTTATATACTGTATGTAAGGAAAAATATTGTAACTTTATGTTTTGCTATTATTATGCTTCTTATAAAATATATATTAAACTTTAAACCAAGTGTATTAATTTTTGTTGTGCATTATATAATGTTTTGCTTTCCGATGATGAATCCTTCTATAGTTGTTTCTGTCATGAAGCTGCCGTATTCAATAGCAAGATACTGACAAATTTTATATACATACATATGTATTCGCGTAGATGAAGAAATACTTAGAGCTAAGGACATAGAATTTTTAACTTATTTCGATAATGGTTGTGCCACAGTCAAATTAACCGGCAACACTGCAACTTCATATTCTTTTACTCCACTAAGTTCAAAAACGAATAGAAATCTGCAGTCTGTATTCTAGCGTCATGCGACTAATATATTTTCAAATCCACTCCGTTTCAATAAAAGTTTTTCTGTATGTTTTGACTTAATAAATTATTCATTCATTATTCCTGACGGTTGGATGATTTTTGAATTCAGCAAATAATCCAGATTGTCCAGATCCAGTGTAACTTATGAAAAATTAGACGATTTTCGGGAAATTTTTTAAAAGAAAGTACTCTATAGAATGTTTTGAAGTTTTTTGGACATAATAAGGCATATTTTCAGCTATATTTTAAGATTTTTTTTTCACAAAAATATTGAAAAATAACGGAGCTATGTGCTGTCTTTGGAGGTGCGAAAAAAAAGTTCCCCAACTGCTGACATGATTCCGGTCGAATGAGCAGCTGAAGCAAAAAAATTCAAAAAGGTTATTAAAGTTGAAGGTATTTTCTATACAATGACCTACAATTTTTAAAAAATATGAAAAATTAACAAAATGGCGTATTTCTGATAAAAAGTGTCGTTTTTTGGGGTAAAAAAATGGTAATTTTTTAATGCCAAATTGACAATTTTCAACCAATCAAAAAGATCGTAGGTTATTGTATAGTAAATATATTCAAGAATACTCAGTTTCAATTTGAAGTCGATCGGTCAATTTCTCTTTGTGTTATGTCAGCAATTTTTAAAAATGTCGTTTCGAGAAAAACGCATTTAAAGTTTCAACTATCGGTCTATAGGTACCTGCGCTTTTTTACGCGCTTTATTGATTTGTGTGACTCAAAACTGGCTATTGACCAGTCCAACTTTTCAACGGTCTTTCTTCATCTCCATGCTTTACTGAAATGCTTATAAACAGCATTTACGGTGTGATGCAAATGAGCAACTTCAGCCTTGGCCATTCTTGAGAACGGAATAGTTTTTCAAGGTCCTTCTCATGAAAAAGTATTTAATTTCGTATGGTAAAAACTATATAAACAAAAATTGCTTCATATAAAATTTAAATGTTTGCCTTCAAAGTACGCAGAACAAGGAGCCAGAAAAAAAGTGCGGTTGTTCACGTGTAATAAAAATTAAACTATTTTTCTGCATAATTATGAGTATATGCATCAGAGTTCATTAGCTGCTACTAGCTGATTCAGCATAAGACAGCAAAACAACGAACGTGGTACAGTATGCTGTTCACTATTTAAACATTCCGCGTTATTTTTAAATAGCGCTCATACTAACATTGTACAAGTATATCGATTGCAATTATATGTAATTAATTATAATATATAATTATATTATATTTCTTGAATTTTCCAAAATTTTATAATACTGAGGTTGGATTACAATAACTAACCGTATTTTAAACAATCTGTATGACTAAATTTAAACACTAATCTAAATTAAAACTTCAAAGTATGATTTAGTTTTGTGACCTTAACAAAAATTTATTTTTTTTTTTGAGTTGATTTTACAGAGACTTACAGTTTAATTAGATTAATACTTAAATTTTACTTTCAAACAATTAAAACCGTTTTATTCACACATCTTTCGCAACTGTAAAAAATTAATGCTTGTCTTCTTTTTGAAATATTCACACTGATTACGGCTGCCGTTTTGCCATCTTTGATATAAAATCCGCACAACAGCAATAATTAACAAAATATTCGTTTTTTTTTAATATGAATAAAATTCGTTAACATTTGAACTAAGTATAGAAAATATCTTTTATATTAATAAGTATATGTTTATATATGAACGCGTCAATGTTTCAGTGATAAATAAATTTGAATTGAACATACAATTTGTATGTACGAATTAATAAAAAAAGCACTTAAACGAATAGAAACTATATGAAAAATTCAATTTAAAAAAATCAAATGTGCGTTTGGATACAAAATTTTACATTTGTGGCAATTGCTCAATTGGTGTGGTAAATTTGAAGTCTTCTGGGAACAATTTAGCGGCGTGTGGATACATTAATTTATAAGACTGTCTGATGGTAACATCAGCAACACCAGCAATGTCTCCAATTTCTTTCTGGCTGCGTTTGTGTTCAGAAGCCTGTAAAAAAATTAAATAAAAATTTATTTAAAGCTATTACCTACTACTATTCTTGGTATATGGAAAAAAAATATAAATGGTCAAATACATAAAGCAACACGTAGGAAGGAATATAATTGAATTTTTAGATTTGACTAAACCGGTTTTCAGGGCCACATTTCGAGCAGGCGCAATGGCCATCACCAGTTAGGGGGTCTCCACTAGAAATTGGGGCTAAATAACAGTTAAATTTATAAATATTTTTAAAAACAGATTTTTAAAGCCTCAGTTCATACATGTTCCTTATACGAAATGAGTACTCCCGCAAAAGAAAAAATTTATAAATTTATTTTAAATTGATTGCGAACAAAAAATACGTGATAACTAAAATTGTAATGAGAGACTCTCCTTATATGTATGTTACTCATGGGACAACAGTTGGTGCCCGACCATCACCAACCTAAGTGCGGCCCCGCTCATTCCCAAGCTACAACTTTCATATAAAAAACCATAGGCACATAATAAAAAAAGTTACAAGTTACCTGTGAAGCCATATATATAGCGGCAGCAGCTACAGAAATCGGTGATCTACCAGGAACAATATCCATTTCAACAGCTTTTTTAGCAATATGAGTTGCAGCGCGTTGAACCATATTGGGCAAATCTAAAAATTAAAAGTTTGAATATTATGAACACCGACTGTGAGCTTCAAAATTCAGCATTTTTTACCAAGGTTTGCACAAAATCTTGACATAAAATCAGCAGTGGTAATTAAATCAACACTCGTCTCAAGTGCCTTTAGTGTTAGTTTAAAGCAGCGACCAATTTCTTTTTTGCTGATTTTACTAACAGCACAAATTTCTTTAAATGTGCGTGGTACGCCTTCCTGGCGACATGCTATATACAGACAAGCCGAAGCCTTGGCATCGTTAGATCGACCCTTTAGATTTTTGCCATCATGAACCTGACAACAAAAGAAAGAATTAAATATCGATTAATGGTTTCATTGAGTAGAAAATACTCTATGGACAAATTTATCAAAAACTAAAAAATCTGTCGAAAAAAATAAAATCGGATTTTATTTTGTACGCAAAATTTTGGGAAAACATGGACAAAATATCCCAAAACGCTGTATAAAAAAATTAAATAAAAAAAATTAAGTAATTTCATACCAGAAAATTCCCTGGGGAATAGTCACCCAAAACACGGACTCAAAAAATAAAATAAAAATAAACCAAAAAATGTTGGTTTTATGCCAAACAAATGTACCAGAAATCAGATATTTATTTTCTGAAAAATAAATTTTGAGGTGATCAACTTTCCCAAACAATATTTATGTCCATCACTGTCACATTTTTTTCTTAAATGCACTTGAAGTTTTTTTATAATTTTTTTATCAATTTTATACGTTTATAAAGGTTTTTGTTAGATACGCTGAATTCGTATTTTGAGAATATTTTACAAAAATATTTATATTTTTTCCGTCAATTAAGTTTTGCTCTATTTTTTAATAAGTATTTCATCTTAGTTTTTAGGAATTATGCGATATTTTCTATGCTGAAATTCATTTCTTTTCCGAGAGTTTCCTTCTTTTTTAAGGCATTTATTTATTTTATATGGTAGGTAGAAGCGTCCTCAAACGAACGCGTAATATCTAATATACATTTTACAGAAGATGGTTATAAACAATTATATTGTTCAACCACCTCCTGTTTCATGATTTATATCTTTTAAGTAAAGATGAATTGCTGAGTTTTGAGTAGCAATTCAGCATTCTTCGGTATATTCTCTTTAAAGTCCTTTGCGACGAGCGCAGTAAGTTTGAGATTATTGCAAGGCTGGAGTGTATCTGACTGCTTCAGTGTCAATTTAGCATCATTATTTACTAAATAACGTCATTATATTGTCGATATTTATAATATTTTTCACTCCAGCAGCTATTTAATTATTACAAAGCTGGGCTAAATATATATTTTTAGCATCTGGCTATGTTCGTCGGTTCGAACTCTGTGATGGTGATATTTGAGTATCAAATACCGCACTTTTGCTCCATGGTAGGTGATTGTCAACTTGATTTTCGAATGTTTTTATATGACACCTATTTAGGCGTCGTTTTCATACATTTGTGTTATTTTTTATTCAACTATAAAATGTAAAGTTTATAAAGTACAATGTTTTCTTCATTGCAGATCTTCTATGGCGGAAAAAAATCAGAACAAAATGAAGAGCAGAGCATTCTTGTTTGCTCTTTATTTGCTTGACTCTAATAAGGAAGTTTCAGATTTTTTTCTCAACAAATAATAAACATTTTTTAAAATGACTGCTTTAATCAAAACATCAAATTTCTTTTGGGATTGACTTAGTCTCCTATCGTAATGATGGCGGAACGAGAGCGTCGCAATGAAAAATCGAATTGTTCTGAACTTTAACGTCGCAAGCTCTCGATATCTATTCAGGTTTATATTCTAAGGTTTGATGAAACTGAATTTACAATTACACGTATCATTGACTTATAACGCCGACTCATTAGTTCGTTGTTATTCGGGCATTTACACCTGCATATGTCAACTTTTGCAGGAACGTAAGGATTTAATATAAAAAAAGAAGAGAGACTTCTAAAGTAGACTTATGTCTATTAATCCAATGGTTTTTAAAAAAAATATTGAGAAGCTCTTAAATATTTTGATTTGATGCCGATATTTTCGGAATATTTCTCCCTAAAACACGAACAGTGTGTTTCCGATTTAATTTACATGGAAAAAACGTTTTGTTTTTTTTTTATTTCAAATTGGACCTACAGAAAACTTTCGCAAAGTGTAAGCTTCCTAGGTCATACCTCTGGACAGAGCAAACATAACCATATGGGACAAAAAAAATTTAACTTCGGACATATGTATGTGACCTGGTTTATGATAAGGGGGCTTGCTTGCGAAAACAAGTTTTCGAGAAAACAGCTGTTAAGGTAAACAACTGGTTTCCTTTCTCCGAATGGGCAAAAAAGTGGTAAATGATTGCCTTTTTATAGACCAGGTCACATACTACAACTGATATGCCCAAAACACTATATGTTCGCACATATGATAGATTTTTTCTACGTTTCAGTAAGAACGTTTTTAAATTTTATTTAATGGTAAGCAAACTTTGTTTGCGCTGAGTTTTTATATGAATTGTTTTAGGTCCAATGCTAAAACATCGATCAAACATGCAAAAAAAATTTAAAAAAAAAACTATGCATAAATATAAATAAAAGTAGTCATAGTTTAAGATATATTATCAGCCCTATGCTCTTTCATACCTGTTTGAACAGATTATTTGCGCGATCCACAATTGTTTTTGGCAAATTAATACGATCAGCCATAGTTGATATTTCTTTGAATGCCGATATCAGCGAGCGATCCGAACTGCTCATAGTTCTGCGATTCTGATACTTTGGCGAACCAAAAGAATCAAATGATGCCGAACCAGTTCCTGGTCCAATAATAGTCGAAAGATCACCTCCGCTAAGCAAAGGATTTTCTGGGCCACCAACACGACTTGGATCAACACCGCTCTTTTCATTGCTGAATGTGCGCCACTCGGAGCCAACATCAATGACACGGTCCCCAACGACAAGACCGCATTCGGAACAAATCATATCACCAGCGCGGTAATCTTCGATTAGTGAGGCTTCCGGATGAGCATAACAGCACACCTTATTACTCGCATCGGGTCTGAAAATAAATAAAAAGGTATACTAAATATTAATATTTCACGAATTCATGTATGTAATTATTAATAAAAAAGCAAATGGTGCTGCCTTGCCATCGTTGATTTTGTTGTTGTTGTTGCTGCTTGAAAGTGCCAGACGTGACCCACTTTTACGCAGTGCCGTGTTGCGTCGCCTTCTTCGTTGGTTTTTCCTCTTTTTTTTAATGGACACGCATATTAATTAGCCAGTGCTGTTTCCCATTTTAATTTAAGTTCAATCCATATTTATAGTTTAATATGCATAAATTTTCACAGCTAAAACCAAATTTTTATAATATATATTTACCTTGAGGAACTCGCCATTTGTGTATCGTTTTTTTAAGGCAGCTCTGGAATATTTGTCCAATGTGTGTGCTTAGTTTTTTTAAATTCACTTCTTAAAAGTTTTCTATTTATAATATAAAATTTATAATGTTAATTTCTTTTTTTCTTGCTGTTTTTACACTTCACTGTATTTTCTCTGCATAAGTTCTGTTCGATATTTACACAATGACAAGTTTCAATTTTCTTATTTGACGATGTGTTCAAAAATGCAGATTAGCTATGTTTAATATCTTGAAGCCTTAATCTCAATTAATACGAGACGATGTGAAGAGAGCGAGACGAGTTGTCAAACATATGTTGCCGTGTCCCAGCAAGAACACTGGCAGTGAAAATACAAAAATTCTAGTCAGGTTTTCCTATCAGTTTATCCAAAGCGTTGAATAAAAAAACCAACACGTGTAGACGTGTTTTTTCTGTACTATGCCATGTTTTTTTTCCTTTCGTCACTCAAAGTGATGGTCCCTGATGTTCTGAGAGTCATTTATATCACAGGATTCTCCTTAATAAAACTGTTTAGAGGTGACGGATTTACTGAAGCGAAAACTTGAATTAAAAGACCATGAACTTAGTCAGTCTCCACCTCCCTTGCTGGTAGATGGAGATTTGCTTGGTACTGATTTATTCCCCTTGACAGTGACTTTATATTTATTATATCTAAATGTATTACCGATTTCTTCCAAATAAACATTTTTTGTAAGCTTAATAAAAGTAAAGAAAAGAAATTTTATACATTTTTAAAACTTTTCTTCTAATGTCAAATTTTGTTCAAAACAAAGAGATTTTCTCTTGTTCACTGGACATGTCTTAAATATTGTTCTGACCAATTATAAGTCTGGTCAAATTATAACTGTTCCTAATTATTTGACATGCTTTATACCTTTTATTGTTAATTTATCTCTGCTTAGTGTATTTTGTTTGGTGTTAACACACACTGTGCTGGACAGTAAGTTCCCCTCGCAATACCAATTTCCTAATGAATTAGTGGCCAAATATTATAAAAAAAGAGTCAAAGTAAAGCAATGAACTGAGTCTCAATCAATATGAAACTATCCCCAAAATATAAATGAAATATCCGCCACTGTTTGGACTTTATATCATTATGAAACAATTCCAAATGAAATATTACTGGCGCTAGCGGAGCTGGTGTTGAATATACTATAGCCTGACCCACGGTCGTAGGCCGACGTGAAGACTGCTTCGGACATATTGGAGGTTGTATGTCTTGAGCCATGGCCAGAAGCCTCCAAATTACTTTCACTTTAATGTAGAGTTATTGTGACTAGCAAAGCCAGTGTTGCATTTACTACAGCCTGAAGTGTGGCTGAAAACCACCGCGTATTTCATAATTAAATAAGAGCCAATGAGAACGAATAAAAGTAACACCAATGCATTTATATTTGACAGCATGGAGTTACTTTCACGTTTGCATTTATTTGATTTTGCCAAGATAATTCGACCAAGGTCTTTCGATTTGTCCGTGAACGAGGAGTCCTCCACCTTAGCTGATTCAATGCGCGTTGGAACTCACGTTGGTTTTATTAACACTATAGTTGTGGTAAAAGGCACGTTGAAAAAACGCGCGTTGATGTGTGTATTTGAGAACGAACTTCGGACATTTGAGCAATTTATGCACAAATGCAAGATTGGAAATTCTACTATTCAAGAAGATCCATGACCATAAATGTAATCATATATAAATTGCTTGTCTAAAAACGCGGATATGATTGCACATAATTTTGTGTTATGCTGAAAGCGCGTCGCGTTGAAAAAACATGCAATTGGGATGTGCTTCTGTGTCCACAACAATAAATATAATTCGTTCCATTTCTCTGCCATAAATTTTGTAGAGTTAATTTTGTACTCACTATTAACGTATAGGAAAAATCTGGAAGATATCTCTCGTCCCGTTGTGCTAACGCGCGTTGGAAATACGATCGTGTGAACTGATTTTCATCGCACGAAGAGTTTTGTGACATCGATCGATGTGAAGAAAAATCGTTGTTCGTACGATAATCGCATTCGATTCGTAAAAATTGGAAAAATACGCGACGACAGTCTTGGACGCTAATGTTGTTTGAACACGACCAATTAAAATGTCAAAAGATTGTTTACTTGCACGAGTGAACTGTAATAAATAAAATGGTAAAAAACGTTTATAAAATAAAATTATTGTTATTTAACATTCATTTATTACGAATTTCAGTTGCCACTATCCTTACTCAAAACTGCCCAAAGTCATCCAATGGTAATTCCGTACAAATGCCGGTACACCGGGCAAAATAAATGAAATCGATCCCTTACGGAATTTCCTAATTAATTTCATAATTTGTTATTTTTCTAGTTGGTCGAGTTAAAGAATGGAGAAACATACAACGGTCATCTAGTCAGTTGCGATTCTTGGATGAATATTAACTTGCGCGATGTTATTTGCACATCTAAAGTAAGTGAATAATTTTGGCAAATTTCAATTAACTCGAAAGAATGAATCGTTTTTATGTTGGGTCGTCAGATTATATGGGAAGGTGGTTAAAGGATTTATTTTTGCATACGCTGTCTTATTGTGGTGTGGCGGTCAAGATTTGTAATTTTGACAGTGCGTTTACAACTTCACAGCCTGTAAAACGGATCTTTTTTATCGCAGTAGTAAAATTGAGATTTGGCATAAAGTCTCTATACAAATAGATGGTATGGATTACAAGAGATGTAATGTAGAAAACCCACAACGTAGAAAATATTTGTGATTTATCTCCCCACAAAGCATACACAGGTCATTTTCAATTCAATTATCTATTGTCTCCAATATTTCACCGATTCACGTATTTCTTGCTTTAGCCATAGTTTTCACTATGATCTAGCACGGCCACATTTTCGGATATTCTGAAGGATCCACTCCTACTTGTCGGCAAACTTCAGTTGGTGATTTGCCAAACAATTTGATTTTCCTCGTCTTTATTTGGATGAATTTAGAATCTTGTCGGCATCTGATAAGCAACTCGACTTTGGATATGATCTTGAATGATGCACCTCGTCTGTTTAATGCAACCCAGAAGCAATTGCAGTTGATGCTATCAAGAGCAGTCTTGTAGTCACGACGTATTAAAATTTAATATTTTCCAAGTACTTCTGTGACCCCTGCTACGACAAGCGGTCTTAGAAAGCCTGCTAAAGAAGGCCTGTTTCATCGGAACATTTCATATGTTAAGCAAAGTATGTTTGAAAGGAGGTGGTAAGGTCTAATACTTACCAAGGAAGGGCTGCTAGAAGCACTGCTAGATCCTGCCCTTGCCTACTGGGAAGTGACCGACTACTTTTATTCCGTTTTACGAGCTGCTTACGTATACATACATAAAGCAGTTTACTGTAGATGTTTCTTTTGTGTAAAAATGTAGGCAGTGTGCCTAATAAACGCTAAGTTTGTGTAAATTCAGGCAACTCGCAAACTATACAGTCACTTTTAAAGCGATGATGTAGGTAATGTGGGTTTCATTTTCGGCTTGCTGCTAGTGCACTAAAGTTAAATAAACTACTCGAACAAACGGTACAAATATCAGACTTCTGAATACCAAACAAACAGCAAGCACGAAATGCGTAAGATTCAAATATAGTATATATATATATAGTATATATTTGCAACCATCCAAATGAGTTCTTTCTCAATCTCTTTCTCGCTGCTTAATTATTTCGCGCTTATAAAAAAGATCTAATGAAGAAACTTTTAAGGGTGCAGAATATTTTGCAAGTAATCTTTCCTGCATCTGTTGCAGCGGCAAAGTTTTTTACGAAAACAAAACTTAACGAACATTTCTGACGATAATCGTCCTTGATATTAGTTAATTCTTTTTTTCTTATTCGAACATGAATATGTTAGTCCGGGAGGTTGATTTTTTCATATTCATTTCATCCCGCTTCATATTTTTTTGTAATTGATAGCTTAAATATGACTAATAATAGAAATAATCGTTGTTTGGCAGAATAGAGGTGGAGAGCCCGAATAAAAAATCTTCGTTCAAGAATTTGGAAAATAAGTCAAAACTAGAAAAATATATTAAGAGGAGAAAAAGCAGATTCACTTCAGGTGCAATAGTTCGATATTCGACGTTATTGCTTCGGTAAAAACTAGTATGTATGTGCTCGTATACACATAACATTCGAAAACTAAGTAAGAGACTTATTTAAGGTAATGTACAAATTATTTGCACAAGCTTTGGACGAAAACTGGACGAATTTCAACAAAAGTAAATTCATCAATACTGGTGGTTATTTGAGGTAATACAACCAAATCGCATTCAAATTCGACGGTACGTGGCACCTCGAGTACAGGCAAAAACTTTAAAGTGGTAGCGCAGCGGTTTTCAATAGCTCTGAGCAGAAATTGTGAGATTTTTGACAAGAGAGCGTGGCAATTCAGAAACAATTAAAATCTTCAAAAAGCTCTCTGAGAGAGTTTTAAGGCAATGCATCAAATCGCGCAAATTCTAGAATGCTTCAGAATAGCAATAATTAAAAGTGTGCGCCTTTTGACAAGTATCCGTGGTACCTCCCATGCAATAACAGAGTTATTTAAGGCAATGCATCCAAATTTCACACATACACTATGAAAAGTTCGATAATTCGAAGTAACAAACACAAAAGTGCATGTCGTTTCTTACGCGCACTTTTACTGTTAACGCAGTGTAGGGTGTTTCACTTTCGGCAGGGCCAAATATAACACTTGCTAGATGAAACCCTCTCATATTGCTCCTAGTTGGCGAAGACATCATGTCTTACTTAGGCTTAGGCAAAGCTGAAGTTGAAGTTTTTTAAAATTATTCCTGAAAAACTTGAAAAAATCATGAAAATCCACAAAAAATTATTGACAGACACCATGACTTGGTAAATATCTATTTGAAAGAAAATGTTGCTCAAATTAGTTCTGGTTAGCTTTGATTTTAGAATAATATAAAAAATTATGGAAAATGGTCACATGCCTTTATGATATCTATCGTATTAAATGATTTTGGCTCTCAGTTTAATACTTCATTTCTATAAGGAAGCAAAGTTACACCATTGGGATTGATAAAAATAGATTATAGGTGTTTTTTCTCACAAAATCTTTAATATTTTAAAATCAGATTTCTATAAAATATTCTGTTTCTTTTTTTATATAGGATGGCGACCGCTTTTGGCGTATGCCTGAATGCTATATACGCGGCAGCACAATTAAATATCTGCGTATACCAGATGAAGTTATTGACATGGTTAAAGAAGATGCACAGGCCAAATCAAGAAATCGCGCTGAAATGAATAAAGGACGTATTGGTGGTGGTGGCGGCCAAGGAGGTGGACAAAATCAAAATCAGCGAGGGCGTCCCGGTAATCGTAATAATTTTGGAAATCGAAACCAACCAGGTGTCGGTGGTAACGCTGGATCACGTCCTCCATCACAAGGTAATCGTCCACTAGCACCGGGCAACAAGAATCGAAAATAGTAATGGTAGAACTAGAGAAAAAGGACAAATGTCGCTTCTTTGAAAGTAGATTATAGAAATATTTTACTGTTTAGTTTTATATAAAAAAGTATATCGAAATTAAAGAAAAAAAAATAAACTCAATAAAAAGGTAAATGACACAAGGTCACTCAACCTTAATTGCATGATAGTTCATCCTTTTTGTATTTAAATAAAGCCACGTTATTAATGCGTAGGGTTATAACTAGACAATGAACCGCAGTGCACGAACGAGAAACAGCAGGCAGGTGTAGTGGTGTAGTATAAATTGCAACATTGCTACAATGTCAACTTCCTTGCTGTATGTCCTTTTAATTGCATTATCCGTTTATATTTGTAATTTTTATTAAATTGCCTTTGTTATGACTGAATTTAATACGTATTCTTGTTCAACTTCTTCGCTTCAGTGCCAGCGTGGTGGAGTAGCTTTGTCAACATAAAGACTTTTTCTGTTTACTTTTCATTTCTCTACAGCTTTTTCGATATTTCATTTGTTTTACATTTGTGCATAGTGCATACAAGCCCCTACAGAATGCAATAAGTCAATGGCCGCTCTCACATTTTAGAGTTGTGATAAATTCATCACATGACTTGGAGTAGAATGGTTGACAGAGATGGGATAGGTTTCATGTGAATAAGTTGTAAGTGGATTCCTGAAAACGAAGACTGATGCGTTGCCGTGATTAATGTCTTAAGGTTAGCCATATTTTAATATATAAAGAATGCATTTTATAAGGTTTCTGAATACCATTATCGTTCCGTTGAATTGTGAACAAATAATTTAACTTGGAATGATTTTTGTGTCGGTAGTATGAGTATGTTGTTAAGCGGAGGTTCTGGAGACATAGAAGGCATATGTGATATCTCCTAATTTCGAAATTTTAGGGGTAGGTTACTGCGTTAACCTACATATATCTAATTGGTTCATTTTTTTGTCAGTTGCTTTGCATTTTTTTTGCCAATTCTTCGTCGATTTTTTTTTTAAGTTTTAGGATTTGTTTTATGTACTTTTCATTTTTTAACCCTTTGCCTGTCCCCATAGAAATATTTTTTATGCCACCGTCCGTCGTATCAATTTAGACGTCTGTGCATCATGTGTGATAGTTAGAAGGTTTAAGCTTCAAACGGGGTGTCAATCCAGTTTTCAATATTAATGAAAATCCTTTGTTTAGATATATAAGTCAATTGTAATCCGCTGACACATCGTGAAAAAAACAAACAGTTTTTTTTTGAACCAGTTTTAAATAGCTAAATTTAACAAACTTAAGCAAATCAGAAAATCGTGGTTATAATTCGTTCAGACAGTAATGCCAACATTTCCCATATGAGGTAAGTTCTGAAAAGTAACCATTTATAATAAAAATAACAAACAGCGTTGCTGGAGTAAAAAATTGCTAGAAGGCATAAATTCTTTGTAATGTGTTTGTTTTTCAGCAATTTCATACAATAACCAAACAACAAACCACCTATGAAGCTCCCAATACTATTTTAGTTTCATAACCAACCACTTCTATTCCACTGTTTGAGTTCACACAGGAACTGCAATATCGACAACATATGTTTCCATATGTCAAAACAAAATGTCACTCTCTTTCGCCTTTGCCGCTGCATACAGAATTGTTTATTTAATTGGGTTTAATATTCGATTTTCCGGCGTTTTCAATTGAATTTTTCGGTTTGAAGAAAAGTGAAAACAACTAATGAAGTTTCTTAAACAAGCAATAAATTACATTGTACGTGTACTGAAATTATCCTTAGTTTAATGTCAATGTCATGTTAAGCGCTCAAAAGAATAATCTAATGAAAAAAAATTTGTAAATAAAAGAAAATAAAAAATTAAAACACGTGTTGAAATTGTTTACATTTACAGTTAATATAAAAGCCTCAATTAAATTTTCTATTTTCTTTTAATTTAGCGCGAATTTAAATCTGCCATCAGTGTAGTGCGTCCACTTCCGCGAAACAGCAACAACAAATACGTGTCCGTGACCAAAAATTTATTCAGTGTTGAAATTCAGGACTTTGAACATTTAAAACAATCACAGCAAATGTCTGAAACAGCAACCACAAAAATTTATCGTCATGCACAGACACAACATGGTGATGCTACCGTGGATGAGGAAAACATTGTTTTAATCAAGGCATTACTATTTGCTCCAGTTGCTGCAGAAATCTCCCATGATGTTTCCACTGCTGCTGCCGCTGTCGAGGGTCAATGTAATGAAGCTGCTATGGATAAACAGGAGTTGGTGCAATCATCATCAGGTGATGATGCTGCAGCTGCATCGACGGTTGCCACGGCTGTCGATGTTACAACAAATAGTGAATTTCAGGAGCAAGACATCGACTGGATTTCACAGCAATCCGTTTGGTTTTATGAAGTGGAACCCTTTGTTCAACGTACAGAGCAGGTGAGTTTTGTTACAAAACTATTTTTTATTCTATAAATCTGGAAAAAATGTTAAGTTGCAATGAATTTGTTCCGGCACCACGTAAACATACCTGCTGACACGTGAGTGCTTATTTGACTTATGGATCATTTGAGTCAATGATGAGTTCATAATTCCATTTTATGGTTTCTAACACATTCATTTGATTAGTGCAGTAAGAATCGACCTTTTTGAAAAATTATTCTACGTATGTATATCTATTTTTTTTAATGAAGTTGTTGCATATTTCTTCCACATCCACTCCCATACAAAATGGTGAACTCTATTCTAGGGACGTATACATTCATAAGTTTTTTACTGAGCGTTAGCATATGTTAAATATTTGAGTGTGTTTGGGATGTTGTTGCAAAGTCTTTAGCGATTCGAGGTTCACTGCGCAAATTTACTCAATGTTGTTTAAAAATATTAGACCAAGTGATACCTTCACCTTCGTCGTAGCACCGACATCTATTATGGGCCATAAGACTCATTTTATGAACATGGTGTCGTATATGATCTGGCAGGTCAGAAGTTTTTAGTTACTCCGCTATTTTCCCGGTTTTGCTAGTTCATCGCCTTGAATGCCACGGTGTTCAGGCAAGCCATGTTTCAAATTTATAACTTGTAGAAAATTATAGCATAGCATACTAATTGCCTTTACTCTTCCAGAAACATGCTGCAGTCGGAAGGCAGTTTGAGTTCAACAGCATAAATGTATATTGGGTTCGTAGAAACTGTGTTATTTCAGGATTCATTTTACAAAAAAAAAAAACAGGGTAAACTTTCCATTAAGATAAAGAGAGTACAATAAATTTATTCAGTAGTTAGTCATATTCCCTATAGCTAACGCTAGTAGTCTTTTTAACTTAATAACTCCAGACTGCTCAAAGTCTTGCCTTGCAGTCTTCAAAAAAGTGATACTTATGATAATATTGTTAATACAACCCAAAAAACCCACATTGATGAAAAGTTGAAATTATTCGATCTTTTGAGCACTTCAGCTTATATATGCCAAATGTTTAAGAAATCTGTATGGTATATGAACGCCTTTTGAAAGATGTGTTTTAATTCTACCATTCTTGCTTCACAAGTAAACTTGTAGGTGCTCATTGACAGGTCACACGGGTTAAAATATGTTCCCATTTATCTACACCCATAACTGTGGAAAATATAATAGGAACTTAAGCTCTTAAGGTATATAATTTTAGAGTCTGAATCTGGCAGTAGTACATAAGAGAACCCACAGATGGAAATACGATGCATATCTCCTAAACCTTTTATGGTAAAGCTGGACACTTTTTGTAAAATTTTACGTTGCTTCTGATAAATTTCAAAGCGATTTAAGGAAGAGTTTCAGTAGATACTTATATGATCCGGCTTTAAGATTTTATGTGACACAAAACAATGATAAGTAACAGACTGGCCTTAGCTTTAATTAGATGTATTCCACTCAAGAACGTTGCACAAACCTATAAAAAAAAATTTTTGACAAAAACACTCCTCCATTCGTACCATGTGCCGCTTTGAACTTCCATTGTTGAGTACAAACTTTTTCAAATGAAATACGTGGTCTTTTGATAATCCACTCTCACGAACGGTTAAAAAATATAAATGTTCGTAGGGCATGTGCCTTTTTGCAGGAAAACCTTCACTTTGCTATTAAAAAAGTATGACATATTTTGCTTCACTGAAGTGCCTGAGATTGTAATTACTTGAAGTTTAGTATAATAAACAAGAGTCCATCAAAACATTCAAAGCAACCGACCATGGGCATGTGCCGTTCTGCCCACCCACTCTTCAAGTAATGTTTATATATCTATTTAGGGCGCTGAAAACTGCATTCTCTTTTTGATAGCATCATATCAATAGCAGTGATATACAATAATTAAAGAGCGACATCATAACTAATTGGCACTTGCAAAAGGAGTGTAAATGATGTTTTGCAAAGTTTTGCAAAAAATACACATGGCAGTCAAACTAAAGAGTTAAATGAAAAGTTCAGTATCCAGTAAACATGGATTCGTTTATTTTATGAACGTTTTATTAAGATTTTTTGAACCTATAAGCTCTTTCTCAGTAACAATATATATGGGTCATTCCATCTATAATGGGCCTATCATTACCCTAATGTTTTTTAAATAGGCTGAAACTTTTCTCAGTGATTGGTCTATCATGTAGTAGATATAAAAAAATTCGATAAAATTTTTTTGACAAATATTATTGCTTAAAAAAAAAGTTTCAAATTGTGCTAAAAAAAGCTCGTAAGTAAAACAAAAAAATTCATTGATGAATATAAACAAACCAACACAATCCAAATTAGCTTTTATATTATTTGTAGGTAGATGTGTACTAGTAGATGGCAAAAAAACTGCAAATCTGAATATATGAAGGCCTGAACGGTTTCTATGTGGTAAAAAATAAAAAAATTTACTTTCCAAGAAAACATCAATTTCCCAAATAGTCCATCACCGATTTCAGCTTTTATAGGCTCAAAATTTTTAGAATATACAGGAGTATCATCCCTGAAAATTTTATCCATGTTTTTTCACCCTATTTGATTTTACAAGCATTTAAAGTTAAGATTTATGATTTGCAAAGTAAATTGAAACATTGAGAATGAAAGCAAGAGAATAAAATTTTAATTGATTTCAGCCTTTTTAAAGTCAAAATTTTCAGAACATTCAGGAGTATCATCTCTGAAAATTTCATTAATTTTTGTTCACCTTATTTCACTTTACAAGCATTTAAAGTGTGTGTATACAGTGGAATATTTATAAAAGAAATATAACGGAATATTCAAATTTTCTCGCTCTTCTTTTCAATGTTTCAATTTACATTGCAAATCCTAAATCTTAACTTCAGATGCCTGTAAAATGAAATAAGGCGAACAAAAATGAATGAAGTTTTCAGAGATGATACTCCTGAATGTTCTGAAAATTTTGAGCCTATAAAAGCTGAAATCGGTGATGGAGTATTTGGGAAATTGATGTTTTTTGAAAAAGTCAATTTTTTTATCTTTTACCACATAGAAACCGTTGAGACCTTAATTTATTCAGATTTGCAGTTTTTTTGCCATCTACTAGTACACATCTACCTAAAAATAATATAAAAGCTAATTTGGATTGTGTTGGTTTGTTTATATTCATCAATGAATTTTTTTGTTTTACTTACGAGCTTTTTTTAGCACAATTTGAAACTTTTTTTTTAAGCAATAATATGGGTCAAAAAAATTTTATCGAATTTTTTTATATCTTCTACATGATAGACCAATCACTGAGAAAAGTTTCAGCCTATTTAAAAAACATAAGGGTAATGATAGGCCCATTCTAGATGGATTGACCCATATGTATACGCTTACTTATGTAAGCAACCGATATGCAGGACCGTACTAAAAGTATACAGTCCAGGGCCTTGAGTGGCGAATTTTAAGGGGCGTAAAATTTTGTATTCCTTTTTTATTGTATTTAATTCTTTTATCAGTTGCAATTATCGTTTGTCTGTTAAATGCCATTTTTTTCCTCAAGGTTACAGTATGCATCAAAATTTCTTCTAGAGGATGTGGTAAATATTTTTGGGCCTACACAAAAAAGTGTAAACCTAACCATGCTGATATGTGCGTGTTTTTTTTTCTGTGTTGTTATAAGAGAAAGACAGGACCGGCGCTGGTTCTTCTGGCGCCTTGGGCAAAGTCCGATGCTCCCCCAATTATATATGTACATAGTAAAAAAAATAACAGTATAAAATTATTTTTTCTAGCAGTTTGATCTGATTCTTGTCCTAGACGCGAATTCTAACATGTAACTGAACTTTGTCATTTATCCACTTTGAAAATATACGATTCTTTTATGACTCTTCTAATTAGAACTTCCAGTCAAACTAAATACTAAAGCCGAAGAATAAAAATTAAGTCTCATTCGCGTGTAAAGCATCAAAAATAAAAAAAACCCAACCTATGAACAATTATAGCAAAAAATACACCAAAAAGACTTTTTATTTGATTGTTTTGAAAAACTAAATCTTATCGTAGTAGGTTGAAAATGTTTAATTCTAATTACGTGGGTGTGTTTTAATAATTAACAAAATTAACAAAGCTAATATAACAAGGAGCGAAATCAAGGCATTGCTTCATGCTTCCCTGAGAGTTGTATAGTACGCGTACCCATGGGAAGTCCAACAACATTTTAATGCGACTCGCGCCCAATTAAAGCAATGAAATCATAACTCACTTTACTGCATTCCCTTACATGCTCCTTCACTTTCAGAAGAGATTTTGTTCTGTTAGTTTGCTCGAAATACAAATAAGCTGACCAGATGAATGTGGTTAAAAAATTTTGCGTTGGCAATGCTATAAAAAGTATTGCCTTTTTAGACTACAAGCCATAAAAATTAGTTTTACCACAAGGAATGGACAGTATTTGAACCTCGCTTGAAAGAGCAACCAATAAATTAAAATAACTGCCAGATGAATCAATGAAAAAACATGTAAAGAAAGAATATCTTTATGACAAGTCCCAAATCGTGCGTTAAGTAAATACAGTGGACCCTCGGTTAACGTACACAATTGGTTCCAGCATTTTGTTCGTTATGCGAAATGTTCGTTAAGCGAAACCATTATTCCCATATAAACCAATGTAAAATAAAATAATGCGTTCCAGGCCGAAAAAAATACACTCCAATATGTTTCAATTTGAACTTTTATTGAAAGAAAGTAACATAAAATGCATCAAAACTTTTAAAGAACTGGAAAAATACACCAAAATATTTTAAGTTCAGCTTTTATTGAAAGAAAGTTAAATGAAACGTATAAAATTTTTTAAGGAACTGAATATGTATTGGACGGTGGGAGACAATCTGATCTGATCTATTTTTCTCTTTCTCCGAATCTTTTTTTGAAGGCATTTCGTATGTTATTTTGCAATTTTTATAAAAACAAAACTAAAAATAGAACATTTGTATGTTTCAACACGTCTTGTTAATTTTACGAACACAGCTGATGCAATTATGAACAAAAATAAAACAAAATTCACAATTATGCAACAAAAGCTGAACACAGAGAGCACTTCGTGTAGCAAACTAAGTATTGTATTTTATCTGAAATATTGCGAAACTGTTGAGTCTGCAGAATGCTAAACACATACAGAAATTTTACATGCAATTAAGGTTTCCCCCTTTTTCGTTGGTCGTTATGCGAAAATTCGTTCGTTAAGCGAAACTTTTTTTCCCAAAAAAATGTGTTCGTTATGCGAAATGTTCGTTATGCGAGGTGTTCGTTAACCGAGGGTCCACTGTACTCAAATTTCGACAAACAAATGTTTTCCCGATGTTCCGATGAAGTTGGTTGTGTTTCTTCAACTTGAACAGTGTGATCGATCTAAGTTTGTATAGAAAACCAAAGATTCTGTAAAAATATTAATTCTAATTGTGCTGGCAGTAATTCAGTTAAATTGAATCGTATTGTGAATAAAATATATAAAATAAAATAAATAAAATAAACAATTGTGATAAAAGCATAAATGCCATTCGTGGTGAATCTGGCATTAGATGTGCGGAAGTTTGTGGTAAAATATATCATTACACGCCCTAAATGTAGTGGTCTGGAAACACAACCATTCAAGCTTGTCCAATGATGGCTATCCCAGCTCCGCATCATCCGCCGGGCTCCAGTCAATATAATTTTGACATGATTATTTGATAGACAATCGAATGCAAGGATATTTTTTAATTTTAGGGCTATGTTCACACGATATTTTTATATATATTGTTTTTAAAATATCTTTTGAACCGAATATGGACAAATATGAACAATCTGTTAACAACTGTATGCAAACTAATATTTCAAAATATTTTTTAAAACACATTTTTGTGAAATTTAAAAAAAACTTTTTGATACTTGGATATACTTTGAGCCAAAGAAAAACTAACGAAAATAAAAGGTAAACAACCCTACGGATGCAGTATAATTTTAAATTTCCTCACACTTTTAGGGCCAAGTTCACATTATTTGTTGATCTATTTTGATAAATATCTATTGGAAAAAAAAAGAAAAAATAAAAAAAAAAATGTTTGAACAAACATTGAAATTCGATGGGGAATCAAGTGCAGCATAGTTTTTCCCCACTTTTTAAGGTCAATTTCATGTTTCTTCAGAAACTTTTTTTTAATATCTTACGGTCAAAAAGTAGCCAGACGGAAGTAGATGGTGGACAAACAGACAGACAGATATTTGATGTACAATCAAATGCAGCAAAACTTTTCTCCACTTTTGGAAGCCACGCTCCCTCAAAAACTTGTTTTTTGCAAAATTTGTAAGCCAAAAGACGGAAACACATGGTCGTTCCTTGAACGATGCTGTTATAGACAATATATAACTTTTTTCTCACTTTTTGGAGTCAAATTGAAGCACGTCTCAACATAACACAACATAATAAACGACATCTGTGTGACGATGCAATGAACGGTTTTATTCAAATTATCTAAATAGTTGAGCTAAAAACTCTTCTCTCGAATGGCCGAAGTATTGTTATAGAAATATTGTGTATAAATCCGAGTGTTGGACATCGAAGAGAGTTCCGAAACAAGGTTTTAGTGCTACTGAAGACAAAAAAATTCAAAATCTGTATTATGATGTAGATACCTCACAAGGTGAAGTCTGCAGACTTGTTTTTTTCGCTCAAAGATATCACGAAAATAGAAAATAAAGCTTTAGCAAACATAAAACGGCCACAGGAGACAGCCTTTGGCAATTATTCATAATGGTTCGGGAGCCAAGTTAAAAAAAAGGTTTTTGAATTCATTTGGTCACTCTTATCCACACTCACATGTCATCGTCTTCGTATTTAACCGTTAGCTGTCATTTTGTTGTTTGCTGCTAAAAGTTTGCTTGCTCGCTTGCTTAAATCAATTAATTACAGCTATCGTAGCTTTTAACGCTTTTGGTGCAGCATGAAATTGCAATACAATCAGGAAATTATTTTCCTTTCTGTCGTCTACTGTTCTTCATTCTCTTTCATCAACATTTTTAATGCACTGTCAACTACCTACAACACGAGTAACTTTGCCATTCTGCCTGCTTGTTAGTTTTGCCTCTGTCCATTTGTGGCTTAAATTTATTAACTTGGCATTGTCGTTATGGTCGCCATTGCCACAGTCTTCGTCCTCATCCTTGCCGCTATTGCTGTTGTCGTCGTCATCATCACTGATATTGTTCTCATGTTGTTATTACACATATTGTACTACTACTCCCTTGTTATTTACCATTGTTTCGCTATACCAATTAGTCCGGTTAAATTCAATTTTTTCTTAAAAGAAAAAACTATAATTTCTGATTAGAATCCATTAGGATGTGTCTGGAATGGCAGGAGCGAGAAACGTGCAACCTCAATAAAAAAGAGTTTTTCCTAAACATTTTGTAAGCGGTGCCTCCTTGGCACTCCTTGGTTTGTTAGATTTGTATTCATAGCTTTTGGGCTAAAACGCTCCAATTAAATATGATATGAATGTACTACGAAAAAAAAAAATTCTTATTTATTAGCTGCTTTGAAATTGGATTTTACCAAACACTGTCTTTTGCGGTAGGCGAGAATGGGATAACCCGTTGGAGCATTGGCGTGGCAATAGGTTCATGACAATCTATCTAAAGTCGCAGTTAGGACTATGGCATCTCTTCTAATTAATTGTCAGCCGAGACAAGCGAGTTTCTAGTCTGAGCTGGCGTGGTAGCAGAGATGGGCTAGGTATCTGTCTACCACCAAGGACGTAACTAATACCTTTAAAACTATTGTGTCGTGATAGCCGATGCGAGCTATGTCCCAGTCTATCACATTGGGGAGAATGAGTACCACGGGAACTTTGAGGCGTTAGCCGAGTTGGGGTAAATCCCAGACTAGCACCCAAAAGCTACGAAAAAGCACGCTGCTCCAACACTCCTGCTGCCGCACCCCCCACATATCGGGCAGCGACCGAGACGAGCTAGGTGCCGGTCCGTGCCAAACAAGCTGGTGGCGATTGATGAAGAGGTTTTTTTTTAAAATTATTATTTAATAGACCATATAATCATGTCTTTCGATAAGAAAGAAAAATTTCATTTCGAGCTATTAAAAAACGTGCATCCTTAGCGGTGAAAAAACTTACTTAAGCGGTGAATAAATTTGATTGAGTAGTTGAAACAATTAAATTGGCCGGTAAATAAATTTAACTACATAGTACTTAAATACAAAACTTCGATTTAGCATTATTAGATAATCATAGTTTTTTGTTTTGTGATCCTTAATTTTCAGACTATTTAACTGGACTATATGTGTTTATTTGATTTTTATTTTTTTAATTTGGCTTGGGTTACCATCAACCTTTCGTAGTGTTTTCAATTAATTTTTAACTTGATTAAAGTGTCGCAATGCAATGACGAGTTGTGATGAAAGGCAATGCCATTATGATATAGGTAACTCTACTAAGTGTATGTTGTTTTAGATGATACCTTATACATAGAGCAGTGATTTCCAACAGTTTTATCATGTGAAGTATATTCATTTATATGATGGTTTTTTCTTAAACAATTTTTGATACATTAATTTTACACTAGAAGAATTTCTATTTTTATTTAAATAGTAATAAATGGTGATCCAATAAGAGCTTCCTACTTTGTTTTCTAAATAAAATACATAAAAATCAATGTATTGATGCAAATCTTTATTTGGAATGATAGTTCGGTTCCTATAACTCAATGTTTCAAATGTTACCCACGACTAGTCTTTAAATGATCCATTCTGTGGGTCCAATATTAGACAACTGTTTCGAGCATATCGACCTGTATTGCTTGAATAACACGATTTCTGTTGGTTTCCAAAGCGTCAAAAGTTTCCGGTTTGTCGACATAAGCAAGTATTTTAACATATGCCCAAAGAAAGTAATCCAATGGCGTCAAATCACATGATATTGGTGCCATTCTTAAGATGATGTTTTCATTGAACTTTTCTCTCAATAAAGCGATTGTTTCTCCAGCTGTATGACATGTTGCGCCATCCTGTTGAAACCAGAGGTCGGTTACACCAATATACTGAATTTTTAGCAAAAAAAATTCATTGATCATTGCTCTGTAGCGAGCATCATTGACCGTAACAAGGGCTCCAGCCGCATTTTTGAAGAAACACGGTCCGATGATGCCTCCTGCCCATAAACCACACCAAACAGTACATTTATCGGGATATCGCGATGGTTGATCATCGGCCCTAATCGGGCAATTTCGCTTGTTAACGTAGCCGTTCAACCAGAATTGAGCTTAGTCGCTAAACACAATTTTTCGATAAAATAATGGATCAATTTGAAGTTGTTGTAAGACCCATAAGCCAAAATTAGAACGTAAACCGATATCAGCTGGCTTCAATTCTTGTATGAGCTGTATTTTAACGGCCTTCAGACTAAGATCACGCCTTAAGATACGCCACAATGATTCATAAGAGATACCCAAAGCCTCAGATCGGCGACGAATCGATTGTTCACAGTTTTCACAAACACTCTGCTACTGCAGAAATATTCTCAAAATTACGGGCCGTATGCACTTTGGTTGAATGATGAATGTGCAATTGTGTAAAATTGGTTCGAAATTTGGTGATGGTGTTACGAATAGTGCGCTCAGTTGGACGCTCATAACGACCAAAATGATGTCGAAGAACTCTATAACATTCTCTAACAGATGACTGATTTTGTTAATAAGTTTCCACAATTAATAAACGTTATTCATGAGTAAGTCGTTTTGAATACTGAACACAAACGTCATATGTAAAAGCCATTAGACACATGACAGCTGTCAAAACAAACCTGTTGGAAAAGGGACCTCTTATTCGAGCACCCTTTATATTGTTAAAGTTGCAAGTATAATATAAACTATATTATATATTTAAAAAAGATATTAAAATACATAATTGTGGATCCATGTAATTTGTATGTACTTAAGTGATTGTAACATAGGAAATGTTGTTGGAATTGTAATTGAATTTTTCTTCTCTATGTCAATTAAGTGCAATACTCGTGTGCAATTAATTTTTTCCACAGTATAGGCAACAAACTTTTTTCTGTTGCGTTTTTTTAAAGCTTTAACATATGGTAGCCACGTTATTTAATTGGGAATGAAGTTAGTTTTAGTTAAAAAATGATTAGGAAAGTTTATTTCAGGAGCGTTTATTATAAATTGGTCTTTTGATTATATTCTATTAATATGCCTATGATGTTGGGATATATACTACGAAAACTATGTTATTCTCAGTAACAGATCTCCGAGTATGCTGGTACTATTCAGAAAACCTAAGGTCTTAGTATCTTGTATTGCTTTCTTTAAGCATCACTCTAGTGCGAACAAAGTCTGTACAGTTTCAGAAAATATGGCCAGATGATTCTACGTCCTACAAACTGGCTTTATCTTTGGATAAACCTATTTTATGCAATTAGTGGTTTAGATTTAAAGAATTTATTTTTTGTTTTCGTTCTTCGGTTTAATTGTTTCGTTTTTGCGCTTAACTTATTTCATTTCGCTGTTGTTTATTTTTTATTACTCATTGCCGCTCTCAGCGTGTCAAATACAAATGATTTTCTGGTTTTACCCATGGTAAAAATAAATTTTTCAAAAAGTTAAAATTTATTGCCTTTGATAAATATTGAGATATTCGAAAATTTTTTTAGCAAACACGAAAATTTTCGAACACGACAATTTGGTACACATTTTGCATGGACACTTTTAATCGTTATAAACGTTAAAGTCAGAGTAGATTAAATGGCACTATCTACCAAAATAGTTTTGCTCTCACATTCTCAACATAGCTTCATGGCTTTCCCTAACAACTACATCTCACGTATGTAATTACACCATGGTCTTTCCCTAGTTATTGCTGGTTGTGTGGATATTTATGCGCCGATTCCACATAAAATGTAAGACTCAGAATATTTCTGCATCTTGACTTACAAATGTGAATGGATCATATGAGAAGTGATGGAACGAAACAAATATACAAAAAACTTGCTTCATTTTCATTACAAACTTATGTATGTATGTATTATTCAAGTATAGGTGATAATATGTAAAAAAATTTATTGATTTAGACAATTCTCTAATTTAAATCGAGTGATTTCGCTAGGTTAAACTAAGTGGCGGCTTAGGGCCATACCATAGCGATGATTGAGTGTGCCACCTAATTTGAACATGTTGGCTTTGGGGGTTGTTGCAGAATCCTTTAGCAATTTGAAATCAGTAACAGATGAATCCTGATTTTAGGTCAGTGTCAGTTATTCCTGAGGGATTTGGAAAAACATTTGCCCAAATATTTTACGTCTTGGTTTGCCAAAGGTAGTAGTTGCTCTACAGTTTCCTCTTCTACCTTGGTAAAGCAGTGACGTCTGCGGTTGGCCAATATGCCGATTCTTTGAGCATGACTTCATAGGAGACAGTCTCCGGTGGTCACTTCTTATGCATGATAAAGCTATCAGATACTCTGTTTTCGCTTTTCAGAAGTAGGCCCAGTAGGTCTACTCGATTTAAAATGTAGCAAAATGTATAAGGATCGGATAAGTCCGCCTTGCAACAGACGAAACTGGTATGACTATCTTTAGCCTATTTTTCTGTTTAATTTATCTTTCTTAAGTGTAGTTTTTTTTGATTTCGACACAAATTACGAGAGTGGAACCACGAGTCCATGCCTTTTTGAATGAAACACATTTTTTTTTTTAGCAAAAGAAGTTGTTATTTTGCAAAATAGCCTCCTTTAAGCTCAATACACTTAGTCTAACGTTTCTGCAATTTTTTTATTCCTTCCAAAAAATAGGATCTCTCGAGGTCCTCAAAGTAGGCATTTCGGGGCACTGGGGCCAAATCCGGAAAATATGGCGGATTCGTAGCCCAATTAATGGAATTGAAGCCAGGCTACACATGTCTCACGATTGCGTTTATTTTTGAGAGCAACCGCTGCACCCATCATGCGGATAGCTTCTTAAACCCAACTGATCATTTAAAATCGAAACCACAGTGCCATATGAATTGCATCAACAATCTCACGCACTTTCACTCTCCGATCGGTCAAAACCATATCGTGAATTTTTCTAACATTTTTGGTTGTACTGACCTCAATATTGACCAGAAAGTTCAGCGTCACTAGTGCTTGTGCGACAACAACGAAACTCAGTAAACCAATTTTTTACCATTGAAGTTGATAGTGCAGAGTCCCCATAGTACTTATCAAGCTTTTGCTTGCTTTGGGTGACGATTTTTTGAGTCCACGAGGTTGTATGCTTTGAATACTTGTTACCAGGAAAGTTCGAACCGCCCTCGAATATTGAGCAGTAAGCTAATTAAAATAACAATTATAAACTATTTTCAATTCTGACACACCATAAACCAAACGTATCTACATATTTTCCTTATAAAATTTTCAAAATTCCGCACTTGATATGGTGGCCCAAAGAGAAAATTTTGTTTAATAAAAGATTAGTTAGTAAAAGTATTTGCTACGCATATATCACAGCAAATTTTTGCCAAAATCATTTCACTTACGATTTAACTTTAACCAGGATAATTTCCTTTATGTGAGGAAAACTTACATTAATAGCGATAAATTTTTGTATTTACGCGATTGTTGATTTTCTTAAACTTATTTAGATCGCAATTTTTTCGGCTTGACAAAACTTTTCTTGGGGTTTGTTTTAAAGGAACCCTTGTAAATAACTCTCGTCTCATAAGAAATTGTCGTTTTTTCCTTAAGTAAATTCCGTATTCTCCACATTTAACTAAAACTGGCACTGTTCACAATACAGAGGCAAAAACAACAGTGATTTTTCATTTATTTGAAAGTTGGCGTTGTATAAGAATTACATATATATTTTAAAAACTTTATCCTGATATTCTAATTAAATTTTCACTATCATTCAGCAGCACTAATAACAAGTCATCGATTCTGTTTCTAACATAGGACAATCAACTATTTACCTACATATTTAGTTATTGTCCGTTCCAACAATTAAATTACTTCAAAATAAAGCTTTACAAATTCGTGTGCATTTGTTACATAATTTATTGACGTTAATCAGATAATAAATCAAAAATTTCACTAACACCAGCTGGCTTATTAAATCCATGACAATGCGGTGTGTCAAATTGACACATGTGCGTGTGTGCATGTGCATAAATTTGTTTTGTTATGGCTCCCAGATGGAACATCTTTTGACAGGTATTGCTGACAAATTTCGTCATTTATTATTTAAACTGATTTCTATTGCATTTAAGCCAATTGCATTAACTCGAAAATGCTATCGTCACCTAATCAAGTAGATTTCATCATTAAGCACGTAGGGCAAAGGACCTCATATTTACACACATATACCTTCACATTCACACATAATGAATGTGTGCATTTATACATCTGTAGTTGTGTGCTTCGAGTATTTGACAAATGAAATGCCTGTCTATTGTTTGTGTTAATTTCATATATAATTAATTAGCCATGGTTTTGCATAAGTATGCGCTTGTGTGCAACATTCCTTATTGCATAGGGTGAGGCAAACAAGGAGTACGCATTTTTACGCAATTTTTATACATTCAGAAAAATTAGTTTAAAAAAATAAAATTTTGTTCACGTTAATTTAAGGCAACGATTTTTTCACTCTTTTGTAATAAGATGCTATCCATAGCAGACGTGTCAGTTGGCGTTTCTTTCAAAGGCGTTCTTTCGGATGAGTTATCTTCTAAGATGCGTACTTTTTTTGGGTGCGTACTCTTTCCGGGTGCGTACTCCTTCTGGGTGCGTACTCCTTCTGGGTGCGTACTCTTTTCTGGATACGTACTCTTTCTGAGGGTGCACTCTTTCTGGGTGCGGACTCTTTCTGGATGCGTACTCTTTTCTGGATACGTACTCTTTCTGAGGGCGAACTCTTTTTGGGTGCGTACTCTTTTCTGAATGCGTACTATTTCTTGGTGCGTACACTTTCTGGGTACGTACTGTTTTTTTGGATCCGTTTTTTTCTGGGTGCGTACTCTTTTGTCGGATGGGTACTCTTTAATGGATGCGTACTCTTTGTAGGTGCATACTTTTCTTGAATGCGATGAAGTTGAAATTGGCGCTATAGTTAATATCTGAATGGTAACGGTTCGAAGAAAACGATAGTTCGACTCTGGAGACCTTCCAAAAATTTTCTGAAAAAACTTTTATAGTTTGCAATACAGCATGCCTTAAAGACACATATAGCTGTAATGAAAAGAACTAAACTATAAATTTTTTTAAAAGAAACGAAATTGTTTTATAGATATTTTACTACGCTTACTGTTTAGTTTAAAGTGTGTCAACACAAAAAAAATGCATTAAACAAAGATAAGTTAAAAAAAAAGGACCTAAAGCTACTCAAACGAGTTTCATCCGTTGCGAAACCGAATCATCAGCGACTTTTAAGCCGATAAGTAAGGGGTTTTAAGAGAACCCATCCAAAAAGTGAAACAAAGCAAGGCAACAACTATTTTTTGTTGTTGTTTAACTTTGTTTTTGTAACTCATTCCATATCACACTTTTCTTGTCTTAAAGCTGATTTGAATATATTCTTTTTTTAAAGACCTATTACAAATGGTCTTAGCGATTTTCTTATATTTAAGTTACCCTTTTTCTAGTGCGCTCATTTAAGACATTATTACACAGTCATATCAAAGAAGATTTATTATGTGTGCGTACACTTAAAATTTGTATACTCACCTACAGTCTGTGGTCAATGTTCGAATACAAAGATGCTTTCTTGCCAATGTAATAATTATGTTTGCTTGCTTATAGCAACCAAAATGTTATAGAATATTATACAGCAAATATCATATGCAGTTCAATTAACTTTGCGCATTGTTTTAATAAAACACTTAATAGTTTTAGAAAACTTTCACATGTGCTATTGATATGTTCAATGTGCTTTATTTTGGTTGAATGACCTTATTGCCATAAACATTTCCAATGATTAGTGAAGTCAAATATTGACATAAATACTTATATAATGCAGACCTTTCTACTTGGCTTACTTATAAAAATAGCTGGTATGATAAAAAATAGCTTCAATGAAGTCCAAGATAATATTGTAAAAAGTATTAGTGGAAAAAAATTTAAGAAGCGCATATGCGCTCTGTAAAACGATGGAATCGAGTTTTGAATAACAGATGTCTCCGTAGCTCTGAACAGTAAGCATTTAAGTCAAACTCCATTTCTCATACTTCAGGTTCAGGAAAGAGCAAAGTTGACAAGAAAAGGTTTTAACCCTAAAATTGTATCCCTTTTTCAACTTTTGCAAAGCTGACATTTAAAGGAAATATACGAGGTTGGATCAATATGTCCGTGCCTTTTTGAATGAAACACAGTTTGTTTTTAGCAAAAAAAAAGTTTTTATTTCTCAACATAGTATTTTTTTAGCTCAATACGCTTAGTCCAACGTTGCTCCAATTTTTTTTATTCCTTCCAACAACTCTCGAAGTCCTCAAAATAGGCATTTGTTTGAGCAATAATTTCATCGTTGGAACTAAATCTTTTTCCACCGAGCCATTTCTTTAGGTTTAGACGTAGAGAGTAGCCACTGAAGCTAAGTCCAGAGAATATGGCGGATGAGGTCACAATTCAGACTACACACGTCTTACAATTGCATTTATAGCCAATTGAGAGCAAACGTGGCACCAATCTTGCGGATAACTTCTAAAAACCAACTCATTTAAAATTGAAACCACAGTGGCATATGAATTGCCTATGGCATCAACAATCTCTAGCTTTTTCAGTCACCGATCGGCCAACACCATATCGAGAATATTTTTGAGATTTCCGGTTCTATTGACCTTAAGTGTTCGTTTAGAACGTTCAGCGTCACTAGTGCTTGTGCGGCCACAACAACAAACACTTTTTTTACCACTGAAGCTGATGGTGCAGAGTCCCCATAGTACTTACCCAGCTTTTTCTTGGTTTGAGTGACGGTTTTTTCGCAAAAAATAATATGTTATGAGCACTGGAAATTCACTTTTTCTATTTTTACAAAAATCCACGACGTTGCATGCTTTGAGCACGTGTTAAACGTCAAATGAATGACGGGAAGTGTCCCAAAATTTGACAGTAGTCTTTAAATAGATGGTAATTGATGGGAGCAATGTTGCATTTCATGTTACTACGAAGAAAGTTCGAAAAGTCGCGGACTTGCTGATCCGCCTTCGTACTTTGCGATACCTAAAAAACGATTTGGGTAAGTACAAATACCGGCCAGTAAAAGTAAGATAGACGCATGTAGATGCACACTCGAAAAGAAGAGAAATTTCCTTGCTCCATTTATAGCACTATTTTAAGATTTTTCTTAGATAGCTAAAAAGACAAATAGATGAGGTAGCTGAACACCAATATTATTATAATTCTGCCGGTAATTCTTTGTAAAAGTTGTAAAATAGGAATTTCAGCTTAAAAAGTTTCCGGATAAACAAATTTCCGTTTTTAATGCATCCAATTTGTACATATGTGCTTTGCTCTAAAATTTAATTTTAAATTCATTCCATTTGTTTTGATTAATTCTACAAAAGTATAATGCAAATACGTACAAGCTTGAACGTTTAAATACACATTAGAATTTCCTGCGAGAGACCAAAAAACTCATTTAAAAATAATTAAAATAAAATTTCAACTCTATCAATATCAAATAAAAGCCCACAAATAAATTCTAAAACTAAATTATTAACCAAGTTTATATACTGCCGCAGTAGGACAATACAAAGGGAATATAAATAAATAAATAAATGGTCAAATGAATATATAAATTGCAATGACGCGTTACGGCAACATTTTATTAAAGCAATTTAACGCTGGCAACAGTGTGGACACCCTACTTAGGTATCGTGCACACGCTAACTACTTAAATAGTCAGTCAGATTCAGAGTCACTTTAATTGTGTTGTTTGGGCAGCGTTTGTAAATGCATGAACTCAAATTACTTTCACATGGAAATTTATAAAAATAAATATTTTATACAGTAAAATATGAGTATATGCAACATATACTATAAAGCGTGATTTTTTTTTTAGTTTCGATTAAATCAACACGCTAAAGTTTGCACCACTGCTAACAGTGTTACCACCGCCACTTTCGCCTTTCCAATGCGCCATTTTATTTTGTGGCTACAAAAAAAAAAAAAAAAAAAAATCAAGCTAAAATCGCTTTTATTACATTGTATACGCGAGTTTTTATTTGAGTTTTTTGCACTCTAAAAAAAATTAAATTGAAAAAAAAAAACTCAAAGCAAAAGCAACAGTAATAATGGCACTTTACTATCAACATTGATTTGCATATGTGACATGGTAGAAACAAATCTACACTCGGAAATATTTTTCACCAGTTCTTAAACTCTACACAAGGCCTTCTTGTACACTGTAGCCGCAACTATTATTATTCTGAAACTAAAAAACACTGTGTAATCATTATTGATTGAATTGATTTTTGATTACTGTAGTTTATATACCCTACACACAGATTACGTTCACTTTGTTCTTCCGTATGTAATGCATTAAAGAATTAGGCATAGCAGGTTAATATGGGCAGTCAGAACTTTGCTGCTTTTCTTAAAAGTTATAATTTGACTAGTTGATAATTTACCATTTCGGCATAAGTCGAACCATTATGCGCTACAATTTTTTTGAAACTTATGAGAAATAATAAACAATAAAAACATCTATTAACGCTGTAAATATCGATTCTGGGAAAAAAGTTGTTAAAACATAAAAAGTTTGGATTTAGCTACGAAAAAAAGGTATAATTTTATCTCCTATAGGCTAAATTATATTTTGAGATAAAACTGACCAAAACTAAATTTTCGGAATATTTATACCCTATACAGATGGTCTATTCACTTTATCATTCCGTTTGCAAAGCATAAAAAGGGGCGTGACAAGTATGGAAAAGTATAGATATATACAAGATATTGTGACGCAATTTGGTAGTCGGATACAGATCATACAAGATTGTTTGAATTGTGGAAAAAGTGGGCGTGTCACTTTTCAATAATTAGAAATTTCGATTCTATACACCTCGAAATTAGCACATTAGATTTTAATAAAAATTTTGGAGACGATACAGCTGAATGTAGTTATCAATACAAACTTTAGCCAGAAAAGCTCGTTGAAGTGCGTGGCACAGACCACAATATTTTTAAACATTAAAATAAGAGAACTATCAACGTAATTTTTCTGCAATTTAATATGGTAAAAAAAAATTTTGCTAAAAAGTAACTTACTATAAAAACTTGGCCTGTAGGAGTGGCACCTTCTTTTTTTTTGAAAGAATAACTCATTCCAATTGAATTTCCTACCAATTTTTTCGTTGATATTGACATGTGTAGATTGAAATGTGAGAAATTACTTACTATATATTTCGAAATTTTTTGTTTAAATCTTTTTCTCGTGTAGGGCTGTGACTTTTTTTGTTTAATTTTTTAACTCCCACAAAACTAAAATCTTTAAAAGGGTACACTGAGAAATATTGCTTCAGGCAATGTCACCAAATTTCACAAAAATATTTGGAATGGCTTAGAAGGTACAAGTCAAAAGAAGTGGGTGCATTTCGACAAGACGTAGCAGCTACCATACAAACAAAAACTTTTAAACACTGAAATTGCATTATTTTTTGATTATTTTTTTTAAGACAAAAAATAATTTTTATTCATGTGTTATTTTTGTGAATAAAATATCAAAACTTTTTTTTGCATTTCGATTAAATATAAGTATTGTTTTTAATAGCTCTATTTTTTCGTCAAGCAATACCGAGGGACAGAGCCCACTATGATATCGTTTTGCATTCGCTTTTCAAAACAGTTTTTCTAGAATCGATAGGTGATATCGAGCACTTTGTAGCTCACTATGGTAATATATCAGAAAAATTATTTTTGTTTTTATTGCATGATAGAGAAACGTCGATTATATAGAGCCTTAGTTATATTTACATCTTGAAATTTTTTTTGCACCCTGAAATCCCTGAAAAAATTGATGAATCAGAAAGTCAGGACGACCGATAAATGATATCTCAAGTCTTTCATATTGCGTTGACTTGAATACATGAAAATAATACTTAATTTGAAGAAATTGTAGTGCTATAAATAAAAGTCCATTCTTACGTTTGCGAAATTATTGACGCAGCAAAATATCGGTTGTTATATTTTAAGCCAGTATTAACTTTGATTTTAAACGAAATTGACGAAATTTCATTATAGCCATTTATTTGTGTTCAATGAGAAGATATATTTTGCAATTAGTTTTTAAACAAAACTTCGAGCATATGCCCACGATGGCTGGATCTGATAATTCTCATCTGAAAGTTTTCGATCACTTTTTCAAGCATCCGTGTCCGTGATGAACTGTGCATTTTTCAGGATATATCGGCTTCTCGATTATCTCATGTGGATTATCTTCATTCATTATTTTATTGAACTACCCATTGAGCCAAAAGTAAGCCTCATCGTTGAACCAAATTTTTTGATAAAACAGCGGATCTAATGCCAGTTGATTTTTGGCCAATTGACTGATATTTCGATGCAAACGATGATCATTCAGCTTCAATTCTTGTACGAGTTGGATCTTGTATTGAGCTTTCAAACCGAAATCTTTGCGGAAATTTTTCCATTAAGTCGAATCGATGCATTTGATACTCTCATGAGCAGATGCAATATTCTTTTCAGTATGTAATCTTATGCGTCTCGGTGCGACTGCATCTAGCAAAGAAAATGTTATGCGTAAACAGCCATTAATAAGGCAAATAACGGTCTCAGATGGTCGATTTTGTCGGATGTAATATGGTGTTCTATAAGTTTGACGCATAGAACCATAATTTTGGAACCACATTTGTAAAATTTGGTAACGTTATTGAAACGTGTAAGTCATCACGATAAATTTGCAAAAACTACTGGATAAAAATTACACTAAGAGTTAACAATCTGCCAATTAGTTTGACAGATATAATTGTCTGAAGTTAGTACTGGCTTCAAAAAACACCTAATATAATAACTATTTTGCTCAAAATTGAAATGTACCATCACGGTACATAGCATTTGAAAAAATACTTGATTTTGAACTTTTTATTTATGGCTTATGAATTAAAAAATGTTTTTTCTGAATATATGTACCAAGTAAATTGCCTCATTTGCTCTTAAAATGGAGTTAAGCTGAGAGTAAAAAGAAAAACTGCAAACATCCACGATTATATTAATAAGCTCAACAAATAATATCCAAATATGTATGTACTTATATGTTATGTATAATTGAGAGTGTACTGTAATTTTTTTACAAGAAATAGTGCCCAAAACGGGTTCTTGAGCGCAGTTCTTGTTAATAAAACTATACAAACAAAAAGATTACGAACCGATATTGTTTAGCTCGAATAAGCGATCATCGAAAGGTTTCTCTCTCTCTCTCTCCTCCCTTGATTCGCTCTCGCTTCACTCCACTCTCATTCCCCGCACTAACGTTGTGAGAAAAACGTTGAAATAGTAAAAATACATACCACTCATACATATTCACTCATACCAAAAATAGTTAATTAAATATAAAATTTAAAGCATTTTACTTGAATGGGTGGTGCCACGCCCACTGATGCTAATTTTTCAACCTTAAGTTCAAAGGTAACTTATAGCGAGTAGATCTTCATAATAATTTTAGCAGTAATTCACTTAAAACTAAGTTTTCGTTTTTTTATGTATATTGGAAGTGCCACGCCCACTAATGTAATACCGTCATATTTAATTTATTTTAAAAGCTTATAGTACACGATATTAATCAGCGCACTAAATTTTATCAAGATCACTTTTATAGTACAATAAATATAGCATTTAAAGATTTTTGTTTGTATGGGAGATGCCACGCCCACTGCTGCTATATCACCCATTTTTAGTTTGGAGATTACTTATAGTTACCTAGATCGGCTGTATTAAATTTCATTACGATTAACGTATAATTTCTCTTGCTATATCATATAAAAACATTGTAGGCGGTGCCATGCTTTTCACATAAATTTCGTGAAAGTAAGAGTATCATGTTAAGTTGCGCAAAATTACAAAAATCGCAGGACCGTTTTCCGAGAAAGAAGTAACAGACAAACAGCAATTACTCTGTTAATAAAAACTATAAGATAAATATCCGACCTTTCCTAATCAATTGGCTTAAAAAAGATTTTGTTCAGAAAAAAGTGATGCTTAAAATTCATTTTCAATATGATTTCATTCCCCTTATACGGGCCCCTCACCTTGACATTTTTTGAGTATTTATTAAATGCATTTTAAGATATAAAAAATGTTCGAATGTTCCTTAACACTTATACTTAATCCTGCATGTTGCGTGGACCTGAAATGCTTTCTAATCTCGCGCCTGGAAGCATTTATTGCGTTTTTTGACATTCCAAAATCATGGGCTTAAAAAATTGCTTCGGGACAGGCAGCCCTGCTACGAACACATCTTTGTTTTTTTTGCTAGGGGAAATATGGTTTACGATGTTACATTTTTATTTATTTCAACTGAAATGTCCAAATTCATATTTTCTAAATTTTAAGCGCTGTGTACATTTTTCTATGCGATATTTTTCAATTTTTTTGTTCATGTATCAAAGGTTCAATTAAGTTTTAGCATTAGTTTTGGAGCAATAAACTGCAAACACAGGTGCATGAATGCTGATTGCTCAAAGAATAACTTTTTTTGCAATTTTTAAAAAAATTAGTAATAAATTGCATTGGTAGTAATCTGAGTAATTTGAATTTAACCTAAATAAAAACTCGCATTTTAATGAATTAATTTATTTAGTTGTCAGGTTAACTTTTTCGAACTCATTCTTCAAATCGTTGGCTCTATGTTATATTGGTATTAACTAAGGACTGTCCCAGAAAAAACTAACGTTTTGCATTTTAGCTATAAAAAAATACCCAGTAATTTTTTTTGGTCTTTTTTCGTTTTTTATTAATAATGGCTAGTGTTCAGAACATAAATAACTAAAAACTAGGTAACAATTTATTTTTTTCTATAAAAATTTCTTACTTTTTTGGTAAAGCCCTTGATTAAATTTTGCACAGTTGTTTCATCGACAGTACGGTACGATCTTTTCCACTTATGTCTGAAGTCTTGTAAATTTTTTGCAGTCTTACCACTCTTTCGAAGATCTCTTTTCATATGGGCCCAATATCTTTCAATTGGGCGAAGCTCTGGGCAGTTGAGCGGATAAGACTTACTTTGTTTTTTTAGGAATGTTTCGAACTTTCTCGACTTTTTCCACAGGTTTGAACTGCTATCGTTTTTTTCGATATATAATTGAAAATGTCAATAATTGTCGGAGACTATTGTAAATTTTCGAATAAAATTTAAAAATCCAATGAGTCGAAACTTGTGGAAAAAATATTAAAAAGTTCAACGTTATAGAAAAACATCGAAAAAATTCTAATGTTTACAAACTATCGACCAAAGAAAGTCAAAAGCTTTCGAAACACATCGATAAAACTTAACACCTATAAAAAAACATCAAAAAAGTATGGCGAAAATTAAAATCCAAAATGTTGGATACTTTGGATCTAAAAAGATAGCAATTCCAAATAACGATAAAATTGATCTAAAAATATACATAAAATATACATAATAACAATTTGTTTTGATCGAATATATGGAAATCCAAAATAGCAATTATTTTGCATCGAAAAAAATACAAAACCTTTTTTAACAACAATACAGTGATTTCTATCATAAATCGTTGCGGTCCCTGATTTCATATGCATTTTAATATTTTGAACATTTTCTACCGTCTGGAGTTACCAAGGAAAACCGTAGTGGGCAAGTCATTTTCTTTGTGAGATGATTTCTACCAAACTTGTGAATAATCGAACATTTACGCATCTACATCCTCACCGATCGTCTAGAACTGTTAAGTGAGATATTACGAGTATTATTTGAATCTATATAACCACTGCGAACTTTTGTTTCTTCAAGAATGTATGAAACAAGACCTACGAAGCAAATAATGTAAAAGATGTCGTAAATGAATTGTTTTAGGTCTCATTAGTGAAGGAATGTGAAAGCTTTTTCAGAGAGCTTTATTTTTTTTGGAAAATCTTCAATGTCTTGGCATCAAGTTTCTGTCATGCAAAATATGTATGTTGGCAAATAGCTTCAATTAAGATTTCAAATATTTACACTCCACCAATGTTCAGCTAGTCATTAGATGCTAAGTCCCAAATGAAAAATAAAAATGAAAAAAAAAAATGAAAAATTCTTTAACCAAAAATTTAGAAAATCCAATTTTCTTTTCGAAGCTTAAAAACACCTTATTCCAATCACGCTCACTGCCGGTTCTCTATAACTTTATACATAAAAATTTTTTAAATTATTTTCAGTCTATGTTCAAATAAAATAAACAATACACAATCGCTTTAATTGTAATCATTCGTTAATCGCCTTTGTATCTACTCGTATCTAATGACAACACCATCCACCCACCCTCGTTACCAATGATATGATATTGACGCGTTAACTGCCGGGTATCCGTTTACAAATCTAATTTTATTTAATTTTCATTTAGAAATGAAAATGTTAATAGAACTTTCTCGGTGACAGGTAATTGAAGTCACCAATGTTATCAAAACGCACTAAGTTCCATACCTTTAACGCTTTGCACGCGCCCGCCCACAAAAGCTTTTTCTTTTTCGCGATTTCTTTTATTTTGTTCGAATGTTGGTTGGAAAATCAATTCCCATTTTAGGAATCACAAATAGGTCGCCGTTTACTGTGGCTAATGGAATGTAGTCATTTTTGTGATTTGCTTAGACCAAGAACATAAGCTACACAACAACCCCTCGGTGTTGTTTTACTTTTTTTTTTTTGCTAATAGATGTGATGTGCGGCATTAATATTCGCTTTTCCATCTCTTTAAAAGTTTTTTACTTTTTCGTACATGGTATTCCAAGTTGGAGTTCTCAATCTTTTTGTACTGACCGAGCTATTTTATTAGAACTACAATGCTGCCGCGAATCTATTTTACGAACTTCTGCTAAAATCAGCTTTCTAGAAATTTTATTGAGACTTCTAAGATAGAAAATACTTCTGTAAGAGAGAATAGACTATATCTCTTATGTATCATTGTGGCGTATATTGAGGCTTGATCTTGGTCTAAAGGCCTATAGAATACAGCTCGTACAAGAATTGAAGCCGGCTGAAATTGGTTTAAATTTTAATTTCGGTTTATGGGCCTTACAACAACTTCAAATTGATCCATTATTTTATCGTAAAATTGTGTTTAGCAACGAAGCTCATATCTAGTTGAAAGGCTACGTTAACAAGCAAAATTACCGTATTTGGACCAATGATCACCCAGAAGCAATCCAAGAGCTTCCAATGAATCCCGTTAAATGTACTGTTTGGTGTGGTTTATGGCCAAGAAGCATCATCGGAACGTATTTCTTCAAAAATGCGGCTGGAGCCCGTGTCAATGGTGCTCGCTACAGAGAAATGATAAAGGAATTTTTGTGGCCAAAAATTCAGAATATTGGAGTAGCCGACCTCTGGTTTCAACAGAATGGTGCAACATGTCATACAGCTGGAAAAATAATCGCTTTATTGCGGGAAACGTTCGATGAAAACATCATCTCAAGAAATGGTCCTGTTATTTGGCCACCAAGATCATGTGATTCGACGCCATTGGATTACTTTCTTTGGGGATATGTTAATTCACTTGTTTATGTCGAAAAAACCCAAAACTATTGACGCTTTGGAAACCAATATAACTCGTGTTATTCAAGGAATACCGGTGAATATGCTCGAAAGAGTTGTCGAATATTGGACCAACAGAATGGACCATTTAAGAACTAATTGTGGGCAACATTTGAACGAAATTATTATTATATTAAACATTGAGCTGTAGGAACCGAACTATCATTTCAAATAAAGATCAATACATTAATTTTAAAGTATTTCATTTAGAAAACTAAGTATGAAATTCTTATTGGATCACCTTTAAACTGCTAAGGGGTTTAATTACTGCAACTTATATCCACAGAAACCGCTTAACTAATAAGTACTTGTACAAGTTTATAAAAGTTTTCAGAACCACTGAAAAAAAAAACCCCTAACGCGCGTTTGTCGCCATTGTCGCTAGCATTACACAGCGGTTTAGACTTGATACAAAAACCACGTAATCCCTTTAACCCACATTTTCGGTTGAATTTGTCCGTCAAACAACTCAATTAAGCAAATGCTTTCATTGTAGGCACTATGTGCTGGCATACAGTCGCTATACGCTGATGGCGGTGTATGTTGGTTCTTTTTGTTCTCTGATTTACGAATCCATGTTGATGTTGCTTTAGGGAAGAAGTTTCGCTCAAAATTTGCTCGCACATTTGAATGGGACAAAAAAACCAACTTCATTTTGTATGGCTTTGAAATACAAATTCAATGGAAGCATACCAACGATTGGATGAATATTCGAAAATGAGACATTTATGCAGTAACTTGTGGTTGAAAGTTTTTGTCACAGGCAAATGAATTAACATGGGACTCATGTTGTTTTAATAGGTGACTCGTGGCAGTAATGTCACAATGATGTATGAAAAACGTTAATGTAATCCATCCCGCTGTACTACTTTGGTTTTTTGTGCCAAACTGTTAACTTGGGACACGTCAACGATAACCGCGAAAATGTGCGGAATTGTATTTTTGACTAAAGCCTACTCTTGTATGCTTTGACTTTAAATGTAACTGACAAATTAGCAAATCTTTTATTTGAAAATGTGATCTAAAAGGATTAAAAATGATTTTTGAAAGTGTTGTATCCAGATCGGGATAAATTTTATCAATTTTTCATGGAAAAAGAGAGGTATACTACAACTTCACAACAACGTGGTTCCTGACTTGCAACGGAAATACTCAGATCAAATGGGTCAATCGAAAGAAAAATGGAAACATAATAACTACAACAGATGCCAACATTTTTCGCATGCCATCAACTGTCCACGTTCACTCCTTAGTACGCCATACGACGTCCCCTCAGGGAAAAACACACCTACGTGCCTCGTACCCGCCTTCATTAACGGAGACAACAAGAGCTGTGACATCTCTTAAAAACAACAAAGTAACGGATGGAGATCACATAGTTGCCGAAATGTAGAATATATGTACATATGTACGCTATACATATCAAAAGTGCGGGATCGAAGTATCATCGATAAAAGTTCCAAAAAGGATGATTTCTACTACAGAACTACAGCGGCATCATGATACTATCGATGCAAGATGCAAAAAACTAGAGCCATTTATCCAAAAACAACAGGTTAGCTTTGGCTCGAATAGATTGTGAGTTGATTAAATAAGGACTGTCCCAGAAAAAACTTACGTTTTTTTATTTTTTGTATTATGCTCTACCTGATAATCGTATAGGTCTAAAAAGACTCAATATTCTATTCTATATAAAGTGACGTTTAATTTGATGTATAACACTTGAAGATAGCACTTTTAACGACAAAGATGTCTAGCAAGCAACAAAAAGTCCGCGAACTGATTTTGTCCACATACCTGCAAAATCCAGAGTTAAAATATTCAGCTATAGCAAAAATAGTTGGTGCATCAGAAAGAACTGTCTTTACGGTTATTCCTAATTAAAAGAAGGATCTACCTGATTCACGAAAAAAAAATTTAACTTTCATCGACCGCTTTTAAAAGTATCGAATGAAATTACATCCGGGATGCAAGATTAAGATCATTAATCTCATCCAGACTCAATACCAATACTTCAAATGTGAAGCCTTACATAAAAGGAAACTTTCTGATGATATTGGGTGTGCTACAAGGTTGTCTCCTGTCTTTAATCTTATCTTTGATAGTACTAGATAATGTTCTCAGCAGGGATCTGGACTCTTACCAATCGTAGCATGAAATGGACTTTCATTGTATTGGGACTTAATTGTTGAACTGAACAAACCGTATACCTATTTAGTTATAAATAAAAACCACAAAAAAAAATATTTTTCCAACTGTGCATCCAAAAAATGTAACAGTAACCAATTGTGTTGAACAAATTTAAAAATCATTAAATATAAAATCTAAGGTATTATCAAGTCATTTCTAGTTTGCTACTTACCTTTGTTCGCCTGAAGCAAAAAACAAAATCCCCAAAATGTTGCCAATTTTCAATTGTTATGTTGTCAATATCATCAACATCAATTTCTAATTTAGTAGCTCATTGTTTTCCATTGTATTTTATAATTAATGCATGACAAGGACAGAACAGGACCAAAATTGTTGTCACATTAATTGGGTGACAAACCAGCAACAGCAGCAGCAGCAGCAGCAGCAGCAACAAAACAAAGAAAATTCGTATCATAAAGAAATAATGTGACGTTTGGCATTTGCTGTTCATTCATTCGTTACTTCATTGTCATCTATTCGCTTTTTATGTTTGAGGTGATATTTTAACAGCATTTCTCACTTAAGACCAGCCGACCGAGCGACCAACTCCAACATTAAGTGTTCATAAAGTTAGTGCGGGAACCACATATATTGATTACATATACATATATATATATTTCTTTAGTTGTTGTTTTATTTTTTTAGTGTTTTCCTATTTTTTTTTTTTTATTTAATGTTTTGTTTTATAAGAAATGACATTTCCTTGACTTTTATATCTATAGCTACAATGAATGTCATATCCAATTACAATTTTACGTTACACTGAGAGAAAGATAAAAGTAATACAGAATCGAATTATACATGTGTGAGAGAAACTAAAGAGTAAATAATAACACTTTTTAACAACAACAGTGCTGGTATAAAAGCGCTGTTCTCGTTGTGATTGAAAGTCAGACAATTAGGACGTGCGATTTAGCTTCTGTGTCAAATCGCACCAAAAAATAGAATTGGTCATATGTCTGCGATTAATTTTGTAGTGTCAATTTTGTGCTCACTATTAACGTATAAGAAAAATTTAGATGATAACGCACGTCCCAGTTGTGTTTAGGTTCTCAGTTAGGCTTAAGCAGCCGTTAAGTTGGGTGCACAGTAGACCGTACCAAAAAAAAAAAGTTCATCGTACATCATCAAATTCGAAGTATTTTTGCAAAGTAATTTCGAAAATTTTTTTTTTTTTTTAACGAAAATAGAGGTCGCGCATTTAAGTATTTCTTCATGTCTTCGGCACTTACAGTCCGATCAACTGCCATTCGATTAGAGATCATTTTAGTACTACTGACTCTAAATACCGAAGATATGATGAAAAATTTAATAAGGGGACACCTACGTTCGGTAAAAAACTTTAAAAATATTTTTTAAAATAGTTCTAATGGAATAATTGAAATACTTCAGTAGGAAAAATTTCATGATTTTTCGCAAGCTTTCATTTTCTGATCTTAGGGTGGCACATTAGGATGGTAGAAACTGAGATCTCGTGGGTAAGTAAAGGGTGTTTGTTTTAGAGATATAGAGCTTCGAATTGAAATAAAACACAAGAAAATCATTTTAATGTCCATCAATTTGGCTTTATTGGAAGGATAATTTTATGCCATTAATGTTTAAATATGATTTCGGGCATGTGGCCGCCGCGGCTGGCTCGAATAAAGCCAATTCTACAGGTCCAATTTGAAACCACTTTTTCGAGCATATGGGGCCGTATGTCGGCAATAACGCCACGAATGTTGGCTTCCAAGTCCCCTAACGTTTCTGGTTTGTTGGCGTAGACGAGCGATTTCACATATCCCCAAAGAAAATAGTCCAATGGTGTCAAATCACACGATCTTGGTGGCCAATTGACAGGTCCATTCCGCGAAATTATGCGCTCATCGAATGTTTCCTTCAATAAATCGATTGTGACGTGCGCTGTGTGGCATGTAGCGCCGTCTTGTTGGAACCACAACTCATCCACATTCATGCCATCCAATTCGGGAACAAAATAGTCGGTTATCATGGCTCTATACCGGTCTCCATTAACGGTAACTGACTCTCCAGCATTATTTCGGAAGAAGTATGGCCCAATGACTCCACCAGCCCATAGAGCACACCAAACAGTCAGTTTTTGTGGATGTAATGGCGTCTCAAGGGTCTCATGTGGATGCTCTTCACTCCAAATGCGGCAATTTTGCTTCTTGACGTAGCCATTCAACCAAAAATGAGCCTAATCACTGAACAAAATTTTGCGTTGAAAATCAGCATCGAGATCAATCTCATTTTCGGCCCATACACCAAAATCACGACGCATTGCATGGTCTCGCGGCTTTAATTCTTGCACAAGCTGGATCTTGTAAGGTCGCAAGCCAAGATCTTTGCGCAAAATCTTCCATAAAGTTGATGGACAAAGCTCCAATTGCTGTGCACGGTGGCGAATCGATTCATTCGGGTCCTCTTCAACATTTTGCTCTACAGCGGCAATTGTTTCTTCGGTGCGCACTGTTCGACGTCTCTGCGGATGCGTATTATCACATAGAGTAAACGTAGTGCGAAAACGATCCATGGTTAACCGAATTAATTGCTCTGATGGACGATTATGTCGACCATAAAATGGACGGAGCTTGCGGTAAACTTCGCGAACTGAACCATTATTTTCGAAATAAATTTGCACGATTTGCAAGCGTTGTTCTTTTGTTAACCTGTTCATGATGAAATGGCAAACCAAACTGAACATAAATGACATTAGAGTTGCCAGATTTGACCATAAAATGCCAGTTTTATCTCTATTCGAAAAACAAACCTCTAAAAAAAACACCCTGTATAAGAACGGGGTACTTGATGTAAATGACTCTTAGAATAAAAAGTTGGCCTACTCAAAACAAAAACATTGATATATTATACCATAAGATAAGACTGTAAATGCCAAAGATATGAACAAAAACTTAAATGCACGACCTCTATTTTCGCCCAAAAAAAAATTTTGTTTTTTGAATTTGCCTTCCAATAATGCTTCGGCTTCGATGGTGTACGGTGAACTTTTTTTTTTTTTTTGCCGAACGGTCTAGTGCACAGCCTAAATATTGATAGCGTAGCAGCATACATAAGTGATTAAATTTTTAACGTAAAAATAAATATTGGGGTAGTGTTATGAGATTGACCATTACAACTTTTTGAAAATTCAGTACTTTAAGTCCAGGATTAGTGTCGCGCTCTGCTTCTTTGCCTTCATCAGCTACGTTGAAGACTACACTATACTGCTACTTAACTCTCGCGAGATACAGTATCCTTGAATACTACCTTGTACCCATTTACCCATTCTTATGAATAATCTATCTAAATTTTGACACAAAATTAAATGCTCGTTGGACTAAGCTCAAATATGAGTAGCATTTTTCACAGCGTAAATTTTTTTATTCTTAATTTTTTTATTCTAAATTTTTTCTCTATGTCATTCAGCTTCTCGCTGTTTTTCTATAGTATTTTCTAGTTGGTTTTGCCTTCAACTTAATTTTATTTTTCTTGTAAGTGTAAATATTGTCTTTTCTTTTCCGTTGTGCGAGTTGCACTTTAATTTTAAATAAGAAATTTTTTCTATTTTAACGAAAATGATTGGCATGTTGTCGGGCGTTTTGTCACTTTAATTGAATTTTTTGAAAAGCAGATGCTATAACTAAATTTTCTTTGCTAAGCAAACTTTCGATGATGAACATTTCAAAGGAAAAAAATAAAAGTAGTGTTTCCAGTGATACGCATACATATATACAAACATACATATCTGTATTTGTTCTTATGATATTCTTGTGCATGAATGCTAAGGTCAAAACTATTTTAATATGCAGTTCATACGACATTTTTTCTTGTAGAATATATTTTCAAAATAAATATTTTGTTGAATTTCATAGAAAACTCTATGTGCAGCATATTTTATTTTGACAAGTTTTTTAACACCTATAAGGTAGGATAAAAAAAAATATTTACCGCGTATTGAAACGTAATATCGCGAAAAACTTCCCCAAATATATGTAAAAGTAAGATGTGCGAAATATTTCAGTTCAATCAACTAATATATTCTGTATAAAATTTGAGATTGAAAGTTTTATATTTTCTATTTTTTTCGTAGGCTATAGAGTTTAAATTAGGGATGCAACCGATACCAATACGATTACCGAATGGAATATTCCGATATATCGATATTCGTTATATTTATTTACCGATACACCGATACACATGTATTAATAAAATTGTAGCTATCCTGTATCTTGTGTGCCAAAGAGTCAAAATCAATTAAAATCACTTGTAAACACTATCATTTTCTCAGTAGTTACCAGAAAACAGCATTGAGTGGCTCATTGCGGTTGTTGCGCTACTACCAAAAAAATGTAAAGTGAGTGTGCAGATTGCATGCAATAAGAAGCCCAAATCTGAGTTGCGCTCAATAATTGCGAATGCAAAGATAACATGCTGTTTATAAATGTGAATGTGTCAATAGCTCGGATCTCATGAATGCTAATGCGTGTGAAGCTCACACTCACATGCACATATTCAACATTCATGAAACTTTGAAATGTTCATGAAACAGTGAATGGCTCGAGCCACTAATGTTGAAGTGTAGCAAAAAATAAAAAAATAAAAATATTTTGTTAAGAGTGCGGGTATGTAATGCTTATGACAAAACAAAAACCAAAAAACACTCGGAAAAAAGAAAACTGAACGCGCTTTGTTGTTTTTTTTACTAAGGTTAATAAAGCAAAGGTCCGATGTTGACCCATTTTCGGAAGTTTCTTTCCTCTAATCGATGAGGAAAGATCAAAAATTGGTTTCCGACGTTACTTGGAGTGTCCCAGTACCATGGAATGGACCGTTTCACAGATTTTCGGTAAACTTTTTTTTTTGTTCCAATCGATAGAGAAAACTCGATAAAGAATTTTGGATGTCTCTTAAGGTGACTCCAGACCCGCTATATTGGGTCGAAAAGGTCAACTTCCATGGCTCAAGGACACTCCAAATGATGTCCAAAATTCTTTTTCGAACTTTTTCTATCGATGGGAATCAAAATTTTTTTTTTTTCAAAATGGTACTTTTCCATGGTACTAGGACACGCCAAGTCGGTTCGGTTATCGGTTAGAAGAAAACTTTAGGCTCCTTTAAGGTACTGATAGACCCTAAGTGATGTCGAATTTCCATTTTCAAGCCACCTCTGTCGATTGGTAAAAAAAAACTTTCACGCTTTCGAAATCCATCTTTTAAAAAACTTCACAAAATGTTCCACACGATTATCCAATAAACGATTGCCTATGGCAAACTCACCGCTATTCTCTGATAGTTGCCTTACCAAGTGAATAAATGAACTGTTCAGAAAAAAAACCATCAAATAATGGAAAGGACTAAAAACAACATTTTATGCCAAGATAGAGCTCAGGACCAAGATCACCTAGCGAGCTGAAATTTTGGATCTGATGCTTTTTAAATTTCATGCGTATGTTATGTGTCTGTAATATTACTGAAAAACTGTGAATATGGAACTCAAGTTTCTTCTGTCTTAGCATATATCGACTCTAAATTACTGCCCAAATAGCTCCCCAATCAAATTTGATTTTATAACTCGAACTTTTATTATAATTTGGTGAAATCCCCTCGTACATAACTAAAGGCGCCCGTTTCAGAAATTTTGCGTTAAGTTTTTATATATATCGGGATCGGAATCGGTACCGCCGATAAATTTTTATTAATAACGCTATCGGTACCGTATCAGCCAAAACGAGTATCGTTGCATCCCTAGTTTAAATGTCTTAACTGCATCTTATGTTCTCACTTTGCATTAGCTATGCTCCTTGTTTATTAATGGTCATGAGATCTGACTGCCACTGCTGTAGAGCTCAATATATGAGCACTGTGTACAAATATTTGGATATTCGGTTCAAGAAAAGTAAAACTTAAGTTCAAAGTGAACCGAAGATATTGTCGGAGCAGAATAAAAAAATGAATAAAAGATTTTCAATTTCATTGCGTGGTAAAGCTACTTTTTCCGCCCACGCTATAAACTAATCTTGCCTACCCTGTACCAACATTGTAGTGCTTCTATAGCCAGTTTTTCAACCACATGTCACATTTTCAAAACATTCAATTATGCGAGAAAAACAGTTAAGAAAACAAAAACAGAAAACATTGAGAAAAAATAAATACGCGTACAATTAATATTTGAGTAACCGAAATAACAAAGTTAAAGCTAATGCAATAGGAAACATTATATTTTTATGTGCAAACAACGATGAAACAAACATTGTTATAAACTCACAAAGGCATAAATAGAATGGAACCATCATCGAGCACAGTAATTAGTAGGTAGTTTCTAAGCTGTTAATAAGTAGATAGATTTTGCTTCAAATGAAACTTTTACTTTTGCTATTTGGAATAATAACTCATAGCGTTTTCTATGTGACAGCGGGATATACTGAAATTTCACTCGAAACAGGTGAAGTTAAGCCTACAGTTTTGGGTACAGTTGGTACTACAGGATCAATGGGTACGTTTTCTGGAAATCAATATCGTCAATTGCAACGACACATTGCGAGTACAATGAAAGCCATCGGTGTTTAACACAGACGAAAAAATATTGAATTGCTTTGTAGCTGAAAAAAAGCTAAAATTAATGTGATTTAAAATTATATGAAATATATCAAATAAAATGAAAAAAGTGTTTGGTCTAAATGGCATAAAAATTAAAAAGTCTGATTCAAACAGCAAAAAAAAAAATTATTTTACATCAAAAATTCTTCCTTTCTTCTATCTTCAACGAAAAATCAAGCGACAATTTTTGTGTGAGGTTCTGCAAAAGCTCAATCCAAGAAAAAAAAAAATATGTAACTTTAAACAAATAGAAAAAAATAAGTATACAATAATATAAAATAGCACAAATATGTTGTTTTAAATAAGAAAATAATTAAATCGGTGGAGTATATTTTACTCCAAAGCGTTACAAACCATTATCATATAAGCAATTTTATTTAAAAAATATAGATTCAGTTCAGTTCTTAAATTTTACAGCTGCAATTCTTAACTCAGTTTTTCAAAATTTATATAAAAGCTTTATTCACTGCTCAAAAAAATTCACAAGCCTTTAAAAAATGGTTCAGTTCACAAAATAAAATTCAGCGATACACTTAACTTTTTGCTTAAAATACAATGTTAGCGCTGCATACTTTGAACTTGAATTGTCTGCGGTTCGTTTTTGTTTGTCAGTTTACAAAAATTCTCGAAACTTCTGGAGGCAGATTGCACTATTTAAATTGAAATTTCGTTCATACTTCGTCTAGCAATTTTTTTTTATGTTCTGATTCTATTTTCTACTTTGTGCATTCAAATCCATTGTATATTTTATGTTTCATAACATACATTATTTAATATTTGAAATAATAACTTTATGAAATTACCGAAATCTTCATCTTAAAGTCTGAAATAAATTGCTTCATTAAAGCAAAAGCATTCCAAATAACTGAATAATCAAAGTCTCGTAGTGTAAAATGTATTCCAAAGTTAGGATGTGAAGTCTTAAATGTTTCATTGTCATAAAAAGCACAACGAATATGGCAACATTCATGTGCTTTCACGCAATAGAACAGACACTTTGTCAGTCAGTCAATCTTTCGGTTAAACCTTTTACAAGAAAACCGAAAACACCTGTTTGCATATCTTCCAACTAAGCGACAGATGCTGTCTTGTTTCTTCTTAAAAAGAAAAGAAACATCTGGATAAAGCGTTTTTTTTACGACAGATATTTGTATGATAAAAGGCAGTCTGCAGAATGAAAGAAAATCAATATGATGTGCTTTTTATTTAAATTCTTGCCAAATTAAGTACTGGCAAAAAGTTTTACAAAACAGGCAAAAAGAGGGGAGTAAACGTTTGGGAGTATGCGTATTCTGCTGCCTTTCGTAAAGAAAAGGGTGTAATTTGAACTCTTATTTACTACGTTAAACTTATACGAAGTTATTCTTTCTATTGAATATTTGATGTTTAACATATGAAATCAATAAAGATGTTAGGGTATTTTTCTAAAATTGAAATTTCCAATTTTACTAAGAGTCCTTGGGGACATAAACAAAAACTTTCTTACCTTTAGTGCTATGAAAAATTGTGCGCAAAGTGTTGACGGAGTTTTTTATTAAACGCGAGTGTGTTAAAGATATTTAAACGGTTATTCAATTTCTGGCATAAATTTGTTAAAAAGGAAACTCAAAAAAAAAAGTCCGAGGGTTTTTGGGGTGTTAAGCCAACTTAAAATGGTACTGTCCCCTTATCTCTTAGCAATCAAAATATCAATAATAGAGCTTCATCTGATCTTTTGGTGGAAAAATGTTTAGTTTTAATAAGCAGTACATAAATGGTTACAAAACCTCAAATTGTGTCGGTCCTGTTTGGTAAATGGATGATGGAAGCTCAAAGTTCGATCAATTGCAATGGAAGATGTAGTCATAGTCCTTTAAACGAATATTTTCGAAACTCTTAACGTATTGATGCATTGATGGTCAGGCGGCATTGATGCTACAGTGTACATTTGGTAAAAGCTTAACTCCAAAGCTTTCTTAGTGAGCAACTTAAAAAAGCTACGCATCCCAGTTTCGCTGGAGTAGTAAAATACAACTTCTAATGACGTCAGATTTTCGATATTATAGGAGCCGCCTCATTTACCTTCTTTCTAACGCTAACTTGTAACACCAAACGTTTCCACACTGATTTTGGCAAATATTTACTTAAAGAGATTTTTTATCACTGCAATTCAAAGATTTTACATATTTGCCAGCTGCCTCGCCTCCGTTTTAAATGCCACCTTATTTTTGTTTTATGCTTTTTTGTGTCACTAAAAATTCGCTTATCTAGTAGTTCAGTAAAATTTTATTGAATAGATTTCTTACTAAAGCATTTTTGCTTGTAAAGAAAGTGTCGTTTCACCAAAGCTGTCTATACCGTGCTAAAACGTTTCTGCACCGAGATTTTTAAGTTGTGCTTAAATAGCATTCCTTAGAATTTCAGTTTTTCGATGGTTTTTATACATCGATTCGTAACGTTCACTCTTTAGAGAATGATAAGTTAGTGGACTAGAGGTTTAACTATCTCTCGCTGATTTTCTCCCTTTCTTTCTGTTTCTATTTCTCTCTCTTCCTATCTATTTCTCGTTCTCCATCTCTCTCTCTGTTTCTTGTTCCTGTTCTCGTTCTCTCTTTCGTTTTTCCTTCCTTCCCTCTCGTTTTCTGTTTCTCTTCTTTTCATTTTCATCTCTCTTTCTCTTTTCTTTCCTTTCACTCTGTATTTCTCTCCGTCTATCTTTCTCCTCCTTCTATCTCTATTCCACACTCTTTCTCTCCATGCGTCTTTCCTGACCTCTTTTTTTTTCCTCGCTTTTTCGTTCCTCGCTTTTCGTTCCTCGCTTTTCGTTCCTCGCTTTTCGTTCTTCGTTTCTCGCTTTTCGTTCCTCGCTTGTTCTCTTCATCCCTGTTTCAAATTTTCTCACTTTTTCTTACTCTTCCTCTCTTTCTTTATCTTCTTTCTTTTTCGCTCTTTCTGTCCTCTCTTTCTTTTTCTCTCTTTCTCTTTCTATTTCTCTCTTTGCCTCTTTATCTCCCGCTCCCTCTCTCTTTTTCTCCCTCGTTCCCTTTCTCTGCATCTCCCTCTCTCTTTGCCTCTCTCTATCTTTTTCTCTATTAATTTTTCTCTCTTCCTCACTTTTATTTTTGCTCCCTTTCTCTGCGTCACTTTTTTATTCCTCTCTCTTTCTCACGCGCTATTTTTTTCTGTCTCTTCTTTTTTCTCTATCTATTTCTCTCATTCTTTCTCTTTTTCTCTCCCTTTCTCTTCTTCCCAATTTCTCTCTCTCTCTTCCTGCAAAGCTTGTCGATGGTAACTTTCGAATTAGGACCAAAAAGTACTGACTTTATGAAAAAATAAAACAGCAGTATTCCAAGGAATGCTATGATGTGAAGATATATGTCTCCTACACAATTGTAGAGGCTTGAAGAGCAATTGATAAGTATAGCTAGCTGAAAACGAACATTTTGTCTGAAAGAAATCGAAAGTGGTTTTCGGAAATAGAATAAAATGATTGTAGTAGATAAGATACTATATCCTTTTGGATACCATACATAAAACTTACTTCAGTGTGCCAATTTTAGCTGATAAACCGATATGTTTAAAGTCTGAATTTTGAACATAAAATGTATGTGTACATTTACAATATAATAAATTTATAAAATATAAATTCGTCATATTATACGCCTACATATGTTGGCCTGAAATAAAATTGAGATAGAAAACTTGCTAAGATTTTCTCTTCTATTACTTTTCTCTTCAAAGTCAGTAATAAGCAAGTAAGCTTTAAAAATAACCATTACAACAAACGCACACAATAAAGAAAATTCGCTTGTGTTGTTTTAGTTTTTAGAATGAACTCTTATGGCTACACGCACTTTAAACATAAAACTCGTATGTACGTCATTCACATTAAATGAAAGTAGACCAAAGCCCTCTGTGGTTGAAACTAAGCAACACCTACCCAAAGAACATTCAATGTGGTCATTTTAACATTTTACGTCGTTAGCAACGGCTGTGTGGCAGCAGGACGAAATCACCCACAATTGACCACCGACCGTACTACCATGCAAGACAAGCGATAAAAATAACAGAAACACAAAACAACAACGCAGCGTCAGAACAAGCCCATTTCTTCTTATAACATATCGTACCGTTATAAAATCATTTTGCGCGCGTTAAAGTTGTTGAATGTGTTTGTGTCTTAGATATCCCTGCAAACAAAATTCTTATGTTTTTGACACTGAAGAAATTGTACCATTTTCTGAATAAATACAAGACATTCATGGTTACATAAACTATTTCGATATGTTAATTTTATTTGAAACACATGTCGTTGAGATAAAAACTGTGAGAATTCTGAGAAATATACGTTTCAGTCTTTTCTTCTCTTAAGAACGTAGGAGCAAGGCATGATGCATTCAGAAAACAATGACTCTCAATTTCTTTCTTTTAAAGTTGGTTATGATGCACATGATGATCCGTACGTACAGGTCATTTGAAAATTCCTCAGGCTACCATAGCAAAATTCGATCTATTTATTCAACATAGTTTCCTTTGAGTATAGCGATCTTCCAATTTTTCGATACCATTCTTGTAGTAAGATGCCGGTTTGTCCTCAAAATAGGCCTCAGTTTCGGCGATGATTCCCTCATTGTCGCTAAATCTCTTTCCCGCGAGCATCCTTTTGAGGTCTAAGAACAGGAAAAAGTCGCTCGGGGCCAGATCTGGAGAATACGGTGGGTGGGGAAGCAATTCGAAGCCCAATTCGACCATTTTTGCGGCTGTTTTGATTGATTTTTAACATGGTGTATTGCCTTGATGAAACAGCACTGTTTTCTTCTTCAAATGGGGCCGTTTTTTTGCGATTTCTTCCTTCAAACGCTCCAATAACGCTATGTAGTAGTCGCTGTTGATTGTTTTTCTCTTTTCTAAATAATCGATGAACAAAATTCCGTGTGCATCCCAAAATACAGACGCCATCACCTTGCCAGCTGACTGTTGCGTATTTCCACGCTTTGGAGCCGGTTCACCGCGTGCCGTCGATTGGACTCCGGGGTGAAGTGATGGAGCCATGTTTCATCCATTGTCACATACCGACGCAAAAATTCAGCTTTATTTCGTTTCATGAGCCTCAAACACTGCTCAGAATCATCAACTCGTTGTTGTTTTTGGTCGACTGTGAGCTCGCGCGGCACCCATTTTGCGCAGAGCTTCCGCATACCCAAATATTCATGTACGATATAGCTAACACGTTCTGTTGATATGTTTAGGCGCAGACTCCGGAAACTCTTGATCAAGCCATTGCTTGGCTTCAACTGCATCTTTGCCCTTCAAAAAGCAATACTTGATCAGCACACGAAATTCCTTTTTTTTTAAATTTTTTGCACAATAACAAAAGTTGCTTCACTCACGAACCAATCGACCGATTGCTGTCAAATTTTGACACTGATCGTTTGAAGGTTGGTACTACCTGAATGGAATATGGATTTAATTCAAGTGGTGCCATCTATGGGCTAGCCTGGGGAATTTTCAAATGACCTGTTATTTGCGCTCGGCGTGCAATATAGTTCGTCAAAGATTCCTAAGAATCCTCAATTCTTCGGGAACGCTCTTCTTGGAAGAGCCAAATCCAACAAAGGTTGTTCGCACAAAAATGACTTTTAAGCAATGATGACCTGTTTTTTTTTAGTATTAATAGGTATGCGGCTGTAGTGCCGCTAGAAACTCATAATATAGTCAATTCTGAATGACACACAACCATTTGTTCAATGATAAACCAACAAGCGAGATAGGTTCGTCCTTCACCATGACAACGCGAGTTCTCACAGATCGGCCGAAGTAACTCAATGCATGAATGGACAAAACATCGAACTGATGGGTCATCTCCATACTGTCCTGACTTGGCAGTGAATGACTTCTTTTTATTTCCGAAATTTTTTACACACTTCAAGCTACTTTTTGAAGGTTTTATATAAAGGGTGTATGAATTTGAGGTATATTTTTTGGTTAAAATAGATCGCTGCCCGAGTGAACAACGTGTTTTCATTATTAAACTTTTTTAAAATGCTAAAGTCATACAGAAGTTGGAAGAAATGTTCGTTCAAAATACGATAGAGAAAATGCTCCATGCTACATATGATTAATGAATTCAAAGAAACTGGTTCAGTATAAGATCAGAGAAGCAGAGTCTTCGTTGAAGTGAAAATATTGCAACTGTTAGCACAAGTGTTATTGGAGAGCCAAATACATCAATTCGTCGTCGTTCATAGTAATTAAACCTTATACCAAAACTTTTTGTGGAATCAATTGAAAGATATTGATGTGCAGAACATGTGATTTCAACAGGACGGTGCAATATGCCAGACAGCAACAGAATCAATCGATATATTGAAAGAGAAGTTCAATAATCCTATAGTTTTTCGAAGGACAGACGTGAATCGACCAACAAGATCATGCGATTTGACATCATTGGATTTCGTCTTATAGGGTTTCTTGAAGAGTTAAGCTTATGCGGAAAATCGTCAATCGAATCGTCGAAAAAAATATCTCTAATTGAACCATAATTCTGCGAAAAAGATATTAAAATTTTTTGTAAAAGATTTGAACGTCATCCTTTTTCATTATTAACCACAACCAATGTACTTTAATTTCCAATAACAACAAATAAAGATTTCATATAACTTATGTCTTTTATTTAAAATTTAAAACCATGCTTCGAATTTGAACACCCTTTACTTGTGACCTTTTCAAATTTTACTTATGACCTCTTTAACCTTCAAAGCAGATAAAACGAGGACGTTCAGAACTTTTTTTCGGCAAAATTGATCTGGACAATTTGTTCGACGTTTTAAAGACCATGATTTCGACATCGACGATCGACCACGTGAATGAAGGCCAAAAACCTTCAATGATACATTGCTCGATGAGGCATTTCCAAGCAGATCACTGCGTAAAAAACGGTCCCAATACGAACAGAGGCACGATAAAGTAATCCTATTGCATGACAACGCTTGGCCTCACGTTGCTAAACCAGTGAAAACATACATGGAAACTCTCAAATGGGTAATCCTACTCCACCCGCCGTATTTCCCAGATATTGCCCCGTCAAACTACTACTTGTTCCGTTCAATGGAACATGGTCTGGCTGATCAGCAGTTCAACTCCTATGAAGACCTCAAAAAATGGCTTGATTCGTGGAAAGCCTCAAGAGATGAACACTTCTATCGTGATGGCGTTCGATCTCTACCAGAAAGATGGGGAAAAGTGGTATCTAGCAATGGGCAATACTTTGATTGATTCATCTGTAACTATTTTTTGATAATAAAATTGCATTTTCTAACAAAAAACTTCTTTTTTACTAACTTTCTTTAGAAAATATGATTTGAAAATATAAAATTATATTACTGCCTTTTGCGGAACCAATTTCATCAAAAAGTCTAATTCTTTGCTATTTTCCGACATACTTCAATGAAGTTTTTATTTTCTAGAAATACAAAACTGTCTGCTGGGCAGCGCTTTTCGAAATTAAAAAACTTCCTGTTTCATATGTAAAAGTTAATGCGTAGATAAACAAAATACAAGCGTTCCTTGTATGTAGTTTCTACCTTATTACAAGTCTCTACCAGATCACATAAAAAATGGTATTTTTTTACAACGTAATTACTTGCTAACTAAAGTTATGGTTATGGATATAGTTTTACATTGTTAGCACTGGTAAACTAAAATCTTTTAAATTCTTCCCACAACCTTAAACCTATTCAAATGCATATGGGTGACGTAAACATAAACATATTAAGTCGATAGTGTGATATTTGGTCCTAAACTAATAACTGCAACTGTGCTATAGATGTGGAGCTAAACTAACTTTATATTATGGTTTAGTCTGACTGAAAATTAAATGTCATTTTCTATTTTTTTTTCGTGTACAGGTTACGGCAAAATTACATTTTTTGTTTGAATTCGTAATAAAATTTTTCTTTCTGAGTAAATTATAACTTTGTTTTTAATTTAAGTGGATTGTTATTTCCTTAAAGTAAAAAATGGTGACTATTTTCTTCTGCAAACATGCTCTTGTATGCACATTTTTCATAGAATTTCGCAAAATTTTAGGGTTTATAGTATGTATTTCATTGGTTTTCAGTTAAAGATAGTCACTGGCTTATTGCAGCATATTCGATATTTCAAACAGGGAGCTTGCTAAAAGCGTTGAACGCAGCAACCAATTAAAGTCGCTACTGCACAAAATAATACGTTTGTCAAAGATACTGTGCTGTAGCTACATTCTGTTGGAACCACAGTTGTGTATGGTTTTGCATAGCTGGTCTTAATTTTTCATTATCTTCCATTGCTGGTAACTGCGAACCCGGCTTCATTTTGAAAAAATAACGACCAAAGATATGAATGCTTTTGTTTGCATGTTATTAACGCTGATGAACTGTTTTTCGACTTTTCGCTGTCCATATAGTTCTGTTTTGCTTTATCGCTTATCGATGATATACGCTCTGCGTCAAAACTCGTGGTTTTGAAACAAAAATTTCATAATTTTGCGCCTACGCAAATATTATGCGTGACATTACAAAGCTGTGTTAAGGAAACTTAAAATCGTTAAGTATTATTGCATTTTTAAATTTTGGAACTTTATAAAGCATTTTTGAGACCGGTACCTAACTCGCCTCGCCCGCTGTCTGATGTGCAGCAGCAAAAGTAGTTAAACAGCGCGCTTTACGCATCATTTTGTGTACTAGACTGGTAGCTAGTCCATCTCGAAGTCCATCTCGACTACCGGTTCAAGATTGCCATCGGTGCACTATTTCTCTCCACCGTGATAGACGAGGACCTAGCTTAATTTGGCTACCATGGTATCATGGTAGTTTGCGTAGTACTCGTTACCATCATGATGATTGACTGATACCTAGCTCTCCTTTGCTACCACGCTATTAAAGTGCGGGGCCTCGCTTGTCTCGGCTGAAAAATTATCGAGGGAGACGCCATCGTTAACAACTGCGGCCATGAATGGTTTCTTATGAACCTTCCGACGCGCCGCTGCTCCAATGGGATTATACATTCTCACCGATCACTTAAGGTCAACGGTAGGCCTTGCCGCGTCCACATGCTGCCTAGTGAAAGGTCATGGTCATAAATAAAACAAAAATTAAAGTTCTAGTGATTTCAAAACATTTTATGACAAACGTCAGATAATACTTAGGGAAGAAAAAATAAATTATAAAAGTTCTTGCGTTAAAATATTCTATGGAGCTTTTAAAGTGTATTTTTTCACTTTTCATGCCCCTTGGAATAAAATGTATAACATCGACTGATTTTCAAAAACAGGAGAAGCAAAAATATGCCTTTAAAATGGCTTTTATCTAATAACTTGAAAACTATTAAGTGTATCGCACAATTTGAAACATTTTTGAAATCAGCATTGTCAAATTAATGGAAATCATACCCATTTTGATGAAAAATTTCAATCTTTGTATGGGAGGTAGGCGTGTCCGTCGGATAACTTTTTTTATATGCACAAATTTTAGTTGTTTTGAGCCAAAAATGTAGTACATTTTTCTTTAATATCAAATGTATTATATATGAAATAAGTTGACTGATTTCGGAAAAACTAAGCACAAATTTTGATAAAAAAAAACCATTTGAAATGTTACTTTATCTACTAAGTAATTCACTAATGTAGAGAGCAGTAAAAACTCAATGTTTTCTGATTTATTTTTGCTTAATTTTATTTCAAAATATCGTTTGCAAATGTGTAAACACGAAAGCTACCTAAGTTGTTCGCAGAACGGTGTAGGGAGTACCAAAGGAAAGTCCTTTTCTAACAAAAAAAAAAGTGAATTAGTAGTGTGCGTGATTTGCTGTCATTGTGGCGTGTTTGTTGCACCCTTTTTTGTTGTTGCTGCTGCTGTTGGTGTTGTTTCTATTGCTGCCTATACTCTGATTCTGCTAAAGCAAAAAAATTAACTCATGCGACAGCTAAAGAACTTTCGAATTAATAAATGCGCTGCCCACAATTTTATGACTTTTTGTGCCATTGCTATTTGTGTTGTATTAAGGTTACGATATAAATAAAAAATGGGGTTTTCTGTTATTAAAAAAAGAAGGCGAACAAAAAAGAATCAGACCTTCCTTTCTGTAAATAAAATAATAAAAAAATATGTGGTCATTAGGCCGAAGTCGCGTTTTGAAACTTTTCACTTTTATCAACATGCAACCTAAATCGCAATACGCTATAAACCTATTATTGCCACACACACACACACACACACACACACACACACACACACACACACACACACACACACACACACACACACACACACACACACACACACACACACACACACACACACACACACACACACACACACACACACACACACACACACATACACACACACACACACACACACACACACACACACACACACACACACACACACACACACACACTCACACACACACACACACACACACACACACACACACACACACACACACACACACACACACACACACACACACACACACACACACACACACACACACACACACACACACACACACACACACACACACACACACACACACACACACACACACACACACACACACACACACACACACACACACACACACACACACACACACACACACACACACACACACACACACACACACACACACACACACACACACACACACACACACACACACACACACACACACACACACACACACACACACACACACACACACATTAAGATCAATTGTTAGGGTGTGTGTGTGCACGCGCGTTGATGTGTTTGCGCGCTTACTAATGTTGTGCAAATAGAAATGAAATAGTTCAGTGTCTTAAAAGTTTTACTTGGATTTTTGATTGCGTCGTGAGTGCCTGACTTATGATTTTCTTGAAGTTTTACGGTAGCACGGAATTACGTTGGTGTATATGCTGATATACATATACAATAATGCATGTGTGAAAGTTATCGTTCTTGATTGCAAGGGTGGGCCTTATTAAAAATGTTACCGCTTTATTTTTTGTCTGTAACTTTGTTGCCCAAATGACTCATATGCAAAAATAAAATACTGTCACCATATCTTAAAAATAACGAAATGAGCCTTGAAGCTTTTAGTTGTAAAATCTCGTAACAGTAGCAGGGACTTCAGAACCACTAAGCAGATGCTGGAGAGGTTACTTATGCTTCCCAGAAGAAGTCGTTAGAGAAAGCTTGTAACGATGCGTGGTGTACATCGGTCGGTGTTCATGATTATCGTTAGAAAATATTTATTTCGTTAGTTATTATATTTTTTATATTGATTTATTTCTCTTAACAACTTTGTTTCAATAACTTATATTCAATCTTAAATATACGTCTTTATGTTTTACTACCTATCATATAAGTATACATATATAGTTTCACAATTTAATCTATCTATATATACGACTTGGCCTCGGAATATTCGAGAGACAAGTTTTGAGTGCGAAGACGCGAAGCCTACATCAGCGCGGAGTGATCCAAATCGCTACCAACTCGTTAATAAGGCAAAGAGCACGATGAGAACAGCTTGAGCTCACGGCACTTACTAACTGTTGACTAGCCTTGCGTGGCCTATATTAACGCGGAGTGATCTAAACACCTATGAACTCATTAATAAGGCGAAGAGCATGATGAAAATTCTAACCGCCACATCTTGACTCTATTGGTGTTAGATTTTAAATATCCCCAGTAGGCAAGGGCAAGAGCTTGCAGGCCTTCTAGCAGGCCTTACCTGGTAAGATTAAGGCCTTACCACCTCCTTTCAAGCTTACTTTATTTTTTATATGAAACGTCCCGATAAGTAAGGCCTCATTTAGCAGGCCTGATAGAAGTACTCTTCGAGCAGGTCTTCCTACATCGCTTGCTTCAAGAGCCCTTCTAAGAGCGCTTACCGTAGAAGGGGTCATAGAAGTACTTTAAAAAAATTAAATCTTAATACGTCGTGAGACTCTTAGTTAAATGTTTTTTTTTTATCTGCGTCAACCTCCCTTACGTTCATATTTTTAATGTTTATTTTTTGTGACGATTTCTTAATTTATAATTTCACATTGAATACACAACACTCTACCACTTTAGCATAACATGAAACAGAAGACCAACCTTGCAACATGCACACTGTTCCTTACTGCTGACCATGTATCAACCTTTGATGTCGTATAAGTACAATCCAATGACAAAAAAGTAATTTCGAATCATAAAACATTGCAATACATGAAATAAAATACATGAAGTCCTTCTTTTTTGCCTTCTATTATGAGGCCTTATAGCACTGCTGCTGTGGGAAGGCCTTATAGCACTGCTGCTATGGGAAGGCCTTATAGCAGTACATAATAGCATTTCATGAGTGTAACTATTCTGCTATTTAAAAATTCACTACTTATAAAATTTACTTATTGTTAATATTGACAGATTGTAAATAAAAACAAAAATCATTGTAAAAAAAAAAAAAATTTTTTTTGTTATTTACATGAACTTCCCCTTCTCTGGGGAAGGCCTTGGTCAATTGCCTGCTGGGTCGTGTTGTTTTGTTGTTTTATATATATGTAGTACCCAAAGCCGTGTCTTATGATGTTGAAGTCACTAATGTTGTGATTGCTTTTCCCTGATTCTCTACCTTAAAGCAATTTAAGGTTGTTGCTTGAAAAATAACAGCTTGGATTAGTTATTCATATTTACATAATAAAAAATAAGTAAAATAACGAAATATGAAAAAATCGTTGCCACAAGCTATTCCTGTATTGTGTTACTATCCATGTAAATGTCATTCATTTCTTTTTGATTGATAAATTTAGCAAAAAAGCAGACTTAGTGTTTTTTTTTCTCAAATATCTCAATTGTTAGTGAGATGTACTGTCTCTAACTATTGAAGAGCATTCTAAAAAAACTACTCAGATATAGAAACTAAACTTATTGCTGGCTTAAAACTGTCTTGTTAGAATTCGAAGCAATTCAAGCGACGTGGTTAATCGACGCAAGCAAGTCAAATCCCAGCTGTAAATTATATATATATATATTTGGTATCGAACCCTGTACACTGACAATTCTAGACCTCGACCAAAGACATTGTCGCAGCACATGTATTACTCTAACGTTCAATTACTTTGTAGATTTATATTGTATTAGCATCCGGTACCCCCTAATATAAATGAGCTAAATTGCATAAGAAAGTAATATGTTTTAATAAATATGTGCAATACACAAAGGCGTTTTAGAAACACGCGCCCAATTAGATAATTTGTTAGCTTAAAGTATTGCATTTAATTTGCTTCAACAGTAAAGTTACGTGTGTCATTAATCATTTGCTGACAACATCGTATGCATTAGTCACGACCAAAGGGTATATGTTTTGATTTTTTGCAATTACATATGTAGAAAAAAATATTAAATCGACCAACACATTCAGCAGTTTAATCACAGCAGCAACAAGTTTTCGTTGTTGTTATTTTAAGTTCATAAAAAAATATTTAACAAAAACATTTAACATTTAAAGGCTTCGAAAGTAAACAAAAAACATAGTTTTTTAGGTATTTACCTAAAATATTTCAGAACTCTAAAGTGATGAGCCGATTCTGAGCCCAGATTCGGAGTCAGTGAAAAACTTGCTTCAAAAAACGACCCTTAGCAGCTCAACAACATTCCTTATCTATTCATTCACATAACGTTTTTAATAAAATATAGTATTTCTTTACAATTTACATGTTAAATCAGCAGGCTTCGGCGCCACTTTACGAAAGTGAGGTACAGAGCTGAATTTTGGCGAAAGTTTTCTTGATATCATGAACCTACATTCTAAGGAAAAGCAACTTTAAAAGAACAAAAAATAAAAAAAAATTTAATCACCCTAATGTATATATTTTTTTTACTGCTAAAAATTCACAATTATAACTTTCTATACTCTAATTTTCAAAAAATCAGCATAACTCACTTATAAAATACAAAATCTCAGACAAACGTTTTTTGAAAAGGATAATGTATGAGCACATTGCCAATATTCTATTTAAATAAATTTTGATACAAACAATTTAACAAGACCATTTCATAAAAATCAATATATTTTGTTTCATCAAGAATAACATTAGGAAAAAATTAATCAAAAACAAAATTTGAAAAACTGCAGCTAGAACTTCGGATAATGGTTAATCACTTAATATACCAAAACATTTTTCGAAATTCGGAGATATATATTACATATATTTTTTATTTTCTGTCAAAGCTTATAAGTTTCTCACTTTTACCATTTACCACTCTAATTTTTAAAAAATCCGTATAAATTGGGTTTTATAAAGTGAATACAATGTACAACGAGTACATAAGCATACGTTGTTTCAAAGAAGTTAACTAGAGCGTTCTATTCAACAGTTGGTAATATTAAAAGTTTAAAAGAACATTTTTGGTGTTCAAAGTTCAACTTTAAGCACACAGGATCCCTGAACCCAAAAAAAAAAAAAAAAAATGGAAACTTTGATGAATTCTTCTCCTTCTCTAAGTATTATCTGACAATTTTCGGAAAATTTTTTAAATCACTAACTTTATCCACTGGCTAATATTTTGCAATGATTTTTTTATGGCTAAGAGAGCTTATTAGTTAATGCTTGAATCTTATCTTCGATAGCGTCTATAACTTACATCATGATTTCAACTTCAACTATCCCCATAGGCGTACCGTGCATATCGGGCGCTAGGCGCACAAAACTTATTTGCCACCCCTACCGAAAAAAATTTCATTTACTCACCAAAAGAAAAAAAAGTCCTCACTTTTCACATTCAAAAACTCTAGAAAAATGAGATATATTTCACTAAGACTTCGAAAATTTCCACCTACACATAAAAATTTCGATTTTCATTCACTAAAAAAAAAAATTTTAATTTTTGACCATTTTGCCGCCACCTTGCGCCAGGGCGGCCGCAACCACGTACGCTACTGACTATCCCATTCTACCAATTTGTTGAGTCCTTACTTTATAAAATATTTCCAAAACTTTTTCCAGTGTGTGTTTTACTAGAAATATCTCAGTCGTTCTTCTTGTTTCATTAATTATAGCATATTTTTACAAGACTATTCCATTTTGTCCTTCCATCCCATCGAACAAATTTGTGATAGCGCTGTATGTCATTACAAAAATCCACAGCGTTATTGTGTTCCTCGCGGCTTGGTGTTCTCCAAAAAAATTATTGCTGCATACTTATAGGCTTTCGTAAATTTAACGATATTTTTATAGCCTCATAGCATTTCCGTCACAATGCTGCTAAATGAGCTGTTGAAAACCAATCATTTAAGCTGACTTACAAATACTACCTCTACTAAAATAATCAAATTCTTAAAAAACATATTTACGTTTGTTTCTTTCATTTCAGGTAAGACATTCTTTTACGTACTTATACTCTTACGGATAATTTTCAAGTGAGTTCTTATTTATATATTCCGTATTTTTATAAAACTTCATTTTGCGCTACATAAAGTCACAAATTTAACAACAAACAGAAACAAATTAAAATGTATACATTTCACCAAACATTGAGCAAATAACGAATCAGTTAAGCAATGATGCAGATGCACATGTATGCAGTACAAAATGCAGTTGTACGTAAGCAGCTATTGGAATGCAAAGCACCATGATGCAACAGCATCATTATCATCACATGTACCGGCATCATTTGCAGCAGTAACGCCTTTTAAACAACAAACAAGAAAAACGAAAAAAAAAGGATTTTTCTCAAAGTTTATGTTGCCTGACCAATGCGATAAAGCAAAAGAGATAAAAAGTTTGCATACACATTATTGCGATATATGTATGTGCATACCCAGTAGGAATTATTTAATGAAAGTCTTAAGCGGAACATTTCTCTACTTTGCTGTAGAATCTATACCCCAGGCTGAATAGAGCAGAGAGAATACTAAAGGAAATTTAAGCTTTTCAAACTAAAAACTACTGCAATAAAAAATGGTGGAGTCAGCAAAGCTATGCGTTGATAAAAGATCGTAGTGCCCAGCTAGAAGTACTTCACAAAACCCATGGTACACTTACCGATTGGAAAACTAAGGATACGAACGCTCTTTTTCAAACTTCTTTATTATAAAGTTGACAGCGACCTTACAAGGCATCAACGTTGATCAAAACCATATTCTAGTTGTCATTGGAACATTGACTTCTCAATCTCCAATAAATTTTACTGAAAAAAAGTTCATAAAGTGGGTTAGTGATAGCCTCACTTAAGCTAAGAAGAGAATATTTCCAGAGTGTCTTCCCGATGGATGATACCAATATCATTTCATTAGTTAACATCAAATTTATTTTCGAACTTAGAACGGAATATGGAGCTCTTCTTGCGAAAAGCTTTAAACTAATACTTAAATTTGTCACCTTTTCTACTCAAGAATCGAGGCCGTTCGTTATGCATATTTAAAAAAAATGCGAGATCATTAATGCTGAGCAAAAGTCCCTTAAGTAAATGTTTATCAGAGTGATATCTTACTTATCACTTCTACACGAACTTATCACAAAAGTCAGGCTGGTAGGTTGCTCTTGATAATTCTACTTTCGATTTCATATATCTTTCAACCAATACACATGATGTTGAAGAAATCATTATGTGTTGAATACAATCCATGTTGCCCAAGAGATAGTTCACATCTGGTGAGAGTGACAGTGGAAAATCACTGTGGAGATAGAAAAAGATTTCGTTCTTCTCTAATGTGATGCTATTATTTTCTAGATGAAGTGCAGAGTCATGGTGATGATTGCACATCCAATCATTTGCATATGATAAATGCTTACTGATTTCAAAAGGGTCACTAAAGACTGAAATTTAGCAGTTGGCGTTAGAATCAAACTTAGTAATAGTCTAAAATAAAGTGATTTAAGTATCAGTACTTTGTGCAACTGAACATAAACGTGCGCGATGAAATTCGGCTTACTAAATAGCGAAAATCCATACAAGTTCCAAAAAGTATAATGTAACAGCCTGATTTATATAATGAAACTAAGAATAAACACTCTAAGGAAAGGGTTTTCTCACATGACATTGCAAAAGAGAAGATGTCCTAAGTACTCACGTCATCAAGCATCTTCGACACAAATTCGCTTACTGACCGAATGTATAGTACTAGTGCGACGAAAAGCGGGAGGTTTCATTTTGTCAGAAATTTTTAAATTGATTCAGGCATTTTATCAAAATATGGCCAAAACATCTATAGATATACTCGTCGTAGAATTTTCATACTGTGGAAGTACTCCATTTTCAGTTTTATTTCCTAATAGGATACGCTAAAGCGCTGTTCAGCAAGAAACTTTTGTACTTTTTTTTTTGTTTTTGTAAAAATAAGCATGTGCGTTAGTACCCATAAGCGTGTCTGTGTTTTATTCTTCCAGTGCAAATCTTTTTAATGACAGTGATTTATACTCGTACCTCATATGAAGACAAGTGAAAGTTGCTGCTTTTATTTCGCCTATCTCATTTTATATATGTATTTTTGTGTGTGTATTTTGTTTGCATAACACAATGTATGTGTGTATAGGTGTGTATGGTATTCTAAGGATTCGTCAAGGATGAAATTGCTTTTGACTTTTGAAAGCAAGCAGAAACTGAGTCTTTTGCATACAAAGTACAAAAATGTCGCATTTTAGTGCTTCAAAGGAACATTTCCATATGTAACTTACACTACAATTAAGTCAAATTGTGAAATTAAATGATACTTTCAAACCTATTTATTTCTATATTAGGTTTTAATTAGTAATATCATAAAATAGAAAATTTAACATTGATTATATCCTTATAGATCTTGTTTTTTTACAACTAAGTGCCATGTAGTGCAGTCATGCTGTTTGGTTTTTTAGTGTTCTTCTAAACTTAATCGCTCTTTTTAGTGGCCGCTTAGAAGAGAAAAGTTTAACGCCATGAGTATTATGACGTATGAGTAACATTTAGTGGACTAAAATTAAGATATTTTTTGGCGACTGCATAATTTTGGTTTCTCTCAAAAGCTAATCCTCTGTCCAATGTCCAGTGAATTCAAATTGATGGAGCAAAGTTTGGACTTGCCAATTTTCTCAGTCTGGATTGCTAGATAATATATATTCTAAAACTTTTTAAATATAAAATTTATTCACGATGCAACTTAAAAGTTTGATATGAACATAGGAGCCATTGTGAACTCCTAATGCTTAAAAAAAATTGTGTCATTTTGTTTGTAACTGACTAAAAAATACCTACCCAAATATGTAGATAAGTTTTTAATTAAAGCAAAACTTAAGTTTTAACTGCTCTTCGGAACCTTTTATTTTTTAGTCTTAAGTTCGATGCACCTCTGGGTCCTTTTTGATGATTTAAAAAGAGTTTTTGGTTTTGTCAATGGTCACTAAAAATTAAACGCATGTCGTATGATGAACTTCTGATTGTTATTCTCTTTTTGCTTTGAAGTCTAATTCCTATGCAACTTTGGAATCATTTGTCATCATCTTTTGAGTATTCTTCGTTGGTCTGAAAATAATTTTAAGTAATGTAAAAGACCGGCAAAAATCTGCATATATCAAAACTAAAAGCATAAACTTAAATTCGCCTTGTAGCATTTTTAAAGAACAATAAGTTAGCTAAGTAATAATATCCACCGTAGCCTTGTATCTTTAAATTCAGCTCTGATTTCTAAATAGTAAGCGATGATGTTCGATCTTGGGCAACCTCTTAATATATATCTTTATATTTTTACTAAAAAATCGTGATGTCGACCTCAGAAAAAAACACCATATTGTACACACTCTACAAGTTCATATCATAATCAGTTAAATTTTCGCGTGGACACTCCCCTTATGTACGCATACAAGTGTGTCGTTTATGTATGAGTGTGTTTTTGTCATTTGTCCTTTTTTTTGTTTGTTTGCTTGTATGTGTCTTTATAAGCAAATATGCATTCATTAGATGCTCTCGTTGTCATTGCGGTTGTCTGTGTTTGCTGGCTATAAAGTTTGTTCTAGGAAATAAATATAAAAACTTTAGTTGCTTGTTAGCATACTTTTAGGAGCACATGCGCAGGCTGGTTGCTTGTAAGGTAGAAAGCATTTATATTGTGAAATTGCTCATCAGTAGCTTCGTCAACATCGTCATCATCATGGTCGTTGTCAAAAGAAATATCAACAAGACCACCATTCAATGGTGTTAATGACGGCAACAAAAAAACTCAACTGCAGAAAAAATCGTAGAAATCGTTTCCCAAAGTTTCGCATTAAATTGAAGACTTTAAACTCTTAAAAATTTGGTTTTTAGGCTCAAAATATTACTACAATAATTTGTGGCCTGGCCTTAAAAATTAGAAAATTAAAAAAAACATAAGCCATAATATATTCAATGCACAGTGTAGCAAATTCATTTCCTAAGTTTGGAAAAGTTAGTCAAAAATTCAATATAAAGTTCGTGCAAAGACAAGTGGTTGCTTATTATATATATACCAAAAGATTATTGTAAAAAATTTTTTTAAGAAAAAGGCTTAAAATAAAAAAATGACCCTGATTTAAATATATGTATGGGGCATTCCACGCAAAATCAGAGACAAATTCGTTTTTGCATCTGTGATTTTTTTGAAAATATTTTTTCTGTTAGTACTGACTGAGACTAGCCTCCATGATTTCTTTAAATTATTTTTATTAAGTTATTCAAGATATAAAAATTTAAAAAAAAATGCAACGCAACTTTTTTTTTTTAAATGCTCATAGCTTAGCTCCCGTTTCTGCTAAAATTTTGGTTTTTAAATGTACTTTTCATTAAAAATATCGTAGAACATTTTAAAACAATATTACTGTGAAACTTTGAAATTTCAAAAATATATCGTCATATTAAGTGAGAAATTTCTTTTAAATTTATTTTAAAAAATGTTATACACTTAAGCAATTTTGAATTTGATCTGATGTGGGATCTATCTTTAGCGAATTCTTAATGTTTATATATATATATAGGAAAATTATGTCTTTGGTTTTCAAAATGTCGCATCTGATTATATATTTCAACTCGAATGACTATAAACAGGAAATATTAAATTTCGAAAAAAATCGTTTTTTGGTAGTATTTTTCTTCGAAAGATAACCAAAAATCGGATCTGAGGTAAAGTGAAAGTTAATACAAAAATAGCTCACGATGAATAAGTTCGAAAACAACGTCAATCGAGATTCTGTTAAAATCTTCACAGAGAATTTAAAATTCATTACCATTAAAATTTTTCCTAAATATCTTTTTTTTATATATACACCGAAGTTCTGTAGAACTTGAGTTAATTGGAAAGAAGATAAACTGTACAAATTTTTATATCTTATCAATTGAAGGCATAACTTCGATGCCAATACTCTCAATGTCAACTGCAACCCAATAGGGGATTCCGATGAACTTTGACTTAATTGGCGCCAAGAATGCTCTCTCCAACTTTCTGAAAAAATATTAATTAGTAGGTTGCAATATAAAGTTTGGCTGATATTGGTTTACGTTTTAATTTCGGCTTATAAGCCTTAAAACAACTTCAAATTGATCCATTATTTTATCGAAAAATTGTATTTAGCAAAGATGCTCATTTCTGGTTGAACGGCTACGTTAACAAGCAAAATTCCTGTATCTGGGCCGATGAAGAACCGGAAGCAATCCAAGAGCTTCTAATGTATCCCGAAAAGTGTACTGTTTGCTGTAGTTTATGGGCAGGAGGCATCATCGGACCGTATTTCTTCAAAAATGCGGCTGGAACCCGTGTTACGGTCAATGGTGCTCGCTACAGGGCAATGATCAATGAATTTTTGTTGCCAAAAATTCGGGACATTGGGGTAGCTGACCTCGGTTTCAGCAGGATGATGTAACATGCCATACAGCTGGAGAAACAGTCGCTTTATTAAGGGAAATGTTTGATCTCAAGAAATGGTCCTGTTGATTGGCCACCAAGATCATGTGATTTGACGCCATTGGATTACTTTCTTTGAGGATATGTTAAATCACTTCTGAATGTCGACAAACCCGAAACTATTTACGCTTTGGAAACCAACATAGCTCGTGTTATTCAAGGAATAATGGTCGATATGCTCGAAAGAGTTGTCGAATAATAGACCATTTCAGAACTAGTCGTGGGCAACATTTGAACGAAATAATTTTTAAACATTGAGTTATAGGAACCGAATGTATTTTATTTAGAAAACAAAGTAAGAAGCTCTTATTGCATCAACCTTTATATAGAAACGATTCTTTTTTGCAGTTTCTCCTATGATATTCGGCGAACTTTTCTTCCCGAGTTTTTTTTTTCATTTGGCTCCAATTCTTAAGACAATAGTAATTTAAGTGCTTACTAGGTCATCCTTCATCTAATAAAATAAATCTATTTCCCTTATATTTTTATTACTCTTTCATGCAGTTTTTAATTCAATCCCCTTCTTCTTCATTTCTTTCCTTATGTTATGTCTTTTGTTTTTCTTCTATTTGCTTTGTTCTAAAATTTACATTTTTTCATACTTTGCCCCACTGTACACATAATGCATGTATGTAAGCACTTTTTTACTGATGTCAAATTTGCATGTCTTCCCATTCGTGCATTTGTTTTCCTTTCTTCAGGCAACCAGGCTAATCCGTTTTTGTATATCATTAATTTTGTTCATATTTTTTCATTGCATAAAATATAAAATGTTTACAAAAAATTCAAAAAAAGAAATATTATAAATTGTAAAATTCAATTGAATTTTTAAGCCAAAACATGACATGTTTGTTGAAAATGTTAATGTCCTTTCAACGAAGCACATGCATCGTTCTAACCCTCAGGTTATCCTTATAGAAAGAAGCTTACAATCAAAGGCTAATGAATAAATTTCGTACAAGTCTGGCGCTGAAATTTATTATGTATGCTTTCATCACATACAACGTTTATTTGTTTATTTTATGTATATTTTTTTTCAGTGTGTGTCTAAAGTTTGTTGGCCCTAAATTTGTTTACATTGATTCAGCTAAAAAAAAATTGATTGCCATTTTCTGCTTCATTTCTTACAAATTTATCTAATGGGTAAAGTTGTCTGATGTTGTAAGTACCTCTTTATTTTCATATTGAAATGATTTACTATAGGAAATAACAATTTTGTAAAACTTTTAATGTGTCAAAGGATTTTAAATGGGCCAAATGGTAACGAAAAGAATATTCATTTAAAAGCAGTCTTGCAGACTTTTGCAGATTAATTCTTCTGGTATTTAATGTGATTTCCGATTATTACCGACTTCGAAGGTCGCCGCTGGTAGAAATTTAGAAAATCATATAAGAAGAGTTTATCCGAGAAGTTAATTCATGAAATCGAGTTAAAGATATTGGGAAAGAGTATTCCTTCATACTCGAATGTAAAGAAATGAGCAGAAAATTTCAAACGTGGTCCTACCAGCATGCAGATGGAGCACGAGAAGGTCGCCAAAAGCGTTACTTCTCAAGAAATATTCGACCATTTGATAATGGAAGCCACCGATTAACTGATGATAAATTACCTGCGGCCATATGCATTTCACACGGTTTAGTTAATGAGATCTTGACAAATGTTTTGGGCGTGATAAAGCTATGGGTGCCGCATTTGCTGACTTTGGTACAAAATCGCATTCGAGAGAAATTTTCTGTAGAACCTTTGAATAGCTTTAAACGAAATAAAATTGATTTTGTTTGTTGACTTGTAGCTATGGAAGAAACTTAACACCATGAGCTGCGACAGCAAAAATCTATGTAGACTGAAGCAGGTTGTTCCGCTCCGCAGTAGGCAAAGAAATCAAAATCTTCTAAAACAGTGATGGCATTAGTTTTTTGAGATGCAAAGAAATCGACTGGTAGAACCAATATTAGAATATTATTGCATCCTTTTGGACCAGATGGATGTAAAAATTTATGAGGGAAGACCTGCTTTAGCGAAGAAAACCAATTCATCTATCATCATAACAATGAAGCTGCTCACAAATATGTTTTAACTGACTTTAAACTGAATGAAATGAAGTACGAATTGTTATCCACCCTGTCCACCCTGTTGCGGCTCCCTCTGACTTTCAGGTTAGGTAAGGTCAAAAAAGGTCGCTTGCATATGGCAAGTTTCACTCGGAGGCAGTATGACCCTACATATATATAGTCCGTCCCCTCCCTTCTCCTGAAATTATTTCATTCGGAAGACGCGAACCACCCAGACGCCTTGGTGAATTTATGGATGCTGGTGAGCTCCAACTCGGTTAGTTCTTCATGTCCAACAAAGAACGCGGAATCAAAACATTTCCTCATTAGCCCCAGGGGTTCGCAGATTAGATATTAAATGATGTCTGATCCTCTTCTTCGTCTCCACAACTCCTGCAGAAATCTCTAAAAAGCGCACTACATAGGGTAGCCAAAGAGCCAATATTACATTCCTCTGCTGAACATTACGAGAGTTTTTGTTATTCCTAGGTTCAGCTTAGGCCATATATTTCGAGATATTCTGCATTCGGAACAACACGAGCGCTATTCCTCTACCTTCCAACTATTACCACACCTTAAGATATTGCTGCCTGGGAAGAATTTTTCATTGAATGATGCAGCAATTGCAGCGGTAGAGGAGGAGCTTTCCAGAAAACCACTTCAGTGGTGGAACACTCAAATTAATAATCGCTGGAAAAAGTGTATTGGAGTTCAAGAAGAATAACCAAACCCTTAGTGTTTCATTTGTAGGCCTGAACGTTATTGATTGGCCAGTACTAAGGTGTTTCATAGCATTCGTTAAACTTTCAGCTAAAAGCTCTTGCACAGCGTTGATTTTATGCTTAGAAAACCATAAGCTCTTTTTAAATTTGGTCTATTTTGGCGGGCATTCTCACGCCAACTCGTGACGAATTTTAATATTCCTTATTTACCATTTGAAAGCATGATTTCAAGAACCAAACAATATTCTACATAAGTGTAGAAATAAAAGTACACTGATAAAACAAAACGAGTGACTTTGTCTTAAATGGGCGAATTTTTGTTTCCATATTCGCTCGCTTCAGTTTTTATTTTTTTGAAGGATGTTACAATTCAATAATACAAATCCCGTGCAGAGAGCGTATAGGAAAAATCCCACAAGAGTGCTTATACGTGTTTGTTGTAAAGAGCCAAAATTGCCTCATTTGTCGTGTTTTGCCCATCGGCGGTCTAGACGAATTATAACAAGCCGCATATAGATGCGTTCATTGACAGCGGGCAATAGCAAGTAGCTAAATAAATAGTAAAATAAAACTTCATAGAAAGACTTTAATCCTTGACTCTTTGCTATAGTGCCATCAAATATGCCCAAAACGTTTTTTCTTAGTGACAAATGAGTTTGAATTTCGCAAAGTTGCTCTGAAATTCGCCACAATTTTTTTAAAATAAATTAGCGAGAGTCGAAAGATTAACTCTTCAGCAACACCTCCTTCAGGGTCGGATAGTATGAAACTCGTAAATGGCCATCAAATAAAAACAGCAGCATCTAAATTTATTCCTTGAAAAATGTTCGCTCAAATTTGTTTTCATACTTTTTCCTGTAAAATAGCGCATTTAGTTTATAGATTTTTTTTAAACTTTCCCTGATTTCTTGGCCATACTACCTAGGCGTTTTTTACTTCAACAGAATTAAATAATGAAATATCGTATTGCACACTTATTAAATTTTGTTCTAATGGTATGAAAACTATAAAACAAATTAAAGTTTTTAACCTACGAGTACATATTTCAAAAAAAATCTGGCTTAAAATAATTTTTGTAATTTTTTATTTTTATAGAAAATGTATTTTTATAAAGATGTTAAATTGTTAAAACAATAGAAAATTCACCATATTTGTTCTGTATAAAACTGTTTTATATTACCAAAAAAATGTAAAAAATTTAAGCCCTGTAGAACAAAGGATTACAGATTTTGCGGTAAATTTGAGTTCGTCTATTAAAAAAAATATGAAAATTTAAAAAATGCAGCTAAAATTTACCTTTGAATTGTAAATGCTGCTAAAATCCTTTTCATTGCCACCAATAACAAATATAATTCTGATGTAAATAAATCCTCATTGTGTATATATGTATGCGTAGAGTTTTTGTTTCGTGTTTTAAAATATGAAAGGGTGTACTTTATTTGAGTTTTTATACCAAAATATATAAACACACTAAGAAAAAGATTCGATTAAATATAACGAATTATGTTTGATATGGAGCAATTAAATCTTTATTTAAGTCAAACATATAATGTTTCATCCAAGATTTACCAAATAATTGTTAGCTCTATATCAAATATACATTTGTTATGAAAAAAAAAACATTTTTCTCAGTGTAGATACGACGCTTTAAATCATCAATTTTATTGAGCAGGAAAAAATTTTTTTTTTGTGGTGGAGGTTGTGGAAAATGCATTGCATTAACCCTGCAATGCACTAACCTAAAGCTACCGTCATAATGTTCAGAGTGTGTCAATTCACTTAAACCAATATCCTCTTTTCAGGCCGCCGTCTACTCTGGGACTGCGTTAGAATTGCTTTGGCGTAGTGTTCATGATTTGTCTTCAAATCATATACCTACTCCTACTTCTTTTTTCTGAGAACGCCCTAGTAAATCACTGCCCAACTGATTCCTGTAAAGATGCGCGTTCGTTGTTCCATCGAATGCATTTAAAGAAGATGTGCTCTGCGTCATCTTCAACAGCGTCTCCATATATACAGAAAATGTGCTCTGTTTTGCCTATACGGTGTAGATACTTCTGGAAGTATCCATGGTCGGATAAAAACTGTGTGAGGTAATAATTTACCTCGCCAAAGCCTCCCTCGAACCATCTTCTTATGCAAAGGGATCAGTATTTTTGTGTACCTGCCACTGAGCTATATCGGTCCTAACATTTAGAGAGGATTTTCTGCCTTGCGTCTGCAAAACTTATGGTCAAACTTTCTTACTTTCTTTCCTTCCAGACCATTTTATGTTCGCTGGCTTGCAGGTCAATGAAGATAACCCCGCTTATTACTAGCACAGCCGCTTCGGAGAATGTGGGGTACGCACATGCAACTCTGTACGCAGCAGTTCGTTGCACTGACAGTAGCGTCTTTTGCCGATATTTCGTCTCTAGCGTTCCTGCCCGTATCTCGCTGCCGTAGAGCAGTATCGAGTTTGTTGTTGCCAACATACTTGCAGCTCCAGTTCTTACGGTATGTGCCGCTTTTTGAACAACATAACCTCCATCTTTTCTTCGGCAAGTTGGAATCCGTGAGTCTCCAGCTATTCCCTTGTCTTTAGCATAGCCTGGTTTAATTTACTCTTGGCCACATCGGAGTTGCGAGCCGTTCTTACAGCTGGAATGTAGTTTGCGTACCCCACCAGATGTGTATCATCCGTCATTTCGATTTTGGAGGATTCCGTCGTAGCTCAAGTTCCAGAGGTCTGGGCCTAAGATAGACCCTCGCGCTGCTCCGAATGTTATCGTTTTTACCCTTCTTCCTTCGCATGTGTCATAATGAGTAGTAACAATGGTAGTGAAACTTAAGACAATACTGATACTTAATAAGAACTTAAAATTTCATTAACTTAAATTTTTAAAAAAATGTTCGTCTCTATTGTCTAAACTACACCCTAAAGCTCCTATATTCTCATATAAACATATACTTACATAACTTTGCCATATTGCTTATGTGCATGTATGCGTGAAATTTTTCTTCCTTATATACTTACGTTCTTATATGTCAACCTTTCTATTTATCAGAACGTATCTGTTTGAATTTTTCAAGTACCAACTCAATGACCAAAGATTCTATTGGTCTATGTTCTCTTGGACCGTAAATATGAACGTGTGCTTAATACACTGCTTATTTTTTTCTACTTTTTCAATTCCAATTTCTACTACTATTTTGCTGCATTTTTAAACCATTTGTTTTTGTTGTTTTATCTGATATTTTGTTACTGCTATTTTGCGCGCTCTGTGTATGCAAACAACTCATAAACTGTAGCAGCTTTAGCGATGAAAACTTCAGTAAAAAGTTGCGCCATAATCAGTAGTAGATCTTTTTCAGTTGTGCTTTATTTTGTTGTTGTTGATTATATTACTGCTATTTAACATAGTAAGATTTTTTTTTTGGTGTCACTGACAAAAATAAATTCGACTGTCACCATGACGTAATTTTGTCTGCTTAGAAATAAGTGGCAAATGCAAGAAGTGATAAGTATTTATTAGGGATGATCAAAATGTATAAAGCTGGGAAGCAATGAACATTTTTGAATTCAAGAAATCAAAATGTCTGCCAACTTTTACAACGTCATAGCGAAATGATTGTAATCCGCTGTGGATTTCATTCCAGGTATCAAAATTTAGAACTGAAAAAATTTAATTTATTTCAAGGAATTGAAATACTTAATCCACTTTTAAAATTCCAGGCTAAATATGGCTATTTCATGAATGAAAATTTGTATTTGAAAAATCTTAATTTCATTCCAAGAATTTGGCAATCGGCATCAAAGCCTTTGATTGAATTACATGAAGCATTAATCCCTTTGTCGATTCAAGAAAACAAATTTTTTGCAAAGGTCGACTGGAACTCGTCATTGACTTTTCGAATACCATGACTAAAGAAATTTGTTGATTTCATTGCAGGAATAAAAAATTTGACCTTTGAAATTGAAATTTGGAATTGACTTCTCCAATACCATAGTAAAAAGAGATCATCGTTGATTTCATTGCAGGCTTCAAAACTTCAATACCAGAATTTGAATCCTGGAATGGAATCAATTGGTTTACCACATGGTTTTAAAAAGTTCGATCCTTATTATTTGGAATCCTTGAGGAATTAGATATCTTATCTACCTCTTTAAAGGTTATTGCTTCACAAAAAAAAAAAAAAAAAGTCGGCTTTGAGTCCCAAACCTGAAGTGAAACTAAATTTTTTTACTTCGTGCTCACAGAAGCTATCGAAAAAGTCAATAAGTCGATAAATTATATGTTGGCTAAAAAATGCTTATAAAATATTAAGAAGTATGGAATAGAATTGAAAAGGTACAGAAAAGCCGATTAAGTTCAAAGGCCAAACCGTAAAAAAAAATTCTTAAAATCCAATCTCCGTTTGGTACGAAATTTTTTCGAAAGAAAACTTCGTCAGTTTTTGTATATGGCGATAAAATCGTGAAAAAGCCATTGATAATTATAATCAGTGGTGTCCACTACCACAATCAACGATAAGCATGTGTTAATGATTCTGTATAACATACATGCACATTTTTTTAAGGTCTTTAACGCTTTTTTATACTCTTTAAGCGGCTTCTCGTTTTTATTTTTACGCTCATTGAGCTCTGGTTCAAACGTTTATATCAGACAGGCACATCTTTTTTAAATAGTTTTGGATAAATTTTCCTCGTAAATCAATTTAAAAACACTATCAATTCCAATAATTAGATTGGATGTATTGAAAAAAAAAAACTATAAAAAGTATCCAATCTTATTGCAAAATATCGAATGTCTACAAAAATCCTAAAGCATCGAAGATGATTAAACAGCCAGGAAGAGTATCAAAAAGTATTAAAAAGCATTCGGTGGTATTGAACAGCATCGAAAAGCTGACAAAAGTTGAAAAGTAAAATCAAAATAAATCAAAAAGTAAGAAAAGTCTATAGTAACGAATGGCATCGATTAATATTGAGAAGTCTACAAAAGTTCCGAAAGTTCCACCGTATTAAAAAGCGTCGCAAATGATTGAAAAAGAGGTTAAAGTTATAGGTATCAAAAAATAACGAATAGCATCAAATGTTGTCGAAAAAGTCAATAAAAAGCGACAAATAATATCAAATGGATGACATACAATAAAAAAATCAATTAAAGTTGACGTATCTTAATGTCAATGAAATTAAAAAATTTTCGGCTGTCAGCAAAGATGTTTAACAAGATCAAAAGGTCAATTCTTAAGTATGAAAAATAGTATTGAATGGTGTCGGCTAAAACAACCCATTCCAACCCAACCATCTTCACTTTGAAATGAACACAAAAAAAGTTTTTCTTGTTGCCATAAAATTGTTGGCAACAGTATAACAGCAACAGTACGATATAAGCAACAGCTGCTATCATATGAATATTCAAGTTGCACACGGTTGTATATGAGTTTGCCATACAATTGTCTATTTTGTTTTTTTGCCATTCAAATTAAGCCATTCTTACTAGCAAACTATATAAACATAGAGAAAAACATTTTTTTTGAAAACCAGACTAATATTTTTTTTTTCATATTAACTTCGATATCAAAGTTTCGATGCTACATAAAGCTTATATGTCAGTTTTAACCTCTTATATTGTAGTAATACTACAAGAATATGTGGGTTTAGTCAATGGCTGCTATATAAAAAACTCAAATTTTCATATGAAATAAAATAAAAATAACCATATTTTATTGATAATTTGATGTAACTCATACGCCCTGTTAAGCCAAACTTAATTGAAAATCTCAACCTTTTAACTATTGTAATTTTCGTTTAATTGAGCACCACTTATTTGCTCTTTCAAACTTTTAAGAAATAAAATGAAAATTACCAAACGAAGGAACGTTTTTTTTTTGCTGTGTACTTCCAAAGCTCTTTTACTACCATCTAGTCAAGTATGTCTTATTTTTCATGTTGTTACGCTGGTTGGCTTGTTGTAGTTTTTCTGGTGCCATTTCCAAGTTCAAAATTCATGCTGACGGGCTTACAAGTGGACTTTTTACTCCTTTTGTTTTCTCCTAAAAGCTGGCGCAGCAGATATGTATGAGTCAGTTTGTTAGACATCTTTTTTTTTCTGCCAACTCTTTGGCCATGTTGATGTGCATTTGTTGAGCATCTGGATTCACGTTAATTTGAATTGCGTAGCAGCATTCTAATGTCGATTTTGGTCTTGCTTCAATAACTTTATGTTGCAGTCAAATTGCCAAATCATCAATATTTCAACGTAGCTTGTTGTTATCCTTGAGCTTAACTCTGCTAAAATCGTTTAGCGAGCAAAACATTGGCTGTTTTAGTAATTTAATTGTCATTGACGTCATCGTCGTCATCATCATCATCATCATCATCAACATCATTATCACCGTCATTATCATCATCATCATATTCATCATCGTCATCATCATCATCATCATCATCATTGTCATGCAGTAAATTACAGTAATTGTTTTAAATTCTGCAGTTTTATGAAATGGCTCAATATATCTTTGTATTTAGAAGTTGTGTGCACGTTGTTGTAAGCTACCCAATTGAAAATTTTCATTTAGTCACCAGTTTAAGGAGAAAATGTGAGAGTCCTTTTTGTTTTTTCTAAAGATATACAAAAAAGACCGTATCTTGTTCCAGCTCTGTTATTATTAAAATTTATATTTCTTTGGCACGCTGGCACAACGAGAGCTTTGCAGTCATTTCCATAACAATGGTTTCATCAACAATTCATCGGAAAAGTTTCAAATAATGCAGCAGTGACCTATGCTGCTACTTGGTGTAGCATATCGTCTGGAAAAGTCATATGGTCCCATTTCTTTAAAAAAGTAAATATGGTAAATGCGAACGAACATAAAGCTATGTTCGAAATCTTTCTATATCCACAGTTAGATCACCTATCCCGTGTCACCTTTCACAAGGCGGCCCTAATGCTAGATATATGATGAAAGTGTCTCGAGAAATATTCCCTGGCCCAGTAATCTCGGACGTAACAGTTGCAGACATTTTCTTAGGGTGTAATCTCAAAAAATAGGTTTACGAAATATCTAGTCCCATATATTGGCCTTAACACAACAACTTGAAAAATTTCATTAGAGTTTTGTGAAAACTAAAGCGGCAACCTATGGGATTTTTTTGAGCTCAAGCTTCCATATTCTTCTGTTTTGATAAAACTATAGTTCGCCCAGTGGTTGAAATTCTATTATTATTTTATATATAAAAAACTGATGCAAAAAAGAGTCAAGTATTTTTTGTCAGCGGTTTCCAAAATAAAAATCATGGTATCATGTTGCCCGATCCGCATATCTGTCCTTTATTTAGAGTTTAGTATACATATCTCAATACCGAATTTCATCAAAATCGGTTCATTAGTTTAACTGTGAAAACAGATTTGCCTATTAAGTGAATGGCACCATCCACATGTTAAAAAATACCATTCTTCAGGGTTCATTCTAATTCTGTACCACATTTAAACAAAATCGGTCCATTGTTTTAACAGTGAAAATGTTTTTTCCGATAGAAGCGTGTAACCGTCCACTTGAAGACACATATTTTTACTCAGGATTAATTTTATTTCCATATCAAATCTCATCAAAATCGGTGTGGTGGCTCAGCCGTGACAGCGGTTTTTCTTATTTAGGACCGTGCCACGCCCCCTTTTAAAACTATGTTCTTAATAACCTTTCTTAGGGGTCAATCTATCCCCAAACCGAATTTCATCAAAAACCGTCCATTAGTTAAGTCGTGAAAACGTGATTTCGTGTTAGAGGCGTGGTACTGCCTGCTGTTAGAAAAAAATTACATTCTGCACTGCTCCTTCTTCACAACCTTTCCAAAAGAAAAAAAAAATCTTAAGCTATGGCTTATTGTGCCAGCTAAAAAGTGATGGAACCGTTTTGCAACTGCCTATTAATACAGGGTTTTCAAATTTGGGGTATCTTTAAATTTTAACCGATGTTTTTTCAAGTATGAAATAAATACATTTCGGCTAGTTAAAATGCATCGCTACAAAAATGAGCAATGTGTTTTCATTATTACTTAAATCTTATTTTAAATGTGGTGAAACTATTCAGAAGTTGGGAATCAAAATGGCAATGCTATTACTGTGAATGGAGTTCGTATCGGGAGATGACTACAACTTTTTTGTGGAATCAATTGGAAGATATTGATTTACAGAATGATGCAACATGTCAGGCAGGAACGGAATCAAGCGATCATTTGAAAGAAAAGTTTAATGATCGATTTCTTTCCCGACAAACAGACATGAATTGGTCACAAAGATTATGCGATTTAACACCATTGGATTGCGTCTTATGGGGTTTCTTGAAGAGCTCCTGCGGATAATGCTCAAATTGTTTAACACCTCACAGACAACATCATTGAGCAAATATCACTGTTTGAAACATCATTATGAGATAAAACTATTTAAAATAGCATTTTAGTAAAAGATTGACAGCCTGCCGAGCTAGCAGAGGAGGTCACTAAAAATTTGAACACATCGATTTAATGTGTTTGAACCACCCTGTAACTAAAAATAACTGAAACAATTCGAAGGTGTGTATTTTTTCTCCAAATGTTAACGCAATGACTTATCTAATGAGATGTGTATTTTAATTTATCGATGTCACTGCTGATGTTAAAACACAGTTCCTATTGGGATGCTAACTTTGCTAATATAAAAGGACTTTCAAATGAAAGCAATGCATTCAATTAAGTGCTTGGAATACCTTGCTGTTCTTAATGAAATGCTCTCAGCTATCTATTTTTTTTAAAACGGTCAGACATTTGAGTAAAAATTTACAAAAACAGATTTGAAGATTGAAATGAAATGCTATTGAAAGATGTGTACTCGTACTTAATAAAAAATCATATTCACTGTCTTAATCTAAGGTTTCCGAACTGATGTAATCAGTTCAAGTATCTCGATCACACATGATCTGTCCACCTCAGGTCCGGTTGTACCGATATGTCCAGAACGTCAAGAGTTGTTGATCTCATAATATCTAAGCCAGCCATATTAAAGGTAGAGTAATCCATTCGTCTGTGAGACAACAGATAGTACTGGGTCTTAGTAGCATTACCATTAATTTGGCAAATACGAACACACTCAGTGATTGTGTTAAGGTCGTAAGCGAGTGCGTCATACATATGCCGCCGTTTACTCTCAACCTCCACTGAGCTTGGGCGCTTTTTGAAGCAATAACAATGACAAATGTTGCTGTCGTTCGCAAAAGAATGTATTGGGTTGGTGGTCGATGACAGAAGGTCCTCGAGAAAACCAAGACGATCGGAGATCGGGCAGAATCCTGGGAAACTTCAGCCTTAATAAAGTCTTTGTTGGAGGTGAAACCGTCAATCACAACGCGGATAGAGCGATCATTGCAGAAACTCGTGATCCAATGAGCAAAGGAGCTATCAGCACCAAAAGCAGTTAGTTTTGATGAGAGGCTGCAATACCACACTCGATCAAACAAATGTCTTAGAAATACACAGAGCAACCACCTTACTTTCACCGAAAATTAGTTCTCAGTGAGGAACGACCTAAAGCCTCCAGTAGCATGAGACCTACGGAAACCATTAAGTAATTCGTTGCGATAAGTAGTTCCCAAGGTGGATGTTTATTACGCTTTCCTCGCATTTTTTGGAAACTGGCTGGACATAAGCAACCTTCCAACACAATGGAAATACATAAATATCCCACTAGTGTAGGATATGTAGAAAGGGTGTAGTGCCACACTTTCTCAACACATGAGCTGATATACCATCAAGATACATTACAGATTTGAGACTTTTAAATAAAAAATGTTACTTAATATATATTCGCTTGATTTTTTTTTTGAGGGGTTGTGTCCTCACAACCTCGAATGTTTTTTTATATCCAATAGTGAGCGGCGGCACAACTCCAATAGGAAAATACGTTTCCACAACTAAGCTAATGAACTGATTTCGATGAAAATTTGGAACAAACTTAGATTGAACTTCAAAGAAGTGTACCAAAAATGTGTGTTCTTTTAGTGGGAATGGATCTACCCTTAATATAAAAAAACGCTGATCCGCTACACCGATTTTGATGAAATTTGGTATGGAGATAGATTGGATGCTGGGTAAAGATATTTGCGTTGATTGGGCAGTGCCATGCACCTAACATGAAAATAACACTTTCACTGATAAAGTAATGAACTGATTTTGATGAAATTTTATACAGAAATACAATAGATTGATAGTGTACGGTCCCACGCCGCCAATAGGAAAATTTGTTTTTTCTGCTGAACTAATGGAACAATTTTACTGGAATTCGGTATGGGGATAAAACTAATCGACTGATTTTGATGAAATTTGGTATGGAGATATATATACTGAACTCTAAGGGTGCAACATGATACCATAATTTTAATTTTTTGAAGCGCTAACTAAAAATAACTCTTTCTTATATCAGTTTTATTTAATATTAAATGCCACAAAGTTGGTTGAATTTCAACCACTGGGCGAACTCTAGTCGAGATAAATGATAATGGTGCTGATTTCGAAGCCAGTGTGAATAACAGTCAACAAATTTAATGTCAATTTAATTTCAAATATAAAGCTTATGTCAGCGAAATCGCGATAATGTCAGTGTGAAAGCAATTTTCTAAAACGCGATACAACATCGAGAGAAATGAAAGTCATGCTAATTTTGATGCCAGTGTGAATCGCTTTTTAGATATAAAAACTCCTCCCATTCTTTTTTCTACTACCGAATCGCTATGCTCTACTAACCTATCGTTTCCTTATTGTTTTCGCTATATAAATCCTGCATCATCTCTTGGCAAGGCGACTTTTCTTTGTTGTGACAGAGATTACGTAGCATATGATGACTTAAGATAGCGAACAATATTTTTGGCAACATTCTAAAGTTATTTCGTATAAATTTAAATAATGTGCCACTATTAGTTCAAGGTAACAGACAGATGCGTCCAAATGTAATCTGGCAAAATCCATCAAGTAAAATTTCAATGAAAATGCTGTTTGTCATTAATTATAATTATTGATTTGTATTTGCTGTTCTTCTAACAATCGTGTCATTGTTGTTGTGTTCTGTTGTTAATGCAGTAATTATTGTTGCTATTGTTGACACGCTGCTGCTGTTGTTGTTGTTGTTGTTGTTGACATTGTCATGCAATATTGCACTTATTTCTTATATTTACGCTGTAACCAACACAGCAAGCTGTTTAAGTCCAGGGCTTTTGGGGATATTTGGCTATTAGCTGTGGTTTTGTTAGTTGTGTTTGGCAAAAAAAAAAAAATACATAGAATCAGTCAATTTGTATGCAACATCGCGGCGTTCAATTGCTGACATTCACTAAAAGCAGCATGAAAAAATTATAAATTGTAGAAATAATTTTGTGGCAACACTAAATTTTTTTCCTCTTTGTTCTTTGGCTTTTTGCTTGAATAGAATTCACATTTTTGGCAACATTAAGATTTTTGTTTTTTCTGCGATAGCGAAAACATGAAATAAAATCATTTCATTTGCAATTACTCGCAATTAGTAGAAAAGTCGGTTATGGAAAGGCGATAAAAGCTTCAGAGAAAAATTTGGCAACAAAATCACAGATGTCCTGAATGACTTTTGCGGTGAATGCTGACAATTTTAGTTATTTTTTTTTGTTTGTATATTTTCGGAATAGAGTTGGATGACTTCCCACATAAACTCCTTTAAGGACAATAAATTTTTCCCAGCGGACCGACCTATCATTTCTTGAAAACTTCTAAGGAACACGATTTGCCAAGCTGCTTTATATATGCATCTGTCCCGAAGATAAACTCCTCGTTTGAGCTATATTTTTTTAAGCGAGTCACATTTTCATGTTGGCAAACAGAAAAAAGTCGCAGGGAATCAAATTGAGCGAGCACCGAAAATGTGGCAGCAATTCGTAGCCATATTCATGCAATTTGACAGCAAAGATTCTGAATCAGTGAGCTAACGTTAGTAGAGAACACTTTTCCTCTCTCAATTTGTCATTGAATCGTTCCAATAGTTTACTGTAAAGCTGATCATATTTTCTTTCTTCAAAAAGTCCACGTAGAGAATGCTTTTCGAATCCTAAAAAAATGGTAGCCATGAACTTTCTGGCGCCGATGGGACTATCTCTTCATTGTTCGGCTTAGATAAATCCATTGTATTGATTAATGTTTGGTTTCTGGGGTATAATGATGTTTCTTAGTTTCACCAACGACGTCGTGACGTGATCGAAGTTGACTATCATGTAAATGTTGATTGCTACTTCACAAATTTTCGTTCAGTGATCAATAGTAATCCAGAGAAGTACTGTGCAGGTCGGGCGCCAGGGACAAAAAACTTATTTGACCCCACCCCCCCCCCCCCCTACCAAAAAAAGTTTTTGTGTAACAGGTCCTCACTTTTGACATACAAAATGAGATATATTTCATTGCGCCCGGGCCGATAGCACCCTCGGCCCCCATTGGTACGCGACTGTAGTAATCACATTGTGAACCTTCTCTACAATTTGCTTGGGAACCATGTGTGCCAGGCGGCCTAGAAGCACCTCATCAAAGGCAAATGAACAAGCACATTTAAATTCGTTGAAGCAAAATCTCATGCCCCCCACTTAACCTTTGAATCATCAGTTTAAATTTGCACAACGTTCTTCTTCCCACTGATCCCATTCCTGACGATTCGGGAAGGGGATGATTTTATCAAAACCCAAATTGGGCGTATGCGCCGAATTGTGAAAATCTGCTGCTCAAAGATAGCTTCCAATTTCGAACTGCTTAGCAGATGCTGTCAATATCCCATTTACATTCAAATCTTAAGCCAAAAATTGAAATGTAGTGGATACACGTTGCGAAAATCACGTCTGCTGGTGAACATTAAAGTGAAACCTTCAGACTAGCAGAAAATGCGGCCGTCCTAAATCATCGCGGAGACGTTCGCTAGAAGAGGGAAATACATGAATCGGAGAAATGTTTAATAGAATTGAAAACATTCGCTACTGATTGAGCACGTTGAAAAAGTTTTATGGTGGTCCATATGCTCCGTAAGGAGACGAAAAACACCAGCAGAAACTGGGCGTATAATAGTGAATTTTAGATGCATTCATCTCCAACTCCTTTAGTATAACGCTATGATTTAAGCAGTTTTGCTTTGACCATACTGTTAATGATTCTACATAATTCAAATAATTGAGTTTATTGTAAATAAACTCCCCTTACAAAAAAAAGGCCAATTTAAAACGATATATCTTGGCACCTTAAGTATATTATCGATGCATTTGAAACATTAACGAGTGGCTTGAAATGTTAGCAACTAAATTTAAGAGTGAGCTTTCAAGCACATTGTGCTTTATTGATCAACCACAACTACTTACAAAAATGACGGCACACACAGCCACACATACTTAAGCATGCACAAAGGTTGACTAACAACTAAGTGACATTTGCATTCCATTCGCTTCAATTGAATGCATTGCAATTCAAGTGAATTCAAATCATATTTAACACATGGTAGCGTGATGGAAGTTATTTGATGTGTTCTTGTTGTCCCGATATTTGCATTGCCGTTACTAGCAACATGCATTAACTTTCTATCTATGGTTCACTATGTCCAGCGTTGGTTAAATTGGACAAACATTGGATGTGTTGACGTGCTCGCCATTGCCATCAACATGACATGTTGTTGATAATGGCATTAGTGATGACGTTGCAAAGCCTTAAACGCAAAATGTTGTACAATGTTGCACCCTGTTTATTGCTGTGTCAGCGCTTAATGCTGTTGTGTTTAAATTGTTTGTGTAAATGTATATCTAACAGGAAATTGTGTCCCTCGATTGTTATTCCGTTAAATCACGGAATTTCAATTTAGGGTTCTGGGATTTAATTTTTTTTTTTTTTACAAATCGATGTGAAGATGGACGTGCATGTCAATGTGAATGTGTTAATTCTAAAGTCAAATTTGATTTAGCAGCAAATTCTATTTAGTAAATTGAATGCAAAGTTGTCAAAAAAAAGTCATCAGATATCAGTTTCAATTGTAAAAAACTATAAAAAAGAGTCATTCGATTTATTCAGATATAAAACCTCAAAAATTAGCGCATACACGCAAAATTTTGTTCAGTGATGAGGCTCATTTTTGGTTGAATGGCTACGTCAAGAAGCAAAATTGCCGCATTTGGAGTGAAGAGAATCCACATGAGACCCTTGAGACGCCATTACATCCACAAAAACTGACTGTTTGGTGTGCTCTATGGGCTGGTGGAGTCATTGGGCCATACTTCTTCCGAAATAATGCTGGAGAGTCAGTTACCGTTAATGGAGACCGGTATAGAGCCATGATAACCGACTATTTTGTTCCCGAATTGGATGGCATGAATGTGGATGAGTTGTGGTTCCAACAAGACGGCGCTACATGCCACACAGCGCACGTCACAATCGATTTATTGAAGGAAACATTCGATGAGCGCATAATTTCGCGGAATGGACCTGTCAATTGGCCACCAAGATCGTGTGATTTGACACCATTGGACTATTTTCTTTGGGGATATGTGAAGTCGCTCGTCTACGCCAACAAACCAGAAACGTTAGGGGACTTGGAAGCCAACATTCGTGGCGTTATTGCCGACATACGGCCCCATATGCTCGAAAAAGTGGTTCAAAATTGGACTTGTAGAATTGGCTTTATTCGAGCCAGCCGCGGCGGCCACATGCCCGAAATCATATTTAAACATTAATGGCATAAAATTATCCTTCCAATAAAGCCAAATTGATGGACATTAAAACGATTTTCTTGTGTTTTATTTCAATTCGAAGCTCTATACCTCTAAAAAAAACACCCTTTAAATAAAGATTTCACACAATTTATGAATTTTATTTAAAATTTAAAGAGATACCTTCAATTTTAGCACCCTTTATTAGAATGTAAGCAAAAAATTTTGTATTTCACATATGTATTATATTCGTTTTCTAGTAAAAAAAAATATTTAAAAACAAATTAAAATAATTAACTATAGATTTCATGTTAAAAAAACGCTACATCCGAAAAATTTTAGATGTTTCTTAAGATTTTTTAACTTTTTCCTTTCTATTCTTCTAAAGTTCTCTAAGAAACTGTACAATGTGCGTATATGATCCGTTTTAATGATTTTAGTTCTAAAAGTCCACAAATCTAAGTTGAAAGTTATGGATATTACTTTGTTTTTTGTTATGTCATCTGCTATACACAAAAAATAATTTTTAACTTCTAGGCCTTAAGATCTTTATTTGCGACCAGATTCAGTGAAAAAGGTTTTAATAAAATATGACAACTTTAAAAATGGTGCCCCAAAGCGAGGTCTTACTCATAATACTTTAATTATACGTAATATTGTTAAAATTTGTTTTTACCCTGCAAAATGAGATATCACACAGTGATAGTGGTTGACAAGTTTCAAAGGTATTGGACATCAAATTCGGCTGTTTTCGCAAAAAATTGCGGTTTTCCAAGTTTAGCTGAAATTTGTGCTGTGGGGTTATCTTTCAAGGTTCTTTAACGTGTCAAAATACGATAATAATAAATATAAAATTAAAAATAATGCTTTATGATTTTTTTTGTTTTGATGTATATCGACTATAAATAACATCCCAAATGATTCCCCATTCAAGTTTTTGTAGTAACTCCACCTGTCATTTAAGTTTGGTTAAAGCCCTCCCTGGCTGCATAACAGGTACTAGTGATTTTAAAGCGCCAACTATTGTTGCAATGTAAATGCTGCACATGAACTGTCACTGTGTTTGTAATGACTGCATGTGCGTCGGTGTATGTATGTACTTTATTTGTTTGGTTTCACAATGTTTGATGTCGCTGTTGTGCAATCTGTTAAAATGATTCTTTATTTTTGAATACAAAAAAAATGACAGCATCAAGTCAAATCAAATGGGTTCCACAAAAAAATCCATTAAGTTTGTTGTTAAAGAGCATCAAATTATTAAAAAGAGCGTAATTTTTTTGTAAACTGTTGCATACGTACAAATGCGAGAGAGAGCGATAGAGAGCAAAACGCACTAACAGCGTACAACCATACGTGAATGAGCAAAATAATTTTGCTTTCGGAGTTTGAGTACTTTTGCATTACCGTGCTAACATTTGAGTGAAATGTTGACAGGTGCTATTCGCGTGTCAACATTTTCCGTGCTCTTTCCTTAATTAATTAAAATTATTCATACGACATGGTGGCCTAATGAATAGGTTTTCATTTACATTGTAAGTTCTTCTTTATGCTAATTGCTGGTTGTACATTTTTGTTGAATGTACGAGTAAGTATTCCACCCACAAGTTTGATAGTTGAAAACCTTTTTTTTATTGAAGTGAGTTTTGTGTTTTTTCACTTATTGCTTTTTATCAAAATATTTAAGGCTTGAATAATAAAAATTATGTAAGAAAAATTAAAAAAAAACACTTAAATCGTCTCATCCAGCAAAACGTTTTAAATGATTTGGGCGCGCCATTCCTTTAAAATTGGATTTCTTTGAATTTACTTTTTTTTTATTTTATTTTGATCTCATTATGCTAAAATGTGAAAATATAATTAAAATATTCCCGCCTGAGTACCCTCCAATGAATAACACCTACACGCACATTTATAAACGATCACCAAACGTTGTTGTGTGCGAGCGAGCGAACACAAACAAAAAGCACAACACAATGAATTCAAAAAATAAATCGCACTGAAAAATCCACCGTAAAGCTTCTAAACTTTGAAAACAATCTGCAGTTGTACTTGTTGTTGTTGGATATCAAAACACACTCGCTCATGCAGATTTCCCCAGTAGGCAAGGACTTTAAGCCTTTTAATAATATTTCATTCTTAGAATGTTGCTTGGTCTGAAATGAATGTAAAAATTGCCGTTAACGGAATTTGAGAATTTGCCTAGATCCAATGGAAGATTGATCGTTTATTTTTTTTAAATCGACTTAAGCGGTTTTTTTTTGACTCAGCTTTATTATAAAGATAACAAAAAATACTGTTCTCTGCATAGATAGCAAATGTTAGAAATAAATATGTTAAGAAGCACGGAAAAGTGTTGATTTCAGAAACATGATAGGTATGAAATCGGCAATTCGTAATTATTTTGGTGGCGACTTGTGTTCAAAAAAAAAAAAAATTTTGTGTCTTTTTTGGTCTTTAGTGGTCGTGTTTTTTTTTTCTTTTAGGCATCTTTAGTTTTCTTTTTCTCCGTTATGCTTTTTTCCGTTAAAATAATTTGGAAAATATTTAACACAAAAAAAAACCGCTTTTTAAGATCCTTACATGTTTTTAAAACCATAGTTTTTTCTTATATCACAAAAACTGAATCCAATTGAGAAAAACCAGTTTTAGAAACGGTAAATCAAAATCATCAAGCAAAGTGAACTTAGATAGTTTTGTTTTGTAGAATGGTGCCATCAAATTATCAATCCACCAAATTATAAAACCAGCAAAACAAATAAACTTTCATCGAACGTTCATTTTGCAAAAAATTGATTTCTTGTTAATTTTTACTATTTGGTAACTTCCGAGAAATTTCCCTTTGGGTAGTCATACACACCAGCACATTGATTTTGCCAACAGCTGCACTTATTTTTTCTTGAGCTTCTCGTTGGCGGCTCACGTTTGTTGTGTGCAGAGCGAGTACAACAGCGCGCGCCGTACATGCAACATTTCGTCTTTAACGGTTTTTTACTGTTTTTTATATGCTGCTGCTTGCTCTCACTACAATACTTTCCACTGTTATTCGTACGAGTGTTGCTCCTTTTCTTTCCATCACTGCATACTACGCACCTTACTACTTTCAACTTTGAAGTTACTGCTGAATGAGTTTGGAATTTAAATTTGTAACATGCACGTGAGTGCAAAATAAGAAGATTCTTGACTTGGAGCTTATCTGGTTACATTGTCCTACTTGAAGTTGTGTTGTACTTTTCATGGGATTGTCATTGTGTTGTGCAAAAAGGGAAGAAATAAACGGCATTGGACTCAAGGAACATGGAAGTAAATATATGTAAAAGGACAATAAAATTCCATATTTTCAATTTAATCTTTTTTCTCAGTGGTACGAATATTTTGCTTAGCGTGAAACTTTGATTTCTTTTTGCGGCTTTCTTTTTTATGAGTTTGCTGCTATAAATTTACTGTGCTTTTTTTACTTTTGAAGTAAGCGGATTTGAAAAAAAAAAACGTGCTTGGATATTATGAAATAAGTAACATAAATAGTAATCAGAATATTCTCTGTCATTGCGTTGTCTCTACGTCATTAATTGAGAGTCATTTAAAACTGTAAAAGAAAATATATCCCGTAAGGATTTTCATCGCGTCTGCCTTTTATTGTAAAAAAAATGTCTAAACTTATTTAGTTATTCAATATATGTTTTTAAATTGTTTGATGTATACAAACTTAAAGGATTTTATCATCAGGCAGATTGTGATTATTATAAAGATTGTGTTATAAAAAACGAGATAAACAAACTCTGCCACTTAGTTATTGCTGCATTTAAAAATTGCAATATTACAAACATGTAAATAAGTAATGTTCTAATAAATTATTTTATTGCGTCTGCCTTTTAGCTGAGTGGTTTTTTTACTTGAGTCCCATATGTCTAAAACGCGACCTGAAATTTAGGGGTAATTAGTTAGAAAATGTGAAAGCGTACAACGAACAAAAAAAAAAGTGAGCGTTTTGGAAAAAAGTATCTTCAAACCAATTTTTAAAGCTTTTGTGCTTGGCCTTGAACAAAATAACTTGCACCATTAAATTTCAAGGGTGATTTATGTGAATTACTTGTAGCTAACTCAATTTCATAACAAATCTTACAGGTCGCATTTTCCAAATAAGCGCCTGATTTAAAAAAACAAAAAAAAATGGAGAAGGCAGACGATTCCAATACTGATTTTTCGAAGGCAGACGTTTGTTTTTGAGCACTTTAGGTGCATACTACTTATAATATATCTATGTTAGTGCAAAATTTATTATTTTAATATTTCGGTCACTCATATTATATATCTGGTTTTATATATGGAACACTCCATGGCAAGTCAGACACCATTTTGCTTTTGCTTCTCTAATTTCTTTTTTGAAGGAAAAAGGTTAAGCTTTTCAACTGCATAGTTAAATACATACGAAAGAAATTAATCTCCTGCACGTCTGCTTTTTTGTAATATCAACTGCTTGGGTCAAAACTAAACATAACGTCGTTTTGAAACAAAAAAACACCATAAAATATATAACAGTTTTTTTTTGCATTTTAACAATTGCTATTTTTAAAAAATGTGGCAGTGTAAACGTCTGACTTTTATATTTATGCTATCTATACTCGTACTATGCCCTTAACATAAAATATCAGAGGCAGACTCGATAAAATAATTTAATAGTTATTGTATAAAATTAATTTTTTAATTAAAAAAAAGCCTCTCTTTACTTAAATCTTTGCTTTTCTAATTCATATAAATGTGAACTCCATTGCAATCAATGTTCAGCGTATCCCTTACTTTTGCGTCACTAGCCTTAAAAACAAGATAATGTGAAATCTCTGGTTTAAGAAAACATTTTGCGAACTTTTGCTTGTATGCATTATATAAGGTGTGTTTTTTTTAGAGTGTCGTAGTTTCAGTAACATGAAAAATTGTTCAAATTATTTTAATTTTAGCTTTATTATCCAAAAAATTTTAAGCCTTTTAGCATTTGAGTGGGATTTTGTTCAAATAAGAGCCATAACTAGCCAAAATATAACGCAGCCTAGAGGTCAAATTATACGGCACTCTAAGGAAATTACCCTCTATGAGTGATATTTGTTGCACTTTTTTTAATACTTGCATTATCATTATCCACTGTGTTGAGCTTACTGTTTAGTATACTGTGTGACTATACCAAAAAAAAAAAAAAAATACAAAAAAACAATGAAAAAACAATAGCAAATAGACTTACCATGCTAGTTTCATCAATTTCTAAATAGAACCATCAGTGACCGCCCACTGAGAATATCTATGCATACATTTGTTGAAAAAACAAGCAAAAAGTGAAACAAAGCAAAGCTAAAACTCTTTTTTTTGCGTTGTGTGATTTTGTTTTTGTAACTCATTTGATATAACACTTTCCTCGCAAACGCTTCGTTGCAAGTCTTCTTGGCGAATCAAAACGAAGTAGCATGCGCACAAGCTTGAGTTCCCCAGAAACCTACGAAAAATGAAAAACATATATCAGGCTTAGAGTTTCTCACTCATCGCCTAAAAGGTCACTAATGATTCCACTAAGTAATGGATGAAACTAGCTTTATCCGTTTGTTGTTGCTGTATATTTTGTTTTTGTATTTTGGTTGTTGGCTTACTGAAAAGCCACAAAATAGTTTGCATTATTTTTGAAAATTAGTATTTATTGTAAATGTTTTCATTTACAGATAGATTTTTTTAAATAAAATATACTCAGTTCAAAAATATTTCTGGCGACAACTTTTTTTTTAAGTGCACGACTTGTGGAAATAAATCGTAATGTGGTTGCAGGCAATAATCCATTACAAGTAGTGATGCTTTCGAAGTGCACTTTACTGCCTGAATTTATATTAAACCAAACTGTCGATATGTAAGTTGCTTGTTGCTATCCATCTTCATGTACGTTTATTATGTCCGTTCAAAAGTTGTACAAGAAAAAACAAGAAAACCAATATTTATTTATTTGCTAGTAAAAGTTCGACTTCTTTTGGTAATATTATTCATATTTTTCCTATTTTCAGCTGACCAAGCTTTAAAGTTTTCCAATGCTGTACTATATTGTAAGCACCCACATGCTTTCAACTAACGCTTTTGAGATGAAGACCGACTCACTGTTACTTTTACAATGGCATACATTCCTAACCAACTAGCCCAACCACTAACACGACTCGTAAAATTCAAAGTTTTGCAATGTCCTGCAGTTTTTGTTTGCGTACTTGTACTTTTAAAACGAATAAATTGTCTCATTATGTTGTGCATTTATTGAATTCAAACCAAATGAAATAAGAAAAATATATTCCTACTCTTAAAGAAAGAAAGCACTCAAAGGACTTTTGGCCGCTGCTTTCAAAAATGAATTCTTAGAAAATTTATTGTGCTGTTTGAATTTGTTGTTTATGTCAACTGTTCTGTACCAAATATGCTGTTCTACCTTTTGACAGCACCTTCATTGACCCATTTTTTTGAGAAACTTAAATCTTGCACTCCCAAAGGCAAAAACATTTAATTCTATTAACTTAAATCCAACTAAGTGCAAGTGTGCATTTCAATGTTGCAACCCTCACAACTCACCTCAATTCAACTCAAGTGACACAAATAGTGAAGCATCAGCTGAAGCAAATCTGACATTCATTCCATGCCGTTTCGCCTCAGCCGCAAAACTTATCCTGAACTTTGTGCTAAAAACTTTTTATTTTGCTCACGTTCACTAACGTCGCGTGCTGAACTTTTGTATGGACGACAAAAGTTCAGCGCGCGGGTCTCTGGTGTCTTCGACGCCTTTTTGCTTCCAAGTGTAGCCTGGTATTTTTTGTTGTTTTTCTTCTTTTTTTAGTATACTGTCAATTACCACCCACCTGCTGCGTTTTGACTCTTTCATCTCGGTAGCTAATTTTTATGAAATAAAATCTAATTCCTGTTGTTTTGTTGCTGTTCGCTTTGCACAACGACATGTCAATACGGAAATGCGAAAATGAGACCCTGTTAATTGGGATTACTTTGGGCTGTTGGTTGGCATTCGCTTTTTTACTTTTGTTTGCATTCGGTAAAGCAAATCACTGAACTGTTAAGAAAGTTCCTTGAAGATGAAAAAAATGTCAAAAACTTTCTTTCCCTTATGTTGACTAAGATTTGTCCTTTTATCAGTTATTTTGCTAACTTTTTAATTTTAATTTAATTTCTTTTAAAATTTTTCTGCATTTCTTCTTTCTTTTCAGGTAAGTTCATGAAGACAGCAATCGGCTGCTAGAGATAAAGCCAGTGGGTTTTCTTTGAGTAAGTAAATTTAGCACAGGTTGAACTTCATTTACAAGGAAAAAGGGTTGCGAAACCTTTTTTTTTGCCTTAAAAATTTGAGGTCAAGAATTCTCTTTTGTATGTTGTTTCTGTCAAACAATAAATATAATTAGTTCATTCATAAAAGTCTCTGTGGTCTTGCAATGTCTCACTGTTTGTTTAACCTGATTTGAAGCAGTTTTTCCTTTTAATTTTTGAAATGTTGACTTAACTAGGTGCAGACAAAATCACCCAAAGAAAAAAGAAACAAAATAGTAAAAATCGCAACGATAAAATAAATTCCGTATTCATTGTATTATTTAGGGGATTTTTCAGTAAATGCAGTGTAGGGTATTCAATTTTTAGGGAGGCCAAGGGTAACATCCATGCTAATTAATATTAAAACATATATATTTTTAATATATTTTTGTTACCTACTAGTGGTACCCGCGGCTTTGCATGCGTACGTCATTGTTTGTTTCATAATGAAATTCTCTTCACATCTCATTCAATGTTCTTTCTTCAAAAGAAACAAAAGAAAAAGAAAATGTCAAAAAGACTTTGTTCTTTTATCTTCGAAGCCAAATACAAAGGGCACACATTAGAAGAAAAAAAAAACAACAATAATATCACAAAATTCAAGCATCAGCACGATCAACGGAAAATCAAACTAAGCAAAATCCTTAAAAAGGACACTTAACTTTAAAAAATTAAGAAAATAAGTGTTCAATATCCTTCTTTTGCACAAATATGTTGTTTTAAAAAATAAGCTATTAAAATCGGCTAGTTATATTTTGCACCAAAGCGTTACAAACCATTTCCATGTAAGCAATTTTTATCAATAGTATAGATAAATCTTTGTTAAACAATCTTCGGAACTATAAAATATAGAACCTTAGGACGTAAAGTGATGTATTCTAAAAGTAATGAATACAAATACTGGAACCGAAGACTGAAGACCGAAAACACTTTGACAACTTCATTCTACCTTTCTTTAACTAAAAGTATGCAATGAAATTTTTTTTTCTTTTATTTGGTTTGATTTTTTTCTTTTATATACGCTTGTTTTCTATAGACAAAAACGATCACTACATCTGGTACGGTTTCGGATAGCAATCGCGAGTATAAATCACAACAAAGCGAATAAAGTTCTTTGAACATAGAGCAGAACGTTACCATTCTATTGCGCTTTCTCATGTCGCTTCTTATTTTGTTTGTGTTGTGTTTGGGTCTCAATCAATGAGTGAATTAGGTAATGCAGAGGAGGAAAGTTAACGCTCACAGAGCAGCACGAAATCGAACCATACGATAGAGTTTTTTTTCATTCTCTGGTTTTCACAATTAATAAATATTGGAGACTAGATCATTGTCCGACATATTACAAAAAATAATAAAACGTTCTGAAATTTTTGCCACCATGTAATTTCATAATTTTTTAGTTAAATATTTCAACTTGGAAAAAAGTAAGGAACGATTTATTGGCGTTCAATTTTATGTTCCCATTTTAAAGCAATAGTCATCTAATGTGTTCAAAGCTCACTGTAATTCTCTCAACGTAAATTGACCAAATTTATGTGGTGTGGTAATTCTTATATCTGCATTTGCGGCATTTTTACACTCTCTAAGTTGTAACACTTGAGAAACATTAATTATGTACAAAAAGGGCCGAACCTTGGGGAACTTCTCCAGATTTTTTAAAAAATTCGATATGCTAATTTTTTATGCATATTGAGAAAAATCTTTTTGATCGAAAAATTTAAATCAATTTTTATAAATCAATAAGCTTGAAAATCAGAACATTATGCCAAACCGACTCAAAGCACTATCCACATCTGAAAAAAACGAGAGCACTGTTTTTTCTTTCATCTAAATTTAATTTTAATATAAGTAGTTATGCACATTTTCACTTGGTATGTTATGCCATGCAATCTTCTCAATCTGAATTGCTCTTTTGGAATTAGATTGCACTAATAAATTTCCAAATTATATACATACTTTAAGACATTTTCAAGCATATCATCAAGGCTTCTAAGCAGGCTTATTGTGAAATATTAATTGGATTCTAAATAAAATGCAACTATCTGCCTTATGTAAATTTTAATTGAAGTTGTATTAAATTGATTTGCAATAAAATCCTTTAATAATAAAAAAAATTATTTTACCAATCAAAAGGACACTGTGGGCGGCTAGTCGTTGTCAAAGCCACGTAAATAAAATCAATAAAACCTAAAAAAAAAAATTCACTGAAATGCCTTTTCAATTACAAGTTTCTAGGAATCGCCAGTACTTTGCTTTGACAGTAGTAGTCATCAGCTAGCTGCTGCTTAGGTATGCAATCCCTACATTGCATTTTGCATACATTCACACATTAAAATACTTTTAGCTTACAACTTGTGTAGATAGATGATTACATGCTACATAGACTGACATACAGGCGGTCAAAATGCAGACATTTAGACATATCCATACATACGCACTACGTATAACGCAACTGGCCAATATCAAGTGAGGTCATTGCATTTTGGTTGCATTCAGTCCATATGCATTGCGTAGTTAAATTTATGGCACTTTGAATTTAGCATGTCATCAATGATTTGTGCCAAAAATAGACTTTCTTAATCCAAATGGGTGGTGTTAAAGTGATTGACTACTAAGTAGTTCATTTCGCACTTAATTCATTTTAAGATATGATGAAGAGAATTTTATAACTAAAAATGCTTAAGCCTCAAAGAAAAATATGTTTAGGTATTTAAAAATGTAAGTGCTGAAATATTTAAATACAATATTAAAGGGTTGGAATTTTGAAACATAGTACTGAAATATTAAAAACAAGAACGGCTCTTTTGGACAATATTTTAATTTAATGTAAATAAAACAAATACATAAATTTTCACGAGATTTCGTTGGTTATTTACCAACTTTTTCAGGGTTATTTATCTAAAATTGGATTTATTTATATATATCAACTTGACATGATTTTTCGCACTTAACTTACATAAATTTTATGATAACATTAAATTATTTTAATTGCCGCTTTCCCGAATTAACTATAAACATTAATACAAAACATTAAGATTTAAAATTCAAAAAACCGGACAACATCAAAATAGCGAAAAACAAACTAAAGCATTCAAACAGCACTGACTTAGATAGCTAAAGTGTAGTTACAGTACCGGTTGTCTTTGTCCTCCTTTGTGTTTAATTACTTTTGAATGCTGAAGACTGAATGCACTTAGATATTGAAATATATTTTCATCATTGTTGCGAAGAAATACTAAAAATTGAAATTTATGACATAATAATATTATAACATTTTAACTATTCTTATAATAAAAAAGTAAAATATGACGAAAATGCTGATTTCGACTTTCCATATTTGATAGGGCACCAAGCAAAAACTATTGCGGAGAATTAAACAACATTTTTTACAAACAAACCTTGGTATATCAGCTGTAAAAATTTATAATGACAATGCAGCTTAAATGTGAAATTGGCTATGAAAAAATACAATTAATTATTTTTCAAACAATCCGATGGCATTTACGCACACTGTGATACTGGGCTAATGTGCAAAATAGCAACTTTTAAGCTGTCAATGAATTCATAATTTTTGGAAAAAATTTTTTTGTGTGTTGCTCTTATTTTTTATGGGATGGGATTGTATTGATGCAAAAAATTACAAAAAGTTAAAAAAAACGAAAAAAAAATTATTGCTCAAAAGTCGTCATGCTGACCGTAAAATGAAAGCTTTGTTGGCCACAACTCCAGTCATGGAACTTTTTCGTGCCCACTGAAACTTGTTTTCAGGTCTAGCTTCTTTAGAATTTGATTGAAGCCACCTTCCGATACAAATATTGCGGGGACCTTTGTTTTTAAATTAATATTCTTAAGGATTTTTGACTTTTAAGCGTACCGAAAGAGTTCTAGAATATGATTTTTTTATGAACTCTGGTTTTGAAATTTAAATAAATAAGCATTAAATTGAAAGTACAGTTAAGTAAAGTACAATACAATACAGTACATTACAGTACAGTACAGTACAGTACAGTACAGTACAGTACAGTACAGTACATTACAGTGCAGTAAAGTAAAGTACAGTACAGTACAGTACAGTACAGTACAGTACAGTACAGTGTAGTAAAGTACAGTACATTACAAGCTTAACATTAAGAAAAAAAAGTGGAACATAAACTTATCCAATAAGTTGGGAAAAAGTCACGAAAATATGAATTAAAAAATCATTTTTGTTGTAAAATTTCAAATATTAAAATGTCAAATCATTTATTAAAATAGGTGTTATTATTATCAATTGTTAACATACATTTAATGAATGTATTAAATCAAACAACTCTATACGTAGATGATGCATAAATTGGTTTTATTTTTCGTGCTGCATAAAAGTGTTGAGATATCAGAATTACTACGTTTAATGCTGATGCGGTGCATTAGACACACGTGTAAAACACTAGCACACACATTCAAATATGTACATATATATGTACGTGCTCATGTGTGTTAGTCTGCAAACACGAATAGTTTGAAATGTTTGCCTTGTGGATGAACTTTCGTCTTTGCGTAGCGGTTTCTTCATACATTTGTGTTTGTGTGTGTTTTTTTATAATGCTTGTATATGTTTGCCATAAACACAATTGTGTATATGTGTTTGCTTATGTTTACAAGAGGGTGACTGGGCCATTTCCGGTGACCTAATGCCTAAACACGCGATATAAACATTCGCAGCACCTTCACCAAACACCCACTAATACGAAGGCACCTTTAACGATCTCATACTACCGCATTATTATAAGGCACAGCTGTTCGTTGAGAGTTCTTTTAGCGTTGTGGATGGCATTTAACGAAGTGAGTAGAAATCTTATTGAGAGAGCAACAAAAGTAATAAAGGCTAACAGAGATAGAGAGTGTGAGAGTGGTCTATTTGAGAGCCATAAAGTGGGAGTGTGGAAAAATTAAATTTTCTTGACTGAGTGTTTGGTGAACTGTAAGTAAATGCCTTAGTTCGTTGTGATGGACTAAATATTAAAAGGAGTATTATATGGTCAGCTATGACATCATGTTGACTTCAAGTTTAAAAAAAGATTTTTTTACCTAATGGCTGTGTGTGTTAGTCCATAAACTAAAAGCTTAGTTTCGCTCTTAATTACGTTTAAGTTTAAATTACATTTAAGTTAAAATGGGCAAAATAGGCATCCGGGCATGCTCACTTCTCATACAACAACCATTTTACGTGAGAACAAAAAACCTATTGAAAAGATTTTAATGAATTGGTAATATGTAAAAGTTTACTATGTAAAAAGCTTGAATTCCATTAAATTTTAGAACATTGCCTTGCCGCAAGCAGACCGTGCCGGGCTCGGTACAGACGATTCATAACATATTTGTGACTCTGATGAAATGAATACATACGATCTAAATTTAAAGCATTACTTTAAAAGATAATTTTCTCATATTTATCTCAAACAATTTTTTTTTTTTTAATGTGGACGAAGTAAATATTTAATATTAGTTACGTGTCAAACATATCACAGAGTTGAAAAATGTTATGGGATAAATCATATATTTTGTAATAGTTACCAAATCATATTGAAAAATTTTAGTAAAGCAATCATATATTTGGTAATACACATACACTGTCGGAAGAAATAAAGTGCAAATCCATTGCACTGAAATTAATTTTAATCTCTTGAATTGTTCTTTATTTCTTCCATTAAAATTTAAAGTTCGGACAACAATTTTGTTGTGCATTTCTTACATAAATAACTCGATATTTTTTAATATTGTCACTTCCTTATGTTGGATGTTATTGGTTTCAAAGTAAATAATAATAAATAAAAAAATAATAAATTTTGAATCATCTATTTTATTAAATGAATACTTTTTTTATAAGACTTTTTCGTACAAGCAAAGGCTTGAATTGTGCGTAATGCGCAGAAAACCATTCATGCAAATTTCACCAAATTTGATATATAAGCATTTGGTGAGACATACATGCACCGGAGAAATCTTGTTATCGGCTTGACATATGAACGGTGCACCTCACATAAAAGCTTAATCTTTGTGCACGAAAATAATTGCTGACACAAGCAAGTACTGGACAAAATGTTCGTTGGGCTTAACAAACAAAAACTTTGAAACGCTGTGGTAAGAAATTTATTCAAGTAAAATTACAAGGCTTGTTATGGAAACTCTTGATGAAACTCTTGAGATAAGCACAGGTAAAAAACTAGTGTGGTACTTGACTATCATTTCTTTTAAAGATAAATCAATTATTCCACACAACACGAATGATTTCTTTTAATTGAGCTACAGGCCGCCTGTAGACTAGAGACATTAAATAAGACCAGCAATTCCCAATTGCATTAGAGTCCATCGAATTGCCCGAATAAGACAAAACTTCTATCCGGAATATATAAAAAAACAGTAGACATATTCACACTTTTAGCGATGCCTATCACAGTGGACTTCTATATTTCAATAATTTTGGATATTACGGCGTAGCTATAACTTTTTCTACACCCACCCACCCGTGACATTTGAGCATTAGAAATATCCTTTACTTTACCCATATAAAATGACTGTTTTGCTAACATAGTTGTGAAGAATTGATCTTCGCCGCATGTTCTGAACATGTAAAGAATCATAACACATACAATAACCCAAAACATTAAAGTGCACAAAGAATCAATTATATCAAATTTCAAACACAATATCGTTTCGATACATACTACTTTGGCAGCAGCCACATTCACATTTACGTTGTGTAGTTACCAAAGTTAAAATTTATTATAACGGTTAACAACCACAATCATATTTCAATAAAAAAAAAGATTAAAAAACTCCTTGCAATTAATTTTATTTCTTACAGAATAGAAAATTTCCCAAATTTTTGCATCGGTCATAATTCAATGAGTTGAATAGTACTGAAAATTTTGTGTTTTTGCCTATTGTACACTAAAACTTAAATTTTGTAACTATAAACATAATGTATTTGAAATTTTTTCTTGAAAATTTCAGCCCTTTTATTTTTTGTTTAAAACGCTTTATTGAAATATTTAAATTGTTTCCTTCAAAATGAAGTTACATTACAGTGATAAAAGTCATCTTTCCATAAGTTACAACAGCAAACTGTTAAAAAATACGCGCTCTCTCTCTCTTTTACGCTTACTACCCATGTAACTCGAATACTGACATTGCGCTCAAGTTAAATTCAACAGCTGTTGCTGCATTTGTCGTTGTGTGGCAACATTTTGGATCATAGTGCGGTGCAAAGCAACACTTGTGGAGCTGTGACTCCGTATACCGCATACAATTGAAAATGTTTGCCTGAGTACAACGAATGAATGTTTTGAGCAGAAGAGTGATATCAAACACTCACAAAGTAGAGCGAAATGACGCTGTCTCTGACTGACTGCTGCTGCTGCTGCTGCTGTTGTTTGTGTTGTTGACTTGTGTTAATGTTTCGCTCGGCCGACAGCAATCAGTTCGTCGTGATCTGTCGATGAGCGTAGATTTGCTAAACGTTTTAGCTGCAAAATATTTCTAACGTGTTTTTGATTTTACTGTAAAATAAAAAAAAAAATTAATTTTGAAATGAATTGAGAATTCCTTTACTGAAATACGTACAATTCGAATTTTCGCGTACAATTGAAGCGTTTAATTGAAAAATTGAATCATTGAATTGAATTGTGAATTGTATTGATTTATAAAAAAAAAAACATAGAAGATTAAAAAAAGATTTAATATTTGTGGTAAATAAAAAAGTGATTTTTTTTTTTGTAAAACAAAAGAAAAAAAACAACAAAATTTTTAATAATAACAAAAAAATTTTTTTAGTAAAAAATTTTAACAAAAATAAATATTTGAAAAAAAGCAAAATTGACGACGGTGCACGACGAAATTTCATTTATTTTGTTATTATTGTTATTGTTTTTTTTTTACTGAGTAACTACCAATGCAAAGCGTAACATTGTTGTGATTTATTGTTGTTGTTGCTGTTGTGGTGGTTTTTAACCACGCTTACATAATGCAAATTCTTGGTGGAAAACTTTTTAGTGGCGGAAATTGTTACACCGCTTGTGTCTTGTTGTTGCTGTTAACTGTTGTTTAGTTTCTATTGTTGTGTTCGCGCGTGTTACTGCAATTATAGCAACAACAATGCATTATTGCAAATGTTGCATTATTTTTATTCTAAAAAAAGTAATTTCTTTAACTTTTGCTAAAATCAGCATTAATTTATGTGAAACTCTTGCTTTAAATAGGTTTTTAGTGGAATATTAAAAAACCTTTTAAAGCAAAAAAAACTTTAAAAGCATTTTCTCAATTTGTAAGAAAGTTGCACTCAAATAAGTCCTGTGTTGTTTGTGTGTTATATGATGCATCAAAATTTGTCAAGAAAGCTATTTGATTGGTTTTCCATAATTGGTGAATAAAATTGTTTACTTCACACGAACAACAAATACTTTAGTAGAAATATCTATTTTAGTATAACAATTTTTGTTTAGTCACTAATGTTCTTTTAAAATATTTATTTAAAGTTCGCAATCACTGTCTCATAAAATAAGTAAACCTGTACTATATTTTGCCCGCTAGTGCCACTCGCATACTTCTGACCATTACGTTCAATTAAATTGTTAAACTGTTCCTTCAAATTGGTTACACGGCGGTCACATGCAACATTTTTTTTTGTTTCGGAAAATGTTTGGAATCATAACCTGATCGAGAAGCAGTAAAATTATAAAATCTATTTTATTAATTGCCAATATTTTTATCTGGGAAATCTAAATATCAGTAGCAATTATATTTTTCGCATATCACTTTCAAAAGCTCTACAGATATTTTTCGTTTTTAGTAAATAAAAATCATGAGTTTGTTATCTACTAAATTAGCCTCAATAAACACGAAATCCTAGACAGCAATTCGCTGCTAATGCTTTTGCACAGTCCAAAAAATATCGTGTATATTTATTTAAATAATTTGGGTTGATTGAGGAAGGTAGTCTTAAGTATTTGTGTTGGCTAACACAGCCGACTAATCAATCAATGCATTATTATTTACAAATATATTTTTATATGTAGCTGCTATTATTTACTTAATTCGTTGTGAACTTAAAAATGTAGTACGTGCTAAGTGCATGTGACTACATGCGCACATTTGTTTAACCAATGAATTAACAATCAACTGTTTGTGTATTTTCTGTTTTTGATTCAATTTAAAACCTAAGCTTTTACTCAACATAAATTAGAAACTCATTGATAGATAACCACCTTAAGATCATTCACTTGGTCACTTAAGTATTTTCGGCAACGATCTTAAAGATTTGACTATAAAATATGTAACTTTTGCTTCTTTATTTATGTCAAACAATTTCAATTTTTCACACATAAGTAAACGTGAAAACACATATTTTCCAAAAAAAAAAAAAACAACGTACTAGAAAGTACTTCACTTAAATCTAAAGCCCTACGTTGTCTTTGAATGCATTCTGGTGACCAATTTCAATTATAATCAACGTAGAATTTTGTGGTGTTTGCAGAAAAATTAAATGTTTTTGTTTTCATATAGAGCAGATTTTGACAGATGCACGAATAAATGAATCGTCTACACCTTTTTATATAACATTTTCCAAGTCTTATGCTCAGTCGCACATATTTTTATGTATTGAAATTGAAAAAAAAGTGCATGTGGTCACATGCATGTACACGATGAAAGTTACACATCAAATTTATTGCTATTTTAAAAAAGGAAATATTTCAATTTGTATGAAATTTATTTTTAATGTGCCATCTTAATGAAACTGTGAAAATATTTTGTTTTGATATCCATATGAATGAATCCTATGATACCTAGATTCAACTGGAAGACAGCCGTAAAAGTGCTTGCCATTGCAAAGTTCACGTTTATGATTACCGTCGATCAATTTTACTTGAAGCATTACAGTTCATTGTGACCTTTTTACTTCTGAAATGCTCACCAGAATAACTAACTTTTGTTTTAGGAAAATTTATCTTTTGGAAATATTCAAATGATTTGGTCCCAAGAAACAAAAAAAAAAAAAATAGAAAAAAAAGGAAATTTTTTGACCGCCTACTGTGAAACAAAAGCTTAAGAAATGAAATATTTCTAAAATCCCATAAAGTGCAGATGAAATCGTAATGTGGCTAATTTGAGCGTTTCTAAAAAGTGTGAGTTATCTTTTTTAATTTCAATTACAAGACATAAATTGTGTAAAGTCTTTATTTATATTTATTGGAAATTAGAGTACATTGTTTTCGGTTTATAATTAAAAATAATGTCGTTCAGTAGCTCAGCAAGCTGTCATTCCTTTAACAAAATTTTAGATAACTTTTTGGCATAATTATGGTGCAAGTAGTGTTATTTGCTCGATGATGTTGTCTTCGGGGTGTTGAACAGTTTAAGTACTATCCGCATTAGCCTTTCTGTTCAAGAAACCCCTTATGAAGTAATCCAATGTTGTTATATTGCGTGATATTGGAGGCAAATTCAAGTCTGTACTTCGAGAAAGTATTCGATTATTAAATTTTTTTTTCAAAAGATCGATTGATTCCGTTGCTGTGTTGTTTTAATTCGTATATTAACTGTATTTTGTAAGCCTTTGGTCTTTGTGTAAAATTTTGAAAAAAAGTTGTTGGCTTGAAGTTTATGTGCTGTGAACGACGTCAAATTGATGTCCTTGACGCTTCAGCAACACTTGTGCTAACAGCTGCAATATTTTCACTTGAACGACCACAGCGATGATAATTCTGTTTCTCTGATCTTGAACTGAACCAGTTTCTTAATATTTATTAAATATATGTTTAATACAACGGCTTGTCGTAGTATTTCATCTTTCAAGCAAATTTTCAAGCAAACTGAAGAGGTTTATTTCCAAGAAAGTTTTAATCAATAAATCTTTGAATATACCATCTCGTTCTTTCAGCGTCACAGAAAGTTTGACAAAATGTTGTTAATAGTTATCACTGCTTCTTTAAAGAAGCTACGCAAAGAATAAACGTACGAAGGTGCTATACGACAATGCCACAGTTGTCAAAGTCATCAAAATTTTTTCATATTTTAATGCTGAAATGTATGTAATGAAAATTTTTGCTGCACAAACTTCTCTTAATTTATTCCTTAAGCTCTTAAATGTGATCGAAAAAGAAATCCTGCGATTTATCATTATTAATTGGCCGCCATTTCCTTTTTTTTCGCAATGATTGAATATGTGTCCCTGTGCAAGTGCAACGTTTACGTTTGCTTACGTTTTCTTTGCGCCCCGTCAGCATATAATATATCGTTAATAACCGTTCGAAAAAGTCATCATCTTCATCATTTTCGAATCCGCAAGGATTGTCGTCGCATTAACAACTCACGTTTTCATTGAGTTTCCGTTTGCTTATTTGTTTTTTTTTTTTCTTTTTTCTTCACTACTTTTTGCTTCCTTCTTCTGCTTTTGACTTTTCAATTATTCTTGTGAGCAACACATTCTTGAGTCGCGTTACGGGTCTTCATCTAACGCTATGATGGTTAACGTCGGTGAGCATTTCAATGCTATTAAAGCGCGTTGCGCTCCCACAACAAAGCACTCTTTTTCTCGTTTGTTTCTTTTTTTTTCATTTCGACTACCTACTTTCTCGCTCTTCAACGGTAATTGATTGTGATTGCTGTGTTGCGCGTCTCCTTGCTCCCAGACAGTGCTGCCGCCAACTTCACAATGATAAATCCTTGTTGATATTGAAAGCAACAGCAGCAGCATCAGCAGCAGCATCAGCCCTCAGAAATATAAGCAGCACTAAAGGAGCAATAAAGAAAATTGAAAAAATAAAAGGAACGAAAACTGAAAAACATCGCAACGCGTTGCTAAAGCAGCCCCTTAAGACGACTTCAAAGGCGGTAGTAGTGCCGTTGTGCCAGTTTTTTCTTCTTTGTTTCGCTCATATTTTTCTTCTTGTTTTCTGTTATTGTGCCATTTATTTGGTCACATTGTCGCACATTTTTTTAAATTAAAAAAAAGAAAAAAAAAACAAAATCGAAATCCTTGAGTATTACAAAAATATTAGCCATTAAATTACAAGCGAAGAAACCCGGTAAAAAACTTACGCCGCCATTTTTTCCAATTTTCTTTCAAAGTATTTGCAATAAAATTTAACGCTGCCGTTATTAAAAATACATTTGTTTGCTTAATTTATTAGTATTATGTGTGCTTTTATTTCTGCCTGTGTGTGTGCGTTTCTACACTTGTGCGTATTGTGTACCTTGTGGGTGAAGAACGGCCTGGGTTGTTTTGGTTTTTTTATTCTGTGGGAGAAAATGCCACCTGCCACCTGCCACCTTGCAATTAACAGCAACTTCCGTTTGACGGGGGTTTAGTTTAAAAAAAACATACAATTTATAAAAAAGCACTGGTCGTCAGCAAAACGAAAATAAAATAGAAATTTCTAAGTTTTTGAAACACAAGTGATACTCCAATGTTGAATCTGAACTGCCAAATTAAAAAAGAATTTTTTTTTTTTCAAATTGAGACGAGTCATCAGCTAATTCTTACGTTCCATGAAAAAACTTAAGTCATATTTCCCTGAACTTGTTTGGAAATTCTTGTGATAATCATTCGTTAATCATTTAATAATAATTTGTAATCTTATAACACTAAAATATTGAAACATTGATTTCTTGTCCCTTAATCCACTGAGCTCTCCTTCGTAGTCAAATTTCTTAAAACTATTCTGCACAAAGAACTAACTCGAAATTTACAGCTTCAAACATGCGCTATGAAAGCCTGAGGCCTAACAATAATTTTTTGGATGCTTAAAATGAGGATAGGTAGTCCCTTCATACCTAAGGCATTCCTGGTGTCTTACTGCCCAAGATTCAGCTAAAATATTCCAATGTACAGCCCCATTAGAAGAAATCCAATTCATGGCCAACTCACGTTCAATTATTCGATTACCAAACGTCTTCTGCAAAAGATTGATTGATTGTATTGCTGCAAGGCATGTTGCACCGTTCTGTTTAAGCCACATATTCTGCTCATCAATATCTTCCAATTGATTCCTTAAAAAGTTTTTAATTATCTCTCGATATCGAGCTCCATTCTTAGTAATGGCATAGTAACTTTGATTTTCGAAAATATATGGGCCAATAACGCCAACACACCGAAATTCACACCATACAGTAACTTTTTTTTTGTTTCATTGAGTTTTCCGACAATTCTCTAGGATTTTCTTCAGCCCCAATGCGACAGTTTCGTTTGTTAACATAACCGCCACTTTGAAATGAGCTATATTTCCTTTAAAAAAACTATCATTTTCTTTTTGTTTTTCTATGGCCTAATTAAGAAATTGTCGAAGTAATGCGTGTTCAGTTGGCTTTAATTCTTGTGGTAACTGTGTTTTGTAAGTCTTGAAGAAAGTTGCTGGTTTGAGGTTTAATGACTATGAACGACGCCGAGTAGATGTCCTTGGCTCTGCAGCAACACTTGTGCTAACAGCTGCAACATTTTCACTTGAATGACCACAACGTTGATAATTCTGCTTCTCTGATCTTGAACTGAACCTGTTTTTTTTTATTTTAAATATATCAATGATAAGTTTAATAGCATTGTTTTTCGGAGAATTTCCTCTATCAAATTTTGAACGAACATTTCTTCCAACTTCTGAATAACTTCCACCATATAAAAAATAAGTTTAAAGAATGAAAATTTCTCGCTCACCCGTGTAGCAATCCATTTTATCTAAGAGGAAGGTATTCACTTCATATCTGAAAAATATCAGTGTAATATAGTAGCTGTAAAAAAATATGGGGGCAAAATTAAAAAGATACATCAAATTTGAACATCCTTTATAATGATCTGCAAATTCGCTGTGAAAATTTTTCTGTTAAAATTCTCAACAAAATACCTAAAATTGGTCGAGCGTTTATAGTTCAAGACTCTTCGTAGTCTATTCTTTAAGTGATAAGAAATTCTATTATACGTCGACATCGCTGATAATGCCTTTTGAAGCAAACGGAAGTACAATATGTTGAACTTTGTTTGGAACTAACTCCAAAACCATGCTGCCGTCCGTATATATCACTGCTTGCTGCCCTTGCTCAGTTTTAATTAATTTCGACTTAAATCAGAAATGTTTTACTGCTGTGCTCTTTCTCTTAATAACTTGAAGAAGATCCAACAATGTAATGTGGTGGCAAATGCCTATATTTTAAGCTATTAAAAACAATAAAACGAGCTTGCCAGTATGGGTTCTAGCACAAATTGGACAAGTCTGAAGCCATTGTGTAAAATGAAAATGCTGATGATCGACATAATCTTTCAGAGCCGAAAAAATCTGTGGAATAAACATACTGGCCTCAGGCGGACTAAAAGATTGATGAATATTTTTAGAAATTGGCGCGCTTTGCTGGAAGCTTATGGAGTTTGCTTGAATTTCTAACAAGTTGCTCATCTTCAAGGTCTCATCTTAGCTAAAAGCCCTGCTTTCTTAGTTCGAGGTTAAGCCTCGTTTAAATTGTTTACCTTAACGCTGTTTAACTTTGCTCAAGACTTAGAAGCGAGAAATTTTTTGAAAAACAATCGCATCCTAGTATAAGTTAAACATTTTAACGCTGCTTGAACGCTCATAATTTGACGTTTAAACTACAATTAAAACAAAAATCTTAAGTGTAAATTATCGACTATGTTCCACTTTATTTCATGTTGCTTCTGAATAGTAAAATGACATAAGTAAAGTCTTTCATTCTATCTCAATTTTCGTTAGATGAAGTCTTATGCGAAATGGCTTGCTTTCACACAAATATCCTAGCCGTAACAGGTTTTTTATTTGTTAAAACGCTGCCTATGTTAGCTTCTGTTACGGCTAAAAAGCTTTCTGTCAACTCCATAAATATAATATTTTATTCAATTTTTGTATTGCGGCTGAAACATTTTTTCCTTAAAGAAAGAAAACTCTACCTACAGAGCAAGCTACCACACCATGTCAAGAAAATTCTATACAAAATATAGTTATACAAAACTTCATTATTTTTGGAGTTACGGGTGGAATATTTTGTGATTATTTTATAAGAAGAATTGTGACTCATAGGTAGAGGCACGTATAATAATTTATTGTACATTTTGCTCAATTGTTTGCATTTACGATAACATTAAAATGACAGAAAAAAATTTTTTATGTCTACTAGTGTTTAATTTTCAATTTGTAATTTGTAAAATCATCTAAATATTACGACTTAACATAAAAGAAAATAATATAATGTTGCTGCCACTGCCGTTGGTGCTGCATTTGTTAAACGATCTTAATGTTGTAAATTAAATCACTAGTAGCCGTTTGTAATAGTGATAGCAGCAGTGCGGGCGACTCATCTGCACTGACGCCATTAATTTTAACTTCCTACTGCCGCCAGGATAATAAACCATTACGCGTTTACGTCATTTCTATATGAACAAAACGTATCCTACCATTGCGTACAAATCACTCTGCTGCTTTACAGTAGTAGTTGGTGTTGTGGTATTTTACGCATTTTAATTTAATGCAAAATTTCTTTTTAATGAATAAACGTTAAAATTAGTGAATTAGCAGTTAAAATTACGACGGCAGCTACAACAACAACAACAACAAAATTACTCATTAAATTCAGCCTGTTAAGTGATGTTATATGTAAACGTCCTTTCGTCGTGCTTCGTTCGTTTATGACTTTGTTGAAAAAAAAAAAAGATAAATAAATTAACAAAACTACAAAAAAATTGTAGTCTACTTCTTGGCGCCTTAATTGTTTACATATAATTGCTTGTAATTACAACAACAGTAAACGTGGAAAACTCATTGTCGGTTAAAAAGTGTTCTTGTTTTCCAAGATGGCTTGTGCCATCGTGTGACGTAATTTATCATTTAATACCGCGTCATGTACATAGTGTCTACAACAAAACAACACAGCAATCAAAAGCGCATTTTGCCCAGCACTTACCTTCACTGCTTGTCATTTTAAACCAAATTGTGTATTTTTGTTTTAGTTAAATCAAATATTATTAGCCCAACAAAATTTTATGCAAATAATCTACGAAATTGAATCGCATCGTCCATCGTAATTAAATGATAGATAGATAAGTGCTTGTGGCATCATCACATGCATACACCAATGGTCAATAGATGGCTTGTTGGTATCCTGTGTTCAACATATGCATTTGCAACAACGAATTTCGCAATATTGAGTAAGGGTAAAAGTGAAATTCAATGTTTAAAAACTTAATTTGCTTATAAAAATATGTTTTTTTATTGAAATGACAATTTATTTTAAATTGTTATTACTAAGATATATAGTTAAGCCATCTTTTAAAAATTATTTATATTATTACATATGTATAAGAAAACTAGCTTATTTTCTTATATCACCAACACAAAAAAAAACAAAGAAAGTTTGTATGAAATGAAATATGTACTTCTTGAAACGTGAAAAAAAAAAATCTTATTGGGTGCATTTTAAAACTGTCTGTGTCTCCTTAAAATTATCAGAAAACGTTACCAAATTTATTTTAGATTATATGCTATGAATTTTTTCCTATAAAATGCGAAGGTGTGTTTTTTTCGTGTGCTTTAATTCCAGTTGGCGTCAGCGGCCACTTATCAATCTTTAAATTACTATCATGCAACCAAAATTAGTTTGATACTGTGACTACCGTAAGTGCTCAGCTACATCAAAACCAAAATATTAATGACTTTTTCGATTTTTTTTTTTGAATTTTTTTTTTTGTGAAAAAAAAAAATCAAATTGTAGACAATCACTTGTCTTTAATTTTTTTTTTGTGCTGAAGTCTACCTTAATTTACATATCGTCTATATAGAACAAAAAGTCACTATCTACATTTTCATGTATCCGAGTAATGAGCTTTTTCTATGTGTTTTATAACTCAAAATTTAATATGCCCAAAACACATCTCTTGAATAAGAAGAGTTGTTCATTATTAGCTAAGAAACTTTAGATTTTTTATGATTTAATGTATATAAAAAGCCCCATATCTCCAAAAGGTGGAAATGTATAATAGTTAGTGAGTCTTTGTTCTATACCGACGATATATATATTTAAAATTTATGTCTGTAGTGATGCTTGGCGGCCATTTATCAAACATTTGATAAAAATTTAAACAATTAAAAGTAATCAAAAGTGACGTCAACTATAAAATCTCAGCTTATATAAAAAACTAAAAGTTAATTTTCAATAAAATAACTTAGCTTTTGTTGAAGGTCATCAATTAGACTTACAATTATAGTTAAACATTCAAATGCAATTATAACTATGCCACCACATCTGTCCAACGTTGCATCGGAAATTAATAAACAGGGGAGGTAGCTTTGTTGAACACGTCGTATAAGTAACAATCAATTTATTTGAGCTTTTGAAAGCAGAAGCGATACAAAGTACCTCCAAATTCTTGAATGATACATAGAACAAATAAAACTTTTCAAAGTTGAAGTTCAGGACTGGATATTAACTGCAAAAAATAAAAAAAATATTTTTTTTTAATTTACTCAAAAATAAAAGTACTTAAAATTTTTAAAAATTCCATTGGAAATATAGCTTTATCTTAAATTCATTAATCATTTCCTGATATAAAATTTGCGAGTCTAAAATTTTGTGAGTAAATTGCTTGTTTTCAAAAGACTATTTCTGCAATTGTGAAATTTTTGTTTGCTTTTAATCATCAGTCCCTTTCAACATAAATATAAAAATATTTCAAATGTTGCTATTTTGTTATATGAATTTAAAATTTTTGTTCATAAATTTTTTATGCGCAGTATGTGTGATTTAACCCTTTGTTTTTTAAACACGTGCTATAAAACAAACTTTTAAGAAACATATTTATTGTATTTGTTTAAAATTCAACTCCCTTACGATAAAGGTAAATGGCAATTTCTTTTATTTTTACAATATTTTGCGCAATATTGGTTTGTTTCCAACGATAAAAAATTTACTTGAAAATGCTCCCTATGCACGTTTGTTTGAATAAATGTATTACGAATTGAATTTTTTAAATTTTTATTTAATTTATACCTTGGAGCTATTCGACAATGGAAACTGTTAAATTTATATTCGCTTTATGTTTTGTTTCAAATACACATTTTCCTACTCGCAATGTATTATTTGTATTATTTTTCAATATTAACTGCTTTAAAATATTCCACACCGTAAATAAATGAAAAAATTACTAAACTTTTCTTTGCTAACAAATCTTAAAAGCTATACAGCAGAAGAAAAAAAAACTGAAATTAGTTGCCTATAAGTCTGCGCATTCTTCTACTGACTAACGTACCGTTTTGCCGCATCCAAATACAGCGAAATCTTTAAATAACATCTGTTGGCAATAGAAGCAAATTGTGATATTGCGTTTATAATGGCAATATATTAAGAACATAATTGCACCTGGCAACCAAGAGCAACAATCTGTTGTAGAAATTTACGTAGCAAAGGTTATATAAATTTTGCATAGACCAAAGGATGTTGAATGTTGCGGCAACAAATAACTGCATGCTTTTAAAAGCATAACATAACATACTATACACACTTTCAATCTCGATAGCTTTAGTGTTTTTTTTTTCTGTACTATAACCTCATCAAACTTTGGCCATAATACGGATGTTTTAACGAGCCTTGATTTATGTTTATTGTGCGCAATAAATGTTTGTCTACCTTAACTTTGGAATTCGTTTTGTAGTTTTTTTCCCACATTCCTCTTCTTAAATGTATACGTCTGAGCGCATTATCCTGCTCATACTTTTCTTAGTTAGTTGATATGATGTGGTAAAAAGGCTCATTTTGATCCTGCCTTTAGCTACTTTAGTTAACGTCATGCTGCCTACTATCAACATCGTGTTGATGTGTGTCAGTTATTCCCATATCCAATATAGGGTCTTTGACTTTCCTATCTTGCTACACCTTGTAGGTAAAAAAAAACTAAAATAAAGTCAGAAACTATTTTTTCACATAAATTCTATTTAACATTCTGTAGACACAACAAAAATTATCTATGATATTTGCCTAAAAATTCCTTTGAAAAAAAAATTTTAAAAACTACAAAAAATGCATAGCGGGTGTGCGATGTGGTCTAGCAGCTATATATTAGAACGTTATTATTTATGTAAATGTGTTTTATAAAAATATTTTATTTAAATTAATGGCTGCAAGCCTTTGTGATTATGGGTGCTGTACTAAAAAAAAATGTTACTTATACGTCATGATAAAATGCAATAAGAGCTTTTTGTAAATACTGAATTGGAGCAAGAATTGGAGCGATTTTTTCATATATTCTTATGCAATTATATTGCAGACTAAGTACTCGGTCTAGCGCTTATATGCTTTAGACTTTTTGCTTGATTTTAAAAGAATTTATAAAAAACCTGGGATTTACTGACTACTGCTTACCTTTTATTTATTAGAAAAATCTATGATTTTGTAGTTCATAATATTAACAAAAGTATGTTTCTCTAAATTAAATACTTAGTTTTTAACGTTAGTTAATGGTATTTAACATGGTTAAGTTTGAATATCTCGTGCTAATAGCGCAAAATCAAGTCAATTTACGAATTCAGCAAATCAAAACCACCATAGAAAAATCTTTGGAATCGAGCAATATCTTTTATTTTGATTTTGCAGGGCAGTAATATAAATTGTTGCTACACATATGACATGTTACTCATAATAACACCAAAATTGAAACAGCTAACTAACAGCTACTAACCAGCAATATCTCCTATATGTAAGTTCTAATCTTCTCAAGCAAACTGTTTCGGCTTAGCTTTTCTTTATCATTTAATATAAACAAATCGCACTCATACGACATGTTTACGAACTTTACACTTTAACTACTCAGTTTCGATATAACGTAACAGTAATATCTCTTTAATATTTTAAGTTATTGAAAGCGCTTAATAAAAATAATAAAGTCTGCTCATAGGTTATAGTGGAATTATAATCAACTTCCAAGTGAGCTTAGATTTTTATGCCTTAAGTTTTTCCCATGCACTCATAGCACCAATTTAGCTTTTCCATAAATAACACTCTTAACTGATTTCGCATAAATAACAATTTGTACAAGGCATATTAGTAACTCAGTGTGGCTACAATATCGCCCTTTTACTATGAACCACACTTAACACACCTAACCGTTTAAACGATGATGCCAACACCTACACAAATGCTGTATTTTGTTCACCATAAACTGAAAATATTTTAAGCAATACCATGAAACGCAACGCAAATAAAGGATTTGTGGAAAAATTTTCTTCTGAACACCACCGTCTTTGTCATCATCACTCTAATCGTTTGTCTTTAATGAAAACTTGTAACTCTTTTGCGGTCCATAGCAAAGTTTACGCTTTTAACATCAAAAGCGTGCGCATTATTAACTCTTGCGAAGATCGTGTGTAGCATGCATGACGTTAAGATTGCATGGCGGGAAAATGTGGGTAACTGCCGATTTAAAGATTCACAGATATGCGTGTGACGACAGCACATCTGAGAAAAATACATACAACTGTCTTTTGGTGAGTAACAAAAGCAACAGCAACATTAATTAATTTGCTGAGCCCAGTGCCAGCGCTCCCAACGATGATGACTTGAACCAGATACGAGCAGTCAGTTAGTCGGTTAGTTCATAATTATTAAATCTCAATTAGATAACCTCAGCTTGGTAGAAGTTGGTACTGGTATCATGTTGTCTGTAATATTCCTTCTGACGTTCAAGTAACTTTTGTGGGCATTTCGAGAGATTGCAAAAGTATTTCGTTTTGCAGTTTTATCTCTTTATTTATATAATATATTAAGGTTCAAGACAGTAGGCTGCTTTGATTAAATCTGTGTTCATATTGCAATACTCGATATATAACTATATAAATGTTACTCATACGTCATGTTGAGAACACTTAGTAAGCAATAAATCAGTTTCAATCTGAAATAGCAATAATTTCTCGGAAGTAATTATATTAATCAACATATCTTTATCGGAATTTTATGGTCATTCACTTGAAAAATTAAAATTCTGTGTTCCATAAAAGCTCTCACCAAATTTTATTCACTTATTCCATTTGTATCTTTTTTTGGTTCAATCCGTCCGTAAGCTATAGACGCGAAAATTTAAAGCTCCCATTAGCTTTATTTTATAGCGATGTTAAAGCAATTCGTTCCACTGTACATTTTCTGATTTAAACAACACATAGTAACCCGCACACATACCACAAGATTAACGGTAGGGAACACGACGTCAAAGTAAATTAGATATATTCTACAGTAACAGCAACAGAGGGTGCCAACAACTGTAATGGAAGAGTACACTGCCCGTACATTTTAATACCCGTAGCGTTTCGCCAACACCAACAACACCAACAATGGCACGCATCATATGCGAAAGTTAATGATATACAAAGTCGTAACACGTACTCAAAGAAAATTTCGCATGACTAGCAAAGATGACGTTGATGTGGTTTTAGGTTGAGGTTGATAATTCCAATGTTGCCGATGACGATGCTGATGTCAATGCTGCGTTGTTGCTATTGTAACTGAAGACATGTATGGATCGGCCGCATAGATGTGTGGCTTTAATGTCGGTTGCTGATAACATTGTTGCGTTGGTGGGCGCCCATAATACGTGGTTATACGAATATTATGGTTTGAGTTTTGAAAATCGGGATAAAGAAGCAAATTTAAAAAGAAAAAAATCTCTTTAAAAAATGAAAATAAAACAAGCGAAATGATTGCATTTTTTCCAAGAAAAAAATCTCATAAAGGAACATATGACATACAATAAAAGTTAGTATAGAACAACCCTTAGGCGCACCCAAATTAGATCATAACCAACCAGGACAGTAGAAAATCCTTAAAATGAAATAAAATAAAAACATAATATCGAAAGCAGAAATAGTGCCATGCGTAAAACAAGAACCAAAATCCTTAACTAGGATAAAATTAAGAAACAGAACCAAAGCTAAAATCAGAGCCAAAAAATTAGTGCAACAGAAAAGTGTGAATATAGAACTGAAACCAAACTAAAAACTAAATAGGTAACAAAATCAGGAACTCGAAACAAAACCAGAACAAAATTCAAACCCGAAACAAAACCAGAGGCCAAAGCTATTCAGCAACATCAGATGGAAAAGCAACAACCAAAGCTCAAACTAAAACCTTAAAATAAACCGCAATAAAAAAATGTTAAGCAAAACATTTCGAAACGTAAACATAATCGGTATCAAAAGCCGATGAAAAAGCAGAAGCAAAAACCAAAATCGATATCATAACGAAAGCCGCAGATAAAATTAGAGGCCGAAAAATATATGAAAACGAAAAACCAAACTCAGGAATCATTACCCAGAGCAAAGCGCAAAACCATTGCGACAACAAAACCAAATTCAAAATTGACACCGAAACCAGAGAGTAAAACTCTAACCAAAAACCAAAACCAAAATCAAAACCAAAAAAAAATAACAACTGAAACAAAACCAAAAACAAAAAACACAAAAGTAAAAAAAAAGCAAAACAACAAAACCAAAAACTGAAACTGAAACATAAGCAAAAAACAAAAACAAACACGAAAACACAGACAAATTTCAAAACAGGACAAAAACTTAATCTAAAACTTATACTCAAAGTCCGACTCCAAAATCAAATCTTTAACTTGGACTCAAACCAAAAAACGAAAAAAATATAAACGGCACTCAAATCGCGGCAAAAACCTCTACTAAATTCAAAATCTGGAATCAAAACCAGTACAAAAACCAACAACGAAAACGAGTCGAATCCCGTACCAAAACTTGAACCAAAGTCAAGAACTCAAGGTAAAAACCAAAACTATGCGTAATACATAAAACTATAAACTTGACAACGTAAGCAAAGCAACGTCAACTTAACAACGTCAGCATAAAACATAAACGTAAAATTGTAAACGTAACTTCAATGCGGATTTTAACTCAAAAAAAAAAAAATTTAAATTTAAACCAAAAGCCAAGTGCAAAATGCTAGGTTTTTGATCTCTGCTGCTCCTCGAAAGATAGCAACAGGATTTTGTTGCATATTTTAATCTTGATTACTTGCGAGAAAATTGCGAAAAGAAATATGAAATGGCCAGTAGCAGCAGCAGTATTTGAAGCTTCAAGTGCAGCTGCTTGGGTGAACCTAATAAATCTGGCAGTTGATGAAAAAAGTTGTTTTATGTTTTCTTAATTTTTCCGCCACGTTTTTTATATTTTGTTGTTTTTTTTTCCGGTTTTTTTTTACCAACGCATCCCTTTCAGCAAAGTTGTAGTTTTATTTGTTTTTCACTTTTCTGCAAAAAAGTAAAGCAAAATCATAAAAAGAGCACAAACTGCTGATAAGGCTGTTTCTACACCAACTTACGAGCAACAACTCCTAAAAGTGTGCTGTGATTTTTTTCTAGTCTTACTTTTACGCCATATTCGCATTATATTTCAACCAATTTAACTGGGCAGGCAGTTATTTTTTTTCGTAACATTTCTATTCCACCACTCACTCAACTTACAGGATGTTTTTGTCTAAGAGAACACTTGCTTGTTTTTGCTTTGTCAATCGGTTTTTTTTATGTTTTTTTGTTGTACGCTTTTCTCCGAAAAGTAATTTCGAAAAAAGTAGAAACAAAAAAAAAATGGAAATTGTATTCCACTCTTTTTCGCTCAGTTTTAGTTAATAAAAAGGAATGCAAAAATTTTCTTATGTGCGCGAATTTTTTCGTTTTCCTTGAAATATTTCGTTTTTTCAGTTAAATGACAATTTTTGCGAAAAAAACTTGGGTTAAAAGTTGGTTTTTTTCGACCATCGGGAATGGCTTTGCCAAGGCAAACCTGGTAGGTTGATTTCAGCAAAGTACATTATTATTTTTCCAGTATATTCCATGCTTTAATCTTATACACTCGACTTTTCTTCAGCCGGCTCTTGCGCTATCAGGTTAATGTTTGATAAATTTTTCGCACATTTAGGATGATTTCTTGTCCATAACTTGACAGATTTTGGTTTTTAAGTGTGCCAACATTTCGAGTTTGTTAATGTCAACACGACTCTTAGTGAAACCTCAAAAAAAAAAAAATTAATCAAATCAGCTGATCTTGACAGTAAATTGACGTCTTCGAAATGCAAGTTGAATTTTTCAATCAAATCCGCTGAAGTTGAGCCGTCCTGCTGAAGCCATATGTCTTCCACATCAATTTCTTTGTTTTCGTGCCAAAAAATATTCAATTATCATGAGCCAATAGTGCTCACCATAGACTGTTTTTCGGCATAGCATGGCTCAATGACGCCGCCGGACCACAGCGCAGCGGAAATGTACTTTTTAGGCGGCATGTAAAGGCCTCTCCTAAATCACATGAGTACTTCGCATATGCGGTCGTTTTCCTTATTAAAATACCCAAAGAGCTGAAAATTCACCAAATCTAAGAAGATTTTCTTCAAAAATTAAGCCCACAATTCGAACACGTTGAGTGGTTGTACAACACATGTGTTGCTGAAAACTAACATTTTAGACCACGTACGCGTTTTATTATAAACAGCTGTATGATTTACAGGGCACCCAATGCAGATACTGAAATTACATCACCTTGTATCTAATTTTTAATATGTTGTATACTGTATCTTATAACTTCTATACTTATGCTGTATGTGGTATATTAAATTTTTTATCTATGCTTGCATACTTTCGTAGATGCAACCGATGATAGAAAACGAGTTAGTTAAAATGAGAAGGAATTGAAGAAAGAAAGAAAAGCGTAAGCCGAAGGTAGTGTTTGGTCACAGCAACAATTTTTACGTCAATTTTCAGTAGGGGAATTACAAAATCTTAAATAAAAGTACTTGTTTGTAAGAAACGTTTACACTGAGAAAACAATTTGTTTGAATATAACAAACTTATATTTCATATAGATCAATTAAATATTTGATTGAGCCAAACATAAAATATTTCAACCAGCACTTACCATTTGATGCAATTACTATTTTATCCAATTACAATATGTTTGACTCAAATAAATATTTGATTGCTCTATATGAAATATACGTTTGTTATATTCAAATTAATCGTTTTCTCAGTGTACATTTGAAACAAAGAAATTAGTCACACAAACAAACGATGTGTATTTACGTGTGGTGATTGCATTTGTAATGGATAATTTTAATATGACCACTGGCAGAATATTCCATAATATTATCACGTAATAGTTAATATTGTAATTGTCGTACATAAAGCTGAAAAATAGTTTGTGATTATCTTGCATAAAAATAGAAATTTATGTATATGCAAATTGTAAGGAACATTTCAATCGTTGCTAATTAAGTACGTAGATTGGAAGAATTAAACGTATTTCACTTGAATACGGCAGCCCTAAGTATAATTACTTGCAGTAAAAAAAGATATGAATAATAAATACATTCTGTTCTTTTATTATTATTATATGCTCGTAATACTTTTATAGTTTCTTGATAGTTATACAAACTTATATAGTTGTTTACTCTAATTTCATTAATATTAATCATCATTTTAACACTTCCGCTTTGTTGTCTTAGCCTGTAACCTAATGCAATGACATGTGACTGTTAGTGTCAACTATTCTTACAATACTTACGAAATGTCTTTCTTCACTGCAACAGAGTTGTTCATATTTCCTTTTAAAGTAATATTATGGAAATAACATGTCAAAAAATTGATTTTATGAAATCACTATTGCATTTCCTTTCACAATTTCTATACCCATCAACAGTAGTGTGGTTCATGTTACAATACAAAAATACAAATTGGATACAGGAGACCGCTGTACATGTTGTCAAAACTTTATCTTATATACAGGAGTTAACTATGCAAAATTTTGGCCTTCTAGTTTAATGTCAAAGCGTTTCTTAATGCCACTGAAATACTTGCACTATAAATAAACCCAGTTGTTGGCGAGTTCAGGAATCAAGGTGGTTGCAGTCGATGTCCTTGTTACCACTTTGATTTCTGATTTGAAACTTCACGAATATATTCTAAGTGTAATTTACTATAAACTAAAGCAAAACAAAAAAATTATGCTATAAAAGTATATATTAGTAAATTGACACATTACTCAAATACCGCCAAAAAAATGAATTTGATTTCTTTGATTTGGAGGTATTAAGAGTTAAATGAGGTTTTTGGTTACCATTTTGGCAGCCATCAGTTCGATTAAAAAATATTATATTTTGACGTTTGAAACCTATGTCATGAAGCTGAAGCTCGACTGCTAATAGTTACATATGTGGCTAATGATTGGCAATGTCTCTAGACCTCTTCTACTGCTTACACTTTTAAAGACCACCCATATCGATACACATATGCAACTACATTTATCAAAATTCAGTTAAAAATGTTTTTAAAAAAAAATGAACTCCTAACCAGTAGCGTACCGAGCGGGTGGCCGAGGGTGCGGTCGCCCCGTGCGCAAGGCTTGGGAGGCGGCAAAATGGTCGTGGAATATCTCATTTTGCTAGGGTTTTTGAAAGTCAGACATGAGGACTTTTTTGTTTAGCGCATTAATGGAAATAAATCGATGTAGTAAATTTGAATGTGTAGGTGTTAGGTGGAAATTTTCAAAGATAAAGTGAAAAATATCTCATTTTGCTGGAGTTTTTGAATGCCAAAATTGAGAAACTTTTTTTTTTGGTGAGTCAAATAAAACGATTTATTAAAAATACGAAAGCTTCTTTCGGTATGGGCGGAAAATAATTTGTTTTTTGGCTCGGGCGCCCGATGTGTACGGTACGCCTCCGCTCCCAACTACTTCTTATATTTCAAAATCTCTTTTAAGTCGTAAAACATTGTCATCTTTGTGATTTCAACATTAGTATGATTTATAGTTTTTTTTATTTTTTAATTATATTCCTGTTCCTTTAAAATGGTTATAATTTTGCGACGAAACATCATTGATGACAATTTGAAATCTCATTTTAAAGAAATAAAATAATAGTATTAAACAATATTATTATTATAAGCTTAAACTTTTGTATCCTGTACGTTATCTCAAAAATAGTCGAAAAAAAAAATTAATTTTAAGTACTTCACCTCAAACATTTATATATCTGACGTAAAGGGCCAATTCTGATTCCAGATTCAGCGTTAAAAATTTCTTAAGAAATGAGCCTCCGCTGCTCAACAACATTCGTCACCTCTAGATTCGTCGACCTGTTGAATACATAATATCTATATAGTTTTTCAATATTATTTACATGTAAAACTAAAAGGCTTTAATGCCACATTTTAAAACAGAGCTGCTGTAGCACGAACTTTTTCCTTCATTTCACAAACTACATTTTTTATTTGTACCAGCACTTTAAAAATAAAAAAAAAAAACAAAAAAAAATTTGAGTTACCCCAATGTATATATTGTTGAAAATAATAATCTTTGCCTCAAGAAAAACTTATTGACTTCATAAATTCCAAAACATTAAATGCTTAGATTTTTATTTGTTGTTTTTATTGACATAATATTAGTTGTGAACTACTCTGGTATGTCAATAAACAGTAGTGGCAAAAAAAAGAAAACAAATAAATAAAAACTTTACATAAATACGAATAATAATATTATAATAACACGTATTTTTAACTACGACTTATATATAACATTATGAAAAGCTTTCATAATTCTTTTGTATATTTTTAAGTGTTCCATGTTATATAGTCGTCTTCGCCTGCGATCTGTTAAGTCCCTATGTTTTTTTTACAAGTAAAATGAGTTTAGAAGCACGAAATTAGATACACATATGTATTCTTATGTATAGTTAATCAAAAATATTTAAAAAATATTTTTTTTAGTTGCAATTCATAACTTAAAGCATGCACCTGCAGTAATATCACCGATTGCTTCATCAGCGTCCCTTTGTAAACCTTACAACAGCAAAAACAGTTTAAATAACAAATGTTACACATACGCAATGTTATACGTACTGTGCTTGCATATTGTTTAGTTTATTAGTTTTAGCTGAAACTTTTAAGAAATCTTCATAACTAACTTTTATGAAGATTTTTAAATACTAACAGAGCAAAGAGTGCGCATAAAAATATTTCTTTTTACAAAATTCTTTCATACTAAGTGAAACTCTTTTATTATTTGTTTCATACACAAGCAACCCTTTAAGTTTGCAAAAGTTCAAATAGCTTAATTAAAACCAAAATATTAATATTTACTAAAGTTAAAAATATAATTTTGATGTATTATTTTGCTTGCTTTTAATGTGAAATTTCATTTAATGCTACACCACTTCATCAGCGGCCTTTTGAAGTTCATAAACACTACAACAGCAAATAGATTTTCATTAAAATAACGTTTTTTTCTTTTAACTAAAATCCTGTAGTACTATTTTGCATTCATGCATATTGAATATAATTTTTTTTTTTTAATTTAAAGCTTACTGCTTCGTAAGTGTTTTTGTTTTTAACTTGTAAACCCTACTACAGCAATGAGAATTCTATGTCAAAAATTTTTGTCTTGTAAAGCTAAAATGCAATATTGGCTGTCGTATTAGTTTGCAACTCTTTTTTTTTAAAGTGTAAAAAAATGCTTTAAATTTGGCTCCCATTTATTTTTATTCACCACTATATATAAAAAACTTCAACTGTCATGCTCTCCAACAAGCATTACACATAAATAAATGATGAGAATCTTCCTATAATAGGCAATAATTTAATTTATTTACATTTATATCAACGCAAGACAGTCATATTTGTATATAGCATACAAATACGTATGTATGTTAAGTATGTTTGTATTATGCTAAAATTGACACAAATATTGAATATTAATGCAATGAAAGATAAACACACATCATTGAATAGATAAGCTTCAGGGTAAAATACTCTCAAATTCTGAATTTAATGCTTTAGTAAGAAATAATATTGAAAATGAAAATACTCATTTATATGCCAATGATGACAATGAAGGATATGCATAGTACATATAATGTTCTGACAGGAAGATGCCTCCTTCGTCTTAATATCATAGATTGTTGTAATTCATTGAAAGCAGATTAATTCTTATAATAAGACTATCCAAATATTTACTATAAATTTTTAAGTGATGTCAATACCTTAGATGCCTTAGTGTCATAATTTGTAAATTTTTCACATTTGCTTTAAAGTTCAACAATGCAAGTAATATTAGCAAATATTTCATATAAGTTATATTGGCTTATCTTTGCGTACTACTGGTTTGTGTTAAATATGGCATGTATTTGTTAATTGCTAATGCAAACATATGTTTATTAAATTATTTTTAATAATTCAAGTCAAAGTACATTTGAAATACATAGCTGAATTCTTTGTTTATTAATTTGCACCTGCAATTCGTATAATTCTTTTTTATAAAGTTTTTGATGATGTAAAATATATATGCTCGCATATACGCTAATTTTTAAGCTCATATGATGTTTATACGATGTATATCGTGTAAAAAGCTATGTAGAAAACATATGTTCTTTAAAAATCAATGTGCGGCCAACAGTCAAACTCAAAATTCTTGGAGCTCACTTAAATATTAAGATGTAAAATATGGTATATGGCTGCTAAGTTACATCGAACTAAATTTATTAAAATAAATAATTATTGAAAATGATAATGAAGTGCATACTGTAAGAATTAAAGGTTACTCTTATGTCATTAACAAAAAAGCTAAGAAATCAAAACTGGCAATTCAATATTTTGTGTACTCCGTTTTATTCCTATGGCTTTAAATAAAACTTAAAATTTTTGTGACAAAAACCGACAACATGCTGTCAGGAATTGATAAGGCAGTAGAGCTTAAAAATTTTTAACTATTAAAAATGTTTATTATTATCTGCAAATGTTTGCTCAAATCCACAACTGCAGCTTATTCTATGATTACAATTTTTGTTTTATGTTGCATTGCAATTGAGCGTTGTTCATATCACTGTGTTATTCAAAACCAACTATTTTTTTTAAATGAATTTTGTTCATAACATTCATCTCAAACTACTTATGACATTTAGAGATATTTTTTCTGTTAAGTGAACATTTATGAAATTTAGATTTCACATAAAATACTCAAAGCATGAAATTGAAGTTAATACAAAACGTCTAGGCAGTTCCATATATAAGATAGAATTTCAAATGCATAAAAAGTTCAATTTATGCTGTATGGTAATTAAGTGTTACTCATACGACATAATGCAAAATGTTTTGTGTGGCACTTAAGTTTATTTTATATAAGCAGCCATTCATTATATTTGTATTTTTAGTAAAATACTCAAAGTTTTAATAACCTAGTATAATATATGGTTCATCAAAAATATCGAACTTGAGATATGAATAGTTAAAGTAATGAAGCTAGCAAATTTATTTTGTATGCTTTTCGTATGACAAAAAATATAAAACTTAAATTTTTATATGACACAAATTTTGGTAAACTAAATTTTTTTGTTGTCATATTTTCTGAATTTCGGAAAAATTTTCAGAAAAATAAAATTTTTTATAAACTCAAAAAAAAAAGAAAATTATTGAGATCCCTTTCAATTTCAATAGTTTTTTCGCAGCCCAAATAAAAAAAAGATACTAAAAATATCTCAATAAAACATGACAAATCGCCTAACTTTTTGCGGCATAATCAATGGATTTGGTTTTCAAATGACCAGATTGGTTCTCAGTTTCCAATTTCACAGTTTAGCTTTATCCTACAGGAAATAAGACTCTGATTTTTCTTATGAATAACCAAACTGAATTCTTATATTTTAAGTTCCAGTTATTTTGTAGATTTGCAGAGATGATACTTACGACATGATTTATGCTAAATTGTTAGCTGGCCAAATCCAATCGACAATTAAAAAATGAGCAAAATCGGCGACCTAAAGGTCAAATTTCTTTCGATTTTGCACAGTTTACCAGCAGTTTGCTATTAATGTGTAGTTTAGAAATAATATTCCTTTATTTGCATTAAACATATCAGCATGTCACACGGCTTACCACAATTTGTAGTTACAATATATGCTATCCAATTAAATGCTACTCATACGACCGGATACCAAATAAATCATATAACTTTTTCCATTTTCATTTAATTATAAACCCGTTTAGTAGTCATAAAATTAAAAATTCAGCCATCAAGATTAAGAACCACCAAACCCATAACATTTGGTCTGTGTAAATTTCTTAAAATTAAAAAGAAATAAAAATAAATAAACCACTTTCCTTCTTTCCTTCAACTGTATGCGAAAGCATAATAATTATTCCACAAAAGTTATATCTTAATGATGCTGAAAATTGTGAGTTGCAGAACCAAAGCAAAGAAAGAATAAGATTGTTACAGTCATAAAAAAAAAAAAATGAAAAAGTAAAGCAAAAGAAAAGCGCTTAAAAACTCTTGCTTGCCTTGCAACGACACCATATATCCCACACTGCCTTTACGAGTACATTGGCTGTCCCATAACTGTCAGAAACTCCCAGCAAACTAAACGGATATGCGGTTGGTGGCGTAGCAACAACACAGCTGACATTATTTAATACAAATTCGTATTGTTGCCAATGTCGAAGAACGACAATGACAATATACCAATGCCAACAGGACGATGGTGAATACAAATAAATACACAGTGACTGACGGCGACGATGACGACGACGATGTAGACGAAATACAAATGAAGCCGCCACTATATATTTGCTACGTTTGCAATCAGTTTAATATTAAATTTTCGCTTTGTCGCTACGCGCTATGGGGATGGAGAGTATTAAATCCCACAGATTCAGCAAAAAATTCAGAGCAGCAGCAACAGCCACTGTAGTTAAATGTAAAACGTGTCCTTTGGTTGTTTTGGACATACATACTGGTTGGTTCTCAATTCACTTGAATTGAGTTTGTAGTGGCCGAAATGCTCGTACAAAGGATACTGGACGAAAAACTATGCTTGTGTGCGTTATAAATTTTAAATGAACTCAATTAAAGCATACAAACACAATCACATTGCTATATTTTGGCTATGGTCAATTCCATGTGTTACTTTTGGTAATAAGCAATAAATAGTTTGCCTCGCAAAATTTCGATATTCTGAAACACTAATGCATTTAGCGTTGCCTACGTTTTAGTGTCCCTCTTGCATTTGATTTTTGTTTCCTTTTATGTTTTATCTTTTTTGAGATGATCCATTTATCGCTTGTCGAATAACAAACAAAAAAAAAAAATATTCATACCATGGCTCAGATATGTATAAACAAATGTAGGCTTCTGTTCTGAGTCGTTTTACCGTACACACTACCTGTGTAAGTCCTTGCCTGGTATTGTGAAAATTTTCATTCACCTTTTCCATACGCATTTCACTGTAAGTTTGCTCTGTTAGCAAGCTAATTGTCAATTTATTTCAAGTGAATTTCCTCATGGAATTGTCCACATACATATAAACATAAATGTATTTTCAATATCACTACTATTACCTTCATACATGCGTCACAGAAGTCAGTGCTCTTGCACCGACAAATTATTGTGTACGCATTATATAAAAGTCAATACTTGCAACCAGCTTCTCAGTAAATGATGATAATGAGACGATTTAAAGACTGCGTCATGCCATTGACCATTATTGCTGCATATAAACTTAAGCTTTAAAGGATTTTAAAATTTATTTTTTACAAACAATTTTTCTGCGTCGGCTTAAAGAAGGCAGCATTGCAGAAAATTAAAAAAGAAATCTTGACTGTATAAAATAAAAAAAAAAGAATTATTTATGCGTCGTTACTATTCACTCGTTATTTGAGATTGATAATTTTGTTAGTAAAATTCTGGAAATTTTGTTGGTCTTATTTTTATGAGGTAACACCACAATGAGCGCGCATCTTAAAGAGAACGCACTCTTTAAAGTGTACACACTATGAAGAGCACTCACTTAAAAAAGAGTATGTGCTTCTAACAGTATTCACTAGTAAGAGTACGCACTTCAAAAAGTAAGCATTTTGAAAAGTACATATGTACATGCTTGTTAGATTACGCATTTTAGAAACAACACTTGAATAAGACCATGAAGAGTACGCACTTCAAAAAGTACGCTCATCCAAGATTACGCATTTTAGAATCAACACTCAAAGAAGACTGAAGAGTTAGCACTTCAAAGAGTACGCACCGGAAATAGTACGCACTTTAAAAAGTAAACACTTCAGAGGTTACGCATTTCAAAACCAATATTTAAAAAATACTATGAAGAAAACACACTACAAAGAGTACGTACTACAAAATGACCGCTTTTCAAAGAGTGCGCATTTTAGAACCAGCAGCTTAACAAGACCGCATTCCTAAAAGTACGAACATGAAACAATTCACAAAACAAAAAACCTGCACTCAATTCGTATGTATTACGTATGCCTTAGAATACTAAAATCCTTGGACTTTAATTTCTACTGCTTAGTAGTAAAAATTAAGTGCATACTCTAATAAGCACACCGAACATTTCACCAAAAAGTACGCAAGCAAAAACTGCTTTGCTATAAATGTTTCTAAAAAAGCAACTGTTATTGCTTGAATTTCATAAAAGTATGTTTTCGATTTTCTGTGGCAACAACTATAAAAAAATTTTCCATATTACGAATATAAAAATAGACACACATTTGTATGCCTTAGAAATTGTTCTTTAAACTCTTACAGTTCTAGTCACCTTTCGCTACTATACTCAATGTGAAATGTCCTTCAGCTACGACCAAATGAACTCAAAGCATTTGATGCATTTGCTTACGCCATGCCTTAGAGTATTAAAGCTGGTGCCACACAGTTGATCACGTTAGTGTCAATGATGTTGATGACATTGCCGTTAATGTGGATAAAGATTTTAATGATGCAAGGCACTACAGTTTACGCCAGCTGTTTTATGTCTATATTCGTAAGCAAAATTTGTAGACATGCCTATAAACGCCCGCAAGTTGGTTTTCCTTTTGTTGTTATTCAAGAGTAGGCACATATTTTGTAGTTTTGTTTATTTGAAAATTTGCAAGTATGTCAGCGTGTTTATGTCTTTCTCTTTCTATCTTGACATAAGCATTCTTCTAAAGTAGCAACTATGAACATCGTTTTGTCGTCATTATTATCCTTTGAGGCCTGAGCCATCAAATAACCAACGCATTGCGCGAATTCTTCTTAAAATGGTTTTTACTCTCTTAAAGGTACGTTCGTAGGATGTAGCGGTTGATGTTGCTTTTAATTTTGTTTTGCTGTGTGCTTTTGCTTTATGTGTATTCCAATGAGTAGGAGTGGCTGTAAGCCCAGTAAAAAGAAAGTTTGTACAAAAAATTGTTGAAAATTGCACAATGAAGCACTTTCAATGTGAGTTTGTCTACGTTTGGTCCTTCGGCCATTTACAAGTTTTAATATATTTGTTAAATGCTATAAGTTGAACTAAAAAAATGTTCATACCTTAAAGCCAAATAGTATCGCAGTAGGGATATCAAGTTTAAACTAAATATAATTTGGATTATGAATTACAATTTACATGCACCACATTTATCAAAATATATTTAAAAACCACCTATGTCAAATGGAAGTTGCCAAAAACACATTCTTATGAATTGACGTACCGCACCACCGCACCGCCCCGCACCACTCTTCCTATTCATTTATATGCTTCAATAGCAATGTTGGCTGCTGCTGACTTTCTAGTTCACTTAATGTGCGAAATTGCATGTGTACTTTGGTGCTGGTTTCGTTGGTGAAAAAAAAAACACCACTCCGACCAACAAGAATTTAGAGCAAGAGGTTTCCAAGGACATCAACTTTATCTTTTTTTAAGACTTTGGGTTACTATCATTATTTTTTATTTGTTTTTTTGCTATTTTGACTTTTTGTTTTTTTTTTTCTTTTTCTTTTTTTTCGCTTAGTCCCTATAGAATTTACAAAACATTGAGATGAAATCAACAACGACTGTTTTATTCCCTGTTGGTTTTCATCGACTGTCTTCCAGTATAGTGAGTTAGTTTAATGCATCGATACAATCCAATTTGTTAAAAATTTTGATATGGTGTGCTCATACGTTTTAAAGCACTCAATAAATTAAAAAGTATTGAAGAAATGCTTTCCTCTGTATTTCTTAATCGCTTAACGAACGAGAATAAGTTATATTTGCGCCCACTTCTGCAAATAAATATTTGTCTTTTATATAGAACCTATCAAGCCTTAGTACTCTTTTCCAGTCATTTTTTCGAAAAGTAACGAGTCAACAGAAACGAGTTAATAAGGAAAGGCTTTTTCGTGGCAAAAATGAAAAGCATCGTTTTGATGAAAACTAAAACGCAACAAAATTAATGTTAACAAAATAAGTTTTTTTTTGTCAGTTTTGCAGCTACTCGCTCGCTATTAGGTAACTAGTTATATTAAAAAAAGCTTAAGTTTGTTGGCAAAAATTAAAGAATTAACGTTATATTTCGTAATAATGAAAGCTTCGATATAAATTAACGTTTTATTATAACTTGTTGTATTATTATTTCAATTAAATTCAGACATTTATCAAAGTATCAAACCATTACTCATGTTGATGTTATTGAAACTCTTTCTCAGTGTAGCAAGTCAAAGAAATTATCTATTTTTATTATAAAGCACACATATTTAATATGGAATATTTTTGCTAAACAGTTTGTACAAAAAAAGAAATTACAAGATAAAAAAAAATTCTGCTACAAAGCTACCGTTTAAAACTAACGAGTGTTTAGACATACATTTTCAAAAGTTAATAAATTTATAATTTCGATTATAACAGAGGAAAGAAAGTAGCGGTTACTCCATAATAAAAGTCTCCATTGCAGAAGTGACTTTTGAACATAACAGATATTTTAAATCATCCAACACAAACATATATTACAATTACTCGCTCAGAATGCAACGAGTAAAACAAAGCAAGTGATGAGAAAATGTTAATATATTGGAGACATTTATCAGTTGCCATTTTAATATTAAATTTTTAGAATAGAAATTTGGAATTTGAATATGTAAATAAAAGTATTCGCTAGAACTCATTTCAAAAGTAACGAATAAAATTAGAAAGTATCGAAAATAAGTATCGAGTAATATTAGCGAGACCCCAGTTACATAGCTTTTGTGAAATAACGATGTACACGCAGATGCGGGCATTTAGGTAACATGTGCGAAATACTTTTATTATTATGATGATGATGTTGATGACGATGATTACGACAATATCGTTGCTGTTGTTGTTGTAGTTGGATTACTTATACAAGTGTTTGCATTTACGGCATTAACGTCGGACAAGCAATTGCAAGTTAAGTCAAGCATACATACGAGCAAAGAAGTCATTTGGGTTGGTTGTTAGTTGTTGTTGCTGGTGTTGATCCTTGAAGTGAGTGGATTTGTCTTCATTTAAGTCGCTCGGTACATGAGCTCATTCATCGTCGTGTGCTATCCATATTTGTGTTTGTGGTAGTATCTTTTGCGTACATATTGCATGTGTGGTTACGTGTCAACAGTGCGCTTCCGCAATTGAACGTATGTCGCACTTTAGTCTTAACTTATAAACAACCACACCCGTTGCCTCCAATCCATACTCCATTTGTATAGCCAAAAACTTAAAACCAAGTCATTTAGTCATCCAACCAACAAACAACGACAAACAAACTTTGGTACAAGAGGATTGCCATCCAACAAGCCAACAAGTAGCACTTGTCGCTTGGTTGCTTCGCTTTATTTTGCCGCCTCTTTACAAGCAGCACAGTTCGTAGCTTTTTTTTTAGCTTTCCATTCCATTGCTGTTGCTCTCGAGTGTGTAATTTGTTGAATGTCGTGTTAATATCCTTTTTTTCCCTAATCGCCTGTTCCGTAGTTGATTATTTTTATTCCCATGTTTTTTTTTTCTTTTATTTCTTCAATTGTTGCTTTTTATTATGTACATATCCTGTGTTGGCTGCTATTCGTTCTCTTCTTTAAAAATCCATTAAACATTTGCCGTAAACGAGCGATTTGTTGAAGAAAAAAACACACGGATTTTGCATATATTAAAAGTAAATTTGCTGATTAAATGAAACAAATAACAAAGGGAAATTAAAATTCCCCAAATGATTTTAATATTTCAAAGATTTTTGCTTTATAATTGAGCGCATTTAAGATTTGTAATTTCACATAAAATTTCATGGGTTTGTGATAGCGAGGGAAGGTCGTTGTAGCACGAATAACTTTATAATATTTGAAAATAATGCAATTAGTATATTCTACTGCAAAGCTGAATATTAAGTTAACTAAGAAGGCGGTACAAAATTAACATAATGAGCCGTTACAACAAGATTTTTCTGTTTATGCAGCAAGAAGGCGTTTGCTGGAACCTAAAGTTTTCGGTTATGTAGCAGTACGAAAACTATTGCTTCGACCCGCCAGTAAAATTAACCGTTTAAAATGGGCTAAAAGGCATCAATCTTGAACAGAAAAATACTTCATGGAGTTCTTTGAACTGACGAGTCTTTGGGTCACAGAGGCGAAGAAATGCAAAGCTGGAGAAGAAACGCTGGCAGATTATGTAGTAGGCTTTGATTATATAGAGCAAATTGTTGAATTGCTGGAACTCCAAAGGACAAGATACAATAAAAAATTGATTTCAAGAATGCATCGATTCGATATCGAAAACACCTAGTCACTTCTCATTAGCACAACCCTTGTATACTAGTTTAACCAGGGTTGACAAGCTCGGAATTTCGTGTCAAAGCCGATCCCTGGTAGGAATTTTAAAAATTCCGAATTAGTCGGGATTTTTGTGATAGGTTATTAAGTTTTTCCCACACCAAAATTTATATTTTTTATTAAATTTTATTAAATTTTATGAATTATTTTTTTAATATTCCTGACCAAAAAAAAGCTCTTTTACAAAGATAAAACTTAATTTTTTACTATTTGAGGGAAAAATATTTTTTTTTTGTTTTTCAGTTCAAGAATTGCTTGTGTTCTACTGGGCAACCCTGAGTGTAATTTATTACAAAATGTAAGAATATTTTTCAATATTATTCGATATGCATTATTTAAATCTTGGCTTAACCTTAAGTAACACAAAATATTAATAGCTTAAATTTAATCATTCAAATCGTAATCATTTATCGATGTTTTATTGTAATTTAATAGTTTGTATCAAGATGAAGTTTCATGCCATATATGTTATCTACTTGGCGCCCGTTGAATATTTCTTTTAAAGTTTTGTTGTAATTATTTGTGATGTGTAGAGGAGACTTGCAGGATAATTTAGCTTCATGGTCCGCAAATTCATTACTTGATATTCCAGCATGTCCTGGTAGACAAGCAAAAGCTTTGGAAAGAATTCAATGAGTTTGCTCCTAATGTTGTTTGGGAAGAAGTGATTCATATCTGTGTTTATTTTTGATTTTAGTGCTGCTAGAGAGTCTGTGCATATTGCAAATTTGCCAGATTTGGATATTGCATAATTGATAGCTGCCAAAATTGCAAAGATTTCTGCAGGAAAACCCGAGCTGTTAAGTGGGAGAATTACCGATTTTATGACCTTATTACTAGTAGTGACGCTATAGGCACATAAGTCGTTAGTTTTGGAGCCGTCGGCGTATAGAAAGTTGTGGATTAATATAGAATTTAAGTTCAAGAAAAAAAGCTTGGTGTTATTTTTTTGAGGTAATGAACTTTTCGAATATATGTAGAGAGATATTTATTGTGGTAGTTGAGTTTTTAGTAAAAGATGTTGTTATTGGATTAAATGAGATTTGAAGCGAAGTGCATAGTGTAATAGATCTATTTATTATTGGAGGTATTTTTTGGTGTTTTTTTTATTGCTACAATTGTTTGTTTGACTAATGCTGCTAATGAAGTGTCTTTAGGTACTTAATAAAGTACTATACCATAAAGCTCTATCACATGTTGCAAGCAGCGCTTAGAAATCGACCGAATCGTTTGATTCCAAACCCACTGGGGGTCGATTTCAAAAGTAAGATTTTCAGTCAAATTTTGTAAAATTCTGAACTAAGTCTTTTTATATAGGGTGTTTCATTTAGAGCTGCTATTTTCAAAAATAAAAAATAGTATAAGAGAACAAAAATTAAAAAAAAATTTAAAAAAAATAAAAAAAAAATCAAAAAAAAAAATTAAAAAAAATTAAAAAAAAATTAAAAAAAAAAATAAAACAAAAATTTTAAAAAAATTTTAAAAAAATTTAAAAAAAAAGTTTTAAAAAAAAATTAAAAAAAAACATAAAAAAATTTAAAAACAAAAACTTAATAAAAAAAAAATTAAAAAGTATTAAAAAAAAACTAGAACTACTAAAACAAAAATTCAATTTCATCAATTATTTTTTAAATGAGCTTCCAATTGTTCAATTATTGCTGGCTTATCCATGTAGACTTTAAGATTTATGTAGCCCGATAAGAAAAATTCTAGAGACGTGATATCACATGATCTAAGCGGGAGCAAATCATTTGAATTTCGAGTGAATTTTAAGTTGAAATTTTAGTCAATTTAGTAAAGTTACACAACTTGCAATAGTTATTATGATATTAAACGTTCCATGTTGATTTGCCAGACCATACTGAACAGAAATACCATTACTGTCATAACATCTCCGTCGTTTCTCTAAATGAATCACCCTATTCTTTTTAATTCGTCTAAAAGTTTCTATTAAACGAGTATGTTTAAATTTCACATCTTGCAGTAATTCTGATAATTGACTTGTTCCGGAAATACGTTAGATATGATATTTTTTAAATACTTATAATAGTAACGACACAAAAAATTTAGTTAACCATAAATCTTTTTAAAAGCTTTTGCAGTTACTTTTAAGTAAGTAAATACATATCTGTGGCGAATTGCAATAACCAGTTAACTAACACGAATATGATTTCGGGATATTCAAGTTTAAATTTTTGAGAGAAAAAATTCTATATTGAACAGATAAATTAATTTTATTGACAAAATAAATCGTAATCAGCTTGACTAGTAGACTGCATGAAAAAAAAATGTTTGTACAGAAATTACACTTAATTGTTTATTGCGAAACTCTCGTCAGTTAACTGGTTTTAGCACATTTCTATTTTTTGGTTTCTAACCTCCAGAAGGATATCGGAAAAGAAGCTGAACCTGTACCATCTACATCATCAACATCTGGTATACCAAAAAAAAAAAAAAAAGATCAAAAAAAGCTGCGTAAGATGCTAAGCTTGTCAGCACCATCTGATATTGTACCACCGAGGCATAACTCGATCATACTATTTTGTTAATCACTAAAATCATTTAAAATTTTATATGTTATGCATTTGTTTCATCTAAATTGCATTACCTTGCATAAAAAAAATTTTTTTCCTGCATCATAATTTTATTAATTTGATAGAATTTTTACCTTTTAATATCAAATTAATCAATAACAAAAGCAGTCAACTGGTTATAACTCAATTATTTGACACTTAACTGGTTTTTTACAAAATATTTTCAGTTAACTGATTCGGTTTTTTTGAGATTACACTCATATAGTCGTTATTTTTCGCTATGAATCAGAAAACAATATAAACGTAATTTATGCATAAATTTTAGTGAAAAAAAAAGAAAAAAAAAATATTTATAATAAAAATTGGAAAAAAAAGTAAAAGTGTAATAATACAATCTGTCAAATTTGTAATGGTTTAAATACCTGTAAATGCTTTTATGTTTTTTAAGCAAAACGTGTAACGATGTTTTCTGCCGGGGTATACACCAGTCGGTGTCCAGGATCATTCTACCTATATGGGGTCGTTACAAAAAATTTATTAGTCATAGTTTTTCGATTAGAAATTTTTATTTTATTTATTTTTGAATAACTTAAGTATAAACTTAATTATAAATTACAATTTTTCTTTGAATTTAAGATAATTGTTCTGCTCAATAAGTTTGAGCTCGAGGCTTGATCTCAAAAGTTTGAGAGTTAAGTTGAGGTTCGAAGACGCGTAGCCTGTATTAATGTAGAGGATCGAAATCGCTACTAACCATTAATAAAGGTGAAAATACGATGAGAGTCTCGACAAGTTTGAGAGTCAAGTTGGGTTCCAACACGCGTGGCCTGTATTAATGTAGAGGATCGAAATCGCTACTAACCATTAATAAAGGTGAAAATACGATGAGAGTCTCGACAAGTTTGAGAGTCAAGTTGGGTTCGAAGACGCGTGGCCTGTATTAATGTAGAGGATCGAAATCGCTGGTTGCGATGATTTGTAGCTTCGTGTTTGATCATACTTCCCATCGTGTTGTTTGATGTTGCAGTCGCTTATGTTGTGGTTGATTGTTGTTTTATAGGGGCTCGATATAAAGCTTAGCCTAAAATAATGTTAGTAAAAATAAGTAAAAATAACAATTTTTATGTGGGGCGATTTTTATAAAAAAAAATCGTCGTCACAAACGTTTATAATGCGTTTATTATAAGTCTCCATGCAATCTATCAATTATGGAATTACAAAATCTTTTGCCTATATTTGACCTTGGTAACAAAAAAATAATGCAAAAGCAAAGGCACATGCTTGCAAAGATTTTTTAAAAATGAAAAGTTACAAGTTACTGTCTCATTCGCTGTTTGTTGCTAAATTTTTTAAGTTTCGAAATTTAAAAAAATAAATAATAAAAAAAACCAAACCTCATTAACATTCTTTTTTTTCCATTAAATTTAGCTAATGTCTAATTACTTTTTAATGCTTTAAACAAATTTTTTTAATTTGGTAATCAATTTGCGATTTGTATGGTATAAAATTTTTTAAAGTTTTTGTATTTTTTGTATTGCAAAAAAATATGCACGCGCATGATTGCATTAAATTTCCGAATTGCGCTAATTTTATTGAATTTTTAGGCATTTTTAGTTTTATTTTGACTTTAATGTTAAGTCAACATTTACATACAGAACAATATGAAATAAATATTTATTGAAGCCGCCAATAATTCATACTTCGTCAACATTTATTTCTTGTTGACACCTTTTTTTTATACCGTACACAAAGGGTAGATTCACTTTTTCATTCCGTTTGTAACGCATAGAAGAGGGTGCGGCAGGTATAGAAAAGTGTATATATTCTTGATCAGTGACACCAGCTGAGTTCATATGGCTATGTCCGTCTCTCTGTCTGTGTGTGTCTGTCTATCTGTTAAAATCACGTTTACGGAAAAACAAAGCAACCTAATTCAATGAAATTTGGCACACAGGTCACACTTGCTTAAAAGCTACTAGCATATAAAATTGGGCGAAATCGGTTCAGGGACACGCCTACCATACTCTACGTAAACGAATCCCAGCCCGATTTTGATGAAACTTCCTGAACATGAGAACAAAGCTAAGATTTCTCTAGGTTTTGAATTTGCAGAGGCTCTGAAAGAAGCGTGGCACTGCCATAATTTTTGACTTTTACTACTTCATAACTCGTAAGCTGTGCAAGATATTGGGATGAAATTTAATACACGGATATATTTTAAATTGTGCTTAAAGAGGGCGGAATTGGAGAAGTTGGCGCGACACTTTTTTAACAATTGAAAAGTTTGATTTCGTACACCTGAAAATTGGCACATACGATTTCCATTAAAATTTTAGCTACGTCAGTATACTGGAAAAACGCGTTGAAGGGCGTGGTAGAGCCTACAATATTTATAAACGTTATAATAAGAGAACTAACAACGTAATCGTTAGGAAATTTAATATGGAAGATATACGTGCTTATGCGATGGGCGTGGTAGCTCCCATATAAGCAAAAACGTGCTTTTTGAGTAATCGTCATAAAATTTTAAGTATACATCTCAGCTTTAAAACTAAAAGTATTTCGACGTGATTGCATTAATGGGCGTGGCTCGTCCCATATTAACATTGAATTGTAAGCGCTATTTTCATTGAAATATTGCAGCAATTGTTATGAAGTTTTGTGTAAGTGGATTACTTTCTATATAGTGTGTCTTAGTCAAAAGCGTACGAAATTGCGTCAGTGGGCGTGGCACCTCTCATGCAAGTAAAATTTGCTAAGTGGCATATCTATTGAAATATGTGAGCAATTATACTGAATATTGGTGTCAGAGGTTTGTCTATGAAAATCTATTTCTGGATAAAAATTGGACTTGATTGTACCAGTGTGTGTGTCGCCGCCCTAAACGTTATGACTAATTACGGCGCACATATATCATTCATTCAGTCATTCACGAATATAATTTTTGATCCCAAAAGTAGGCGGAATCGGAGAGGTGGGCGAGTCATATTTTGTGTGTTTCATTTCTATTCTATTTTTTTTAGAAATGTTTTATATTCTTTTAACTTTTTCAACCTTTTTTCAACTTTTTCCAATATACCCCATAGGTTTTTCTCCACTTTTTTTAAACCTCATTCAAATTTATTCGACATTTTCTTTAATTTTTCGACTTTTTCAGCATTTGCTATTTAATATTCGACTTTTTCAATTACCTATGTATATCTTTCTGCAATGGTTTCCATATTTTTTAGACTTTTTCAGTTATTTTCAACACTTTTCGAACTTTCTGAACCTTTTTACATTATATTCGATTTATTTAACCTGTACAACATTTTCAACGGATTTTTAATAATTATTTAGAAAATACCTTCAACGCAGTGTAGGGTTTGTAAGTTTCGACCAAACCGAATATAACACATGAACATTAAAGCGCATTATTGGCAAAACATTGCGTTTAATTTGGTATTTTTTTGATCAAATGTCTTACGTTTTTTATGTCAACTTTTATGTGTTTCAATAAAAATAAAAGTGCTGCTCTTGTTTGTCAAATAAAAATTCCACGAAATTAGAATCTATTTGTTGATTGTTTTTTTTTTTTAATTTTCCAATGAATCAAAGAGTTGTCTTATGCGAGTTCTGAGTAATTCTTTATTGCTTCATGTTTAGCGCACCTGTGCTAAAAAAATGTTTTGTTTATTTACATTTAGCGTACAGTGAAGTTTTGTTAATTTGGATGTCAATTGAAACTTAAGTTGACTTAGAAAAAAAAGTCTTAGAAATTCCTTAATTTCTGACTTTTTCTGAAAGTTGAAAAATCGTCGTAGAAATGCTTAGACTGTTGATATTAAATAGATGGCGCTTGATAAGTTAAATAATAAAATCAGAGCAGAAGATAAAAATTAAAAAAAATTCTAACAAGACAAATAAAAATACACTTCTTTATAACTTTATTGCCCTAACACAACAAGCAAAGCCCGGCTACATACTGTTTCATGTGCCGAAAAATCATTAAATTTAGGTCTAAAATTTGAAAGGCACAAAAACGCTGATGTTTTATCTTAAAGTAATAATCATATAATTACAAAAAACTTTACAAATTAATCACCACAATTTCAACCTGTACCCATATAGGTAAACAAAAACTGTGATAATATCAAAAATAAATAAATAAAGACAAAAAAAAAATCACGTGAAGTGGCAATTATTTCGTAAGCAATTTAACGGCAATACATTCACTTTAAAAAAAAGCCATCGGCAAAAAATTGCTTATTTTCATAAAAAATTAAACTAAATAAATACGACTTCATCAGCGAAGTGCAGAATTTTTCAGTCAACATTAGGGAAAAAACTTTACCTTAGCAAAAAAGAAAAGATTTAAAGAGGACGACCGAAAAAAAAAACTCAATAAGAAAACTTAAGGCATAAAAAACTCACTTTCAGTTCGTTACTGTCAAAATAATCATCATAATAAAAAGATTTAAAAGTTTTAAGCGCATTTTTTTTTGTGTCGACTTGTCTTCTGTCTATTACGACGAATAAATATAGCGTATACATTTTTAGGCTTCTTTTATTTTCTTCTCTCATTTTATGACTTTTTCTTCGTGAACAGCTTTTTCTTGTCAGACCTGTAAAAATATGATGTTTTATACATAGTTTTAAAGTTATTTTTTGACATTAAGAAAAATTGGAATAAAGTTATAGTAAAATAAATTTTATTAAAACTAAAGATATATGCAGTTGATTTAAAGTCGTTTCAATTTATTGATCAGAAAAAAATTACGAAACCGAAAATAGCAATCTTTTCATAAAGAAAATCAGAACATAGTTTTAATAACCGTTACATAACACTCAGTAAGTCCTTACTCTGTAAAATTTACAAGTTTGCTTTATTTTGTGTTTTATATGAATGTGTTGCGAACCATAGAAAAATTCAACATAATCCACTGCAAAAGTCTCCGTCTTTTGCAAATTTTTGTAATATGTTTAGTCATTTATTAAAGTGATGTACTCTTTGACAGCACTGCTCAGCAAAAAAAAAATTACATTGTCTCACCTTTGGCTTCAAATTTGTGAGCGAACTCGTTCACACGATATCAATGGGATTATAAATGAAATCAATCAAGAATTATCTGTAAACAAGTGCTTCCTCTTGCAGCTCTGTTTATTTGTTTGTTTGTCTGTCAAAAACTTGTGGTAATTTTGTGCACATTATGTCGTATGTTGTTTGCGCAAATATTTTGCGCTTATTAAAAAATGAAAAAATTTTACGGAAAATATAACAAATCATAAGTGCTACTGAAGAAGTAGAAAATAGTAAAGTAACGGAGAAAATAAAAGATATCAAACTAAATTAAAGGATGAAAAGTTAAACAGCAACACCTGCTGTACTTAATGAAAAGTCGACAAACGTGCAAGCAAGTTTCCATCCTTAACAGCGAAACTAAACTGAACTTTATTTTTATGCATTTTTAAGGACTTTTTTTCTAACTACTTTTAAAAGATACATTGTTAAGTGTTGCAGCAACTTGGAAAAGTCTTAAGTTTGTTTTGCAGTTGTTGCAAAAATTAAAAGAAATTAAACTGAATTTGGCTTTAAAATGTGTGAAAAAAGTTTTCAAAGAGAATATATGCATTTAACAAATTATATGTGAGCATAATTTATTTCATTAATTTTAGCTAGAACTCTTTGGAACTTAATAAAATATCAATTTTTATTTAGTGCGTACTTTTTGGGCGCATACTCTTTGAACTGGTACTTTTTAGGTGTGTAGATTTTGGGTGCGTACTCTTTGGATGCCTTCTCTTTCTTGAAGAGTGCGTAGTCTATGGGTGCGTATTCTTTGGGTGCATACCCTTTGGGTGCATACTCTTTGGGTGCGTACTCTTTGGGTGCGTGATCTTTGAATGGCTACTCTTTGAGTGTGTAGTTTTCGGGCGCGTACTCTTTGAACTGGTACTTTTTAAGTGTATAATTTTTGAGTGCGTACTTTTTGGGTACGTCTTCTTTCGGTGCGTCTTCTTTGAGTGCGCATGCTTTGGGTGCATACTATTTGGGTGCGTGCTTTGTGGGTGCGGACGCTTTGGATGGCAATTCTTTGGATGCGTATTCTTTGCATGGCTACTCTTTGAGTTTATAGTTTTTGGGCTTGTACTCTTTGGGTGCGTATTCTTTGGGTGCGCCCTTTTTAGATGTGTACTGTTTGGGTATGTACTCTTTTGGTGCGTACTCTTTGGGTGCATTCTCTTTTGGTGCGTACTCTTTGGGTTCGTACGCTTTGGATGAATATTCTTTGAATGCGTCCTCTTTGAATAGGTACTCTTTGAGTGTATAGTATTTGGGCTTGTACTCTTTGGGTGCGCAGTTTTTTGCGTGCGCACTCTTTGAGTGCATACTATTTGGTTTAGTAGTCTTTTAATATATACTCTTTGGGTGCGTTTTCTAAGGATGCATTCTCTTTGGGTGCGGACTCTTTAGGTGTATATTCCTTTGGTGCGTGCTCTTTGAATGGATACTCTTTTGGTGAATACTCTTCGGCCGCGTACTTTTTAAGTACGTACTCATTAAATCGGTAGTCTTTTGCTGCGTACTCTTTGAGTGCGCACTTTCTTAGGTAGACATGCTTTGGCCGTATAACTGTTTTATGCGTTTTCTTTGGGTGCGTACTCTTAAGGTATGTTAAATTTTTTTTTCAAATAACTTATTTGTGACGACATAAATTTCACGACCAAAAGTATGATGAAATGGCAAATTTGCAATGGCAAAAGTTTTAACATTAATTTTCAATATAATTTTATAAGACCTACTGTAAGACCACTAGAATTTCTTTTGGATGAACTATATAAAATGCATGCAGAACATCGAAACACATTATTGCCTATGCATAGTGTAAGACTGATGCCTTTCTCACTTCATGCTTGCGCAGTTTGTCACTTGCGATTTCTAGTCATTTTTCTTTCCCTCAATATAAAATAAATCTTCGTAAGCTGACAGGAAGGTTTTACATTTAGGTATATAAATAGCTACCGTGGGTAGCCAAACTGGCTTTGTATATTTTATTTTTTTCATTTAAGTCGATCGTTGCATTGAAAAAGTTACTGCCGCGCACTTTAGAGCTGTGTAGCATGTTTAAGAAGGCGGCAATATTACGATTATATGAAATACATGAAAAACGGATAGTGAACTATACTAATAAAGATTACGCGTATAAATATAGTTACTAAATTGCTGAAAAATTGAGTTTAGGAGTGAACTGCATAAATTTTAAGGTAGGAGTAAATTGTTGTCATGCAGCGCGTCGCTTGGATTACAATGGAAAACTCTGATATGACGCATATATTGCAAAAGAATATCCATCTGTTTAATGCATATAGTTTCTGAAAAGTTCTGGAAAAAAAAATTAAATCAATGAATCAAAACAAAAGTTAAAATGTTAAGGCTAATTTAATGCTGTGAGTGCATACCCTTTGAATGAGTATACTTTTACTCTTCACACCGAAAACACACTTTTCCATTATTTTTATTCGTTGTCTAGCTTTTTTAATTTGAATTTCTACCATAACTCTGTCTAACTAAACCAAAAAATTCCGATTTCGATCACTGCAAAGCTTTAAATTTATTGCAAAAAAGTATTGAATCTATGCGCTCGTTTATGGGTTTAATCAAAACAACAACCAACTTTTATAACTTCATAATGTTTTAAGTTCATGCTGCTACTTTGCCTTTGTGTCTTATGTCGTAATAAGAGCATATAAATTCACAACATTACTCTTTGGTTGTTTTGTTTTTGCGCTCTGACTTTTTCAATTTAATCAATATTTTATAACTCAAATAAAGTCATCACTCGAGTAGTAAAACGTTTCGATTGTTTACGAATTGTTCAATAAAAATAAAATGAACGTTACCATACTATACCGAATTGTACCCAAAAAATGTACGTGTATTTTATATTTTCTATTACGGACCGTTGTGTTCTTGGATTATTCTTGCGCAACGAAAAAAAAGACTTCAATTAAAAGCGATAACAATATACTGCAAGGCAATAGTAGGAGTAACAGCAATAGCTATAAAATTACAAAAAAGAAATCGTTACGAGAATCTTTAAGCGATAACAATAATTCGCGTAATATTGCTTACCTAAAAATGAAGTCGGTCGGTAGATGAACTTTGCAAAATACAATAGAAAAAAAAGGTTTTATAATCCTTTCCAGCAGTTGGGTGACTATCAGACCTAAAATAGTACGTGTATAAAATAAATGTTTAAAAATACATGCAACTCTTTGTTTTGTTCTTTTGTTCCTTATGTTGCCAACGGTTTAATGTTGTAGGTGGTTGACGACGTTATACTCAAACCAACTTTAATAATAATAGATTTTTGCATTGTTTTAAGATAGGCATTAGTGTAACTACGGAAATAGCTGGGCAATTCCACATGTGACTTACGCTTATTTCAGTTACATCAGCTTAATTTTTAGCCAGCCACATGTTAATCTGTGGTATCATTTTAATAAATAATCTAATGAAGGACTTTTATAGTAATGTGAGCTTTAAGTAACATCCACGCGAATCGATCTAAAATTTACCCAGTGATATTAAGTTGAGCATACATTAAACTCCTTTATGTAAAAACTTAATAAATAAAAATGTGTATTTATTTCACATTTTTTATGATATCAGTTGTGAGCGTAAGATTATCTTTTCATAGAAATTCTTCAATGTTTTATTTAAAGTCTTGATTGCGTTTAGCTCGAGTTCGATGCATATTATTGTCCCAAGTTCATTATAACTTTATTGACACATGATTACATTACAAAAATTTCATATTTGATAAATGGCCGCTAGCAACTATGTTAAACTTGGGTGTAATTTTTTGTTGTTGATGTACTTAGTTCCTGAAGTATATACTGTCGTATGAGTAACATTGAACTAGCATATGAATCTATTGATGGCTGTAAGCAATGTTTACCAAGTTTGTTGCAATTTATTGCCAACATTTCTTGTTTACCGAAAATATAATAATGGCTACGGCGATTATTCTCCTATCTCAATTCAATTCATAAAAAGTCCAAATCCCATTCATTCAGTTTTTTGTCTAACCTTCGAGCAATTTGTGAACAAGGCCTTTGAAATTTTCAAACTTTCGATTCAAATTTTTTTGATGGAGTTCGATCTGTTTCGATGTTACTTATTGCTGAAATGTCATAAAGTTTTTTTTGTCGATATATAATTGCTCTGTAAAAAACTTTAATATTCTATAAGGCTGATTAAAATAATGCTATTTTCATTGGTGTTTGAATAGTTGTATTAGTTGTAGTTCAAAAATGCTCGTAAATAAATATTGCCTTTAAAAAAAAAATTATTTTCATTCATAAAAATAATGCTACTGAATTGACTTATAACTTGCCATAAGCTTGCCTGTATATATATTCTTGAAAGTGTTAGGTATTACTATTTAGAGTTCGATGAAAACTATTTTCGCCGTGTGATTGCCGTACAGAAATTCCAGTTTTCTTAATGGCCGCCAAATATAAATAAAATTGGCACATTTTACTTAATGTAGCTGTTTTCTTATATTATTTTAGAAAACAACATAACCTATCTTATAAGTAACATTGAATTTGCTTACAAACACTTTCATATCTTCGCGACTTCAAACACTGATATCTCAGGTTCGATACTACTTATAGCCGAATTTTAATTGAGATGCACTTGACATTTGATTGCGGCGAGAAAGGTTTTTATTTGAGAGATGGCCGCGAAAAACAAATATTGCTCAATTGCTTTAAAAATTAACGTCTTTTTAAAATTTCTAAGCCTTTTGCATGATATTGCCCTCAACAGTAAAATGGATGGTACTAGCAAATGTTATTTGAATTCCAAATGCAATGGCAACGTTTTATCAAGCAATTTTATTTCTTTGTTACTGACGTTGCTTCTGCTACTGCCATACTGTTTAAACTGTTAAAAATCCTTGATAGGATGATATACGACACGAGTTTATTTGCAAACTAAAATTGCAACATAATGCAATACTCTTTTTTTCGCCTTGATGTCTTCTTTTATTTTATACTTTTTTAGCACAAATTTATCTAGAATAGACACTGTTGTTTATTCTGCTGCTGATAATAATAATGTTGTTGTTGTTGCTGTCGTTGTTTTGGCTGTAGCTGCTCCTACGGTTTTTTTCTTTTGGTTATTTTGCAGCAACACCTGTTTTCTTACGTGTTATATCCTTTTGACTTTCCATGTAGTTTTGTCAAGAAAATCTCAGCTGTGTGTGTTACTGCAGCAGCTGTCGTCGTCATCGCCAACTCTTTGGTATTGCTGCAACAAATTTTGTTGCAAGTTTTTGTATTGTTGTTAGTTCCCACTCAAGTTTTTTCATTATCTGCTGTTTTTGCTTTTAACAAGTTTTCTGTTTTTTTTTTCAGGATTGATTTCTTGCGTAGGAATTTCGAGATAGGGTTTTTCATTAACTTTCATTCAAAAAATTTTCTATGCGGTTTTTCCAATTGCTATATTTTTCCCTTGCGCCTGTTGGCTCAGTTTGCGTTGCATTTTCTACATAGTGTAAAGAAAAAAAAATCTATCGAAATTTTCTTTACATGACGTATGAGTAATCTATAATTAGTAAGCAACAAATCGCAATTTATAATATTTTGATGTATTAACGTCGATGCAACTTGGAATATTTTTGTGCTAATGGCGTTTCTTAATTTTTGTTTGTAATATAATATAAAATACAGATTTAATTAATGATCGCTAAAAAGTACAAACATTAGCATATTAAGAATCATAAATATTTTTCTACAATAATTAAAGTTCAGAAGTAACAAGAAGTAAACAAAAATTTTACTGAATTGAAATAATTACTTCAATAAACCTTAACATTTCTGAATGTTCACCCAAAACAACCCCCATCGCTGCTAAACAGTCAAAAGGGTCAAGGTTATGCCAACAAACTTTCCATAGTTTTTCATGTTGCTATTCGTATTTGATTTGCTGAAATTGAATCAATAAAATTTTAGCCACTACGTGCTTATACTTTTTTGGTAAAAGCTCAAAATGTAAGCAAATGAATCAATAGCAACAACTTAAAAGGAGCAACTCCAAAAAACGGCCTTAACACCTGACAAATGTTGTTGCAAGGGTTGCTCTTACTAAAGTTGAAAGGCACTTGAAAGTTCTACAGTGCCATGAAAACGCTGTCAACGTCAATATTGTTTTAGTTGTTGGGTGTTGTTCTTGTTGTTGCTCTGATTGCTGACAACACATGACACTTGAAAAAAAGAAAAAAAAACGAACTAACAAAAAAAAACCAAATGAACCTAAATAAATACTACGATACTTCAAATGCAATTTTGTTACTACTGCAGCAATATCAACAACAACAACAAGAATTGGTTAAAAGAAAAATGTCGACAACGTTTCACTTGACTATGAATAATAAAGAAGCAAGTTGCAGTTGTTGCCACGACAATGAAAACAATCATAGTAACAACACATTGCACTGAAAATATTTAAATATTGTAAAATTTAGTTATGGCTGGATATAAATCTGTGACGGGTGGGACAATTAAGAATTTGACAGGGAAGTAAATATTATATTTAGCGCTTAACATTGTTATTGGTCTTATTACTTGTTCTCATTGTCTCGAAAGAAAAAATTCGTTAAATTTATTGTTAAATTCTCTTTACTTTACAACATTTTAACAAAGTTTCTGGATAGAATTAACAGTAAGAATATTTAAAAATACGGCGCTATATAAAAACATTCATAATATACAAGACTATATAAGACACAAAAAATTTGAAAAAGGCAAAAAAAAAATTTTTTTTCTAATACAAAACGAGTCTCTTCACTGAAAAGCTCATATTTCAAGTTGAATACAATTTACAATTAAATTGGCATTACTTTTTCCTTATCCCATAATAGCCACAAAAAATCATAACAATGGCTACATAATTACTCTTAAGGATGCTCTTAATTGAGAGATCAATTACGAGATCTCAAGTTCATTGCAACTTTAAAGTAAAATTTTTATGCATTTAGCTTGGAATATGGTCGTTATATTTACATGACATCCAAACTTGATTGATGTCTGTATGTAAAGGGGCAATAGTAAACATACAAAATTTGATATTTATAATAAAATAATTTAGCTATTTATTTATATTAGAGATATATTGGCATGTGCGAAACAGAAATCATATGCTTTAATATGATATTGTCAAGAAAAGCTTTTCCTAAACTATGTCAAAAAAATCATAAGACTAAAATGAGAAAATTTAACAAAAAAGTGAATTTTATGCTGTCGCCATATTTTAAGTTTCGTTGTAATATTATTATGAAATTTCACGATTATTAACTTCACATATAAATGTTTTATCAAATATACAATTTTCATTGATGGCCGCAGAAGTTTAGGGCAACAGCTTGCAAAATTTCAGTAACATCTAAAAATGTTTTTAATAATGTTACTTATCCGCACATTTTATTATGTGATTAAAACATTTTTTCTCAACATACCGCAGACTATTTTTCAAGTGTAGTAGTTGCAACAACATGCCAACTCGTTGTGCAACAACAATACATATTGGCAGCAATATTGCTGTAACAACAGTTGCTATAAATTTTTTGTTTTGCTTATAGCAACGAAACAAACGAACACTCGCTGTAGTCTTTGTGTGGTCCTTGTTTTTATCGTATAATGCAATAGAGCAACGAAATCGTGAACAGCTACAATAGTAATAATAATAACAACTATGTATAGCAATAACAACAACAAGTGGCAACTGTCGTTTCTAGCAATGCACTGTAAAAGCAGCAACAACAACAAGATGTCACTCATGCAAACTACTCAGACATAAAAATGCGCTTGCAATGTTGTGTCATCGCTGTGACACTACATTTATGGGATTGCATGTAATAGATATGCATGTATAATAGGGTGGCTCACATAACATTTTTTTTGAGTTTTTCTTTTTTGATATAAAGTTAATTGTGCCGGGAGTAATTAAAAAAAAATTAAAGTAAAATGTTGTGCTAGTTTTTTGTGCTAAAAGCACACAAACAAACAATTTTTTTTACAGTATAACTTCAATTAAATGCACACCCTATAATATTCCTTGTATGTGTTTATTATTTTATAGCTGTCTCCATCTATGTGCTTGTTAAGCAGCAAATCCTCTACTCGAAATTTTCAACTAAATCACGAAAGCTCTTAAATTTGCCAAAATACTTTACAACAACAGTAACAGCAATAGCAATAGCAACAGCAACAGCAACAGCATTGCAAATGCCAAAAACAATAGCAATAACAACCAGCCAACCAAATGCATGCAGTACCACAAACACTCACACAATTGTCTTTAGCGTGCTTTTGTTTGTCTGTGTGTCGGTGTTTTTATGTGCCGTGGGTATTTCCTTCCTTCCTTTACGTTTAGTAGCGTTGCATGACGTATGCGAGACATCATAGTGTAGTGCAGAAATTGTAACAAAATCTCTTGTATAATAAAAAATGAAATCTCCCCATTTCATAGCATTTACGTTACGAGCAACAGCATTACTATTTTTTTTTTGTGGTTTTATGTTTTTTTTTTTGAAATTTTTATTTTGTTAGTGTTTACGATTTAGATTTTTTTTATACTTTTGGGTGTAAGAAATAAACCATCAAAAAATTACGTTTTTGGTTGTTTGTCTTTGCATCTGTAACGAGAGAGAAAAAGTACTTTATTTTCGTTGTTGTTTTATGCAGCAAGGATTTGTAATATTTGTGGTTTGACTTATTTTTATGTGTGTGTGTGAGATTTTCTTTCTATGATGTAACAAGTACAATTTTATTTGAATTTCATTTCAGTTTGTTGAATTCATTCTCATCTCAAAGTAGTGCTATGAAACATTTTGCCTGTATTAAGTTTAGTTTTGAAATAATGGAAAATTAAAAGAAAGTTTTATGATGTTTAAATCACAAAATGCCAGTAAAATGAAGCATAAGTTTCATGCACTATGCATAAACTTGTCATAAAAAATTTTAAGTATCCCTGCACTATGCATATGGAAAATGAGTTTCTATCAAAAAGAAAATATTCAAAATTTTTTCTTATATACCGCCTTAAATTGTTAGTTTTTCGGTATTTTTGAAAACGATAAAATTTTCCAAAAATAGTTTCCCAAATATAATATAAACAGCGTGTTATATAAGTAGCCGGTGCTTTTTATTGAAAATAAAAGTCGATCATTTATCACCGTTTAACTAATTTCATAGGAAGAAATTTTTAAATAGCTATAACTTCTCTAAAATCAATGACAAATTAATAATTCATTCAACGTTTTGTAAAAACTTAATCCTAAAAAAAGGATGTTAAACTTTAAAAAAGTTTAAAAAATAATATGCAATATTCTTCTGTAGCACAAATATGTTGTTGTAAAAAAGAAATTATTAAAATCGGTTCAGAATATTTTGCGCCAAACCGTTACAAACCATTTTCATGTGACCAATTTCATATAAAAAGTTTAGATGTACAATTTTTTATATATTATTAAGAAATAAATTGTTCTTAAGAAAGTTGAAAAATATATTACGTAAACAGTAAAAAATTCTTACACAAACAAAATTGTGAAAGAATTTTTTTTACGGGATACATGTACATAGACTTTACCGTCAAGTAAATCATTCTGTTCCATGTAATTCGTGTAGATAACTAAAATGTTTTATGAGCTACCAGTCAATATTTGTACTTCGAGCTCTCCTGGTGCCAGGATTTTTCTTTCATGTACTATGTATATGTACTTTCTGAAACTATTGAATCTGTTTGAAACAAAAAAATTAAAATAAATTCGAATCACCCTAATATATATGCTAAGAATTCCAATACAAGTGTCTTCTCATAACAATTTTTGTCTTGAAAATAATAATTAATTTTAAAACTTTTTCAAAAATCATAAGTTGTCTATAATCATTAAAAATACTTAAGTATACCATGTGATGTAAGTCCTTCAAACACTTGTTGGTTATTGGCCAAAAATTCTTTTTTATGAGCTAAATAACTAAATAGCCAACTATTGACAAGTTAAAGTAAAATAAATACTCAAAGAAATTATTAAGTGTCAACAGCTGTGGGTGTATTATTATGTCGTATACAACGTATAGTTTTGTATTGGTAAATCGTTTTTAAAAATTGAAGCAAAATAAAATAAAATTGCGATATACTCAAAGTTTACTGTAGTCTACAAGTAAGGACTTGTCATGGAACAAAGTCTGTATTTTTTTGTATGCATACGTTACTGGGCGGACTGTTGCAGTTGTATTCTCTAAACATGTGACGAAGCACCTCTTCTTCAAAAACGAATATTTCGAGAATTTATAATAAAAACAAGCGATCTGAACGTCAAAAGAGCACAGGCGAGCCAAAAGAGCTCATAATAATCAGAGTTCCGTTGAAGCCCAATCTAAGAAGCAAACAGTTTTTTCCACCAACTGAAACGAAAGATCGAAAGTGAACTTTGAAGCAAATTTTTTTTTTCTGGAAATGGGTGTTAAACGGTCTGGGGCCACTCCAAGTGATGTCATTTATTTCGTTTATTCCCCATCGATCAAAGCAATTTTCTGGAAATTGTTTACAAAGGCAAGCGCTTCTTTGGCTCGCGAACACTCCTTTGGCTCTCGACTCGCATGAGCTCTCCGCTCGAGAGCGCTTGAAATGGGCGATCGCAAACTGTCACTTGCTTCTTTGAACTCGGTTGAAAATAACTTCAAGAAAAGTATTTATTAGTGCTAAGGACACAATTAACATTTGTCTCAGCTCAAAATGCTTGTGTTTGCCGAACTTTGAACGATTCGGTTTCAATTCAATTTCAAATCAATACCACCTGAACACAGACTTCAAAAATGCTTCTGATTTCTGTATAACTTCACACTAAAATACTATCTGATTTGTTTGTCGGTCTGTCATCTTCTTTTGAGTTGGTCTGCCTGCCATTTTTATTAAAGAAAATGTCACATTCACTGCCCGCATACATCACTGTCAAAATCTCATGAAAGAAAACATCATGAAAAATTTTCTCTAAAAGCATTAGCATCGATTGCTGCGCTACAAATTGACAGCCATTCGCACATTTTTCTTCTTTTCTGCTGTCACTTGTATGTTATGTCACTCTGTTTTTTTTTTAAGTTAAATGTTTTGCCACATAAAGAATGGCACATTCTTTGTATGTATATGTTCCAGTCCACATATTTGTCTATGCATGGGTGTATGTTTTACTGCATGTGTGTGTCTTCGTTTGTCAAGTAATTGAATTAACTAACACCACATTTGATACGCTATGATGTTGATGATGAAACAAGTTTTAAAATTCCCTTTATCAAATGGTGCAGAAACTGTTTTTATCTTTAGATTTTATCATAAAAGGGTTCTGTTTCGCTTTGACTTTCAGATTTTTCTATCACAGAACTTTCGGTCGAATATTATTTTAAAATGTTATTTATTTAAATTTTGACAGTTGTATTATAAAAAAAAAAAAATTCCACAAAATTCAAAATAAAATTTTCATGCAAAAAGTGGTGTATTTTGCCTCGAAATTTTTAACCTAAGTTTTAAATTCGTAACAGCTACGTGATTGACACTCGGAGAATCTTCACACCTACTTATCTCAAGGGAGCTCTAAGGGAGCCATTGAATGTTTTCATAGTTCTTACATCTCAATTTAATTGAAAATTAGAATATTAAGATTTTGAAATATTAGTGAGATAATGAGTGCAAATAAAGGGAGGCATATTTGTGTTTGCTGCATAAATTTTGAAAATTATTTTTTACATTGAATAGATGTTTTGGCGTTATTAGAGAGGTAAATTTGTAAGGTAAAATTACATTAATCTCCTATTTGGAAACAAATACGAGCTAAACAAGAAAGCCTAAAAGCATATAGCTTCCTACAGTTCGACATTTTCTGTAAAATCAGTGCATTTTATAAATAGCTGTAAATGATCAAAAATCCCTTTCCACTTTCATATACATATGGTGAAAATTCGTTCTTTTGCATTAAATGGATGCTTTGATGTATTAAAACATAGATGGAGAGTATACAACCTGTATGGAGGTATATAGAGAGCTATAAAAAATTGCTTTAATAAATGTAGTGTTTAATATAGATATGAAGTAAGCACGGCGAAAGCTTTATGTAATAAAATTGTTTTGGTTTTTGAAAAGTTTTTGTAATATTTTGAAATTGTATAAAATAGGTGCATCAGCTTAAATGATTTTAATAGAAAATTGTAATTTTAAATCTTAAGGAGACCTTTAAGTTAGCAATTCATCGTTTTGTAAACACTTTTGATATTCTCGTATTCCAGAAAGTCTAAAAATTTATGCAGATAGAAATAAAATTCATAGCCAGACAGTGTGCTGCTTGCAGAGAGGTAAAAGAAAACAATGCCTATTTTTATGCTCAAATTATGTAGCACTAAAAAAACTCACTTTTGATTTATCTGTGCCTTCGATAGTCTAAATTTTTGAAGTTTAAATTTTGAATCACAAAACCGTATTAAAATATAATATAAAAGTCACAAATCTACAATGATTTTTATGCTGTACAGCACTGTTTTTCTTCTGTATGTCTTTGCTTTGATTTGTAAAACCAAATTCGAATTCTCGGAGAAAACCCATGAAGTTAAAGTTATAAGGAAATTTGCTCTCTCAGCGGCAGTTTACTTGCCATACGATTACATCCTTGTAATAATAAGACGCATTCACTCAAACACATTAACTAGACATTTTTATGTTTGCATGCTTGTCTCTATTTGTGCAATTAATTTTTTGGAAGCAATTTTAAAACCTTAATATCGTCTTATTTAGTAAGAAAATTGTAATAATTTTTACTGGTGAGTAAGACCTAGTGTCTATGAAATAACGCTAAGCAAGCAAACGGTTCCTCGTGCTTGCGTGCTTGTCTCTATTTGCGCAATTTTTTTTTTAATTAATTTTGTAACTTTAATATCGTAATAATTTTTATTGGAGTTCTCAAAATGTAATTTTTGTAGTGTTAGTAACATGAATTGTATTTTCCCTGGAAAATGGGTCACACAAAATTGCCTGGGTCACATGCAAAATGTTAACGATGGGAGCCTTTAAAAATCATTGATCGAAAAATGACGAAGTTGCTGAAGTGGGTGTGGCAACAGAAGATAGATTTTCAGAGTATATGAAAAATTTTTATGTAACTTTGTTTTCGTCGCTTTTGTTGTGAAATTAATTTTTCAAAGCTCTCGTGCATATGTTTTTCGAAAACATGCAACATTGTTATGTGTCTTTACAAAACTACTTGAATACTGATCTTAGTTAATATTGCATTGTCATCTTAATAAAGCAATCTTTCAGAAAAATAAATCTTAAAATATTTATCCTGGCTAATTTTACTCAAAATCTGCTAGAAAAGTACATACATATCTGTCACTGTCAGAAGCTTTTTCCAAAATTGTATTCAGCTGACCACATAGCATATGTGTAAAACTTACTACTGCGGTCTTGCATTTCGCACTTGATTTTCCAATCGTAACCCCGAAAGTAGCTAAGTTTTTGCTGCTACCTATGAATTGGTTAATTTTCAAAATTTTTCCCTAAAGAAACTTAAGTATAAAAAGGCAACAAAAATCTTGATGCAGATGTTACACTACTGCATATCACTTCAAACGTGTAAGCCGTGAAAAAACGCTGACAAAATCATTTTTCGCTTTAGAAAATTTATAACCAATTTCCAATTGAAAAAAAAGAAAGAAAGGTTGAAAATGAAACCCATACAAGTTTTGAGATAAAGCAAACAAAATTGCTGACTCTAGACCATGGCTGGCGTTGTAAATCTTTTCGTGTGCCCACACGTTGACAACAACAAAAACAACAACAAGTAGCAAGAGCAATCACAACAACCTGAAGGCGTTGAATTGGAAAAGCGCCGCCACCGCCAATTGTGTGGTTCATGTCGCTGTTTTTGTTGTAGGCTTAAGTAAAATCGGCAGTTTTCGAGCAGCGTATTTTTATCTATTTTTATTTATTTATTTGTTTTTTTCTTTCGTTTTACTTTGATTTTGATTCGCCCTTAATATGTTAGTACATACGAGTATAATTGCATAGTTTGTATATTTGAGTATGTCAATGTTTTTACATTCAAAAAATTAGACACCAAACTATTTGTTAAATACTTTCTCGAAATGAAGCATTCAGTTTGATTTACTCATGGTTTTTCTGTCTCAATGATTTAATTATTTAACACTTGCAAAGTAAGTTCCATATTATGTCGATATTTTAAAATATCGTTTTTGCTCATCAATTTTTAATATAAATCGATATTAATAAATGTAAGCGCTTAGGAAAACCAAAGATTTCTTCCGTCAAATATATGACTTGGTGGTTACTAATAAATAAATGTTTAATACAAAGAAATATTTCTGTCAATGCAAAATATGTTTTGGTAATTATTACCGAATATATGATTGATCCAATAATATTATTCGATTCAGCAGAATGTGTGACATGTTAACTTATATCAAGTATTTATTTCAACTAAATCAAATAAATAATTTGTTAACTATTACCAAATCTCGCTATATACAAATAAATCGTTTTCTATGTGCCAGATATGTAATATTTTTTATTGAAGAATCCGAATGGATGTGGGGATAGCGTAGCCTTTCCTTTTGAGGATATCAAAAAAAGAATAACTCTGTTGACCGTAAGTTCCACAAGTTTACGTATTAAGGAGTCATTATTGAGCGTCCAAGAGTACTTTTTGCGCTAAATTCAAATCTGCCCTCAGAACTAACTAACTTCAAAAGAAGCATTACAGTATGCACGGGAGTATTTTGAATTGTTTTGGGTTAAGTACTTAGAAATTGATATTTTGCCTTGGTTTTGAGGTTATGTTGAGAATTAAAAACTTATTTTCTTATTTTCATTTAAGAATATAATTTAGTTACATACTTTTTTTTTTAAAAAAGCTTGGAAATGGTCATCTTTGATGTTTCCACGCAGAGTAAAAGCCATTTTTTGGTAACATAAATTCTTGAAACTTGTTTCGTTTGGCTTACATTGTTGGGTTGTAGGGGTAATCGTTTTGAATTCAAGTCAGATTAAAATCGCTCTAACTATGCTATAACTTTTTTAATACTTTAACCTCATATATTTTCATAAACCTGACGTTATAGGCCAATTCTGAGGCTGCAGTTCGAAAAATTACTTCGAAAATGTTGTTCAGCTGCCAAACACAAAAACCTCGCGGACCTGTGTTGGTATACTGGACAGTACATTTAATCTAAGCTTTATCTTAATCAACATATTGTACCATATTTCAAGATATTTACAATTTTTCTATAAAAATTTTAAAGCTTAGAGAATTATTAGTCTATTAACTGACCTGACCGGAGGTACTTAATGCGATGCACTATCACTTTATTTCATAATGTTTTTTAGTAAAAACCTGTGAGTTTTTCTGTGTGATCATATTTATTTCACATTAAGGTAAAATTTAATTATTTTATCTCTTTGTCATTTACTACGTGTGCACCTCTGCCTGTCGCACTGAAAAGGACCAAATTGCTGCTTCACAACATTTTTGGTGCATTGTTTTGTTGTTATTTGTTAAATGCAATCGTAGTCAACCTGCTGCTGAGTCATCGTCATCCAAATTTTGCAGTAGGTGCAGTTTCTTTATCGTATACATACATTGTAATGTATATGTTTTTGTTTGTTTGTCTGCATCTGAGTATATATGTTTGTAGTAGTAAGTGTAGGATATTAGCTATAGCCGTACTCCTGCAATTTGTGTGTAAAAGCGCTACTACCTTATACATAGTGCAAATGTCCAGCGTCTGTTTGTTTTGCAAAATTGCAGGCGTCATTTAGTAGAAAAAACATTGCATGAACAAAGGCGCAAATATTTGTCTCTTCTGGCTTTTTTGCTGAGCTGTAGCTCAGTTTAGATTATGCGCCTTTTTTTTTGTTGCTCTTGTGCAATTTTTTAACAGCACATATTTTTGTCCAGTTATTAGAGTCTGTGGGAAAAATATATTTTGTTTGTTTTGAAAATTGGAAGAGTTTGGTCTTTGGTATTGTTTTTGAATTTTTTTTGTTTTCTACTTTTAGCTAAACCCAATTCAGATTGCACCTTTATAGGGCTAATTATTCATTCGGTTGCCAAAAAAAAAAAAAAAAAAACTAAGACGGTTTGTAGGCATAGATAAGAACTAGTTTGCTTAACCCTCACTTTCAATTTAAAATACATAAAAAAAGGATTTGCTAGTTGCCTTCCGATTTCTTTGAAACTTTGAGAAACTATTTTGCTGTGTAAGAAACGTAACAGGGTTTTTGAAAATCTTTAAAATAGTTGTTTATAGTTTTTAGTTGATTTTATAGAAATGCAAATCCTACTTTCCCTATTGCTCTTTAATATGCTGTGAAAAATAGTCACAGCTACAATACAAAAGCGTCGACTGATTATACCAACATCCAATGCAAGACAGAATCGACCAACTAAATGTTTCATCAAAATAAATTTTTTTCATAAAACGGCTAAGTGTCTGGAATAGCATGTAACCAGTCTCTTACGTTTGCTCAATCTGACAAACGAAGCTCTTTGAAATAATTTTCTGACTGCTTACTTTATGTATTGGAATGTAGGCAAACTGCCTACTGGCTGCTTACTTTGTGTATGTACGTGTAAGCAAACAACCTGCCTACTGAGTGTTTACTTTGTATGAAGAATAACAAGCAGTTTACCTATTGACTGCTTACTACTATATATGCGAGAATATTTGCTACAGTCTGCTTACTTTGTGTATGAGTATGTAGGCTTGTTTAATCTGGCTGTTATCGTAGTGTGTATGCGATGTACAAATTGTAACTATTGATTTGATTGCTGCTTTATTTGTGTGTGCGATAATAGAAATGCGATCTACTATTTTTCACTTCGAGATTTAGGGATATGAACTTTAAAGTGATTTCGAATGTGAGGTGAAAAATGAGCAACAACTCTAAAAAAATCACTTTGATTCGAATACTAAACGCACCAAATATTTTTTCTTTGTTTTCAAATTGAAAGTGAGGCATAAAATGTGATCTGGAATTAGATAATCCATACGAAAAATACATTTAGGAAGCTTAGTTTTAGTAGAGAAACATCTTATTTCTAAAAAAATTTTGAAGTCAGAGCATATAAAAATTTTTGAATATTTTTTTTATTTCTATATTCGTTTTGCTACTTCAAATCAAATTTTTGCTTTAGGTTGTTTTATAGTAACTTTTTTTTTGAGTACTCATGGGCCTAGTTAATTAATTTAATTTTCCTATTCAGTTCATATTTACAATTTAATTCATCGAAATAGTTATAGAACCTTACTTCAAATCCAACGTGTCTTAGTGGCAGTAAGTCCCAGAAAAGTTGTTTCAAATTAATTCAAAATTAAATGTTATTTTCATTATGATATTAAATTTCTAGAGGGGAAAAATTGTTGTAAATCTGCTTAATGCTGACTGCAGACAAATGAAATTAAGTCATTAACTTATGCTGCCTCATATTTCTCCACCACTGATTTAATTAATATTTTTTTTCTTCTCCCAACCCTTGATAACAAAAGCAACAAAAGCAATGACAGCAAAAACAACAACAAAGAACTTCATTTCATCAAGAGCATAAGAAAAAAGTACCTACTTAAAATTTTATCCCTTTTTTCCACTTGAGTAAAAAGCAAATTTAATAAGAAATTTTACAATTCGTATTTTTTGGTGTATATATGTGTTTGTATTTGTAATTGCTAACAAACAAACAGATATATTAATAACAGGCAGACAGACAGACAATCATACGCACATTTCTTGAAAATTCAATTGTTAATTTTCATATGGGGATGTATAGGGTGATTCAACTGAAGGATTTATAAATTGTTGATATTTTTATTTAGATATGATGTTATTTTGAAACATTGCCTTTAACATAAAAAAATTTAGTAATAATAAGGTTTAGCTACTACAACAAGTAGCCGTTTTAGCTATTTAGCTTGAAGATTTATATTTAAAAAACTTTTTAAAATATGGGCCAAATGCATTAAGTTTGGACAGTAAAGCCATATCTTATTTCGGTATTTTTAAAAAATTTACATTACATCAAAAATTTAAAAAAATTTTAAAAAAATTTTAAAAAAAATTTTAAAATAAATTTAAAAACAATTTAAAAAAAATTTAAAAAAAATGAAAATAAATTTAATAAAAATATAAAAAAAAATTTAAAAAAAATTTAAAAAAAAAGTTTAAAAAATAAAAAAAAAAAATTTCAATAAAAATTTAAAAAAAAATATAAAAAAAAATAAATTTAAAAAAAAATCATAGAATATTAAAATAGAAAAATTAAAAAAATTAACTAAAAAACTAACAAAAAATTAATAAAAAAATTGTCTTTAAAAACACTAGTTCTGAACTGAAGATATGACTTACAATAATGGTACTATAAAAAGTTTTTTGCCGAATGATTACAATTTTTACTCACAATGAACTATGAGATCGAATTCTAGCGTAAGGCTGCTCAGATCCGAAATAACCTGTACAATGAAGTTTTAGCAGTTTCGTATTAATTTTCCAAATCACCAACTGCTATTTCAATCAGTTTTGACGTCATAATTTTCTCTGTATCGTGAGTCTTATTTTCTAATGTGTATAATCCACCTTAATGTGAATTTATGAGTATGCGTAAACACTTGTAATGCTGTTGAAAGCATTAATTAATGCGAACGTTGTACACACATGTGTACGCTAACACACAGCCATATAAACAAACAAATAAAAATTGGCTACCCCACCCGCAACCCTCACATACGAGTACATTAAAAACTTGTCGAAATCCCTTAAGTAAATATTTTGACTTAAATGCGTGAGTATTTTGTTGATGTACGCTTTGGAAAACAAATACAAAAAAAAAATCTAAATTAGCGCTGGAAAATTGACTATAAAAAGATCATAAAATCATAAAATTAAAATACAAATTTTGTAGAATAACAACAATATAACAACAATTATAACAAGTAAAAAATAATAAGCAAATACAGTGGAAGAAATTTTGATTTTATATATGTTTTAAAATTGACTAAATCGCTGGTTATCAGAGGTTTATATCTCAGATTTAGAACTTTGAAAACGACGGTTGGTTCTCTTACTGGCAGTCGAAGTGGTTGTAAGACGATGTGAACTTATTAAAATTGGTTAGCGCCTGTGGCTGTTTGTACAATTTTTTCATTAGAAGTTATACCCAAAATCATATGTACACTGTGCAGCCATAAAAAATAATCTTAAAAAATCGCATACAAAAAAATTATCTTACAAATTTGGGTTAAATTTCATGCGAAAAATAGCCCCGAACTTTGGTTGGTTTTTTTTTTTAAAAAAAACTTTTTATTTTCATGGTTTTTGTGCAAGTTTCATATGAATATTAAAAATATCAGAATTCCACGACTTTTACTTTTCCATTTGACGTCTTTCTTTTTTTTCCTATTGCATACTTCTGTGAGCCTTGTAACGGCAAGCGGTTTTAGAAAGCCTACTTTGGAAGGTCTGTTTTAGCCGGAACACTTCATATAAAAATGAATATATGTTTGAAAGCAGTTGGGGTGGGAAGGCCTGCTTCTGCCTGTTGCTGCTACCTTTGACTACTTTCAATACACACACATATGTAGACCCAAAGCCCAAGAGGAAGCATGTGGTTCTGTTCGAGTCGAAAGAATGAAAAGTGCCAACATATAAAAATTATTCTTTTAAAAATGTTGATTTTCAAGCTCGTCATTTTAACCACTGTACCACTCCCTTTTCAAAGTACTGAGCGGCGTCAAAAAGATTTAAGAAATTAAAAGTAAAAAAAAAACAAACCAAAAAAACGCTAATTTATTTTTCACTTTCTATTTTACTTAAGCTTTATGCAGCTCATTATATATTTGGTTTTTTTTTCTTTCATTAAATGCAACAAATGTTTCTAATGTATATCAAGCAGAAAAATGGAAATGTTCGTACACCTTAACACAGCGACAACATTTGATGTGCTACATATACTGCTGTATCGCACTTCAGTCATTTTACTGCCACACTTAAAATGACTTATTGACGTTTTCATCATGTTACGGCAAATGAAAGCAACGTGCGTTGTGCCACTAGGCGACGAAAGATTCATAAGCTTTAAGATGAAAAAAAAAATATAAGAAAATCTTAAAATTACTTTGTAGCCACATCTAGTAAAGGCGTTGCCATATCTATGCAAAAAAAAAAGTGTAATTAACATTGGATACTGCGTTAACTGCGCATGTAAAATTTACAATGTTTTGACTTTTTTAGAGGGTGTATTGACTTTGTTATTCCGTTTGTTACGCATATAAGGGGGCGTAGCAGGTATAGAAAAGTATATATATTATTGATCAGCGTCGCCACCTAAGTTGATATAGCTATGTCCATCTGTCTGTCTGTTTGTGTGTTTGTCTGTATATCCACGTTTACGGGAAAACTAAGCAATCTAATTCAATGAAAACTACGGGAAAACTAAGCAATCTAATTCAATGAAATTTGTCACACTGGTCACACCTTCTTACAAGCTACTACCGAAATCGGTTCACGGACACGCCTACCGTCAATACTCTATATAAATATGCCCCAACCCATTTTGAAAAAAGTTACTGCGATTTTGATGAAACTCGGTGATTTGGTGAAAATGTGAACAAAATTAAGATTGGGCTAGGTTTTTAATTTGCAAAGGCTCTTACAAGGGCGTGTCACAATCCTAAATATTAACTTTCATAACGCCATAACTCGCAAACCGTGCTAGATATTGTAATGAAAATTGGTACACGGATACAGACCATTTATATCTTGAACTGTGCTAAAAGTGGGTGGAATTGGAAAAGTGGGTGTACACAATTGAAAATTTTGATTTCGTATAGCTCTAAATTAACACATGATTTTCATAAAAATTTTAGAGATGATACCACTGAAGGCAGTCATCAATACAAGTTACGTCAGTATACTGGAAAATATCGTTGAAGGGCGTGTCTTATCCTACAGTATTTAAAAACGTTAAATTTAGAGAACTAACAACGTAATCGCTATGAAATTTAGTATGACAGATATTTTCTAACTAAAAGATATTTTAATACAAAAACTTGGCACAATAGTATCCATGGGCGTGGCACCTGATATATAATCAAAGAAACACATGAAATGGCTAGGATTTACTTTTTCTCAATATTTCATAAGCATGAAATTAAAATTTTATGCATTAAAATTTTTTTTTATCTTCAGTCAATTTGTGTTCAATTATATTATAATTTTTTTTTTGCATACATCAACCATGAGCAAAAATTTGGCTGGATCCTTTTAAAATTAAATTACTGTCGTTTAGCACTTGACTTAAACGTCACAATAATTCAGCCGCAATAAAATATACAAATTTTCACTTCGTTATGCAATTTTTTGATTGTGTCTTTTTCATGCGATGCAGTGCATTTCACATTTTATTTTACAAATTGCTTTGGATATCTCTTAACAAGTTTCAGGGTGGATCTTTATTATATGAAAAAAAAAAGTTCGGATATAAAAATTTTTATATTTTTTACATTTTTGATGTTATTCACATATTTTACTTAACATTTTCTACTTTGTCTGCATCTTTTTGATAAATCATAATTTTTTTAAACGTTTATAGAACCTGCATTGTCTTGAGTTTTCATGTTTTATTATTGTCTACATTGGTTTTATTAGGTTTTTTTACAATTTTTATATGTAGTAGCTATATATTTTACATTATCAGTGTCTCTCGATTTTTAAGTTTTTTTTTACATACATATCTTGCATGGTCACTGCTGATTATTTATAATGAGTGTTTTCACATATTCAAAATTGCTTACATTGCCTTAATCTCTCAAATATTTAGCATTGCATTACATTTTTTACATTGTCTACATTGCCTTAATTTCTTATATATATAGCATTGCTTTACATTATTTACATTGTCTACATTGCCTTAATTTCTCATATCTTCATTTCATTGCGTTTCTTACATTGTCTACATTACTCATGTTTTTACCAAAATCAAAGCTGTATAGATTTTGCGTGGTTTTAATGTTTTTATTTGTTTACATTTAATTCATTATAACAATTTTTTGATAACTTTTATGATTTATACATTGTCGGCATTTTTTACACTGGCTTAATTTTCTATGTTTTTCTAAATTTCTAATATTGCCTGTATAATTGTGACTTTTCAATGCCCTTAGTTGTCTCATTTTTATGTGTTTGAATATTTTCTGCCATGTAATAAAGTGTATATGGTAGTTTTATTATATTTTTATGTTTATATATGGTCTGATTTTTCTTATAAATACTTTAAGTTGCCAACGTTTTATTGTATTGTTTACATAGTCTACATTGTTTATTACATTTAAATTATTAGATTTCTAGTACTTATGTTCTATTGTCTACATATACATGTGTACATTGACAACATTTTTTTACACCTGCTAGATTTCTTACCGCTTATGTCCTTTTACATTTACAGTCATTAAGCAGCTTGTGATATTTATTTATATTTAAACATTTGTAATAAAATCTCTGTTCAGTACCCACATATAGATATCGATTTTCGATCCATCTTCTTAAATAGAATGTGTGATACGCTATGGGAAGTCCACGTATTTCTTTTAAATAATGTTAACTGAAAATTTGTTAACAAAAATTAGTGTTGGTAGGTGGTAGTCGGTTCCATCAACTGTACCACAGTTCATAAACTTAAGCAAAATATTAGTGGGTCCAACCCAAACAACCTCTTTTAGTCTCATCACAGTTTTTGCAGCCATAATGTTTCCAAAAACCTTAAGAACCGAAGCTGTTGTTTTAAATGCACTCGCAACACTCAATAAGTCAATATCTGAATTAAAGTTAAGGTATTGATTTATCTTTGCTTCCCAGAGACTTTCACCATACCGAAATTCCGTAAGTTAAAATTATATGGTTGATGGCTTTGTATGTTCAGAAAGATATTCTAGAATTAATACCGCATAGAATATCAAACATATGTAAAAATCTTGATATACTTTCCCACTTTTATTCTCAGCGTCGAGCTTCCATTTACTGAGATTTCAGATCACGGATTGCGTTCAAAAACTTAACACTTTCTCATGCTAGAAGCCTGACGCCATTTAAAATTGCGAGTCTTAACTAACGAACTTTGTGTTTGGTTTGAAAAAAAAGTAGAGCCCTTAAGGCTAGTGGCATTATAGCACTTCAAATCCTTAAATCCTCAGCAATTACCCGTATATTTTGTCGAGTAAAGCAACTTTCAAAGCTCGATTCCAAAGTAATAGTGAGTAAAGGTCTGCATGAGTGCACTCAAAACGACCATCAAGCCATTCGCCATGTTGCGAGTCCATCGAGCCAATGTGCACTAATACCACAAATCAAATCAAAACAAATCAAAACACCAAGCAGGAGAGGTGAGTGCTGCACTTGCAAATAAATCGCAAATTGCAATTGCATTTCGAAGTTTGTATGATGTTCGTTTCGTGTGTATTCATGCAGACCTTTAGTAGCGATATAACCCCGTCTTGTAAGTTTCCCCTAAAAACTGATCTGGACAATGTACACAGTGGCGTAGCTTAAACAATTTTCCGCAGTTGCGAAAAACCATCTATGCCGCACTTGGTTTTTTGGATAGCTAAAATGTTAGGGATCAAATTGTCTCCATATGAGCTACTTGCATACAGCATTTAAAACTTATTTTTTATTTTGTTTCACTTGACATGCAATGTCCCATATATAACTTAATTAAATCCACCCTAATTCGTTAAATACGCGGCGTACGCATTACCTTCAGATATTCGTGCTGTCGCTTAACGCTTGAGTTATCCGCTTGAAACAAAAAATCTTGTTGTTTTCTAGCCGTTGTTGTCTGACGTTGATCTTAGTCTCCATCGAAGTTTTAATTTCAGTTTCAGCTTGAATGATGTAGTTTCTTATTTCATATTTGGTGTTGATATCTGATTTTCATTTTTGTTGTAATATTTTGAAAATATTTTTTTGTTGTTGTTGATATTAATGATACGCATCAAGGTTACGCTTAACATTTATGTTCATCGTCGTCGTCGTCGCCGTCGCCGTCGCCGTCTTATTAGTCACGTGTGTGCGTATTGTAAAGCGTATCTCATGCGTTAAATATTTTTTCCATAAAACTGAAAAATTCACATAACTTCGAATATCAGTGAACCGGTTTTACTTTATACAGCATCATTGATCTATCTATCTACTCATCATTGTGGTGGGGGTGACAAAAGGCATGATGTGTCTTGGCGGATCTTGGATTTTAATTTCGATTTCTTTTTGATTTTGTTTAATTTTTTTCTCTTGCTCGCTTGCTGTCTGTTGAAATTAAGTTTGACTTAGATTTTTCTCATCGCGAATAAATTTTTTAGCATGCGTGTGCTATTGTTACAAGTTAAAGGCAAAGTAGTTCTGCGGAAATTGGCGACGATGTGGGGTAAATTATTGCAAAAACTCTAGTGACTATTTTGCTACACCTGATACGGAGGAAGGGTTTATTAAAATTGATATTTTTCTTCATCTGCCGATGAAGATCCTAGACCGCTTTGTGGAATGAAAACGTATGTCATTGGCATAAGTAAGATCTTCTAAATGCTCGCTAAAAGTTCATTGAAAGACTTGTAAGAGCTAGAGCTCTGTTAAGAACATCCTCAAGTACTATCAGAAACAAGATTCGTGACATCAGACAATCTTGGGGCTCACCTGACTGACACAAACTCAACAGGATCAGAAAGTTTCTCTTCATGTAATGCTCTACACTTGAAACCTTCATATTGAGCTTTGATGAGTTTAATGATCTTAGGAGCTGCATCTCCTCTGTTAAATGTATTCTACATAGATGGAATTGCGGTCGATTCTTTCAAAAGCAGTTTTGTAGACGATGATAGTTAAATGCAACGAAGTATCATATATTTGCATTTATCCACAATTATCTCATCTCACTTATTTATCTGCGATATCACGACAATTGGAAGGGTATTAATTTGATTCATACATAATTTATTCGGAAGCTCTTGCTTTTGGACAAGCATTTTCGTCAAGATCTTGGATGAAGTTGACAGTATCGTGATTGATGCCCCTGTGTTTTTGGCATAGCGATTAATCCTCTTTTTTTTGTGATTTTCACTAAAGTTTCTCTGAGCCAGCCTTCAGATATTTGTTCTTCTTCCCCAGTGGTAAACTTCGGAGAGGTTTTTAGTATATCAGCAACTATGCAATCTATATTCTACATTAATGAAGGCGGTCACGAGTACAAACGCTGTGGTTTTCCCTCAGGGAGAAGCATGTGGCGAGCGCTAAGGGCTGATCATCTGTTGAAGTTAATAGGCTCCCGTTTTGTTTTTGATTGGTTGACTATGTGATATATGTAAATTGTTTTAGTTTTAATTAATTAAATTCCTCCTAAGTGAAGCAGCTTGAATTGAAATCACTTAACCACACTGAGAAATTAATTTGATTGTAAAACAACTTTATATTTAATATAGAGCAATCAAATATTTATTTGATCCAAAAATATTTTATAATATGGAATGGAAATGTTAATAAATCTTGGTTCAACTATTATATGTTTGACTCAAATAAATATTGAATTGCTCATTATAAAAAGAATTTGTTATATTTAATCGAAACGTTTTCTCAGTGTACTCTTCAGTTTTGTTTCTACTAACTAAAAAACTTATAAATTTTACGCAATATTTATAAAATGAGAAATTATAAAAATCCGGCGCCATTTAAGCAAAATATATATCAGATATGTATATATGAAAAAAACAACCCCCCTTACTGTTAATACGTAGACAATTGTGATATGTACATACATTTCATGCGTCGCAATTCGGCACCGAAAAACAGAGGGACAGCCCAAATTCAATCACTGGCTGACCAACCAGCAACAAGTTATTTGTAAAATGTTTTTAGTTGTAGTTCTTTTTAAAATTTGTTTAGTTGTTTATATTATTTACTAATAGCTTAAAAAAAAAATCAAAGCTGCCAAGAAAACAACAAAAATAAAATACAATACAATAAAAAAAAGCAACAAAAGAATAAAATTTAATTTTTTTTTAAAAATATTTTGGCTCATGTCAAATTCGGCGTTTTAACTTAAATAATGTGGGGCAGCTAAAATATCTACATTGTGCTAAGCAAATTGTCTTACGACACGCATATGTTATTGTTGTAAAAATCCCATTAGCAGAGAAAAACTAAAACTAAAAATTACCTTTGTAAACCGCAGGAAAAATTTTACTTTTGCAAAAAAATATTTTTTTTGTTGTTGTTGTTTTGACAACCCCGTATTGTACGCTAATGCATATGGTGTACAATGTTTTCAGCTATTTTATGAATAATTGAATATTTAATTGCAAATATTTGTTTATTTTCTTAGTTTTACTGAGTAAATAAAAATATATTTAATGCAATATTTCTCTGCGGGTTGAGTTTCTTTTTTTTTTTTTGGCTTCGAACAAGGCTTCTAAAATATTATATCGTAATACCAATGAAATGCTTAAATCAAATAATAAATAACATAGTTCACTACTGTTTGTGTGCATAAAAAATTATAAATACGTAAATATTTAACTTGAAACAAAAGGCAATTTAAATAAATATCAAAGAATAATAAAATTTCAAGTAATTTATCTTTGCGCATTAAATTTTTGCGTAGCAGCAAAGTTGAATAAAAATTCAAATTGAAATAGCCAGACTTTAGTTTTTTAATTGTTTCAATTTAAAATGAAACTATGTATTTGATAAAAAAAATTAAAAGACTTTGGTTAGGTTAAAAGGGTTGCTTGCATATAGCAAGATGCACTCAGAGGCAGTTTGCCCAGTGTGATACCCTATGTTATATAAAAAATATTCTCCTCCTTCTGCTGTCTCATTGATTGGTGGTGAACCACCCAGAAGCCTTTCTGAAGTTGAGTATGCTGGTGAGTTCCAACTCGGCTAGTTCCTCAAGACCAACAAAGAACGCAAAACCAAAATATTTGGTTCGTCTCTTCATTAGCCCCGGGCATTCGCAGAGCAGCTGTTTAACCCTCTCATACTCCTCTTCATTTCCACAACACCTGCATAAATCTCTGAAAGGAGCACCATATTTGGCGCCCATGGGGCTAACAACACAGCGCGCCGTCAGTACTCAACAGCTCTTAGCTCTCCTCTTCTGAATCTTAGGAGAATTTGCTGCATTCCCAGATTCAGTCTGGGCCGCATGATTCGACACCTTCTGCATTCGGCGTTAAGGTTCCACCTTCTTTTTGTTTGTTTCTGGATTCTACGCTCTACCCGATAGTATAATTCCGCCAATGCTATCTTTAAGGTCTACCACTTCAACGACTTTTTGATTCTTCGGATGTTCTGATCCTATTCTATCACATTCGTCAGCTTTCTCATTTCATTACAGCATTTGATACGAAAAATGTTGGTCCACAATTACACGAAATATGTTGCGTTAATATTGAACACAGTTAATATGAAAATTTGCGAACGGAAACACCTATGATCCATCTGGCTATTTGAAAACTACTGCTTTTTTCATCTTACATCTGCGAACTTAAGACATAAATTTACGTCAGAAAGACATTGAGGTCCTTGGAAAATTCGAATTTGCTTATAACAAAAAGGATCATTTGCTTCAAAAAAAAAAAAGTTTCAGGGTGTAATATTTTTTTTCTAAAAACGAAATAAACTTTCTGAAATTTTGTAGAAAAATTGTTCCTTGAGCTATTTTTGGTCATTTGTGGTAAGAAGAAGCCTGGATCCAACGGGCGAAACGTCGGGATATTGCTTTAAAATAAAATTTTTGATTTTTAATCCACTTACCACAAATGACCAAAAATAGCTCAAGGAACAATTTTTCCACTAAATTTCATAAAATAAAAAATATATTAGTCAAAATAAAATCTGCATTTGAAAAAAAATTTCATGATTTTCCAAAATAAAGTTTATTTGAAACTTAAAATGCTTACAACAATCATAATAACTTTTATTTATAAAAACTTTTCTGGGACTTATGTATTACTTATTATCTGTAGTATTAAAATAACGCATTGTTTTGAAAATTCCAAGTGGCCGGGTCATTGGCAAACACGATTTTTTCCGCCACTACTAGTGAGACCATTTTTGTAAAAAGTATTTTTGATAGCGCTATGCTTCTTTAATATGTGGTATGGAACTCTTTCATATTTTCATTATACGATCTGTTGTCATTCCTTCAGAAAATAAATATTGAAAATAAGGGATGATCCAGAAAGAGACTCTTACTTTTGTTGTAAGGCCCATAAACCGAAATTAAAACGTAAACCAATGTAAGCCGGCTTCAATTCTTGTACGAGCTGTATTTTATAGGCCCTAAGAACAAGATCACTTCTCACGATACGCCACAATGGTTCGTAAGAGATGCTCAAAGCCTGAGGTCGGCGAAGAATCGATGGTTCACGGTTTTCACGAACACTCTCTGTCTGCTACTGCAGAAATATTCTCAAAATTACGAGCTGTATGCACTCTGGTTGAATGATGAATGCCCAATAGTGTAAAATTGGTTCGAAATTTGGTGATGTTCTATAACATTCTCTAACTGATGACTGATTTTGGTACTAAGTTTTCACAATTAATAAACGTTGTTCAGGAGTATTGAGTACTAAACACAAACGTCATATGGACAAGCCATTTGACTTATGACAGCTGTCAAAATAGCCCAGTTAGAAAAGGGATCTCATATTGGATCACCCTTTATTATCAGTCTCCTGGTCCTACTTTGTCTTCTGAGAACTTGCAATACTTTCACTGGTCTCTTTCAGATAGTTGAAAGAATGTCAACAACCTTAACTTAAACTGCTTGTTAATACTTAGGCGTAAAAAAAATGTTTTGCCGTAATCAATCCCATTTTTCTTACTTCCATATAACTTCACTGCCTCATAGAAGTATATCTTCCAAAAAAATTGTTTGAACTTTACCGGTTCGGACAATTTATTTTCGAAGCTAATATTTTTAAATTTATTTTTTATTTATTATTATTATTATTTTTTATTTATTTTACTTTTTTATTTTTAAATTCCAACTTTCTGTCAAAATTAATTTAACATAAGCCAAGCAATGCGTGGCAACGCGTTTCGTCCGGCTATGCCTTTGAAGACAAGAATTATTTTTGTTAATTTGTAATCCCCAACATTTTTACACTTTGCTGTTAAATAACGCGTGATAGTTTAATTAATATGTGAAGAACATATTTATTTTAGTTTTCATAATGAGCCAACTTGTGGAAAAGGAATATGATAAAATATTTCATTTTTCAATTAGCGCTTCCTTCATATGATAATTAGAAAATTCTTGAAAAATTCCAAACTAAAATTATTTAGTGTGTTAACTTTAGCAGTAAAAGTGCGCGTAAGTCTTAACTTTTTATTAGGAGAATATTTCATTAACTACACTACGTGCTGGCTGGTTTGACTAAAGAAGACCCACATTGAATTTGGAAAAATTTACATAAATAGTTAGGAGCTGCCACGCCCACTTTTTAAAAATCACCAAATTTTTTGCCAGATGTTAATTATATGTATGCAGGTGTGAAACTTGGGTTCATTACTTGTAATAATTTTCTCATTTTAGCGCTTTGGGGAGTGCCACGCTCTCTTGTCGAATTTGCTTATTTTCATACCCTACACACAGGGTATTTTCACTTTATCATTTCTTTTGTAACGCATACAAGAATGTTGGCAGGTATAGAAAAAGTATATATATTCTTGATCAGCGTTATCGGAGTCGATATAGCTATGTCGGTCCGTCTGTCCGTCTGTGTGTTTGTGTGTTTGTCTGTCTGTCTGTCTGTCTCCCTATCTGTTTAAATCATATTTACGTAAAAACTAAGCAAGCTAATTCGATGAATTCGGTCACACATTCTTACAAGCTGCTGGCATATAAAACTGGGTGAAATCGGTTCACGGACACGACTATCGCCAATGCTCTATCTCAATAAATCCCAGCCTATTTTGTAAAAAGTTGCTGCGAATTCGATGAAACTTGTTAATTTGGTGAACATGTGAACAAAATTAAGATTGGGCTAGGTTTCAAATTTGCAAACGATCTTAAAGGGGCGTGTCACAGCACTAAATTTTAACTTTTCTAATGCCATAACTCATAAACCGTGCAAGATATTGTGATGAAATTTGGCACTCAGATACAGATCATATATATCTTATATTATGTCTTAAGTGGGCGTAATTGCAAAAGTGGGTGTGAAACTTTTCAACAATTGAAAATTTTCATTGCGTATAACTCAAAATTAGCACATAAGATTTTCAAAAAAATTTTAGAGTTGATATCACTGAAAGCAGTTATCAATACAAGCAACGTCAGTTTACTGAAAAAGCTCGTTGAAAGGCGTGGCACAGCCCACAGTGTTTATAAACGTTATAGTAAGAGAACTAACAACGTAGTCTTTATGAAATTTACTACGGCAGATATATTTGCTACAAGGCACGCCCACCGCCACAAAAGTACCGGTAGGCGTGGCACCTCCCATATGCGCAAAAAACATTTAATGTTATAGCTAGTGTACGTTGGGAGTAATTTTAATAAAATTTGTTGTACAGATGTCGGTTACTATAAGCTTTGAAATTATATGGAGTTCGACGAGATTGCATCAGTAGTCTCGGCACCTTTCAATTAAGTGTAGGGTATGTGAGTTTTGGCCTGGCCGAAGATAAGACCTTTACTAGTTAACTTAGTTCTTGTCTAAACTACTGCAATTTTTCGGCTTTTACTACTTTTCTTTCCGATGATATTATGATAAAACTGTTTTTCTCGAATGAAACAGGCAGCATAAATTTAACTTTTCAAATATAAAAAAATATATCAAATACATCTATCGTGCACAATGGGTTAAATAAAAACATCACCATCATTGTTAGCGTAAATTTCGCTGGCTCTTTTAAAAAATGAGTCCAAATCAACAAACTCTTAACTCACTACATACTCAACTAAAGAAAAAACTTATCATTATAATTATCGCGGAAGAAACTTAAAAAATTATGAAAAAAAAAACTTAATTCGCTGGTGAAACTGAAAATCCTTGTACTGAACTTAACCTCAATATCTTACCGCTGCAATTGCGATGGTGGCGCTGTAGCAGCATAATTAAAATGCAATTATTCGCTCGCGATATTCTTTAAACGGTTTTTTATGTTTTATATTTCACCTGACATTGAAATACTTTTGCTTGCGGTGTGCTCCAGATAGATGCAACAGCAACATTGTTGGTTGGACTTCGGCATTGTGAGTAACCGGCGCTGTTGCTGCTGCTGCTGCTGCTGGTGCATGCACGGTTGCATTAATGGACACTGCAATTGCAACAAAAAACAGAAGCAGCAGTATTGGTAGTACGAGTAGCAACAGCTTCATGAACTTGAAGTCAGGTTTCACTGTTGCTGCTGACCTTAACACTGCGTTGCACTCAAGCGCGCAAGATTTCATTGCTAAGATTTATCATAATGGCGTTGTTATTGCTGCACAACACACTGTTGCATATTGTTAATTAAGATTCATGCATAGTATAAAAATGTTTAATTACTTTATTCATTTTTCATTTCAATTGCAATGCTTACAAAGACTTTATCGAGTTGAGTTACTTTCATTGTTGTGTGCTATGTCCATTGAAATTTTGCATATATTCAGTGCGTCTGTCTTTTGAAACTTTTTTTTTTCTTTGTGGGCATGGTTTTTGTTTTATTATCTTCATTATTTTGAAAAATCAAGTAATTTTTATTACAAAATGCTTTTATTAATGTAATATGTATCAGCTCAGTACATCATAATCCCAAAAAAAAAAAAAAAATTTTCAAAGCTACGATACTGGATGGCTTGATTAAATGTGCCCACACTGAATTTGGAAACATTTACTTAAAAATTTTCTCTATGCTGTGTTTTGAAGCTTATACTTGTATGGGAGGTTCCACGCCTTTTTTTCGAGATACGCCAACTTTTTCTCTAATTCTTGACTTTTTATTGTATTTGTGTGAAATTTGTTTACATTACTTTAAAAGTTTTATTTTTTTTTGCTGTGGATGGTGCCACGCCCATTTGTGCGCGTTTGTCAAAATCTTATGAAGAGCTTTTCCGCGTAATTTTTACTATTTGGTTCCAATACATTATGTAATTGTCCTAGTATAGTGTTTTGAAGTTTTTGCTTTTGTAAAAGGTGCCACGCCTTCTTATCAAAAATCGCAAACATTTAGTCCATAGCTTGTCCACGACATTATTATTATGTATTATTTGTGAGGAACTTAGTTACACTACAACAAATAAATCTCTCAATATAGCGTTTTGAATGTTTTGCTTCCAGGCGTTTTTTTGTTTGGTTTTTCCTAAATAGTCATTTCCACGGACTGACAGACAGTCGCATATGGCTAAATGGACTCAAATGGTAGCGCTGATCAAGTATATTAATACTGATTTATACCTGCTACGCCGCCTTCTATGTATTGCAACGAAATAACAAAGTGAATCCATATAAATAAAATGTTAGCTGTCCATCGATGTTCGCGAAATGCGCAAAAAAAATATTTTTTATTATATAAGCGACCGCAAAAATAGAGCAGTAAGTTTTAGATAGTGAAATTTGCACGGTATTAGCTAGTTTTAGATTAATAACATGCACCTTATGAGCTCAAGAACGTCTGCCTTCGAAAAAGCAGCGCTGGAATCGTCTGCCTTCTCTATGTTTATGTTTTTTATAAGCTATTAAATCAGTTAGTCAAGAGGCAGACGCAATAAAATGAACTCAATTTTTACATGTTTGTAATATTGCAATTTTTAAATGCAACAATAACTAAGTGGTGATTCTCTCGTTGTATATGACAATAAGTGTCTAATAATCTGAATCTGCCTGAAGATAAAATCATTTAAATTTGTGTAAATCACAAAATTTAAAAAAAAAAAAAATTTATTGCTCTAAGGCGTGGCAGCATAAACGTCTGCCTCTTGCACTTAATTGTTTTTGTGTATAGACACGTTCTTAAATATAAATGGCAGACCCGATAAAATTGTTTATGGCATAGTTTATTTACAGTTTCAAATGGCTCAAAATTAAAAACTCAGAGACAACGCCATGACAGAGATTGTTCTTATTATATACACTATTAAGAATCATAATTTTCTACCGGCAGACGCGATAAAATCATATAGAAACTTAGGCCAGCGGCTACCTAGCTGTTAAATGAAGTTTCTTTTGCCATTTTCATATTTTCTATTGGGTAACACGAAGAGTGACCAAATAAGCTGTATATGAGCTGCTTGCGCTGGATCCAGCTTTACGTAGTGTTCTCTTAAGTTCGCTTTAAATGCGATTGACGATAATTCAAATCAATACCTTAGACGATGAGCTCGTCATCGCGATTCTTCGTAATTTCAACAAAGAAACCATTTAGGAAGTTTAATAAGCAACCTCTCAGGCTATTTGTTAGAAGTTCTCCTCTTTCTTAAAAAGGAATAAATAGTTGCGCCATTAAAGTGCGATTATCTTTTAATGCATCTCCTGGGATGCTGTTGTAAACTGGTGCTTTGTTAAGCTTAAGTTGTTGGATGGTCAGTGATATCTCTTCAAGAAAAGAATACAGGAAATAGGTGACTTCTTTCTGGAGCCCATTTTTTGCTCTTAAGAGTGAACGAAATATTAATAAAAATGTTGCTGGAAGAAAAAAGCTTACATGAGCGACAAAAGAAAACAATTTGTTTAGTAGAATAGTTAAATTGTGCAGCAAGATGCGAGCAGCAAAAATGCGTTTGAGTGTTAAGAAATTAGAAATTAAATTCATCCCAAAATGGAAACAAATTTTCGTTCAAATTTAGAAGAACGATGGCCCAAATACCAAAATTTTCAACTATACATTCTAATTTACATTTTTATTAAGCAATAAAAGAACGTAATTTTAAACGTGCATAATATTGCAATTGCTAAAAAATAAAAGACGATGAGGTAACCGACCCAAAAAAAATTACGCCAAATTACACCAGAGTGGTAACAGTAGAGCAAACAACAACTTGACAAAATGTAAAGTGAACTTTGCTAAGCGCCGCTTGCAGTGCACGTAATTTAAGAATCATTTTTTGTGTTTTTGGTTGTTGTTGGTCGCTTGCATGTCAAATATTTTGCTTTTCCGCTGGTTGTTGACTTTGCTTTTTCGTTTTTGAATTTTTTTCCCCTTTTTTTTCGGCACACTCCAAAAATTAAATGACAAACAAAATTATGTTTAAATGTTGCAAATGTATTCACAACAACGAAATTTTAGGATTTCCCAGTTACTGTGTTGCCACAACCTGATGTCGAAAATTGGCCAACATTTCTGAAAAAAAAAAGTTCGTTTGCATATGGCAAAAGGAGCATAAGAAAAAATGAAAAAAAAAACAAAAAATAGCAGAAATTGTGAAACGAAAATCCAAAATAGTTTTTGTCGCTCGTTTAAAAGCATTGAATGGGCGACGAAAATGCTCAAGAAAAATAAAAAGGATATGCTAGGGCACGTAGATTGTTGTGGGTAGTTGATGTAAATGCAAAACTTTCGTACAAAAAGCAACAACACCAGCTGTCAGATAATGTGCCATGTGGTTGTCTGCTTCATGTCTTCCTGCTCCCTCTCTCTCTCTCTCTCGCTCACGCGTAGTCAGTCACTTTTCTTTGCTTTCATTTGTTTTTTTTTTCTTGTAGAACTTGTCATGCTTTTTCAGCGTGTCACAATTTTTGTCTCCATCACTGTTGGGCGCTTCGTAAACCAATTTGGCTGCAAGCCCAATTTTGTACGAGTAAATGGGCCTAGAAGACTACAAACACAATACGGCCCACAACTTAACGTGTACTGTGGGGTAAAATGTTATATTAAATGAATTTTTTTCAACGTTTGTACTGTGACATTTGTAAAGTGACATTTTTTTGTAGTAAATATGATGCTTTATAGTTTTATATAGCTGATTTGTTGCAATTTTTATTGTCAATTATAGCAGCTGTTCAATTAATAAACTGCTGCATACGATACATTAGTTAAAAGTTATTAAATTAACATAACATTTATAATAAAGTGTCTATCCATGGAGCGCGTTTATAACGAAATAAACTTTTTTTTTGATTTGCCTACAACTTGCGTTAATTCTTCGATTAGGCAAAAGTTTCTCAACGAAGTTATCTCTAAGCCCACTGTCCACTAGTCTTTTCAACATACCAAAAACAGTTTTTTTTTTTTCAGAAAAATCTAAAGTGTATTTATTTATAGAGAGCCCACTGTAAGACGCTTTTACCGTATTGCATATTTTTATTTAAATTTTTTTTTTCTGAATATTTATTTGTATGGCCGATCTGTCACTGTAATGTCAACTTTTCCACTATACAAAAATAAGCCCCTAGAGAGAGGGTGACATTCTTGTCTTGTAGCTTTTGCTTCTGTTGCTTCCGCTGCTGCTGCTGTTGCTGCTGTTGGTGCTGTTGCTGTTGCTATCAATTCACTTGTGTTCAATTGTTTCTCGAAGGTTGTAGGGACTTTTATTTTTTTTACCTTCAGTTTTTCTTTTTCTTTTTGTTAGTGCTGTGTGTGACTCTGGCATTTCTTGTCCCATTATATATCCGTACCTACACGTATGAATATTGCATTGCTATAGATTTTTTTGCTGTCCTTCGTTGATGTTGTTGGCATTGCAAGTTTCATCAGCCCTATATGAATTAATTCGATATTATTCGATTACAGTATGAGAAATGTGAGCGGGTACATGTGTGGAATTTATTTTTTTTTTTTCTGTGTCACATTCCTTATTGATTCACTTTTGTGAGGTCTTAAGTTTTTGGCTTTAAAATGATTCGTTGAAAAAAAATGCTTGATCAGCTTATTTGCCGATTTTAAGCAATTGTCATAATAACAAAGTCAGGTGCAAGCGGAAAAGGAAATATAGTTGAAATAGTATAGTGAAAAAATAAGTTATAGTATAGTATTGTATATATAAAATAAAAAAAAAGTGAATTTCAGACTCAGACTACTCAAAATACAAGAAAGAATGAAAGAGAAAAAAAGTTATAAGCAACATAAAACAAAGTGTAAAAAGTACAAGGGTTTCAGCATAGAGCAAATAGAGCCCGAAGGGTACAATTCACATGGTACTAAATTATATATGCTAGCTATTGAGTATTAAGCACTAGAGAGTATTGAGTATGAGAAACAAGGAACCATCTTGAGACAACGTTATATAAAATATCCAAGATACAAAATTCAAAACAAAATATATACCATTTATAGCATACGAAAAGATGGAAGATACGAAATGCTACATATTAAAAGATACTAAATACAAAATTCTATAAGAAAAATATAAGGCTCTGAACTCTGAGTCGATAAAATCTAAGTCAGTACAACAATACAAGGAGGAGCTAGAGCTAGGATGAGGGGCCTGTTCGACACACTTCTTATATTTTCACGCCACAGGAACATTGAGGGTGATGGAAAGACTGACGAATTAGCAAGGCACAGTTCCCCTCCTTGTGTTCATACTCCGATTGTTAAAGTTAAGAAAACTGTCATCTCGCTTTGTTTTTCGCATGCGGCAAAGATTTGAAGAACACTAAAAAAATTGTAAATGTTCAAAAGCCGCAGTGACAAGGCGAGAACCGCGTCGACAACTGGACCCTGAACTATCGGCAAACATGCTGAAAAAGAATATACCTTTTATCGTTACCGATGCTTTCTTTTTAAAATTCATTTGACAACATTCTGTACAAATTTTGTTGGATCACAATGTAAAAGCGGTACATTGAGGCTTTTATCCTGCTTGCTAAGCCGCCACTCTAACTAAACACTTAAGTTACAAGAGACTTAATAGCTTACATTAAATATATGACATCTGATATAAAATACAAGATGCAAATGAGATACTTATCACTACATACCTACTTGATACTAAAGGGTGTTCAAAATTGAGCTATGTTTTTATATTATAAAGAAAAGGCATAAATTGTGTGAAATCTTTTTTTATTTATATTGGAAATTACATTGGTTCCGGTTAGTAATGAAAAAGAATGTCATTGAAGTAACCTGCTTTGCTAGTTCGACAATCTGTCAATCTTTGAGCAAAAATTTTCAATAAGTTTTTCGAATAAGTTCATTAAGTTCAAATAGATATATTTCCTCAAAGATGTTGTCTTGGAGGTGTTTAACACTTTGAGAACTATCCGTATGAGCTTTACTCTTCAAGAAACCCCAAAAATTCGCGAAATCATTCGATTGCTAAACTTCACTTTCAAAAGATCATTCCACTCCATTCTTGTGAAGCATTTTGCACCGTCTTGTTGAAACGGCATATCCTGGACATTCCAATTGACTCCACAAAACGTTTCGTAATTGCATTGCCATTTTAATTTTCGAAAAAATAAGCAATCACGCCACCACACCAAAATCCACATTATACAACAACTTTTTTTGGTTTCATTGGCTTTTCAAACATTTTTCTAGGATTTTCTTCATCCCAAATGCAAGTGGTTTGTTGATTAACATGGCTGCTTAAAACGAGCTTCATCGGTGAAGACAATTTTCTTGAAAAAGATATTTGTGTAAAATATTGAATAAAGTTGTTGGCTTAAGTTTCAATTGCTATAGACGATGATGAATTGGTATCCTTGGCAACACTTGTGCTAACAGCTGCGATATTTGCACTTGAACTACCACAACGATAGTGAACTCTACTTCTCTGATCTTGAGCTGAGCCAGTTTCCAGTTGCTTCAAATTTATCAATGATATATTTAATATCACGGACATTTTCTCTACCGAAATTATCTTCCAACTTCTGAATAACGTTCACCATGTTAAAAATAAGTTTTAATAATGAAAACACGTTGTTCACTCGCGTAGTAATAAATTTTATCTAACCGGAATGTATTAACTTTATACTTGAGAAAACACTGGTGTAATCTAGTGCATGTTAAAATGAATGGCGGTGAATTTGAAAAGATACTAGACAAAAAAAAAAAAACAAATTATGTACAAAATGCAACTGAGAAAAAATTTATACTCAAAGCATAGCTACAATTAGATCGTATGATTCAAGCCAGGCACAAAATGCTACTAACATGCATAATACTACGAATATGATACTACGAGATGTAAAATACTAGGTACAATACTATAAAATAGAAAATAAAAATGTTTAAAAAATGAGTTGCATGACAAGTCACTAGATAAGAGATACTTTTTATTTTGCATCTAAATTCGTACTTGTAGTATCTAGAATCTTGTATTCAATATATAGCAGCGCGTGCTTTCTGTTTTATAGTATCTGAAGTTTAAAATCTTGTGTCTTGTGTCTTACATCTATATCTAGTAACTTGTGTTTTGTATCTTGTGTCTTGTGCTTAGTATCTAGTAACTCATATCCCGTATCTCGTGAATTATAGTAATAAATAGAAGTTTCCAATGCCTGACATTCTACATCTTCAGTCTTAAAGTGCTTCATCTAGTATCTTATGCGAAGTATCTAGTATTTTAAAGTATCTAATATTTAAAAGTATCTGGTATATTAAAGTATCTAGCATTTTAAAGCATATAGTATATTAAAATATCATGTATGAAACATCTAGTATCTTGTATTCTAAAGTTTCCTTAAGACACAATATGCAGCATGTAAGTTAAGACTTTAATCTTTATAGCGATATCAACTCCTTGTTTTGGCAAACTCTAACAATAAAAAGTGTACTCATATTGTATTGTATTTTTTTTTTTTGTAGTTTCTTTAAAACAAAAGCATTTCTTTTACCTGAATTTATATACTTTTAGTTGGAAAACTAAAATAAAATATATAAAATAGACATTTCCTCCCAAAACCAAAAGAATTGTAGGCATGCGAAAATTTTTAGAAAATTCAAAATACATAATGTAAACAAAAGTGGGTGTTTCTTGCGAGAAAATAATTTTGTTTTTGTCGCTGGTGGTGTTACTGTTACTGCTGCTAATGTGAAAAGTGAGAATTCCATATATTTTTCGACAATCTATTGTATGCGCATATGAATTGTTTACAGTCAAAATACAAAAAACATAAAAGAAAATCATAGAAATAAAAAAAAAAAAAAAAACATACGAACACAACGGCTGGCAAGGTAAACACCATCAATACAAAGTTGGTGATGTATTTTTAAAAATAATGACTTTAAGCCTATAAGATATATAGACACACACATAAATACGCATAGCGCGCGATGCGTAGCGTCGCGGTAACATGGCTAACGGCAGCGACAGTATGGATCTGCAGAAAGATTAATGCTTTGAAAAATGAAACCTATTTTTGAAAAATCACATTTCGTTTTCACGAACACAAGAAAAAGAACTTGAGTCTGTTGAGAACAAAGGAAATCAAAAGAAAAAGCCATAGACAATAAAAAACTGAAATATATATCAATTTTCTTTTGTCTGTAACATAATGGGAAATTTAATTAAAATTTTTTCTAAGCATTTGTATTTATAAACATTTTCATGAAAATTATAAATATTATTATTATTAATCTCATTATCGAAAGGAATTATCAGCGTTTGTGGATGAAAAAGAATGTTGAATTTTAATAGTTACGTAATTTAGTTGTCAAATTAACAACCTCACTGCTTATGAACGCAAGGTTTGTTTTATGTTTAATAAATTATCGGCTTTATTTTAAGCTCAGAAATAGTTCAAATGTTTTATTAAGTTATATTTAACACACTATAGAATATTAAGAGCACACTTAATAATTCGCACTTTCACTTAAGAAACGATGTTGTCACAAAAGGTTAAATCTTTTTATGCATAATAAACGCATCGTTTTTAATATCAACCATGCTGAGTTATACAAAAACTTAGAGCATTCTCGTGTAGTCTTGCAATTCACCGAGTTTTCCGTTTTCTAATGCTGATGAACGTCAAAATATTTTGCCAGTCTCTGTTCATTTATATATGCTATTGAGAAGCAGTTGTATTGCGTTTTAGCTCTTTTGAGGGCATACACGCTATTATTTTCAGTATTTTTTAATGATATATTCACAGCAGCTAAACACTAGTCTCTGCATTTCTATGCTGATGTCGTACATATACATATCTTCCGCCTAATTGGTTTGTTAGAAGGCTTGAGTTGTAGGCTAAATGAGGCTTCTAACTATATCAACAAATGAGCAATAAGCAATGGTCTTCAGCTAAGTGTCTTTAAATCCTTCGGCTTGCCTATTTCTGGTGTTGGAGATGTAATATCCCGCGCTGGCTTCTTCAATCATTTGACAGTCATCTGCATAAATACAGACTATATCCTCATAATTTTCAAAGTAATCTTGATGAAAACGTGACCATGAGTAAAAACTTCGGTAATTAATTGATCAATAACTTTACTCTGATTTACTGTGTCCATTTGGCCGTATTTCTTGCTTCCAGTTTCATTAAGTCTTAGTTTAATTTTATCAGCTAATCATCTGGTTAATATCAAATAGCAACAAATGTAATATAACTTTTAAAAATTTTGTATTTACAAAGTTCCCCAGTAATACCAATGAATAGGTGACGCTGTAATCTTGCTTTGTTTTGATTTTTTGTTAAAAGTCATCTATAAAACATATTTCACTATATAGTGAAACTGGTTTTAATTTTTGGTTAAAAAAAACAAAAACGAAAGTTGATAATCTCTAACTTAGTACAAATAAACGTTTGTCTGTAGCAATAATTTAAATTACATTCCAAAAAGTTGAATATGATGAAAACATAATTTATACAATACAAACACAAAAGTGAAAATCCATAATAGAAAAGCTTAATAATGATAAAAAAAGTTAGCTAGCAAATGCAGATCTTTGACGTTTTTATGCAAATCATTGATGGCGGAAGCTCATCGTAAATACTTGTCGGCGCATCAGTAAAAATCAATGCCAGTCTGAAGTGTAAACATTATGTAAACAGCATTGATGTAAAGATGCTTAATAAAAGCAGCCAAAAAAAGAAAGAAAAAGAGTAAAAAAAAAAATCAGTGAGTAAACAATGAAACTGTATGAGAAATTGAAAACGTGTGTGTGCTCGTTAAAGAACGGCAGGAAGTAATGCTTTTATATGCAAACTACACACACAAAGTTAGTGTACATACACACATTGTTTTTTTGTTACCCAACGGGAAAATTGATTGCTGCTTGCAACAACTCAAATCCATTTGTGATTTAGTTCCAAATAAATAAAATTGCATAAAATTCTTTTTGCTTATAGTCAAATTTAGCTAGCGCAAAAACACTTAAATTAATGGGTTCTATGACTTTTGATGCAAAGATACCCGGGTTTGAATCCGACTACAGTAATTTTTTTATAATTTATTTTAAATGTTAGTTTATGGCTTGTTGCGTTAAATTATATAAAAAAATGTATAGGATAGAACCGAAAGTTTTGCTGAATGAACGTTTGTATCAGCCGTGTCTCGAACCTGCACATGATGAATTAAGGGATCTCGAAATTAACCACTACAACACCAAACCTGCTACATCATTGCGGATTATTCGACGCTTAAATATTTTCTTTGGCTGTTATTTGTTCAAATCTATCTATTTTTTATTGCGGAATTCAGATAACCATATGGTTACGTCAATCAGTTAATTCTGCTTTAGAAACAAAAGTTAACTTTGAATGCCTCTAATTTTCATATAAAGTAATAGTTTGTCTAGCAAAATTTTTTAAGGAACAATAAATATTGAAATTCCGAAATTTTCCTTCATATAGGGCGATTCATTTAGAAGTACTCATTTCAAAAATAAATAAAAATTAAATTTTATAGGGCAATCTATATTGTCATACATAAAAACCATTCTTTCCCTTCATTTATTTTTTAAAAAGTAATTTTTTTAAATGTTGACCATAACTGTGACTCACATGGTCCATTCTGAAGTTTTCATTTGCGTTGACGCGTGCAAGCATTTCGCATATTTGACGATTCAGGCAAGTACGTAGTCCAAAGGAAAAATTCGAGAGTTGTGATATCACGTGATCTAGGTGGTCAATAAGTTTTATTATTTCAAGAAATCATATGAATTTTAAAGGAACTCCAAGATAAAATTTTAATTTCCATGATGGAACGCCCAACAATATTGAACAAAAATATCATGACGATATCCTTACTGATAAAAGTAACACCCTTTATATGCTTACACGTAGCATTTAAAAAAAAAGATTTCTAACAAAAAAACCCTTTTAAATAGGATATTATGTTTAAGACTCGTAGTTTTAAATTGAAATAAGACACAAAAGAACTCTTAAAATGAGCCGATTTTGGACTGAATGAGTGCCTTAACTGGTCAATATTTAGTGCATTCTGAAGATAAAACTTTCTATCTCTTTTTTTTTTGACTAATTGAGTACTTATTTGCGAAGTAAAACGTGTGTCACTTTTCATGTAAATTTGACTATATTTGCTATAATTTAAGATCGCTGAGCTCGAATCTGCCATCGGATATTGACTGAACGTCAACGTTTCGTGAAAGCCGTAAATTTAGCGGTAATTGACATGGATATAAACGCTCTCTTATGACGTTTTTCATTTAAAGTTTTGATTGATTTGTCAATTTACAAGAAAATCGGTCCTTATAAGTTTTTGTTGTCACTTGACCAGAAACATTGTTGCAAATTTAAAAACCAAACATCGAAAGAAGCCCCCTATATATGTGGTAGTGATTGAAGTATTAGGCATCATTTTACAGGTTTCATTATGTCTTCTTCTCGTAGTTTTTTGAGAAATGTATTGATTAATCTGTAAATTTACATGAATATCGTTCCTCGTAGATATATTTATTCACTTCACTTTTTAATTTTAGCTCCAATTTGAACCACTGTCATATTCTTCCGTTGGGTAGATGGTCGTCTGTTGAAAAAAGAAATCATGAAAATCATACAAAATTTTCTGCAACATCAATGATATCATTGCTATAATTCCTACTAGGTATGACTGCATTATTGACGCACGCACACTAATGCTGCCACCTAAACCATTTAAGTACACTACATATAAAAAGCTCATAAAAGTGAAGTTGTAAAATTATTGAAACGAGAAAAACTAGAAATTATACGCTAATACGTACATACGTTTGAGAAAAAAAGCTTTTATAATAATTGCGCTTTTTTTTTGTTGTTGTTTTTTTTTTTTTGCTTCTCATCACATTCTTACGTATTTATATTTGCATATGGAAATCATTAATAATTATTTTTAAAATCCATTAAATATTCTTGTAATAAATTACAAGAAAAAAAACTTTAAAGTTTCTGCTAATAGTTGTCGTCGTGAATATAAACAGTCAACTTTAAAGCCCAACCGCAAGTGTCATTCCTTCACAGCTTTTTTCATTTGAGTTTTATTTTTAGTATCCCAGAGTTTATAAAAATATGCGGAAGATCTTAAAAACTTCTTGTCTTTCTTGCATTGTTGTTTCTTTTTCAGTTAAGACGCATATTTTTGAAGTAAATTAAAGATTTTTAATAAAAAGACTACAAAAAAGACATAGCCGCCAAACAAAAGAACAACAACATTTGATACACAGTTGTTCAGCTACATCAAATAATTATGAATATGAAGTAGTGTAGCAACATCAGAAAGCAACAATTAATAAAAAAAAAGAAGAAGATGATGTAGAAACAGCAATATCAGCGAAATTAATGAATGTGGTTATTAATTATTCTTTTTATTCTAACTGACATAATAATCTTCAAAAGTTATAAAAATAAAATACTACATTTTTTCATTCCACTTTCAAGGCTGTACTGCTTCGGAATTGTGTATTAAATAAAACTCACTTGTGTTGAAAATATTTTACATAGCAAATTATATGATTTTTAAATTTGTAATTCGATTTTTAATATTTTTTAAAGTAATTCAGCAATGAATGATTTTAAAGTCTAAACTTCTTGCTTCAACATTTATTTAATTCTTTTCATCAAACGTTGATCCACGTTATGCAAACTTTGTCTGAAGTTTTGCAGGTCAGTTAGGTTCAATAGTCGAGGGTAATCTAGTCAAATTATTATGCTAATAGAATGCGCAAAGAGATGTCATTAGACAAGCAAATTCTGAGTATACTCATTGTTTTTTCGACTTTTTTTATTTGAAATTGTTTCTTTTCGCCACCTTATATTTCAAAAAACTGTTTTTCCGCGAAACAGCTCTCCTCTTTCATTTCGAAATGCACAATAAACAAAATAAAAACCTGCTTGGCACCACTCTGGAACTTAAGCTACTTGCTATCTGTACATATGAACTATTATATTACTCGTAAAGCTTGCGATTTTGTTTTAGGTGTTTCACATAACTGTCATTGCTAGCTGTACGAGTAGATAGCTAGCTTCGAGCCTAGAGCCTACTGACGTAGGAGATCCTGACATTGAAGAGTCTGTTTCTGATTACCTTTGTGAGTGCCCAGCGCTAGCAAATTACCTCTTTATATAATAGTATATATTGATTTATTACTAAGGTCCTAATTTTAAGCGATAATATTTCAAAAATTTGAAAATTTTTTTTAATCTTTAGTTCAGTGTATCGCAGTCTATATCTTCTTCTATATATCTACTATATAAAATTCAGTTTTTGTCTGTCTGTCTGTCTGTTTGTCTGTTTCTAATGGACGCGAAAACTATCCGGCCGATTTTGATGAAATTTTTACAGTATATTAGTATTGATCAAGTGGGTGTCATAGCTATAAAACTTTTATTTAGGATGCATATTTAGGGTGGCCCTCATACAAAAATATTTTTAAAATATAATTTTCATGAAGACCGGTTCATCGATTCATACCGAATCTACGCCACATAGCTTTTATATTAAAAGGCATTGCTTGGACTAAATTTATGTTTAGGGTGGTCCTCATACAAAACATTTTTAAAATATAATTTTCACAAAAACCACTTGATCGATTCACTTGGAATTTACACCACGTGTCTGATACATTAATAGGCATAGCTTAGGCTATAAAAATTTTATTAAGGATAAATATTTAATGTGGGTCTCATTCAAAAATATTTTCAAAATATCATTTCGACGGCTAATCGATTCACACCGTATTTACACCATGTAGCTGTTATATTATGTGGCACAGCTTAGGCTACAAAGCTTCTATTTAGGGTGGCCTCACACAAAAATATTCTTAAAATACCATATTCACAACCACTTTAACAATTTGAACGAAATTTTCAATTTAAGGTGAAGCGAAACGCACAGGGTAATTCTAATGATATATAAAGCTCAATGTGACATGTATGTATGCATGTGTGTGTATGTATGTATGTTGCTTATGGACCCTAAACCGTTCAACTGATCGCCGAAAGATTGTGCACATATGTTTCTTATCGTCTGGTAAAGGTTCAAAGCATAGTTTGGTTTGGACAAAATGGGCGATGTCACGTCCACCCCTCATATAAAATAAAAATAAAAGTCATCATATCTTATTCACTATTTGTTGCAGATAAATGAAACTTGGCACATATATAAAAATTAGAAACAGAAATAAGATTCAATGATAAAATTGAATAGTGCTACGCCTCCAAATTGAGAAAAGGCCGACAGTTTCTATATCTTTGGAATTATTTGACTCAGATGAATTAGACTCTTTACATATATATATATAAACATATAGAAGACAAGGGCTATAACCAAATTCTAAGGTGCTGATTCCACGCATTCCAATGATTTCCAACAAATCAATTGTTCATTTATGCACCAAATGAAAAAACCAAAAATATTTTTTATTCACTCGCATTAAGATAAAATATCAATACAAATACATAATTTTAATCCAACTTACATAAAAACTCATTATATTTTATATGTTGAGGGGTAGCAAGGCACGCCGGGTTTTGCTATTAAGGAAATAAATTTAAAAAGTTTTAACTGATGTCTAAATGCTTTTTATAGTAAAGATCATTTAGTCATTTCTTATGTAAAAATCATTCAGAAACAATAACACATAAATGCATATTAAAAATTATATAATAAAGTAATTTATTTATAAACGCAATTATAGCTTAAATTGCTATAAGCTTAACTTATAGTAATAAGCAAATCAACATCATTTAATTACCTTAACAGCAACGCGATCAATATCGTCAACAGCACATGTTTAGTATATTGAACTGTCATTATCTAAAGATAAATTGCAGGCATCAATATGCAGCTGTTATAGAAAACAAAACATATTTGAAATTAATTTACAATAAAATATACAATTTGCTTTAGAATATACAAGGAAGTTTTATTGTGCATACACTCAAAGAAATAACAAGAGATATGAATGCATGTTGCTTATTTTATGATTTAATAAGATATTACATACAAAAAAATATAAAGTCAAAAATAAAAATTGCCAATAAAAATAACTTAAATTCCAACCAAAATTTAAATCTGTCATAAATTCCATAAATTCGTCCCAACTTAGCCTTGTAAATTCATCTTTTCTCAAAAAGGTCAAATTTTTTCATTATCCATGGGGTGACCACTCGTTAATCATACGTTGTTTCGTTAGCAAATATGTAAGTTGCCAATTTCATGCTTGTTGTTGCTTTTGATAACAATTTGTTGCTTCATATTTTCACCAAAAAAAAAAAAAAAAATCTTTTATCCTTTTAATTTTTTCCCTCTATTGTTTTTCTCTTTTCGTTTGCACCACATTCGCTGGCTTGCAATAAAATAGCAAAATCATAAAAATGTCAACATTAATGGCACGCTGGGGTTAAAGTTTAAGTATGGCTGGGTATATGCTTTGGTTTGAGTATGTCAACTTTGACATTTCTGTCAACCTTTCTCTTGCAGCACAACAACAAAACAACATCAGATTCGTTGTAAGTCATGTGTTAGTTTATCACTTTTTGTTGTTTTTTTTTCGCTCGTGTTGATTGACATCCCTTAGCGCGCGCAACGACAATTGACAGTGAGAACGTTAAAGTAATTCAATCATCATACAAACAGCTTCGAAATGTGATTTTTGCGGGAAATTGAAAACTATTTACTCACTTTGGCATTTATTATCAATATTTTTGTTATTATTTTTATTATTATTACTATTTTAGTTAGTTAAAATCTATATTGGGAAAGAGTTAAGAACTTTATTCGTTTTTTCTTTATTGTCATGTGGTAGAAGTTTTATGATTGTTAAGAAAAAATGTACAGTGGAATCCCGATAATTCGTACCCCGTTAACTCGAAAATCTCAATAATTCGTAACAAACTGTTGGTCCCTTCAAAAAATCGCTTTGATTCGTAAAAATTGCATACATTTTGGTCCCCTCGATAACTCTTATAAATCGTAATTGGATCTGACAACCTCTTAAAATTCGTAATGCAAAGCAAAATTCTTTGGAGCTATGGTTTGAAAAAAAATCAATCGTAGTAGGCAGCTACGACTACGTTTATCGTTCACTTTTTTTGATAGAATATTTTTGATTTTCGTGGTCAGTTTGTTCGTTGCTTTACCAGAGGTGCGTGAAAAACAAAGTATGGCGTGAAAATGGCAAAAAAACGTACTCATAAGACTTTATTAATGTTGCAAAAGCAAAACATCATTTCAACCATTGATAATGGAGCAAAAAAAATTTAAGTGGCTAAACAATTTGAAATCGCTCCATCAACAATTACTTCAATCCTACAGAAAAGAATATTTGTAATGCAATCTGGATATAGAAAAGTCTCTACTTATATGGTTTACTCAGTGCCGATAGTCTAATATTTCTGTTTGATGCCCATTATTAATGGAAAACGTGCTGTTTTTTGCTAAAAAATTGAAGGTGAATAATTTCCAGATCGCACATTTTGCTTCAAAACTGAAAGGTGGCATGGTGGTAAACACAGTAAAGAAAGAGTGACTTTATTATTTGCTAAATAAATAAAAAAAAAACCTGTTTATTTATTATTACTCTTATTTTAACCTCATTAAATCGTAATCTCGTTTGTCCTTATTTTAACCTCGTTAAATTGGAAACCCCTGTAATTCGTAAAAAATGGCTGGTCCCTTTCGATTACGAATTATCGGGATTCCACTGTATATTACATCAATGTCATTGCAAAGGCAAGATTTGTTAGTCAACAGTTAAGCTATTCTAAGTTTTAAAATAGGAAATATTTTGTATAACAAAACATAATGATGTTCAACGTTTCCTGTAAAAAAATAAGCGGAATTTTTTCAAAAATTCTCTCACTCGCAAACAACTCAAAGCATCTGTGAGCATTCAGCTTTTTCTCAATCTTTCAAAAATTGAAGCGGGTTTCGGAGAAAGAGTATAACAACAGTTATATTTTGAGTCTATTAAATATTAAATTTAGACTTTAGCTACTACAGCTATAAGCCCTTTTAGCTAATTAGCTTGAAGCTTTAAATGTTATCTTCATAAAATTTGGCTAAGATGTGTCGGATACTATGGGCTTCGAAATTAAATTAAATTCGACGGAATTGCAGCAATGGACGTTCACCTCCCATATTAGCATAAAGGTGTATGTGCTATTTTAAGTGAACTATTGCTGCAATTGGTATAATGTAAGGTATATCTGAGTCAAAAGCTTTCGAAATGGCACAAGTTGGCGAGGCACCTCCCATATAAGTAAAACACCTAAAGTTTCATACCTATCGAAAAATTAAAACCTATTTTCAACTGCTCTAACTTTTTCTAACGTATCTCAGTTTTTGCAACATTTTTCATTTTTTTACACTTTTACAACATTTTCCAACTTTTTACGGGCATGCTTAGACAAACCAGCCAGAATGTAGAGTGGTATGAAAAATTAGCATTTTAACACTCTTACTGTAAACGCAGTTTATGGTATTGAATTTTTGGCTAGACCAAAGATAGTACCTTTGCTAGATATTTGATCGATTTGGAGTATGTCCGACATACAAAGGCCTGAACTCGAAGTCATCAATATAGAATGAATATTGAAAGCATTAAACTGAATTGTATCAAGCTTTTATATATATATTGTAGTTGAAATCTTACTCGTCCAAAAAATAGCAATTATTTGATGTATCGATGCGTAAAAATATCGTTGTACCGATGTATTTCTTATTCTAAAATTTAGCGCAGATGACTTTAGTTTAAGAAGTAAACTGTTCACTGTAACAAATTCGCAGAGGAAATCAATATTTAGAACCATTTAGTAAACACACAAACGGCAAAGTTAATTGAATTTTTAAATACAAAATGTTTATTTATATAAAAATTTTTATGTTGGAAAGTAAAGTCTTGTTGTACTTTGTTGTACTTTATTAAATGTTGCCTTTGTAGTAGAGTGTTTTTTCTTTTATTGTTGTTATTCTTTGATTAAATTTAAAAAAATGGTTATAGACCAATTCACAGTTTCATTAAAAAAAGTTTCTTTTGTTAGCACTGAGGAATGTAGTGTTAGCAGTGCTAATGGTAAAAATGTTATGAAAAGGTGTTAGGTCAGATAGGAATTAAGTATCATTTATTTTTAGTAACGAAAATGCGGCAAAAGTAGCAGTTGTGATATGAGTGTACAGAATTTATTGAAGTACGAAAAACTATAATTTCAGTGATGTATTTGAAGAAATTTTGCTGCCTCGATTGCGGTGATAGGAATTGAAAATATCATATTTCAACTTGTGTCATCTGATTGAAAATTAAAGATAGGAACCTTGTAACTTTTGCCGAAAAATTTTATCACTATTCTACTATATTCGATTTCAGGTGCATATATTGATAATATGTGAAATTCTAAACGAGTTTTCCAAAAAAAAAATCATAGTTTACTTATTTGACAGAATTTCATTGATTAGTAAAATGTGTTATTTACATATTTGCAATTGTTCTTTAAAACACATTTAATAAGTAGAAAATACGATTAACATAATTTCAATATCTGTTATTGAAAAACAATTTATAGCACAGCATGAAAGTGACAAATTTTCAGAATTATTGTGCAAGCGAACAGAAAGTGAAACATTCTAAGAATTCAATAGTCAATGTTTATTGTATGAGGTACCTAAACGAATATATAAAATCAAAAATCATGCAGCACAAATTTTTATTAATTTTTGGTGTTTTCATCTGGAATAGTTCTATGAGCCATTGAAATAAATATTAACTTTTAGTATGTGCATCAACGCTTTCGAAAATCCTTTGCAACAATGTTTATAAACAATAATGAAAAATAAAAATAAACAAAATGTTTAAGCAATATTCAAAACATTTAATTATATTTAGCAATATTGTTGAGAGGCAATGTTAAGCAATAATGCCTACAAACAATGCTGCACAACAAATTTAAGAATTAGTGTTGAAAAACGTTGATTGATTTTTCAAACAGTTCTTAAGAGCGATAGTTGAAAACAATGTTGGGAAAGTATAAAAAAATATTTTGGCACATAAAGAAATTAGTAGAGGAACAATGTTTAGCAACAAAGTTTAAAAACAAGACTAAGAATAAATGAGAAATAGAGCTCAGAGTGTTGGTATTTAGAAACACTGTTAAGATACAGTATTTAAAATTATGTTAAGAATTATGTGCTTAGGCAAAAAGTAAAGTTAAAATGTTTATAAACAATGTTACGAAAAATAAACAGCACTTTGAAAAAAAGCAAAGTAACAATGTTTATAAACAATGTTTCGAAAAGTAAACAATGTGTTATAAAAAATGTTTATAAACAATGTTTACAAATGATGTTAAGATACCACGTCTATGTACATTTTTTTTCGTTTAGAAAAACTTATTTTAACAAATCAAACTGAAATGCTATGAGGCTCTTAACCAAAAATCTCACCTGATCATCACAAAATATGATTTCAGTATTGCCAGCACATGTTTTCTAGGTAACTACGGCTAAATCACTCTGTTGTGTTGTTTGTTTTTTTTTTTTTGTACACAAGTAAACTAAACAAATAAATAAAAGCTGCAGAAACACATGCATCAGATGGTCAGATAAAGAAATGAAAGCGTAGGCATGGGGGCAGAGGTTTACTAACAGACACGTTTTCATGAAAGCGCAACGGAGTTAATAAAAATATTTCAATGTCTATACGATTATTTGCTTAAAATGTTGGCAGTGAAGTCGATTTAAAATCTGTGTTTTTAATGTTGTAATTTCGGCGATTATTTGTAAACAATTCGTCAAGAAATGAAATGAGTAAACGAACCGGTAAAATAAATCAAAATTTTGTTTTATTTTTGATTTACAGTTTAAAAATCCGTTAAAAGAAAAAAAACAAAAATGTGGTATATAAAAGTAAACAAACAACACTGACTAAAACAAAAAAATTGTGAATTTTTTAATGAAAAATAAACTTCAGAATTGCTTAGCTGTCGTATAGCTTCAGACAAAAGTGCTAAAAATAAATTTAAATCAACCCTATCATCATCATCATCAACACAAACGTTCAAATCGTTCGCTGCCGTCATCAAGATGCAACACCATCCGGGCTCATGGTACCTTCCATGGGCCATGCCTCTGCAAATGCAAAAAATGCTCGCTGTACCCTTTCAACATCCGGGTGGTGCTGCTGGCGCCTTGCACGCTTATGCACCTTCTGCCGCCTCCCCCAATGGCGGCGTCACTTGCCAAGTGATCTCCGCTGCTGCACAGCAACATTCACCTAATTCAGCGGCAGCCGTTGCTGCTGCAATACAAGCCCAAAATCAAAATGCCGCTCACAATTACCCGCAACATGCCGCTGCAGCTGCTGCCTTACAATCAGCGGCGGCAGCATCTAATCAAGTTTCCATTGGTGCAGCTTACAATCATAATAATGCTGCTGCTGCTGCCGCCTTACATCATGCGGCCACTAATGGCGGCGCTCCATCACCTCCGGTACATCCACATCAATCTGCGGCGCATCAACAGCTACATCATCATCAACAAGCTGCAGCAGCGGTGGCAGCAGCAGCGGCCCAACTGCAACATCATCAAGCACAAGCGGCACAAAGTATGCATCCAGCTGCTGCCGCTGCTGCAGCAGCTGCAATGTTTACACCACTTTCACTGCGATCGTTTTTGCCACCTACATCAAACCAGCTGGCTGGTCTGGCGGCTGCACAACAATCACTAACACCTTGTGGTCCATCAGTGCATCACCATCATCATCAGCAGAATCCAATGGCTGGCGTAACAGCAGCGCATGCTGCTCAAGCTGCTGCAGTAGCTGCTGCGCAACAACAAATGGCTTGCGTACCAGCGTCGACATCACCGTCGTTACAACAGCAACAGCAACAGCAGCAACAGCAACAACAGCATCATCAGCAGCAGCTACATCAGCAACATAATCAGCATCAGCTTGCTGTACATCAGCATCAACAATTGACAGCAGCAATGAATTTGAATGTTGGTGTCGTTGCGATGCGTCATCATCCTGGCGTTAATGGTATCAATGGTCTGAGCACTGGAAGTGTGCTGTCGATGCCGATCAAAAAGGTAAGTTGACAATAGTTTATATTATGCTTCTTCCCGACGATCTTTTGGCCTGCCTTATTCTTTAACTTAGCATCTCATTTTATGCAACCTTCCAAGGTATGAGTGAGTCCACATTTATGTTCGTCCAAAAAGTGAAAAGTACTGAATGGACCACTTTCGACATGTAATAGATCATTCTTGCCTTGAAATCTACGCTTTAATGGCGGTCTGACACTCAAACAAGATTGCCAACAAACTTGCGTTGGTTTTGGCACTCCTTACAGAACTGAAATCGTCGAGAATTGCAAAAATTTCCAACTTAAAAGACGCAAAATGAATTCAATAACCGAAGGATTGACATTTTCCAGGATCTTTTGAATAGACCAACTCCACAGTCCGTTTTTGTTTTATCGGTTTATGTGTGATATTAAATTTTAATGAGTGAATTGTTGTACACTTGTTGACATCTTTGAGTGGCCTATCTGATCACCAAAATTGCAAATTACACGATCAGGAAATACTAATGCATTAATGAAATTGTTTCTCAGGCTCTATGGCATGTCACCGTCTTAATGAAACCACATGTTGTCTACATCCATATCTTTATCATGTCGGAAAAGCGAGCACCCTTAACTGTTATTGCCTTACCAGCCGCATTTTCGAAGGAAAATGTGCCTCCAGCCCATAATCCACAGTAACCACTTCGGGGATACATTAGTATCTCAATTATAACTTGTCAATTTTCTGAATCCCAAATGTTATAATTTTGAGAATTAACGAAAGCATCTAGAATAGTGAAGTCCAGTTCAACTGCACTATACAGTACTTGGGAGCCGGACAGTACAAAACGAGGGGTATTTTCAAATAAAACGAAAGAGAGAGAGAGAGGGGCTGCTATCATAGTACACTTACACAACACATGCAAAGATTTGAGAAAGTGAACTTCCCAGCAGGCAATTGAGCAAGGCCTTCCCCGGAGAAGGCCTGCTAGCACTGCTCCGATTGTAAGAGGCCTTCTCAAAACTAAATTTTCATGTAAATAACAAAAAAAATTTTTGTTTTTTACTATGATTTTTGTTTTTATTTACAATCTGTCAATATTAACAATAAGTAAATTTTATAAGTAGTGAATTTTTAATTAGCAGAATAGTTACATTCCATTGAGTGTATACTCATGAAATGCTATTATGCCTTACCACGGCAGGCGTGCTATTATGCCTTCCCACAGCAGTACTGCTATAAGGCCTTCCCACAGCAGCAGTGCTATAAGGCCTTCCCACAGCAGCAGTGCTATAAGGCCTCATAATAGAAGGCAAAAAAGAAGGACTTCATGTATTTTTTTATTTCATGTATTGCAATGTTTTATGATTCGAAATTACTTTTTTGTCATTGGATTGTACTTATACGACATCAAAAGTTGATACATGGTTAGCAGTAAGGAACGGTGTGCATGTTGCTAGGCTGGTCTTCTGTTTCATGTTATGCTAAAGTGGTAGAGTGTTGTGTATTCAATGTGAAATTATAAATCAAGAAATCGTCACAAAAAATAAACATTAAAAATATGAACGGAAGGGAGGTTGACGGAGATAAAAAAAACATTTAACTAAGAGTCTCACGACGTATTAAGATTTAATTTTTTCAAAGTACTTCTATGACCCCTTCTACGGTAAGCGGTCTTAGAAGGGCTCTTGACGCAAGCGTTGTAGGAAGACCTGCTCGAAGAGTACTTCTATCAGGCCTGCTAAATGAGGCCTGTTTTCTCGGGACGTTTCATATAAAAAAGAAAGTAAGTTTGAAAGGAGGTGGTAAGGCCTTAATCTTACCAGGTAAGGCCTGCTAGAAGGTCTGCAAGCTCCTGCCCTTGCCTACTGGGTTAATATGAGAGTAGAAACCTTATCTGTGTGGCAAAATTATGTATGGATAGGCAAACTCATCGCATCGCTCCCCGTTGTCATTAGGTTTCAGTGCTTGAGTTATTTGAACTTTGTGAGCACTTAGTTGCAAATCTTTCTTGAGAATTCGCTGTAGAGAGCTACTCGAAATGTACAATTCTTGACCAAGATGCCAAATTGATGTTCCTGGACTCTCAGCAACACCATCTCGAGCTGCTTTGATATTTTGTGTTGAAAGAAGGTCAGAGTGTCTAAGTTCTGTACTATGAGTTATTATCTCCTGAATTTCGTAATGAATCTCTTCGCAGTTGATGAAGTTAAATCATTATCTCGACCATATTTTGTATAATCACTATATAGTTTTATTAAGAGGGCAGCGCCGCAATCTTTTTCAACTTTCTTAGAGTTTTCAACCTCTTTCATTTTCTACGCAGTTTTCATATTTTGCCGACTTCTTCAGCCCTTTTCAATTTATTCCATACTTTTGAACCTCTTTCAACTTTTTTCAACATATCCGATTTTTTTTTTTTTTTTGACTTTTTCAAAATTTTTCGACTTTTTTAACATATCAACTTTTTCAAGACTCCATATTTTATCAATTTTTTAAACTTCTTTCAACTTTCTTCAATAGTTTCTACTTTTTCAGCGAATTTCAACTGTTGCAACATTTTCCAATCTCTTTCAACTTTATTCAAATTTTTCCGAGTTTTTCAACCTCATTCAAATTTTTTCAACATTTTCGATATTTTACCAACTTTTTCAGCCCTTTTCAACTGATTCAACATTTATCAAACTGTTTAAAATTTTTTTCGAATTTTTTAACCTCCATGAATTTTTTTTCGAATTTTCCAACCTCTGAACTTTTTTTCAACATTTTCCATATTTTTTGCAGCCTTTTTCAGCTTTTTCAACATTTTTCAACTTCTATTAACATTTTTCATTTATTTTCGGCTTTTTCAAGCTTATTCTAATTTTCCAACTTTTTCAATCTCTTTCAACTTTTTTCAACATTTTCCATACTTTTTCGACGTTTTTTTACTATGGAATTTTACTCTTTTTGAGAATTACATAGCTTTGAACTTTTTTCGACTCACATGATTTTTTCAACCTCATTCAACTTTTTCATCATTTCTCATATTTTTTCAGGACTTCTTCAAGCTTAAAGTGAATTGTAGTCGGTCTTCTGCTACTAATTTCTAATGTGCTACCTTGAAATTGAATTTTTTAAAGACTACCACTTAATACCAGAGAGATTGTCTACATTTTTTAAAAAATACATTTAAACTATTACATTAAAAAGGCAGATGAAGGCAGACTGCTTAAAAACTTTAAACGTATTGTGTGTTGGAACTAACACTAGATAATTACTAACCATAGCTAACGATATTAAATTAATTTTAATAAACGAATTTTTTTTTTAATCAAAACTATTAAGTTCATTTTCGTTCGTTTCATTTTTCACACTAATCAAAAAAAAAAAAAAAAACAACAAACTAAAAGCGCAATCAGCATGTGGTCTAAAAAAGTTTTTCTCATACGTAATGATTTCGGCAACTTGTTACAGCAAAATAATAAAAACAAATTATTAGGTTTTTCACTTTATATACCCTCGCTGAGTTATTGCTCAATGATTTTTTCTTCACTTCATAAATAGCTATACTAGAAAATCTTGACAAGGATCTTAATGATTGTCATGTCAAATTCATTTTTGTAAATAATTTACAAGAACGAAATACCATTATCTGAACATCTTCCGAGAAACTTTGTCAGCTCGCAAGGCAAACAAATTTTGTTACCTACATCAAATACTCAAAATAAATCTATTTTTTTTTTTAAATTAAAGACCCAGGCGACCTACCAATTGACCTCTTAAATAAATTTTTATTTTTCCCCTATTTTGATTTCTTTCTTAGGCGAACTTCTTTTGGGACTTTCTTACATATACTTCCATTGACGATTTTGTTTAGACATTCGTGTTTCAAATCGAAATCAATCAATCAATCAATCATGACTGAAACTTCATTTCCCGTACAATAATCGCGTGACCCTCTGCAGCGGAACCACCCACTGCACATACACACATACACGCACACGCCCAATACCCACACCCTATTACTTTCCAATCATCCATTTCTTTCAATTTCATTTCACATTCAATTCAGTTGAAAAAATCAAATGTGTCGATATGTTTTACTATGTTCGTTCGTTTGTCTGTCTGTCTATCGGTCCGTTATTAGTAATGTTGTTGGCATTTTGACACCTCAACAAAGTGACAAAGTCAGTCTTTTGTTAGAAAGGGGGTTTGCCTGATGATGGTGGTGGGAGTAATGGTGATTAAGTGATTTGTCACTAAAAGGCAACGTTGGGATTTCGATTTTATTGGCGACACCAAAATGATTGAAAGATGCAGTGTATTAGATAGCAGCTGCTACAACCACTAGTAAGAGTGTTATCTAAGCCCTCGGCAAAAATAAAATACCCTACACCGCACTCAAAAGTAAAACTGCGCGCGTGCTGATGGCTTTGAACAAATTTCACACGTTGCATTTAGCGCAATTTTCTGAAAGAGCTTTGTGTAAAACGATTTTAATGTTTTTTTATGCATGGGTGGCAACTCTCCCTGCATTAAAAACCATATCATCCAATTTCTGTAGAATTTTCGAATACTTCCAAAAATTTTGTATGAAATTTGGTTGCATTGCTGTTAAGATTTCAGTCAGTATGGCAAAGTTTTTGCTTTTATGGGATGTATCACGCCTTATTGTCAAGTTTCATTCAATTCTATCATGAGTGTGAAATTTGCTAGTAAGTACTATAGCAAATAGCTCGCAAAGTATAGCGTTTTATTGGTTAGAATCGTATGAACGGTAGGCGTGTCCGTCCAGTTATTACGTCTGTATTTCAACTTTCATTAAAAAAACTCGCAGTGTTTTCTCGAACAAATAGCTAGTTAGGCAGACTGACATGACTTCATCGATTCAGGAGGTGATGCTCTTGAAAAATTTTCTATACTTTACAAACAGAATGATACAATGAATATACATACATACACTGTGTAGGGTATCAAATTGATGATGGTGAATTGAACGCAATATTTTTTTTTTGATGAATTAACAGATGATTGATTTCATTCAAATTCAAGAAAAGGTAGGCCATGATAAATTCACGATATCACCGCTTTGTGTTCTTACAAAACGTTACGAGAAAGATTAGAAAGAGCATATGTCTTCAATCTTTAGTTCATAGGTGGTAATTTAAATTCAATCAGTGGGCTTGTCGGTGGAGATTCAACGAGTGTGGTTGAAGGCAACTTAAATCCATTTATTTTGAGTATACTAGCTAAAATTTTTGATAGTAATTTGATGTCTTAAATGTGCTATGATTATGTTATATTGGCATGTTAAAAATTTTTATCACTTATGGTCGGTTGGTGTGTCGTCCTGACTTTGTCGTTTAAAGAAAAATTAACTTAAAAGTTGTTTTTTATCGGTTTTTTTGGAGAAAAAAATGTTAATTGCTTTGTAAGATACTGATTTTCTTTCTGAAACTTCAAATTGTCATCGTCCCAACTACAGCCAGATTTTTAAGGAACTAGAAAAATATTTTGGGATACAATTTCCATCCACTGGGATGGATGACCTAAATGTGACTACAACTATGTATATTAAATAATGGAAATAATTTATGCTCATTTGCCTCTTTAAAAGAATCGCTAAAAATGTTGAAGTCAAAAATTTTTCAAAAGCTGAAAAATGTTTAAAAAATAGTAAAGTATTCAAAAAGCTAGAGAGTCGAAATAATTTTTATAAGGTCTAAAAATGTTTAAAATGTCGAAAAACTTTAAGTTAACAGAAAATTGTTGAAAAAATTGAAAATTTCGCCATATTTTGAGAAAGTCGAAAAATATTAAAGAGTTGAAAAATATTGAGAAAGTCGAAAGATATAGCTGAGAAAACTTAAAAAGTGCAATATATTTAAAAAAAGGCTAAAAATCTTGAAAAATTTAAAAATTTTGAAAAAATCGGTGTTTTGGAAAAATCGAAAAAAATGTTGAGATTGTCGAGAAATGATAATAAAATGGTCAACATTGCAATATTCAAAAAATATATATATAATTCGTTCAAAATATTGTTCAATATATATATATACTATATATACATATATATATATCGTATAAAGTCGACGTATATTGAGAAAATCGAAAAATGTTGAAAAAATCGGAAAGTTAATGTTTTTGACATCTTCAATTATCCAAAGAATGTTTTCCTTTCAACAATTTTTTTCAAAATTAAACAATTACACATACATATGAATTCACACATGCAACATTTTGCAGATTTTACCACTTTTATCACATCCAGAAGAAGAGTCTAGTTCCGAATACATTCAAAGATGTAACTTCGTTTGAGCTCATAATCATCTAAATGAACAAGACGAATTCAAAGATGGTCGTAACAGTGATGGAATTCTCGGCACGTATGTTATTTTTTCGGTACATTTGCGCCCGAAGACATCGTCGTCAGTACATTCGACAAGTTTGCATTACATTCGGTACACTTGGCGCATTTTTAGTACATTTGGCGAATTTTAAATTTTTCTTGCACTTTCTATGATTTTTTTTTTTTTGTACGGTGGAGTCATGTAAAATAATGCCAGCGTCTTGCCGAAGGTCTTGGCTTGTTTGCCTAGGGTTCAATTTACTTTTCCTTATTAAGAAAGGGTTATCCCCTGCTGTTGTATTTCTTACCTTCCACATTTCTCATTTCTGCTCATCTCGATCATCTCATTCTGCCTTTTTTGCTTCAAAATCTCATTTACAACTCCTAAAATCACACCACACTCGTTGGCAATATCTCTTTGATTCATTGATGTGTAGCTAACTTAGTGCATTTTTTGGTAGTAAATTCTATCTTCAGAAAAAAAAAACAAAAACCTTTTAGCTTATTTCAGTAAAAGCACAATGAAGTCTAAAATTTAACGTTACGTTAGCGTTAATTTTCCGCCAATTCATCCAGCACAGAAATTCATCTATACTCGCCACAAAACTTGAGTTTTAGCTGCAAACATTAGCAAATAACATACCAGAGATCGTATCGAATTTTATCTACAAAATCTTTCATAAAATATTGCTTATTTTGCAATATATATATATATATTTAGTGCTCAAATAAAAACTTGTTGATGAATCTTTCGAATTGTGCTAATTACGTATCGTGAGCCGATTTTAAATAGAAATAGATAATTAAGCCATTAAAACCTTGCAATATGTACAAAAATCTAGTAAACACGCATTTCCAAGAAGATAAAAATCGTAGCAAATAAATAGATAAATAATTTTTCAAACAAAAATTGAATTCTCTTTAAAATAATTATACCATATGAAGACCTAAGCGTATGAGCCTACGCAATTTAATGATAAATTTTAACGATGATAACGTAATGACGAGGCATAACTTGGATTTGATGGATTTTATTTTTCTTGTATTTTATTTTTTTTTTTCTGAAAATTTTACGATAATTTTTTTGCTATTTATTTGCTTTAAACTTAAAAATCAATTAAGTATAAGGTATTTTCTCACATGTTGCGCTCGTTATATCAATAATAAAATTGACAACAACAACGAACATCAATAACAAATAAATTCTACATATCTACATATGTACATACATGCACACAATGGACAACATAAAATTGATATTTAACTTTGGATTTTTACAAGTACAAGTATATTTATTTACCTATTTATTTTTTTTTTTTTTTCAATGTACAACCTTTTACAATTTTATAACATTGATGGCAAGAAGGAGGAGTACAATTACCTATTTTACCGCTGCTGACAGACAGACGTTGTTTATTATTTACTTTAAAGTGATTTAAGTAGAAAATTTTGTAAATATTGATTTTAACGAACTACTGGGAATTACTTAACATTAACTGCGCCATACCAAATTTGCAAATAGAAGTTAGTGATTGAAAACTGCTTGATAATGTTGCCAGCTTGCAGGAAATGTGCACAATTCTCGATGATTTTTTATAAGAAAAATTTGATCAATTTGTTTGCGGAACAACAATACATTGCTTCATGTCTTTAATTTTGAAAAAAAACTCAAAAAAAAGATAGCCGTCATTACAAAAAAAAAAATATGAAAAATATCTCCCAACTTTGTAAAAATAACGCAATCCAACGAATTCAATTTTTTTTCTTTTTTGACTTCAGTGCTGATTTATTGGGCTTTTAAATACCCTGGAATACCCGCGCTCAGCACGTAAGGTTTTTTGAGATATTCAAACCTAAAAGTGCACAAGGCTATGTAGCAGCATGAATTTTTTTTTCGATAAACTATGTATGGGAACTTAAAGTTAGTTTTGCCAGCGTGGCTTGGGCAGAATTTTCGTTAGTATGCCTTAAAAATTACATTTTTGTATGAAAAGTTATGTAATTTGTTAGTTTAACTATTAAAAGCAATTATTATTTAAATAAATATTTTATAACTAAAACTACCCTGTGCGCCTCGCTTCATCTTTAATTGAAAATTTCGTCCTAATTGTTAAAGTGGTCTTTGTGATTTTGTATGAGGGTCATCCGAAACATAAATTAAGCCTAAGCAATGCCTTTTAATGGATAGCTACGTGATGTAGTTTTGGTGTGAATCGATTAACCGGTCTTCGTAAAAACGATATTTTAAAAATATTTTTGCAGGTGTGCCACCCTAAATATGTGCCCTAAATAAAAGTTTCATAGCCTTAGCTATGCCTCTGAACATAAAAGACACATAGTGTAAATACCATGTGAATCGATTAAGTGGTTTTTGTGAAAATTCCATTCTAAAAATATTTTTTGTGTAAGGGCCACCCTAAATAAAAGTTTTGACTTAGCTATGCCCTTGAATATATAAGCTAAATGGTGTAAATTCGGTGTGAACCGATTAACTGGTCTTCGTGAAAATATTTTAAAAATATTTGTGTATGAGTGCCACCCTAAATGTGCACCCTGTATAAAAGATTTATAGCCTATGACACCCGCCTGAGCGATACTAACATACTCTAAAAATTTCATAAAAATCGGACGGATAGTTTTCGCGTCCATAAGAAACAGACAGACAGACAGACAAAAACTGAATTTTATGTAGTAGATAAAGCTGATATTAGAAGAATAGCGGACGTATTAATAAGATTTTACACCTATTTTATTAATTCTCAATTAGATTGACGAGCTGACTGGACTGCAGGCTGCCAAAAATAAAATTTGGCGAAACGTCAAATAAGCTAATTGACTGAAATTAAGAATTTTGCGAACGGAACGTCACATGTCCAGATGCTAAAGGTTTTTAGAGATGGCAAAAAACTGTTTATGTCCTCGAAATGATCACCGGAAAATCCTCATTTAGGTTTCAAAAAAGTATGACGTCTACTAACTTTTTGAAGTGTCTGTGAATGAAGTTACTTACAAAAAGCTCAAATCATGTGCCGTTCTGTTCGTCCCCACGTATGATATTAATAGTTGGGAAATTCTTATCAAAAACAGCAACGCTTCGGTTCGAGTCAGTTAGGATGGCATAGGGTCGCATAACAATACAACCCATCAAAAAGTTACATACATATACGTAAATAATTTTTTTTACATACAAGTTACATGTAGGTATGAAAATTTACGTAAAATGTAAGAAACGTAACCTTCTGGCAACATTGCTTAAAGTACAACTCTTCCTCTTTTAAATGCCATTGAGTTTTTTGAAACATAGGGAAAATCACAAATGTTAAATTTTGATATAAATCTCGGTGAAAAAGAAAGTATATAGTATTTTATTGGACTATAAGATCTAACGTGACAAAATGCTACCAAGATTTTTATGGTTTTTAAAGTCATATTAACAGTTTACTAAACTAAAATTTGCTATGTAAAGTTGCTCACCCATATCACTAACAATATGGCAACACTGCATACCAAACGAATTTGCATACTCAAGTTGAGCAAATGCTGCTTTATTTATATGCTGCATACTTAAAATCAAGCTAGTAATGTTGGTCCCACTGTACGAGTTCATGCTCGTACGAGTCGTACATTTGTCGTTAATCAATATGGCGGTTAACAGCTTCCGTTTTTACTACGTCAACAAGCACAGCGCTAACATCGGGAAGGGGTTTATATGGCACAACTTTGCTCGCTTTGGTATTCATCTTTATGCCATCCTACTATGTACATTGTTGTCTATTTTTAAACGGCTATGTGACTTGTGGTCACCGCTTGAGCAGCTGAAACACCAATTTACTCATATTGACTGATTTACTGACTGATTGGTTGATTGTTGAAATGCCTGCCCCTTTGCCTTGTTGACTGCCTGCAAGTTGAAGTGATGCACGCTTCTCAACATTTGACATAATTTATGGCTTTTGCTTTGTGACCTTGACTTGATGCTGTGTTTTCTTATGATTGCTTCATTCACCTGAGGTGAAGGTGCACAGTTTTTATTTTTATTTTTTGTTCGCTCCTAACAATTTATTGCATTCTGTAGTTGCATCAATTTATTAATATTTATTTTGTTTTTAATTAGATACTGCTGCACAATTATGTTTATTAATAAAACTTAATATTCTTTTAAAAATAACTCATGTTTATTTAAAAAAAAAAAATATTTGTAGAATATTTGTGTTTAGCTGTTGGCATTGAAGATGCATCACGACGAGTCACGATAATTTTCGTTAGCTTTTGATTAGTTGCGCCAATCTGGGATATCCATATGAAGCTCAATGTTTAATTAACTAATTAAAATTCTATTGTGTTAGCCAACATAAAAACAAATGCATTCTTTTTAAATTCTTCTGCATTTTTAAAAAAATCATATTATAACAGAGAAGAAAGAAAAACTTTAATTGTCGCAATGGTTGTGAGTTTGAAGAGCGAAATATGGTTGCGTCTAGCCGACGTCGGGACCCGTACAATTGAAACCCAGCAAAGTTGTATGCGCGATAGCAGAATAAGATGATTTTTGCAGTTGCTTAGTACTGCAACTAGGTAACGCCGGTATAGATTTCACAAAAGCGAATGCAACTGCTTAAGAATATTCGTTGGATTTGTCGTAGAGCGGTCCTATGTCGACCGTACGATGTCATTCCTGAATGCGTGTGTGCACAATTTATGTTAAATAAAATAAAAAAACAAAATTGCAACGAAAACAGTCGGTAGCGATATATTATTTACGAAGAAATTATTATTAATTTGCTACATGGGACTGACGGGAAAAATTGAGAGACTTCAGCTTGTAAGCTCAAGTCGTAAAAGTTGAAGCTATCCGATCCTTGTGTTTGTGTCAGACAGCAAAAACAAAAGAAACTCCTTCAAAACCATAAATTTCAATGAAAATTATTAAGAGTGCTATCATTGGCCTCGCCAAAAATTAAATGCCAAACAGCACGTTACCATTAATAGTGGGCTTTTGTACTAAATTTTTATTTTAAGGGTATCTCCTCCACCTCGCTACGTGCTGGCTGGTTTAACTAATTATAATCACTTTAAAATTCTAAACATTTACTCAAACAGTTCGCTGTGTCACGCCTTGTAGCTAATAATTATATGAGAGATGCTACGCCGTCTTTTCGTAATTTGCCAACTTTTTTGTTTGATGCTAAACCAAACCATGTCTTTTATTTCAGTGAAAATTGGTTTCATTACCTTAAATAACTCTCTCAGTAAAGCGTTTTAAAGTTTTCGTTTGTATGGGAGGTGCCACGCCTAATTGTGAGAAATTCGCCTAGTTCTTGCTCTGAGATTTTCTGAATCTTTCTTATTGTTAATGTGAAATTTGGTTCCATTTGCTCAAATAATTCTCTCAGTATAGCGTTTTGCAGTTTTCGCTTGCATAGGAAGTGACACGCCCTCTTGTCAAAAGTCCCCAACTTTATATACTGAGCTTATTCGAGCTATTCTTAGTATATCAATATAGCGTTTTAAATATTTTATTTGCATGGGCAGTAGGCGTGGTCGTAAACCGATTTCGTCGATTTTCAATCCCAAAAAACTCGTTAGAAGTATGCTGTGTGCGGAATTTTATTCAATTATCTTGCTAGGTTCATGATTTCCACAGACAGACACGTACACAAACAGACAGATGGACATGACTAAACTAAATCGAATCAGCTGTTGACGCTGATCGAGAATATATATACTTTCTTTACTTTCCACGTCGCCTCTTATGCGTTACAAATGGTGAATATACCCTTAATGTTGGTTGTAAAAGTAAACTTCAAACACCAAAGTATTGCCTTTCGTACTCGCCTCATTACGTTTTATGTCAATTCTTTTGCGTTCTGTTTTAATTTTTGCGAGTATCATGGTACTGACGAAAAAAGCCATGAGGTTACTTATAAGTAAAGAAAAGAATAAATGGCTGGACACAACCGTAAGGGAAACAACTAGCGCTCAAATTTGACTTCATGTAAGCTTTAAAAATGCACACTCTTTAATTTTTACTTCAATCCAAGGGACTGATGGGGCAATAAATTTTAAGCTATACCACACGTTACTTAGTCTCTCTAGACGACATTGCAGACAGGTTATCAATTCTACTGCATGACTTTTAGCGCAACAGGTTTTAATATGAATATGTGTACATATCAAGCTCCAATTTTGCCCTTTAATTATCGCGTCGAACAGCTGGGGACTGACGTTTTTTTTTCAAATACATATCAAGTACGACATAAAAAGCTATAAGTAAAGACTTATTATAAATTAAATAAAGACTTCAAGCTATTCACGATTCAAAATTAGTTTTGTTGATACCCGACCATAACCAAGAAAGTGACAGCGGCTCTGTATTTGCATACCCGAGCTGAATATCGTGTTATGTAAATATTTGTGAAATATCCTTAGAATTCAACAGCTTTCGAAAACTTTTAATAGCGTTGCGCTTATTTCTAGTATCAACTTTTTTAAAATTTCTAGCACCTCTTCATACTATCAACGACATTTTCGACACTCATCAATGCTCTTTAATATACCAAAAATTTGTAAAATCAATTCAATTATGTAGTTTATTAACTCTTCCCCAAAGCATCAACTACAGTCATCCTGTATTGACTATGTGACTATGTAAACACTACATATTTCAAATGAGCGTAAGAGCTTACCCTTCCTACGCAATTACAATGTAATGAGCTGAGTTCAAAGTATTTAATTAGCTATATTGTTAAATATTGATTTATGACTAGAACCCTTACTGCTATTTAAATCCACTCATACGTGAAACTTTTACTTAAAAGTTCACTTTACTCGCAAATTCTATTGCAAAGCCTTTCTGTGTTGTTGCAACATAATGCAGATGTGCTTTAGGGTGGATTATAAAATATAATCAATTTTATGCTAGTAAGTCAGAAAATTAAGGAAAGTTCTTTTGAAGAGCTTGAAAATATTTGCTTACTGCTCCTTTTGTGCTCTCTCTCTCTCTTTATTGTTTGCCATATTACAAAGATAAATTCTGCGATTACAAATCAAAGGAGTTTACTTAATAGCATAATTTTTCTATTGCTGCTCCTTTTTAGTGATTGTTTGCTTTCTCGTCTATTAATTAGTGCTTTTGCGCTTCGTTTCTTATTCTCTTACTTATTTGCATGATACTACCTATTGAAAAGTGTTTGATAAATATAAAAAAGAACTTGCTTTAAAGCAAAGTTTTAACTTACACTATTCCACTATTACTTACACACTTTCATTAATACGTAACTTCGTATTTTCTATAAATTTTATTTATTTACTTTATCATTACTCAGTTTATGTCAGATGGTAAAAGTTCTTCTTCTATTGCCACTTATAGTTTGATTTCTCTACTTATTCGGTGTATCTCGTATACTCTATTAGTGATATTTTACTGCGCTTTAAGTGCTCCTGTTGTGCTCCTTTAATGCTTTCTCTATACATAAACCAATTTTTTTCAAAGAAAATTATAACATTTTAAAAACTACTGCCAGTGCACTCTTAACGCTCTTTCACGACTTCATTTATGCTCCTGCCTTATTCCATTCATGATGTTTTTGCATTTACAATTTTATTAATGCTAAAATTCAAATGAAAGTAAATTTTTTGGGTACGAATTTTTTTTTGTTAATGTATTTTTTAAAATCAATCCACCCTACTTCATGTTTTTATACAAATGTATATATATGTTTAAAGTAGTTTCGATGTTTGTGGTTAGATGATGATGAGTGTTTTTAGTGCTTGGATATCTTCATAATCTAAACCACTTCAAGAACTTTGTAAAAGCCACAAAGCAAAAATAGATAAACGTACAAACACAGAGAAACACATGCACGCTCACTGTAAAAGTGACACACCCACCTAATGGCATACAGAACTACTTTCTCACATCAACAAACTAATATACACATTGATACATATGTGAACTTAAATGAGGACCTAATGAAGTGGAACAGTAATAAATTATGATTATTAGTTAAGCCGTCTTCTTCTTCCATAATCTTAATTAACTTACTCGTAGTAAGCAAAGAGTTAAAAGTTTTACCCTTTAATTTCGTATTCTGCAACCCTGGGCAAATTCAGTCACTTTTACGATTCTTCAAAATTTAATCATCATAATAATTAATGTGAAAGTAGGAAGATGAATCTGACATCTGGGTGAAAACACTTAACTTTCCAGTCTACAGCTCCACTGAGTACAATCGCACAGTGCGTTTATTTAGGACAACTTTTTGTTGCTTGAAATGCACAAAACAGTAGTGTTAATTTGATTGGCGATGAAAAAAGAATGACAGTGACGATCACTACCAATACTAGCAACAATTTGAAATAAAGTCCCGATACTACTTTGATCCTAGTTTAGTATGTAGTTTTGTTTGAATTAAGTTGTTCCACTCAAATATCAAATTTGACAAATGGCCGTTCAAAATACGTTGTAAATTTAACACATATAACAAGAATAAAAATCCGTAAAGAAACTCTCGCCTACGTTTTATTTAACTAGAAACAATTTGATGCATTGAACTTTTTGACTTTGCGCTGAAAATGATATCTGAGTCCCGATACTCCAATGATCCTTATTGTGTATGCAGTTTCGTTTGCATATAGTTTTTGCTATTAAATATTAAATTCGACAAATGGCCGCTGAAAATACGTTGTAAATTTAACACATATAACAAGAATAAAAATCCGTAAAGAAACTCTCGCCTATGTTTTATTTAACTAGAAACAATTTGATGCATTGAACTTTTTGACTTTGCGCTGAAAATGATATCTGAGTCCCGATACTCCAATGATCCTTATTGTGTATGCAGTTTCGTTTGCATATAGTTTTTGCTCTTAAATATTAAATTCGACAAATGGCCGCTGAAAATACGTTGTAAATTTAACACATCTAATTAGGAAAAAATTCCAGCCAATTCCAGTTTGCTTTAAAAAAGAAGCATCACTGGCGACAATTTGAGCAATAAAATTTTTGGATTTGCTTTACCTCAGTGCCGATATTGCTTTGATCCTTAGTGAGTATGCAGCCTTGTTTGCACTGATTTGTTTCACTAAAATATTAAATTTGACAAATGGCCGCTCAAAATGTGTAGATTTTTTTCTATTATATTTATACTAAAATATAATATAAATTTTCTGTTTTTATTTTTTAATTTATGTACTGTACCAGGATATCAATAGTTCATAACTTGATTTTTGCGCAAATACAAGAATGTTCTAGACATAGCTATGGCTTTGAACTACTTTACAAAAATGTACATTTTTATTACAGGTAGCTAAATATACATATATGTATGTATATATCAAATTTAATACATCACATAAGAATCAATGATATCGAAAAAAATATTTGTTCAAATTACTACGAAATCGAAACACTGTACAACAACAGCAGCAATAATTCGTAGTGTGAAATTGTTAAACCCCATGGTAACAGCGACAATACAACCACCATCCGCAACATTCAAGGATAGCCAGTTTATTGGCAAAATCAATATTAATTAAATGTATTTTTAAGATGCTGCAGACTAGAGACACTTGTTACGCTGTTAAGCGACAAATAAACGTTCACATAAAGATACACAGCTACTCTTGTGAATGGTAGCTGTGCAAAGTAGAACGTAGCAGTGCAAATAAATAAATTACACAATGCGTAACATAAATCAAAATAAATAAAAAAGTAGCTCATCTTACTGGGTTGACATTATAGGTATTGCTATGCTACGATATAACGAGTAGGCAGAAAGGTGTTATAATAAAAGTTTGTCTTAAGGTTTTGCCAAGGCTACTTCAATCTAACAAAGTGAGTGGGGAAACACAGTGTCTTCACTTTCTTTCCTGCTCACGCCCTACTTTTTTTGTCCTTCAATTGTTGCTGCCCTCATGATTTTGTTGTCAAGTCTGCCATTGTTACTGCTCGTTTTATAAGAATAAAAGAATAAAAATGCGACTACAAATAATCTTATCATACGCAACCATTCATGTGAATCTGTATTTTTGAACTTAAGTGTCATAAATCAAAATCCTATGGACTCAGCAGGCGTATTTAATGTCAAAGAGGAAAGTGGAGAGAAAATCCCCCTTCCATAAAATAAAAATAAATAAATAAACAAATACGTTTATATGAGTACAAGTACTAACGCGTACACTCATACGATATTCTTAGTCAAATGAGCGATATGGTGTTTGCACTTATTATGTAAATTCGGTATTTTCAAACATTGTTAACTTAACTCCGATATATCTTAGAAACCATATTAAGTTTCGTTTTTGTTAGCCCGTTAGCATTTTACAAAAAATTTAATTTTTTATGACAGGCCGCTCAAAAAAAGTGTTCAATTTTAAGAATAGTTGCTTGCACTGCACAGTAGTTTTTTTTTTTAAATTTATTCTCAACCTCCAGGACCTTGTGATTGCTTCGCGTGCATTCAACATAAAGCATTTTATAATAAGTTAATTATTTGTGCTTTAGAACAAATATTTAAATTACACTTTTTTTCATCACCGAGACATCGCATTTTTAAATTAATAAAAAAAACACGTGTCCCTAATAAGCTTTCAGGTATAGGGAAAATCACAAACTTGAAGAATATGGTTTTTTGCACTTTTACGAAGGAATATCTCAAAAACCTGACGTGAAAAAAGCAATTCTCGGTATTGGTTTCAGCGGGGAAAATTACTTCAGAAGCATCTATTCGCTGACCAGGCGCAAAAGTTCGCAAGGTATTGTCATTTACCGCTTGAATTCTTATTGATGTTTCGTGTTTTAAAACTCTAATATCTTTGTGCCGATGTTACTTAAAATCGATATTTAGCTTTATTTTTATTGTTTTTTGAGTGCTTTCTAGAAATATAATTTTTGAAAAGTGGCCGCTTAAAATAAGATGCCAAAAATGAAAATTTGTTGTCTGCTTATCCAAATCAAGTGTGTAGCGTCAGCTTTGAAAAACATATGCATAATCTGCTATGCATATTTTCTAAAATAGGGCAACAAACTGAACGTTTCTTTAGTTGTATGTTTCTTACGAATTAAATTTAGCCTTCTAAAATAAACTTAAAAAATCATCACTTTCGTTGCATTTTCGTCACGAACTTATTTTCTTCACAAGTATATAAGTTTTTAAGAAATAAATTTGTCACAATTATTTCATAGCAACAGTGTACAACATTAACTTTTTTCTGTTGAGCGTGAATCGATTCTAAATTCAACCTCAAAGAAGGCTACTCACAAAAGCCAAAAAGAAACAATAAAAAATGTCTTTTATTAAAACAACAATAGAATTTCTTAGCATAGCACATACCAACCAACCAAGTCCAAGACAACAATAGCAAAGATATCGCAAATCAGTACCTACAAGTTGTAATAAAAAGCGCCATTAGTAGAGGGCAAAGGGCAACAAAGCAAACAAGTCAGGACACAAACTGCGTCAATGCGCCTATAAGTAGGCAACAATGTGACACAGTGCGTATAAAATAATGTCTTCCCAGTAAAAAAAGACAGAATTTTTGATATTGTGGTATGTGTTGTATGAGATAGAAACCAAACAAAAAAAAAATGGTTATGTAATTTTCCACCTTTTGGGTAACAAATCGACTAAAACCTTTGGGGAAAATTTTGTATTTTTTTTTGACTTGTGTTTATCAAAGTCATAGTTTCCCCTTGCAGAAAAATATATATAAAATCATCAACAAAGACAAAAAACAATAGCAATAATTTGATATAGAATATCTGCTGGCTACGTTCGTTGAAATAAAGAACATCAACTAAGATAATAAGATATCAACAATATATCTAGCGAGTGTTTTTGTTTATATGTATTTAGGGGAATGTTATAGAATATGATGTCTCTTTTTTGATGAAAGAATGAAGATGAATGAGAAAAAACTTAGTTTAGATTGAAAATCATACCAAAAAACAAAGCGTCACTTTCGTTGCATTTTTTTGTCACGAAATCAGTTTTTTTCTTTTTTAGCATGGGAACGTGAAACATGTCGAATTAGAAAAGTCGTTAAAAAATCTTATCGTCACTTTCGTTGCATGTTCGTCACAGATTTAGTTCTTTTCTTCTTCTTATTTTTTTCATGGGAACTAAAAATATGTTAAAATAGAGAAAAGCATGTTTGTCACGAATTCAGTTCTATTTTCTTCTTGCTTTTGACATAGAAACTTGCTAAAACAGAGGAAAGAAAAAGCACTTTTTTAATCGTAATCGTGAGTCTTTTGATATATCGAAATATTGGGTTAACACTGAAAACATCACAGTTACAATGTAGCCGTCACTTTCATAGCCATTTCGTCACGATCTGAATTAAGTTATAAAGAAAAACGATATACTTAAATTATCGTAAAATATCAAATATATGTTGTCACTTTCGTTGCATGTTAGTCACAAACCGATTCAAATTTAGTTCTTAAATTTTGATTCATTTTCTTGGGTTTGATTCTAAGAATTTTTTTCATAATTTTGTCTTCTACATTTCCTTTTTCGCTCATCACTTTTGCTGCACTTTCGTTACAAAAAAATTTACATTCAAAATCTTTCTGTAGCCCTGATTGTTTCATTGAAACTTTTTAATAATAAATTGGTTTGTTGCATGTTATACATTTCTTATGAAATGCCACTTTACCCAACTTTACTCTACAGTAAACTCTGGTAAATTACAGTGACACACACAAGAAGTAGACAGCCTTGTTGATTGATTATAACATATAGAAATGACAATTTAGCACATTAATACCTGTACAAAAATAGAAATAGCAACTTTTGTGTGTGTATTTATGTTGCGTATCTAGTTTCAGGTAGCAAATTAAATTCGCGAAAACATATGTACGCGTATCGTCAACATTATCAGACCTTGCGGATTAAAAGCCTACCTGGTAATTATATCAAAATATCATAATAGAAAAGCAAAAAGCTTCCATATAACCATTGTATTTTAATGGACTGTCATTCAAAGTTCTTAGATGAGTTTGCGAAACTATAATTCATTTTTTAATTATAAAACAACTTGTGGACTGACAACCCGACACATTTTAATTTTTTCGAAGAATATCTGTTTTCATCATTAAAAATGCCCAAAAGTTTTAGTTTTGAATTCTTCCGCTTAAGCAGCGATATTTTTTTCATTATTTTTCCCTTTTTATGTGTAATTTTTTTTCTTTTAACATCTAGAAAATGTCCTCAAAGAGATTTTTTAATTTGAAAATTATTTATGAATCACAAATAGCTAGTTCTGAAAAATATATATGTTTCACAAAATAATCTCTTAGTTGTATAGTATCAACCTTTGTACATATTTGTACATATCGAGCCGTGCTAATAGTTATCAAATTATATGTTTGATGTGGAAAATATAAATGTTTAGTATACAGTGGCGAGCAAAACTGCTTTCGTACTAACCTATCCACAAAATCATCATTGTAAAAAAAAAATGTAATGAAAAGTTTAGGGAGTATTTCATATATTCTACTAAAATATTATGTATGCAAAAGTCAAAAAAGAATAACCAAAAAAATTCGTACACAAAAATCTTAACATAACTCAATTCATTCACTTTTGGACATTCAAGAAAAATTATTTTTCCACACATTTTCAATATTTTGTTCCAAAGTCCTTGGCTTTAATGATACTGTTGACTCGTCTGGGTTTGCATTTAACCAGTTTCTCGATGAGTTGGCGCTAAACACTGGCCCACTTCGTTTGAGCCTATGACCAAAGCTCGCATAAATTCATTGGCGGATAATCATACCGTGCCGATCGTTTTTTTAACAAATAACATGAATTTCCGAAAGGATTCAGATCTGGATTTTGAGAGACCACTGCATCCTTTGAAATTTTCAGCTATGAGCCAAGTTTTAGCAATCTTAGCGGTATGTTTAGGGTTTTCATCCTGCTGAAAAAAAGACTTCGTCCTCCTTCATAGATTCAGCTCCAAAATACGAAAATAGCATTCCGTTTTCATAATACCATTAGTTTTTACCATCGACCCGATATTCCACAAAGTGAAGCAGTCCCACACACCATTAACTTACTTCCTCCATGCTTCATTGTTTCTCTCACTTGGTGCTTTTGCAATGTTACATATGGACGGTGCCACTGTAAATTAAAATGTCATAATATTATATATATATACATATACATTCTCTAATTATAATTAAGACACAGATTTACTTGGTCAATCATATATTTGGTGATAATTACCAAATCATATTTTAATTGAAACAAATATTTCTTTGTTGCAAACATTAATTTGTTAATAATCAACAAATCATTTAATTGACATACATATTTATTAGTATCATTTTGTTAAATAAAAGCCGATGAACATAAAACCATATTTTAAAATATCGATTCATTAATAGAAGGATATTTCCAATATCGTCACATCTTTATTTTTGATCTTGTTGGTATTTACACTATCATAAATACCTAAATTGCGTACTAAGCACAAGATACTTAGGTAGTGTTTTACTCCAATATGTTGAGAATTGCATAGTTTCCCTATTAATGAGAAGTGATATCCAAATAAACAACAATTTAAGTTCCATGTTTGATTCAACCCCAAAGTAGAAAATGTTTAAATTGAAGAGGGAATTCAATCGAGGTGTTTTCATTTGCTCTACAACATTAGTTCTAACATAATTTTCTACATGTAGCTTACTTACATGTAGCTTACTTTCAAAATCAGAGCCACCATGAATCTGGTGACTGACGCTTCTTTCCATTATCAGCCTTACTTGAACTATCAGTTCCAAAACAAAATTAAGCGAGATGAAATGAACTTCAAAAATGCAACGCTCCCTCCCGAACTACAAGATGCCGAATTTCACACATATCAGCTTACTTTTCAGTACAGTGACGTGAAAAATTTTTAGTTTGATCCAGTATATATGAAAATTCAATGGAAAATCTTTAAACTGAGCCTTTAACTATATAGAATCGTATTTTCTTTTCGCCAAATCAAATTAAACTTTAAATGGGATATATCAGCAAATACGACCTCATACTGCGCTCATAGTTCCTAGGAAGGTTTCGATAGGTAAATTATATGTCTTTCAATGAAAAAAATGGAACATATCTTAAACTTGCAAGTTTCCGTAGATATATCCCCGAAATAAGAATAGATGGGGAAAAAAATGCAAACTTTTAATTTTAAAAATTCGGCCAATTTCCATTGTGGATAAAAACTAAAAATTAATTGATCACAAATTTAAGTGTTTTTTTACTGATTTTTCGACAGTTAGCAACACTGTACGCTACTTATTTACATTATCAATGTAGCACATTCAGAATAAGAAAATGTACAAACTAATCTAAGTCAGCCTAATGGGTTCTCATTAAGAAACTCATTTATTCATTCATATATTTGTAATTAGAAAAAACGATCTAATTATTGCGATGTATATCTTAATAGCATTCAATAGATTGGAGATATATCTTGTTGCATGCTTGGCAAACTACATGTTACTCTTACTGTCGATTTACAATGTACACACAGCACATGTAGCGTACTATGTATATGAAGATGTTTTTTATTTTGCGATACTGAGTTACATTTAGAAATAATTGGTAAGTGCAAATTAAAATTGCGTATTTTAATGTCGATTAAAAATCCGATAAATACAAAGTCATTAACAGATGAGGTGAAAATTAGTGAAAATGACAGGAAATGATGCGATTCTGAACTGCATGTAATATTTTCTAAACGGAGTTTTTACGATTAGCAACCAATAATTGAATTTTAATATATTTTCTTTAACATATTTCAGCTAAATTGTGATTGTGTATAGAAAGTATTTGACTATAAAAATGGGCTCAAAGGAATGCTATAAAGTCTTTTTTTCTTAGTAAAACAAGACAGTTTTAATTTAATTTTTATAAATAAATTTTGTGTAGAAAGTATTTCACTGCAAAGCGAAAATGATTTATTAGTTTTGTCTCAAATTGATCTCATATGCTAATGCAACAAATAAGAAAAGTCTTTGAGACATTGAAATGTCACTGCTGCTACCTACAAAAGCAGCAGTTCCAAATCATTGAACATTTTTCTATTTTCTTCGCTTATATAGCGCTATAAGGCCTAATTATTCAAAAAAAAAAGAAATCTTTCGAATGAAATGAAGTGAAACAACTTGTTGCCACTACTAGGGCTGGGCGGCTGTGCATTGAAAACTTTAAAATTGATTGCATGCTAAAGTGTTTTCATTGTTGTCTTCTCCACGCTGTTCATTGTTATCTCAAATTCGTGTCTTAGTTAACATAATGCGCATGCAATTTCAACCTAAAAAAATATGAGAATTTTTGTATATAAATTACTATATTTTAATATGTTTTTGTTTTAATTTTTTTTTAAAAGAGTTTTTAAAACCCAAAATTAATTTAATTTCAATTGAGATTGACACAAAAAATACATTGTGCAGCTAGTGAAAGTAAATTAATAAAAATCATATTAAGTTCATTCAAAAAATAATCAAAAGTAATTTTTCCCAGCTTTATAAGGTGCTATCGAAAAATCAAATTAAAAAATTTGCAAAACAAAATAGTTTGTCAGAGCAAAAGCAATGAATATAAATTATCTAATTAAAATCCCGTCACTTGTCATAAGTGTTTAAATAGAATAATATAAAAAAAAATATATAGTAGACAATACAAAAATCTAGTCGTTTGGAGAATTTCCAGGCATTAAATTGATGTGCTCTTTTCTCCTCTACAACATTGGTCTTTATAGGTTTTTATACTATTACATAAAATTGCATTTATGGAAATGCTTTGTAACGCTTTGGCGCAAAATGCACTTAACCGATTTTAATGATTTCTTTTTTAAAACAACATATTTGTGCTAAAGAAGAATATTGCATACTTAGTTTTATTAATTTTTAAAGCTATATATCTTTTATATGAGAATTAAGTTTTTGCAAAAATTGTCGTTTTACTTTTTCATTGCTTATACTTTGGCTGCTTCTTGAATTCTGTGCTGTTATTGGTTATTTTTCGTCTCATTTTTGTGGATTGTATTTGGCAACGAACAAACTCTCCTTCAATTGTTTTTTTGAAGAGAGATATAGAATGTTATGTTAAGAGAATAATTTCATAACAAAAAAATACAAGGCGTGCGCGTACGAAGCCGCGGGTACCACTAGTTTTAATATATTCCGAGCTATTGAGCAAAATTTTTTTTGTCGGTCACTCACAACGATTCAGGTGCCACACGCTTTTTACTATCAATTACAAAAAAACTTAATGGAATGAAATGATCACAAAATATGCAACGCTATCTATCACCGCACTTTTATATAAATAAACGAAAGCAAAACAGTTCTTTCCTTGCCAACACACATCAAAATCGCTTGATATAATTTCTGTTGAAAAATTTGTGAAGAGGGACAGTACCTCTAACAGTTAAATACATTTCCTCTTCTAAACTAATTATTTGATGCAATTCGGTTTTGTGATAGCTTGATATTGTTATTATTGCGTTGTTTTAGTGGGCGTGGAACTGCCTTTTATGGGTGAAATCGCTGTCACTGTTGAGCCGCGATACCGATTTTCATGAAATTTAATATGCAGATAGAATAATTTTGACTAAAAACATTTGTTTTTAGTTGGCGGTGCCACGCCTATAGCAGTAAAATACGTTTTTACAGCTAAAATATAGAACCAGTTTTGATTAAATTTAAAGCAGAAATAGATTAAGCTCTAAAGAAAAGTATTTACTTTTAACTGAGTGGTGCCACGCCTCTAACATGAAAATATGTTTTCATAGCTAAACTAAAGGATCGATTTTGATGAAATTTGGTGTGGAGTTGAATCGAACTCTAATAAAGTGATATAAGTTGGGATAACGCAACATCATGCCATCATTTTGATTCTTGAGAGCGATGACACCGAATCAGGTAAAATGGTATGCATTGTATATCCAACTGAAGTTAAGAGTTGCTTTGTAAAAAGTAACAATTGAAACAATATTAAAATATATTTGAGATGCCAGAATGTTTCTGCATTTAAAAGATGTACACAAGACTAGTAAAAAATTATAAAGTTTTGACTTTATTTTTACTGAGCTTCCTGTTCAATATTGTGAGAGCAAAAAACACAAAAAAAAAAAATTAGCAACTAACTGCTTATACTAGTCTAAATCACAGCTGCATGGTAATATCAGAAGTGTTGTTGAAACCCAGTAAAAAATATAATATTTTATTATGATCTGCTGCAAAAAAGCATTTTTTGATTTATTCAATGTTTGTGTTTTTTTTTATAGAAACCAAAATATATTGTCTCTATAGATTAAAAGTAAAATTATAAGAAAAATAATGATAACCAGTAATTTCAACAATAAAACTTGAATTTCGAAAGTCACTTAATCTAAACCGAAATTCTATGTATCAATGAATTTATATCGACTTTCAGTGGAAAACCTAAAGAAATCTTTGCGGTAAGCCCGAAAAATCTGAAGGTTAAACTTTTCATTCGTCCTCTGGTTAAAATACGCATATCACTATCTAATGCAAAGCACAAACCAGCCAAGCTTATCTAATGACATACGTCCACTTATGCAATTATTCTTTTAATTTGATACCAAATATTAAGTATCCACTCTTAGACCAAAAATGGAAGCATAACTTCAAAAAGCTCTGTCACATATTCAACCACACCATGTTTCTATTATACAACAGTCACGTGTTACCGATGCGTTACAACTTACGCCGGCACAGAGTGATTTATTTTTATTGCCGGCTCATCACCTCCAGTAGAAATACGCGCATATAAAACAAAAACTCGTACAGCAACAATGTTGCTAATGCAATAATTTGTATCTAACCGACAGTTAACCTGTTGCTGCTGCAAAACCCCTTACATATCCAACGCGAACAACTTCAATTGATTCTTCAGCGTTTTGTTTTTGTTGCTGCTGCTACTACGCTTGTTTTGACAGCGCGCGAGAACATTGAAAATGTAATTAATGACATGTTAATGGCTGTCGCCATCTGCGCAAAATGTAACGAATGCAAAATTATTAGCAAAAACAAAAAATTAAAAAAAAAAATTACGTACGTCCAGACAAAGAGACAATTAAATTAAATAATACAAAAACAAAAATAGATAATAAGAAATTAAAACAACAACTACACCACCGAACGAATCCAGCACTGTGTCGAATCAGTGTGTCTTAACACAAAATCATTGAATCGTCTGTCTGTTGGTTGGTCTTCGTCGGAGTCACATTTTATTTTTGTTGCTTTATCGTTTTGACAAGTTGTTATATTCCGACACGATATCTATTCGCTGTATCTATCATAATTAATTAATTCATTTGCGTATTAATTTATTACTTTTTATATATTGATATGTCAAAGTGTTGTCTATATAAATGCCTGTACACTTAAAAAAAAAACAACGTATGTTGATAAAATTTTTAGGATTAACTTTGAAATGCTTTGTGGGTTTTCTTAGGCTTTTTAGAATTTCTTTGGTTGTGTGTTGCTCAAAACAAATGGAAATTTGAAATTGCCTAAAAATGAAAAGAAAGTTTCAGCATAAATGTGTTGTTTGAAAAAAGAAATTATTAAAATCGGTTCAATATACTTTGCGCCAAAGCGTTACAAACCATTTTCATCTATGCAATTTTATATAAATAGTATAGATTGTACTATAAATAATTTTTGTTTTTACTTTTTTGTTAGAATGCTCTGTTTTATTAAAAACTGACGCTTGAGGAGTGTATTTAAACTTAAGACCCTGATTGTATGTTCATATAAATATAATATTGATATAGCCTAGTTCTTTGCTTCTAAATATTTATATAAATATTGCAGATAACCAAAAAGTATTTTTGAGTCGTATAATATTGCAATATATACATTCTAAAAATACCTAAAAAGCTTTATTTTAAATGGGCCTCTTCTTTCTGAACATCTTATATCAGGCACTTCTACTGTTAGATTACATAATAGCACGCCTGCTGTTACAACGCATAATAGCCTATTAAGAAGATCTGAGCAAAAAGTAGGCCTTGTTACGAGCAAGCAGTTCTGCAATTGTGAACACGTCAATTCGAAAGTAGTTGTGGTTTTCATTTATACATTACATCCAACGTTTTTTGCAAATATTTTTTGTGGTAGCATTTAAAAGCCTCGTTTCACTTTGTTTTCTTCTTTTTTCAGTGTACGACGTTTTTCAATAGCTTTTGTGATGACATTTTATAAGTTTTCATCTTTCGCTTGGTAGTTTTATTGTTAAATTTTATATCTAATAGAATTTAAAAATTTTCGGGAAATATTTATTGTAATATTTTTGATGATTTTCAATAAAAAAAAATCAGCACAAAAGAAAAAATATCCATGCATTTACGAACATCATGAATTAAATTGTGGAAAAATATAAATTTAATTTAATTTCCACTAAATAGAGAAAATTAATAAAATTCATAAATTTAAACTTTGAAACTAAAGGCATATGAAGAGCTAAGGCTCACACTTTTTTTGACATTATATATAATGAAATCTGTTATACACTAAGACCGATCTTGTTTGTATTGAATGAATAATTTTAATTAACCGAAAATGACGAGCAATGACCAGTCAAATACTCGCGTTCATTTATGGTTTTCTTTCGCAATTATTTTCATATCTATTTTCATAAAATAATTTAAATTTTCTTTCCATTTTCATACAAAACAATTCCCTGTAGCAAAAAGTAGCTTCACCTAAAATAATTCAAAAAGAATCAGTGTAGTTCTGATTGCAATGTAATGCATAGTGCCGTAGTTAAAGTTGAAAAAACTATTTAGAAAATATCACATCTCGCAAAACATCCAGGATTTTATTGTTGGCACTATTCTGAAGTGAAATACTCCATTGAAATATTTTGTTTGTTTTGGAATATTTCCTAAGTAAATATTTGTGAAAATTCAATATGTTATACATATGTTAATTGGTATAAAATGAAATTTTAGGTATTTCTGAATGTGTTAATACCAACAGCATCCAAAGAAAGAATGTGACGATAAAAGAAAAATATCGATGTATATATGAATCGATATTTTAAAAGATTGGATGTCAAAAATCGATATTAATTAATGTATACGTTGGCGATAAAACAACATTGATTCCGCTCAATGCATGATTTGGTATTAATTAACATGTGAATGTTTGCAATAAAGAATTATTTGTTTAAAACATGTAATTTTTACCAATTTCGGTGGAATGTGTGTATCAAATATTTATTCCGCCCTTATGAAATATGGGGCATTTAACGCGAACCCGAGAATGAAAATAAAGTTGAATTCTGCATTTTTTTATGTTCCAGTCAGTTATACTTCTAGGAGACGTAAGTGTCTACACACAATTTTTTTTCGTATGAGGCTTAATTGTCGAGTTACGGGCTTCTGAAGAAGTACTCAATTTAAGTCTTTGCATATGATATGCATGCAACATGTTGCATATTTAATATTTATGTGGCATTACACACCAAACCGGCCATTTTTTCGGTCACCCCCTTCGATTTTATTCAAAATTTTATATGTTTTTGGGATTGATTGGAAATGCATTCATGCATTTTTTCAAACATCCCTTTTAGAGATGAGAATTTTTTAAAAATTCGATTTTTTTTTTCAAAAGCTCATAATTTTGCGAAAAATGCACCATTTTAAATGGGTGATTTAAAAAAAATCATGTTTTAAAATGCTTCTTAAGGCAAAAAATACGACTTTATGAAAAATTTTAGTTTCATTCAAAAAAAACTTTAATTTCAGATTTACCTGACCCCTTCAATTTTTTTGAAAAAGTTCTCAAAAATACTTAGATAAATATAAAAATTTTCAAGACCTCTTCGATCGTGGGTAAACGTTTCGTTTTAGTTTTTACTTAATTGAAAAAATTTTTTTTTTGAATTCCGTCTTCCGACGTAAAATGGCCAATATTCTTAAATTTATGAATTCAATAAAACTGTATATACTATACAAAAAATTATAAATTTCCAAAATCTTCTACATAAATTTCTGAATCTCTAATATTTTCTTATTTTTTCTACTTGCAGGTATGTTTATTGATTTTTGTGCTCCAATTTCCCGTGAGTATCATACCTACTTGCTATTGTAAGACTTTTTACAAATATTCTTTAAAAAAATAGTTTCTACACAAACTGTGAAAGCTTTCAAATTAAAAACAAAAAATTCCTCAATCTTGCAAAAAACTAAAAACTCCATTTCAAAAGCTTTTGTCAACATTAAAAGTCATTACATCAAATCTGTTTCGAGCATTACAACGCTTTGCCGATATAGCAATACAGAGTGTGTTTGTGTGAATGAATTCACCGTTAAGAGAAAACCGAATTTGGTAATTGTAATTGCAATGACTGACTGCAGCGACAACAATAACGGCCACAATAACCAAACCAAAAAAGAAAAATAATATGAAGTTTGTAACACCACAACACAACAAAAACAACAATATGTGAAAAATCGCGAACTTACTTTGATGAATGTCTGACAGATAGAAACGAATGGGGATGATGATGTTGATGATGAGCCAATGGATAAATAGAATAGTGACTGACTAACTCACTACCACAATGACTTACAGTCTCAGCGAGTGAGTAACGCATTGACGAACTCACTGACTGACTGACTTCTTGTTGACTTACTGTTCGTTGTAAGTTGTTGCACCGCAATCATGTTTTCGGTATAGAAAAAATGCGCTCACTGCGTTGCAGGTTGCAGACAGGCGACCTGCATGGAATTCCTCACTCAACACGCGTTGCTTAGCGTTTTCATTATTGTTGTTGTTTATTCACTTGCAAAAATCTTAAGAAAGCAAATTATGAGATATTTGCAGTCATAAGTATGAGCAGACTGACAAAAGAAAAAACACCGTCACAACACGTCACTCAACTTCATTCAACACTAAAGTTTGTAGTCCGAAAAAATTTACTATGATCTTTCATTAATACACTGAGAAAGTAGTTTGATTGTATTTGCTAAATTTTGTTGAAAGTTAACATTTGAAGCAAATATTTTTGCTTAAGATTCAAGAAAACATCCGTAGGGCCATGCTCAAATTTACTAACTGATTGTAATTTGTATTTATATGGAGAACAATAACAACACACAAGTTAGCATCTCGTAAAATATTGTAAAATTACAACATTGTAAGTAATTTTACCACGCCAATTTACAACGAAGTGTGAATTGCATTGCATAAAATATTAATTACACTGATATACAAGCGCTGTACGAATGTGAATTGACTGGCTATTATCAATATATTTTTGCATGCTGAACACCAATCTTGGCTCAAAAGTTGTCCATTACGTATAATTTTCGATAAACTTGGGGTAGAAACATCCAAAAAAAGCGACTTTGGCAAATTTTGCACAACCGTGGGCACTGAATCCGAATTTCTAGAACCTTCCAAAATGTCTTAAATTCAAACTTGTTGCTTTCTTTTTGGACCACAATAAACCAAAAACTAATCGCATCTGATCTTGTAGCACTGATAATTACAAAATCATCAGCGCTGCGGCTGAATGAACTTTCGTTTACGAATTGTAAGGGTCATAATTTAGGAGACGTTTCTTTAGGGTGAAATAATGTATAGCGAGCCATCCAGGTTTTGTTCTTTGGCGAATATGCAAACTATTTCCGATGCAGCTTTCGCCTATGTATGAACTCTTCAAAGATTGTCACCATCAGAAAAAACTTAAGAATACATAAAATTCAAAATGCTATAATATTTTCGAAGTAATAGGACATTTCTGTGGCCACAAAGAATAACAGCTAAACTCGATATGTGATGAAAAGGCGAAACAGTATAAGTCATTGGTCATTTATTATTAAATATCCAGTTTAGCTGCTATTCCTTGTGGTCAAAGATTTGATCATTTTATGTGCCAAGTTTGATGTAGTAAATTTTGGCGATTTTCTTGGTCTTGCATAGAATGCTTCAACGGTTTAACTACACTTTTTGTGATATTTAAACAGCTTGCTTCGGTGCTTTAAGTATCATATCTTATTATAAATCACGAGGTACTTAATACTTTAATATATGTTATTTGCTAGAAATAACTCCAATGTGCAAAATTGATGAAAAAAAATTGATGCAGCAATTAATTTTAGCTAATGAAACGCTTAACCATTTTAGATGTGTCATTTGAAGTTTGACATTGTTTTCGAACTAGCGGTGCCTTCAATCGTCAAATGAGGAATATTTAGTTGGCTGAATTAACCGCACTTTGTTGATCATTCGTAGTAAAAGACATTGGTATATATGCAACGTCACTTTTGATTAATTTTTTTGCTTTAACGACTTGGCTTTTAAATATTGAAATTCAGTTTTTTCTTTTAAACTTTTCAGTGTTAAGTTGTTAAGCGTTGTAAACTTGTTGCTTGGATTGCAAACACCATGCAACTATCCTACCGTACAACTCATAATTTGCCAAGACTAAACCGCGCTCTAGTTTTAGTTAAGCTTTCAATTACGGATTTCTTAATTTAATGTTTTTCTTTTAATATCTTTCCCCCCTTCTGATAACTTTACGCTTGTGTATTTTACTATACCTCTCTTGCGCGTTCCATCAAATTCAATTATTTTGTAATACACTGCTACGATAGCAACGAAAAATTGAAAAATTGTTGAAGTGAAAAACCAAATCGAAAAAAATGAAAATAATTAAATATTACTCAATAAAATCGAATTGTTTATTTTTATCTTAAACCTTCATTGATGCGTTTCTTTTGTAAATTATTAGATAAAATTAAAGAAAAATATTACATTCAACATATTGCTCAAGTTTCTTTGTTGTTTCTCGTAACCCAAAAATGTTGCATGCATTTGCAATTGTTGATATTGCCATTGAGTTAAGTTGAGTGGGTTGTTACTACATTGTGTGCCTAAATTGTATGTATGGCACTTAAGGCGTTTGGAGTCTATGATTTGCACATCAAATGATATACTGATAATTTTAATATTTTCATCATATAATAACTGTTTTATTTGATAAATTTTGACATTTTGTGGTTAGATTTTCAATATTTAATTAATTTATTTATTTATTTTCAATTACTAGGTGCTTTATCAGCTCTATTGCATTTTTTATTTATGGCTAGTATTTGACTTATTGATGGCTTAGTATAAATCGTTCAGCATACGTCGAGCCATTGCTGCGCTACAATTTTTAAAAATCTAAATATTAAAAATTAAAAATTAATTTCTAAAATTTTAAGAATTAGTTTTTCTTTTGAAAGAAAAAAAGTTCCTCCATTTTCTAAATGATATTCGTGTTTTAAGTAAAACTAAAAATCGAATTAACTTAAAATTCGTTATTTTTCATCAGATTTTTTTAAGATTGCGCATTCGTGTATTAGTAAAAAAATGGGAAAACCTTGTATTCTTCTGAATTTTGTAAAAATTTTCAATTTTAACACATTTCTTACTAATTTACTAAGTCAATTTAAAATAAAAATAAGTTAAAAATATTAAAATCCAAGCATAAGCTAACTTTTTAGTTTGACTCAAAAGATCTTTACCTTATAAGATGGGGTCAGAAGTTTTTTCATAATTCATAAAATATAATTTACCAAAATATATTTAATTTTTATATCGGTAAGTATTAAATATATGAAAAAACTGTTCGAAAATAAAAAATTTAGAAATAAAAAAAGTATATCCCAACGGAAAATCTGGAAGCAGCTTCCATGGGAGCACGTCAGATGTGCTTCTTCGGAAGCATTTAATTCAAAATTATATTTAATTTACAAAAAAAAACATTTTCATTCTGCATCCACTGGGATTTGAACCTAGGCATTCCGTGCTGTTACATGCGCAGTTCAACGTCATCAGCCAACCCTCTTAGACTTGTCAAAAATAGAAATCAAAAACTCAAAATTTCATTATGGCAGAAAAATATTATAGTTTTAATCTCCATTATATTAATAATAAGAGTAGCTCAGTTGGTTAAGATGTGTGCATTTAAGAATAACGCAGGAGGACTAGGTTCGAGTCTCTTCGGATGCAACTTTTGGTTAAGTAAACTATTACCTTAAACAGAACCTAACTGTATAGAATGGCAAAAGTGGGCGTGATGCCTCCGAAACAAGCAAAAAACTTCAAATGTTATATTGAACGAAATTCATAATGGAATACAAATATATCTGTTTTTATAAACTTGAAACAAAGCTGTGCCGATTTGCACTATGAGGCATTTAACTATTTACACAAACCCAAATTTGTGTAACAGCCAATGTTAATATAAAATTTTACTAGATCAATAGTTTGTGAAATGGCATAAGGCAAATAAAAATTAATTTCAATAAAGTAAACATTTCGTATTGTTTTTCTTTTATTCTTTTTGATTTACTTCGCTTAAAAACACTAAAGTTTATCATAAATTTGCGGACGCATTAAATGCTATCAATTTAGTGCTTTTCACCTTTGGCTGAAGTATTTTACATAAACTCTGACGGCAACTTAAAGACTTCTAACTCTCTCCTATAAGCCACATGCTTTTATGGTTTAACAAACAGCTTGAAAGTAAAATACCTCAAAGTTAAGTTTTATGTGGTAATAAAAGTTAGCTTGTGCATCTTAACACTTCCTTGAATTTCAAAGTAAATATATATAAAAAAAAATATTTAACTGTATTGTATCGTTAAAGTGTTTTCGATTTCATGGAGATAGTGAAAGATTCCAAATCGCATATTATTTGCATATGATCACTGTCGGTTCCAATTACATCCGTTTGAAAAAATTTTCCTGTTTTTAAATTAATGCAATCTTCCGTTTCAATTCATAAGAATAATTCTACTCATATGAACTACTGAAGGATTATACTCCATAATTTAGAAAATCTCAACTGCAAGTAAATACTTATGACTGGGATATTATGAAAATTCGATTATATATATTTGCATTTGGCTCAACTTACTAAACAAATCCTGACACATAAATTCTGCATTTTATTATTTTTGTTATGTATGCATTAAGGTGGTTTTAAAAAATTTTTTTTCTTGTAAAATATTTTTTTAATTAAAACTAATTGTCCTTTAGAAATATGGCAAAAAAGTCGCAAAAATTTTCCCCGGGAAATTTGAGCTTGATGTTTCAATATTAACACGTGCCCCAATAAGGTTGAAATTTTGCATTGAAATTTTTGTCAGAAATTTCAAATTTTAGCTTGAACTGATAACTTAAGAATGGCTCCAAAAAAAATTTGAAAATTTTGTGGGTCAAATGTTCAAAGATACGATAACATTTGCTCTTAAAAAAATCATTTTATTTTTGTAAACATCAACAATTGGTATAGTTCGATATTACTCATACGACCTGTTAACTATAACTATTACGTGCATTTTAACTTATAGTATTTGTTATAGTATTTGGTGTGCTGATATCATATCCGGCAGCTAAATTATGTCAGGATTTAAAGAAACTTAATCCATAAATCACAAAATTTAAAGTTTTTTATTATTTGTAAATTTTGCGAGCATAATTCAATTGCATAAAAATGTTACCAATTATCGTTTTATTAAAAAAGGCCATGTGTTCAAACACTTGTAATTTTTGCCAATATAAATATCTTCATATACAGTGTGTTCCATTTTTATTTCCCATGGCCAATATCTTAAAAACAAAGTAAAATAATTTTACCGCTTATAGGGGGTCAAATGACAATGACGTTGCTTTTGATCTTGAAATCAATTTTCAAGCTCGATTCGACGTCGTGATATTTGAATTACTAAAAGACACAAAAAAAATCTTTTTTTTAATATTTTTTTTAATATTTTTTTTTAATCTATGACGTCGTAAAAATTTACAATAAATTGAAAAAAATATAATTTTTTGAATATATCGACTTCCTCAAAATCTCTTTACACTTTATCTACATTCCTTGAGTTTCTGAACATCTTCACACTTTCAACATTTTTCGTCTTTCTCAACATTTTTTCACTTTATCGACATACTTCGACTTTCTCAACATTTCTAAACTTAATCAATATAGTTCGACTTTCTCAACATCTTTATACTTATCAACACTTCCTCAACGTCTTTAAGTTTTATCAACACTTATCGGCGTTTTCAACATCTTTAATTAATTGACTTTTTTCCAAGTTTTCTAATTCATATTTTTTAGAACCACCCTAGTATACACGTATGCATCTAAACAATTCATAGCAGACAGAAATATAAGAAACAAATTTAATTGACCATGAAACATTAAAGACAAAAAAAGCAACAACAACAATTGTAATTACAACAGTAAGCATGCAAAACGCATGACTGACTTCTTTTTAGCATGCATGCGTGTGGGCGATGTGGGTGTGTGCTTGTGTGTACTTTGCATGTGTTAATAATTTGTATGAGTGATTTTAATGTTAAATGTTTAGGAGATGCAGAAAACTTATGTCTTGCGCTGATTTTATTTTGTAATTAACCCAGTTTACACGCTCTTAAGTAATCCATTAAATGTTGCATCAAATGTGACGGCAAGAGCAAGAAAACAGACATATTAATTTTATAAAAAATAAAATTATTTTTGCAACATCTTCCACTCAATTGAGACAAATAGGCTGGAGTGGCTTACTTTTTTTTAAATTTCCTATGAGTTATTGTATTTTATTAATTTATTTGGCTTGAATTGAATGTCAAACTATCAGAACTGTTAAAAAAATATTCCAGTTAACTATTGGAAACAAAAAATAAATTATACATATATAATTGGAGCTCAAAAATAGATATCGTCATATGTGATTGTCTTTCTATAAATTTCTAATATTGGACTTGATTAATATTAAACTTCTATAGTTGCGACTCAATATGGGCCATTTATTTGACGGTGTGGAAAGTCCCTCTTCGTTGAGAAGAAAAAATTAAGTTACTTGAAATGAACTGCATTATCTTCTCAACCAAGAGGAACTTGCACCACTTTCAAAATAAAAGACTCATATGTATTTTCATAAAGAGTTACACATTAAATAAACATTCTTCAACTATTTAGTTCGCGATAATTGATTCTATTAAAAATGTTCTTATACACTCGGAGATCAACAATTCTGTAAGCTCTGGGTATGTTGTTTCGACAGGCCCTGAGTTGAAGAAATCACGTGTTTGGCGTGTCGAAAAAGTGTGAAGGTTTTTTGATACGGTGCAATAAATAATTGACACTTGTTGATCTTTGGTCTGTCTATTTCGCCTTTAATAGCCATAACTTTATATAGCTGTTAGGTCGAAATCAACGTCGGTCATCAAAATTAACAGAGGATGAGATGTCGTCTCCTTCATTGACCTCTGTCCACATAACGTTGAACGCTTAACTAATCCTTTTCGTTTATAGATATCATAATAGAATTTGTTCTAGATAAATTTATGAACTGTTCCCATCAGTATTCTTTTGGATTATATTAGCTTGTGGTATGATCGCATTTCCGAACCGCTATGACCCCTCTGGAGTCAAGAAAATTTTCACCGACACCGCTGCTATTATCGCCTTTAAACAAATTAACACTGGACTGATGAATGCGAATAGCGGCATGATTTGTAAACGTAATAATGCTTCGTTGTGCTGATGTTGATAAAGTCAAAAAATGTTGAAAAAATTGTAGAATGTTGATAAAATGTAAAGACGTTGAGAAAATCGAAAAATATTTATACAGTGTGAAGATGTCAAGAAAGTCGGCAAATGTTGAAAAAGTGTAAAGATGTTGAGAAAGTTGACAAATGTTGATAAAGTGTAAAGATGTTGAGATACTTGACATATATTGTTTAAGTTTAAAGATCTTGAGTAAAACGAGAAACATTGATTAAGTTTAAAGATGTTGCGAAACTCAAAAAATGCTGAGAAGTTTGAACAATGTTGATAAAGTGTAAAGATGTTGAAAAAGCCGAAGAATGTTGATAAAATGTTAAGATGTTCAGTAAGTCGAGAAATCTTGATTGAGTGAAATGATGATGAAAAAGCACAAGAATGTTTATAAAGTAAAGATGTTGAGAAAGTCGAAGAATGTTAATAAAGTGTAAAAATGTTGAGAATCTCAAGAAGTGTTGATAAAGTGTAACAATGTTGAGAAATTCGATAAATGTTGATAAAGTGTAAAGATGTTGAGAAAGTTGAACAATGTTGGTAAACTGTTAAGATATTGAGATAACCGAAGAATGTTGATAAAGTGTAAAGATGTCGATGAAGTCCAGAATTGTTGATTGAGTGAAATGATGCTAAAAAAGTAGAAGAATGTTGATAAAGTGTAATGATCTTGTGAAAGCCGAAAAGTGTTGATAAAGTGTAAAAATTATGAGAATATCGAAAAACGCTAATGAAGTGTTAAAATGTTGAGTAAGTCGATAAATGTTGAAAAAACTGAAAAAAAAGTTCGTGTGCGTTAGCTTATTTTTCCGAAAATTCACTCCAGTTTAGGTTTATTCCATACCCGCCAGTGCAGATTTTCACACATCAAAAATCCAGAACAATTTTATTGATAAGATCCTTTCAGAACTTCTAGTGCTTTTCATTGCAAACAATATTTTTAACATTATGCTATATGTTCATGCATCAAACTTGAAGATTCACTAAAATCCTGAATGTCATTATTTATAATGATCCTTTTAGTCTAGTAAAATAATCCAAACACATCATAATCAATTCATGAAATGGATATTAGAATATGCTATCCTTAACTCGGAGTGAATGCAGCTTATTGATCAGAGTTGTAACTGACCACTACCTCATTGGGCATCATGCTTTTAGCTTAGGCATAGAGTATTCAATAACTGATGTATAAATTATGAAGAACCCAATGAAGTGGAAAACATGGATTACCTTTTTACTCTTATCCCGTCATAGCAATAAATTGATTAAAATACTTCGGGCAGCCGGCCGTTTTTGTTATGCTTGACAGACCTTAAGTTCAGCTTAGTGTAGTGAAAATATTCGCCCTGCCAACAGGCATTTTCATATGGGACACGCAAACCAATGAAAAGACCAGAATTTACCAACAAGACTGAAGCAGAGAGTTTGTAGTAACACTATTGACACTTGTGGTTTATGTGAGACTATGCAAGCGCCACCCAAACCTATCTTCACCTTGAGGAATGGCACTAAACTCCTTGCAAATAAGGGACATCACTCTGCTTTATCATATAACAGTTGGTATAGCTTGATACGAATGTTTCGGTTGTATAAGACCAGATCTACTGCATGAAGTCACATTAAGTTTTTGGCACTCAATCTTTAACTCCCATTCAAAGAAGTGCTCAAACGTGATCTAAAAAAATATGACTCTCCTAATTTTTGTTAAAGAAAAAACAACAAAAATCAAAATAATTTAATAAAAGCAATGGCAAATTCAGTCCTGGCGAAATTAAATCACAATTAATAATGAAGCAACAACAACAACTACCATGTCAAAAACATGAATGAAAAATATGGCTGCCATAAATAACGCTCGAGCGACTCAAACTCTTAACTTCACGTTAAGGCAACTAATTGCAGCTGTGAATGAGTAACCAACCAACCAACTTGCTCTGACAATTAAACTGAATAATTATTAATTACAGCAACAAAGGAAAAGTGTTTCTGACAAAAAGACAAAAAAAAACGAAAAAAAAAGCATTAAATAATAAAATGAAGAAATAATAATTAGAAAAATATTAAACGTTCATAATTTAAGGTACGAGTAACCTAGGAAAAAGTATTAAGAAACAATAAAAAGTTAAATGAAACCGATTACAGCAGCACCATTGCGTGCAACATCATAGATTTCAAAATGTTAGAAACGCGCGCGCGCTGAAGCTGAAAAAACCTTGACCAACTCTCTTCGCTTTGTAATCACAATTTTTCAATTGATTACATTTTTCTTAAACGAAAAAAAAACAAAAAAATTGTAAACCTTTTTATAATTAAAAACAAAACCTTACACAAAAAACAAAAGATAACTCAATGGCGAGCAAAAAACCGCTGTACTCTGACTTGGCCAATTCAAGCAGAAAAAATCTTATAAGACAACAAATAAATATGGTTTTGAAAAAATTTTGTTTTTTTTTACCTAATCAATGATTAATTAAATAATAAATAACGAATAACATTTGATGGCATTAAAAAGCAAAAACCACTTGCCATAATTTCGTCAGTTCAGTGAATAGAATCATTAAAATTATAAACCTATACATTTGCATAAATAACTCTGTTAGAATAGAATTATAATTGAAAATTACAGCAATAATGGAATCTTCAAGGTAAAGATTTGTAAAAAAACGTTAACAACTCATGTGGAACAGTTGGTTGCATTCAGTTGCTGCCTAAAGGCCATTCAATTTGTGAGATAATGCGTACCAACTCTACTTAGAAAACAATGATCTTTTGTCAGTAGTTTAAAAAATAATTAAAAATATTTCTTTGCTCTAAAAGCATAGTATTTGGTAAATGAATTTTTTCAAATAACACCTCTGAAGGTAACATTCTAAAAAAGGTTCGTGATTTAAGCCACCATTTCATTTTCTATCGACCTCCTTGATTTTTCTGTTACTATTTGTTGGTCGAAAAAAAATGTTTACTTGCTATTGTACAAAAACCATTTTGTTTTGCAATAGTAAAAACAAAAACTACTGCCTTATAAAAACTAATGTTCAATGATGGGCACTTTCCATGTAGTGGTATAACAACCATACGGAGTTCTGCTTCTGCTGCCACACTTTTTATCGGTATGGCTCAGTGGAAGTCGTAAAGCTTGACATAACACAACATTATCACTTGATTTTGTTTTGTTGGTAAGCTTGTTTCAAAAGTGGACGGTGCCACGCCTCTAACAGAAAACACATTTCCACGGCTAAACTAATGGATTAATGAAATTTTGTATGGAGATGGCTTGAGGCCTACTAAAGACTGTTATCTTTACATGGGCGTGGAACCTCTCTCCTATGTGAAATACTTTTTCACTAGTTTAACGACCGTTTTTGAAATTTTCAGAGATGGTACTCCTGTATGTTGTGGAAATTTTGAGCCTAAAATGTCTTAAATCAATTAAAATTTTATTCTCTCGCTCTCATTCTCAAATTTTCAGCTTACATTGCAAATCTTAACTTTAAATGCTCGTAAAAACAAATAGAGTGAAAACAATAATAAACAATAATATTGGCCAAAACAATAATATTGGTCAAAAAAATTTTAACTCAAATATCATTTACCATTTAGTAGATAAGAAAATCTAAAAACTGTTTTTCAACTTCCTAACATTTTATGTCCTGATCACTTTATTTCATAGCCTTGATATTAAAAGAGGTTAAAATAACCTTTAAAAATTGATTCTTTTATTTTTCAGAAATAAATTAAATTAAAGCATATGCCGTAAATTATTAACTACAAACGAATTCATTTGTGAATTTTCATAAGCATAAAATAATAAAAAGGAGTCAAAAACACAAAGCTTCTCAAAACAATTTCCTGGCATTAAATAAACATTGTATTCTTTTTGTACTATTTTGCCGCTGTTATTTTTTCCAACTTTTTAATTTGTTGCACCAAAAAACACATCAAGTTCAGCGCGTCAGCTTCCGCTTTAGTGTCATTTCCGTTTCCGAGTGGATTCCGGCTGTGTGGCATACAAACACAAACAGTAAAACGCATAGAAACGAACCGGCAGACTTAAATGCTAAAAAGTGCAAAAGCAAAAAATAGAGTGAGATAAAAAGAGAGAGAGAGAGAAAGAGATGTGACACTAAAATACACGGCGCCAAATGCAAATGAACAAGAGTAAAGTGGCCGATATAAATGCGAATGCAAAAACGACATACAGACAAAGAGACACAAAACGTACCTACACAAATGCGTTCTATGCACACGCACACAGTTAAAGCACTTGACAATTGCGCACTTGTATATATGTATGCTTAGTACAGTAATACGCACAAGTGTTTCGTATAAAACCACAACGTTTAATGAACTTCAAATGCAAATCAGAGTTTTAACAGAAACAACAAAAACGATAGAACGCATGAAATGTCACACTTTACAATATTTAAATTGGATTCTCATATATTTACTTACATGTGTACATAAGTATATGTATTAGTTTGAAACAAAAATTAAAGTCGACCCTAGTTTGATTTTCCTGCGCAAGGCACACAGTTCTTTGTTTAGTGTTTAAAAATCAAAAATGTTGTAGTCACGAAACCCAAGAAAATGAGTATCATTTCACAGGAAAATACTTAACAAAGTAGGGTTCAAAACATCAGTTTATAAAAATAATTTTTTTGAATACTAAACCTTTTCATACTCCAATGCTCTTTCCCAATTTTATTGTTGTGCATTTTTCGTTTTTAAGTGTCCTGGACGTAGTGGTTATTGTTGAAAATACTAAAAGAATTTTTTTTTTAGTTTTAATAAAAAATATTAATAAAAAAAAAAATTTATTATGTACATATATGAAAGAAAACACTGAATTTAGAATTTTAATAGAGTTTGGATAATGGTAAAAATGTAGAGAAACGTTTAAAAAATTTACCATTCCGCATTCATATCACCAAACATCGTGAGATAATTTCATTATTGTTCAGAATCTTTAAAAAAACTTTATCGAATTTATCCAAATCTTTGCAAAATTTAATTTTGCTAAATTGTCATACTGTGCTGTTTCCAATAAATTCATAAAGTATTGTAATAAAACAACTCCGACTTGTGGTTAAAAACAGACTGATCACTTTATTTGGTAATGTTTTATTTTAATAAAAGTACATAAGTATGTATGGTCGTTCGCTGGAATGCTTCTCAAGCTTCTCAGGTTAACAGTCAAACGATCGACTGTGTGAACGTGCATCGCAAGCAATTTCACACCCTTAGGTAGCTTCTAAACGTTAGCTTGAATTACTTACGATGTGCGCTCACTACAGTATTTTCATTGCAACCTTTTACATAAAATTTGTAATTAATCATAATTTTTATATTTTGTGATTAGAGTATGTGATGAAGCTTATGATTCTACTTAGTATTTTTAAAATTCTTTGAAATTGGTAAATGTTGCCAAAAATTTAAAATTCAAACCTGATTTCTGAAAGAAATAAGAAAAATATAATTAAGACTAATTTGATTTTTGGAATCAGCGCATCATATTTATTACCATGTCAAATTTTATAAGGACCGCACGACTGCTTCCATTTTTGAACATATTTTCAATAGGCTGGATATACTATGCAAAAGTTAGAAAGCCTTATTAAAATTTAAATCGACACATTTGCATTATTGCCAAAGTTTTTAAGGAAATTTTGTTTGTAAATATGCGGCAAACTCCATGTTACGAGAAAGTTCCATTTTGTTAGTAAATTTGCAAGCGAATTAGTTAGCGATTTCCGAACCACATCACATGTAACTATATTCGAGTGCAATTTTTAATTCTGTAGAACATTTAGCGAACTATTTGAAAATGCTCAATCGTGATGCGCTGTTTTTGCCCAAAGCTTATTTTCAGTGAAAACTTAATTGAACGTTGTGACATTGACCCTATGCAGATAATGCATAGGATCGTTTTAAAAACGACTTGAACTTTGTCATTTTAAATGCGATTTCTATATCGACTATGACAAATGCATTGTCTTTTATCTCAATATCCTCATCACTCATATTTTGTAATTTTGTCAAAAACCCAAACAATTCTGTTACTTCATTTTCAGTTTCCAACAAAACATGCTAGAGGCACCCTTGAGCTTAGTGGCTACAGTCCCTTCCAAACCTTCCTTAATCCAACGCTACTCACAAGCGAAAAGTTTGGCTGACTTCCTAAATGCAATTTACTTTCTATTATTGCAATATTCCATATTCCTAAATGCAAACACGGCAACATTTAAAAAGTTTTGCAAAAGAATGTTTATGTTGTATCAAAAAGTTTCATGGAATACTTTGTCAACTTTTTTAAAAACTCGATTTCGACTATGATTTTTTTACATAAATATATTAATTTTGTGCCACTTACTCGTAGTAAGTTTTTTTAAATCCTAACTAATTGATATTGTTTGTGTCTTAAGTTGAGCAATTAACTTCCTTGTTTTTAGGAATGCCCTATAAACTTAACGCAAACATTGAAGAATTTGACGCAACCTTTGAAAACTTATTTTAAAATTCCATAGAAATGTTGAGTACTTGATCGTAGACTTTAAAAATATACCTTGCGGTGAGAAAGATTTAAAAGAAAAAACTTATCGAAGCGTTTAGCTCAAAATTATAATTTTTCAAGTGCATCTTTTTCACTGTAATAAAATCTATTAATGAATACCCTTTATGTCAGCACTTGTCACATACACCAACACAAATAAAAAACAAATAGCAATATAGCAAAATAACTTTTAAACTAGTGATAACCCCCGAAAATCGGGTGTGTGTTCTGTACACACTAACCAGATTTGAATTTTAGAATTGGCCTTCGACGAACCCTTACTGGCCTTCCCGGTTCCGGTGGCAATTTTCTACAAACACAAAAATATTATTTAATACATCGCGTTTTCATTGGAAATAAGATATTTAACATTGCTTTTATATATTAAATATAAATAATTTGGAAATACTACATACGTGATTTTAAAAAAGTAAGGACTTTTTTTATTTTTTTAGTAAATATGAAATTTTTTTGCCAAAAAAACGAATCCTTAAAAATGCTTCATCAAATTTTTTCTGCTACGCGTTTTGTTGACAGATATCTAGTCACGTTAGCTTAACTCAATTTCGAAAAAAAACAGATGACGAACTCTATGATTCTAAGCCCGTCATATATCACGGCAGAGGCTAACTAATTTGTCCCTTTATTTTTGTCGGTTCTAAATGATTTGAATATACATACGTTTAACAAAATTAGATAATTTTTTTCTTGAGCTACGTTGTTTTTTATCGAATTCAGATAAATATTTCAAATAGCTTTCTCCTTCAAACACGGTCTTACAATTTTTGTGAGCCATTATATAGGAAAAAAAATTTTTACATAAATCCATGGCACAACTTTAATCTTGTTGTTATTTTATACGGTTATAGTTTTATACAAAGCTTCCAAGAGTCCCAAACATATTTGTATAACGTATTCTTCTGAAAATTTTATTGGGAATTTTCCTTGAATTGTGTCACTTGGGACATGCCACGCTAAAAGCATTTTACCCATAAAAATGCGGTTAGAATTTTTAAAAATTGGGTGGAATGTTCATGGGTAGATATAAGAAGATTGGTTTTAAGGATAAGGTCAAATTTAGTTTAAGCTTTAAAGTAATACCCCGCTCGCAAAAAGCGAGAGTATTTTACTATCACTTATCTTTGCTCGATTTCAATGATTTAGGGGGCGTTCAAGTATTACGTAACGCAATTTTTGTAGATTTTTGATCCCCCCTCCCCCATGTAACGTTTTTCAACCGAGTGGCCTTATTTACCTAACAGCGAGTGTTTTGCTCTTCGATATGGCAAGGCTTTGGTAGTTGACCAGTGCATTGCTTGAAAAAATTGATAAAAATAGGCAACCTTTCCACGCTTATATATCTTAGCTTTTGGTTAGCCGATCTCGAAGCTGATCATATTGTGGTGTTATTTATTGCTGCAGATAATCTAGATCCCGTAAACTTTTATCATTTTAATAAAACATTTTTATTGTTGTTATTCAATAAACATATAAAGAAAGCGTTTCATTATACACACCTAATTTAGAATCACTCTCACTAAAGAAGTTTCACTTCAAAAACATTGTTACGTAACTCGTCGTTCGAACCCCCCCTCCCATAGCATGTGTAACACGAAATTGTTTTTCCCTTGCTCTTTCTCATCAAATTACGCACCTTTTGATATTTTAATAACAACAACGCTTAATTGGAAACCAATAACAATTAGAGAGAGAGAGAGAGAGTCGTGGGTATGCAAATTTTTTTCTCCTCGCTATGGCAAGGCTTTTGCAGTTAATCAGTGCAATGCTTGAAAAAGTTGAAAAAAAAAAGAAAATCTTTCCACGCTTATGGCTCAGCTTCTAGTCAACGGATTCTGGATCCAATAATTTTCCGCAAATCTGCTCGGTGAGCACTTCAATTTGATATAGCATTTGTTGTTGTAGCTGTTGTAGATCGCGTCAACTAAGCCTTACCTTCGAGGAATAAATATATAGATTATTGTATTACCACAGCTGACACAATTACAGTTATAAAAAAGTACACACGTTCACACAAAATACAGTTGTAATTTGCAAACTCTTACGTATACATGAATAATAGTAACTTTACAATGGGTGTACCAATAATGCTTACTTGTGTATGTTAGCTGTGAATTGTTAGTTGTGAATGAAAGAAATTTTAATTTTTGTGATATTGCTTGAATTAGGTTAAAGTGCTAGCTTAGCAAACGAGTCAGAAGCTCTAAGTAGCACTTATTGTGCCGTTTTAATATCACAATACGTTACCCTATGAATTGGTGAAAGTTAAAACTGTTTTGGTGACGGTTTATCGTATCCAGTTAGCCTGTAGTTGAGCAGCGATCCGATTTTAACTTCAGCGAAATCGCTGAGATCATTGAGGAAAGCTTTTACAAGGCATCTAAGTCTGGTTCTGGCTAAAGCTGGACAGCTGCAAAGGAAGTGCTCGATTGATTCATTCTCGCTTGCATTAAAGCTGCTGCGGCAGGAAGACTTGAATGCAAAAGCTAATCTTTCAGCCTGATTGGTTCGCAGTAGCTCTAGCTATGTCGAATCGGCTCTTGGACAGTAATTAGGTGGCTCTCAATTAATTATAACAGAGTAAGATTCATCTGGCTGTTTTGCAGATTTTGTGAAACGTTCAGTGCTTTTTGGCTTGAAATGGAAAATGTCAAAAAATTATCTTCTTAACTAAAGCGGTTTCGTTAAGAGAGCAAGCACGCCTTTCTAGTTCATCAGTCTGGAACCCAAATGAGAGTTATGACGAATTTGGTACTTGCCTAGTTTTTTTCTGCATTGTTCTACTAACTTCGGTGTTATTTGTGCCGAGTTCAACCCTTTGATGGTGACTTGGCTATCGGAGGTAAATACTATATCCTCTGAGTTGATACCCACTGGCCTGCAGGCTTTGAGAATTGCAAAAATTTCTGACTGGAAAACGTTAACAGGTTAACGGAAAGATTAAGAGATTCCTGGGCCTTCTAAATAGTTGCAACGCCTACTAAACAGTCACTTAAAGACCCAATGGTGAATATAGCTGTTTCAAAATTTTAAATCAAAGTTGCGAGCGATCTTTTCCGATTGAACTTGCTGTCGAAACTTCACCTTAAGTTTTTTCTTAAAGCTGAGTGAGATCCGTTTGGAGAATTTAAAGTTCGATTGGCAAGATGATAACTATGGAGCAATGTCCACATTATTTCGAAAACCTGCTTTCCTGAGCATATTCACACTACACGCAGCAACTGCGTTAATAAAAGAATTTAAATGTAGCAAGTGTTAAAGAACATTTAGGGCTATCATGGGTCAATTAAGTTGAATTTCCGCCTTCGAGCTAGTGAAAACTTAAAAATGATTGTCGTAAACTCAATGGCATCCTCAAAAGTTTGCTATCCGGTGTGGACTTTGAGCTAGCAGAATCACTTTTTACGAAATTCGCTATTAACATTCTTGATGCACCCTTTATGTATAGCTCACATCGCTCTTCATTTGCACAACAATCACTTCAATTGCTATTGACAATTGTCCTTGTTGTTCTTGTTGTTTCGCATTTGCTGCTGCATTTCTTTGATAAGCCTGGTAGCCCCTACTCATTTCACCCAATGTGTAAGCAATTTCAAAAAGGTTGGGGTTGAAAAATCTGTTTTTTATTGAGAATTTCATTAAAGATCGATATTGCATTCATTAGGCATACCATCAGTACACATGTACGTACATAGAGATAACACTACACAAACACAATACAACTGCAGATATATGTACGTACGCTCAATCAATCGTACTGCATCACAAGATACAAAAGCAGCAAGCTGCTAAATGCAGTAAGATATGACGATGATGGTATAACGCACAGTGGGTTAAGTGAAAAATTTTATAAAAATAATTTTCTTACGTTTTTTCGAAAAAATTATTCAAACTTTTTTTCTAGGTCATTTTAAACTTTGGGCTTTGAATGATGTTTTTCTGTGGAAAAAAAAAGTTATTAAATAAAATTTTTGTCTAGATTCCACACTTCTCAAACATACAAAAGCAATGTTTTGTTTTCTAAAACATTTTAAGTATATTCTTTAAAAAATTGCACTTATATAAAAATGAAAAATCACTTAAAAACCGTAAAAGAAATATGCCCGATAAATATATTAATTTTTAGAAGTTATTGTTTTTGCATACTGCATACCACTGTGCACGGTTTTGTTGCTCTAGTCGTTCTTCATTTCAGTCAGTTGAACACATCACTAACGATTGCAATTGCAATGACGATGACGCCAATGTTTTCAGCTACTGACACACTAAGCCATCATCTATTGTTATTTCTGTTGCTCGCGCTCAAACTCAAACTGAGCACAAAACCGCATTCGATGTCTAGCTGGTTTTCTATACTTCACTGCTATGCGGCTTGCTTATCATCGTCTTTTAGCTATCAGCCTAGCTGATGCTGCCTGCAGCATTAATATGAAGAATTTTTCTCTTGTTGCTGTTGCTGTTGCCAATGATGCATGCATTCGTTTTTAGCATCTGCTGCTCAATATCTGGCTGTTGTTGCTTCTGCTTCACTTTATCAGAATATATCTGATGAATGCTCATTTGCGCTACGTTTGCTTTGTTTTTTGTTTTTGTATTTTGCGATTTTTTTCATTTTCTTGTTTATTTGTGCGATTAATATTCGTTTGTAAAATTTATCGCTGATATTTTTTATTTTATCTGCTACTTCTTATCCGCGCTAAGCTTCACCAGTAGTGCAATTGTTGATTTTAAAAATATTAAATAATGTGCGAATATTCTTCTATCGATTTTATATAATTCTGTCGAGTTGAGTTTTTTTTTGTATCCATAGGAAGTAAAAGAAAAATTTTAAATATAGATTGTCTCCCATATAAAATGAAATTGTGTTAAAGTTTTGAAAAATGCTGCGTATTGATGCTAATTTTTGTTTAAAAAAAATAAATTTGTTCTCATCTGGTTCAGCAACGTTGAATGTAACACTAAATTTAAAAAAAAAATCATTGAAAAACAAATTTATTGCACTTAATATTCTCTTTAAAAAGAATATTAAAATGCCAAAAAATTGTTCTTTGTACAAAATCTAAATTGAGTAATTTTTTTATTAGTTAAAGAAAACATAGGATAATTACGAAAGACTAAACTTTTTTTAGTTAAACGCTCAGATCTTTTTCTTCACTGTTTATTTATTTTGCGATGTTAGTGCCAAGGTCCTGAAAACAACTTAGGTCAAGATATAGACTTTGACCTAAGTTTAGACCCAAACCTGAACTTAAACCTTAGTTTAGACCCAAACCTGAAATTAAACCATAGTTTAGACCCAAACTTGAATTAGACCGGCATGATGGATAAGAGCTATTCAAAATCTGTTGAAACCTTAATACTGACCTATGTAGCTTTTGAATAAATGTTGGACTCAAACTTAAATTGAGACTAAGACTTAAACTTTGACTTATATTTCACTGTGGTAATACTTAAAGGTAGACGTAGACTGCAACTAAGACCTATACTTAGCTGAAGCTATACATTACACTTAAATTTAGAAATAGAATCAGAGTTAAGACTTTGACTTGGGCTAAGTGTTACAATAACACATAAACATGGACATTTATTTGAATTTAGACTACAACTTGCACTTAAAAATTGTCATAGACTTCGGCTAAACTTAAACTGAAACGTTAATTCTTTCTTGTTATTTTGAACTTTGATTTATTTTGATTTTAACTATGGATGTAACTTAATTAGAGTTTTTTTTAAGGCCATATAGATACGGCTGAGCGTTCCCCACTATTCGCGCTTTATCTCAAGAACGGACTATAGATCAAGTAGCACAATTTTCTAGCCAAATCTAATAACGGCTATATTATCATGATGGTCAACTGGAAATGTATTTTTTATGTTAACCCTAGACTAAGAAAAGTATTCTGAAAAAAATCTTTACCCTTGTACTAACGGATCAAAAATGGCACGAACTACTTTTTTTAAAATCTTATATATCTTATATCTTAGACTTTAATATTAGGATAAGAAATACATAATGTTTACTTAAACATCACTTTTTAAAGATAAATTAATTAAAAAGTTTGACTATAATGAACTTGAAATTTCGGTTTTCTCAATTTTATCGTCCTCTTCTTCATTCTCGCGTGCTTTAACATAGCTTGTTTAGGTGAGTTCTTCGTCTGGGAGCTCACACCTTAATAATTGGATCACTTCTCACGGAAGTTGGAGATGCTTTTTAGTCTGAATGCGTCTATTTAAAAACAGCGAAGAAATAATTGGATCTAATGTGTCCATTGTTCTATGGAATACGTCTTAAAGTGTGTTAACGCGGCTAGTTTTGCGTGCATGACATAATCTATCAGAGTTGTACAATTCGTGTCGAGATTCTGCTGATTCTTCTCCAAAACAACTAACAGGAAAAACACAGCCCTCTACAAAATCTCATGAATGATTGAGAAATCAGCGTAAGGATTTTGCTTTCTTACCAGTATTTCGCTCCTAAGCCAATTAATATTTTGCTGTTGGAAGACAATAACTTCCTGTGGTTTTTTACCCATTTTTCGTAAACTCTAATGCAAAAATTAAGCGCACTCTGCCGCAAATATCTTGGACTAGTAGCATTCTGATTATTTTCCAATGAATAATTTAAAACTGCATCTTCTTTTTCCTTTTTGTCTGTCTTTGGCAACCAGACTTCGAATAAATCGGTATTAGGAAAGAATAACTTACTTGACAAAAAAAATTAATTAAAAAAAAAAATCACGCAAAAGCGCGTCACCAAATTTCTAAATAACATTTACAATAGCAACATCTAACTAAATTTTGGTTTCTTAAGACTAACAAATCCCAACAAAATTTTAAAAACTTAGACAAATTTCATATTTAAAGAAAATTTTAAAAGGCAATGGTTCCAGAGCAAACGGAACGAGGTATTTACAAAAAACTGATATTTATGACCTTTGACCTTGAATAACTTGATTCGCGTACATGATGTCCTATGAGACTTCTGAGCCAACTTATACAAAGTCCAATTGAAGCTTTGTTCCAAATTTCATCATATTAACTATCACTCCGAGATTAAAACCTTACATCATTGGACTATTTGTCTTTATCTTTAAGTCAAACCGTAAATAAATTTGTAAAATGACACCCTGACTCTGCCTTTATATTAACAATTAAATTAGTTGGATGTACCTATTTGTTATGCTGTTTTTAACTAAGGCTTACTTTTTTTCTATTTTTAGGTATGTGTTTAATCTTCATCTATAAAATAACTAACTTCCATAAATTAAACTGTAAGTATTTATTGACAGCTTTTGATAATAGATATTAAAATTTTTTTACGACAATATTTTTTTTCATCTACAAACGTCAGCATTTAAAAACATTTAAAGTGTATAAAATAGCAAGAAAATTAATAGCTTAATAAGTGATACTTTTTATCCCATGTGATTTTTATTAGAATGTTTATTTCTTGTGACTTTTATTTCCTAAGAATGTGTGCAGAAAGTAAAGTAGGCATTTATGTAAGTTTTGGTAAAATGTTCACATCAAATGTTCCTCAATTGAATTATTATTGATATCGTAAAAGTTAAAAGTGTTATGGGATAAAATCGCCAACGGATAGATAAATGCGGGATAATAGGTAATTGGATATTTTAATATCTAAGTATAAGTTTATTTTCACATAGTCTAAGTAGGTATGTTGAGAAAATTCGAAAAAATAGCGAATTAATGTGCATATTTATTGAATAAGCATTTTACTTGGTTCAAAGCTTCAAGCTACATAGCTAAGAGACTATGCTGTAGTAGCTTAACTCTTTTATGATTATAATTTCGCCAGCACCAAATTATATACTTACAACTTTGAGTTTCATTAATTCATATTTTCTTGCAATGTCGTAAGATATTATTTACTTAAGTTTTTGTCCATTTGTGCGCGCATCTGTTTTCATAGAAGTAATGTAGCACTAAGTAAGAACAACTAAATTGCTTAACATTTAATAAGATTATTTTAGATGGTGGATGTTTAAAAATTTTTTATATTTTACTGTACACAATTTCGGTAGATGACACACCAATTTTTTAATAATAATCCAGTTAAACCAGAATGGCTTTAATTTTACAAACAAAATCATAAACTTGCGGGTATTCAAGTTGTTTTGGTTAAACTTTTGTCCTTTTTTTTTAAATATCTTCGCTGATAATTCAGCTAATGTCCCTTTCAAATTAAACTATACTTTATTGTATTGAGATGTACCAACTTGAGTTGGACACTTTTTTTTAAATTTCATACTCAATTCATGCTACTGTTGTAGGTTTAAAAAAAATTTTAATCTCTGTATCAAACCTTCCGCTGAGGTCTTGTTTCGCCGTTTTCCAGATGGATAACAAAAAAACTTTAATTTTGAAAGTGGCTGCCAGTAGACTTTAGTTAGAACACGTTGTTTTTAGAAAACTGCGGCACTCGCGCACATTCGTATATATATGGAACTTAGGCTCTTTTTTGACGAAGTCGCTGATTATTGGGCTTTTTGAATTGAAAAGTACATAATTTGTTTTTTAAACTTTGAAGCCAAATACAAGCGGTACAAATGAGGAAAAAAACAACAATAACAACACAGAATTCAAGAAGCAGCATAAGCATCGAAAAATCAAACCACATTTTTTATGTGAGACTTTGCAAAAACTGAAACCTTTAAAAAATAATAAAAATTAGTATGCAATAACCATCTTTTGCACAAATATGTTGTTTTAAAAAATAAATTTTTCAAATCGGTTCAGTATATTTTATGCCAAAGCGTTACAAACTATTTCCATATAATGAAGTGTGGAAGCATGTTTGCGAATTAAAAAAATTTTAATATCTAAGGTTTTTGAGCAAAACAGACTCCAACGGAGAAATAATTGAGAATTTTGTTTGTTATAATTATTTTAAATCATAAATATTCACCTATACCAATCAAATTAAGTTTTTAACTAGAATTCGCAACAACGCAATTCCGCAAAGTGCTAATGTGTCGGTTGTGGCGACCACTCGGATCAAATACATACATTAATTCGCTTCAAAGTGTCAAAATTTTAATATGATACACCGCAGCAAAACGTTGACTCATCTGAAAGCAAGCAAGATGTAATAGTATTTTAAGAAATTTTTTAATCGTTATACTTACCTATGCATCACGATGGCTTTAAATAAAACCATGGCAGAAACAAAAACATCTCTGCTGCTAACTAATTTTTCCAGTTCCCATTGCTTGGTTAATAGTGTTTGGGCAAGTTAAATTTAAGTAATGCAAAATGTTTTTTCTTGTAATTTTGTTTTAAAGCTAGTGATACCCGCGGCGTACGTCCCTTTGCTTTTTTCATAATGAAATTACGCCCTTAAGCATCACAACTAATATTCACTCTTCAAAAGTAAAAAAAAAATAATGGAACGAAAGTTTGTTCCTTAAACTTCGAAGTCAAATAAAGTAAAGCAGCGGAAAAGCAAAGTGATAATTTTTTTTCGTGAGGTTTTACAAAAACTTGATCCTAAAAAAAAGAGCATGCAATATTCTTTTTTAGCACAAATATGTTGTTTTAAATATAAATTATTAAAATCGCTGCATTATATTTTACGCCAAAGCGTTACAAACCCTTTCCATATAAGCAATCTTATATGAATAGTATAGATTTATTCGACTTTATAGTGTAGAAAAGTTAGTATTCTACCTATATTTCCATCACTGAGTGACACCAGCAGATAATTATACAACTACGCTTACTGTCAAAGCACGCTCTGGCCCAGATGATAAATGAGAAACACCATCACCATTGGCGTTTGGCTATGATACGTTCCCTTGCAGTGCTATGGGTTATCGTTCGAATGAGAGATATAATTCGTTACATGTTTTCTAAGGGCTGGAGCGTTTGAACTCTTTTGCATTCCGCAGCGACTTACTGAAAAATTTCAAAAGTACTGTGCCTGCACAAACGTCAGCTCTTGACTATTTCTACGTCGTGACCAGCTAATGTCGAGTGTTGCCAGTGATTCACTTATTACAAATAATTATTACGTAGGTTGCGGGGTATCATAACACAAAATTTCGCAATTAATCTTCCATAACAAACTGATTGACTATGAGAGCAATATTTTCAAAAAGACACTTAAAAAACTCAAAAAAAACAAAGCTTCAAAAGCACATGCTGAAAAAAATAAACGTATGAACAGGTGGGCAAGTTACCACACACAAATAGTTTTCCAAGACAATATAATGAACAAAGACATCAAGTGACATGAGCACCATCAAAACGACAAATTTGTCGGTTGTAAAAAACTAATGTAGCTTCTCCAACCCACTATCGTAAGTGATGGTAGTGCAGTTTTTAATTTCACCAAAACTTTATCGTTTAGTGCTTTTGAAAATTCAGTGCATTTGGCCCCATTCTGGTATCAACAGCAACACAAATTCAAAAAACAAATTAAATTACAATTTTAAAATGTAAATTTTTCGAAAATATTCATACCCTTTAGGGAGACAAAAGACAACGAACAAAAAGTTGCGAACAAATTGGATTGCTGAATAAAACACAAAACTCTATGCTCCTCTTTCAATTTCACAACCCCTTTGAATAAAGTACAAGACTAGCACACGAAGGACATTCGTTACATTGAACTGCTAGCAGTGCAATGCACCCCCTTACTTTTCAATCATTTGGGGACCAAAAGACAACAGCAGCAGCAGTGGCATCACCGTCAGCAACAAAAATCTCTAGAAAAGTTTTTGGTTACAGCAGCTTTACACCTGTGCGAAAGTCCAATAAAGTTCACGAAGTTGCGCATTCATTGCTTTTGTTCCACAGCCATATAGAAACTGACCAGAAAACCGACAATGCAGCAGCAGCAGCAGCGTGTAGCAGTAGCAACCAATATCAGTTGACGTTAACTTATTCGTTCGTCGTTGGTAAAATAAATGCTTAGAGTCTTGCCAGGAGGGCTATAGCTGCAACAGCATCTATTGATAGCCACTAACAGTGGGCTTAATTTTTCAATTAAGTTAAACATTTAGGGAGCAAAATGCAATATAGCTCATATCCCCAAAAAAATTCCGATTTTTGCTGGCAAAAAATTGATCCAAGTTATTTTTAACGTCCTCATTTGAATTAAAGGCTTTGTCATCCAAAAATTTTATAGATGCCGGAAAAATTAATAATCCCAAGAAAACTTTGGGTAGTACATCCCATCCAAGCTGTAAAAGCTTTTGGTGAGTTGCCAAACTTGCATGAACTCTCGAGTATACCTTTTCTATTAATCAATACTGACCTTTTCTGTTTAAATTAATCATTCAATTTGCTGACAGTAAACTTCAGAATTGACTGTGGTATTGCCCGGTAGAAGGTTGAAAGAAATGATTCTCTTGAATTCCAGCAAATACAATACATCACCTTTTTTCGGTGAATCTTGGCCATGGAAGTGCTTTGAGTCGGCATCCTTGTCTGTTCTTCCGAACTGTTGTGATGACAACTTTCTGCATTTAGCCAAATATTTTGCTTGCCTTGCCCACTATGCAGCTGCGACGTTACAAGTTGTTGCTGCTGCTGCTGCTGCTGCTTCTACACGCTCTCGAACAAAAGTTTAAATAAAACATCTGAGTTGCAGCAGTTGTTTCTTTTAAGTATATCTGCATTGCTGCTTACGGATGCTGTTGGTGATTTTAAGCAAACACAAATACACACTAACGCCATCCAACACATGTTGCTGCTGCTGCTGTAGCTGTAACCATCAACCACTGGCGTGCTATTGCCATTGCTATTAGTGTTGCTAATTTTAATGCAATCCATTGCTGACTGGCTGGCACCGTGCGAGTGTGCAAAATTAGTTGCTTAATTTTTCTTTAATCACTTTTTCTAATGCATAATTAAGCGCAACACTGCTGATGTTTCAATTCCCGCCGGCTGCTGGCAAAAGGACCAGCGGTAATTCCTTAACAAATTTTCACCGCTCTGTGTACAAAATGCTAAATTCACGGAAATTGCAAATTGAAAATGTTGCAAAACTGCTGTGGAACTGTAAGGGAAAAAATGGAAAATTTTGGTTTGAGTTTTAATTGCTGAAGTGAATTTAGTAAAGGTTGCTTACCTGCTGTCTCTCTCTCTCTCAGCTGTTACTTTAAATTTGGCTGTTTGTGGCTCAATTGTGCAACTTTTTAATTTTTCATTGCTTTTTATTTTAACGCTGCATTTAAATTTAATTTCAAGTTTATTTTTTTTTTTTTCAAAGAAACTAAAAAAATTTTTGGAAGTTTTATTGCATTAAAAATGCATGCAATTGCGCGCCAGCTGGTCATTGTGTAGAAACTTTGCTATTAATATTTAACTTTGCAATGCCTTAAGATATGCTACAGTTTAAAATAACTTAAAGCATAAGCATTTCAAACTGACAGCAAGCGAGTAAGCACATTTTTTCAAGCAATTATCTATTGAAAATCTTATAAATGTCTATTGCAATTCATGTCTGATATTAAATTTAGGTAGGCGGTCTCTTTTCTTATAACAAATAAAAAGACCCTCATCAGAGATCCCCAAAGGTATTTTGTATTTTTTCACAATTCATATGAGCACTTATAATACGCGAAATAAATATAGTATCAGTATTGTTGTGAACAAAATTTTATGCATCATGTCGTATACGTAACTTTAATTTAAAAATTTCTAAACGTTTGGTCTTCAAATTTTTATTCACATTTTGAAGCAAATTTTTTGACTTTAGTTCGTTGCTAGTCACTTTACAAAACCAATAAATTTTCATTAGTGATGCCAAAAAATACATCTGCTTTCTCCATAATGAAGTAAATTCTTGAACCCAAAAATTGGTTATTCCACTTAAGAGTTTAAAAGTTAAGCTGCGATGCACCTGTAAAACAAAACTGAAAGCTATAAGTCTTCATTGGCAAATACTTTGCAGTAAAATGTGGTTTTGATTCATGGCCGCACAAAAAAAAACTATACCTTAAACCCAGAAAACTTCAACATTTGTTATATAAGCTTCCACTGCGGTTCAAGCGCAATCTGTTTCAGTGTATATTACGAATGCTTGAAGGTTCTAACAACCTCTTCATATTTTGCTTACATCAATGTCATCGGCTTTAATATCGATAGTGTGTTCCACCATAACTTCTAGATCACTTTTTGTATGCTTTTGCGTGAAAACCATATTTATTTTACAAAGTCACAGTGGCTTGTGATTTTCAGAAATTTTGTAGACGTTATAATTCAAATTCCTTTTTTCATTCTTGTTAATTTTTATAAGAGATTGTTTCGTACATACTTATTTAATTATGTTGTTTTCAATAATCTAAAAAAACAGAGATCTTTCCCGTCAAATTGATATATTTATAATTGAAATGCTAACTTATCTTAAGTAGTACTTAGCTTTATGCCTACTTCCTGATCAAAAAACCTTCAGCCGAATTGATAAAAAATTAAATAAGCCTAGTATATAAAATCCTATTGTTTTGTTACGGAGCTTTAAGAGTCATTTGAACTGTACCTTGGACACCTTTCATTAATATTTTCAATGAGTATGAGATATCAACTTTAGACTTTTTAGACCAATGTCATTGTTCATTTTTAAGTCATTCATATCTTCCGTTTGTTGAATCATTGAAATTGGCAACCTTTACTTAAGTAGCACTTTGTGTAGCCGTTTAAAGCTTATGCTTGAATGGAAGGTGCAACGCCTTCTTTTCGTAACTCAAGAAATGTTTATTTGGTGCTAAATCAAACCATTTGTTTTATTTGTGTGAAATTTGGTTTCATTACCTTAAATAAATCGTATAGTATAGCGTTTTAAAAATTTTTTTTTATAAAGGGTGCCACGCCTACTTGTAGAAGTTTGTCTAGTTCTTGCTCAGAGCTTCTCTGAGTAATTCCTGCTGTACTGTGTGAAATTTAGTAACATTGTCGAAAATAACTCTCTCAGTTTAGCGATGTGAAGCTTTTTATTATATTGGAGTTGTCACGCCCTCTTGTCAAAATTCACTAAACTTTTCGCTGATGCTATATTTAATAAATTTCTTGTACTTGTGTGAAACTTGTTTCATTATCTCAAATAGCTTTCTCAGTATAGCGTTTTGAAGTTTTGGCTTACATGGGAATTGGCAAGCCCTCTCGTTAAAATTCGCGTTTAAATTTTTTTTACTTGTATGGGCGGTTGGCGTGTCCATTAACTGACTTTTCTTTTTCTTCAATCCCTAGAAGCTTGTAAAGTATATGTGCAGAGTTTTATTTCACTATCTTGCTTGTTATCCCCGTAATCGTGATTTCGACATACAGACTGACGATCATAACTAAATCGACTCAGTTGATAGCACTGATGATATATATACTTTTCTATACCTGCCACGCTCCCTATCTCAGCGTTACAAACGGAATGCCAAAGTGAATACACTCTGACTGTACGGCATAAAAAAATCCTTTAGTTTTAAGAACTTTTGAGTTTGAGGTTATTTAGAAACAGCTTTCATGTCTCAAAATATAAAATTATTAGTGCTATACATAAAAAAAATACTTTTATCGATGGCCGCACTATATCAAGCAACAATTTCAAGTGTTGCATTAAAGAAATTTTTTCGGCGTCGTGATAGGTAGCTTCTTTGATTAAAAGAAACTCTCTTATCAATCTCTATATGGTATTCTTTCTGCTTTGGCTTAGCTATCGCTTCAAAACGATGTATATACGGCTGTACGCATCAGCTGGTGCTACTTAAACCCAATGTATTCATTTTTTTAACTCAAAAATATTAGCGTATGAGTAACCTCTAATAAGTATTTTGATATTAAGATTCTTCGACGCTGTGATCAGAGTGTAGTTCAAAATACGCACTTCCTTAAAAAACAAACCACTGCTATACGAGTACCTACTATTACATCAGTAAATGGTCTCATGAATCCATTCTTCACTGTAAGGTAGGCAATTTTTTTTGTGCTCAATTTTTTGCTCTGCGTTAAATTCCATCACAAATCTCATGAGCATACTCAATATCAACCAGCATGGTTTGACTCGACTCGACTCAACACGGCGTGGTCTGACACTGAAGCATGTCAGCAGGTTGGCATATTGAATTAAGTCATTTTTTTTTGTTAGCAACACCAACAGCACTGACTACTTAACATAGCTGAACACTCATTTGCTGCGATAAGTTGAAATATGTTGCCTGATTCCATTTAGTGGGTGGTGGGCTATAATTTTTACTAGTAAATGAGTGTTATATAAAGTAGACGAACTTTTTTTTCTTTCTTTATTCTAATGGACTGGTATGTGACACATTTTATATTCTGGAAAATGTCTTTATGCTATAGCAGCAGCAGGAACATCAACAAAGCAATAGATTAAGGTCATTTGGGATTTTAGTTTTAATACGCTTTTTGTATAGATTTTTAAATTCACACTTTTTTAGGTGTTTTTTCATTTCGTACTTTGTACCTTTTGACCTTTAGAAGAAATGTTTGGAGTTTATTTAATACTTGGTGCGTGCGTGCTTAAGCATTTATGGACTAACTCATACTCTCTCAATAATTTCGGCTCGATATGTTGCTTGTAATTCTAAGCGTTAGGCTACTTAGAGACGTGCCATTGATGTTAAAGGAGATTTTTTGGCACTTTGCTTTTTAACATTTGGTAGTAAAGGTAAAAAAAAGTCTTCAGGAAAATGTGGTTTTTTTGTTCACTGTATGCATTCCCAAGGTAAATGATAAGTGGCTTATAATTCTGAAAAAAATAATGATATTTTACAAATTAAACTTATGTATTTGCTAGAATCTTTTGAGTTTACTTTATTTTGCTTTAAACTTATATTTGCTGCTTTAGACTTGAGCAGTTTTTACTAAAGGAAACTTTTTATTGATTTCATAAGCTATGAGTAAAATTTAATTTAAACATAAACTAAGAATCCTTCGTTTGCAGACTTTCTTAGTCTCGAATTTTTGTTTCGATATAAGTCAACTTAAAATATTATGTTTATAGCCCTTGACTAATGGTTGCCTAGCAATAATATATAGTTTTTATTCCTTGCCGCTTGAAATACTTTTAACAAGCTTTTTCATACAATTTCAATAAAAAATTTACTTTTTAAAGCGTCTACTCAGCATACTATTTATATTTCTTGGTTTTTAGTACATTGATATCGTTTTTACTAAATAATGTTTCTATGGCATACTTTGATTACATGACGTATGAGTAACATTTTATTTTTATAAAAGAAAAAAATCAATAAATCAAATATCTTTACTACAGTATCATAATGTTTCATTAAATAAATATTTTACTTATGCACTCGTGCTCACATAATTAAGTCATTCGTATGCTACGTAACATTTTTGTTAAAATTTATTTTTATTATTAAATTTTTGGTTTGAATCGTTTTTTATTTTCTTTAGTTTACCCTAACAATAAGTTGAATAACCTTTTTGTTTCCTAACTGTAGAGAATCACTATGACATACTGCCTGAGAGTCATGCTCACTGGTCTGAAGTAATTTTATGCCGCTCCTCTTGAATAACCTGCCACAAGCTGCTTTCCTGCCGGTTTAGATGTGCAACGATTCGTTTGATTATGCCCCACAATTTTTCTATAGAACTTAAGTCGGGATTTTGCAGTTGCCACTCCAGAATATTGGTGGATTCTGTGTCCAGCCAAGATTTTATGAGTCGAGAACAATGTTTTCGGCCATTATCGTGCTGGAAAATACATCGCAGCAGTACATTTTTAGCGCAATTTGTGACCAAATGTTGCCTTAGTATATTCTTACATATGTACATATATACTTCGTCAATTTTGACTATTGGACATCATTAAGGTAGGCTCGGAACCCTGGAGAGAAGCGTTTTTGACCGGAAAATGGGTCTCCGGACCATGGTACCTGGTTTTGAGTCCCAAAACATGACATCCCTACTACAAATCTAATGGCAAAAATTATCACTTAATTTTGTACGGGTTCGGGTATTAATCGTTAGTCCAAACCACAACAAAGCGAATAAAGATTTTTGTACGTAGGGCAGAACGTTACCATTCTGTTCCTCTCTTGGTGTTTGAATCATCAAAATTGATTTCTGCACCTACAAAAATTTATTTTTCCATCAATTCCAATAATTAAAATTTAATTTCACATTTTAAATACTTTTTTCCAATATACAACCCACCCACCAATAACGTATTGTACAGGTAGAGCATATTGTTGCTTTTGATTGTATATTACAGCAGATGTATTTCAAAAAAAAAAATCACACACATCACAGACTATAAAATAAATAATGCTAACTGCTAATGATTTTTATATTGTTTTTGTTGCTACTATAGACTGTAAACAATTATGACTACAAAATAATGAAGTAGATTTTTCGCAACAAATGGTGGGCAAAGTGCGAAAAATCATTTTAAATAAAAATTTCTGAATGAATTTTATATCAAAGAAACAAAATGTTGATATGAGAATATTAAACAATTTTCGGAAAATTAAAATTCATATCCGAAAAAGAAGAAAAAAAAATTAAAAGAAAAATTCAATTATTGTAAGGCGTGACAGTATATTAATGAAAATCTTCATTAAAAATTTTCATTAAAAAATATTCACTAACCAAACCAAAAAATATTAAATTTCAACTTATGAAGGGACAGGCAAAAACTTAAATTTTAATAGGCAAATTGTGTGAATTAAAATTTACAATATGAAATATCAACCCATATACTCGTAGGCTGCACAGCATGACGAATGTACAGTGTGTGAAAAATTATTAGGTTTGCTGTAAATGAAAGTTTATTTACAAATAAGCTCAACAAAAAATGTTCGGCGCTCTAGAGGAGAGTTATATTTACATTTGTAATTTTGTCCTTTTTCCAAAAAATTGGCTTCTCAAAATGTGAAAGAACCTTCAAAAATCGTCACTTCTAAAAAATTTTTAAAAATTCTGCTAATATTATTATGGGACTTAAATATTCCAGAGAAACGTAAAACCTTTTAAAAAAAACTTTTATCACTTTTAAGCAGCTCACCAGGTACTCAGACTATTCCATCTTCCGAACTTTGTCTAGCAATCGCTAGCAATATTTTATTTGCAAATATTCTTCAACAATTTGCTGTTCGACTGTAAATTTCATTGGTTAAGTGCTCATATTCACTTTCATTGCGATACGCTCAAATATTCATTGGCTGGAGTCTGATATAAATTTTGATTACCACGCAGGTTCATTTATTTATTTTTTGTCATCAAACTTCAATAAAAATTACCGCTTTCCCAGCTGATGATGATTTTATATATTCTGCGATTTTTTTTTATTGCTTACAATTCATAACCTACCTGTGGATACTGCTACCAGTAAGGTTGGGCATTTGAAAAAAATATATAGATGTTTCAACTATCGGTATTTTGAAACGGTATCGAAAAAAATCGATTATATTACAATAACCATCGATAGTTTTGCCGAAAGCCAGTAAATACCTATAGGTATTCCCAAAATTCCTTAAAATATTTAAGTCAAGTTCGGAAAATTATAGGAACTTGTAGAAATTATAGATAGTTTTATACAATATATCCGACGCATTCTTCCTTCACACAAAAATATCGAAATTCGATGCTCGAAGAAATATCGATTTTTGTTGTATCAAAATAAAAACTATCGACGATAAATATCGATTGTCGGTCAAAAAATATCATGATTTCGATAATTTCGTGATTTCTTAGCTAACAAATTCACTGGTTCCTAGGCTTATGGTACTAACTACACTAATTGTTGTACGCCGGTGAATTTTATATTGGTTTTGGCATTGGAAGCTAAAAATTGCTACGCAGCGAAACACTTGTGGGCCAGTATTTTCGCCAGTCAATTAAATTTATTTTGTTCATAGATTTTTGAAACATTTACAAGCTATTAAAAAATATTGGTAATATTAATATGGCCTTAATTGAATTTCAAAGTGTTTTGCGTTGAGCTCAACATAATAACTATTTGATTCGATTGTAAAGATTTAATTGGATCAAATATATGTTTGGTAATCTTGTTCTTGTTTGATTATACTTCACGTTACTATGACAACTTTACAATTCTCAACATATTTAAGTAAAACACTATTTAATCGGCAGTTGTTTGTTATAAACTACAGGTTTTTATAATACGATAATAGAAAGTATCGATTTATTTATGAATCGATATTTTTAAACATGGGCTCTTACAAAAATCGATATTAATAAATGCATATGTTGGTGGCAAAACAATATTTCTTTCGCCAAATACATAATATAGTGATAATAAACATGTGAATGTTTACAGCATGGAAATATTTGTTACAGCTAAGTTATTATTTGGTAAATGTTGCCAAATATATGACTGAATTTGTATAATTATCCAAATAAAATTAGTTATTGCCAAGTATACTCGCATCGATAATCTAATAATATTTCGATTCGGTGGAATGTGTGATATCTTAACTTTTATCAAATATTTATTTCGCGTTTATTAAATATACTTAAATTCATTAATTATAACCAAATATCGGTATGTATATACAGATAAATCTTTATCTCTTTGTAAACAATATTAAGAGCTACATTGTCTCTTACGTCAACTGGTTATCCATGAAACTAAAAGTACATCGGTCTTTACTTGACCGTTAATATGGCTTTGATTTAATGATAATTGACCAGAAGTCTCTGCAAGGCAATTATTAGCTTAAAATAGATATTTACACATACGTATTGTGTGTATGAAACACGGGCTTCTTTCCCAGAATGATTGTTAAAATCATTGTGCATTTTAAAGTTTACTTTTGTCATAAAATTGATGCTGCGCCGTTTTACAGCGTGTTTATGTTGCTATATTAAGCGCATTTTTACGGTTTATTGGCGTGTTGTTTCTGTAAGAGTTTGTATTAATAAATTCATCATTGTATATGTGTTTAGTGCTCTAGTGCTAGTATTGGAGAAAAAATTTAATGATTCGATAGTTAAGAATGGAATGAGTTACTTATGGGTTACATCAGCGCATAGCTATGGCTTTTATGACATCATTGTATTAGAATGATGCTTAGAACATCAACCTTGGGAATGAGTTTTAACAACCAAACATGCAACATCATAAAGTAAAATCACAGAAAGGAATTTCTTTTATATATAGCATAACGTATGAGTAACATACAATTAAAGTGCAACAAAGCGTCTTAAGATTTCGGAAATTATCTGCTGTATCAAATCCGATGTAATTTGAAACCAACTGCTATGATTGTTCTGCCTTAAATATGAATGCTTCACAATAAAATATGGATTTAATATTTGGCCGCAAAAATATTGAGTCACTTACATATAATGAGCTGCGTTTGCAAAAAAAAAAAAACTTCAGCTCTACAAAATTTTTAAGTTTTGTTAATATCGATACTTTTTCACATTGTACGACGATAGAACAGCCTTTGCTTACTCTTTCTTTTGGCGCTCGCTTCAAATATTTTTATTTGCTATACAGTAAAAACTTTTCTTCAGAATGTATATTGTATAGGTTTAATTTTTTTTTTTTTTTCATTTTATCCATTCGGTTACAGTTTTGGCTGCTCATCTCCTCAACACGAGTTTCCTATTCTACGTTCGCATGCAGTTTTTGTCAACATGCCAAAAATTCTATCTATTTGTTTTCGCTAGTTTTTGTTCTGTTTTTCAGTTTTTTTTTTCTAAAAAGTTTATGGTACATTAAGAATTTATTTAAAATTTGTTTTAACATTTACTATTTGTTTTTGTTTTCACATTTTCTTTTCTTTTTAAATATTACATCATTATCTAGTGATTATAAACAGCAAGCTAAATTCTAACTATGTTTTTGGCAGGTAAATGACTAGAATTTTTATAAAAATTTTGAAATACTATTAGATTTCTTATGAGCTCTACATGAAAAATGCACATCCCAGACATAAATCAAAAACAATATTGTCAAACGGCCAGATAAAAAATGTCCCAGTATTAAATCTTTTGTCTGAATGCGTTTTATTCCTAGTACATTGTCGTAAGCCTCTTGGGCCATTCCTTGAAATTTCAATATATGACCACAGGTTTGACATTTATTCAGTGATAAATGTGACTCACTATTGATATATCTATTTTCAACTACTTAATTCAGGACTTATCTAATCACTACAAAATTAAATGCTCTCACTCATCTTACGGAGTATACAGCCACTGAGAACCTCAACGCTTTCAATGGGAAAGAACCCAATAGTTATTTCTGGCTACCTAAGGTATGAATAAATGTTCCTGTCTTCAGCGATCTACTCTTATTATCACTTAAAGAAAGTTGCTTATTCCTTTAAAACCATACGAAAATGTTTTATCAGGCTCATCTCCAACCGAACAAAGAAATTTTAAAAAATTACAAACTGGTTCTCGTCAAAGTGTCACTTCTAAAGGGATTATGTCTCTTTAATGTCATGAATAAAACATTTCATTATTAAAATTAAAAGAATGTCATCCAAAGCTTTGAAAATTTCGTTGGAGTACTAAATGCTCTCCATAATTACTACAACGGTAGTAGTGTGACTTCAAAACTGCTATTCTTGGCTTATAATTCAACACTGTAGAATCCAGGGATCACAAAAATTTTCAACTGATATCGTTTGTTTTTGACTGTGACTGACTTCGACTTAAATAGTGACTGAATTCTGCTGTGGCTGACTCTGACTGTGATTGACATCGTCTGTGACTGTCATTCACTGCAACTGGCGTGACTATGACAGATTTCATTTGTGTTTAAATTCAACTGATACTGACTTTAACTTCGAAAGATATCTGCTGAATATCTTTGGGAAGTTTGCGTGGATCCGCACATAAATATTTACTTGTCTCTATATTATTAATACAAAATTTTTTACATGGAAATGGTTTGTAACGCCTTGGCGCAAAATATAAAATACCGATTTTAATAATTTATTTTTTAAAACAACCTATTTGCGCTAAATCAGGTTATTACATATTTTATTTTTTTACTTTTAAAGTAAAATATTCTCTATTTTAGAATTAAGTTTTTGAAAAACCTCTCACAAAAATATTGTCGTTTTGGTTTTTCGTTGCGTATGCTGCTTCTGAGTTCGATGTTGTTTTTTTCTTGTCTCTCTCTCTCATTTTACCGTTTGTATTAGGCTTCGAAGTTCAAAGGACAAATTCGCTTTCAATTGTTTTTTCTTTTTAATTTTGAACGACAAAATATAGAATATGATGTTGAGAGAGTGACTTCATTATGAAAAAAAAGTACGTGTTGTGAACGTGTTTGGCCACAGCTCCCACTAATACTATATACTTATAAGGAAAAGGCTCGAAGTGAAGCACTTTTTTTTGTTAGGCATATCACAGCTATCTTAATCAAGCTTCGTTTATTATTTTAAGGCATATTTTTCCTATAAAAAGTAATAATAAATAACAATAACACATAATTAAAAACAGATAGTTGTTTGATTTTCCTTGAACTTAAAGTGAAATTTTGCCGAACAAAAATTATGTGTAGATTTCGTATATTTCTTTTAAGGCATAATGAATATTGCACTAAATATTTTCAAAACAATTTTTCAGCAACCGTTTATTTCGTTGTTTCAATCACTTGAAAATAACTCATAAACATTTCTTGCAATATAGAAGAGTGATAGCATCATTTGTTGCCAACTCAACGCTTGCGAAATGAGAATACTTTTAAAAAAAATATAAATTTTCCAACGAAATCTTACGCTTCTGCAGTATTATGTTATAAATTATGTCACAAAGTCTATTGCATATTTATGTGTCTATTAACACTTTGCGAAAAAAAAAAACATTTGGTAATATTTCTATATAAATAAATAAATAAAAAACCACAAAATTTTGTTATAAAACAAAAAAAAAACCTCATATTGTTTTTGCAAAACAAAAGAATTTTGAAAATTCCGCATCTCGACGGCACAAGGAGAAATATTGGAATTCATATTCCCGCAAAATGACAAATAAACGATATTTATGTTATACGCGTGCAGTAAAAGTGATGCCTACAGCAGCAGAAGATTCTCGTACAGCACAACAGAATTTAATGTCTCGTGAAGAAATATAAAATTCACGCTGATAAACAACCCCGCGAGACAGTTGAATTCACCTATTTATTTATTTATTTAGTTTTTTATCACAAATATCATCAACTTAACGTTATACTAAATTGTTTATAATTTGTTTCATTGTTAAAATAACAGTTTATATTTTATAACTTGAAGTGTGGAATGATAAAAACATTGGCACAATTTCGTTCTTTTGTTCTTGTGATAATTTATGCCACTTATTGTCAGTGATACAAAACATTTTGATATTTTTTTGTTTGCTTCCAGCACAGGTATAAGAAGGAGGTAGTTTTTGTTGCTATTTTTATATATACGCCTAGATAGCCTTAATATCTGATTCAGATTTTGAGAAAAAAGGAAACTATCTATGCAGATCTCCCTAAGCAAATTTCCTCTGTACTATCGATACTGATGATAAAAAAAAATATCCGAAAAATTCTGGATATAAGTACTTAGTTAAAAACTTTCCTAGAAATCACTTTATAAGTCAGTCTTTTGAGTGCGTTCTGTAACTGACAAATCACATTGGTTTCCTAAGAAACTAAGTTAAAGTTGAGGAGTGGGCGAATAAGACGGCACATGTCCACGGTCTGCTGTTTTGAGTTTTTTGATGAAATCTTGTTCATTGCACTAAGTTTCAAGCAATTTTAATCTCGGACTATAGCAAAGTGAAGGTTTCCTTCTGATCAGTTCAGAGCCATAAACATTTTTTTGCGATTTCTGAACATTAATAGCAACTGGACATGTGCCGTATTGTTCGCTTCGTCCTCACTTATAGTACTTAATAATAATTAGCTATTCAACAAGATATTTAAATTTCATTGTTAGCAGCTGTGATAAATGTTTGGATAACTTAGCAGGGCACCAGCATTAAGCCGGCCTGACCAGAAATTTTTTCGCTTCCATGCGACTTGGTAACCCTGTCACTTAATAACGTATTCTTCATTATTGCTATTGATAAAAGGAGTCCCATAAAAAATCCGGTTTTTAATTAAAAATTGTAAATTTCTTAAAATCCGCATCAAAAAGTGACACGTTGTGGCTCCATTTGTTTCTCAGCAATCATTTGGTGATTTTCTGAACCTCAAATGCGACAATTTTGAAGGTTACATAAGCAAGCAAAATATTAGAAGAAGTGGTACCCGGTTACAACCCGGGCATAATACCCAGAACAAATTTCGGTTTTCTTTTTTGGCTTATGACCGCATCTAAAAACGGACATCACAAAAACAGTAGAACATTACGCCAAATATGACCCAATTACTTTGACCCTGTTAAGCTTTTTTTTTTCAGCAATAACACGTTTCGCACAAACGGCGCAAAATTCAAATCTTGCGTAAAATCTTGGAAACCGTTTGTAATACAAATTGTTTAACCTTCCAATTTATACACGAATGTTAAAAAATAAACTACGTTGCGTTTCGAGAAAATTTTGAGTTATATGGAACTTGATAATCGTAAACCATCGAAAGTTTACCGTGACGTGACGTGATAAAAAAATCAACTTTTCAGTATAATTACTAAACATGAACTATGCAAAAATTGAGGATACAAAAATTACCTCTACAATTACAAAATCACTTAGCTGCAACCAATTTTCAAAACTTTTTCAACTAATGAACATTTTTTTTTTTGGAAAATTCCCAATGTCATTTCCCAGTAAAATTAAACAATCAAAATTAGATAATTTTATTGAAACTGTTTTAATTAATAATCTCAAATCAGCATCCATACGTAAAATCAAAAACAATAATTCTGCAACACCCCATGCTACTACATATAAACAAGAGTTCAGTCACTTTAACTAACTAATAAGTTTCATATGATTAATGATATTGGAGGGGGAGTGATTTGGCATAGCATCATCACTTCATTAATTTTACTTTGTTTTTTTTTTTTTTTTGTTAATATAAAATTTATATAAAAACAAATGATTTTGTGTCTAAATTTTTCATTAAGAACTAAAACTTGATGTTATTTAATTTAAAAAAATTTTTATTTTAAAACTTTTCACTAGGGTGTCCCCTATCTTCCAACTTGATTATTTCTCAACATTTTTTCATGTTAGTGTAAAACACTCACTCATCAATATTCGTGTCATTTAGTACACTGCAACCCGCGTCGACTTGCATCCGAACCAGTTCCAACAAGTTACTATGGAATGCTACTTAAGCGCGCTAGCGGCATTCGCATACTTTGTCGTCATTTAAATGCAATTAGTTGCAGTCTTATTAATTTGAATAAAGTGTCCATTCGAAGTGATGATTACTTGGTCGGCCAGGCAAACAGGCTCAAAGCTACACTCAAATTGACAGGTTATTGCGGTGATGTTTTTTAACATTCGTGATGCAAAATTGTATGATAATGAAAGTGCCAATTCAGTATTTCGCGAGTGCATTGTTTTCTTTGATAGAACGATACTATCCAATTAACAGCAAAATTAAACTAGCCATTTTTGCCGGGAACTGGAAATAAAACATTACAAACTCCTAGGAAATTCATAAACAGCGGGCATGTAGATACCCTTAAAAGAATGAAGACCATGAAAGGCAAAATATTCTTACTGCAAAATAAAGATGCAGGACAGCCAGGATGTTTGCTTGGTATTGATAAGAATTTAACCCCGAAAGAAGCAAGGTCACATCAATGCACGAGTAAAATGGAGGAGAACAAATAAAACCATCCGCATCTACTTATCCACAAGATTTGCCGTCACAAGAATATTCAGTTCAGAGGTGGAACCTTTACTGAAGACACAATCCACTGTTGTACCAATTTTATATCAGCAAAACTAATAGCGGCAGGCCCCAGCTATGTCTTAGCTCTTCAAGCCACCATAGGTATCACCATAAGCGAATATCCCATTAACAAGGGTTCGATCACATATTCGAATGCAAAGGCAGGATCAATGCAAACGAATTTTCAAGATCAAATGACTGTTTATTGGGATGAGAAACTAAGTAGTTCCTGGCTTAGACCTCAAGAGTTTTAAAGAAGAGCCATTACTTTTGTTGATTGCACTCCATGATAAAGAGTAACATCTTGCTGTACAAACACTAGAGAGTTTTTCTGGGAAAGATCAAGCTGTGGCAGTCTTAAATGAGATTCATGATTGGAACCTCGATGACCAGGTGCAAATAATGTGCAGTATGATGAGCTGATGAATTATCCATTATATTTTTAGGTGACCAAGAAGATCAAATCTTTAAAAAATCCCTCCTCCAAGTACCATACATCAAGCGTAGTGGATGGTAAATGCAAGTTATTCTTCAAAAAAATATCCCTTGTAATCTCAACAAAACACACAAAGAAGTCTCTTAAAATAACAACAAAATGTAGCAAATTGAGTACTGATGATAGAAGATCTGGAAATCATACTGCGCCTATATGAGGCGCCTATATGAAACTACGTACGATCTTAGTATTTGAGATAAAGTTGTGTACTAAAGAGATCTTAAAAATGACGCCATGTCTCTAGTGTAGCACATTGGTTGAATACTAGTTACGTTGATATATCACTGTTCGACATTAATGATATGTACTCTACTGGAGAGATATTTTTAGTATAGCAATTTTTTCTATGGAACTAAGGTCGGACATCACATTCGTGTAATACGCTTACACAAGATATATTTTTTGCTCCCCTCGACTACCTCGAAGTTCAAAATATAGCAAATTAAGTACTGATGATAGAAGATCTTACTGTGCATATATAAGGCTCCATCGATCAAAATATATTTATGTTTTCTTCAATAATCCAATGAACTTGCGTTAATTTATTTCAATACTTTATATTAACAACAGAAATTTTTAATTGGAATAATAAAAAACATGAAAAATTTAGTATATTTTGATGCTGTTTCTCCTCTTCAGTAATTTAAGTGCAAAAAACACATAAAAATGACAAGCGCGATTTGGAAAATTTCGTTCCATGGAGTCGAGTCGTAATCTACGTCTGACTCAGCTGCCACAAAAGTCTGCCATATATTAATAACAGACTGTTAATTTCTGTCTAATTTAGCTAACTGCATGTTCTGAATTTAATCGCATATTTTATAACAAACTGAATAAATTCTTTTTATTATCTGCATGCTTAATTCAGCTAAATCATACACATATTTATTATTGTATCTATAGATAAATAAATATTTTTGTGTGCAGATGAATTGCACTGGCACTCGCGCTATTTTAAGTGACAACAAAACCAACAACAAAAAAATCACAAAAAAATCATTTGTGTCATATTATGTCTCCACAGGCAGACATATATAAGATCCGAAGGACGTACAAACAGCAAAAGCAGATTTGTAAAAGAGTGCATTCTTTTATTTAAAATAATTTGTTTTACTGAAACTCTTAATGTTTGCTGTGAATAGTTTGAAAATATTTAATTAAGTATATTAATGAACAAATTATTGATGTTGGTGAAATAATTTAAAAACGAAATAAATCAAAAATAAACTTACTAAAAGACTAAATTACTAAAATAATTTACTAAAAAAAATATTGAGTAACTAGCTAGTTAACTAGCTAAGTGACTAAATGCTGTAATAATTAACTAACTAAATGGTTAAATAACATAATGAAAATTGTCCTTATTACTAAATTTTTAAATGATTTATTTACTACATGACTGAAAGACAAAAAAATCTAATGACAAGTTCTCTTTGTCAACGCTTCCAAAAATAAAAGTCATTGCATCATGTTGCCCTATCCCTATTTTTTCCATAGAGTTCAATATATATAAATATCTCCATGCCGAATTTCATCATAATTGGTCCATTAGCTCAGCAGCGAAAACATATTTTCCTATTAGAGGCGTGACACCGTACACTTTGAAAAAACACGTTCTAGTTCAATCTATATTTGTTTCAAATTTCATTAAAATCGGTTCATTAGTTTAGTGGTGAAAAGGGTTTTCCTGTTAGGTGCGTGGCACCGCCCACTCGACACAAATATCATTACTCAGAATTCAATCTATCTCAAGTTTTATCAAAAAACACACACTTCTAATACCCTTTTTTGGAGTTCAATCTAATTTCATCAAAATCGGTTCACAAGTTTAGTCGCGGAAACGAATTTTCCTGTTAGAGTTGTGCCACCGCTCACTATCGAAATAGAATTTTTCCATTAAGGGCGGTGCCACGCTCCCTTAAAGTAGTCAAAGTTTCTAATATTCTTTCCTAAGAAAGTTCAATCTATCTTCACATCAAATTTTATTAAAATCGGTTAATTAGTTTAGCCGTGGAATCATTTTTTCCTGTTAGGGGCGTGGCACCGTCTTCTCTAGAAAAATAAAGTTTATATGTCGTCCCCTCTTCTTCACCACCTTTCCAACAACAAAAAATTTAAGCAATTATGTTGTGTTATGGCTGAGAAGAATCGTTGTAACCGTTTACCAACTTTGAATTTATGTATAGGTTAACAACTAACCCAATAATTAAAGATCTTCGTGACTTAAAGAACTCATAAACTAAATGTATTATTAGACAACTCTGCATGAAAGGGACAAATAGACATTTGGTTGATTTAGCAAGACAATCAACACAAAATGCATTTTGGCCACTTTTTCGTAATGGATTGCAAAGAATACTGTGAAGCATTGAAACGTGTCTAAAATAAAGAGCAATACAGACACGTACCCGTACCAACAGAGATTCTCAAATAAAATGCGCTTTGGCAATTGAAACGAATTCGCCGTTGTCGCCGTTTGATTGCAGTAGCTACAAGGTGTAAATATCTTAACTATGCAGGGATCAACTGCGGTAGAGGGCAACATGTTGAGTTGAGTTCACATTCAAATCGCATCAACGTTGCACTGTGGCAACAATCTTTTACGTACCATTTTATAAGTTTTATGTTCGTCGGCTAAACTATAGGCGTTGTATCATAATTTTCCAAAATGAATTTGTCATAACGTCCATAGCAACATGCTCTTGCAAAACTATTTTAGTGTTGTGACAATTTTAATTGAATCTTTTTTACTTTTTAGCTAGATTTAAATTTAATATTGAATAATTTATCTTATCATACCAAGTTTCAATGTCGTCAATACATTCAGTTTTTCGATTTCATCGTTACAATTCAAACTCTGTGAAAAAATTTTTTGATACTTTCTGATGTTTTTTTAATACATTTTGATAGTTTTCGATATTTTTCAATATTTGATGCTTTTCAACACCTCCTATACCATTCGACTTTTCAATATTTTGAAGACGTTCCCGCTTATATGAAGCTTATCGATACTCTCCGACTGTTTTAGACGTTTGCGATGTGTTACAGAATTTTCTAATATTTTTCGTTACTTGAAATTTTCAAACTTTTCGATGTTTTTGATAATAATCGATACTTAAAATGTTTCTTTTGCCTTCATCATGCTTTCCGATATTTTTAGTTTTCTCTTGTTTTTTGTCGATATTTTTAACGTTTTCCGGCACCGTTCGATGTTTTTCGTTTCCTTCGCTAATTTTTTTTTTACTTCGGTTGAAGTTTCACTTCAGGTCTATGTTCCACTCAAACGTTTTGATTTTTCCATATTTTACACACTTCTTTCAATCGTTTGCAATACTGTGCCATGTATTTTGAAGGCACAGGCGCATGCAACAGTGGCAAGAGATCAGCAGGCAAGCAATTTGTTGGATTTTTTGTCATCATTGTTGTTGTGTGTTGGGGCTGCTTAGCAAATAAATTTGTTTGATATAAAAAAAAAAATATGAAAAAAATTTTTCGTTGGCACTCATATTGGACAGATTGGTTGCTTGGCAAATAGCTACATAGCTGCCTTCTTATATTCATCAAAAAACCACAAAATATGAGCGGCACAATATTTGCGGGTATAGATGTAACATATTCTATTTTTCACGCATTATTGCAAAATTTTCACAAATTTATTTCTTTGTTAAAATAAAAACAAACATAAAAAAAGAAGACAACATCACAGACCGAAGAAATTTTCCAACTTTTATTAAAAATATTTTGAATATCTGTACCTATATATTTCGCTAATTTATTTTATTTTAATTTATTAAATTTTTTTTTGTCAAAATTGTCTATTGTTTTCTTGTTGCTGACTTTGGCCAATCTAATAAATTTCTTTGCCATCATAAATCTTTGCACGAATCTTTGAGATATTAAACAAAATTAAGATGCTTCTACGTGTGCATATGCCAGTTGTAATGCGATCTTGGTGTGTGTGGGCACATAAGTTCGCTGGGAGCACGACCCATAACATGTTTTTTTATATAATTTATATCTTAAAGAAATTCAATTTAGGTATCTAATAAAATTTAAATTTGCAATAATAAGACAACATTTTTATAATGTTTTCACTACTCATGCTTTTATGTTAAACTTTTAAAAGAAAACATAGGCTTTTGAACTCAATTTAAGTGTTCAGCAGTCATAAAAATTTTTATAGCAAGTTGTTTTGTTTTAATTGAAAATTATTGTTATTGTTAATTAATCAAAAAAGATTTATTATATTTTGTGACATGACAGTAAACACATCGTACTTTGACTTATTTCGTTTCGTGAAAGCACTCAAGATTTTAGTTATTTTGCCTAATTTTGTAACATATCGACTGACGTCTCATTTCTCACTTTCTAAATAACAGGCTCAAACTCCCAGAAAAAGAATATAGAAGTGCTCCATCTAATGTTCCAAAGGCTGATCCACTATGAGGTCCCTTTTTCAACTGGGTTGCTTTGACAGCTGTCATGTGTCAAATGGCTTGTCCATATGACGTTTGTGCTCAGTATTCAATACGACGTTTATTAATTGTGAAAACTTAGTACCAAAATCAGTCATCAGTTAGAGAATGTTATTCAACATCATTTTGGTCGTTATGTGCGTCCAACTGAGCGCACTATTCCTAACACCATCACCCAGTTTCGAAGCAACTTTATACTATTGGACATTCAACCAGAGTGCATACAGCCCGTAATTTTGAGAATATTTCTGCAGCAGCAGTTAGTGTTCGTGAAAATCGTGATCAATCGATTCGTCGCCGATCTCAGGCTTTGGGCATCTCTTATGGATCATTGTGGCGTATCTTGAGACCGTTAAAATACAGCTCGTACAAGAATTGAAGCCGGCTGATATTGGCTTGCGTTTTAATTTCAGCTTATGGGCCTTACAACAACTTCAAATTGATCCATTATTTTATCACTAAATTGTGTTTAGCCGATGAACAACTACAAGCAATCCAAAAGCTTCTAATGTATCCCGATAAATGTACTGTTTGGTGTGGTTTATGGGCAGAAGGCATCATCGGACCGTATTTCTTCAAAAATGCGGATGGAGCCCGTCTTACGGTCAATGGTACTCAATACAGAGCAATGATCAATGAATTTTTGTTAAAATTAAACTGCTCAACCTCTTCAATTGAAGTCAGCTTCAGAAAATGAAATTTATCCTTGGACCGAACGATTCTCAATTCAACAGCATCTCATCTCATCTAGTTTAGCAAAGATATATCATTGATATACTCCAAATTACTTAGTCTTTCAAACGGTCTTCATTCTATGCCATATCTCTCAGATATATGCCATTTCTAGCGCACCTACGGTGACAGTTAATCATCATATATCGCCAGAAAAAAAAAAAACAGATTGGCGACAGAATATTCACTTGTCCTCGCTGTTGCACTTCGATAGATGCTTTTCGATACTATTCAATATATGGTGACTTTTTCAATATCCTTCAATACTCTTTGAAACTCATTGAATTACATCTGCTCATTTGCTTCGTATTTTTTTATTTATTTTATTGAAGTACAAGTGGTAAAAAGTACAATATTATAATGGAAAAAGTTATTGACCTATTCCCGGCTATTGCAGTAATTTTTGATTGTCTACCAGACCCTGGAGTTCCCAGCCAGGGTCAATACCAATCACTTGGTAGCCCTGCCTTTAGCAACGATCAATTTTTTGGTATAAAAAGGTACCTATGCTCTGATTCAGTGCATATACTATCTATTCACCAAGTTGCATCCAAATTCGTTCAGCCGTTAAGGCGTTATTGAGGAAGGTACATCCGTACCGTTCACGTTTATAGTAAGATTTACTAATTCGTATGGTATTATATTTTTGCAAGCAAGCCTATGTTATGACATAAATAAATAAAAATTTTAAGATAAAGGTAAATTGTCACAAATCTTGTCATAAAAATGGTAAATCTATCAAAGTAGAAAGTAGCTCACAAGTCAATTAAAGCGAAAATCTCCTTAAACATGTGGGCAAGTAGTTTTCTTGTTCCTTAGTTTATAAGCAGATAAATCATTATGTGATGACTTCTGGTTCTTAATTAAACTTTCCAGTTCTTAAAATGCTACTCAAGTAAAAAATTCTTCGAACATAAGCGTTCACAATTAAAATTTATTCTGTTCCATATATGACCAATCAGAAGATGTTGTTAAAAAAGAGTTTTAACAACTCGTTAACTTCAACTTAAACTGACGATAAGTATGACGATGATACAGCAGTCGCATTTCCTGTTTGTCGGGTAAAACAAAATTTTATAGTCCAGGAAAAATTAACAAATAAAATCTTCTGATTTGAATTCATCATATTTTATCAACTATTTGATGCAGATTTATTAGACCTGGTGCATACTTAATCATACAACAGATACTGTCGAAAAAGTCTCAATGAAAATATGAGTTAAAAAAATATGAATTTAAATCCTGGATTTTATTTTCGAAACTCACTGTGGAGACTTTACGTTTGAAGTGTCATTACCAATGTTCATTTTAAACATCAACCACTTTATTTGCCTTCATTCTTATAACCTGCAGTTTTCATCGCTTGATCAAGCCAGAGCAACATTGACCACACCAATTAATACGAATATAAAAGTCATAACTCTTGTGAAACGTCAATCACTTTAAATAATAGCAGAAATTGTTTAAAGTATTGTAATGTATGCTTGTCAGATGCAATGTCATTCTTTTGGGATTACTAGGAATATTAAGACTGCGATATAAAGGATTGAAAATGTTTTGATAGTTTTCATTGAGCGCTCAGTGTGACCCTGTACTATTCCAAGCATTTTTGCGAACACAAAGTATGGCAAAATCCACCGATATTGATCGCCACTATTTCATCAGCTATGAAGAAGAACAGCCCAATGATGATTTAGGAGCAAACATCGGCCTATACAGTAAGAATGTGAAGATAATCGGTGCCCCAAAAGTGACCATTTGAGTGACCGTTTGTTGACGATGCCCGAGAGTGTGGAATGTAACTCGTCGGTCATAGGAATTCGCTCCCAAAAATCTGGCTCAACTTCAACTGCACAAATGACATGATTCGTGTGAGCCTAACGATGCGACTTTTGCGTTACTAAGAATCTATGAGTCAACTGCACTTTGTACGAAAACATTTGAAGATATTGCTTCAAAATGTCAAAGTTATTCAATATTTTCATTGACCAGATTGAGAGGACACACCCATTAGGAACTGCGTTTAATTGATGTGTCCTTTACCATTGCTTTGACGTATGTACATTTGTGTCTTAAGAACTTTACGCTATCATTTATTTGGCCTTTTTTTTTTTTTTGTTGTCAATAAGTAACTCAAGGGTCTTTTTGCCAGCGGGATGCACTGGTCTGTGCTATTTTTTTGTCATATGAACTTTTAAAAGATCATTCCAGTATGCTAAGGTATTTGAATCTTGTAATTTTGTACTCAATTTTACTAATAACTGAATTTTTCTTTTTGGCAAAATCAAAACTTTAATAAATCAGCCTTTACTAATAAAAAATTGGTTTTGAAGGCAAAACGTGGTGTAGTACCTTATCAGATAGTAAATAGTTTAAAAAAGGGGATGAGTATTGACTTTGATAAGTTCATATAAGTTTGACTTGTGTGGTGTCTTCTTGGTATATTTTTTTGCGAAAGTCACGTCATATAATTCCTCTTGAAAGTCTTCAGAAGATCTAAGTCGACAAAAGACATAACTCTTGCCAGGCCTTAAGTTAATGAGACAGCATTTCTATGCCACAATAGTTTGAAGCAAAATCTTATGCCATCTTGATTTTGCAGAAATGTCCTTACGCCTCTTGGGACGTCATTGAGAGTAATCAAAGTAGTCAGCTAAATATAGTATACTCTTACAAGTATATTGTCATCAATTTTGATTACTTTTGCCTTTCTTATGTTCAATAACCTAATCTTGAAGAAGTTTGCTCACTGATTCTATTACCAAGCTTGAGGGTATGCATAAAAGTCTTATGCGGAGCTATTTGTTTCAAGCATTCGCGATACTTGCTCTTTACAACGGCGTTTAGCGCTCGATCTTCTGTATTCTTGATGTAGGTACTTGACACAGCTAAGATCTTGCAATATTCTAGAAGCAAAGGCTAATATTTTGTTTCATCTTTTTATATTTTGTGGTGAATAAGATGATCACTATCACTATATTCATAAATAATTTCTGGCAATGAATGACTTGAAGCTGTGGATGCATACAGTCAGGCTTATTGTTTCCTAATTTGTCTGTTTTTGACTGGGCACTTTCGGCTTTTCAAATTATAAGTTCACCGAAAACTTATCGTAGAATGTCTGGCAGTGTGCGCAGTAGTCACAACCATACCTTCTGATTATCTTTGACCGATAGAAGTAGCATTTTTTCAAGCAACATTCTATATAGAACTCCGTTAATTCTTATTAACCTTATTTTCAAATGTATAGGAGCCATAAGCGATGCCAATAAACTGGACTCTCAGCTCTTCAAAATTTGCAAGTTTTTTTGTGAATGAACCCGTTTAAATGAAAATGCTTCTCTTCACTGATCATCAATTTCTGCAACAAAATTTCAGCTATCTTCGGCTTGCTGTTGAATTCGAATGCTGTACTTCAGGCTCTACTAATTATTTTGTAATAGTTAAGTTTGCACCATTTGGAGCTCGTATGCAAGCATTTTTTATCCCGTTTAAAAATCTTCTAAAGCAACGTTCTGGCAATATCTAGTTAATACACAGTGATGGATTTTCAAGGCATAAGACACTCGTTCTTTGAGTATAAACCAGTGCGACAGCGTGACTTGGACTTATGCCCGGAAGTTCACCGACTGATCCTTCTCTTTCATAACGGGTAGTTAGGTGGACGCTAAAAGATGCCGGTATTAACACTGAGTTTTAATAAATGATCTTTCACTGAAATGGAAAAACATATGAAAACATTAAATTGATAACTTTTTCAAAAAGGTCTGACTTTTAGTGGCCACCCTGTAGAATAATATGAGTTTTTTTGTACTTCAAACAATTCATAAGAGATTCACCTGGTCAAATTTTGCAACATTGCAGGTACTTGCTTTGCTATACTGTCCGAATTAACGTTCACGATATATTGGATAAAACACATTTTTCAAATATAGTCCCGAACAAATTGAAACTCAATTGCTGGCTTTTAATCATTTCCTGAAATAAAACAGCAGTTGACGAATCAAGCGCAAAAAAAATGTCTACACCTGCTGGACTATAAATAGTGCAGTAAAATGATATGTTGCTTAATTAAAAAAGCATTCCAAAATACGAGCAAAAAAACCAGTACGTTAAGTAGCAGCAAAAGAAAGATGCAAAAAAATTCAATGGAACTAAAAACAAGTAGAACTTAAAGAAGTTGATCTAAATCAGATAAATTGAAACTACTTGCGGGAGCAGCTTACATTGCTGCGAGCTAATGCCACTGCCACTGCCACTGCCACTGCCACTGCCACTAAGCTACGACGCATATTGTGCGAATTAACTGTAAAAATGCGGACACAGAGACATCCAGCAGAGTGACAATGACAGCAAAATTATAGGGGGAATTTAAGAACTAAAAGCTTTTATTTGTTAGCTGTTTAAGAGTGGAAATGTCTTAGCTAAAATAATGTCCTTATGCGATTGGAGAGTGATTTGTAGATACAATGTTGAGAAGTAGTTTTTAAAGCATGAATGAGGTTTTCACATTGGAAAGCTAAATCGACGACACTAAAAAGTCTCATTGCTAAATATTAAACCTGACCTCAGTCCCAATGAGAGAAAAATTATGTCATTACAAATTACATCTCTTTCTGCTTTACGTTACAGAACTTACTGCATGAAGTATTTAATTCACGAAAAACGTAGTTTGAATATTCAATTTCTCATGTTAATTTGGTAGCTTGAACATTGTGCTTTATAAGTCTGTTTTTAGCGGAATAAACAGGTAATTATTTCCACAAATTCCCTCAATCGCCTGCAGCATCGGATGCACCATCTTAATCTAGTCAATGAAAATATTGACGTTTTGTGCCGGATTTTTGTGTGAGAATACTGCTGACTGACAATGCTGATTTCACAGTATCTGGCACAACAAACAAAATTGTCACTTTTGGGGCACCGCAAATTCACACATAAAATCCGCACATAATTCAGGAAACACCATTGGGCGACGCGAAAGTATATTTTTGGGACGAAATCATCATCGGGCTATTCTTCTTCAAAGCTGGTGAGACAGGCAATGGCAATTAATATCGGTGGTCCTTAGCACACTTTGTGTTACCGTAAATGCGTGAAAAGTTCTAAAAGACTTCCAGCAAGACGGTGCGACATGTCAAACTCTTTTTGGGACGGAATTTGCTCCGAAACCAACATCGGGCCGTTCTTATTCAAAGCTAGTAAGACAGTCAATGGCGACCGCCATCGGTGGATGTTGGCACACTTTGTGTTGCCGTAAATGCGTGAAAAGCTCTGGAAGAATTCCAGCGAGACTGCGTGACATGTCACAGTACGCGCTCAATAATGGATTTCTTGTGTTGGGAGTTACCATTGATTAGATTGAGATGGCGCATTCTTATCAAAATTGGAAAATCTTATGTGTTAGACTAGGCAAGACCGTCTTGATAAAATATGCATCTTAAGCACTAAATGCGCGGTTTTTTATCAAAGGAAATTTTTAATTAATTGAGAGCTTGGTACATTTTGTCCCCTAATGACAATCATTTAAATTGATTACGTGGCAAGAAATAAAGTACCCTGTAAGATATTTCAAATGAGATGTATGATATTACAATAATTAGATTATCATTTAATGCTTACAATCACTGGATGGTACCTATTTGGGCTATTTACGTGATTAGGACCTCACAGGCTTAACATCGTATGATCTGCACTTTAAGTTAACGACGTAGTATACAAAAATATCTCAATTTTAATTCAATATTTCTCAAAAACGGCACTTACGATTTTCATTAAAACTTTGGGGTTGATTATATAAAAGCAGTCACAAATACAATCTAAGTCAATATACAGACAAAACTTCTTGTAAGCCGTAGTGCTGACCACTATATTTATAAATGTTATAATAAGAGAACTCATAACGTAATCGTTATGTAAACCAACATGACAGATGTACTTGCTATAAAGTGTCTCATAACAATAAGTGGGCGGAACATTTCATGTGGGCGTGGCAACTTTCATACAATCAATGATCGCTTAGTGCTATATTTAGTGTGCTACAAGAGTAATCCATATAAATTCTGGTGCATAGATGCCGGTTACTATAAACTTTCAAATTAAATTAAATTCGATGCATCAATGGGCGCGGCACTTCTCAAATTATCAAAAAGCTATAAGCGATATTTTAAGTGAAGTATTGCAACAATTGGTACTAAATTTAATGTAGGTAGTTTACAAATTATAAGGTGCATATGTACATATGTATATCTAAACCAAAAGTGGGCGAAATATCACCAGTAGGCGTTTCACCTTCCACACAAGCAAAATATCTTAAATGACAGGCCCAGATACCTATGTAAGCAATCATACTAATATTTGGTTCTGAATCAAAACCGGACTGGATTGTATGAGTGGGTGTGTCAGCACCCTAAATTTTAAGAATTATTACGGCATATCTCGCAAATCATAGAAGTTGTAGTTATAAAATTTGATTTTCGTTTGGTGATAACGAATATAATTTATTGAACCAAAAACAAGCGGAATTCGAAAAGTGGGCGTGATATTTTTCGACTTTTTCGTTTTTTTTTTTTTAACTTTTTTAACATTTTCCGACTTTTTCAGTTTCTTTCAATTTTTTTTTTTAACATTTTCCAGTTATTGTCGACTATTTCAATCTTTTTCAACTGATCCAACATTTTTCTATATCTTTCAAAATATTTTTGACATTTTTAAATTTTTTTCGAATTTTTCAACCTTTGTGGACTTTTGCAACTAACACAATATTTTCAAAATTTTTCTACTTTTTCAACATTATTCAACTTTATTTCTATATTTTTTTGAGTTATTCAACCTCTTTCAACTTGTTTCATTATTTTCCATATTTTAAACGATTTTTATTATGGATTTTCGGTCTGAAAATGTAGTACCACACAACACGAACACCATTGGCTTTATTACGTGAAAAGTTTCTAGCCTCCAAATCGTACAACTTGATGCAGTCGTAAATTTTCTTGTGTGTGAAAACAATCTCTCTACTTTTGAGCAATTAAAAACAACCAACATTTGATAAACTATGGACAAGTTACAGTTTGAATTGCGTAAAAAAGTCATCGATTATTTCCCCAAAAAGATTTAGTTTTACAGAAGGTCTCGAGACGGACATTTGCATGGTCCAAATAAGATAATAAATTAAAAACTTCACTACAATCCAGATTTTAAATCCGTTTTTTTATAACTTAACTTTCCGATTTGGATAACCCCATATGTGTCAATTTAAAAAAGTTTAGCTAAAATGTACCTTAACTTTGAAGTGTGTACTTTTGGTTTGCCCTCGAAATATGAGTAACATTCAACTACAGTATGACCACAAAAATTTTTGAAAAATATTTTCAAAGCTACGCTAAATTTTAATTTCATATTTCAAATTGATTTATTAATAGCTATATACCACAAATTCAGACACAAAACTATAAAAAATTATTTATTACCTTCTGAATATCAATTTTGAGAAATTGCAATACAACGTCAAAGATTATGAAAGTTTGTTTTTAATTTGTCTAAACGTCTGTCTATCTCTTATTCAAAAAACAATTTAAAAATCACCCATTCAAAAATTTGTATATCATGAATTAATAAAAACAAATCAAAAACGATTTTTAATTTATTCATGCAGCTATTAAAAGCCAAAAAAAAAAACGACCAAAATAAAAACACAAAAAACATAACAGAAAACTATTCACGTGACTTTCACAGTCTGACGTTTATCGATAAGTACAAATCAAATCAAAAAGGAAAATAAAAATCCACAAAAAATTTCATTCAGGAGCTATGAGGTAGAGTTACCAGATGACCAAGTAATAAGTCGAGAATGCTCAGAATAAATTCAAACAACCCCGTTTGACTAAAAAAAGGCTCTCGAAAACTTGCTTCCTTATTATATATTTATATTTAAATTGATAAGTTTTCACTTTTCAATATGTAATGTGTAATTATACAAAGAAATAATTATCCAGAACCTCTCGAAACCCTCTTTCCTTTCCCAATGATGTAAAAAAAGAATTATTCTAAAATAACTGAAAGTCGCGAAAATCTCATCAAAGTCAAGGACGTCTGGTTAGCCTATCAACTAACCAATGGAAATCTTGGCCTAAAAAGTGCCTACTTCCCCATGCATCGCACCAGGCTATACATAATATTACACAATTGGGCAAATAGAAAACAGGGTGCTCTTGGGCAAAAAAAAAACACAACAAAATAAATTCGAAAAATCACTGAAAATGAAAAACGAAAAATTGTTTTCAGTAAAAAATGGGAAAAATGTTCTCGTGATCCTCGTCCATCAGAGCTGATTGCGTGGGTTGTTGGCGCAGAACAAATGGATGAACAGCAGCAGTGGCTACACTTTCATCAGTGCGGATTGTATTTGTAGACAAAGTGAAAGAAAATACAGCAACCATTGCAATACACAGAGCACAATTTACATATGCTGTAAACCATATAGGAAAATCAGTCACCATATGTGACAAAGTTTTGTAGATTAAAAAAATTATAAGATGTTAAAATCTTCATATGCCAAAATAAATAAATAGCTCAATAGCTCGAGCTCGAGCGGGAAATGAAAGAACAACCAGTGAGTGAGGTATTCGAAGGCGCCATAGCATTGCCAAATAGAAAAATCGAGACATTTATGGATTGCACGAAAATTTTTTTGACGTTTTGAATGCAATGAAAGTAGTGCGTTTAATTAACAGATTTGTAATCGAATTATAAATGGGATGCATATGGTTTATTTCTATAGTGAATTAAATGATTTTATAGACAATTTGATAGCATTACAGTTCAGAGGTCTGGCTCATTAGAATTCAAGACATTGATTTGAAAAATAAAAATTAGCTATCAAAAAATTAGCCTCAAAAATGCATCATTAAAAAATTTATCATTTATAACAACAAAATCATCATTCCTGCTGACACAACACTGATTAACTGCATGTGGTAACTTGGTCTGCTCGAGCTCGAGATAGCAACAGGTTTGCAGCGCCGAGTGATTTAATTAATTTATGACGTGTTCATTTTAAACTTCAACAAAAAAAAACAACTCGGATATTTAAAAATACTCTACGTAAAAGTAAAACAAAAGCAAGAATTTATCTATGCGTTGCTATTGCGAGGACAGCAAACGAGCGACTGTGCGTTGGTGTATCAATTTTTGTTTTTGTTTTTCCCCCATTTCTATTTTAAGTTTCTGTTTTCTCTTAAAAATTTTTTGATTTCGATATTGACCATTAAGTTTTTTATGTTTTTTAAAGTGTTTTTAATTGATAAAATTTGTTTTATGATAATAAAAATATTTTCTTTTGAATTATGAGAATCAGCTACATTTAATTTTGATGACTTTCATTCATAAAGTATGAAAATATCTAGTAGATATACTGTGCATATCTCATGATATTCATGTTTTTTTTTCTGTCAAAATATGATAAGTCAATGATTTAAAAATTTTTTAACATTTTAAATAAAAATTAGTAAATATTTTCTTTTTCTTTGCAGGTTTGTTAAATAAAAGAATTTTCAACAATTAAAATTTCACATTACATTGCGTAAGTACGACATTTTTTTTTCTAAAATTTTCCATAAAATTGATACTTTGTCAGTTTGACAGCGCTGTCAACAGTTGATTTTTGATCTTTTATTTGTTGCTATTTTTTCAAGTATTTATGCTTTGCATTATATTCAATTAGTAAAATATAATATATTTTTTTTAAAAAAACGCGCACCATTGACGCATTTCCTATTTCATTTATCTTTTGGTTTTTGACTTAAATGCCCTACTTAAAATATCTTGTACTAATGAAATATTATAATTTTTCAAGACATTAATAGATTGTAGAAATCATTTTTGTTCAACAATTGATTAAAGTGCGGTCTGTTCTTGGGCTTTACTGTTGCTTTAAAATTTTTAGAATAAATTTCAGTTGAAAGCAACATATATCATCTTCAACACTTTTTCGAAAAAATGTATTTGAAATTAATGTTTTTGTTAATTTTTTGTTCAAAACTACGCATTGAAAATAAGAGTGTTATTAAGATAAGAACTGAATATATTTTGTGCTTTGTTTTATTTTTCTTAGTAGTGAAAATTCTTAAAATTTAGTGAGGTGAAAATAAAAATAGCTCCAGCATTAACTTTAAAGCGGCCATCAATGAAACTTTACACTTCTATAGAGCACTGAAAGAACAACAAAGTTCTCTTAGACATTTTATACTCATTTAATATCGAGGCTGAAATTTTCTTATTTGCATTTGTTCATCATGACGTATGAGCAACATTTTATTAAATTTTTTTTATTTGAAACAAACAAAAACTGTAAGCTGAAGAGTCTTACAAAATTTAAATTTTTGTTAAAGTTATTGGTAAAAGCATTTTTTTGTAAGAATCGAGGAATTATTTATTTCACACTGATCTATACGATATATCCCGCTGACTTTTGTTATTATCATTAAGAAATTATACCGCTTCCGTTTGATATTTTTAATTTTGCAAATCTTATTTGTTGAAAATATAAACAAATGAAAATGCCTCGATTTTTCCACTTTTTTTTATTTATTTTTTTTTTTTGTTTTTGCACTATTACTCTTGAGCAAAAAAAAAATATAGTAAACTTTATACTTTCATGCTGTAACAAGCCTCAGCTGGCTGCATTTGAAAAGTACAAATAGAGTAAATGCTTTTCTTTAAACGTGATTTATGGCATAGATTGGTGTGAAATAAATAGTTTCTAAGTTTACAGAAAGACAAAAACTGATATGTCAAAAAACTGTATAAATTTTATTTGTTTACTAATGTTTTGAAGAGAAAATCGTAGAAAAATCACGTGATTCAATTAGTACTTTTTTTTATTTCTAAATAAACCACTTAAAATAGAATTGGATGTCGGAATAATTATTATGACCCGATAGAATAATCTGTGACATTTACTTTTTTAAAGATAATATCATTTAAATGTTTGCCGCGACTACGCCGTAAGTGTTCCATTCGGAAGGTTCAATTTTCAAGGTATATCGCGAATTGCGCTTCAAAGTGTTGAATAGTAGCTGGGTTATCGACGAAGACTTCTGATTTCACATAGTCCTAAAGAGAAAATCCAGGTGTGATATCACGCGATCTAGGCAGCTAGTTGACAGGTCCGAAACGCGAAATTTGGTACTCACCAAAATGATTTCTCAATAGAGCCGTTCAGAGGCGTACCGTGCACATTGGGCGCCCAGGGCCAAAAATTTTTTTGCCGCTCCTACCAAAAAATTTTTTCACAAAAGTTTCATTTACATTTACTTCACAAAAAAAAAAAGGTCCTCACTTTTGACATTCAAAAACTCTATCAAAATTAAATATATTTCGACAAAAAATAAGGTCCTCATTTTTGACTTTTAAAAACCTTAACAAAATGACATATATTTCACGACCAATTTGCGCCGCCCTTCAAGTTTTGCGCCCGGAGCGACCGCACCCTCGGTTCCCTCTAGGTACGCTACCAAGGCCATTGCGCAGGGTGTGCCGTAACACCGTCTTGCAAAAACCAAATGTAGCCGACATAACGGAGCTCAATTTAAGCCAACAAAAAGTTCGTTGTCATGGCGCAGTAGCTCTCGTCATTGACGATTATGATCTGTAAAGCCTAATTTTAAAAAAAAAATTGGACTGACTGGACAGCCAATAAATCGTGTCACACAATGCATTTTTGTGAATGTAACAGTAGTTCGAGAATCTCTTCGGGTTGCAGTTTTGCTTACATACGTAGTTATTGAGCTAGAAATGTGCCGCGTAACTGAACTCGAACTGAACGAAAACAACGGATCTTCAATGAGCCGTTGCTGAGCAAATTGACTGAAATTAAAGCGTGAATTCAAGTCTGGTAGCTCCAATTCTTGAATGAGTTGAATTTTGTAAGCCTCTAAACTAAGATCCTAGTGTAAAATTCGCCAATTTGTTACATACGAGAGGCCAAGAAGCTGCGCACGGCGTCGTATCGATTGGTCAAGGTCTTCAGCCGCAATATTCTACTCACTACGGCTTAGATGTGGTCTATTCGGTCGCGTATCATCCAATAACATACACTGAGACGCAAATTATCGGATTGTATTGGCAATAGTGGGCTCGACAGGTCGATGATACACACCGCATGTTGCTCGAAGTGCACGAAAAACATTTCTCACTTAACGCTAAATTTTGTCACGCGTGATCTGTCAAAAAAAAAATTTATTCGCAAAAAAAATGAGGAAGAGCAACCCAGACATAATATTCTCTAATTTAAAAGGGCACATGTGTCTACTAAACCATTTGCACTTAATCAGCTATGTCTACAGTGCGACATATTATAGTTATTAAGAATATATATATTTAGAGTGCTTAATACTTTTCACCACGGCTATAAGCTGATTATCCTTAGAATAAAATTTTTTGCATTTCATCGCAATGATGTTGCAGCACAAACATTAGCTCAATGTCTAATACAAAAAGTGTGCTAATGTTATATGGAGTTCCTTTCACGTACATAAATTAAAATCAAAATTCGGGTCAATATTTTTGAGGGTAAATACTGATTATGTACCGATTTTTAACAGTCACTTTTTGGTTTTTCTTCTTCTCCTATGTTATGTGCGATTAAGAAAGTTATATGACTTAAAAACAACCCATACTGAATATTTCAAAATCGCAAAAGTGCTTTCGATCCCAATGATATGTAGCCAATGTGGTAGTTATTACTAAGTTCTGTAATATTAACATTACAACATGCCTTACAATTTGATATAAAAATATATAATTTAATAATAAAGCTAAGATATTGGCACTATTTCTTTTCTTCTTGAATAGTGAAATTTAGAAATTTATTACTCTGGCTATTATTATTATTAGGCTTATCCCAGACTTGCTGAACAGTCCGCAATACCCAGTTATATATGCCGAAAAATAGTTCTGCCTTTTTAGCGTAAAAGCATACAACCTTAGAGTAATTTTAGACTTCCTGATTGCTGCTGGAACACTCTGCGCTCAATTGCAAAGAATAACTCAATGCTGCATGGTTACAGCATACATATATCCCTTTCTCTTTGTATTGACAATGAAGACCATAACTTTTACTTAATCTTCGAAACATCATACGAAAAGCACTCATTCCATTCATATGTCAGCTGCTATAAATTATCGAAAATTGAAAACTGAAAATATTTTAGCGTTTGTGTCAAAATTGCAAATGCAAAATGCATGCAGGTGATTTGTTTCATGTAAATATTTACGATTGATTTAGTGCTAATGAGTTGGTTAATAGAAAATATTTTGATTAACAACCTCTAGCACATTATATTTGATGAAGTGTTAATTGATTTGCTGCAATTTGGATTAATGCAAATAAATGACGGCACGGACGCACGAACGCGCAAATAAATAGATGTGCTAGCTGTGTTGGCAGCACCATTTAACATGAGGAAAAAAAGCAGATTGCAGCGGACAGTATGACAAATGGCATGCACCACAAGACGCACGCTGACTGCAACTATGACGGACGCTACCAAAACGTTTAGAATAAATTTGACAAAAATTTGTCGCGACGACTGTAAAAATTAACGCTTTGATGCGGTTTTTAGGCTGTGCTGTGTGCTGCATGTGCACTGGTCAAGAGTTGTCACGCTGGGGCGGCGCGCTTGTGGTATCGAGTAAATAAATGTGACAACTTAATTAAGCGATGCACACAACGTAACTTTGCATATGGAATTACAAATTCAAACAAATTGGATTTTTTTTCTAATTTTAATTTCAAAAAGTCGTTAATTGTGACTTTGAAATCAATTTCAAATGTTAATTGCATGCAAACATAGGATGAGTATTGAGGGTGTGAACGAAGGCTGTGTACGCTAATTAGATGAGAATTACGAATATCTATGTGAGTATTATATAATATATATTTTGATATTCTCTAGAACCAATATACGAAAACTGACACCTTAAGTATGAGCTCTGACCATTTAAAAATATAATTTATATAGGATGTTCAAATTTGAGTTATCTGAATCTGAGTCCCCACAGTATGTCTCAAGCCTTTACTTGGTTTGGTCTTATGATCTAAGCGGGCAATTTCATAACTGCGAGCAATCAGTTGACGCAATTTACATGCGTTGTTTTGGCGGAAGTCTATTCATGATAAGATGGTAAACAATGCTGAACAAAAATATCATGACAGTTTGACATGACTCACTCGTATTCTCGCATGAAATCCCTACTGAAGAAAGTACCTCTAAATAAATCACCCGTTATATGCGGTATTACGTTGCGCCCTTAAAATCAACATTGATTGATTTTTTTTAACTCATCACACTAAACAATTAATTAGTGCGTTATTAGAAATTAGTGCATTGGAAAATAGATATATTTCAGTAATCACTGCTTCAGTTTTCAAAAAGATTATATTTTTTAACGCAAATTTAATTCAAATGAAGAAATTAATAGTAAAAAAAGGTATTAATTTTGAAGTGTAGAGTTTTCTGCTTTCTCTGGAACACCTTTCATTAGTGCTTTGATGGCATTTTTTTGGATCTTTTGGCTTGCGTCTAAAGTCTGCTATGTCCTTGCATGTCTCCTTTCTTTCCTATAATTGCCTTTTCACTAGAACCCAATACCTCTCGATTGGCTAGAGTTCAGGGCAATGGGATGGTTTCGCTTCTCTAGGAACGAAAATAATGTTATTTTGCTAGTACCACTCGAGAGCCGCTATACTGTAGTGACACGAAACAAGATCAGGCCAAAAAAAGAAGATACCTAATGATCTCTTACAAATTGTCGAAGACTCTTTTGTTGCATTCCATGATGTAGATTTCGATGTTAATTGTGTCTTTGGTCACGAAATCTTGACCTTTTTTACCACAACTGCAAATTTCCCGACAAGCAAAAAATTTTGTTTTTTTGTGTTTTAAATTTTTCGTGACTTATATTCCCTAGCGTTGACAACATAAAAATCTTCGCCAGAGAGCTAAGAATTGTCGGAAAGAACGTCCGTTTTGTGATCCATAATGCAACATTCAAATTTTCACATAAAAACATTACTCAGTTTTTGATCGCGTATTTTTGTTTCGCAATTTCTTTCAGCATTCTGACCCGGTACTTTCTGAACTTTATAGGTCTTCAGCCTAGCCACTCCTTTCACTCTTCGTACAAATGACTCGCAAGAATCTGCTCGCTGAGCGGTTTTTCTTCCTGAAAGGTTGATACTTTTCTTCAGCATGGTAACGATCTTCTTTGCGTTATTACAGTCACCACAAACTTTTTTCCAGCACGTTGTCTGCTTTTGATTTATGCTAACGTCTGCTTAAAAATTTTTTAATAGCCATGTTGCAGAGTTTATGCTAACTTTAGCATCCCTTGCAATCCTTTTGAAGGTACATTGCGGGTTAGTTAAAAAATAATTTTATAATTTTTTCACGTACTTCTATTTTACCTCAAGTGTCTTCGCAAAATAAGAGACCAATAATGCAAAGTGATATGAAATAGTATTTGACATGATTTTCAAAGCTAACTTAATCAAAATAAGGCAAAAACGTGCGCACTCCATAGCAAGCATTTCACTCATAGCAATAGAGTAGAACCTCTGTAAGTTAAACTTGAAGAGAGACGCCAAAAAAATCGAAATATAGAGTTTTCGACTTATGGAGAACTTCGACTTAAGCTAATTTTGTCAGGAAATGCTCGACTAGTAGAGGTTAAGATTTAATCCAACTTATTTTCAATCGACAACAATAAAGTAACTTCGCTAAAGTTAAAATGAAATCACGTGTTCATAAATTCCTCTATTATTTCATAGGATTGGTTTATTGTACATATTAGGTACATTTTTTTACATTGATTTCTAATAAACAATGATGTACATAATTTGTTTCAAATATTCTAGTTGTAAAGGTTGTGAAACCAAACATTGCTATTTTTGAGATGCAGAGGTCAAATTTAGTTTTTCGAATTATAGAGGGAATATATGTACAGAATTTGCTTGTTGTGGGACTCACTAATTATTTCGACTTATAGAGGAGTCAGATTTCGAGCAATGGAGGTTTTGGGGGCTTGAAAGGAAGGGGACACAGCATTTTTCGAGTTTGAGAGGTTTTCAACCTATCGAGGTTCAACTTAAAGAGGTTCCACTGTATAAATATTTTAATAAGGGTCGAGTAATCCGTCGTATAAATACGCCTTAGGTCTTGTCCGCTCCCTTACTCAGCCATCACGCATTCAGCGCAAAATTTACATAGCTCCTTAGGCGCCATTTTTTTTTTTTACAAGTAAATGTCTTGAACGTATTTAAGGGAAATATTTGGGTTTGCTATCCGATTTATACGAAGTCATCGCTGACATACTTCTTTTCAAATTGTTTCATTATATTTCTTTATGTAAATTCGTGTATATTTTATTTCATATTGTCTCACCAAACTCCATAGAAATTAAATGCAAAATAATTAATTTTTAAATTTTTCACTTGAAATCCTTAAAAGCTCATTTTCACTTCAGTACCTACAGCGTAAGCCAATGATAATAGGAATATTAATTAAAAGACACGCTGCAGTGCAACAGATGGCGTTGCATGCCAAAAGACCAAAACACTAGAACGTTGTAGATAACAAGAACACTGCTACACATTTACATAATGCACTGTGAGAAAAAACTGATATGCTTTACAGAATCTGTTGTAAAATCTATGAAGCAAGTAATCTAAATAGCGAACTCGCTAACTTTTCAAACACTGCAATGATGTTGCGAGCACTTGCAGAGCAATTTCTGCACCTACTTATGCCAACTTTACAAGCAGTAGCTGGTTCTAAAGGCCAGAAAAAATCAAACCTTTCAGTTATTTTTGCTTAAATTCAGATGATTTTCCACTTCTTCATTGATTATACCCTTAAAAATCATATGAATTTTTGTGCAACTTTGTTAGTTTGTTCGAATTGAGCCCAATAACTACTGAAATGTTTTCAGCAATATCTACACCAGAGCATGAATCAGACTTTAGGCTATACAAAAGTCAAATTTAAATACATTTGACAATTTGGTTGTGAAATAATTTCAATTTTTGTCAAATTTTCAATAAAATGTTGCGCATACGCAAAGTTAAGTCAAACTTTTGTGTAAAGATGGTTTAACTTTTTTTTATATCATCAATGCGATTTTTTCTCCATGTATGTACAAAAAAAGCTTATCAATAGCAATGCCAAGATGATTTTTGGCCTCAGCGACCAGTTACTGAGAAATTTAACCCTGCTTCTGAGTAACTTTCTCTTTCCTATGTTATACTAGATACTTGGTATTTCCTGCACATTCAACTGGGCTGAATACTGGCTGCTACGATTGGAACTAAAAACTAAAATTTTGTGGCGTCGTCTAAACGAGGCAACTTTTTATCACAACATTGGCGCAATGCCAATATGTCTGACAGATGAGTTTTGTGTTGTTGATGGCATCGTCTTCAATGACGACCAAACACATGGCTACATCATTTGAATTAATCTTATTAGAGTCGCCACCGACTCTGTTCTACGCTGTGATGTTGACTTTATAGCAAACATTTAAATTATCTTATTTTGTTGCATATCCGTGTATCTTTTTAGTGAAAAAAAAAAACAAATTACATTACTCCCAGTGCTGTTCACTTGAAATGAAATGAAATTTCATGGAATTTCAAGTTTCCTTTTAATTTTAATAAAAAAAAAAAGAAAACTTAAATGAATAAAACTTTTTGTTTGTTTGCTTTCCGCTTGCACTCAAAGAGTTTTGCAATGAATTTGCTTTTGATATAATAATTGGCAAAATGGCAATAATACCGCCGGCTGCCTAACCCCATTTACGCGGCACGGTCATGTTTTTTTTTTTTTTTGAATAAAAAGATGATGCATTTGATGAGTTTCAAAAGAAAATTAAAATTCTAATTTAACTCGCGTTTCGCTGTCTTCAATTTAGTCGTAAATTAAAAACAAATAAATTAGTTTGCTGTGCAAAATATTAATATCACAATATTATTATTAAAATTAGGCAAACATAACGTGATAACAGGCGCCATAACAGAACGTATTTCTGATTTCTAAAGTTATCTGGACCGGACCGTTGATTCCACCAGCTCATAAACGAAACCAAATCGTTGTTTTATCTGAATGTAATGGCAGTTTTTGAACTTCTTCGAGTTGCTCTTCAGCCCAAAGATGGCCATTTTGCTTATTGATCTAGCCATTAAGCCAGAAATGAGCTTTATCGCAGAACAAAAGTTTTTTGGTCGAAATCATTGGTTCTTCTTCAAGCTTTGCAGAAGCCCAAAGACTGAAACGATCACGTTTCGAAAGGTGCTTTAAAACCAAGATTCTTGCGTAAAATGCGCTACATTGTTATATACAACAAGTTTGTTGAGGACGATGCCAAATCGGTTCATTACGTTCACCGCGTACTTTCTCAGCAATATACTCTGCCCTACTTGCTGAATATGCGATATATTTGGACGCATATTATCCAGTTATGAGAATTAGTCTTCAGATTTTTCAATGATATAGCAAATTGTGCGTTTGATAGGCCAATTATATGGACCGTAAGTTGCCCTTAGCACGCGAAACACATTATTCATAGAATGCTGATTTTCGTAAAACAACTGGATACACTGTGCCGGTCTATGTCTTTCCATGATAAAATTTCTAACAATACTGAAGATGCGTGATTTGCCATAAAATCTCTACTGAAAAGAATACCCGTATTTGAATCACCCTATATTAATTTGGTTCTTTAAAGGATATCATTTTCGTCTAAAACTACCTTACAAAGAAGGCGTATTGCATATCATTGATATTCATAAGTGTAACGTCGCTATCAGCCAGTGTTACATTCATATCACTGAATAATATTTTTGATATGTTCGTCATTTTAAAATTGGTCTACATGGCTATAATTTTTCCTAAGAATCCAATGTCATCGTTATATTATACCTTATACATATACTTTCTTCAGAGCCTCTTGCAAGCGTCATATGAGCTTGTATTCAAAGGAAAAGTTATTGTAATGAAAAAGGTATTTTTAACAGAAGTGCATATCACTGATCTTTATGATCACGCTCATAGCACAGTATAAAGTTGTTTTTAATTTTTGAACTCTTACTCTTAAATTAGTTGATTTCTAAGAAAAAGTTATCTTTACTATTTATATAAAATTTTTTATATGGTAATGATTTGTAACGGCTTGTCGCAAAATATACTAAACCGATTTTAGTAACTTATTTTTTAAAAGAACACAATTGTGCTGAAGAAGATTACTGCATACATTTTTTTTATTTTCTTAAATCTAAATATCATTTTTCTTAGGATTAAGGCTTTTCAAAACGCACACAAAAATTGCCGTTTTGCTTTTTCGTATTTAGCTTCGAAGTTCAAAAAACATATTGTGTTTCAATTGTTCTATTTTTTTTTTTTTAATTTTATGGAAAATATATGGAATGTAATGTTAAGAGTGTATTTCATTATAAAAAAAACAACAGGACGTGCGCATGTAAAGCTGCAGGTACCACTATATATTTTTTAGTGAGATATACACATATGTGTGTACATCATTAAACATCATCGGTGAAATGATGATATACTTATACATCACTGCTATTATTGTTGAAACAGAAGCCAAGGTCATACAACGCATTACAGAAGTCTAATAAATCCGTTGAAGTGTCTTGCATGCCTTATATAAAATAATCAGTAGTAATATTTCACTCTAACTCGTGTTTTCAGTAACACGCATATGTACCACATTTAAACGAAATTTTTTATGCTTACAACTTCTGTTCAGACACAGAGAAAGATATCCTTTGGCTCTGAATTCTACGCTGAATACATTTTTGACCAAAGATATTATTTTTGCATTTCAAAGAGTGTTATTTCACAAGCAAAAAATTTATTATTTTAGTTCTTAAATATATCTTCAGCAGCTAAAATTCCGCTCTTTTAGCAAAAGCTTGGTTTTTATTCTTAACGCACATAAAATAAAAACCACTTTTTACCTTAAATTACATCTAAAATTGACAAACCCAACAGATGGGTTGCGTTTCGTTTGTAGTTTTAATTTAAACGACTTTTCTTCAAAAGTTAATTTGAACAACCGCATAATATTAACAGCGGTCAAGTGGTTGCTTAACCTACAATCTTTTCTCCAGCTTTTAACTTTCAAATCTCACGCTCACTGCAATTTAGAATGGAAGTTAAGTTGACATTTTTTATATGAAAATATTAAATTCTTTACTTCCTTTTTTTTGTGTTTTTTGTTCAACGAATAACTTGTGAAACTGAAACTCAATTTTCTTTGTTTTTATTGTTCATTGTCAAGCTTAGTACTGCAGACAACAACAGCAGCGGCAACAACTACAACTGCAACAACAATTCGACACAAGTATATACTCTCAACTTTAATACTTTGACAGCTTTTTTTCGAAAACTTGTTATAATTTTTTTTTTGTTTTCTCTCGCGAATGAAAAGTGTGTGCCTTCGCATTTATAAAAAATAAGATTGTTTTCAAGTGAGGGGGTTGTGTTAAAAAAATTGCATACATAAAAGTTTTCTATTTTTATGCTTTTTCTATGAATATTTAGAGATTCAAAAAAAAAGCCGATTACCCTCTAATGCTAAAATTATTTAATGCGACTAATTTTAAAATGCTATACTTCTTATTAGATTTTCTTTTATTGAAAAATCTGACTTTTTTTTTACAAAGTATAATATGACTCGATACGTGACATTACGAACGTGACATAGTTTTCCATATGGTATTTAAGATTTATATCTTATATATATTTAATATTGATCGAATGTCGAATTAAATAGGTGAGTTGAATTTAAAGAAAAAAGACAGGAGACAGTAGTAAACGTTAAATTAAATTTAATTAAATATAATACTTTAGAGAATATAAAAATATTCTTTTAAGCAGTTAACACAATTTTTTCTGTGAGAAGCCTGACACCACCCACTAAAAACAAATTTCTTTTCATATAAAATTTGATCAAAATCGATGTAGTGACTCAGCCGTGGTCTCTAATGACATTTCTTAGCAATGAAAACGTTATTTCCTGTAAGGCGCGTGACACCGCCCCACTTGAAACCAAATTCTGTAATTAGTTTTTTCTCATACAAAATTTGATCAAAATGTAGCGATTCAGCCGTGACAGCGTTGTTTGCCATTCGGATCGATGCCATTCTCACTTTAAGAACTAAATGTCTCTAATATCCTTTTTATTCCGTCTCAAAACCAAATTCATTAAAATCGGTTTATTAGTTTAGCCTTGAAGAAATATTTTCCTGTTATGGAAATACTTTTATGGGCACATTTCTGGAAACCTAATTTTATTTGCCAATAGATGGAAAAGTTTCAATAAAAATATTGGTAATTACCAGGGGCGGCCTCTTGCGAGAATTTTTTGGCACCAACTGCTGAGGACTGTTCAGAAATGGACTTAAGACATCATCCTAAAACACACCTACTGGACTATTTTTAACAAAAAAAAAAATAATCATACGAAATAATGCGAGTGCTCGGAAATATGTTTTGAACATAACTCATAAAGTCTGTTTTTGGGCCCATATTTGCAGAGAAAAAATTTGCATAGATCTATGTCAAATTTTTTGCACCCTGATGATGCCAAAATTCATTTTTGAATTTTTCCCATCAATTCAAAAAAAAATAATGTACCTAAAATTGGTTCCATTAAAGTTTCCGCCATTATGCGAAGAAAAATTTGGTGATCAGTGACGTAGCCATGCTTTTGAGTGTAAGGGCGGCAACAATTTTCGAACCCTTCCATATAATTACCAGTTCTTAAATTTTTTTAAAATTTTTGCTATATAATTTCCTGGAGCATTATAGCCTAGATGACGTATTTTTTCCGGTTATGCCAGTAAAACTTTTGTAGGCGAAGTACTGAGTTAACACAAGTCTGCGAATAAATGGGTCATGAATGCTGTTGGGCTGCCAATAATCATGGGAGCATGATTTGAAATTCATATCACCTTAAAGTGGCTATTACTTTGCGAAGAAACATCATAGCTGTACAGGTATGAACTTCGTTGAAACTAAGTAGAATGATTTTTCTTGATCAAAATCTCCATTGCTATCATTTCCAAATATCCACTGCATGTTGAAGTGCCGCCGGAAAGTGCTACCATCCGTATGATATTTGAGTCCGTGGCAACTTCTCGTAACTGTTTACTAGAAACAAAAAATTCCAGCATTACCTTCAAGAAGGTTTGTAACAAGATCTTACTAAAAATTCAGTTAATCAATTTTGCTTCTGACTTGCTCAAGAACAAATTCGGACAGTTTGCTGCTATTTGAGTTTATCTTACGATGTCCTTTACATATTTTGGAACACTAATTTTTGGTCACATTTTTGAGCGCCATAGCACTCTAATGCAAAGTACTACTTTTATTGCTCAAAGTAACCAATAAAATTTCTAATATCACTAGTCGAATGTAATGCTTGCGCTGTAAGTCCTTGACGTAATTAAAGCTATTTTTTTCTTTGGTTCCTTTGAAGTACACGGCGATTTCAATAGTTAGCAAAAACAAAGTTAGTTGATGCAAGAGGTAGAAATCTCTCTTTTTTCTGTTGCCTATTTTACGGAGGCACTCATTACAGTTAAACCTACACTAACGTATTTTGCAGCAACTAATACACAGTAAGCGAATATAATGTGGGCGAAATTAATTTTAATGTTCTATAGGTGGGGAAATTCCAATTTTTTTTTCTGTTCATTGACATTTTAAAAAGCTTTACCTAAATCACATTCAGTTTAATTTATTTTTAATTTTTTTTTTTTTTGTAGTGTAACTCACACTCCTATAATAACGCTCCACTACTACGTGCACTGCTAATGTTGTTTGAACAGCGCAAAGGTGTAGGTGTTTGTGTTGAAAGTAGTAGAATCAACCAAAATTACTGACTGACTGACTGACTATGTTACTTTGTGTGCCTCGTGTACTTGGCGGTTTTTTATTACTCGTATTTTGTTTGTTTATTGTCACGATATGCTGGGTTTTATTTTTCTCATTAAAATGAAGGAAATTTACTTTTACAAACACAAAATAAAACCAGCAGAAAAAACGCGTTATGATAATTTTTGTTTTTCTTTATTGCACCTGGAAAAATTTTACGATATTTTTGATAAAGCTGTACTTATGAAAAAATTTTTAAAAATTATTTCAGTTAAATTTGAAAACCAGAATTGCACAATTTTGTCATTGGTTGATAAAAAGTTTATTTTAAGAGATTTGCAACTGTCGCAAAATTTGTTTTAACTTGATTTTTATTCCTATATTATTGTTGTAAAATTGATTATAGGAAAATGGTTTTGTAACGCTTTGGCACAAAAAGTACTTAACCGATTTGAACAATTTCTCTTTGAAAACAATATATTTGTGCTAAAAAAGATTATTGCATACTTATTTTTTTTATTTTACCAATTTTGTGTTGTTTTTTTTTTTCTTTCCATTTATACCCTTTGTAATTTGCTTCGAAGCTAAAAAAATCAACTCTCTTTCAATTGTTTTCTTTATGAAGAAGAGAGAATATAGAACATGATGCTAAGAAAGTAATTTCATCATGAAAAAATACAAGGCATGCGCTTTTGAAGCCGCGGATACCACTAGTACACTATATAAAAGTCTAAAATTATGCCGGCTGCTGTACGTGAAACTTTTGTTAAATAATGTCTATGGAATTGTCTTGGAACCGATAGTAAAAACCAATTTTTTTTTTTTTCAACATGTTTTTAGCGAAATTTGAAAAATTTGTTAAATTGAAATTTTTTAACCAATCTTCAATTAGAGAAACTTGTTTTAAGATAACTTCATAACCACCAAATAAACAAAATGTACTTTGTACCTTATAAAAAAGTCGGTCATATTAAGATTTTAAGTTTTCATCGGCTAGTAGTCAAATATTAGTTACCATTTTTTCACATTTTAATTTTTTATTTAAATAGCTGATTTAAAAACTTTCACAACAATACATAATTCTAATTGCAAACTTGAGGCATGCTGGAGCTAGTGCGACCAATTTAAAGTTACTCTTTGATTTCTAGTACGAGACTGAACTCGACATTGACAAAAATCGTCTACTATTCTTAAATGATTGTATACAATCGCTTACAGTCTTTAGCAACATTGTGGGCAGTTTGTTTTTATCTTTTCAAAGCGCATTAAGTTTTCTTTAAAATATGTTCATATATCTCTCGATCGGTTAAAGAACAACGTAGCAATAAATCCAAACCTGCATTAAGTATTAGAGAAGAAAAAAAGTCAACAGAAATTTTTAATTTATATATTTTTATTTCTTAAAAATTTATAATTAATATATTGATGTCTTTAACGGCCATGCATAAAACTTATAAATATCTTAGAATATGTATTGGTCTTCAAGATGAATTCAAAATATTGGTCCTAAGCTACTTCGGAATTGAAAAGCTCATTAAAAAATTAATCAATTAGGGACGCATTATATTTATTTTAAAATTTTTATATGTTACATGTGTGTATATATATATGAAGATATATGTGCACATATAAATATATAAGATTTATATATAAATATGTATATTTTTATTATACATATGACGTTTAGAATAAATTTTTGTTTTTAATATTCAGCACGTTGTTATCATGTCGTATAAGTAACATTCAATTATACATATTATGCATGGCATTCAATATGCATATGAAAATTGCTCATACCCTATACTCATTTCTCAGTTTTATGATAGCTTTCATTGTTTTCAAAGTAAAATTTATGCTTGCTCAAATTTGCTGCTAACATTTTGTAATTCAAAATTTACCACAAACCTGTGCTGTACATTTATAATAACACAATATTTCTATGCTAACCCGCACATCAAATAGATGGCAACCATATAGCTACGTGACTACGTAGACAAGTGCTTATTTACACATACATTAACACATCAACACAGCAATTCACATTTATGTCTGTGTATTTTAGTTTTTATGTCTGTTTGTGTTTATTGTACACACACATGCATATGATTTCGTATGTTTTTGCGTAATACCATTGTTGGTAGTAGTAATAGAATTACTTCATTTATGACTGCATTTGAGTTGCTTTAATTTAGTTAGTTTTCTATTATAGTTGTATAGTGGTAATTATGTGTTGTGATGCCAATAGAAAACATAGTAAAAAATAAAAAAAAACTTAGAATTCTGGATTTGTTTGCATTGGAATTCTTAAAATCATAGCATTAGTTTGAGAAACACATTTAATATATGTAATTACATATGTTAGTTTTGGATCATTATATTGAGCGGCCAGCTGCTAAACTAAACACTTTTGCTAATTATGAGCGTAGAAATAAACTAGCTGAGAGCTGTTTTTTCTAGGTAGCATCGGAAGCACGAAGTCTACATGAACTATTTTCTTCTTTAAAAGAAAAATAAAACTGAAATATATTCTTTCATTATAAGTAAATATACCGTAAATAAATGAGTTTCAAACTGTCTGAAGCTTACTTAGTTAGGCTTAATACTCTTTCAAAAATATTTTACATTCCTAATGGGAAACTTTTAACTGCATGCAATAGTTGCTAACTAAAATTTTTTCTTTCTGCATTTGTAAAGGGCAATGAATTTTTAAATATCATTTGTAAATGACTCAACAAAAGCCATTTTAAGTTAAAAAGTAGAAACTTTGATGAAAAGCATACAAGTTAAGTTATTGTGAACAAAAACCATTCATAAAACTTTCATTCAAATGCTAACATGTCGTATGAGTTACATTTAATTATTTGCATCAATGAGAATTGTGTTAAAATAAGTTACTTACGTCAGCGTTATGCTTGGAGCGTTTAAAGTTTGTAATCCCTCTTAATAATAAAAGGGTAAAGACTTTTAAATGCATTAAATTTTAAATTAAAAACCTTATAATTGTTTTCAAAATTGACTAACATATGCTGTAATTAAGTTAACTTAAGTTGTGTGTACACATATCCTCTGAAAGATGGTCTTTTCTAGCATAACAATTTTTGAGCAGAAATCAAATCTATAAAATGAGCTTGAGATGCACCATTATTGAGTGCTTAAATTTCGCAAACATCAATTAAGGCGTCCAGTTGCAAAGCCGGCCAAGTCTCTTTTTCATACTTTTGGAAAAACAACGAAAAACGTTCAAAAATTTAAAAATTGAAACTTATTTCCCACATAAAAGCTTTTAAAATTTCTTGCTCAAAACACGTTAAATCAAACTTTTCGAGTATCATCTGTCTATGTTTTTGAGAAAACATTTTGGGACTTGGCGAGCTATGATCCACCGAACATGGACTTTTGTCATAGTAATCAAAAAAATTTTGTTTGTAAAAAAAGTAAACTTGAGCGGTTTTGATATCAATGTACTAGACCGGTGTTGAAAGCAAGTTCATGGACTTGCTCGTTTTTGAAATCTATGTATCGAAAATAAATTCAACAAATTTAATTTTTCTGTCAAAAAAATTTGTTTTGGATCTAAAAACATAGTAGAAAGATAAAGCATGGTCTATTAGATTTTGATACATAAGAATATCTCAAAATTTGATTTTCTTGATATTAGCCGGTTTTGCAGCTGGACGCTTCAATTTGTTAGAATTGCATAAAAGCTCTTTTCTAACAGTGCAGTTACTACCCAAATTTTGTAAAAGAGTACGTGAGAGTCTTCACAGTACAAAAGATATGAAAAATTTTTTCAAAATTTTATGAGTTTGAAAAGGTTGTAAATCATCTGGAAGGGTCGTTTATACAAGAATTTTAACTCTTCGACCCCACACACTGAAATCTGTTTTCATTATAGCTGATATCCACAATTGTAATAATAATAATAATAGAGTTTAGCTACTACAGCTATTAGCCTTCTTAGCTTTTTAGCTTGAAGCTTTAAATCAAGTAAAATGCTTTTTAAAAAATAATGGAGATGGAAAAAATTATACATGCAATTAATTTGTTATTTTTTATAATTTTTTCTTAGCTTTATCACACTTTCTCAACATATCTACTCAGACCATGTGATATAGATATTAAAATAATTATATGTGTAATTTTACATGGTCCAAGGCGTAAATGTTAGAAAAAATTTACCTTCAACCGATCCTCATAAGGAGGAAGGTTCAATGAGTCAGTCCAATTTAAACCATTGAGAGCAAAACGAATTAAGTTTTTTTGAATTCTCTCAATTCTATTTATATGAATATTATAATTGTGGGAAAATGTAAGACAGACTTTGACCACAAATATACCACTCACGAAACCGATCTCGGAGTGAGAATTATTGTCTGAAAAAAAAATTTGCAATGATATCTGAACTCTAAAATTTTTAGCTTCAATTTGCACGCAATTAATGATTTTAAATTTTTCCTCAAAATATTAAACATTTTGCTTGAGTTGATATTTTTAGTTTTCTTCCACAGCCACTTCAATATATCTGTGGCGGAAAGCAAAAACAACTTAAATCCACTTAAGACTAGCCAATTTTCCTTAAGTTCAGGTGATATTTACCTCGCGTTTTTGACATTATTAAGATCTACATAAGTACTAACAAAATGCTCAAAACTTAAAGAATATATCCCCCGCAACTAATATAAAATTCGCCTTAGTTTCATTTGTCTTAAGTCGACTTAAGTTGCTTATTTTGTTCATCACCGATATTTTTAAAATAAAATTTTACTCTGTAAAATTTTAAAGTCTAATTTTTTAAAACGATGCTGAAAATTATTTAATTGCTATTTTTACTATAGATGTAATGTACAAATAAATAATTATTTCTCAATGAGCTCATAGACAATATATTGAATGAGTACCCTCGTTTTCTCAAAGAAAATAAAAGTCAAATATTTTTCACTAAATAGTTAATTTCATTTTTAGTTGCTCATAACATCTAATGACAAATAAATAATTTAAGTACCATCGTAAAGACAATTTAATTAGTTAAATATATTTCCAAAATATATTGAATCGCTGTGTTTTTTGAACATTTTCAATACTAAAAGAGCATCATGTGCAAGCGCTACACTGAGAAAAAAAATCAACTAGAAATTGGTTAATTATACTAGAAGACGTAATGTTTTGGTGCCAAGGTAAAAATCTAGTTAATTTAACCAAAAATCTGGTTGAAAATAACAAAAATCTAGTTTATTCTAAGCTACATATTTCCTTTAATTGAAAAATAGTGCAGTCCAATATTGCAGGGCAGAAAAAACATCGATTTCTTGCTCATAAGTAGACTTTACTGAGTAATGCTGTTCTCTGTTCTAAAATCTTATAAAAGCTGACTTTATTGCTAAAATCACAGTTTTTTCTATTTAAGTTGCTTAACTTGACAATTGTGTCTTAATTTTAAATTATAATTTGAGTTAAGATTGTGGAAAATAAGGAAAAATTGAATATGTACTTTACATTAAGATATGACCGCTTGATTTAAGGCATTTATGTTTTTGGACCACTTTGTTCGGCTGCCAATGAGAACTTACTTCGATGTACATTAGAACCTCTAGTATAAGACACCCCCACCAAATCTCGACCCTCGTACTTTGCTTGCTTACTCAAGTTTATCCAGCTTCGGCTTAAGCATTAAAAAATAAACTATGTTATTTATTCTTTCAAAAAACAATAAATAAATAAAATGTAATATCTCTTGTAATGGACAATCCTAAAACATATAAAGTATTTAAAAACATGAATTTTTTAAAAATGCAACCTGCACTGTTTTCAAAATAACTGCAAATTCAATTTAAAAAAACAAGAAAAGTTTTAGCAAATTCACATGCAGACAACATGTCGTATGAGTATCATTTGATTAACATTATTGCAAACATCAGCAATTATTTTATGCTTATGTAGTTAGATTGAAATTGTTGCTGCTATTTTTAGCACACGCACATGCAACAACATACACACAACCATATGCATATACATATGCACATATACATGGAAACATATTCACACAATTCAATTAATTTCTGCCACAAATCTTTGCATAATTCATGAACTTATTCTATTTTTGTGTTGGTTTTTTATATATGAGGCATTCAATGTCAAAACGTATAGAGTTTTTATTTTGTTTTTGTTTTATATTTTTCCGCAAGCTATTTCGGCATAATTTGAATCATTGGTTGCGCTAAAATTAAAAATAGTTCAACTATGTTTCATAAATTTAAAAAATTTTAGAAATTTATTTTTTATCTATGTAAAAAATTATGGCTACGAAAACTGCCCGAAAGTAAAATCTTAGAAATTAGTTTGTCTCTCGGAAAAACAAAATCAAATTTTTTGATCTATCTCCCATAGTGTAAATGTTATTTTGAGCTAAGTTCGAAAATTGTGTAAACTCAAATTTTGATGTATTTAAGTAGGGGAGAGTGGGGCTGGATTTTGGAAAATCAGCTATAGTTTTTTAAGCCAATTATTATTTTCACAAGTTTGTCTTTCTCTACAATAGTTACATGCTCTAGTTGGAAAAAGCCTATAATCAAATATTTTAAAGTTCTTTCTCTAAACTTTTATAAAGAAAATATGCCAGTTGCTAATTTTAGCCTCATACATGGGGTTCAAATTAACATTCCTGGAGCAAGTTTAATCATGACGGGCACTTCTCAGTACCAATGCAAATTGTGAGCTTAATATTTAGCAAGAGCGCTATTTAAATTTTTTTTTTCTATTACTCAATCATTTGAGAACATATAGTAACATTTTGCATGCGAAAATGGAATGGCGCAACTTTTTATGGTGTGGGTGCAAGTTGTAACTATGCTTAGCAGTGTTAAAACTTATACCATCCCTTTGTGAATACTGGCCCAATCACAGTTTCTTATGAACAACATAATTTCATAAAAAAACCCAATTTAAAAATGATTCAGTAAGCAACCATTTGAAAAAAAAAGTAAGTTAAAGAAGCACTAAGAGTTTAAAAAATAATCAAAATTTACGTGCATAAGAAATTTGTTTGTTAAGTAAATTTTTTAACACTCGCTTAAAACTTTCACTTACAACGCTGAAGCATAAACTTAATAAGCTCAGTCAATGGCCAGTATATAAAGAAAGTGTAGAAGCCGAAAAATAGAAGTTTGGTATTCTCAGATTTGAGTGCTAAAACTTACCCTTGACAAAACTAGCCCCGTATTCCCCTATGCCACTTTTTTTTTGAAGATTACATAAAGCACAATTTTATTTTAAAATGTTATTTCTGTTGAAAGTTTTTCAAAAACTTTAAAACAATTCACGGTAGGTGGTTTGAAAAAAAAAAGATTTTTTTAATGGAAATTAAAAAAAAAAAACAAAAACACCGAAATTTCAGTTATGCCAATTTTCATCTTTAACTAAAAATGTCATTTACTTTAAAGGAAAACTCATTTTTCTTTTAAAGAAAAACTAATTCCTAACATTTTATGTTCCAGCAACTTTTTTGCAGAATTAATATTTGCAAGGATAATTTTTTTTTTCCAATTTATATTTTACAATGCTCCGCAAAGTCGTAGAGCTCAAAGTTCAATTCCTTTCGTTTTGGCAAAGAATACCCCATATATTTTCTTTATGCTTCGTCATGTTTTAGGTCTGCCAATTCTAATATTTATTTCTATCATAAGTATGGTATTTTCAACACTTGAACCAGCCCTAATATCTCCAAAAAGTCAGTCAATTATTTTCATTTCACATCGTACCTTGCAAACAAAGTAACACACAAAATTCTGAGCAACAGTGTCTTGAAAGAAATGAAAATATGATAGGCAACAACAATAAAATTCACAATTTTACAACATTTGCGAAAGTGTGGAGAATTTAATAAAAATGAGTCTTTAACTAAATATGTGTTAAAGCATTGTGATAAAGTTGGTAGTTGTTACACCACTACTGTCGCATTTAGCGCTCATACGAATTTGCTGTTAATATCCTTACAGAGACAAGCCAATAACAGCCACTTATAAATTGAATATATTGCACTCATGCATCTAACGCATGCATTTGATAAAACTTTTATTCAACTAAAGCGAGTGAAAATGCTTGAAATCGTTAAAGAAATTTACTTGCGATAGCAAAAATTGTTAAGAGAAAAATTGTGCAGAAATATTGGACGTTCCATATAAAATCATAAAAAATAATATATCAAATCGATATAGTGCGGAGTTGCAGAATTGTGTTGGCAACAATAATATTTCATATATTTTACAATTCTACATAGCACACAACGGCGATTGTAGACTTACAGTGAAACAAAATGACAAAAAATGTAAAGAAAAAATTGTTAAAACTTTATGACTGAATCAGTGACTCAGTTTTTTTTTTTTTGCTCTAACTATTGCAAAATTTGAAATAGGATATAGTTACAAATGTACGAAACTTAGGTGGCAGTTACTTACAAATCTTAGATAGGAAATTAAGTTGAAAAATTATTGTTGAAGAAAGAGTTAGGAAAGCAATTGTAGCGCTTTACGGACAGAAGATGGGGACTATCATCTCGTATTATTCACTGGTTCTACACAGCGGTCATTCGACCGATTCTATTATATGGCATTGTGGTGTGGTGGTCTGTCTTAGACAAGTTCACTTATTACAAACAATTGCAGAGGTTTCAAAGGGCAGCTTCATGGTATGGCAGCTTGTGCTGCCATTAGACTCATGGAAACTATTTGCTGATTCGAAGGTAGAACAGTACACTCTACTATCCTTCATAGCTTGAGGTCTGTACCCACCAAATTTTAACTATATTGTTCCAGTAATCTCATTCAACAGCGATTACGTAACTCACATTCCATCTAGGGATGACTGGAAGGAAGGACTCCTGGGGAAAAGGGGCTACATTAATTTCTCCACCGATGGCTCCAAGCTTAATAACCAGGAGTGTTATGGTATCTACTTTAAGAAACTGAAGATAAGAATTGATGTGAGGTTACCAGATCATTGTAGCGTTTTTCAGGCGGAGATTATAGCGATAGAGGGGGTAGCATCCTGGCTAAGGATGAATTTTATGTCCAAAAAGGATATAAACATTTATTCAGATAGTCAGGCTGCTAACAAATCTCTAGAATCAGTCTTCCTAAACTCACTAGTGACCCAACAATGTCGCTCGTCTCTAAATGAGTTGGCTCAATATTTTGACATTCACCTCATCTGGGTGCCTGGGCATAAGAACATTGGCGGCAATTGCAAAGCTGATAAATTTGCTAGGCAGTGTACTACTGCACATTCCTTAGACAAGTTACTGCTTAAAGAATAAATGGTAAAAAATGCTAACAAAAGATGGTAAGCGTATGTCAGAACTAATTTCTCGCATTAGACATAGTGTCTCGTCAACTGTTGCAGTCACAGTTGGCCACTGCCTTATCGGCAGACATGCGAAGAGATTAGGTGTTAGGTCCTTTGACTTCTGTAGTATTTATGGAGATGTGGAGGAAGAGGAAAATATTAAACATCTTCGCTGCGCCTGTCCCGCACTAGCTAGAAAACGCCACAAAACACTTGGGTCGATTTTATTTGATGACCTGGATGAACTTAGAGATATTTGTATAGATCAGCTATGTAGATTCATTACGAAATCTAGTTGGTTCGACGAGAGGATATAGTACAACACAGTAGTAGGGTACTCTACCTTAAAGTTTAGAAGAAGTTACTGCTTAACGTCCCTACGTAAGTAACTTATAAGTAACTGTTCTTATGATAATTTTCTTATCGAACCTTGTGCCTGATAAGACATTACACAAAGCGCCTTCTTTATTGAAAAAAACACAGTTACTAAGTATTTTTCGGATGAACCTTCAATTCACTCGGAAATCATATGCTGTGTACCTTGGCAAATGCCGAAAAAAAGTACATGATAAGGATGAAAGTTTTCTGAAACATTTTTTTTAGTATTTGATACCAAAAAGTCTCGAGTTTTCTAGAAAAAAATTTTACTTTAAGAAAAAACTATTTTATTTTAGGAAGGCCGAAAATGCCTTCATTTCAATTTGGCAACGCTCTCCCTATTAAGTTTTAATTACAATGGTAGAAAAAAGCGAAACTTATTTTTTTAACGCAGCTTAGTAAGTGTCTTAGGCGTACTTTTGACTAGCTGAAACCTAAAATTTAATCTTCTTTGCGCAAATTGCTGTAGCATATCAATAACGCTGATTTTGGCCAGTATTTTTGTGTAAAATAAATTCTCCTTAGGTTCCGCACATAAATATAATCGAAATCAACCTTTCTAGCGCAATTTGTTTGGCGTAAACGAATTCTCCCAGAGATTTATTCCATAATAAATCAAAAATCCTAATAAAATGAAAATTAGTTTTCGCTCAAAATTGATGGTCTAAATTTTGTTAAGAAAAAATCAACTAAAAAACTTATCCGAAAAAGTAGCATCAAATTTTGACCGTTATATGCTTACAAAAAAGTCACCTTAAACTTCTTATCCCATATAACATTTTTAAACTTTTGCTTACAGTATAAAGACTTCAGAAGCTTTCAACCCATCTTAACCACAACCTCTCAGTAGACTCTTACGACAAGTAAATAATTTCCTTTTCAATTACATTTTGAAATGTATCACCATACACCATGAAATCTTTCACGTTTAATCTACCAACTCTTTAGAGATTTGAAAAACTCCACTGTAAAATCAACAATGCAAAAAAGACAAAAAAAGAAAACGAATCGGAACGCAGAAAGAGCCAAAATTCCTTTCTTTTTATTTTGAGCAGCGTGGAGCGTTAAATAACACTTTTTTTGACATCTTCCACTCCACTACGCTACGCAGTGCCACACGGCATTTTCACATGGCAAATGAAATGGAAATGAAAAGGAAAACGTCAAAGAAAAAAAAAATAACTCAAAACAGAATTTCAATAAAATTTTTCTTCACTTTGCAATGGCATTTCTTCCTTGCTATATCCATCGTGGGTGTATTGTAGTTGAAGCAAAAAAAAAATATATATGCGTGCGTGTTATTACCAACACGCCTTTATTCGTGCATTTCCCTTTCGACGCTTTCTTACGATTTCCAGCCACTATTTTACCCACAACACCACAAAAGCAAAAGTAGTAGTAACTATAGGAAATAGCATGAGAATACATTATAGCACGTCTAACACTACTTTCTATTTGATATTCTTGCGGTGAGTCAGTATAGATTTGTGTGGATTAAGTGACCCATTAGGAAAAGTAAATTATGAGACACCAAGTTAACACATTGTTTTTAGTTTTTATTCTTCGAAAAGAATAATAATTGCAACAACTGCAATTGCATCAAGTAAGTGTTTTGATGTTTTTTTTTTGTAGGGGCAATGCCACGCCTACTTTTACAAACTCTTTTAACTTTTGTTAAGTGCGTTTCTGTTGCACTAAAACTTCTGTTATTGAGATTTTTTAAATGCACTTTAGTAGTTTATGCAGTATATATAAAAAGTTTTGTGACGATGTCACGCCCACTTTTTTTAATTCGCCTACTTCTAATTTATTTCTTAAACCATCAAATGCTATGACGCAGTTTCATTTTATATGTTTAATGTTTAATAATTGCCACCAGTTTTTAGGGCATATTTTTTAAATGTGTAGCAGCCCATGTTTGGGACAGGATTTGACAAGGCAAACTGTGTTTATTATATTTAGGCTCTCAAGCTCTATCATTTGGCACACATTTCAAATTGTTCACGTTATTAATGAAAATTGACCACAAAAACCGGTGGAAGTCCATGTTTGGAACAGAGTTCAGCAATGCAGCCATATGGCTTACGTATAGGCTCTATCATTTAGTATACATTTCAAGCTGTAATACTATACACTTTTAATTAAGACAACTAAATTCCCTGAAGTTCAGGCATTTTCGGCCATCGTGAGAGGCGTTGACAAGGCAACCCTATTTCGTTAATTTCACCAAAATGCATTACCATCTTTCACGTATATTTTATCCTGTCATTTTATACACTCGACTTTTCAACAGCGGGCTCTCCGTCTATAAGTAAAAGTAACAAATTTATAAAAAATTTTAAATTTAATTAAATAAATGTAATTATAACAGATAGAGTAAATTTACTGCAAATGAGCCAATTGAGTGTACTTAAAATGTGTCAAATGTACTGTAGCATATTTCTCACAACATAAATCTACTAAAAAAATTAAAAATGTACCGAAAATGCTATCAAACTGATCCACCCATATGGGTATGAACACCCTTTAAATAGCTTGACTGATAAATTCATTTATTTGATTAGCTTAAAGTTATCATGAACATTTGCAGTATCACCATAATACTAAGAAAGCCTTAGGCTGAATCGCGCAAATCTGATGTGTGAACATTTTCATTGAACGTTATTGACGGGTAGGACTGAATTGAATTGGCCGATTTATGTTAAAGTACCGCTGACACTTTAATGTCACAAATATGTTTTTGGTCTAAGTATGAGCAGGGACATTCTACAAAAACTCTTTAATAACACACTTTTTTGTAAGCGTTTACTTCGCTGACTTTTTTGATTAGTAAAACCAAAATCTATTTTATTTACCAATAAAAACCAAAACTCGAAAAAAGTTGAAAGAGGTTGAAAAAGTCGTGTTGGAATATTGAAAAATCGTGTTAAAGGCTGAAAAAATGAAAAAAAAAAATAGAGAAAATGTTGCAAATACTTGAAGTAGGCAAAAAAAGTCAAAAAGTGTCACGCTTATAAGATTTTATTAACGTAAGATGTGCCACGCCCACTGATAAAATCCCTTTAAATTCCATTTAATAGTTTGACTTATAGTAACTGACACCGCTACACCAAAGATTATTAGTATTACTTTGATATTACGTTAAATATAACCTTAAACATTTATTGTTTGTGTGGGAAGTACCACGCCCACCAATATGGATTTTATTAAATATCAAAGTTTCTAGTAGCTGACACGAAATTTTGTTAGGATAATTCGTGTAATTAATTAAATGTAGCATTAAAGAATTTTTGTTTGCATGGGAGGCGCCACGCCCACTGATGCGATCCCGTCGAAATCCTTATGATTTCAAAACTTATAGTAACCGATATAACTATACTGAATTTTACTAGAATCAATCATATAGTACACTAAATTTATCATTTAACGTTTCTTGCTCGTATGGGAGATGCCACGCCCACTGAGACAATCCCATCATATTTCCTGTCATTTAATTTAAAAACTTATGGTAACCGACACCTCTTCACCAAATTTAAAAAAGAAATGCTACCATAGCACACTAAATATAGCTTTTAACGGTTTTTGCATGTATGGGAGGTACCACGCCCACTATTACTATTGCGCTCAATATTTTGTTATGTAACTAGCATAACTAACTTACTATAACTGCGTTGTTAGTTCTCTTATTGTAACATTTATAAATATTGTGGGCTGCACCACGCCCTTCAACAAGCTTTGCCACTATAGTGACTTAGCTTGTTATAATGACTGCTTTCAGTGATATTTTTGAAATTTTTGTGAAAATCGTAGGTGCCGTTTCGAGTAATATTGTATAAAATTTTTCAATTTCTGAAAACTGATACGATCGCTTTTTCCATTCCGCCTTCTTTTGATACAATCTAATATATTTATGGCCTGAATTCGTTTGCCAAATTTCATATCTTCAATGGTTTCCGAAATATGACTTTATAATGACTAAAGTTAAGTGCTGTGCCACTCCTCTGTTAGAGCCTATAAAATTTTAAACCTAACCTAATCTTAATTTTGTTGATATGTGAACCAAATCTCTAAGTTTCATCAAAACCTACCTTATATTATTTTGATTCTTGCAACTTGCAACAACGCCCACTTTTTTGTTTTAATGTAGAATGTCTTTACATACTTCTAATTACTCTTAATGCCACCCCTATTTATAAATTTTTTATTCTACAAATCTTCCACGCTCACTTTTGATATTCTGCAGATAATGCCCACCCTAATATTTTTATTAAAATATTCCAGCTTTTAAATTTTTTTTTTTTGCACCACGCCCATTTTGGTAGTATGATGTATATCAAGTCAACTTTTTTAGTCCTCAGGAAATATAACTCAAACGTCTTTTTGTCTTATTCATCTCATAATCATTTCCAACTGAGTCTGCTCTACTGTGTGTGTTTAAGGTATATGTCAGTGTAAGTAAGTCACTCAGTCATTCAGTCAATTAGCATAAAAAACGAAATGGAAATTCGTGCGAAATAAAATTGTTACTTCTTTTATAATTTGACATCAACTTAAATTACTCTCATTTGCCAACGACCGCCCGCACCTGTGCTACTTTCTCGGCTAAGCCAACTATCGTCCTTGTAAAAGACTTTTGACCATTTGCAAAAAAATATAAAAAAAGAAAGTTATTCAACGCATTTATGAAACTAAAATTTTTTTTATTTCTTACCTCCACGCGCTTCATTAAAATAATGAAATCATTTTTTCCTTTTGTATATTCGTCATAGCCTAGAACTTTCTTAGTTCCGAAAAATATTTTTTATTTTTTTATTTTCATTTAAATTAAGTGCATAAAAAGCTGTGATCATCGTGCTATTGCGTGCTACGTAGCTGTTAATAAGTTTGAATTCAACTTGTAGTTTTGGTTGTTCTTGTAGCTGTAATTGTTTTTGTTTTTCTTTCTAATGACAATTAGTTGTTTCATTTGGTTTTTTGGTTCTTTTTCATATAATTATTACTGTTGGTTTTGTTTAGTATTTATATTTCTTTATATATCCATACAACAGTGCTGTAAAAATCTACTTCGGATAGAATTTTTCTATTTAATGTTACTCATACGCCTAAGTTAACAAGGCTTTGATGCGTAATATCTTAACTTCGATGGATATCAGGAGCTATATATTTCTGTAATTTTGTTAGACTTAGTTTGACTTTAAAAAATACTGCAAATAGGTTGATGGCTGCATTCAAATATAGCACATAAATCATAGGTCAACAATGAAATTATTGCTAAGAAACTTAGACAGTTCTACTGTTTATTTTGTTTTTCATTAAACGATTGTGTAACTATCCTTATATGTTTATAATATACCTATATTAAGCATACGTTAATTTTAAGTACTAATTTTCTATATTCAAACGTCTTGGTTAAGAAAGCTTTAAACTTTAAATATCTTAGCTGCGATGTATAGTATGTTACGATCTATATATCAGAGTCATTTTGTTCATTTTAATGTGATTTTAAAAATACTCCAGCAAGGTCGATTACTACTTACAAAGTAAAACAAAGCTAATTTGCGATATCTTTGGAAGGAATGGTATATGTTTAGCAACGCATAATTTATCGAAACTTTGTTTCCTATTTAGGTTGGCTGCGAAATATTATATAAATTAATTTGCGGTCGTACGCACATCAAGATAAACTTATCTTCAGTATCTAATAACAAAGTTCCGATATGTTTAAGGTACTATATCTCTTACAAATTTTGTTGACTTAAAGTTGATTAGCAATAATTTTTAAATCGCTGCATGGCTGCTTCAATTTGAGCTTTTTAAAGTCACATCAAAAACTTGCAGCAATATGTATGTATTATGAAAATATGTGACATTCCTATATTTGTTGCAAATGGGCTACTACATGGCTGTAAACAAAAAATAAATATTATTTATGCTCTTAGCTTGGGCTTTTGCTACCTACAGAAATAACTTTTGAATCAAATATCACTCATACGTCAAGTTAGACTTATACCTAAAATCCTTTGGCTAAGCTTCGATTTGCTTTGAAAGCTATTTATTTTGGCAATGATATTTGCTCAAAACTTATCTTTTATAATAAGTTAACTATATAGATGACTGACTTTGACAAGTATTGACAAAATTTGAAATAATTTCTTTTCATATTTGTAACGAACGTAAAAATAATACAGTACTATGGATTTTTAATTGTCAAAACTGAACCTTAAGTCAGAGATTTGGCGTCACGTCAGGATTCTAAGATTTTAAAAATTTCATTTCCAAATTTCACAACTGCATTTTTGACCATGATCACAATATATTTTTCCCTTTTAAAACTGAACAAAAATTATTATTCCTTATGATTTGTTCAATAGTGAATTGAAATATGGTCGTAAAAACTTTTTAGCTCGTCGGGCTTGGAGGGGTTTCAGCACAAAGTTACCAGTGAAAGAATTAAAAAATGTTTGAAAACTTTTTTCTGAGATACTAATAACACAGATGTGTGGACTTTGAGCAGCTTAAGTTGGCTCTGAAATCAGCCAATTACCCCATACCTGTTGAAAATTCCATTTTTGTTTATCAGCAGGAAATTTTTAGTCAATTTGCAATGAAAATTAAAATTATCATTTCTAGTGAAGTTCTTAGTGTCGCATTTTAGTCCAGTCAAAATTTAAAAATTCTCGAGTGGGTCACTAGACTTTGGAAAGAATTTTCAGACATGCAAAAATTTTAAACTGACGTTTTTCGCGGTAAGCAGTCGATATACTCAGATTAATTTTTTAAGTTCGATATATTTTAGAACCGTTGTGCTTCATAATTTTATTTAATATTAATTACAACTGCGTAATACGGCGACTGCATATGCACATTTAAAATATCAATATTAAATGTTACTCATACGTCATGATGGACTTTGTTTTAAAAGTGCAATAATTGAGCTTCGATGCGTTTGCATGGTTTTGTGCTTTATTTGTTGCTCTGAAATAATTCAATATGGCAGTTCAGTGCCTGCTAGGAACCAAACCAAAATTATTAAAATAACGAAAATTTCAGCGAATTCAAATTAAAATTTTAATTTTGAGCTTATAAACTCTTAAATTGAACGCACATTTGTACAGCTCTGTCACTCGCACTTAATGATATTCCCATCGGCACAAATTAAGCAAAAGCTACGTTCAATTATTACGTTTATGAGCAACTTGGCAACACAATAAAGCGTGATTCAAGTACTAAATAAAACACAAATGTCGTTTAAATTAGCTCATAAATATTATTTCTGATTTCTGAACAAAAAAACAAATATGATTTATTTTATAAATACAAAGATTTTGATTTCTAAAAACGAGCATTGAGGTCGCCATCACCGAAATAGAGCCGCAATTATGCAAAAAAAGTGTTCGAAAACTTCGAGAAAAGCATGAAGCTATGCAAACAAAGTTTGCTGTATCAAAATATTTGTAAATATACTCAATATTTTGGAATTTATGTTATGTGCAAAGTGGATGTGAAAAACCCTATTTATTAAAGACATTAAACTTAAAAGTTAAGACCTTTTGGGATATCACATGGGCTTACATTTTTCTTCATGAATATTGCTGCAGTTACTAGCTGCGAAGACTTTAGGGCATATCAAAGCAAAGCATTTATTTGAACTCTTTTTTTAATTTGTGACGGACGTTATGCAGAAATTATTTACCAACATATTACACGAAAAAAAATATTCCTTGTAGACTTATTAGAGCTTCAAAATTTTGTTATTATTAAAAATTAATTTTTTACTACCCGTTGTCATGTATTTCGAAATCGAATCCCTCATTCAAATGACACCATTTATTTTGCCAAATTTTTGTTTATTTTCAATTTTTTCGTTCTGCTTTGTTTGTTCAAAAATTGTTTTCGTTTTTATTGTATGTTTTTCATGTGTGCAAACTTAAGCAATTTACATTACAAATAAATAAAATTTCAATTGCAAATTTCATTAACTACACAAATGAGCCGCAAAACGTTTTCAATTGCATTAGGCATTTGGTTTGATTGTATTTGCAAACAAAATTTCTTTTTAAAACAACCAACACTAAACTTAATTATAATACAAATGTCACATGCAATTGCAAGCCTAAAATTAATGTTAAGTAAATAAAACGAAACAATTTCAAATTGCATAATTTTTGTTTTTTTTTTTGCGTCGTGTCATATAAATGAAATGTTTGCGTATTGTTTGAGTCTAGGGGAAATTTCAGCTGTAATGTAATTTTAGCTAAATTTTATTTTACAACAAAAAAATAAATAAAATTTCAAATGAGAAATGCAATGAATTCTAAAAATAACACACGTACATGCATAGTTACGCAGCAGACGACACACTACATCTATAAATATATTAATGAAAATAATAATGCTTGTAATGCTGAGCGCAACACACACACGCACACACACACACACACACACACACTACGTACTTACATATTGCATATACATATGCATGTGCAGCAAATCCTTTATTACTCGAGCACTGAACTATTGCTGAATCTCCGCTGTAGCCAAACAAACGTTCTGTGCTGAAAAATTTACAGTATGGTGTCATAAAAAAATTAACGCATGAACGGCTAGTAAAGTATATGCATCGTTAAGTTTTTCGAGTGGGAATATTGACAAATTTTGAATACCTAAATAGTGAGAAGTCTTTTTTGGGAAATTAAATTAAAAGGGGCACATTAAGAGCATATTAAATGAACTTCAAACGTGTCATTGAGTGGTGATTGAAATTTTGTTTGCTACAAACGTTAAAAACTGAGTGTAATCTGGGTGAGTCGTTCCTGCTTCAACTGATCGAAGAAATTAAAAGTTTGGAAGTTTTACACATCAAATTGCAACGATATATTCTTTTGAAATGGACAGAAAATTATTTTTTGATTCTTCTAATAAATTTTCCGTCGCCTATGGAGACAGAAATTGTAATGCGTCACTAAAATGAGAAACACTAGTGAAATAAATGTAACATGCACCAACATAAAATCGCATTACAATAACAACAAGTATGTTAATCGAAATCGTATACTATTTGCGGTTGTTCTTGAACATATTTTATATAGGCGTTAATAACACCGGTCAGCAGAAATTTAGCGTCTGGGCTCTAGAGTCAAATTTAATTTACTTTCACATATTTTACATAAGAAAAATTAGTTATGTTTGTTGTTGTTTGCTTTTATAGAAACCAGATCGACCGAAACAAATTCATTTTCGATTTAATACAACCTCAAATATCTTGGCTTATCTATATTTTGGATAAAAAAATATCATTATATAACCATTACAGAAATCCTTTACGGATTCGCATTCAGCACGTCAAAGACCTTTGGTTCACAAAGTTTATATGGTTGCTTTGTATGACAATATTATTTGGACTAAAGAAGCTACTTAAAGCTCTTGGACAAAAGGAGAAATCAATTGGACAAACGATATAACAATGTGGACAGACAAAAAACTATTTGGACAATTGAAAAGCCAGCCTAAACATTCAGTTTTTTTTAACCATTATCACTGATACTACGAATAATGATAGTTCGTTCTGAAGTATTTTTCTATTAAAAAATGTTTGCACTCGTGTTTAGAGCGAATGCAAACTTTTTTTCTACTGAATGCCTATTACCTATAATGCTTATCTGAAATTTTTCTTAGATGTACAGGTGACTCATATTATTTCAATTTTTTTTATTAAATTAAACGTTCTTGACATTGATTTAAGCTCCGTCGAAAAGTTGAAGGAAATACGAAAATTCCTCAGAATATTAGAGTGGACTGAATTGAACTTCGTTTTTAGTTAGACAATTTTGAAACTCAAATTATAAAATAACAATCAAGTTAACGAAATTTATTTTTTCACGCTGTATTTGTGAAAAAAGATCACCTTTTGAAATAACGCGAAATTCTTGTGCTGCATTTTCATTGTGAGCTACTGTCAATACAGTCGGTATGACGTTATGACCTCATAAAAGTTTATTATTTCTTGCAACTATTTATAATGCAATGAAAATATTAAAAAAAAATATCATTGATATTAAATCCTTAGATCGCCTGCCGCCACCCATTAATTTAGCCTGCTAGCGGGGAGGGGGTCTATTTCAAATCGATTTTGCTATACCATTTGCCTTCAGCTGAATTCAAATTGTTGCCAATCAATTGCAGAAGCAGTAGCATTCCTTTACAAAATGATGAGAGGTACTTGAGTATTTGCGTGGCATTTGGTGAACTTTAATTCTAATGTATACCTGCCCATGCCATATTCCCTTCTGTAGAAACAACTACTTTAATTTTCATTAACATTTTAATGAATTTTCAAAAGTAATTAAATAAAAGAAATTAATATAGTAAAGGTGTTGTCTTAAGCCAGGCCGAAACTCACATACTATACACAGCTTTGAAAGTGCTTTCTAAATAAATGTTAAAAATGCATTGATAATTAATTACCTAAAATTTTCATGAAAATCGTGTGTGCTAATTTTAAGTTATACGCAATCGAAATTTTCAAAATTTGCAAAGTGCCACGCCCACTTTTTCAATTCCGCCCTTTTTAAGCACAGTTTAAGATATTTATGATCTGTAACTGTGTACTTAATTTCATCACAATATCTTGCACGGCTAACGAGTTATGGCGGTATTAAAGTTAAAATATAGGGCTGTGCCACGCCCCTTTAAGAGCCTTTGCATATTTGAAACCTAGTCCAATCTTAAGTTTGTCCACGTGTTCACCAAATTACCAAGTTTTATCAAAATCGCACCAACTTTTTTCCAAATGTGCAGGGGTATATTTACATAGAATATGGGCGGTGGGCGTGGCCGTGAAATGAATGCTAGCAGTTTGTAAGAAGGTGTGACCTATGTCCCAAATTTCATTGAATTAGCTCGCATAGTTTTCCCATAAACGTGGTTTCATCAGACAGACAGACACACAAACACACAGACAGACAGACAGATAGACGGACATAGCCATATCGACTCAGGTGGTGACGCTTAGCAATAATATACATACTTTTCTATACCTACCACGCCCCCTTCTATGCGTTACAAATGGAATGACCCTCTGTGTAGGATATAAAAATCAGAAACAGCTTACGAGAGCATGCCAAGATGGCGTGATAAGCTTTGATTTTTCTTAAAGCTTTAACGCACAGTAGGAGGCTGCTTTCTTGATTGCCTGCACATTAGACCGCAAAACATTACATGAGGAAAAATTAGAAAAAATTATTCTATAACTCTTCGTTGACTTTGTTGTTATTTTATAAATTTAGTATTGGGAGCTTAAAGCGTAACAGACAGTGGCACAAATTTGTATTTGTTTACATAATTTAAAAAATTTAATTAGATAATGCAAAATTTAATGTAGAACTATTTGCTCAAAAAATGCTGAATATTCAAGAAAAAATATAATATTTTCTGTCAAAATATAAAGAATAAAATGTGCGATTTTTCATTACAAAAAGTTTGTAAAAAGAATTTGAAATTGATGGAAAGTATGGCAAAATTTTGTTGTATTCATAATATATTTTTGAGTGCGATCTTTCTTCTATTCATTTTGCCGTTGCTCCATTTATTTTGAGCGAAATTTTAATTTGTTTTTGTGCAATTTTTAATTGAGCACAATTTTAAAAAAAATTTTAATTTAGCTACTCATAACTCGGGTGTCAGTAGCTATATGTATTTAAAGTAGAAATTTTTAGCGTCACAAGAGTTTTACTTTTTTCGTTTTGAACTTTGTGAAATTTAACCCACTTTTGGTCCGCTCATGTCACTAAGTGGTTTTACATCGAACTATCTCATAATAGTATTTTAAGAAAACTTTCTGTTCAAAAATTGCATTGAAGTAAAAACTTTATATACATATACATATTTCGAAAGTTCTCGAATGTATCGCAACAAAACCCAGGACAAGAACACTACTTATATGACAAAAAAACTTTTCGAACAAAACGTGGTATGACTGGTGTCTCAAAGATCTCAGAAAAGAATACAACGTTTAAAGATAATAGCACTATGTTATATACAGTTTTAGCGAAAGTAGGTAGGCTTGGCACTTCCCATAGAAATAAAAACTTCAAATTTTCATATCAGAAAAATTTCACAAAGAAATTACGCCATCCTCGAAACAAGAGCACTCTATGAAATAAAACCGAAAAGCGGACTGGTTTCGGTAAATGCATTAATAGAAACAAAGCTTTGAAAATTTCATATTCTGATGGTTTCGCAAGAAACCACAATGAATTTTGATATAAGGACACTATGTCGAAGAAGATTTTTTTGAAGGAAAGGTATGCGGGCTTCAATCGAACTTTCATATAACGATGATTTGCCAAGGAAATGCAACGAAAATTAAAACAAAACCCTTACTTGAAAGTAGCACTTTTCGGGTATTTAAAATACCTTTGAATAGATATCATGCACTTCTTTTGTTGGATTGACCCTTTTTAAAAAATAGCTTTACCTTGCTTTTGATTTTCCTGATATGATATTTCTACTTCAAATTTCATTAAAAATCGTAACCAAAATATTGGTAAAACTAGATATGGAAAGTAAATATATGAGGTGGACAGAGAATCAAAGGAAGTAGATATGAAGTTAGGTATCAAATCATGCGAATAAATGTAGGAACCAATAAGTTAGGGAGTAGCTGAAAAACTCCTCATCAACATAAACCTTAATTTAAAATGCACCGACTTTCAGTTCATAAGCAAAACAAACAAAAAATTTCCACATATATTAAGCTGAGCATATTTTGTTGCATACTTTCATGCGCTTGAGCTAAGCGCGCTTTGCTCCACTAAGCTGAAGTGGTGGCAAATGAAATTTAGAGAAAAAAAAATAAATTCTGATAAAGCTGCAAAACTAATAAAAAAAAATATAGTGGCAAAACAAGATTGAGGTCAAAAAATGAAAAGTTGCAAAACTAATTCCACAACAAAAACAAACAAAATGAAATGAAATAAAATAAAACTTTTAAAAATTTTAAAAAGAAAAACAAAATAACTGCGTTCATTTTAAGTAGCGAAATGGCCACCACTGTTTAAGCTGCTCCTGTGGTTTCCGGTATTTGGTTTCCGGAATGTTTTTTTTTGTTTGTTTGTGTTTAAGTTTTCTGTTTTCTACGCTTCTTTCATTCTCTTTTATGTGCGATTTTCACAACCTCAAATGAATAGCAGTAAGCAACCAAAAAGGGTTAACGTGATGAAGTATGGACGGCACAACACAAATTCTAAGTTCCATTGCATACTTTAGGGAACCAAAATCCTATTTTGTGAGATTGACTTGCACACATTGGCAGGCTTTCAGACGCAAAACACATGGCGATTTAAAAGTCACACACAAATACACACACGCATACATATGCGCACACAAAAGCTTCTTATTAAATTTTCAAGAGGTTGGGTTTTGCACGCATTTTAACAAGATTTTAAAATTTTATTGAGTTGTCATCCCAAAACGCACACACAATTGATGCAAACACATAGACAATAACGACAAAAGGATACATAAGTAAACTGTTATTGTATTATTAAAATTTGCAATAAATATTTGAGAGCAGATGCATAAAACTTCCCCCAAAAATATCATAAAGGCTGATTTTTGATTTCAACACATTTTAAGCCGCTTACGCTGACCATGAACTTATTGAGCTGTATTGTTATGCATTAAATTTTCTTTGAAAACTGTTTTAATATAAACTCTTCAGCTTTTGCTTCTATAAATGGTACCATGCTCATATCTCGAATTTCGTTGCATTCCCTTGGAAAATTTTGGTGCAAGAAGCTTTGCTTTAAAAAGATAATCTCAGATATAGTGCTTTAGTTTAGCTTTTTCTTATATTTCCTTGGAAAACATTTGCAATATGACAATATAATTTTTATTCTTCTATGAAATATGCCACGCCTATTTGTTCAAGTAAACCCGTTTTTCATCTAGAAAGTGCTTCTATTACATAGTGCTTTCTTCTCCAGTTTCACCGCATTTTTTTGTAACGTGATAATTTTAAGATTTTTCTACTATTTGAGGCGCCACGCCTATTGGACAGACCCCAACTGGTCGCCTTGTATAAGTTTTATTCAATTTATTTGAAAAACTCTCTCCCTTTTGTTCAATTTCACTCACACTTTGTATAGAGCACGTATACGTTACCTAAAGTTAATCTACCAAATATAACTATGCTCCGTTGTGTAACTTCTTAAAAATATAAATTAAAATCTTTCAGAAGGTGCTACGCCCCTATGCACTTTAATTTCCTAAAATAATTTTTAGTGGCTATTAAAATTTTGTGACGGTCCCATGTTTCGTATTACATATTTCCATGGCAAAAGATTTGGCCTAGGCTTAGTTTTCTAGTCAGTCTATTAAAAAATAATTCGTTTTTTTTTGTATGGAAAAGATTAAGTTTCGCATTTCCGAGAGGTGCCATACGCCTTGAGTATGTGAATTTCGAAAAATTATTAAGCGATTGATAGAGAAGTTTAATAATCGAATAATTCCTTGAATAACAAGCTTGAATTGGCAAAATCAACACTATTGGATTTCTTCCTGTGAATTTATTTTGAGAGTAAAGCTTAAGCGGATAATCTTCAAACTTTTCAACACCTCAATGACAACATACTCGAGCAAATATTACTAATTGAACCATCATCATGTCAAAATGTTATTCAAAATTTTGCTAAAAGATTGACAGTTTGCCGAGTTAGCAGAGGAGATCATGTGAATGAGATTCTTTTCTTTACTTGTGGTTTTTGGAACAAAACCAAATTTAATACTATGTTTTTTGCTGAGCTTTTATGTTTAGTACTTTTAGTGCGAAACCAAAAAAAAAAAAATACAAGCGCAAAATACATTGAAGGAACAAAACATGGGAAACTAGCTGCTTATACTTGTCTCAACCACCGCTACATGTCATCATCAGTCAGCTTCGTTAGCCGACTTCTAAAAATCTGCATGTATACTATAACTTACTCTTCGTATTGACCAGTTAAGAATCATAGCAAGAACTTTAAACAAAGCACGCCAAGATCTTACATTTTTTCCCCTTTTATGTGCAATAGCTTTTGCAACTATTTTTATATTACACATTTCTTGAAGAGCTATGATTCTTAAATGGTCAATGCAAAAGTAAATATTACTGATGATACCATGTAGCGGTGGTTGAGACTAGTATTAGCAGTATTATGAACTGGAACTGAAGATTTCTGTTTTCATGAGAACCTTTTTTTTTATGTATTGGCTAACGTTTTTTGTTTTTCTTTGCTAGCGATTTAACATGGCCGTATGTGACCTTTTGCCCATTTGAAAATATGTCAATATACCACATTTCTTATGCTTACCTCATTTTGGCAAAAAAAAAGAAAATATGATAAGTGCTGACTTTCAGTAACATGAAGTTTCAGCAAAACATAATCCACATATTTTATATATATTTTTAAGGCTTGATTATTTTCGTAATTTCATAAAAAAATACAATTTAATTAAAATTCATATTTGCAATTTCTTCTTTGCAGATTATAACACCATGTGACAAGGACAAATTGAAATTGCAGAATCCAGAAAAGCGAAAAGCTGATGATTCGGAACAAGTCAAAGACTTAAAAAAAGTAAGTTTTATTTGGCACAAACATATGGTTTTCCCCAAGCACACACTTTTTCACAGCATAACTTAAGGCGCTTAAAGCTGCACAACAAATAACTCGAAACCCATTAAGTGTTGTAGTATTGCAACACTTTTTCTTTTATGTGTTGGTCTCAAATTCCATTTTTATTGCTTGTTGTCATAACTCATATTCTTATACAAAACGCAAAGACATAAAAAAATTGCCATGCTATCTATCTTGCTGTCTAGGCTTGTCTGGGCAAGCCTACATTCTTTTTCATTCCACTAAGCTGCTTTTTTTTCGAAAATTACTTTTTGCATACCAAAACCAACCTTTGAAACATTTTTTTGACCTCACGTTTTATGCCACCACTCGAAGCTGCACCCTCAACGTTTTTGAAGTTTCTTTTTAAATTTACAGATAAAATAAAAAAACAGGGTTAAGGGTGTAGTATGATTGCCGCCGTGGGTTATAATACAATTTAAGCAAAACACATACTGTATGGGGAGATGGGACTCAATATGCATGCAGCGTTTAGTATGAAAAAAGGATGTGCGGAATGCCTGGCTATTGGGCGTAGATGTGTATAGAGCGATACAGCAAGCACATGTTAGCAACATTGTAAAGGGTTTTTGATTATGATGGATTAAGTTCAACAGTTGTAGCATATTTTTTTATTATACTTAAAAGTTTAGATAAAAGCTTAACATATTTTGTTTAAAATTTCAAAATTGCTGCCAATGTTGTGTTGAGTTTAAGGACTTAATGGATTTAAAATTTTTGTTGCTTATTCTACCATAGTGTTTTAAGATAAAGTTTTTTTTTTTGATTTTTGTTTTACTTTTTTAAACACAATTTTGATTTTATTTTTTCTTCTCAAAAGATAACTGTGAAGTCTTGAAACGACATTCTTGAACTTTTTTCTTTTCATTTATAGCATAGCCTAGAGACAAAATTGACAAACAGTAGATCTTCATGCAACCCTTTTGAATGACGAAGCAAGGATAAAAATTTTACAACTCAAAATTGCCATTGCTAACTTTTCTTGGAAAATAGAAATGAGAAGCACAAGTTTCATTCTCCAAAAAAAAAATTCTTCAGAAAAGGGAAATATGTTATTTCTTAAATCATTTTACCCATAAAAACTCAAAAATCACGCAAATACAATTGTTATAATAAACTAACAAAGGTGTTATCTTCAGCCAGGCCGAAACTCATATACCCTACACTGCATTGAAGGCACCTCCTGAATAAATGTTAAAAAGCCGTTGACAGTAGAAAATCGCTGAAAAAGTCTTGAAAATAAAGAAAATTATGAAGAACGTTGAAAGTGGTTGGAAAGTCGAAAAAGTCAAGAGAATATGGAAAATGTTGAATGTTTGTTTACATGTGCACCAAATCACCATGTTCCATCAAAATCACTGAAACTTTTTTCGAAATAAGCTTGTCCTTACATACATAGAGTATGTTTGGTAGGCGTGTCCGTGAAGCGATTTTGCCCATTTTTAGAAGCTAACGACTTGTAAAAAGTTGTGACTTGTGTGTTCATTGAGGTAGCTTGCTTGATTTTTACGTAAATGTGATTTCAACAGACAGAAAGTCAGGCACACAGACAGACGGACGTAGCTAAATCGACTCAGGTGCTGACGCTGATGAAGAATGAAAGCTCTGCGAAAAAAAGAAAAAAAAATCAACCGGAATTCCGCAAATTGGGACTCATCGTTGACAACTCTAAGCTTGCAACTGGCACCAGCAATGATAGCAATTTAGTCAACAGATTTTTCGCTGCATCAAAAATCATTGCCTCATTGCGATATTAGCTGCAATGAGCAAATTAGACCAGAGCGTTTTGGACAATATGTAAAAGAAATAGCTGAATTATACAATAACTTATATGCAATAGTGCACAAGGTATTAATGCATGGTGAACAAATAATAAATTACCACATCTTCCCAATTTATCTGAAGCAGCACAAAAAAAAAGAAATGAAGATTGCGAGTAGTACAGGGAACATAACAGCCGAGAGTTTTCAACAGAAAAAACAAATGAAGACCTCTTTCGTATGATCATGATCTCATCTGATCCATTTATATCTAGTTTAAAAGATTCAAAGTAAACTATTCATAATAAGTTACGTAAAGAAGCGAAAGAATTAATTATTCAAACAACTCATGATTTTTTTGAAAAAAAAACTAATGTAAAAATTTAGTTTAACATTTATTAATAAAATTTAAAATACTAAAAAAAATCAAATATTTTTAACTTTTGCAAATTTATAACGATAGCGTATGGCCCTCTTTTAGTTATGAAAAAACTGCACTAAAAACTATTTATTTGTTGAGAAGATACAGAATTTTGATTATCAATATAAAAAACAATAATTTTTTGGCGCAAAATTAATGCAAATATGTGGAAATCTGTAAAAAATCAACTTTCCATTCAAAAAAAGTGATGTAGAAAAATCGCAAAATTTATAGCGATAGCTCATATTAAAGTTAAATCTTTCCTCTTTCATGTATTTGCCAAAAACTACATTGAAAAATGTTTATTCTTTTGAAAGATAAAAATTTTTTACTACCAAATACCAAAGAAGCCGATTTTTCGCCCACTGTGCGACAGCACAAATATTAAGACGCATTAATTAAAAATTTATATAGCCGTAATGCACTTTATTGTTCCCATTCTAAAACACTCATTACAATCCATTAATATGAATTTATTATGATTACTGATGATGCGTTTTATTACCTATAACACAAAGAACTCTGACTTGAGAACAAGGACTGAATAATTAATTGGACCATAATTAGTTTCTATGCCTTTGACGCAAATTGAAATATGATTCCATAAGTAATAAAAAAACATTGCAAATTGAAGCTGGTGAAGCCTTTCGGCGGATTTATTATCAATTACACTGCTCAACAAAAATAAGTTATGAAAATATTACAAGTCAACGAGTAGCCAATGGTGATTTCGAAAAATGTATTAAAGAAAATTTGTCACGTGTATCAACAAATTGCATTTTTGCCCACTTAATGGCCAACTTTCATTCAGTTGATTGTAATAAGTAGTACATCAGATTGAAGGTAATCAAATTTATTGTGATACATTTAATAAACTTTTCATAATAAAAATTTAATATTTTTAATCCCAAATTAACGTAACAAAGTGTAAATTATTTCGATCACCTTAATATTTGCTAGGTATGGAGCTTAACCAACAAGCTTTAGGAAAATCTTTCCCTTTTACTAAAAAATAAAATTCATACATCAAAATCCATAAGCCGTACAAAACAAAATATTTCCCCATTAGTCGCAATAGTAAGCAAATGTAAACCAAATTATTCAATGCAGCAATATATATCTCGTTTGGAAGGTATTTTTTAGCCCACTTCAATTTCTACTCAAAGACCATTACTCTGACTTTCGTATGAGTAAGGATCAGTCAAAAAGTTATAAGTGATTTTTAAAATCTTCACAATAGAGACCTTGTCGTAGTTGCCACTGTTATGTATCTGATTTGAAAGCTAACTTTAAGCACCACAACTAAGTAATTTATCTTAGTTTTTTGAAAAGTCACCACTGGTCAAATCAATTCTTCATTCCAGTATTAACCATGGGAAACTTTCCTTGAAACTCTCTTCATCATAACTGTGAAACATTTGAAGGTAAAAGATATAGCGCTTGAAACAATCTTTTAAATGAAATACATATCATGAAATACAAATATGTATGTTTTAAATTTTGCGATTCTCGTAAAATTTTCGTAAAATTGTGGCAAGTCGCGGTATTTCTAAGACCACTTGACTTAACAGCGCATTAATAGAGTCATGTTAACATGTTGCTAATAAAGTTATCCAGCATTTTTAATATAATCAGAGCTTGCAAGTCAGTCTGAGTGATATAAAACTGAATACAACACGTACATATGTATTTCTGTTTGTCCTTTATAGGTCTCTAGAAACTTTGTTCGATAATTCATCAATAAATTTTCTTGCATCCGTCGGTCTTCAACGAAGTCAGAAAGGTTATATGGAGTTATACGGAGTAGGAGTTCAAGAGTTAGAGGTCAAATGAGGGGTGAGGTACATCCTATACAAACACAAAAAACAATCTCAAAACGCTATACCTGACACCTATAGTATGACAGTTATACTGAGAAATGATTCGATGAAATATAACAAAATATAAACTTATAATGATTTAAGCAAGTTATGTCACTATTTGTTCCAAATAAATTATATTATACTCAAATAAATATTTGATTGCTCCAGATCAACTATACTTATGTTATATAGAATTAAATCATTATCTCAGTGTACTCTTAAAATTAAGTGCTTGGATCTATACGATTTGTGCTAAGCAAATTGCAAAATGTGGGCGGTATTGAATAACGGCGAGTGACACCTCTCATACAAAAAAAAAAAGCACTTAAAACGCTGTATCTTGGCAACTATAGCTATATGCTATGTAAAGGGTGTTTTTTTTAGAGGTTTGTTTTTCAAATAGAGATAAAACTGGCATTTTATGGTCAAATCTGGCAACTCTAATGTCATTTATGTTCAGTTTGGTTTGCCATTTTATCATGAACAGGTTGACAAAAGAACAACGCTTGCAAATCGTGCAAATTTATTTCGAAAATAATGGTTCAGTTCGCGAAGTTTACCGCAAGCTCCGTCCATTTTATGGTCGACATAATCGTCCATCAGAGCAATTAATTCGGTTAACCATGAATCGTTTTCGCACTACGTTTACTCTATGTGATAATACGCATCCGCAGAGACGTCGAACAGTGCGCACCGAAGAAACAATTGCCGCTGTAGAGCAAAATGTTGAAGAGGACCCGAATGAATCGATTCGCCACCGTGCACAGCAATTGGAGCTTTGTCCATCAACTTTATGGAAGATTTTGCGCAAAGATATTGGCTTGCGACCTTACAAGATCCAGCTTGTGCAAGAATTAAAGCCACGAGACCATGCAATGCGTCGTGATTTTGGTGTATGGGCCGAAAATGAGATTGATCTCGATGCTGATTTTCATCGCAAAATTTTGTTCAGTGATGAGGCTCATTTTTGGTTGAATGGCTACGTCAACAAGCAAAATTGCCGCATTTGGAATGAAGAGAATCCACATGAGACCCTTGAGACGCCATTACATCCACAAAAACTGACTGTTTGGTGTGCTCTATAGGCTGGTGGAGTCATTGGGCCATACTTCTTCCGAAATAATGCTGGAGAGTCAGTTACCGTTAATGGAGACCGGTATAGAGCCATGATAACCGACTATTTTGTTCCCGAATTGGATGGCATGAATGTGGATGAGTTGTGGTTCCAACAAGACGGCGCTACATGCCACACAGCGCACGTCACAATCGATTTATTGAAGGAAACATTCGATGAGCGCATAATTTCGCGGAATGGACCTGTCAATTGGCCACCAAGATCGTGTGATTTGACACCATTGGATTATTTTCTTTGGGGATATGTGAAGTCGCTCGTCTACGCCAACAAACCAGAAACGTTAGGGGACTTGGAAGCCAACATTCGTGGCGTTATTGCCGACATACGGCCCCATATGCTCGAAAAAGTGGTTCAAAACTGGACCTGTAGAATTGGCTTTATTCGAGCCAGCCGCGGCGGCCACATGCCCGAAATCATATTTAAACATTAATGGCATAAAATTATCATTCCAATAAAGCCAAATTGATGGACATTAAAACGATTTTCTTGTGTTTTATTTCAATTCGAAGCTCTATACCTCTAAAAAAAACACCCTTTATATTGTCTGCATTCAGCCACTCGAAAAATGTGGGCAGGGTTTAATAACAAGGTGTGGCACCTCCTATACAACTAAAATACCTAGAACGATATATCTTAGCAGCTACAGTTGCGAAATTCGACACATGGGTGTATATTGTTTGCATCAAGAACATAACGAATTGCATGAGGGACTGTATAATGGGGTGTGGTGCCACCCATAAAGCAAAAACACATTAAACGATGTATCCAGGCACTTATAGCTGATATAGTTGTGAAATTTGAAATCATGTATTTTAATAGTTTGTACTTAGCACCTTGGCAAAAATGTTGATGGAATTAAGAGCAGGGCATATATGGGCGGAGCCGCGGTGAAACAGCTAGTAGAACATAAAACAAAGTTTCAAATGTTTTATATTTTTGTAGCAGTTTCTTTTTTAACAAAGTGAATTTGTCTGTTTGAGATTTTTTTACTTAAAAACTTGTAACTGACCACTTATCAATATAAATGCACGGAGCAAACTAAATAAATTCTAAAGAATATGCAACAACGTTTAAAGTGGCATATCAACTTGGTCTAATTTATTTTTTCGAGCATAACAAATTTTCCTTCAAAAAAAAGTACATTTTATGTGAAGGTCAAACAACGTTCTTTTATGTTTTAAAGCCTCTCCTTTAGGAAGTGAATGACAGTAAATTTGTTTCTATTTTATATGGTATAACCCACTCTTTTTCTATAATACGCAAAAGCCTTATTTGTCAATATCTCAAAAACTGCTAGAGAGAAAATTTTTTTTATTATGTATCTCGAAATTAGTGCTACATTTTACATAATCGACGTTTGTCATTTTGACGATTGGACAGTGTTAAGTAAGTTGACCTCTGCCTAGAAGCTGTGTTTTTTTACTTGCCACCCTGAGTACCTTTACCTATGCACTTTACCCTTATGGCAGTCAGCATTATTGAATCATATGTTTACTGAATCCTTTCATGTTTTACTTAATGTTTTTTATTTTTCTTTATTTGCAGGCAAAACTAGAGACCAAAGCTTTGAAAGCTAAACGACCAGGCTTCACAGATGAACGCTATCATGAAACGTCATATTATATAGAAAATGGTAAATCACTTCTTTACACAACTACTTTATATTTTTATTTAATTAACTATGAAATGCCGTGTTGTAAAAATTAATTAAATATGCATTAGGGGGAGGGGAAATGATAGCGTTGATGGTGACATTACTAAATTAAATGATTTCCGTTCTATTGTATTTAATGCAGTCACTAACATGACAGTATTTATTTTTAACTTTTTTACAATGTTAAATTTATTGAACTTAAATGCTGCGATATAAATACCAGAAACTCTTATATATAACATAAAATACTGATTCAATCAAAACATATAAAGAGCCAAAAAAAATATTAAGCCATATGTGCATTTTGGTTTTTGGACGATTTTTCTTTTAGAAAAAGGACCAAAACTGTGATGGCACCTATGGATACGCAATATCAACCAAAATAAAAATGCGTCCCAAAATTTAAAAATCTTTCAAAAAATTTATTCCAAATGTTTTTTATAGAAACGTTTGTTGAAAAACCAAGAGGCTTGCACGACTTACACTTAAGGGTAGGCGTAGCTACCGCTCAAACGCAGGTGTTGAAATATCTGCAAGTTAAAAATGAGCAAGCGTTAATTAATAGCGACACACTAAAAATAATTATTGAAAATGAGAGAGGCACCCCCGGATCAACTCCCTTAAAATGCTTTTAGAGTTGATTTTGAAAACAAAAAACTCTTTTAAATAATGGTCTGCGGTCCAAATAAGTCTGCACTGTGACCCCATTAAAAAAAAATGTATTGCTTCAAATGAAGCGAAAAAGGCTTGGAACGGATTTTGAACACCCGAATAGGGTTTTGGTTTTACATTTCCAAAAATAAAATTTAGTACACCAATCCACAGAAGAAGTTCTAGAAGTTATTCGAGAAGCTCGAACTCTCTTAAAAATCTTTTGGCTCCATTTGGGTAAAAATTGCATTGCAACAATCGATAGGAAAATGAATTTCGTAAGTCACATGGGGGAACGCCCCAAAGTGATTTTGTGCCACATTTGTGTAAGAAAATGTATACCATCAAATGATGAGGAAAGGTTGAATTTGGATGACCGCTTTAACTCAGTGACTTAGCCTCATATTTGGCAAAAAAAAACTCCATCAATCCATAAGACAATGTTGAAAAATAATCTTTTATCCAAATGGAACACAACATTCCCAAGGGAAAACGACTTCTCTCTGCTGACTTTCAATAGCAATGTTTGACAAATGGAAAAATTAAAAAAAAATTCCACAAATAGGGCCAACACACCCCCTGGTGACGTCCAAAATCTATTTTTTTTCTTTTCCCATCAATTGTTCTAATAACATTTTTTTCGAAAAAAAAATTAAGCCTCAGAGATGTCGTCTTCAACCTAGTTAAATAAAAAAGGGCGAACAGCTCCTAAAAGGTATCCACCTTTTGGCGTATTTCGAAAACCATTTTCGACTTTTTCCCATCAATTGTTTCAAAAGTTTTTTTTACAAAAAACGAAGCCAAAAATACTCGAAGAAGGTTGGTCCAAGATGGGCTCATAATGTGGCCGAAAGTTCACCTGGCATTCGCCCATTGTCTGTCCAGTGTTTTGCTTGTGTCACCAAATGCTCCCATGCAAAGTTTGGTAAAGTTTGCTGGAATATTTTTATGAAGCATGGCATTCCAAAATTTTTCTTGGATACAAGGTGTCACCCCACTAAAAAGTTATTCTGTGCTTGTCTGTGTCACCAAATGTTCCCGTTCAATGTTTGGTTCAGTTTGCTTCAATAATTTTTCTATCCTAGCGTTGCAAAATGGTAACAAGCCTAGGAGGTGTCATGCTCTCTCGTCTAACGTCACCCACCAAATGTAAAGATCAAACTTATTGACTCCATTATATAAATGCATAGATTACACTGATATACAAGACTTGTGCTAATGAGAAGTGACTAGGTGTTTTCGATAGATTTCTGCACGCTGAACTCGAATTTGTGCGTAAAAGTTGTCCATCGCATATAGTTTTTGAGAAAAGTTGTGTTGAAACTCCCATAAAATGAGTTTTTAATCATTTTTGGATAACCATGGGCACAAAAAAATGTCATAAACTTAGGCTTATCACTTCTTCTTCGAATCAAATAAATCAAAAATTAATCGCAATTGACCATTAACAGTCTGAAAGTTGAAATTTGCAGACTAGTGTAGGCTGTCAATACCGTACTATGTTGTTTTTCTGTAATGAATATAAATTTTATTTTATTTTTAATTATCTTCTTCCATACTCTAAACAGGTCTACGCAAGGTATATCCTTACTATTTTACCTTTACTACATTCACTAAAGGACGTTGGGTTGGTGAAAAAATACTCGATGTTTTCGCACGCGAATTTCGTGCGCATCCGGCTGAAGAGTACGAACGTTGTATTACGACCGGAACATTGACGGTAAATTACGATAAAGTGCCAATCGATTATAGATTAAAACACAACGATTTGCTAGCGAATATTGTGCACAGGTAAGTGAATAAACGAGTGCATAGTTTGTAGAGTTATATCATTGGAGAAGGGCGAATCGGTGCTTGGAGTGCACGACCCGCCTCTTATGCAATTAGCTATCATAGTGCATTTACTAACAATTAATAGATTTTATATTTTTTTTTTCCTTTTTTCATTAAATATTTTGGTTGAGTTGCATGAGAGAATTTATTAATAAAAAACAATGTAATCAATTTATATTTAATCGTATTTATTATTATTGTTATCATAACGTTTCATGTTATTTTAATATCTGACGTAAAAGATGACAATCCAATTGTACTATACTCTTTTTATTTTATACAATATACCGTCATGATATAACAAGGCTTTTAAAATTCAATTTGTATTTAAGCACGAAAATTTTATTATAAAATGTAATTAATTCATAGTAAGTAAATTGCTTTAAAATTTAGCTACAAGTAACTTGAAATTTGTCTGAATTGAATTCACTTGAGTTGGGTTAATACTACGCAATAAAGTCCGTTTGTGAAAATAATTGTGTCAACCCTTGGGTGCCGTACGTATCGATGAAACTTTAGTAGATGAACTTAAAACAACGCAGCTATAAACTTCATCAAATGAAAAATTAAGCTTACTCGTTGTTTGCCTATAGTTTGGTTAGTAAGACAGTGAAAGGTGAACAGTGAGACAATGCAAGGCAAACAGTGAGACACTGCAAGGCAAACAGTGAGACAGTACAAGGTGAACAGTGAGACACTGCAAGGCAAACAGTCAGACAGTACCAGGCGAACAGTGAGGTAGCACACGGCGAGCAGTGCGACTATACTATACTTTCTTGATAATACTACAAAGGAAACAAAAATAACAAGCGACAGACAGAACTTAAGCCTCTGAGAAGTTCAGATCAGACAAAAGTTGTAAGAGTAGTGAACACTGTAATCTTCCAGAGACAATGATGTTTGTTGAATTGGCTAGCAGTTTATAGAATTAGAAATCATTGGCTGACAAACTCAGAATCATTGAGTTTAATGTAGCAGAACTAACGAAAAATTATGAAAACGCGTCACAGATCATATTCCAAATTTAGTTTTATACCATTGACTTTTGATTATGTAGTCCTTGAGAAAATCAGAGGCGACGATCTTTGTTCTCAAAATCAAAGGCAAATAGAAGGCACTTAGAAAAATGATAAGACACGTTTGTGAAATTATAAGTGTTACGTCGTAGTAGAAAAATAGTTCCATTATGATATGGTTTGATCTTGAAAATTAAAGTCCAGGTCTACATTGGGTTGCACTTTTCGTGAATTTTTTGTAAAATTGTATTTCAGCAATGGTCGAAGTAAATAATGTTTTTCAAACTTGAAACAAAATAATCAACAAAAGTGGCTACTTTTGTAATGTCCCGCGTACTGAAATTTATGATAAGATCAAATTTTTCTAAGATTGAGAAAAATCAACAGAACCTAATTTACTCACAGCAAATGCTTAGCAGGAGAATTTATTAGCCTTTTACAGCTATTCAACAGAACTAAGATTTGAATGTTTTTTCTTTTTAAATTAATTTCTTAATGTGCCGTCCGTGCTTTTAATTAAATTCATTTCATTACACAAACTTTTTAAGCAAATAAAACAGAAAATTGTCATATTTTTAATACAATGACAAAATCATTCAAAAGTTTAATAATTCATAAATTCCAAAAGACAAGCGAGAAAACAGCTCGAATTACTTTCCTCACAATTTCGTAGCCACCCAGAAATTGTCACAAACTGCAAGTTATTCTACATAATTTACAAAAACAGTCAATACGACTGTCTACAACAATTTGAGTAAATTAAAAAGCAAAACAAAAAAATGCATAATTCATGCAAAATTGTTTTTTTTTTATTTTTGAAACAACTACAATAAACGACAGCAGTGGTTGATAGTGTTGCCAGATGTTTAAAATTTTAAAAATAAATATTATAGCATATTTTTTTTAACAGAAAAATATAATTTCAACAAAATTTGGATTTAAGAAAAATAAGGTTTGCCTCAAATATTAATCACCATCATAAATTTTAAAATGAAATAAATTATTTGATATAAAGTTTGTATAGAAAATAATAATTTATCTTTCAAAAGTTTTTTTTTAATCAAAAAAATTCCATATATTTTTTAAGAAATTTTTTTTCTTAATCAAAAAAAATCCATAAATTTTTCAATTACATTCAAAACGTTAGCAATATATTTTTAATTTGTCAACTATTGTAAACTGGCAACACTGCCTTTAACATTGCATTCATTAATAAAATTTATAACTTCGACATCGTTGCCTATCATCGTATCTTGTATCTGCTATCTTTATGGGAGGGCAGCTGCATCCTCAATGCACTTTGTTTAGTTGCATTTTAATTATTTATGGCTTTTCTATTTTGTTTTAAATACTCACTTAATTACATTGTCTTTAATTGCATTCTTTTATTTTATTTTTCAATGCAATTATTTTTATCGAATAAAATTTCATATGATTTCGTATACATAAATATTTTTTTATAGTAACGAACTTTCATGGCTTTTGAATGGTTTCAATTTTCACAATTTTTTCAAATCCAACGGCTCCCTCGAATTTATAAAATATGTTTCATGAGATGAAAATTATACCATATTTCAAATAAAAGCTCAAACCCTAAAGATATATGCTTTGGCAATATTTGATCTTAAGATGAAATGGCAACTTTTTCGATTTTTACCTGAACGAGGAAAACAAAACCACGTTTTTGCTTGTTTTCAAAAGTTGTTTTACTGCATATAAGGACAATAAAATAACTTCAACGAATTAGTTTCTTATTCAATTACTTAGTCTGTAAACAGGAATGCATGAAGCCATGGGGATTACTTTTTTTTATTGATTTTTGAATAACTCTTACATTTTTTCTCTGATTTGAGCTATTATATACTTAATATATTTGTAGAAGAATAGGGTTTCCTTCTGAATCTTAAACATTCAAAAAGAAAAATTTTTTTTATTTAAAAGGCGCAATTGAAATTTTGTGAATTTTAAAAAAGACAAAAAAAAGATCACTTTTTTTGAACTTTGATCGCTTATAATCGCATCAAATCTTATCCGATTCTCATTAGTAGTAAACTCTTAAAAAGAAGACAAAATTACGTTTAGAATTGTGCTTCTTATTGACAAATATCTGAAAACATTTGTAAAAGTATTATTAAGTTTATTATTTTTGTCCGTAAATATCGATTATGCACATTTAAAAAAGAATTGAAGTATTAAAAAAAATGAAGTGTCTATTTTTTACTTACAAGTTCCTTACAGTTCACAATTTCAAAAAAAATAAGTTTTAAAAGCCTTGTAATAACAGTAATCTGATTTGGGTGATTTTCTGGAAAAAAAAATTTTCAACAAAAAAAAAGAGTTTCTTATAACTCTACATACTCTATATAAAATATATACAGAAACACTCGTTTTATAGCTATGGCAGATTTGACGTGTAGCTCAAGTCGAAATAAAAAAACTATACCGTTATTCTTGTTTTTGCTAAGAATGATTATTTTCTTATATAAAGGGTGTTTTTTTTAGAGGTATAGAGCTTCGAATTGAAATAAAACACAAGAAAATCGTTTTAATGTCCATCAATTTGGCTTTATTGGAAGGATAATTTTATGCCATTAATGTTTAAATATGATTTCGGGCATGTGGCCGCCGCGGCTGGCTCGAATAAAGCCAATTCTACAGGTCCAATTTTGAACCACTTTTTCGAGCATATGGGGCCGTATGTCGGCAATAACGCCACGAATGTTGGCTTCCAAGTCCCCTAACGTTTCTGGTTTGTTGGCGTAGACGAGCGACTTCACATATCCCCAAAGAAAATAATCCAATGGTGTCAAATCACACGATCTTGGTGGCCAATTGACAGGTCCATTCCGCGAAATTATGCGCTCATCGAATGTTTCCTTCAATAAATCGATTGTGACGTGCGCTGTGTGGCATGTAGCGCCGTCTTGTTGGAACCACAACTCATCCACATTCATGCCATCCAATTCGGGAACAAAATAGTCGGTTATCATGGCTCTATACCGGTCTCCATTAACGGTAACTGACTCTCCAGCATTATTTCGGAAGAAGTATGGCCCAATGACTCCACCAGACCATAGAGCACACCAAACAGTCAGTTTTTGTGGATGTAATGGCGTCTCAAGGGTCTCATGTGGATTCTCTTCACTCCAAATGCGGCAATTTTGCTTGTTGACGTAGCCATTCAACCAAAAATGAGCCTCATCACTGAACAAAATTTTGCGATGAAAATCAGCATCGAGATCAATCTAATTTTCGGCCCATACACCAAAATCACGACGCATTGCATGGTCTCGCGGCTTTAATTCTTGCACAAGCTGGATCTTGTAAGGTCGCAAGCCAAGATCTTTGCGCAAAATCTTCCATAAAGTTGATGGACAAAGCTCCAATTGCTGTGCACGGTGGCGAATCGATTCATTCGGGTCCTCTTCAACATTTTGCTCTACAGCGGCAATTGTTTCTTCGGTGCGCACTGTTCGACGTCTCTGCGGATGCGTATTATCACATAGAGTAAACGTAGTGCGAAAACGATCCATGGTTAACCGAATTAATTGCTCTGATGGACGATTATGTCGACCATAAAATGGACGGAGCTTGCGGTAAACTTCGCGAACTGAACCATTATTTTCGAAATAAATTTGCACGATTTGCAAGCGTTGTTCTTTTGTCAACCTGTTCATGATAAAATGGCAAACCAAACTGAACATAAATGACATTAGAGTTGCCAGATTTGACCATAAAATGCCAGATTTTTCTCTATTCGAAAAACAAACCTCTAAAAAAAACACCCTTTATAAAGAGAAATTTTTGAAATTATCTAACATTGAGTAAATTATTTATCAAAACACAAAAAGAAACCAACCAATTGCATTTTGAATAAAAAAATTTCTTATGGACTCGCTGATGTCGATATAGACGACGCTGTCAAAGTGCCATAGCTATTAAATATTATCCATATTTTTTATTTCAATCATATACCTTAATAAGAAAACTACTAATCTCAAAATTTAACCAAATTAATCAAAATTTTTAACTAACCAACTTATAGTTTAAGTTTTTAAGTCAAATATTTGATTGTAGCAAAGATTTAAAAGAAAAACTACCTATCTACTACCAAATTTACTACATACATAAATATAACATGTGTTGTACTACTCGTATTTTGCAGACACGAAGTTCCAGTCACTAGTCAACCAATCACAATAGTGCACATGGACGATGATATTGTGGTTGTCAATAAACCGGCATCAATTCCAGTAAGTGGCTTAAATGACCGCCATTGATTTAATGTACAATTTTTTTTTGTTTATTATTATTATTTTATCTCTTATACGGTTAGAAATTTTGAAGTAAATTCCAATATATTTCAAATATTAAAGCGGGTTTTCACTGCAACTTTGATTAAAATTTATAATAAATTTTGTATTAAAATGAAATGCATTGGATAGCCCCAGAGCCCGCTGTATAAAAGTCGATTGTATAATATAAGATTACAATAGTAGATATACGGCAAAGATAGTAATGCATTTTGATGAAACTAACGAACCAGGGTTGCCTTGCCAAAGCCCAATTTTGTTGTTGTTTTATTTTAAACTGTGTAATATTACAGCTCGAAATGTATGCCAAATGATAGAACTATATCAGGCCTAAATATAATGTATGGAGTTGCATTGTCAAAACCTGTCCCAAAAATGGGTTGCCATCAGTTTTATAGGTAATTTTTTATTAATATATATTAATGTTTGAAATGTGTGCCCAACGACAGAGCTCGGAGAATATGTAGGGTAGCCTTGTCGTATCCTGTCTTAAACTTGGGTTGCTACCCTTCTTTAGAGCCAATTTTTCTTACACCCTACATATTCTATTTAAGCTTCTACGAGTTAAGGCCTGTTAATAGGAAGCGAAATAAAGATGAATATCTTTTTTTTACCTTTTACCTTGAATATTAGTTTGCCACAGACTATTTGACCTTTCAGTGGAAATTTTTTATTTTCGGAAATAGCTTCAAAATGGTCTCTGCCGGATTCCGGGGCCGTTACATATTATGTTAAAAATGCCTTAACTCAGTGATTCTTGCAAACAATTTTCTTTCGGAAATGTGCCCTAAACCGTTTTTACGGGGCCGTCTCAAATTATGCTAAAAATACATTTTCGATTGGTTCAAGCAATTTTTTCAAAAATGTATCGAAAAATGGTCTCTTCAGGGGCTGTCTCAAATTATGTTAAAAATTCAATATCCAACTTCCTTCATCAGATTGGTGCAAAAATTTTTTTTTTTCGTAAAACGGTCACTGCCGGGATCCGCGGGCCGTCCCGAAGGTTTTAAAAAATGTTTCACATTTTGTTTAAAAAATTCTAATACTTGGAAAGTCTTAAAAAATAAAAAAATATTTTTTACGTTTTCTATGTATTGTTTGCATGATTGACAATATTTTTGGATCCAAAAATATTTTTTGGATCCAAAAATATTTTCTGAAAATTGTTAGTTTTTGGTCAAAATTTGCCTTTTGTAACTTTTTCTTGCTTGCTATCAATTTTCAGTAAAAATCGCACTGAGTAAAAAGCTCTTACAATTGGTCAAAATATTCAAAAAAATTTTTTTATTTTTATTATAACAATTTTTTTTTATTCCTTGACGTCATAAACATATTTTTAAAAAAATAATTTTTGCAAAGGCTCATGCGATTTTTTGTAGTACTAAGCTTTAACTCTAAATTCAGCCATTGAGCTATAATTTGTTGCTAATAATTTTGGCGGCAGCATTGATCCAGTTGACATGGAATGTCCCATATATGTATACAAAATTGATTTGTTTAAAAATTTAGCGCAAAATTTCTAACCGTGTACAACCGCATCTCAAGTCATTTGTTCTCATTAAGTATCAACTTGATATTTCTATTTTATATTTTATCCTTTTATGTTTTGTTTATATTTCATTTAATCCGACGATATCATTACACTACATATTTCCATATCATTGATATTTTTTTTTTGTTTATTTTATTTCTGTATTACCTAGTAGTTTTTTTAACCATATTACAGCGCAATTACGTACCTACTCAATATACAATTTATCAATATATTTTTGTTGAATTTTTAATAATATTTGTCGTCGTTTTAATGCGCTTTTCTTTAAATTTAATAAACTCTTGTAAATTTTCTGTTATCAATAATTTAATTTTTTTTTTTTTTATTATTATCCTGGCCTTATCTACCATCAGGCCAATGGCTCGTGCTGCATACATACAAATATTAAATATCCAAATGACTATTCATTTATTTTTAACGCGCATTTAAATTAATTACATTTGTGTAAATAAGTCGCCGCTACTCTGAGTAATGTAACAGAAATGTTTTTTAATAACAGTTACTATTTAATGTTACTAAAAATTATATTTTATTAAAAAAATTATGACAGGAGTTAAAGTTGAAACTTTAAAATATTTCGTAGTGAAAGCATAGTAATTTTTAAGCCCTCGTTTAAAGTTGGCAACAGTTTTTGGACATGTACTATAAGCAGCCAAAAGCTGTTGCTTACTTCAAAATGAGATCTAAAAATTAATATGTTCTTACGCTAGGGTGAATCAAATGTCTAACAGGCCAAAAAAAAAACACTTGTGCCGAATTCGATGTACAATTTCTGCCTGAATTCATAAACTTAATGTTATATTCAAGAAATGAAGAGATTTATATAATTCTTAATTATTGTTTTTCAACATGCTATGGAATCGTGCATCCGTGATATGACGGTGACAACATAATGTTGTAAGAAACTTTCTCGATATGTTAGCAAAAGTTTCAAAAGGTAGACGGCAAAATTGATTCTCTGACTCCTATTATGTTCGGTTCTATTATATTCATTTAATGTTTTCGTGTTCAGTGACAAATGGCTCTTTCAGAATCTGCAACTTTCGTCCACATCCACTTTCTATGCTCTATTTTCTTAAATTTTCATTCACATTCAAAATTCAAACGTAGTATCTGAATTTGACTTCCTTATTCCTTTGAAAAATGAAATGAAAAACTTTATTTTGACAATTTCAGTGAATTTGAAGCTGATTTGAGAATCTGAAATTGCCTTTTAAATTGCTCTAGCACGTCAATCTTCTGTGCTTTAAGTTTAATGTTTTATCTGACTGCCAGTTTTATCTGGGCCATGATTCCTAGATAGTAAGTCTGGAAATATGACAAATTAATTAATGCACGGATCAGTCGTAACATAGAAAAATTCGATAAATCGAAGTGATTTTTTACTTAAGAAACTGGCTTTTATTTACGTACATATTCGTAGTTAAAAGAGATTTACTACCGATCACTTTTACTCATATTCCTTATTTACCATCTTTAATTGCATATTTAACTTTACCACTTTTTTTTATATCGATAGACGTTATATTGGGCGTCTACTGTATTATGTTTTTCTAAGTGATTGCATATTGTTTTCGGATATGATTTTTGAAAAATTTCATGTATCAAAACTTTTTCTCATTTAGGGCAGCCATGGGCAAAATATGAACGTAAAGCGATTGCGTTGAAGCGTCATGATTTCAACACAAGAATCAATTTTATAGTACTGACAAAGTAAACAAAAGCGACGGTAAAAATTTATTTATTTTTGTTAAGAGCCCAACAAAATTAAAATAATTGAACTTTTTGTTAACAAAAATATCTTTGCATTAATTATGTATACCAATTTTTTGTGTATATTCTTCAGCTGCATATTTTGCTTAAATATTTAACTGTCAACAGTTTTTCACAACATATGAATATGAATATAAATTTTTCTGATGCATAAAAAAATGATTTAAAAATGTTGCAACAGAGCAGCAAATAACTCAAATCAGCAACTGACCAACTGCCTTGCAGCAACAAAAACTATGTTAGAAAATAAAAACAGTACGAATGGAAAAACAAAAAACTTCATAGAAAAAAAAAGTAAAACTCAAACTAGAAAATAAAAAAAAATTAACTCAAAACTTTGCTCAAACGCCGTAGGATATGAATGAATTTTACTATCTCAAGTATCTACTAGTTTTCACTAGTATTATTGTTGTTGTTGTACTCCGCAAATATGAACAGCGCCAAGTACCACATAGTTTCAGCGTCACAGATAAACGTACTTCAGCAGCAAATAGATAGCGCAGCGCGTCAACTATACCAACAAGAACGTGCAGGAGACAACGAGGTCGTCTTGCCACATTCCGCTGTCGATATGAATTTTTACAATAAATTTTTTTCGCCATTTCTCTACTTCCTTCTTTTTATTTTATTTTGTTTGTTTGTTTTGACTTTATAGCTTTTTTGTTTGGCGGTATAATGCTTCCAGGTTAAAGATCATTTGTTTGGTCGTCATCGAACACCATCGACGAAGTGAGAATATGAAGGATGGTAAAAATATTCAATGAAACACTTTAAGAATTTTAAAATTGAGCTGTGGTTTTTTTTCTTTACTCCCATTTCTTTTCTGTGTCTCTCTCTCTCTCTCTCGCGCTCTGTTGTCCAGCTCAGTCCGGTTAAGGACAACGACTTACCCATGCAGTTTATCTATTGTAGCCAGCTAGCTAGCCGAACATGTCACATGGGAGGTAGTAGCAACAGTATGAATGGAGGAAAGACAAAAACCAGACGGAAAGCATAAAGTGATTCTTGTTGGTGTTTGTGTGTCAACACATCCTTTACATCAGAGTTCTCCCCATTTGAGGCACCACCTTCACTGGGCTACACTACTGTTCTTTAATGTTATTCTTTATAGACTATAGCATACGCCAACTTCTTTCTGTTGTTGCAGGATACTGAGAAATAAAAAATAATAAAAGAGATTTCCATTATACGAAAGGACAACATCAAGATAATAGAAAAAATGCAGTTTAGTATATGTGTGTGTGTTAGTGAGCATATTTGTATGCTCGAGTGTTTACTTGTGTTTATTTATCTGCAGTGTTCTGCACTTGATGCGAATAACAATTTTTTTTTATTTTTTGCTTGATATTCATAGAAATAATCATACAAGAGTTTTTAATATTGAAATTTAATACGGCTGCTTGCTGTTTTTGAGCTTGTATAAACATGAGCCAGATTTATTAAGAAGTTATAAGAAACTTATTGCCGTAATACCTTTATTTCAGTAACCATTGTAATACTAATTGAATTTTATTGAATTATAAAATTAAATGTTACTCATACGTCATGTCTAACAAGTTGCAATGAATGCAACATATCAGGCGTTTAGAGAAGGATTTAATAGCAGATTTATCTGTGAAAACTATCTTCAACTAAAACTCTTAAAATTATGATGCTCAATTTTCTCAAAAACTATTGATAATGCACTTTACACTAAGCGGCCATTATTAATTTTGTTGTATTACTATCAAGCATTTAATAAATAATAAAACAATCGCAGAAAATTTGTCAAGCGCTACATCAGAGCTGCGGTATAACAACTAAAGATTTAGTAAATTTTTATATTCTGTTACATGTTGCTCATACGCTCTAGCAATATAAATATAAAAAATCATTCAATTACAAAAGTATACGTGTAAAAAACTAAGCCTTAAAAATCTCAAAAATTTATGCTGAAGTAGCTTGAAATCACTGTGGAGCAAAGACGAAATTTTGGTGTACATAAAAGAAAAACTTCTCAAAAATAAAATAAATTACTGCCCGAAAAATCAATGATTAAAGTAAGTCTGAAAAGTCCTAGATAGTATTAATAACTAAAATAAGTGAATAGTAATCAGAATTTGTCAATTATTTATAAAAATATATAGTACCTATTAAACAAAATCATTTTAAAAAAATTATTTTTGAAGAGAGTGCAAGAAAATGGGCTTTACTTTAAGCGGCCACTTAAAACTTTTGATTTTTTCTGTCATGCAATTATTAAGTATCCAAACTGTTATCAATTTTTTTTGAAAGTTATATCGGAAAGAGCGCTCTCGAACAAAATTTCAATAAGATATAAATTTTTTAGAAAATTTTATTGTTATTTTTAATGCTTTAAATTCAAAAAAAAAAAAGTTTTTCAAAGCCGCTCTAATAAAATATGTTTGTATAAAAGCATTTCTCAAAACGCTGTTTGAGTTTGAAAAATTTTTTCTTTTTTGACAAGTAAAGCTTAGCGAATTTGAAGGACGTGACACATCCCACTGAAGAAAAAACTGCAAAATTATATGCCGAGAAAATGACTTAAGATAATGGAACTAAGTATCGCATACCGTAGAAATGATTCTTGAGAGCTCTGAAGAAGGACTAACCGAATCTTTGCTATTAGGCGCGGCACCCTCGAAAGAAACAAAAACTTTATACTGCTGTACTGAGTTTATTTAAGCCAATTCAATTAAATTTCATACAAATACTAAAAAAATTCGGCCCAGCGCTGGAAAGAAGTTAAAATATTCTGAATAGAGGGCGTGGCACATACTATATGAATTAAAACTGTGCAACGTCATACTAAATAAGCAAATTCTACATTAATACCAGGAATAGTTCGTACAAATCTTGAAGAAAAATTAGATAAACTTCTACTAGAGAGCGTGGCTCATCCCATGCAAGCAAATAGTTCAAGCTATGAAACAAAATTGCGCACAAACATAAGAACCAGTTTTATCTGGCAATAGATAAAAGAGTGGGCGTGGCAACACCTTTAAAAAGATAAGCTTAAAAATGTTATACAGAGAGCTATTAAATGCTGCAAAACTTAATTTTTGTACGTTAAGTCAAGCTAGCCAACACGTTGCGAGGTGAAAGAAATACCCTTTTTAAGAAAAGTTAAAGCGTACGTGAACTTTTACTGTTAAGGCGGGGTGTAAGGTATTTAATTTCTGGCGAGGATAAAGATAACACTCTTACAAGTTGTATTTTATTTTGTGGTATTGTACGCTTAATTCAATGTTCTTAAAAAATTTATTTTAACTAAGCTACAAGTGAAATATCATAATTCCTTAATAACAAATAGTAGTAGGTTGTTACATTCTCTTGCTACCTTACTCCTTAAATTTGCTCCAACAATATTTGGTTTAGTACTAAAAATAAACTTAGCTTACGCAAATACAACACAATACAATACATCAATAGTTCTTCTTGGGGTCCTACGTGTGACCGTGAGAATTGCAGTATGTTGTACTACGGACTTGTTTTGAATTGTTTACTACAATTCTCTCGTATATCAAACCGTTTGTTTGTCAAGTCCGTCTTATTTGAGTCATAAATTAGTTGTTGTGTATATTGTAGCAAGAACAAAGTGTGTACACTGACAAAGCTTAATGTTGTTTTTGCATAGGCTTTTACCTAAACAAACTATTTAAGTAGATCAAATATGTGTTATTCAATTTAATAATCTTCCCTTGGACTTTAATAATCTCTTTTCTTTAGAGTGCTTTAAATTTTAATGCCATTATATTAAATCTCTATAAAAATGTTGTGCCTAAAAATATTGATAAACCCTTAAAATGTGCAGTTAAACGGCGTAGCGAACATTGTTGTAAAATTTTATGAAATTTGTGCTGCTTTCAATGTATTACGTGACGTATGAGTAGCATTTAATTAATTTGAGTTGCCAAGATAGCATTTTTAAAACTTAAAATTCAATCATGTTTTTAAATCGTTTATATCAAAATAAATTTTCGAAAAGTTTTGTTAAAAATGTGCAGTTGCAAAAATGAATTTCTCATTCCTTATTCCTCTTATAGCTCAGCTCCGATGTGTTATAAAACCAGTTGTCAAAGGCGTACTTCTGTATTATTTTATACTTTAGCAATGAGATCTTTTTCTCTCAAAGTCGTGTGAGTATCATGCAGTTAATTTGAATTTTGAGTATTCTGTATTAAAACCAGCTACATTTTTTTTTTAAATAACGAGTCAGAAATTTTTTAAATATTTGTGACAGAACTTGCAACACTGCTACTTTAGTACCGATATGTGGTGAGACCAATATATTAGAGACGATATTTTGTAATTTCGAGTGTTTTAAATAAGTATGAAGCTTTTTTTTACGCTTGACGTATGAGTAACCTTGAATTAATGAACAACGATGGGCTTAAGAAAAAATTAAGGTTTCGAAAATGTTCTAAATCCAAAATAAATAAAGGCGTGAAAGTTTCATTGTGAATGTCTTGATGAAAAAAATAAAGTTCAATATTAGTATTTGAACTCGAGACGTATGAGTAACAATTAAATGAAAGAGACTAACGCAAAGAATAGAAAAATAATAAAATATTTTCCTCAAGTTTTATTGAAAAATAAAATTTTTAATATGATTTCAAACCATTATATTTCAGGTCCGATGTGTCATGAAACTAAAGTGTCTAAAAGTTATTTCTTTGTTATTGGTTACCTAACAAATTAATCGATTTAGTAACTGGATGTATTGAAAATTTTATTTTAAAGTTATTTTTTGTATCATTTCAGCATACATTAAGTAAACTTTAGTTTATATATGTTATTCATTATATATTATTCCGTCAAGCTCGTATATTTAAGCTTAAATTATTTTAAATTAAAATTCAAATTGAAGACTTATGAAAAAGATTTGCAACAAACCATAAAACTTATTTTATAAATGGACTAAAAATAATGTTTTAAAATATATAAATGTCAAAAATTTTTTAAGTTGAAATATTTACTTAATGTCAAACCACAAAATACGTTAACAAAAAAAAATAAAAAAAAACTGCAAAAATTTTGCTACACAAAGCTTCAAAGTCTCTGATAATAGACTGCTAATCTCGAAACCCAACAGTTGCTCAAAGTCAAAAGTATTTTAAAATGCTTAAGGTTGCAGTTAAGTTTTTGCAAGAAGCAGCTTTGGCACTTGCTACCTTGAACTTTCAATACACAAACAGCAAATAAATCTTCTATATAAATGAATATAAAATAATTATTTGAATGACCTTTGAATAAAGGAACCAAAAAAAAAACGATAACAAGCACTGCTAATTCTACAACTGCAATTGAAATTTATAAGCTGAAAATTAGACGCAATACCGAGTTGGTGAAATCAAACTAAATAAATATGAGAAAAAACCAAACTAAAAAATCCACAAAAAAAAAACCTACGAAAACAACCACTTTGTAAAACTTAACGGAAAGGGAAAAAAATCTATAAAAATGCACAGTTTGAAAAAAATCCAAAAAGAAATTAAAACTCTTCCTCTTAACAGCGCAGCGAACTGTTGCACTGTTAAACGTTGCTTTGCGCTAAGGCCAGCACTAACTTAACCATCATCAACACAGTTGCCATTACCACATCCTCCCAATCACAAATATTTTTGAATCTTGCTTCCTTGCACAGTGAAAATTTTACAAATTTTTGAAGACAAACTTTCGGCAACATTTTATGACTGAAATGCAAAAATTTATTTAGCAATATTTTTTTCAATACCTAGCGGCCTTCATGAAACCCGGCATATTTATGTTGAGCACCTTAAAATAGGCAAATATCACTCAAACATATATGCCCTAAACCACATCGGCGCCAAGTCTATAGAAACTTAAATACTTAAGTCTCATGTGTTCACAGTGCGTATGAATAATATTAGTTTTGTATAATATTACATGTAAAATACCCACCATACACTGCAATTTAATATTATGGAGATGGAAAAATATTGTTCGTGCCATGCTTGTTATTGCTATTGTTTTTGTTAGTGCCATACTTTAGTGAATAGTTGCCGCTGATGGTGGTGGTGTCAGTGAAATTGCCTCACGCAGCGCCAACAAAATAACAGACTTTAATTGACCCTAAAGGAGCGTGTAATTAAGTCCATTTTTGGAGCCAAGTTTTGAAAGTGGATTTTTTCGTATAAGGTCTTTTTTTTTGCTGTACGTTGATAGAATATGCGTTACTCAGAACGTGCTATGCCATGCAAGGAATCACTAAAAAGTTTTACGTTATGCGTTTTCCTCTTTTCTGTTTCTTTTTGCCATGTTGTTGTCATCATTTTTGATTCTTCTTCATTTCGAAAATTTATGCAAAGGACATCATTTGTTTCATCTTGTTTGTTCTGTTGTAGGACTTAGTATCCAAATAGTAGGAAAATAAAAAAAAAACTGTAAAAAAGGCTAAAATTTTAGAACTGAAAAACTTTATTTTTCATTGCGTTGCTCAGTCCTTTTACACAGCACAATTCTTTTTACATTTTTTATTTTGTTATACACAAGTTGTAGAATACAAGAACAACTACTAAGCTTATGACAAGAACATAAGTGATAGAATCAGCTGCTTAAAACAGTGACCAGCAGTCATTAGGGTAAATAAGGGTTGTTTACTTTTAAATATTCTTGCAGATTCAAGAAAAAAAAAACAGCAATGACAGCACAGAGTTCAAGAAGCAGCATCAGCAACGAAAAATCAAACGACAATTTTTGTGTGAAGTTTTGCAAAAACTTAATCCCAAAAAAAGCATATTTAACTTTAAAAAATTAAAAACTAAGTATTCCATAACCTTTTCTAGCACAAATATGTTGTTTCAAAAAAGAAATTGTTAAAATCTGTTCAGTATATTTTGCGACAAAGCGTTACAAGCCTATTACATGTAAGTAACTTTATATAAATAGTATAGATATCGTATTCCAGTGATGACTAACAGTTGAATAAATAAAACCGTTTTTTATGCCATGACAACTTTGATGCAAGTAAAACCCACATATAATTATAAATTTATTGCCTTAGTAGTGCGCTATACAACCTAACAAATTTAATCCAAGGCCGTTTCAAGCGAAGCACACAGGCATGTTTCCAAAACGTGACACTGCTAAACTCAAATTTAATCTCATCAGCTACCAAGCAAATATGTGTAAGTAGAACCATTTATGACGTATGAGTACTCATACTGTTGAATTATTGTGCGATATATATGTACATTTTCAGAACTGATTTCTCAGTTTCGATACTAGTTAGAACCCACATTTCTCTAATTTTTCTTGACCTTGGTGTGCAGTACAAAACTAAGTAAATTCGATACGTGGCCGCCTTTTAAAAAAGCACTTAGCATGCTTACAAGCTTGAAACGGCTAAATCCAAAAGTAATGTCAACTAATAATCAGCAATATATTTCATTATCACGAAGTTTAAACTTCCAAGCAAATAAGTAGTACAATTTTTGTATATCTTGACAACACATATTTCTACTTCAATACAAGTGAAGTCAACATAGCTTCGTCAATTTTTCTGACTAAGAAGTTTTTAATAAAATAAAGTGAGAAAACATTAAAGCATGCTAACATAACTGTTTAAAAATTTACAAAACGCTTAACAAAGAAAAATTTGTATCTTACACCCTTTTGACTATATATACTATCAACGTCTATGCATTTCTATACTGATAGCTACAGTAAAGACGCGCGCAAAAGTTTCTTAAACAGCGAATATTCCGTAAGAAAGTTTTGCGAAAAATGAGCTCATTAAAAAATATGAATTTTTTTTTAGGTTCTTAAGCATTCAAAGCAATGGACATTGCACTGGAAAACGGGGTGACAGCACAATAACACACAGCACAGAACGCTATAGAACGCATAGTAAAAGTTGTATTTTATGCGAGTGGTAAAGTGAAACACTTCACTTTTTACCTACTACTACATACTCTTTATGTGTACTTTCATCGTAAAAGTATGCGCATAGTTTTTTTATGTTTCAATAGATTTTTTAATAACAAAGTATTAAAATTAAATTATGGCAGGTTTTTACTATCATAAAGTGACGCGCAGTATAGCTGCACTTCATCATTTACAATGTCTTCATAAAATCAACGTATTATGTTAGCAGCCTTTCATATGCATCATTTGACTCAACGAATTCATAAAAACAGATTTTTATGGGTTACATCATAAATGATGGTTAGCAGTGATTAACGTGACGTATGGCTAACATAGAAAAATGAATTGTTCAATTGAAAGTCAATTTATTTTATTGTTTCTTTGTTATCGTTATTTGAAGAATTAAGCACTCAAGTTCGATGCAAGTTAGCAGCAATTTGAAATGTTTTATTTCTAGACCTTTTTGTTAGCTACAGAAAAATGTTTGTTTCTTACGGTGGCCGCTTAAATTAAACAATAAGAATACCAAATTAAAAATATTTGATTTATTATTTATTTTTTTATTTACTTCTTCATGGAATCACCACCATTCAACAAACGTGACTCCCTATTTTAGTTAAGCTTTTAGCATAACGTCTGCGTGCTGCTTTTATGCTCTGTCCAGTGGGACAGTTTTTATTATTATTAGAATTTCCTTGACTTCCTAGTTTTCTCGTTAGGATACAGCATTACCGTCATCATCCACGTTGTCATACATCAAATGTCCTCTTTGAAAAGCCATCACGTATATTATGGGCAGCAACTGCCAGCAATAAGTTACTCCCATAGTAAAAATGGCATTGTTGTTAATTTTTGTTTTCATTTTATTTTGCTGTTTTGTTCTTGTACTATTGTTTTGTGGTTGTTTTTTTGGTTATGTTACTGTTGTTTTAGTCATTGTTGTTGTTAAAATAACATACATTTTAATCTTAATGTATAAATCTTGACTATACGCGCTCACTGAAAGATTTCTTCCTGCTGTACACTCATACATACATATGTTGGTATATATGTACGTTCTTCTCTAGTACTTCCTATATTGTGTCTGTCTGACTTTGTCCTGGTTGTAATTTTCAGGACAACTGGCTTCTAATATATGTAGTATCACTTACATGATGTTGTTATTTTTTGGGTCAGTTGGTGTTTGCTGGTCAGTGAAAAAGGAAGTTTTAATATTTATCCACAGCTTGAATGATTTCCATACTTTACTAAGTCGTTGCTCTACTTATGCTTTGTTAATTTTTGGGTGATTGTGGGCTGATTTGCGTGTATTTTTTTTTATTTTATCCAATTAAATTATTTTTTTTTATTTTATCCAATTAAAGTGGGTTTTTAATTTTAAGAACCTTTTTAATTTATCTGAGCTCAGAAAAATCTCAGATTTCAAAATAAAACGAAATCAAATCGCGGTTCCTATATAACGTAACGGAATATTTTTTCTCTAACAAAATACCTTTTTTTTTATAAATTTGAATATTTTCTAGACTTTACTGAAGTATGAAATTTACTTTGAAAAATTGTACAACATAACGTATGAGCAACATTTAATTAAATTAAAGCTCTGAGAATTATTGCTACAAAATATTACATTTCCGTGCTAATAAACAAATAAAATTTCTTAATAAATCACATTTTATCTGAGAAAGAGATGATTGCTGTGTATTTTTGGAGAGAAATATTGGGGTTTTTTTGGAGAAATCGTTGTGTTGCAATTTTTTTAATGAAGCTAAGATATCTCAACTTAGATACCTCTTTGAAATTTTTGACCAAAGTCGTTTGATCTTCTTTGAGCAACCTCAAATAAGTAAATATCAATTGCAAGTCATAATTTTTGCTGAAATATAAATTATAAATCCTCGCAAAGTAATTATAGTATCACATTTTCAAAATATGCAAAATTCTTCAAATAACCATAAACCAAATTTTCGTATTTATGGCAAACATGCAAAAATTGCTCAGTTCTATGTAAAGCAGTGCTTTTTTCATTTAGTAACCTCAAAGTGTTCAAGACGTTGGTTGTTCGCTTGGTTGGTTGCTACCTTCTCTCGTTATGCAAACCATAAATATTTACCAACCGTTGCTTGCTCAACGTGTATTTCCTGTGCTTCATTGTTTCTAAACTGACTGAGACTGCGAGAAAAAATATTGTAAAAATGCAAAAATATAAAAACTAAATATTACTTTAGTTAACTTAAAATATTTGCTTAATCGCTTAGCAGCCAATGATCAAATTTTAGATAAATATATTGCAGTTAATATATCAAATAATTACTTAGACCAGATCATTTTAATTGACATCGAACGAAGCAAAGTGATGGGTGCTTTTTATTTTCAAAATATTTTAAAAGAAAACCAAAAATCAACGATCATGATCGCAATGTTCTGGTCGATTTCAACGAATTTTTTCCATCGAACGGTGTAAAACTTATAGCACCAGTAACTGTTTAACCAGCTGGGATGTTTACGCGGTGGATGATGATATCGAAGAAAACGATGCACAATGACAATCTTGATTTTTGATGTAAGTTTTCGGGGTTTTTTTTTGCTCATGTGGATGATTTCGACTTTCATTCAGTACTTTGACGCTTTGTTTCCGGGTCAAACTGAAAACAGCATATATCGTCGCCAGTAGCAATTTACTGCTCGTACGATTTCACTGGAATGTTGCACTCTCAGTTACTCTGCGGATAATGTGTGTGAAATAATTTTGACACGAACCCTTCTTTACCCAAAACTTTCTTCACAACCTGGCGAATTGCTTCTTTATTGATGTTTAATACCTCATCCATCTTTCTCAGTGTCGTATTGCGTTCATTGGCTACTTATTCGCGTACTTTTTGCATCAACTCTACTGTTTGAATTATTGTTGGTCTTACCAATCGTTCGGCATCCTCCAGAGATTGTCTGCCTTCTAAAACTTGTTTATGTCACTCAAAAGTCGTTGGTCTTAATAGACAATCACTCCCATGAAATTTTTGCCAAATTTTGAAAGTTTCTGTTTTAAAATTAAAAATTACACAACGTATAAGCCAATAGATGTCGCTTCTAGTCGCTGAGCTATAGCTTTAGTCGCGGGATATAATGATCACACTGTGTACAAATGAAAATGTGCAGATTGACAAAGGCTCATGGCTCTTAAACTGCTGAATCGTTTAATAAACAAAGTGACGTTTTTACATCACAAAGCAGTTAGTACGAGGATATTAAAACTTCAGAATGTTATCATTAGTGCTACACCGTGGACCGATAAATATCATTATCGTTCTCGTTATCGGGACCGAGAACTATGACGATAACGAGACGATATCAAAATAATTATTTCTCGCATGACCAAGTGCCAGAACGAGAAGGGTCTGGTCGATGTCTCGTTCTCGGCGATAATATAATGTGTATCGTACAATTGGTACTAAATTATCGCCGAGAATGAGATTCAGCCAGAACTTCCATAATACAAAAACACTTAAAACTCAATATCTTGGCACCCATGGTAGCAAGCGTTTTGAAATTCGCGCTAGGATGTATATTATCTATGTTAAGTATCACACGAAGTTTGATTGAGATTAGACAAAGGGGCGTGGCACCTTTATAGTACAAAATTACTTAAAACACCATATCTTGGCATCTGTTGCAGCTACAGTTGTGAAACCTGATACGTAAATAATAATTGTTTGTGCTAAGCAACTCGCTAAATGTATATAAGGTTGGCTAATGGGTCATAACTTCTCCTATTACACAAAAACCCATACATTGCCATCCTTGGAACTTATACCAAGTTGTAAAATTTCGAACAAGTACCCCATTGTCTGCAGCAAGGACTGCGTAAGATGTAGACGTGGCTGTACAACAGACAATTCCAGGTAGTTCTATATGTATAAAAATGTGAACGATAATAACTGATAAATATCGGCGATAACGAGATAAGAAGGAAACAATAACGATACAGATCAAAAATTTTTCGTGCGAGAAGGAGTACGAGACGATAAGCTTGGCGCCACAACGAGCACGATACGATAATTTCTTAACTATCGTATTGATCTCGTATCGGTGAGGCACTAGTTATCATAGTGGGGGTGCTGTATTTGTTATTCATACTGTATTACTAGAATGACTCGTGCAGAGATATTAACGCCACAAAAATTTGCTTCTAGGTGATAAGGTAGTCAAAAAATTTTTTTTATCAATATATCTTGAACTAACTATGGGATTTTAATGAAATTTTGTAAGAGTGTACCCTCTTCTATGTTTTAACATACTATACGATACTTATCGGATCTCGAAGTTTTTCGAAACTACTCTATATTTTTCTGCATTTTCAAGTGTTTTGAAACTTTCGACTCATATCAAATCTTGTTCAACTTTTTCGATGTTTTTCGAGTTTCATGGACTTTTTCAATTAGTACGAGTATTCGATAACTTCTGATGTTTTTCGATATTAGTTGAGTTTTTCTGTTTTTTTATGTATCTAAACTTCTTCGAGGCTATTGATATTTTCTAACTTCTTTTATTTTTTCAATAGGTTTCGATACCATTCGATACTTTTTAAAATTTGATCGGCACAATTCTATACTTTTACGGATTTTTTTGATGTTTTTAGTACTCTTAGGCACTTTTCAACTTCTTCGATATTTTTCGACTATTGTTTAATTTTTCGATACTATTCAGAGATTTTTGGTATTTTTCGATACCAATCGATACATTTCGCTTTTATTTGATACCGTTCAACTTACATTGCTCGTTTAAAATTCGTTCGATTCTTCTATACTTTTTCGATGTTTTGTATAGATGTTTTTTTCGATTTTATTACATCACTTATTCGCTGTAATGTTTTAATTTTATATGAGTGCAATTGAAGTTTTCCTTTTGATGAAAACTCTGATAACACATGTCTTTTTACTATTTCATTAAAATATGTAAAATTTAAAAAAAAAAAATTTCTCAGTCTTTGAATGTACCCATATTGTATACGTTGGATATTAATGTGTGTATGCCGGCTAAACCGCACACAGCATAACACTTGTGCACGTTCACACATAGTATATATGTACATCTGTGTGTAAATATGTCCCTTAGCTCTTACCCGAAAATACCTTAAGTTTCATTTTATGTGATTACTTTCAACACAACTATGCTAGCTAAGAACATTTTGCCCCAGAGCCAAATTTGTAAAGAGCATCAGCTTGCGAGCAGCTTGAAGTTTATGAAATTTTTGATTTCTCATTTTTCATTAAATACATTTTACAGAATTTTCCTCTTACATTGATATCTGTTTAATTAAAGTTACATAAAATTTAAAAAATAGCAAATATGCTTAGACTTTAACAAACTTTATTAAAATAATAGATTTTTTTTTACTGAATTCTGAAATAAAACAATGCTTTATAATAAAACTTAAATCTCTTCAAGTGGAAATAACATTGAAATATTTACTTTAGCAGCTTGTTTTCTTAGCAAATACTGCTGTGGAGTAAGCTTATAATTCCTTTTTTCTTTTTGTACAATATTTTTTCTCACTTCCATTAAAATAAATCCTAATTGCACATCTTGCTGCAAGGATAATACAATAAAAGCATCAAAATTCTTTCGTTATCCTTATCTCGATTGAAGTGGCAAGGCGCACTTTAACCGTCTACTTATTTACACAATTTGCAGATAAAGATTTATGCGCTCTATCGTTCCCTGCTCACTTATTTCATCTTCTTGGATGAATTTTTTTTTCTTTACCCATGTCCTTTTGTTTTAACTTGGACATCGTTTTTTCAACCGTTTTTGCAATTTGTTGGCTTGGTTTATTTTCTCTTTTCTTATCTTTTTTTTATTTACTTTATCCATTGTATATCTTATGTATGTATGTTATAACAAGTTTTTTTCTCAATTTCTTCTACTCCTTTTGTTTGTTTATATTGTCAACAACAATAATAATAACAACAATAACAAAAAAATCAGGTTCATCCATGCGGTAGATACCGTCACAATACGGTTGTCTTTATCCTCGCTAAGGAATATAATTTGAAAAATTTGCGCACCATACATCGTTTAGATCGTCTCACCTCAGGATTGTTACTTTTCGGCAGAAGTCCGAAGAAAGCGCGTCAAATGGAGCATCAAATACGCAATAGACAAGTTCTGAAGGAATACATTTGCCGTGTTGAAGGTGAATTTCCAGAGTAAGTACTACTGCATATGATAGGGAAAATAAAATCTTAAAATGCGCTTTTATTTAGCTTTAGTTTTGTAGTGTTGTTGCTGCTGTGGTTGAAGAATTTTATTTTCTCTTTTTTTATTTCAATCCCTGTATGTACGTCCATATGTTTGCGGATAACAGACAGTGATGTGCACGTATTTGGATAAAAATTTAGATTGGGTTAAAGTTGTCAATAACAGAATATTTTATATTTTACTCTACAGAAATTAATTAAATTTTTTAAGCAATCTCAAGATGATTTCTTTCAGCGGCCATTGTTCGAATTGAAAATTTTTAAGTGACCATTATTACTTTAACAAAAAATCATTAGTTGCATGATGTGTTACTACATCGAAGTTAAGATGTCATTGTTTGAAGTTTAACATTTAATTATGACACATGTTTAGTTGTGACGTATGTGTAACATTTAAATACTGTTGTACTTAAAAGACTTATCTTATGTACACTTCAATTATATAAATAATTAAATAATTAAAAAATAAATAATAATGAAGTCAAATAAAAAGTTTATGTATGGTATACGCACCAGAAATGAATCTCCTTAAGATTAAACAAAATTATAATTCATATCCAAATAGCGAATGAGTCGGTAAAGCCTGAAAACATTCCAAATGTATCGACGATAGTTAAAAATATCAGAAAATGCGAATTGTATTCAATAGTCAATCAAAATCGAATAGAATGGATAGTAAAAAAAAGATGCTGACAATCAATAAAAGTATAAAAAATCGATTTGTATCGATAGCAGTATTGATCACATTGTAAAAATATTGAAATAACGAGGGTCACAAAAAAATCCGATAACTCATTCCAAAAGCCAAAGCTTATCGAATAGTAACGAATAAATAAATAACAATATCAAATAGTATCGAATACAATCAATTAAGTTAAAAGGTATCGAATGGTGCCGAAAACATCGACAAAACAAAAAGTATATGGAGTATCGAAAAATGTATGTACATGTCACTTACTTCAAGACTGGCATAACTCAAAAATCGCGTTTTTTGAGTTAATGATGCAGAAATATCCACCCATTTATGAAAAATCTGAAAGGTATCTTATAAACTTGCCTTGTGAGCAAAGTTTCCAAAGTATCGAATACTATAGAAAAATACCGAAAAAATTGATAAAATCAAATCATCAAATAAAATATGTTAGGTTTATCAGGCACCTTGGTAAGGCAAGACCATTTGATTTGCTTTAAAAGCCCATTGCGATGCCCGAAAGCAAGCCCTCTAATTGCGTGTCATCCTAGGATGATCGAGACTACTTCGATTATTGAATGAATCTTGGAATTTCCTCTAATGGTGCATTCGCATTCCTATCATTTTGGAATCAAAGCATTTGCAAAGCAAGTGCTGCATCGATGATACTCCTTTTTATCTTCGCAACTTCTACAATAGTCATAATTTAGTTCACCGATCTTCCTGCTTTGATTGACGCCATAAGGCTAAGAGTTACTGGACAGCATTCACATTTACGGTCTGCTGAAAACACAAATCTCCGCCAAAAACACGTTGCATTGGTTAGATAGTATAAATGGCCCATTCGCTAAGCGCGCTCACGCATATCACTGACTCCGTTCCCTCAATCTATTTTCGAATTTTCGGTTAAGACTGAAGTTTGGTTGCGACCAATAACAACGCTAGCGTGCCATTTTTCTCAGCTGGAAATATGATCATTATAGGAGTGACATTAGCTGTGTTTTATTCGCTATGTGCGAAAGAAACGCACAAGTTGCTAAGTTTCCTACTCGTTTTTTATACGAGTACTCGGAAATCGTACGTTGCTTTGAACGTTATGAGAAAATATTCGAAAAAGTCGTAAAGTATCGAGTGCAATCGTTAAATATCGAAAAATATTTAAAAATATTATAAAATTCGATCGAAAACATTGAAATAGTCAAAGAATACGATAATGTTTAACTTATTCGCATAATTGATACTATCGAAAAAAAAACATTCAAAAATGCGCTCGGAAAGTCTTGGGTAGCATCGAAAACACTGGTTCATAACGCCCAAAGTCTCAACACCTAGGATCATTTTATCCTAACGCCCAAAATAAGTCACATCACCAAGGAATTGATTAAATTTATTATACAAATCCTGAATCAAGAAATCTCGTTGGGAAGATATTTGCTGTTGGCAAGCTTGGACCTCAAATTTGGGCGATACGACATTTTGTGTTAGAATTGATTTTTCAGTACAGTTCAATATCTGAATGTATACAGGCAATTATTAAATCAAACAGAAATGTAGACTTATAATTCTTAATTTTCTTTACTGCCATTGATGAAATGTAAAATTTAAAATTTATTAAATACCAGGTGAAATCGTATTAAAATCTATATAATGAATAACATCGCAGTGTAAATATCACATACTAAAATCACAACTTTATTCCTTATTCCCCATGACGTATGAGTAACTATTAATTAACCAAAAAAGAAATGCGTGCTAGTATAAAAATAGAGATTATCTCTGCAACTAGTGAAAAATCGCCTTTCTATTGCTTATAATATTTTCTATATAAAGTATAACAAAAAAAATTAAATATATTTACACAACACTGTTTGTTGACCAGCATGCTACCAATAGTCCATAGTGGACCGTTTTAACGTGCGATATACCTTGTGGAAACCACACACATTGTGTGAATGTCAAGTGTAGATTTTATCCCTGCTTAAGACATTTAGTTGATCCTTTTGTGCCACTATTTATTTAAGCCCTTATATTGCAGTCCCTTATTGCTATTCATTCCTTCTATACGTTTGTATATTTAATTTTTGTTTCACTATATGCTGCGCTTGCTTGTGGCTAATTCTATTTTTTGCCTGGGTAAGCACACAAAGTTCAACGGCGACAACAACAACAAAAACAAATTAAGTTTTTTTTTCCAAATGTCTAAATTTTCATTTGATTTGATTGAGTTTATTTTTTGTCCTTTTTTTCATTTCTTGCTCTATTTTTGTATATTTAAACACTCACAGGGGAATTATCGAGTGCAAGGAGCCAATCGAAGTTGTCAGCTACAAAATTGGCGTTTGTAAAGTGTCAACAAGGGGCAAGGATTGTACGACAACATTTCAGAAGATTGCACACAATGGTAAAACGAGCGTTGTCCTGTGCAAACCGCTTACTGGACGTATGCATCAGATTCGTGTTCATTTGCAATATTTGGGTAAGTCATTGGTATTCAAAAACAGCGTTGTAAATTAGTACAGCTAGGCGAAAAATTATATGATATGAAAACTTCTTGTTGAAAATTTTTGCAAAGGCGCCAAGTGCATCCCCCTTTAGCGGCCATTAATGAAATCAATAATTTCAAAAATGTTAATTTCTTATTTACAAAAATAATGCAGCAAAAAAATATTAAATAGCATCCAAGCTGATAAACAGCACTTTAAAATTCAGGTATATAAAATGTATAATCGTTTAGAATTGGAAATGTCCAGACAGCAGCCCAGTTTTTGAGTACAATGCGATATTGTTAGTATAATTTTTGAAATGAGGTTTGATTTGGAAGAGTTGTGTATTGATCCAGGTCCCCTAGTGCTGTGGTATGGCTCACATCTTTTAAAGATATAGATAATTTAAAATTCGGTCCTTATGTCTTCGTACAAGCCACGAGCCAAGTACTACAAGATTTTAGCTGTTGTGAATTTAATTACACATATTCTCATATGCCTACCAGGAAGAAATAGCAATCTATAGTTCTAGTATTACATCACGTATGAGTAACAATTAATATAACTATTTTTATCCAAAAAAACTGAACCAAAACTATCACTACTTTAATCGGTTGCTCACTTTTACAGCTTTGTTTGTAAACTACTGCCCTTGTAGCAATGCCAACAATTGCAGTTATTCCTAGGATTGGCATGGGATTTGGGGAGTTCCGACGTGTTGGCCAAAAAGTAGCCTGCCAGTCCCAAGCGCTTAACGATTGATTGTATGGTGACAGATTTGTTGACAGACAAATAGACAGGACAGACAGACGGCCTGGAATATATAGTAGTGCACTTAGGAGTCAACTTTTTTTTTGTCTTTCATAGCATCTTTTTTCTGTAGGGCTTTTTTATTTTTTGCAACGTCAATGCTCTTGGAACGTAACAAATTTGCTGCACGCAATTTCAATTGAAATTTTTATTTGGAAAAAATTGTTTAATTTTGAACATGATTGGCAATTGAAATGTTACTAGAATTTTAGCAGAAATGTTGCTGAAACAAAAAAGAAATTAAATATAAATTTCTTTCAATATTAGGTTAGGTGGGAGTGGCAGTCATTTTAAAAACTAGCTCACTTGGACCATTGCGATGGCCACGAGATATTTAGTGAATCCCTCTCGTCGAACCAACCACATATCGTAATAAACTTGATGTAGCTGACCTATACTAACATGGTCGGTGTAGTCTTCAAATCAGAACAAAGCCAGTGCTGTTATCATCTCATAGCAAATGTTAAATGTGTTCCTCTACAGCTTCTACAGAAGTCTAGGGAGTAAACTACTTTTCTTTTCACATGTCTATTGATAATACAGTGTCTAGTTATCACAGTAACAACTGACGAGACACTCCGTCTGATGCGGCATAACAGCGCTGAAGAACTGTTAGCATCCCATTTAGGTTAGATTTTCATATTAAGCCTTGAATCTATCTCTGATTAGCTTATTCTACCATATTGGTTTTCAACAGCACCCAGGATGCGGTAAGTTCTGTGCCAATAGCTTCTCTATCCTCAAGAATTTGTAAATTAGTCTACAAACTACCATCAACGTCTCTACACACAGGTACTCAGATGAGGTGGATAGTAAAATACCCGTAACATCTCATTAAGAAACGTTAAGTGCGACTAGTAAGTTTAGGAACACTGGCTCTAAGGATTATTCAGTAAATATCCTGAATCTGTCAATTTCACGGAGAAAAGTCAAACGAAATATTTCTTTACTCGTCATATACCCTAGTGCTTATATCATTTCCTCTTTTTAGGTTATCCTGTTGTGAACGACCCATTGTACAATCATGAAGTATTTGGACCTCTTAAGGGACGTGGTGGTGATATTGGTGGCAAAACCGATGAACAACTTGTAAGCGATTTAATCAACATACATAATGCGGAAAATTGGTTGGGTATCGATGGTGATTCGGATATGTCACTATTCAAAACAATCAAAGGCGATTGTGATGCTGAGAGCTTGAGTGGTGGTGTTGGCGGTATTAAAGGTAAGTTGTTAATAGAAAATATATAAAAGCAGCGACCGTAAATAATTTATGTAACTTAATTGAAATTGACTTCCAATTTAACCCATCAGCTCTTGTTTTTGAAATATCCTAACGTAAAAGTGCTAAAGACGCTATTTTTTTTTTTGTCATATTGGAGGTTATGGTTAAGGCACGATGTTTTCACAGAACTAGTAATAGCATCTAAATGTATGACTCTTGCTTTTTAAAATCATTATTTTCAATCGTCCAGATATCATATATCCATATACTTAGTTCGTGTCTCGACCGATCTACTCATATCTACTCTGTTTTTAGCTTAGTACATAACCTCCAATATAACAGAAACAGCGATTTTTGCACTTTTAAGTTAGGATATTTCAAAAACCAGAGCTGATGAGTCAAAACCTTCAGCAAGCCAAATTTAATTTTGTATTCGAAATATGTTTACAACATAAAACTCTCTAATAATTGTGTTTCAAAATAGGAAACCTTTTAAGTGACGATGACTCAGAAACAATTTCACGTGAAGCATCACCATGCTCTGAAAGTCCAAGGCCAGCAACAATAGTGACTGGTGTTGGTAGCGATAGTCCGAGATGTGAACTTGTTGGTATAACAACGGCGACAACTGCAGACGCAGCAACAACAACATCATCATTATTATCAAATAATCTCTTAGCAATGTCATCATCGGCGGCTGTCATCAATGGTGTTGGTGGTTTTACAACCTCAATAAATTCACCATCCCATGTTAAGGTAGAAGTGGGTGTAGCGAAATCATTTTTTTTAAATGCATAGAAAATGAATTTAATTAATGGTAAATTCTTTTCACTCAAAAATTTTTAGGTGACAGTCGCTACTCAAACTGGACACGAAGCACCAGATATGATGTATAATGCAGAAAAAATGACAGCTGATAAGCATTGCTATGAATGCAAAGTACGCTATAGAGATCCAAAACCAAAAGATTTGGTAATGTACTTGCATGCTTGGAAGTATAAGGTAATTTTATGAAAATTTTAATTAAATTTATCTACAACAATGCCCAATTGACTTCTTTAGATACCATAATTTAACTTTTTTTTTAATAATTTAAATATCACCATCTGAACCGAAGTTGTCCGCTGACTTTAGCGATCCCCGGTGGTATATTTTTAGTATTCTTAATTTTTATCACTTCATCCGAGTCAATTGTTTCTCCTTGCGCACTAATTCACTTTATTATATTTTGAAAAAGATAATATGGGTATTTTGAACCCTCGCAAACGAACTGTCAAAAATCGTACGGAAAGTTTTTTGTTTGCGCTGTTTATTGTGCAACTCAGTAAAGCTCTCACCATATCTCTAACTCTCTCTCTCGAAATTTTAATTTTTATATTTTGACGATAACAATATGACATGCTCATCAACTGCCACAAATGGCATATTCGTAGGGGCGTTCATGTTTGCACATTTGTCGAAACTTGCGCGCTTAGAGGAATATGCCACTAATATTTGTGCTTTTTTGTTTCAACGACCGGTGGCCAATACTTTTACTTTGTCGAAATTTCAAGATGCCTTTGAGAGGTGTCGTTTACTCATCGACCCCTCACATTTATTTTGAATTTCAAATAAAAAACATAAATTGTATGAAACTATTACTTATTTTTATTAAAATTAAGATTTTATTAAAATTACATTGGTTCCGGTTAATAATGAAAACGAATGTCGTTCAGGTGACCTGCTCTGCTAGCTCGGCAGGCTGTCAATCATTTACCAAAATTTTGTGTAAATTTTTTGCATAATGATGGTTTAACTAGTGATATTTTCTTGATGATGTTGTTTTTGAGGTGTTAAACAATTAGAGGATTACTTTTTTTTCAAAAATGTACCATTTTAAGTTGAAACATTCGTTTTTCAGCTAAAATTAAAAAAAAAAGTTCAAAGGTTCAGAATGTGACTAAAAACTCCGTTTTTTACTCAACAATCGTGCCACCCATTGCGTCTGCCTACAAAGATTTTTGTCTGCTTTTTAAGCAGCTGCTTTCTCTTACTTAAACTGCTGCACTCAGTGGAGTAACACGGGGGTGAAGGAGGCCGCCCCCACCCTCTTAGGCTCTGGGGGGGGGGGGGGCGACCGAATAATATTTAAAATATGAAAACGTGAAAATTTTTTTTTTACGACCTTTTAGTATCTGTAAAAAAAACTCCTTTTGAAAAATTTAAGCAGTTCCTACCCGATTTTAATTATAAGAGTGCCACCCATAGTTCTTAGAGCTGAGTAGTTTCGTAAATAAATATATCGATCAGCAGTAACAGATATAGCACTTCTAAGAAATGTTATAAGCTTGGAACTCCTGCATTTGTTTCGGAACATGACTGTTATACGAAAGATAATTAATGCGCTTTAATATTAGTGGATAGAAGTTTGAGATCTGTTACATAGTTTTTGAGATATGACGATTTTCCTAAATTTCTGTCGATTGTTTTTAAATTGCCGTTAATTTTTCCGAAAAAAAATAATAATATATAATAAATATATATGTATTTTAATTTTATTAAAATATTCAAAAAATTTTGGTACATTTTCATACACTTATGTATAATTAGTGATTTCTTAAATTCTCCTACATGTTCTAAAAATTTTGAGCCTAAAAATCGAAAATCGATGGTGGAGTATTTGGGAAATTGATGTTTTCTTGGAAGGTCAATTTTTTTATTTTTTACCATATAGAAACCGTTCAGGCCTTCATTTATTCAGATTTGCAGTTTTTTTGTCATTTACTTGTACACAACTACCTAAAAATAATATAAAAGCTAATTTGGATTGTGTTGGTTTGTTTATATTCATCAATGAATTTTTTTGTTTTACTTACGAGTTTTTTTTAACACAATTTGAAACTTTTTTTTTAAGCAATAATATTGGTTAAAACAATTTTATCTAATTTTTTTATATCTTTTACATGATAGACCAATCACTGAAAAAAGTTTCAGCCTAATTAGAAAACATGAGGGTAATGATAGGCTCATTATAGATGGAATGACCCATATGTATATCGAAAACACTGGCACTGATTTTTCAATTTTCATATACCAATTATATGTAGCTTATTAAATTACTTTTCATACAAGACTCACTACTCGTATGTGGACATGACGATTTTTTTAAAAGCTATATCTTCGGAACTAGGAGCGTCGTAAGAAATTTATTGTTTAACAATAACAATTGAAGAGCCCTTCAAGCAAACGTATGCAATATATTAAAGCTCCCTATATACATATGCATATATTTAATACAAAATTTGTAATATGTTAATTTTAATCATAATTTCAGGGACCCGGCTGGGAGTATGAAACTGAACTACCCAACTGGGCAAGCACCAGTTGGCTTGAACCGGAAGCTGAATAAAACAATGAAATGCATATTAACAATGACATTCTGCTCACAGAGTTGCAGAACATACAAAATAAATGAACAACAGAAAACCTATTTTAAAAAAAGGACATTAAAAGTGCATTTTAGTATTTTTTTAACCAAACAAAAAAAGATAATGTTTTAGTAACAAATTTACCAACGCACATAGTGAAAAAATAAAATTATTTGTTAATTTTCTTTTCTTTTTAAACTTTTCAGTTTAAAAATATTACTTGCATATATTTCAACTTATGTACAATTACACAAATTATGTATATGATATTGTTTAGAATTGTACACATATGTTTGCTGATTATTTCAGTTTTTTTTTGCATTTTATTTTTATTTTATTATAATTAAGTTAATAAAATCTAAAACAATTTTAAAAAAAGCAAAAATATTTTTACTGTAACATAGGATGATTTTTATTTTTTTTTTTTGAAAAAAGAGCAATATTTGGCTTAAAATTTTAGTCGATACTACTTATATTATTCTTGATGAAAAATACGCTGTCGAGTGCTTAAGAAACTTTTATATATACAAATAATTAAAATTTAAAAATGACATATCCTAAAATTAACAATTAGTGTGTACTTACTCCCTCGTCATTATTGTATATGAAGTAGCAAAATTACTAAAATTTAGAATATGACCTTTTTTGCTTGAAGTCCAATGTGTTCGCTTAAAAAAAATGTAGCAATATAATTTCATATATGATTTTAAAAAATCGTGGATAATTTTTATTTCTAATACATTGATTTGAAGTCACGAAACAACGCACGACCACAGATGGTAATTGTCCTTAGTTCCAGACTATGTGCTGTCACCTAAAAAGCACAAACATGAAAGCTCTAATGTTTGTGAAATACTTCAGCCTTAAGCCCCCTACTACGGTTATCGATTAACAATAAATTAACGAATTTTTTCGATGATCTGTAAACAGCAAATTGTCGACAGTTTGTCATTTTAATCGGTGGCTTTTTCTTAATCGGAAAATTTTAATTTTAAAAAAACTTTTTTAATTGATTTCAAAGCAAGATTTGTTAGTGATGCAAGGCAACCATCATAGAGCGGTTGTGGATGAGGGAATAGGCATTGCAGAACTTTATCGATTTTTTAATTGAAGCATTAAGTAAAACTGCAGCAAACAAAACAAAAATACTGGTTCCCAATGACTGCAAACCAAAAAAGTGAGAAAGTGGATGTTTTAATTTTAATATTTAAAAATCATTTATTTTTTGTATTTTCAATTTTTCTTTTTTTTGCAGTAGATCCATAATTTGAAATTCATATCGGGGAGTGTTATTCATAAGTATTTAGTATCCAATATTTAAAAAAAATCAAATATATTCTATAATAAAATCAATAAATCAAAAATAGAATTTCTGAAAATTAAAACTCTTGAGCTCAGTTACTCAAGAAACAAAAGCGTTTGCCTTGCACAAAGTGGAACAAACCCGATTTTAAAACATATTATTGTGGTCGAAACACTGTGGAAAATCCAAGTTTTCGACTTTATAAAAGATTGGTATTATCTTACAACAAACTTTGTTAGTAAAAAATGTCAAGATCATCAGTTTAAGAGTTGTAACGTAAGAAGAAAAAAAAGTTTTGAAAAACTTTAAACTGAGGTGAGCAAAAATGACTATACCTCACAAAGTCGAAAACTTATATTTAAATGAGTGTTTTGACATTAATAACTTGCTTATATAAAAATCGACCTTGTTTCACCTTATGTTGTGTAAAAAATTCTTTTGACTGAACTAAAACAAATCAAAAAAACAATAACAAAATCAAAAAGTTACAAAAAAATCACTAGCATTGGACCAAACAAAAAACTTTGTAAGTTCATCAAAATTATAATTTTTTGCTAATATATTTTCAAATTAAATAAGTACACCAATTTACATAAAAAAATTAAAGTGGTAAAAAAATACTTTGCTAAAAAATACATAAAAAAATTTGAAAAAAAAAAACTATAAATATTGTAGTATCAATAGAAAAAGTTTGTGCCTTTGAATTAAGTAAGGTAAAATTATATATTGTGAAAGATATATAGAAAAACACAAAAATTTATTATTGTATGTAAAAAGTTAAGAATCAATTTATGTACTTAAACTCAAAATATGCTTTAATGTAATGAAATTAAAAAAAAATCATTTTAAAATAACAAGAATAGTAGATCTAGTTTCTCATGGCATGTCATATGTAAAGCGTTAATCTGGATATTATATTTGAGTTACTCGACATTTCGAACAAGAACTAGTATATATCTATGGTTAGATGGCAATATATGATGAGGTCAGTTTTCTGAAATTTTTAAGTGAAAGCTTAAGTTTACTGTTGTCATTCGAAGTAAATAGCAGAGGTAACTGAATTAGATAGAGGAATATTTACTAGGAATTTGATCGTATTTCCATGGATTATTTTGAAAAGATATGAAAATCCTACGTTTACGAAAACTCTGATGTTTTTTTACACCAATCTGAACTTTTAAATTGTTGTAGTACTAAAAAATTGCAGAAAACTTACACATCATGTTTTGCCATCTGATTAAAAATATCGATACAAAACTATACCGTGGAACCAATAATATATTTTGACAACTATTTTACTACCTTCAAGAATTTTTTTTATTAACATTTTCTGAAAACTGTCATACTGATAAAACTAAAGAGTTAGATAGATCATGGTCACATTAAATGAATAAAAAGACAATATGAACGTGATGTAAATACGCATAGTATTACATAAAAAGATTTAAAAATCTAATGTTTTAAATACATATGCTTGTTAGTAACATAATAAATCAATAAATTCATAATTTTGCTGAAATTATTCATATAAAATTTGTAAAAAAAACAGACATAAATACATAACTAATCGCTTTTATACCGTGGAAAAATGCTTAAACTCAATAAATAAAACAAAAACAAATACCACATCATCATCTAGTATATTATTCACATTATCTAAGTAAAATTCAAAACAATACATATTACAAAATTAATTTAAAAAAAAAAAAAAAAACTAGAAGTTGTTACATTAAATTTAAGTTTATATTAAGGTCCAGCGCATACATACAACTAAATAGTTGTACAATTTTAATAAATGCACCTTAAAAGCGTGAACATACCATTAAATAGTTGACAAATTTTTAACTGTCAAGAATTTGTGAAATATGTGTTAACTACATAATATAAATAGCTGAAATACACATTTATTAGTAAATCTCTTATTTTACAAATTCTCTCAATGTTATAATACCAAATAACAGTCGTCATCTAATTAGTTAATTGGCTATTCACTCACATTTCTATTGATCAATAGCTGTTCAACTACTTCGTTGTATTTATGCGCTCTTCCTTAATGCTTGTATTATTTTATTGATTGTTGTTAGATGCAATTTAAGAAAAAATTGTTCAAATTCTGTTAATTTTTTGTTAAATCTCAAATAATGGAATTATCTTCATTAGTTGTCATGTAGTTTTATAATTATATTAAAAGCAACAAAATATGTACAACCTTGAGAAAGGGTGTTTAATGTAAGCATTGAATATTGAATAAAGATTTTGCTTAAAATTTTATAGTTTTTTTAATTTAAATGATTTTACTTTCCAGTTAGTATGAGAACTTTTTGAAACTTACTTACCTTATGTGAACTCTTTCCAGAGTTCTTTCTATATTTCCATTTTCTAGTCCAAGTGATCTGATATCAGCTGTCAACTGACATTTGATTTTCTATTCGAATAAAGCGAGTTATAATAGTCCCGGAGACAGCGTTGCATTTTTCAAGGTCATTTCCTTCCGCTTAATCTCTTTTTGCAATTGATAGTTTTCGTAAGTCTGATAATGGAACTAAGCGTTAGTTGCCAGAATTGTGGTGGGTCTGGTTGTGAGAGACCGACGAAAAAAGTTTCGGTCAATAGCTCGTTAAGTAAATAGAAAATTATGTTAGGACCAATTTTGTAGAGCAGATTAACATTGGTCTTAGCATAATTTTCTACTTGTGTTGTGTTGTGTTAATAAAATAACCCCGAAAAAATTCGGGCAAAGTTGAGCTTAACTAATCTTCAACTACGAAAACAATTATAGAATTAAAAAAACGCTACAAAAGTATATGCAATCTTTTAACATATGGAACGAATTGACATAAACAGCAGATCGTAAATATCGCTAATGTTTTGTTCATTTTGAAAGGGTACTAAACTAAATCAAAAATACCCTACACAACAAATGATGCATCGTACAATTATAAAGGTAGACCTATCTTTTCAAACTCAAACTACTGCAACCATAAAATTGGCTTCATTGCTGTCAAAAATAAACATACATAAGCATAGCAAGCTGATTTTGACAGTGTCATTTAGTAATGTTGCTACCGTGAAAAAATGTACTGTTGGCTATGAAGAAAAAGTACTTTCGAAAATTTTTTTACATCAACCCTGTTTTTCACTATCAGTTGTTGATATGCAAATACTTCATTGACTGTTTTTACATAAATATTATTATTTGTGAAACTACAACAAGAAGAGCAACACGTGAGAGAGAAAAACAAAGAGGCTATCTTAAATTGCGTATTTGTAATGAATTTCGCAATATTCAATCGAATAACAATAAACATTTGATTGCGTTGTAAAGCTGCAACAACAATAGCCAAAGTTACAGACTGGGAAAATGCGATTGCAGTTGCTGTCCATATTTTTGGTTTTCCTCAAATGTATTAACATTTTGGCCTTTAGACCCGTGGTTGTATTACACGGCATACTCTCTGGATCAGAGTCTATGGTGGTACTTGTGCGCGAAATTGAAAAGGTAAGTAAAACGCAGGCAGACAGTGCATAGCAGTTCCGGAAGACTGACAGTGACTGTGAAACCTTGATCTGTAGAGCATTTTGTTGGCATGGTGTAGGCCTGCTTATAAAAATCAATGACAAAATGGATAAGTTTCAGTATTTGAACACATTGAGAAAACATATTGGTCCATATGCACTCCATTCCATGCCAATTAAGTTGACATTTTTGCGAGATAATGACACCAAACACTGCTCCAAAACAGTAAAGAATTTGTTTTGTGCGGAAAACATCGACGTTTTGGATTGGCCAGCCCGGAGCCCTGACTTAAATCCCATAGAAAACCTGTTGAGCAAAGTCAAGGTTAAAATCATAATGAAAAGAACATGTATTTTTGGACTGCCTCACAGAAAACTTGGTATGCCATATCCAAAACGAAATTGGGAAAATCACGGAGAGTGTGGGTCGCACATGTGAAGCTGTCATCAAAAACAGAGGCTACAGCACAAGATGTGCAATTTAAACGCTATATTTTCTCTTTTTTCCAGATTGTGCCATTTATATGTCTAGTTCATTTCATTGTTTCCTTTATATTCTGATCATTTTTTTTTATGGATTTAAGCTCAAGTTCATATTATATTATTATTGAATATGAAGGATATATCCTTGCAACAAAACCAAACAGTTGTTTGTTAATAATATATACGGTACTGTAGCATAAGAAAGAATATATAAAAAAATATGCCATTTATATATCCATTGCTGTTTGTATGTGTGTTAACTAGATTTTACATCAAAACAATACAGCAGAAAAGCATTTACCTACTGCAAATACTGTGAAAATTTCCATACCAAAAAAATAAAAAAGTGGCCAGTTGCTGATTGCCCAGAGATGCCAAAACCACGCTTTAAAGTTGTCCAAAACTGTCTTTCTTGTTGTTCTGTAATTTTCAATTTCGGTTGTTTGCTTAATTGCTTCCAACAACTAGTCGCTATTCCCTCATCTTAAACGTCAGTTGTATGATACATTTTTTTCGAAATATTATCTTTTTTTATTTGAGTAATGGTTTGCAAAGTTAACGGGAAAACCTAAACGAAGTTCGTTTTCAGCAAACTGTGCAGTCTTTTGAATAGTAATGACTTCATCTAGTAGTCTTCCTGTAGTCAAAAACAGGATATTTACTGCAATACTGTTACTCTTGATAATAAAATAAAATGGTAGCCAAACCTTTTTACTTTAATTTATTAATAAAAGAATTTAAATTTTTTTTTGCATAAACAGCGTCATCCGGGCACAAAAGTATATAACTGTGATAAATACAGCGGCTGGTCTAGCTTAGAAAACGCTTGGAAACAAGTAGAACAAATACGAGATTACTTTGATACAATAGGAAAACTACATCCGGAAGGAATTATTGTACTAGGTGAGGGTCAAATTTGCTTTTATTGTAAACATTTTTTATCAATTCGACATTAATAACGATTTAAGGTTACTCACAAGGAGGCCTTTTAGCACGCGCTGCTATACAATCGCTACCTAATCACAATGTTAAAACCTTCATCTCCTTATCATCACCGCAGGCTGGTCAATATGGCAGTAAGTATGAACTTATTTTTATATCAATCTAGTGAGTATATATCATGCTGTAATTTTAAAGAGAGTGCAATTATCTTACATATTTTAGGATATTTTTTGAATCAATATATTGTTACTTCTTTAAGAACATTGTATTTTAGTGAATACATTTCAAACCCACATAATGCTACGAATTCGACACTTCATTATCTTTTTAGCAAGCTTTCTCCATTTGATTTTTCCTGACTTAGCAGCTAAAGAGGCTTATGAACTATTTTACTCTAAAGTTGGGCAGCATACGTCTGTGGGCAATTATTGGAATGATCCACATCAACAAGATTTATTTTTAAAATATAGTGTTTTCCTACCATATGTTAATAATCAGATAAAATCTTCAAACTCAAGTGATTTCAAAACTTCACTTGTTAAATTAGATAGAATGGTACTAATTGGTGGGCCTAACGATGGTGTTATAACGCCTTGGCAGTCAAGGTCAGTTAGTTTAATTTTTTTGTGAATATATTATGATTTTATACTATTTCCTTTATGCAGTCACTTTAGTTACTTTAATGGTTCCTTGGATGTTATACCATTTGAAAAACGTGATATTTATACTACTGATGCTATTGGCTTAAAAACTCTACAGGAAAATGAAAAACTAACCGTTGTTGTTCAACCTTATGTGCACCATTTAACTTGGCACATAAATCGACGTGTTATACGAAAAGTTATCTTGCCGTATTTAGATTAATAAATCAAGATGACTTTGTTCTAAAGTTACACTTTTACGTTTGTTAATACGTATTTATATAAATTTTATATATATAATTTGTAGTTTTAAACTTAAGTCTGATAGGTGTTTTTCATCGTAAAATAATATTAAGAAAATAATATGACAAATAAAGTACATTTAAAATAATAAATAACTTGAAGCTGGTAAAAAAAAACTTTCTTTATATCTTATTTGTCAAATTTTCTCTAAAAAATGGAAAAAATTTTTAAAAATAAACTTATAAAACTTAGTTTGCTTATATTTTTGAGTTAAAAATTAGGACTGTTAAATCATTAATTTCGTAAAAGTAAAAAGTGGAACTTCTGTGAGGAAGGCGAATCGCCACAAAATAAACGAAATGCAAAAATGGTTATAAAAGTATTATTTGTTTATTTCACATATCATTTTCTGAACGTATGAGTCGACGTTTACACAGAGATACACTTGTCGAAAAGTTTTCTTGTATATTGGTAAGAAGGGAAAACGAAAGGTTGGTGTACAGAATTTGTCGTACCCGCAAATTCCCTTCCATTCTATTCGTTAGCTGATATTATGCTTTGAATTCACGTTTGTTGTAGCGGGTTGACGCAGTAATTTTTTTGAAATTTTCAATAAGGAAATTCTAATTTTCGTTTGTAAACGCAAAACAAATTCACAATAAAGAATAGGTAAGAATTCGTTTCACCGAATTTCTTTGTGTAAACGTTGACTAAGTGTTTATAAAATAAAGCCGATAGTAAATATATGTATATATATAAGTATAAGCAAAAAAACATCTAGGCCATCGTAACCGTCATAACTGAGAAACGAGACTACGTTTTTTGAGCTATTGGAATATGTTGCTATTTCTGCTTGTTTATATGTACCTCACGCTTGGTTGTCCATGTTAAGAGTATTGCAAATATCCTTTAAAAGCTTGCGTTCCATTTTCAGTCATTGGCCTAAAACGCTATTGATTCAATTCCAACTTCTTAATATATTATGTATGTTTACTTCCCACTAATATTGATACAAAAGAACTCCTTTTTTCATTCGAACTTTCTAATGACAGCCAGCGCTCTTTTCGAATCCATCTGCATTTAAGTAGAGTTACAGACCACGCGCTACTCGCATTATGGGTTCCTACGCGTTTTGTTTTTGAAGTTACATACATACATATCACACTTCTTTGCGTCAAAACTTTTTGTGAACACAGTTACATGTTTTTAAACAAATAGAAATATGTTTATTAAGTTGAAATTTGTTTAGTAAGTGAAACAGAGACGCGAGAAAGCGTGGAAAAAGTTGAAAGCTGCTCAACTTTTCGCGTCAAACGTTTTTCGACTTTCAACGTATCGGGACTTGTAACCAAAGTAACTCAATCCATACGAATTCAGGGTATCAACTTTTTCTGACAGAAGCGTGTGCCTCGACAGCTTGTGGTCTATATCTTCACTTTCACCATGATTTAATGATTAATTAAACCATGAGGTAAACCATTTATTTTGTGTGATAATACATAAATTAGAAATTTTATCAAAGGTAGCTTTAAAAAAACATGGTAAAATGGTAACACTAGTTTGACAAACAGCTGTTTTGCCAACATGACATTTAGCTGATAAAATGGCAAATTGTTTTTATACGCTGGCGTAAGAAAAGCAAATAAAAATTTTTTATCAGTAAAGAACTATTCCTTGCACTTTAATGTAAAATATGAATTTAAAAACATTAATTGGAGATATAAGTGTAAGCACAATTGAAGATGTTGACAATGCATTGCGTCTGATTGCAGAAAAAGAGGTAAGGGTATTTGGTCTACAATTGAATTAAATTTTAATAATGGTGTACCTTTCTTCATAGACTAGTATTAACACCAGCTTGGAAGCATTGCTAGCAAAACAATGTCAAATCGAGACAAAAATGAGTGGCGTTGGACGTGCAATGTCAGTACTTGGAGCGGTTGGCAAAGATTCTCGAAAACTGGATCAACAGATCACACAAACTGCACAACTGGCAGAGTCAGTGAGTGCGAAAGTTCGTCGCCTAGATTTGGCACGTAGTCGTGCATCCGAGTGTCAGCAACGTGTACACGATCTTATTGATTTACAATTGTGCAGTCAAGGAGTGTTAACTGCCATACGCGAAGAAGACTATGAAAAGGGGGCTGGTCATATCAGTCGCTTTCTCTCAATGGATCAAAATTTACTACAGCGCACTGCCGATGATGTTCAAGTATGATTACCAAATGTATATTTACATAAAATTCCCGTCTGAATCAATTCCAAATAACTCAAACTCTAGATAAATAGTACTCTTTTGTAAACTTTATTTCTATGCGATGTCTATATTATTTTATTTACTGCCCATAACCAACAACCTACACACATGCATATGTATGTATATCGAAAATGTTTTAATTTGTTAATACGAAAAGAAGCTCTGTTAATTTGAACACTCTTTATCCATCAAAGTAGCAAAACTTCGGAATCATCTGCCATCGCAGCTAAAAGTTTTTGTATTGCCTCCTAGAGAATTCAATATCCTTGCCTTAATAAATTTGTCGCGTTCTGCATCATAATTTTCGGTATATTGTAAATTGTACTGATTAAATTGATTCCGCTTTCCATTTAATTTGGATTTATCCTAAGCTTATACTGAAAAGATGTTTACGCAGTGTGTTTCATTTTAATTCAATATCTCGATTGGTAAAAACAGATTTACTTAAACGGAATTCGAACCTGTACTTTCTTTAATTTGTTGATTATGTCTCCATTCCTTAGCTAGCTCAGCTCGGCTACAGTAAGTTGATTCGTACTAAAGCATAGCTGAGTTATTAGAACAAATCGCTCGTGTAAGAAATTTTTGAAAATTTGTTGAATTTCGTTTCAATAGAGGTACGGTTTCTTATGTTTAGAAAATTTTATAATATTCGTTGACATTTCTAATAAAAATTAGAAATCAAGCTATCGCAACTGTATTGCAAAATTCGCATTAATTTTTTTACACTCTCAAAAAAAATGCTACTTATTATGTTTTATCCTTTTTAAAGGGTTCAGTAACATCGGTCAGTGATGCGGTCCGCACATTAGAAGGCGCTACGGAAAACATGCGTGAATTGATCGTACGGAAATTTGATGAAGCTGTCAAACGAGATGATTTGGCCTCAATAGAACGTTTCTTTAAGATATTTCCGTTGCTTGGTAAACATGAAGAGGGCATTGAAAAATTCTCCAATTATATATGTCAGAAATTAGCATCAAAAGCACAAAAAGAATTACGCAATTCTCTAGATATTGCAAAAGCAGAGAAACGTTTACCTGTAGCTTATGCCGATACTCTTACGACACTAATGGAAAATTTTGCACGTGTAGTTGAGGTTAATCACCCAATTATCGATGCTTGCTATGGCGCTGGCTATCTTTTAAATATGGTCGTAATATTGCAACGTGAATGTGATATCGAAGTTAGAAATCTGGTATTAGAATTTAATAAAAATCGGCAGATACCACGGCGCATACAACAAATTCATGAAAGTCAGCGTGTTTTCAGTGGTGGTAGTAGTAGCAGTCAAGTATTGGGACATTATCGCAAACCATCAGGTGGTTCCGTAGATAAGCTGAATCCAAAAGATATTGACACAATTATAGCCGAAATAACTGTAATGCATTCTAGAGCCGAACTCTTTTTTCGTTTTATGCGACGCAGAATAATGGTGAGTATTAAACTAGTGTATTTTTAATTAGTGCATTGTTTTACAAATACATTATTAAAGCAGTGCACTACTTTAGAAATGCATTATTTTAGCAATGCATTGTTATAATAATACATGCATGTTTTAATAATGCATTGTTTAAGTAATGAATTTTATTAATAATGTTTGATTAATGCTTTGTTTTAATAATGCGGTTTCAACAATGCACTTGTCTTTTTTCGAAATTTATGTATGTATGTATATAGTCATAAAAAATGTTCGTGAAACTGCGGAAAGAAATCTCAATTACTTATTTTGGAAACATGTAATGACTTGACTACAAAGACAAGATTTCATTGTAATATAAATAACATATGTAATTTCAATAAAATCTTTCGTATCCAGATTTAACATACGCCCATTTCACTTCAAAAGAAGAGTCGGGCTAGCATGACGTCTTTTTTTTACGTGAAAACACGGCAATTTTTAAGTAGGAAAGAGGAGGCACAGTAGGGCCCCCGAAATTTTACATACTCATTTCTACCTAATTTTTGAACCGATTGTCAAGTATAGAAGAATGGTTTAAAAAGAATTTTATGCGCTATTAATATATCCAACAAACTTTTTACCTACTAAACAAATATCAATCAAAATTTGAGCTTCAATTTTCCACAGCTTGCGGTACAATTTATTTTATTTAATAGAGCATTTCAGTTAAAATCCAACGGTGTACCTATTATTGCACACGCTATCCATGTACCCGAGCTATTACGACCAATGTAATAGTACTTTTTGATTTCTAGAACTAAATATGACGCCATTTGTGCCCATTAGAAAATAATCAAAATCCGAACTTTTGTATAATACCCATAATAGTTGTTTCATTGTATTAGCAAAAAACAGGTCGTTGGATTAAAAAAAAGGTTTTTTCTATCTCTCTTCTTTGACGTGAAATGAGCTAATACGTTAATACACATAACATAAATTTATAATTTCATTAAATAAAAAGGCTGATATTGAAGCAAGCATTCCAAAAAAAGAAGATCAGAAACCTAAAATTGATAAACTGGAGAAACTGCTTACCAAATCTGATTTGAGTCGTCAGATGCAAGAGTTACTTGGAACTTACTTACTATTTGAAAGGTAAATACACGTCTACTAAAATTAAAATTCTTCTAACAGTTTATGCCAAAAATTTTAACTTATAATAATCTATGCAGGTATTTTATGGAAGAAAGCGTTTTAAAAGCTATTGCAATGGACACCTACGAACCTGGTCAACAATGCTCTTCCATGGTCGATGATGTTTTCTTTATTTTACGCAAATCAGTACGTCGTTCATTAACTACACAATCAATTAATGGCACTTGTGCTGTCATTAACAATGCTGCTTCTTCTTTAGATGGAGACTTTGTCAATGCAATGAAATTACCACTTAAAAGTGGTTATCCATCAGGTTATATTGACTTAGCACAAGCATACAATGCTATACAAAGCACATTACAACAGGGTAAACTGCAATCAAGCGACAGTGACAAAGCGCGCATGAATTTTCTTGTTCAATTAAATAATGCTGATATGTCGACAGAATATATAGAAACTCTTTGGAAAACAATGGAACAGGAAATAAGTGGTACATTCCCAGCTATGACACTAGTGGAACGTCAAATTTTAGATAGCTGTATTTCTGAGCTTAAAGCTGTACGCGATTCATTGAAAGCATGTGTCGATTTTGGCATGCAACAATTACGTTCCAGTGCAATAAAACCACGCTTAAACCCGTGGGTAGATCAATTTTTAAGCTATAATCATTATTTAACTGAAGTGAGCCATCTTTTATGAAAATTATTTTAATTGAAATATTAAATTATTTATTTAAAGGAAGAACTTGCTGCATACGAGGCGGGAGAGACATTTGTGCAATTCTTGATTGTACAAATTGATGGTCTCCTAAATTCGTTTAAAAATTCGCTAAGTCCTCGAAATTATGATGCATTGGTCAGCATTTTAGCATCAGAAGTTACAACGCGTTTGGAGCGTGCAATAAAGAAGAGTACATTTAATAGAGTAAGTAATATTAATCTGTATTGTCCAAATTTACAGGATTTTGTCAGATTTAGTCAGAAAATTTGTTTTCTACAACTTTTTCGAGTACGGGAACGCATTTCAACTAAATTCTGTAAATTGGACTGCCAACTAAGTACTATTTTTAAAAGTGTTTATTGACCCTTAAAAACGTGGTGCTTTAGTTTTGACGTTAGGATTTCTAGTTCAAAATGTTTCTTTGATATAAATTTTTTATTTATGAGACGCTGAATTTTTTAAATAGGGTTTTCTAATAATAAAGGTACAAATAAATACACAACATGGTTGAAAAACGTCGTTTTCATAAGAAAAGTATGATTTAAAACAATATACTAATGGGGTGCTTAAATTTTGGCCAATACTGTAAATCGAGACCCGCAACAATCTCGTCAACGCTCGCATTCATTCTATTCGTTTCTTATGACTGATACGAAAGAAATTATATATTTTCTTAAATCAATTTAGTGCATAAAGAATTATGAAAAATTTTATTAATGACAACATGTGTTATTTACAGCTTGGCGGTCTTGTACTCGATCAGGAAGTGCGCGCTTTAGGTTCATACTTGACTGGTGCGACGTCATGGTCTGTACGTGACAAAATGACACGCCTCTCACAGATTGCCACTTTATTAAATCTAGAAAAAGTATCCGAACTGTCTGATTATTGGAATACAGGAAGTGGAAACGAAATGCCATCGTGGCGCATAACACCAAATGAAGTTAGAACGATACTAACGCTACGGTAAGAATTAAGTATTTTAAAACTAATATAAATATTATATTAAATGAATTTTTCTGCCCGATTTTAAGCACCGATTTTCGTATGGAGGATATTAAACGCATACAGCTATAAAGTTCATGATAAAAACAAAAAATATATGTATAAAAATAACATTTAAATAAATTCATTGAAATAAAGTTACCATATATAAATGAAACAAAATGCTTCCTTAAATTGAGATTGATGCACTAGCTGAGAAAAAAATCACATAAAAAAAAGATGGTTCTTTATAACACAACCTCTTCACGCTTCTTTTTTGAGCTAAACCAATGATTGAAATCCAAACGTAACAATAACTGTGAAAGAGGTGTCGTACGTGCTGCTGCCTTAAAGTTAACCAATTTTTTAATTAATTCTTCAATTAAACTGCCAAACCTTTAAACGAAAAATATTTTTTAGTTTTGAAAACATTTACAACATGTTTCACAATAGTTTACCGTGCTTCAAAACTATCGATGTCAGCTTCAAATCTGTCAATGGGCTCAGGTAATTTCAAAAGTTCACAAAAATCTTCAAAAACATGGAAAATATCTTCAATTATATCAATTACTTTAGATCCTCTATAAGAAGCTGATAATTGTGCTATACTCGGTTTGTTGAAATCTTCCTGAAAATTTTAAGAAGAAAAAATTATTATAAAATTATTGATTCAGGTAAGGTTGAAACCAAATGAACTCTAATAAATTACTGAATTGAATGAATTGGTGATTATTTTTTACACCAATTTTATCGAATTGGTTTAGTAGTTTCGGCACAACTGATATAAATATATCGAAAAAGTAATATTTTTTCTGTGAAAATGGAAATTGAATATTCAACAAATCCACATTAAAAGCAAACGCAAACATGCAAAAAACTGCAGTTTGTTCGTGCAGATGGTACTTTTACAAAAATTCAAGAAAGTCCATGGAAAAATAACAAAATAAAGGGCAAAGGAAGGTATCGAAATTAGATCCGTCACTAAAAAAGGTTCACTTCAAAAATTTTAAAAAATTATACGTGTGGTAACCAGAAAATCGGGATCCATATTCGGATTCAGTAGGTAAAAATACATAGCAAAAGACGTGTTGCATGTCCAGAAACACTTTCTTTAAATTAATTTAAATTAAACACTTAAGAATAACAAATTAATAAAATGTCCTTTTATGGCAATATTTACGGTTAAATCTATCTTATAGGAGTTACTAGAGAATACTTACATCTGTGTCCACAAAACATTGCGATAATATGTTTGCTATAAAAACAGAGTGCGATCTTTTTATTTCCTCAAAATCTGCCTTGTTGAGTATTGTGTTAAGTAAAATACTAAACTGACCTGTCATTAAAATAGAAATAAATTAAAAATCAAACTTCAAAATTCCAACGAACTTACTCTCCAAAACGTCCACTTGGATATAATACTGTAAATTATCCACGAAAAACATTAATTGATTACGCAAATGCATTACTTTGATATTTTGTACTTTATTTAATTTTGATTCACGTGTATGTTTACACCAAAGCATATGGAGATCATACTGATTCTTTTTAATTTCCAACAAAAACTGAAAGAGCTTGTTATAGCGTTTCATTATTTGAGGAGAAAACAGCAAATGCAATGGATATATGATTTTATATTGCAATTGTATTTGTTGTATATAACCAATTGTAATATCAACTTCTGATTTTGGTACAAAAAGTGAAAATTGTTCCAATTCTTCTGAAACGCCGACAGCATGTGCAGAAGACTAAGAAATAAATAAGCAAATGTTTATTTAAAACCAAATTCAAATTATAGCATAATAATCGCACCTCAAAAGCTTTAACATAATCACGTAATTTGTTATCATTATCAGCATCGCAATTAATGATATAAGTTCTTCGTATGAATTCCAGATATAATTCTCCTCTACCAAGTAAATAAAAGTCTTTTATCAGTTTTAATTGTTGCACTAAATCTGCTTGATTGATAGCTTTTTCAGAAAGACGCGTAGTTGCATAATGTTTTATTTCATCAATAACACGCTCATAATGCGATACATTTATTTCAGCATCATCTTGTAGTGCTTGAATTTTTCCAAAGTAGATATGTTCTTTTTCATTCCAAAGCGAACTTTCACCATCGAAAATATTTTTTTCAGACTTATACCAAGTTTTAGCATTTTTATTGACTTTATTACCACCATTTTTAAACATTAAAACAGTTTGTCCAATAAAAAGCACTTTCTCAGCCCAACTGCTCGAAAGATAGTGAGGAAGTAAATCAGGGCTTACTTCGTAACTCCAAATATCGTTACAAGTGCTAGCTACGTCCTTTTGTACCAAAAAATACAAGTTAGAAAATTGTTAGGTTTTACTTAGACTAGGCAGAGCACATAGAATGAGCCACATAATCAAATATTTCAAAAATTAATGATAATATCGACAATCCCCATGTGTATCATGCAAATAAATTCCGAAATAACATTTCAAAATTCTCTCTATAAAGCCAATAAAGTTTATTTCTGCACTTAGCACAGACTTAGGCTGTCGATATGAACTTTAATTAAAAATCAAAGGTATTGAAGTAGCGCGCATTTAATGGGCTTTCTAGAAGGAAAACATAAGAGCAGTCCAGGTTTCGGTTATTAAAGCAGAAAATATTATCATTCGTTTGAAGTAATAAAGTACTTTTCTTAAACTTAATTCACATTTCACGGTGTTTTAATGGTAACATAAATGAAAAAACAGAAGTTCCTTTTCTCTTTTGAATAAATAAGTAAAAATTGATGAAACAACGTCTAGAAATTTAAAATTATAGCATTTGCATTTATCAAAAACACAGTTATCTTAAAATACAAGTTTACTTGAATCAATTTTTAAAATATATCTATCAGTTCTTGAGTAAATTTTGGTGCGTGGCTTTTGAGATTGCTCTAAAATCACTCCAAGAATCATCCCCTTTTTAATCTGCTGCTTTGTAAAAAATAATTTGGGAAACAATATGTTCTTTCAGTTTCCACTATAAATAGCTTTATATTAAATTTTATTGCTAGATTTCACGAGATCCATTTGAAAGAAAGGAAAAAATTTTGTTATATGGGAAATGCATTTTACTTACAGACATTGTGGTATTAGTAAGTACTCCGCTTCCTGTACTTGTATTTTTCTCACTTTCGACAGTGCTGTTGTTTTGCGTCTCATTGCTGTATTGTATAAAAAACTCGCCATAAGTGTCAACATTTTTCGCATAAAGTATCCAGTGTGTAAGTTGTTTTAAAAATACTATATTGACGGAAGATTGTATGCTATAAAAAATATAACTCGTTAATAACAATGACAACGAATTTATTAAGAACAAAACTTTATATCAAGCATAGAAAAGGGAATTTAAAAATGTTCATCTATCAAAAATTGGAAGTTATGTTTTTCATTTAGCGTTGTTTTCTGGACAAAAATATATATTTCACTCAGAAAAAGACTTATAAGACCCCCTGACAATTGTTGTAGGAAAGAAAACTTAGGAGTTACAATAAAATTTGTAAGCAATCGAATTTGAAAAGTCTTTACAACATGTCAATAAAATATTTTCCAGACAACTGATCCAAAAGTAATGATAACCAATTAATATAATAATAGTAAACTTTTTTTTCATCTTTTATTACTAACTAATCATATTTAGGCGCAACAGCCTCTGTATACAGCGTCTCTGTTTAACTATTCTGTGGGTTGGCTTTTCTTATTAAAAATTATGCCAGAATAAAACTTGCAATCATTAAAATAATCTATTCAAAACAAAAATCTTTTCGACCTTTTGAGCCATCGCAATTTTTATTTTGTGAGGATTCTCAAAATTTCGCGTAGCAATATTAGCACTCAACAAAAAGGAGACCGGAATACATTCTGATATGCATATGTTACTTAACTTCAAAAAATTTTATGCCATTCTTCGAACTGTTTAACAACAGGGTATTACACATCCCATACAAAGAAAGTTCCTAAAACGCTTTATCTCGACATCTAAGGCAGATTTTTTCTACGTTTTAGAAAATTCGATTTTTTGTCAAATTTCAATGAAATCAGACACAAACTCTGTTCGTGCCATTTACCACGCTTGAGCTAGGAAGCTGAAATTTTGTGACAATTATTTTTAAGCCCAATGCTAAAATATAGGTAAAAGAAAATACAAAAAATTTACAAAATTTTTCAAACACATGTAGTATGTATAAAGGCACAAAGTCACATTCAAAACCAGACGTCTATCATTACTCTTAGACCAATCCTTTTAATAGACAAACGATTTTTTTCCTTGATGCTATAAAAACTACTTCATTAAATTGCAAAAATACCTTCGAATTGCTTTGCATATGCGTGGATCACCATGCAGTTTGTTTTGGTATAAGTAATGTAAGATCGCACAACCATGTAATTTTTGCATGCGTATACCGCGTATTATTTTACGTAAGAACAGTACTAATGGTTCATAGACTTGTAACTTTTGGTAGATAAATAGTAACGATTGTGTAGGATTTTGCAAATAACGTCGTTCCAGCTCTGTGACTTCTTCAAAGTAATCTTCCAATACAGTATCAATGCCATTAGCGAAGGCTTTGAGGTACAATCCATTTTGAAGGGGCTCTAAAACAAACTTTTTATGAATAAAAGATTTTATGGTAGTATATTTAACAAAATTATCAACCAAATCATATATATAAAAGTTATTGTGTTACTTAGACCAAGCTACGAATGATAGGACAACACGGACACTATGCATGTACTTATGTTAAGTATCTCTAAAAAAAATTAAATAAAGAAAACAGTCAAAAAGATATTTTTTATTTCGAGTCTGAAAGGTTTGGTGTCGGAAGCAAAGTTGCTCCTCATTAAAAACCAATCCATAATATAAAAGTTAAGGTCAGTGGGTGGCCTTCAGTGAGTGGGTTCAGTCTATATTATATTCAACTCGTGCTTCGCTGGCCACAGAAACAGCTATCTTTTATGAAAAATAGCAAAGCAGTGCTGTTTTGTTGTTTATGTTGCTGTAATAGTTGTTTCTTAGTCGTTGTTGTTGTAGTACATATACATATATAGTTTTGAAAAAAATTTAATGAACCAATTTTTTTTGTTTTCCTTGTCTTACAAAAACCGTGATATTTCGAAAACTGTACAATAAATTTTAATTTAGGGTACGACTTCATAAATTATTTCATTAGCCTACATATGATACCCATATTTTGAAAATCCTTCCAGGGATCCCAAACTAAGTACACATATCGGTTTTTATTAAGACTATATCCGCAACTTCTGATTGCTATATCTCCGAAACTAGATACGAGCAACTCTTTTTGATTACAAATTATTTTTAAAATCTAAAACTACGTAAGTTTGGTTTAAGGAAAATAGAAGGATTGTCCTTAACAAGCCAAAGTTCTTGGTCCTGTGATATTGAGGTTAAAATTGCTTAGTTTGCTTAATAATTCCTTAAGTGGGTTGAAGAGACATTTTAGTATAACCAGTTCATAATTCAGTGATTAAAGCATTTTCAATTAAAATCACTTACCATCTGTATCCACATAGGGTGAATTTAAAGATTCATCATTGCTGCTGCCATATGTTTTAGTAAATTTAGTAATGTCGCGCAACAAATTAATTATGCCAATTATATCCTGCAGGATTTTCTTTTCGCAAGGGTGCAAAAACTTGGAAACTGCGTCGGAAACCTACAAAAATTTATATGAGACACAATACAATATTTTTTTCACAAAACTTTTTACCACAAATTCTTCAATAGGCAAATGATTTGAATATAAATTCAGACATGACAAGAGCACGTCGTGGATCATATTTGCAGTTGGATTAAATAATTAAATAAATACTGATTTCCAGTTTTGTTCGGTTTGATAGTTCTTCAATTTCTAACAAATTTGCAAAAAAAACTTTAGTAAACACAAACTGGAAACTTTTAAAATGGCAACACATAGCCTAACTAGACCGGAAACTCTTGTTCTTCTTCTCACGTATTGATTGTCAAAAATTTTAAGATTCGAAGGTACCATATGTTAAAAAATAAATTTGCTCGGAATCTCACCTGATTTGTGGGTGTTTTTTGGGTAAATGTCATATTTTCAGGGAAATTTAATATTGTATATTAAGAAATTGATGTCTATGGCAACAATGGCATTCAAATGCAAATAAACTGTTCCAGCACTATCAGTCGTATGCAAAAATGTATTTCTATGTTCTATGTTAACACTAGAAAATTCTTTTAACAAATCCTTCTTGTTAGTTTACAAGAGTGGAAATACGAAAGGGTTGAGTACAGAATTTGTCTTTGTTTTGTAAAGCTAAAAAAACCTACAAAAGAAAATAGGCAAGATTTTTTTTTCGATTTTTGCTTTATATATCAATTTTGACACTCCAGCTTATGTGACGTTCAACACTTTAAATGTGAGTTTGACAGCTTGCGAGAGCCTTAATAGTTATATTATCTTGTAAGCCATAATTTACCTATATAAGGCTACTGCAAAAAAAAATGCTGCTTCTTCCAAAAGTAGGTCTACTGTCAAATTGCATTAGATTTTTTTTTTCGATTTTTGCTTTATATATCAATTTTGACACTCCAGCTTTCTGACGTTCAACACTTTCAGATGTGAGTTTGATAGCTTGCGAGAACATTAAAAGTTAAATCATGCACCAGCCAGGTCTATACGTCAAAAAATTGTTGATGAGCGTGCAAAAATTACAAACAAAAGTCAAGAATTTATTTGTTTTAAACTTATTATTTATTGTACGAACTCACTTGGAGACTAACAATAGCTATACATATTTAAAGAAAAGCAATATAGTATTGTACTGTTCTAAGCCATTGCTTAGAAATCATATTAATTTAAACAGCATTCCCTGTTATGCAATCGTTGGAAATTTTTAAGGGATGGCATAAAATTCTTTGGAAAATGAGCTATCGGCAATAATTTTTGGGAGGAAACTTTTAACGTTTCTCACCAATTTTTGGTTCAACTTTGTAGCAAGGAATTTAATGAGGAAGAAAGCAACGTTAGCAAGATTTAAGCAACCCAATTACAGATATTTGACATTAAATTGACGTGCAATTTACCAGCTGTGTCATATCGTAATAAAAAACAAAATTTGTTCTATTATTCTGGAAAAAATTTTGTAATGACAATTTTGTACTCACTACAAACGTATAGAAAAAATTTGGACGATAAGACATGTCCCCAAATGTGTGTATTTCTTTAGTTGGTCCTTTAAGGGCTAATCTAAAATAGTTTAGGGCGTAAAAAAACATTCGAAACCGTTGCATTGGTTTTGTAAAGAAAACGAAAGAAAAAAAACGTTCACTGTAAAGGAAAACTGTTAGACAACAGCCGCTTAGCGCTATACTTGCTGTACGTGATCAAACGCGCGAGTTTTATTTTATGCAAAAATATGACAGCCGGCGTTTAAAACAAACGTTTTTTCTTTTATCGCTCTAAATTAATTAAATAACTTAATAAATAAAATTTGCTGCCACAAAATCAACATCATACGTTTAAATTTTAAAAGTATATAAATTAAATTGCGGAACCAATTAAAGAGCGTTGAAAATATGAATCCACAGATTGCACAGGCGGATTTTCTCGATATTGCAGGCAACATGCTGGAGCGGCATGATATGAAGGATTTGAGTTCACCTGGATTGTTAGAGGTAAATTAATAACTTCCTTTTTACCAATAAAGTGTTATGTAAAATATCAAACTACTCGGTTCAGCTCACTGGTGTAAGTCAACATGGCATGGCCACGGCCAGTGGTCTCAACGATTATGATTATCAAAACTTATCAAGTTTATCGTTGGGTCACAAACAGCTAAATCAAGTTCAAACTGTTAACAAAATACCCATACCATCAGAAATATTGGAACATTTTAAACGTAAGTGTAATATTTTTCTTGACATTGAAATTGTGCACCGAATTTAAGGTTAACTTTTTCCATCTTGTACTATACACCCTCACACTGTGTTTTCAGATATTAAATGCCATTGTATGATGGGACTATTTCCTGAAATTGGTCGCGCCTGGCTCACCATTGACTCAGAAATCTATGTAAGTAAAGAATTTTATTTTGAAAAAAAATTAAAGATTAAGATATTTTTTTGCTGAGAACTCTGTTCAGTACTTTTTAGTACAAGTAACATTTAAATTACGATTGCAATATGCATAAAAGACAAAAAATATACTAGTTTCAACCGCTGTTCCACGGTATCAGTAAGCTTTGTTAGCCGACGTTGAAGAATTTCCAAGCATGCTATGTCTTGCTTTTTGCACTGAACAATTAAGAATCATAGCCAAATATAAACACATTACGCCAAAATTCTACATTTTTAGCTTGTATGCATTTGTTTTTGTAACTCTTTTGATATGAAAAGATTAAGAATTAATGTGAAAAGATAGGTTTGGCTTATATACTTATTGTTAATAAAAAAAGCCCCAGTTTCAGTTTCACATGGACAGTAAACCAAGTTTTTGAGTTTTATAATATATGTAAATATTCCGCTGGATAAACGTATAATTGTGCCACTTTTCTGGATTGATCGAAAACTTACCTCTAATTATACCCTCACTCTGATTAATTTCAGTACTTAATCCTCGTCCCAACCTGAGTCCATTTATTGATGTCTATCTGTATGTTTCTGAAAGTCAGGATTACGGTAAATTTAGAAAATTCGGTACACTAGCTAAATGAGCGAAATAGTTTAACGGACACGACTACACCCAATACATATAAAACATTTGAAATGCTTTATTGAGAGAGGTTTTTGATGGAGTGTAACCAATTTTCTCAAATATGTACTAGGAATAAGGAAGGCACCTACCATACAAGCAAAAACTTCAAAACACTATATTAATAGAATTTTTAAAGGTATTCGAACCAAATTTCACACATACAAAACATCATACACAAAAGTTTGCATGTATCGACTTTAAGCGTGGCATCTACTTAAAAACTTTCAAACGGTTTGCTGAGTGAGCTATTTAAGTTAGTGCTACCAAATTCGACACTAACACTAGAAATCGTTTGGACAAAACTTGCATAAATTTAAACAAGAGCGCGTGACACCTCCCATACAAACAATCAATTCAAAATGTTATATGAATAAATTATGAACCCAAATGGTTCACAAATATAATAAATAGTTCGGTCTAGCATTAGACAAGCTTCAAAACACTACAAGAAGCTATTAAAATAAATGTTCCCAAATTTAATGTGGCTACGTTTAGTCCAACTAGCCAGCTCATAGTGGGTGGAATATGGTAAATATGCTTTTAATAAAAATCTAAGACATATGCGCACTTTTGCTGATAATGCGGTTAGGTATATAATTTTTGACGATACCAAAGATAACACCTTTACTAGTTTCTTAGCTCAAATGATAAGTACCTACACCAGTTTGAAATAAATAGAGTGAAAAATGGCATTAAATATTAATTTTCCTTATTACAGATATGGACCTATGAGCAGGTACGAGATGTAGCTTACTATGATGGCCTTAACCATTTAATCGTGAGCGTAGGATTGATAAAACCAAAACCTAATGTATTTATAAACGACGTAAAATATTTGCTTGTACTGACGACACCAATTGAAGTCATCGTTTTAGGTATTGTTTTTTGTGTAGTTAAAGAATTATTTTACTGAAAAACTTTTCAAACAGGTGTTACATTTGGCGATACAACAAAAACTATTTCATCACCATCACGTAATATGCAAAGCACTGCCACTTTCGAAGAAATGCAGTTAATGAATAAACCTATATTTATCTTGAGCACCGATAATGTAGCCATTAATGTTGTTCAGGGTAGTGATAATGGACGTATTTTTCTTGGCGGACGTGACGGTTGTCTGTATGAAGTATCTTACCAAGCAGAGTCAAGCTGGTTTGGTAAACGTTGCAAAAAAGTTAATCATTCACAGGGTATTGTTTCTTATATGGTACCAAGTTTTTTGAAAGTATTTTCTGTAAGTAATGATTTTAGGTATATCGTTACATATTTTGATGATCTGTGATCACTTATAATATTTTTATTTATTTTTATATTAGGAAACTGATCCCATTGTACGCATTGTCATTGATAATAGTCGTCAACTCTTATATGTACTTACTGAGAAGGGATCAATCGAGGCATGGGATATGGCACAGGATTGTAATACTATGCGACGACTTGCTAGAGTAACTCAAAGTGAAATTGCTTCAAATGCCGGTAGTATTATAAAGTAAGTATTTAGATCTTCTTAATAATATCCCCAGCATCAGTGTAGATCAGCATGTAAAAAAATGCTTACGATACAAAAAACGAACAATTACAAAATTTATCAGAAAAAAAAAACAGGAACAAATTATTAAATGCCACTTAAGACATAAAAAGGGTTATAACGTCGACAAAACATTGCCTTCAAATAATTTTTATCCAGATTATTATGAATCAGTATCCCGCAAGTTTTACGTTGTGCTGTAAGACTCGGAAATTTAAGTCAAAACTACCACCGAGATAATGTCAATAACAGACAGGTTGTACAATGATTTATTAAGGTTGCGGCGATTCAAATGAATTTGAAAGAAATCGGATTTAGGGATAATGTTTCTAATAGCAGCAACAACGTAGCAAAAACCCTAGTCATGTAGTGATTATTTTATCAAAGTTATTAAAAAATTGTACAAACAACTTGAGCCCCTAGTTTGCTTTAAAATTAGTTGACCAACTGATATATCGGATGTTTTCTTATGGCCATTTATTTGTGTCTTTGAACACAACTTCGGGCATAGATCCACCACGGTTGAATCTGATGAATGTTATCCGGGAGGCAAAGATTTCGAACACTTTTTCAAGCATTTGTGGCTGTATGTCCTCAATAACACGGGTAATGTTGGCTTCCAATGCGTCAATTGTTGGTTTGTCAGTATAGACTAGCGACTTTACGTATCCTCAAAGAAAATAAGAGACGTTAAATCCCAAGATCTTGGAGGCCAATTTACAGATCCATTACGCGAAATCATGCTTCGATAAGTTGATTGTTTCATTTGCTGTATGACACGTAGTCCCATCCTGCTGGAACCACATATTTTCCACATTCATGCCATTGAATCGGGGAACGAAAAAGTCATTATTCATGGTCTTATATATATACAATACGGATCACTGGCTGATAAAAAATGTCTGATGACTCCACGAGCCCACAGATCGAACCAATTTGTGTACTTTTCGGGATGTAACGCCTTTGCGATATTCTCATGTGGACTATCTACGCTCTAAATGCAATATTTTTGTTTATTGACATACCTATGGAACCAAAATGAGCCTCATCGCTGAACAAAATTGTTCGGTAAAGTCGAAGATCTAATGCCAGTTGATTTTGAGCCCATTTACTGAAATTGAAATGTAAACGATAGTCATTCTTCGGCTTCAATTCTTACAGGAGCTTGATCTTGTAAACATTCAAACCAAGATCTTTGCGTAAATTTTTCCATAAAGACAAGGGCCAAGCTGTTGTGGACGACGTCGAATCGATACATTTGGATCTTCTTTAACGTTCTCCTGAACGGATGCAATATTCTCTTCAGTACGCACTCTTATGCGTCTCGATGCCACTTCATCATGCAAAGAAATGGCAATTATTTCGGGTGTAATGTAGTGCAAGTGCTCTATAAGCTTGGCGCACAGAACCATAATTTTGGAACCAAATTTTTGAAATTTGTATGTCATCACGATAAAATTACAAAGACTACTGAATAAAAAAAAAACCTGATATAATCAAATTGTAAAAAAAAATACAAACGTACAATGACGTACTCTTCGAAGTTCCACTACAGAATTGTACTTTCTAAAGCAATAAAAATCCCCAAAATCCCACCAGAAACAACTTTGGTAATGCAGAAATGCATTAACGAAACGGCAGTCTTTTAATGCAAGACTAAAAAAAATAGAATAATACACCTTTTTTAACTTGCTAAATTTTCTCCTTGCTTATAAATTATATTTGCAGAACTGTTGATCCTTCAGTCTTTAAATCGATCAAATCAATCTGTCCGCTACAAATAGATGATTGTCAACATCTTCATCTACTTGCTGTTACGCAATGTGGTGTTCGCTTATTTTTTGCAACCACTGCATTGAATTTGACACAAAACATTTACCAACAACAGATGCAACAGCAACTGCAAACACAACAACAGCAACAACAATGTGCTAATCCAGGAACAACAGTGAACAGTCCAGGTATTAATCCACAACATTCGACACCACCGTATGAAGGTAACAAACCACAGGGCCTTTATCTTCTGCATGTACGACTTCCACCTGGTTATACTCCTAATACTACCATAAATAAACCAAAGCAAGTACATTCAGCACATTACAATGAGGGTACCTTGTTGTTAATATCTACACCTCAACAAGATCAAGATATACTTTGGTCGATCAGTTCAGCGCCATTTCCAAATAGACCTTATTTAGCAGAATCTACCACTGTGCTACCACTAGATGGGATTGTTTGGAGTTTAGCTGAAGTACGCGACCGTTGTAAAGCTAAACTACATTCAATTTTACGTAATGCACAAAAGCCAAAAAAAGTAGTATTGTTGACTAATCAAGGAGCACATATAATAGCATTACTTAAGCCATCAGATATTTTGCAGCAATTGCTGATGGCTTGTCAAGGGCCTCATCATGAAGCTGTTAAAGCATTTTTCCAGGTATTCATTAAATTTATGGATTTTTCTTGAAGCACTTTATTTTTTATTAAAACTTTGTTGTAGGCTCAATCTGAACGAGAAGCTTGTGCAACTTGTCTTCTATTAGCTTGCTCCGATCAATATCGTGGTACTGATTTGGCAATGTGGGCTGCACAAGCTTTTATGCTATATGGTGGCGAACCTGGCTACCAGCATCAAATGATGATTAACCCGCCTGGATCACATGTATCTAATATTGGAAATCCTATGGGCGGAAGAAATCTTTTAAACACTTCTCTAGGTGGAATGGGAAGTGGTATTGATCGCAACTCACCACAAATGTTTATGTCGACACCAATGCCTAATATAGGTACACCTATATGTCGCACCTTACAGTCAACACCAATACAGAGTCCTTTGCAGCAGGCACAATATCCATTAAGTCCAAGTGAGATTGAATTGAATCAAAAACTATTTTAGTTTACTTGAACAATATTTTTTACAGTTACAGGTCAAGCTCCATATACTTCTGGCTTGGTTAACGATATATCAAATATTATTTACTCTGCGAAGCATGATGGTCTTTACATGTATGTTGCACGTCTTTTGCGTCCGATTTGGAAGAAACGTTGTATTGATGCCAACTTAAATAGCACTCTGTCACAAGCAGATTGTACTGTAATCTTAGAGGACTTATATGCTATTAAAGCTTTCTTGGATGCTAACTCGGTGAACGAAATATCAAGTAAATATTAATTTGATCAAAAAATTTTCGTTTTGTTTATAATCGGTGCAAAAATAGATACAATTTTTTCTGTAATAACAATTTAATGAAAATATATTACAAAATAGGTACCATGCGTCCATATAACAATCAAACTACTATATCAAATGGCTTCAGTCAAATGCTACAAAACACGACAACGAATCCCATGGGCGAGCAGCGTAACGCAGCTGATCAAGCTCAAGCAGAGGAAAAACGTTCACTGACTGCTTTAAATTATTTTATAAGTACTGACTTTATATTCTGAATATTGAAAACCAGAATAATATTTTGCTCATAATCCAATTCTTATTGTAGAACATACATGCGAAGTAATTGGGCTGTGGAAAATTCTTTGTGATCATCAATTTAATTTACTGGCTACACAATTGGCTAAGGATCAACAGGCCATTCTTTCTTCATGCACATTTCGCGATTTAACACTTTCACGTTCGGAGTCCTGTGCACTACTTATAGTTGCTCTTATAAATTCATATTTAAAAGATAATGCAAGTGTCAGTTCTATATCAGCGAAATTACGTGATGTTTGCCCCAATTTATATCGACATGAAGATGCTGTTTCCTTTAAAGCAACCGAAATTCTTATGACTTCAAAGAATTGTAACATTCCTGATGAGAAAAATGAAAAGTTACGTACAGCTTTGCAGCTTTGTAAAGATGCAGCACCTAATCTGCCATTACAAAATATATGTCAACAGGTGGGTTTGGATAAATATCATCAGCTTTAAAGAAATATCATTATTATAATATTATCAACAGCGAATTTTTCATACCATCAATATTTATTTTTCATATGTTTATATCTGGCTTTTATGTTGAATTATTTCCCATTTGAAAATTACGAAAGATCAAAGCAGAGCTCTAAATATTTGTTCAGCTCATTGTTTTCTTGTCCAGATTGTCAATGAAAATTCGCCCTGCGATTAAGACTACATGATGCATATCTTTCCAAGGCATCCAGTAAATATATAACGCCTGCCCAACTTGTTTCGATGAACTCAGATTTTTTCTGATCGTACTTTCGGTTTGATCAAAATTTGGTTGAATAGCATATTTTTCAACTTAATACTTTTGTTTATATTGCTAAGGTAATGTCCTAGTCATATTTCATGGCCGTATATAAAGTAAAATTTTGCATTAATTTATTTAATTATTAATTAAGAATCTCTTAAAATAAGACATTTTAGTTTAAACCTTAAACCATTTTAGTTCACCGTTGCCGGTTTTTATGAAGGTGTGATAGAACTTTCATCAACATGTGCAGCTAAAATAGATCCTGAAGAGTTCGGCATACATTATTATAACAGCGATGAACCACCAGAAGACCGTGAAGGCTATGCTGCATACGCTGCCAGGTATGTACATATATTTTTATTTTTATAAATTTTTGATTCAATTACATTAATTATTTTTTTTTTTCTTCAGAATGTCTTGCTATAAAGAAGTTCGTTTAATGCTCGATAATGTATATCAGAATATATGTAATAGCAGCGCAAATCAAGAATTTCCACGCCAGATATACACTAACCCAAATAACAATGATGAAATAAGTCCAAATGCACAAATTATGAATATTGTTGCCATGGCGGTCCACTTTAAAGATCCTTTGCTACATGTTTCTGTATATGAATGGTTAATGTCACACGATATGCTTTCTGAGCTATTGGCATTGGTTGAGCCAACTTTGGGTGAATTTCTACGACGTAATGTTGTGCGTAATCCTGAAAATTTAAAATTAATTGATTTACTTTGGAAATATTACGAGAAAAATGGGCATCATTCACAAGCCGCCAGAATTTTAGATAATCTAGCCACAACGCAGAGTAACGCTGTCCCACTAGAGCAGCGAATCGAATATTTGGCAAGAGCTGTAATGTGTATGCGAAATGACAGTGTTGGCTATTCGATAGCAAATGGTATTTTACTAAAGGAACTAGAAGATAAAGTAGGTAGTAATTGTTTGTAAATTAATTCCTTAATTCCTATTTTCCAATTGAAGCTTGAAATTGCACGCGTTCAAAAAACTGTACACGATGCCCTGTCTGCTTTGGCACCCACAAATATAAATGCAACGAAAGCACTGGATGAACTTAATTATACGCTTTACGACATTACACAACTATATCAGAACTTTGCTGATCCGTTTGATTTATGGGAATGCAAATTGACTATTTTAAATTGTTCTCATCATAATGATCCACTATTAATTGAATCTGTTTGGGGACAAATTATTAAAAAGGCTGTTGACGGTGCCGGTTCAGTGACTGAAAAAAGCACACGTTTATTTGCTAAGGTTGAGATACTAGTCAAGCAATTTGGTGAGTCAGGCCATTGTTTCCCCTTGGCGTTTCTTATACGCGAACTTGAGATAAAAGCATGCCAGCTAAAACTACCAGAAGGGGTTGTACCTGATAAATTGGTAGCTATGAATTTAGACATTGAATTATTAATGGAATATTATTCAAGGTAAAACAAAATGAAGTTACTATAATTTAACATTTATGCTAATTATTTAAATTTTAGAATGATATCCATGAATGAACGTGTTTGGGCCAATGAGGGCAACGAATGGCATTTAGTGCAGTCATCTATACGCGTTGTGACTCTTTTAGCTAATAGCGCACACACTATTTGGTATCGCTCAAAGTAAGTTTTTCTGCATTTAAAAAAAATTAGCTTGTCACTAAAAAAAGAAAACTGATGAAAGGTTCCAGTTAGTTGCAGAATTTTCACATTCGCTTCAAACTACACAAATAAAAAAATTCTTGCAGTTTAGCCGGAAAATTCCGAGCCAGTTGACAATTTAGTTTGCTGAGTGATTGATATGTGAAATGGGTATGGACTAACGTGACCAGATATTTTCACCAAAACGCGGAGTAGGAAAAAGTTGAAATTTTTTCAAATATTCGTTTGTGTCAACTGCAATACAATTATCCTCACTTTCACATCCCGAAAACCGTATCAAAATCAGATATTTCCAATTATTTTTTTTAAAAAAAAAGGTCCTCACTCTCACCGAAAACCCTAGAAAATGAGATTTCATATTTTCAATGAAAGCGCGGACTTGCTCCGCGAAACGCGGATCACATGTTCACGATACTATAGACATAAAAATCGTGTGCAGACAAAATAAAAATTACTATAAAACAAGACTTCACCAAAAAAAATTACGCAAAAAAAAAAAAATAAAATCGCGGAAAAAAATTATTTTCCATCTTTTGAAATAAAAGATATAACAAAAAACGAATTATATCAAACTTTTTAAAAAGTAGCTATAAAGTTTTTTTTGTTGTTTTAGACGGCGTATTTTCGGAAAAGCACAAGATATTGTATCGGTTTGCTTAAACCATTGTTATCAGAAACCAGGCACTGAACGATTACAACAAGCGCTTAAGGAATTACAATGTCGACTGCAGCGAAGTTTGGCCTAGAGAATAAATTATTATAGTTATATTAAATAAGCAGTTAAATTTTGTATCAATTCATTTTATTTATAAAGAATAGTGTTATTTTATCATAGACTGTAAATTGTTTTTTCTTCTGTAAAATCAAAACTTTGCAGCTTAAAAAATTATAAAATAGTAGACTTTTTCTACAAAATTGGTGTTCAGAGTGTACAATATTGTAAAAAAATATCCTGAGTTATCAAAAATTAAACCATTAGTTATTTTGGCAATAATTGTTTAATAAAAATATGTACGTTAAAACATCTTATTTTTAAATTTGAAAATAAGTTGAGATAGGAAGCTAATGCAAGGCTATGCTGTTGTATCCATGCTACATAAATGCGCCTTAGTTAAAATGCACTTAGTCATATAGCAGTCACAGGGTATTTGATGTTCTTCTTCTTCAGGGTCCAACAGCTCCACTTCTATATCAAATTTTCGCTGATCGTTTGACTTACGTTTCATTGATAGATTAAAAGATATTGGAGTACCAACTTCAACCTGCTGACAAGCTGCTTCTGGCAAGACAATAACACACTGCTTCCAGTGAGTTTCTGGAGCACATGGAGATGTAGACAAGACCACTGAATCATCATAACTGTCACATGGGAAACGACAGTTAAACCATATGCAAAAACCTTGATGCGTACCCACACGCTGGATTGGCAACACTTCTCTCAGATTAATTTCGTTTAATTCTTCTAATGAAACTTCCTCCAAATTCATCCAATGTAATACAACACCATCATGCAGTAGATCTTTCGGTTGCACATTAGCTATCTCTGGTTTATTAGCTTTTTGCTCGCGTAACATTGCTGCGAATTTCGTCATACGTATGCCATCGATTTCATTCCAATAATCGAAACGATTTGGAACAGCGCAAGGTGCCACGTAAATCGTGGCTTCGCGGGGAAACATAGCACCATCCGGCTTTAGGAATGCATCGCGTGCGTATAACACTGAATCCAACATACCTTCGTGCAGCAAGTAAAAGCCCATCCATTCGGAAACAATGATATCGACTTTCCCAGCTGAAGGTGGTAACTCGAAATCTTCGATTTTGGAGTGAATTACCTTAAGACGTATAGGGATATGCAAAGTCTTTTAGTTTGGTTTGGTTGGTTAAACTGAATTTTATAATCATAAGCTTTGAGGTATTCCCATATACTTACTTTGACAATAGATGTTAACTCATTCTCTTCAATCACTTGCAGAGCGACTTTGGCCAAACTGCTGGCCTCAACAGCGTAAACTAATTTTGCCCCAGCTTTTGCACAAAATGCCGAAAGAATACCTGTTCCGGCACCTACATCCAAAACAATTTTATCTTTAAATAGTGCGGCATTACTAAGTATGGCATTGTGGTATGCTTCCTGACGCGGTCGATCCCTAATCATCAACTCGTGCACCTGTGATAAAACAAAAAGTGGATTACTTCTTTGAAATTAGGTACGACATAAAGAATCTACCTCCAAGTTTTCATAGTCAGCAAAGTAACTGTCTGGATCAGGATTCATTGCTAATATTTTATGATTAAGCAAAGGAAATCAAAGTTTATAATTGCAGGTCGCTCAAATGTAAACAACGTGCTCGTGAGTGCACCGGCTTTGAGTTTGACAACCTATAGATAGCGTTTACACGAGGAAACTCTTCAAAGAAAGTTTCCCTGTCTGTTGGCAAGAAGGGAAAAACGAAAGGGTGGTGTACAGAATTTGTCGTTCGTCGTTGTGGCGGGTTGACGCAGTAATTGCTTTGAAATTTTCTTGCACAAACATATTCTAGTTTCCGTGTGTAAACGCAAAAGAAATTCACAAAAGAGAGAAGACAAGAATTTCTCAGACCGAATTTGCTCGTATAAACGTTGACATAGCAAAGAATATGAAGAATATTCTTCATATTCTTTGCCTATAGTCCGGATTTAGACGAGGTAATAACTACCAGCAAATCTGCCGACGTCGCCAAGTTTCTCGCAAAATGAGTTCGAAGAACCGCCGTCCAGGCCATGGTAGAATTATTAGTTATAGTTAATTAAATCATGGCCCAGGCATATATATATATATAAAGTTAAATACTGGAAATAAGTATATTAAGTGAAAACAATATATCAACTGATTTTTATTACCAATACATGTTTTTAAAAAATATCAGTTTCTTAAAAGAATTGGCATATGACAAAAAATTTCCCAGGTTTGACAGAACAGGGGACTACGCCAAAAGTGACAGATTAGGGTGATAGAAGTGTCAGATGATGTTTTCGCCAAAAAAAGCGAAGTGACGTACGCTAATAATCTCAGGTGTGCGTTGGAAGTGGTCACGGCGAACAAATTCTTGGACGGTACTAGTTTGAGATATCTCAGTGCGCGGAACCTTCACCTCCAAAACTGTTAGGCAGTTGATGCGAAGATCTACGTAGTTGGAGTTGCGCGTTTGATTTGTTGTGGAATCTTCACCGCGAATCTGCAGATTACACGTGGGTTGATCTGGAGTTGAGTATCAACAAAACGTCATCTAGATTCAAGCAACGACCAATGATTCAAGCTTAATCAATTGATATAAAAGCATTAGTTCATTTATAATCATTGCATTTAATAAAAGGAGTTCGATATGCATTACCGAATTTTGAGAAACTTCTTGCTGCCGGTAATGTTTTCTTTTCATATTTATAATAATAGTATTAATTATGTATTTCAGCTACTTTTGCAGGTGCTGCTGTTCCATTTCTCTGCGGGTAAAACTAACAGCAAAAGTGCGGTGTTGGAAGATATCGTTGATTTCAAAGATTTCAAAAAGTTGCTTCGCACCAAAACTAACGTTTTAATCATGTTTATAGCCAGCACTAAAGAGACACAAGCGGAAGTGAAAACTTTCCGCGAGGCTGCTGCAGCAGTAAAAGGTGTTGGTACCTTAGTTCTTGTAGATTGTTCCACACAAGATCGTAAGAAATTATGTAAAAAACTAAAAGTCTCGGCGGCGCCGTATATACTAAAGCATTATAAAGACGGTGACTTTCATAAAGATTACGAACGTCAAATGAGCATCACTTCAATGGCGAATTTTATGCGTGACCCATCCGGAGATTTGCCATGGGAAGAAGATTCAAGTGGTGATGATGTGGTACATTTTGCTGATTACACAAGTTTCACTAAACTATTAAAGCGTGACGTGCGTCCCATGTTGATAATGTTTTATGTACCGTGGTGTGGTTACTGTAAACGGTTGAAGCCTGACTACTCGAAGGCGGCAACGGAATTGAAGTCACAGGGTTACATATTAGCTGCAATGGACGTGGAACGTATTGAAAACGCAGCAGCAAGGAGAGCATACAATATAACAGGTTAGGTAAAAATTTTTGACTTGTCAACACTAAAATTGCAAAAACTTCATTAATTAAAGGGTTCCCCACAATACTATACTTTGAAAACGGTCGCCTGAAACAAACATATGAAGGCGACAATAACAAAGATGCAATCATTGCTTTCATGCAAGATCCAACTGCTATCACAGCAAAAAAGGCAAAGGAGCCCGATTGGTCTGCTGACAGTACTTCAGAAATTGTACATCTTACTGCACAAGGTTTTGACCCTGCAATTAAAGATGAAAAATCAGTACTTGTCATGTTTTATGCACCTTGGTGTGGTCATTGCAAACGCATGAAACCTGAATATGAAAAAGCTGCATTGGCAATGAAGGAACGTAGTGTGCCAGGTGTGCTTGCAGCACTTGATGCCACCAAAGAGAGTGCTGTAGGGGAACGCTATAAAGTTAAGGGTTATCCAACGGTCAAGTATTTTGTAGGTGGTGAATTTAAATTTGATGTCAATGTGCGTGAAGCTGAAAAAATTGTTGACTTTATGCGTGATCCAAAAGAGCCACCACCACCGCCTCCACCTGAGAAACCATGGGAAGAAGAAGATACAGATGTGCTATTCTTGAATGAGGAAAATTTTAGTACGACGTTGAAGCGCAAAAAACATGCTTTAGTGCTGTTCTATGCACCATGTAAGTAAATGATTTTTTTTTAAGTTATAAAGTAGCCAGGTAAAAGAAATGTAAGTCAATTTTTTCTCTACCAAACTTTAGTATTTCGCGTTGATATTAAAAAGGATATTAATTTTGTGACCCATGTCCACTTGTCGGAGCCCAAGTTGATCATCCCAAATCAAAAATGGAAAAAGCATAAATTAATAACAATCTAATATATTGATTCACTCTTAATATATTTTGGGTTTTTTTGCTATTTTACGTTTTGAGGACGTATGTACAGTGTTGCTAAAAAGTAACTTTTATGCAAAATAATTTTATGCTTACCTGTCTAACTTTTTGAAGTTATATTGTTTTCCTACCTGACGCGGGCTGTACCGTTGCTGTATCTGACAAGAAGTTCCCAATTTATTAGTGTAGCATATATGACGTTCCGTAAAATTTTATTTTTGGCAGCCTGCAATACAGCCATCTTGTCTATCTGTACTCATATCTGTATAAACTCATTACTCTTCTAATATTACCAGCTTAATAGTTTAATTAAAAAATTATCACCTCGTAACTTTTAATATAAAAAATGTTGGTTTTCAGGCATACTAACGTAAGTTTTCGCCAAGCCACGCTGGCAACGCGTCCAAAATTTTTATTTTTAAAATCGACATCTTATGGTCCTTGAAAGATACAAAGTTATTTCAAAAATCTTTTTTATATCGCAATATTTTTTCCTTACTCCGCAGGGTGTGGCCACTGTAAAAATGTTAAGCCAGAATTTAACACAGCCGCTACTGCAATGAAGGATGACCCACGTGTTGTATTTGCAGCATTAGATTGCACACGTCACTCTAGCGTTTGTCAGACGTATGAAGTGCGCGGTTATCCAACGATAAAATATTTTTCATATCTCAAGACGAAAATTGATTATAGCGGTGGTCGAACAAAACAAGACTTTATACAATTTATGTCCAATCCAACTGAAGAAGCATCTCGAACAGTTGAGAAAACTGCAGAACCTTTTGGTAACTATCCTGGCACCGAAGACCTGATAATGATAACTGACAACGATTACGAGTCGATATTAAAGCAGTATAATCGTCTATTGGTATTCTTTTATGCACCGTGGTGTGGGCACTGTAAGGAGATGAAGCCTGTGTATGCGGCAGCTGCTGCAAAAGCAACAGCCAATGGCAATAATCGCTTAGCGGCTGTTGATTGTACGGTTAATAAGAAATTATCTGAAAAGTTCAATATAAAAGCATTCCCTACTCTCTTATTGTTCGAAAACGGAAAACAGTCAAAAACCTATGAAGGTAAACGTACAGCACAAGATATGCTAGACTTTCTGCAAGACTCGAAGAGTAATGAATCGCATGATGAACTGTGATGGCTTTTGTTGCATTTTAAGGTAAACTAAATTTTAGTTAACTTAACTTTGTGTAACATGATGAACTGTGATGTCGTTTGTTGCATTTTAAGGTACAACAAATTTTAGTTAACTTAAATTTGTAAAACCAAGTACATATACCGCATATAATATCATTCCTCACATTATATACTTTGAACAAATGTTATTTGGAACTTGTTCCTACCTTGTTAACCATGTTATTGTCAATCATTTCACACTCGTATTTAACCGCATATTTTTTGATATCTCATTTTTTAATGAACCTATCTCTATTTTTTTGAATCACTAATATTAGTTTTTTGTATACAAAATGTAACATAAATGTATTTATCTTTACAAATCTCAATTTTTTTAAGTCCAAAAAGTCAAATAAAACAAATCTATTTTCCTAATTTATGTTCAAACTTTATTGCTTTATTTTGTGGCTGTCATATTATTTTACGCCTAACTAATAGATATTCAATGTCCATTTATTAAATCAGCGTCACACTTAGGTCAATTTAGCCATGTCCGTGAAAAACCAAAACCAATTAAGATAATCGAATGAAATTCGGCAAGCAAGCTACACGTTCAAACAAACTTCTTGGAATTGGAACTGGCCAAACTAGTTTTTCCTAGGCCATATAAATTCAGGCTTCCTCAGGGGTAAACCCCTACGAAACATTTTTTTTATTTGCATGAAAAAATGTGACCGAAAAGCGAAAAATATTTTCAAATTCTTTAATGTTTAAAAAAAATTTTGTTGCTTTTAGAGGCCCCGATCTAATTCTTGCCCGAGCCCAAGACTCTAGTTTCGACCTGGATAACGGGAAATATCTAGATTCCCTTCATCTAACACTTGCGCGTTCTACCGAATAGATAACATTTACACAGAAGACAAGTTGATTTTCACTATTTTAATTCGCTAATTGTCGCCGTTTTCTTATTTTGAATGTAATTCCAATAAATAAATTTTTCTTAAGTAAGCGTACAAGAAAACCTCGTACCTTTTATTTATATTTTATTCAAGTTGATGCATACTTCTTTTCACAAACTACAATATAATCATACATTTATTAAATATTTAGGAGTCCTCTTCGAAAATAATTAAATTGATGTTTTTCAGTTTTTATTTTTTTTTAGTTTTTGTTTTTTTTAGTTCATTAAAAATACTCTCACTTCACTTTGTTGGAGTAATCAACAAATTTATTGCGGCACGCAAATCAAACCGAATTACACTTTTTATTAAAATTAAATTCATTCGACGTGTGCTGCGAAACAACAGCCGACCAAATGCAACAAAATGAAGTTGAAATTATGCACTTACAAGCGCATTGCTGTTTACCGCTTGCCACCAACACGGGGTGCAGCCTTTTGCGACACCTTAGCTGCTTTTTGCTTTGGTGCCGCCTTAGCCTTTGGTGCAGCAGGTTGGGTAGCTTTCTTGGCAGCCTTGGTGGCACGTTTTTGCTCCTTAGCAGCTTTGATAGCTTGATCGCGTTGGGCCTTACGCACTTCGGGTTTCATGTTACGCTTGGCCATGATCTCGGCAAGGGAAGCACCAACGATGGCACGTTGGAATTTTTGTGTGCGACGGGAACGCTTCTTAGTTAGTTCCTCCTCAATACCCTTGCGATGCTTACGACGGTAGAGCACTGTCCAGGTAACTTTGCGTGGATTGCGCTTCATTAGGTAGGAGCGTTCGCATTTCTTATCGAGGAAAGTGTACGACTGAAATAAAACAAGATGCGATAATTTAACGTTCTTTCAAACATAGTAAACATAATATATGCACCTTTCCGTCGATCCTCACCATGGTCTTGCCATGGCCGGGGTAAATTTTGTACCCACTGAATGCACACAAACCGATCCTGTAAAGCGTAAAGAAAATGACATCAAATTAAAAATATATCATATTGAAATGATGTTAAAAAATATGCATGCAATTGAGTCATGAATCAAAATTTTTTTCACTTGTGGATGTTTGAAATATTTTAATATTATAAATAACTTTCGTACTTCATCTTTTGGTTGTTGTCAGTAGAAAGAAACGGAAATGGGCGCTAAAATGACAGCTGTCAAATGTAATAAACTTTGTCGTATAGTGCAGCCTCTGGCGGTGAGTAGTTTAGAAAAGAGTGACAGCACAGTTTTGCTCTGTGTGATCGAACAAATTTGAAACACTAGCAGACTGCATAATTCGCCAGTTATACATAGTATATCGTCTAAGTAGAACTAAGTTATTTTCATGTATTCGAGTTATATGAATTTTTGTATGGTTCTTAACAGTTTTTTGTGCACTTCAATAGTTAATAACAAGCAACTCGTATTAATCAAAAGATTTGATTCAGTCACATTGAATTTGTATTGATAAAATGTGTACTAAAATAAAAAAATGTAAGATAGTTAGTTTTAGTTCTACATAGACGATATATATGCCTATAGATGGAAGTGCATGCAGTTTTTTGATAAAGAGTGAACTTTTTGACGACTAGACAGTTCGGATGTCAAATCAGCATGTAAGAAAATTTGTGGTTTATTATCAAGTTTTTGATTTTGTAGGATCCGAGTAATACCGATATCGATCTCCGTTCTGAGCTAATAGGGTTTCTGATACCACATACGCACCAAGAATAGTTTTCTGAAGAAGAAAGAAAAAATAAAACGAAAAAAAACTATAGCCTCAATCGCAATGATAACGAGACGACGATATTGAGCGGCTGATAATTATCAGGATGTTCATATGTAGATGACATAATAGTTTTTGCAACAACACAAATTTGAAAGATGTTTTTGACAGCCTCAGCAGATATATTCTGAAGTTGAATCAAGCCAAGTGGAATTTTCTAACAACAGCAACATATCTAGTGCACGTGATTACAGATAAAAGAGTTTGATTTAAACATTGCAGAAAGATTTCTGATATGAAAATGAAAGATTCTGAAATGAAACTGAAACTTGCCGAGGGTGGAAAAATCAAAACAATTTAAAAAAAAAAATAATCAGAGATGCATATGCAAAATGGTGTCCAATTTGGCATGGAATGCTCCATATACAATGCAGGCAACAAAATGGTAATATCGAATTACTAAACATTATTAAGATTCACTAGAATTATTCAGCAAATATTAAATCTGGAACCTTTCAGAAAACCTTCAGAATGATTACAAGCGAAAGACTTTGCTTGTAACGCATCAGAAAAATTTCAATTGCAAGGTTCAGGAAACGTTGAATCTGGAAATGTTCAAAAACCTTCAGAATGATTGCATGTGAAACATTAAATTTGAAATATATAAGAAAGATTTCAGTAATGTTCCGCTTGCAATATTTCAAAAGAAACATTCTGGAACGTTACGTACTATTACTGAAACGTTAATGCTGAGTGCGTATAATTTTTTCATCGAGCTATGTACTATGGTATTTTTAAGTTTCAAAAATAGTTCGTTATTTTCAACAGTATATGTTTTGTTTGACTTTCTACAAAATTTTTTACAAATTTACTTTTGATTTAGGATATTAATTAATTATCTGGAATTAAATCAATATCAATATATGACAAAATACTTAGTTCTTAAATGGATTGATTGCAATAAAGAAAACATATGTATCTTTATTATCTTAAAAACATTTATGTATCATTAACTGTGGGTGGACACATACATACATATGTATATATGTAAGTTCAATAACATAAAATTTTGTGTGAGAAATTATCCTGCAATCACGGCGTAGATATAGCCGCGACCATAATAATGCGTATATATACTTCGCAAATTTTCTTCCTCGTTATATTTAAGTTTATACATACATTTATGATTTGTACTTATAATGAAGATAATTTCCTCATCACATTTAAGTCACAAAGCATAATACATATTTTGAAAATTCTTATGCCTGCAGCGCCTTAAAATATGCAAACAGCAATGAAAGATTTTTATTTGTGACTGAAATAACATCATATGTTTAGATTTTAGTACGAAAATCTAAGATTCCTTTTTAAGGCGGTTTCGCTTGTGATGCGAAGGACTGTAACAATGTCCGCATTTTTCATTTACCACTGGAACGTAGCTAATCTAAGAACTTTTTTTTGATGTTTAAATTTAAATTGCGCATGACATTTTTACAGGATATTCTTATCCTTTTTATGTAACTCTTTTGAAATGTCAAGTGTCAAAACCGTGCACATAAGAAAGCTCTAGGAAATAAACACAAGAAAAAAACCTTTATTATTAAAAACAAAATTAGTTTTTGTGCAACTTAAGAATAATAAAAATAGTTGACTATATAAAAAATGAAGCTTACTTTGAGGCGCTACTCCTTTTTGCTCTTCTTTCAATTTGCTTTTCTGATTGCAGATTTGTTTTTCAATAGTTTTTCTTATTTGTTTTATCGTGAAAAATTGCAGCTCGCCATTTTCTTATTTGTGTAAGATGATGTGAATTCTAAACTTTTAAAAACTCTGTAAAATGGCTGCATAAAGATATACAATAAAAACTGCGACCGTATTAGTCTTTACTGTGATAACAATTTTGTTATTTTTATTGCATAGTTTTAGGCAGTCACTAACTGAGGTTCCTTGGAATTCAATAAAACTATTTATTTTACAGTACACAGGATTTATTTATCATAAGTGAATATTTGTTATTCACCTACAGTGTGCATTCAACTTGCGTCTATGAGGTATGTTTTGGCCAAAGCACTGTGGTTTTATCTATGTTATATATATTTCTTATTACATGTTATAAAGGTTGGTGCTTCACATGTCATTCTTCGGAATTGTAAGCTTTTTTTGGTAACCATTTTGACTTATTTTCTACTATCGTCAACGCAACATTTTTGGATCGTCTACAATTTTTTGTGGTCAACACCAGTTCTGAAAGAATGGCCTGTTGGCTTAACCGTGTTATCTATAATGCAGCGTTTGGGTGAGTTTTATTTTTTGCCAAAATCGCCATATTAGATATATTTGTTTTCATAAGTTAACCTTCAGTTTGCACGAAAAATATTGTCATTTACTTTTACACAGTTTAAACATAAATATGGCGGGTATCCCATAATTTCGCTATTACGCTTCGGTTGTTGGATAGCAGTTACAAAATAACAGTTTGGGAGAAAGCATTGCATTTTTCAAGGTCATTACCTTCCGCTTATTTTTTTTTCAATTGATAGTTTAAGTAAGTGTAAGGCTGATAATTGAAATAAGCATCAGTCGCCAGAGTCACGGTGAGCCTGGTTGTGAGAGAGCGACAAAAAAAAAAATTTCCACAGTAACTCGGAAAGTAATCTTGAAGTAGAAAAAATTTGTTGAGACTGATGTTGTAAAGGAGATTCGATTTCATGTCCAAAAAATCTCCTTATGAAAAGATCTGAAAGAATAATGTTAATTTAAAACTCTCAGTATAAATCTCAATTTTTCGAAATCTCGTCATATTGTTCTACAATATTGGTCTTAACATATTTTTCTACTTGTGGCTTACTTTCCGAGCTATTGAACGAAACTTTTTTCGTCGGCCACTCACAATCAGACCTACCACGATCCTGGCGATTAACACTTATTTCCATTATCAGCCTTACTTAAGCTATCAATTACAAAAAAAAAAATTAAGCGGGAGGAAATGACCTTGAAAAGTGGAACGCTGCCTTCCAAACTATAAATAGACTGTATGCAATGGGATATCAATTTCTGCATATGTTTTAAGTTAGTAGACGAATTAAATAATTCTTCAAACACTAATATTTTGCATTTACTTTCTTACGTATAGTTTTAAAGCTGTACGGCCCTATCGGATGTTTTCTTATGGCCATTTATTTGTGTCTTTGAACACAACTTCGGGCATAGATCCACCACGGTTGAATCTGATGAATGTTATCCGGGAGGCAAAGATTTCGAACACTTTTTCAAGCATTTGTGGCTGTATGTCCTCAATAACACGGGTAATGTTGGCTTCCAATGCGTCAATTGTTGGTTTGTCAGTATAGACTAGCGACTTTACGTATCCTCAAAGAAAATAAGAGACGTTAAATCCCAAGATCTTGGAGGCCAATTTACAGATCCATTACGCGAAATCATGCTTCGATAAGTTGATTGTTTCATTTGCTGTATGACACGTAGTCCCATCCTGCTGGAACCACATATTTTCCACATTCATGCCATTGAATCGGGGAACGAAAAAGTCATTATTCATGGTCTTATATATATACAATACGGATCACTGGCTGATAAAAAATGTCTGATGACTCCACGAGCCCACAGATCGAACCAATTTGTGTACTTTTCGGGATGTAACGCCTTTGCGATATTCTCATGTGGACTATCTACGCTCTAAATGCAATATTTTTGTTTATTGACATACCTATGGAACCAAAATGAGCCTCATCGCTGAACAAAATTGTTCGGTAAAGTCGAAGATCTAATGCCAGTTGATTTTGAGCCCATTTACTGAAATTGAAATGTAAACGATAGTCATTCTTCGGCTTCAATTCTTACAGGAGCTTGATCTTGTAAACATTCAAACCAAGATCTTTGCGTAAATTTTTCCATAAAGACAAGGGCCAAGCTGTTGTGGACGACGTCGAATCGATACATTTGGATCTTCTTTAACGTTCTCCTGAACGGATGCAATATTCTCTTCAGTACGCACTCTTATGCGTCTCGATGCCACTTCATCATGCAAAGAAATGGCAATTATTTCGGGTGTAATGTAGTGCAAGTGCTCTATAAGCTTGGCGCACAGAACCATAATATTGGAACCAAATTTTTGAAATTTGTATGTCATCACGATAAAATTACAAAGACTACTGAATAAAAAAAAAACCTGATATAATCAAATTGTAAAAAAAAATACAAACGTACAATGACGTACTCTTCGAAGTTCCACTACAGAATTGTACTTTCTAAAGCAATAAAAATCCCCAAAATCCCACCAGAAACAACTTTGGTAATGCAGAAATGCATTAACGAAACGGCAGTCTTTTAATGCAAGACTAAAAAAAATAGAATAATACACCTTTTTTAACTTGCTAAATTTTCTCCTTGCTTATAAATTATATTTGCAGAACTGTTGATCCTTCAGTCTTTAAATCGATCAAATCAATCTGTCCGCTACAAATAGATGATTGTCAACATCTTCATCTACTTGCTGTTACGCAATGTGGTGTTCGCTTATTTTTTGCAACCACTGCATTGAATTTGACACAAAACATTTACCAACAACAGATGCAACAGCAACTGCAAACACAACAACAGCAACAACAATGTGCTAATCCAGGAACAACAGTGAACAGTCCAGGTATTAATCCACAACATTCGACACCACCGTATGAAGGTAACAAACCACAGGGCCTTTATCTTCTGCATGTACGACTTCCACCTGGTTATACTCCTAATACTACCATAAATAAACCAAAGCAAGTACATTCAGCACATTACAATGAGGGTACCTTGTTGTTAATATCTACACCTCAACAAGATCAAGATATACTTTGGTCGATCAGTTCAGCGCCATTTCCAAATAGACCTTATTTAGCAGAATCTACCACTGTGCTACCACTAGATGGGATTGTTTGGAGTTTAGCTGAAGTACGCGACCGTTGTAAAGCTAAACTACATTCAATTTTACGTAATGCACAAAAGCCAAAAAAAGTAGTATTGTTGACTAATCAAGGAGCACATATAATAGCATTACTTAAGCCATCAGATATTTTGCAGCAATTGCTGATGGCTTGTCAAGGGCCTCATCATGAAGCTGTTAAAGCATTTTTCCAGGTATTCATTAAATTTATGGATTTTTCTTGAAGCACTTTATTTTTTATTAAAACTTTGTTGTAGGCTCAATCTGAACGAGAAGCTTGTGCAACTTGTCTTCTATTAGCTTGCTCCGATCAATATCGTGGTACTGATTTGGCAATGTGGGCTGCACAAGCTTTTATGCTATATGGTGGCGAACCTGGCTACCAGCATCAAATGATGATTAACCCGCCTGGATCACATGTATCTAATATTGGAAATCCTATGGGCGGAAGAAATCTTTTAAACACTTCTCTAGGTGGAATGGGAAGTGGTATTGATCGCAACTCACCACAAATGTTTATGTCGACACCAATGCCTAATATAGGTACACCTATATGTCGCACCTTACAGTCAACACCAATACAGAGTCCTTTGCAGCAGGCACAATATCCATTAAGTCCAAGTGAGATTGAATTGAATCAAAAACTATTTTAGTTTACTTGAACAATATTTTTTACAGTTACAGGTCAAGCTCCATATACTTCTGGCTTGGTTAACGATATATCAAATATTATTTACTCTGCGAAGCATGATGGTCTTTACATGTATGTTGCACGTCTTTTGCGTCCGATTTGGAAGAAACGTTGTATTGATGCCAACTTAAATAGCACTCTGTCACAAGCAGATTGTACTGTAATCTTAGAGGACTTATATGCTATTAAAGCTTTCTTGGATGCTAACTCGGTGAACGAAATATCAAGTAAATATTAATTTGATCAAAAAATTTTCGTTTTGTTTATAATCGGTGCAAAAATAGATACAATTTTTTCTGTAATAACAATTTAATGAAAATATATTACAAAATAGGTACCATGCGTCCATATAACAATCAAACTACTATATCAAATGGCTTCAGTCAAATGCTACAAAACACGACAACGAATCCCATGGGCGAGCAGCGTAACGCAGCTGATCAAGCTCAAGCAGAGGAAAAACGTTCACTGACTGCTTTAAATTATTTTATAAGTACTGACTTTATATTCTGAATATTGAAAACCAGAATAATATTTTGCTCATAATCCAATTCTTATTGTAGAACATACATGCGAAGTAATTGGGCTGTGGAAAATTCTTTGTGATCATCAATTTAATTTACTGGCTACACAATTGGCTAAGGATCAACAGGCCATTCTTTCTTCATGCACATTTCGCGATTTAACACTTTCACGTTCGGAGTCCTGTGCACTACTTATAGTTGCTCTTATAAATTCATATTTAAAAGATAATGCAAGTGTCAGTTCTATATCAGCGAAATTACGTGATGTTTGCCCCAATTTATATCGACATGAAGATGCTGTTTCCTTTAAAGCAACCGAAATTCTTATGACTTCAAAGAATTGTAACATTCCTGATGAGAAAAATGAAAAGTTACGTACAGCTTTGCAGCTTTGTAAAGATGCAGCACCTAATCTGCCATTACAAAATATATGTCAACAGGTGGGTTTGGATAAATATCATCAGCTTTAAAGAAATATCATTATTATAATATTATCAACAGCGAATTTTTCATACCATCAATATTTATTTTTCATATGTTTATATCTGGCTTTTATGTTGAATTATTTCCCATTTGAAAATTACGAAAGATCAAAGCAGAGCTCTAAATATTTGTTCAGCTCATTGTTTTCTTGTCCAGATTGTCAATGAAAATTCGCCCTGCGATTAAGACTACATGATGCATATCTTTCCAAGGCATCCAGTAAATATATAACGCCTGCCCAACTTGTTTCGATGAACTCAGATTTTTTCTGATCGTACTTTCGGTTTGATCAAAATTTGGTTGAATAGCATATTTTTCAACTTAATACTTTTGTTTATATTGCTAAGGTAATGTCCTAGTCATATTTCATGGCCGTATATAAAGTAAAATTTTGCATTAATTTATTTAATTATTAATTAAGAATCTCTTAAAATAAGACATTTTAGTTTAAACCTTAAACCATTTTAGTTCACCGTTGCCGGTTTTTATGAAGGTGTGATAGAACTTTCATCAACATGTGCAGCTAAAATAGATCCTGAAGAGTTCGGCATACATTATTATAACAGCGATGAACCACCAGAAGACCGTGAAGGCTATGCTGCATACGCTGCCAGGTATGTACATATATTTTTATTTTTATAAATTTTTGATTCAATTACATTAATTATTTTTTTTTTTCTTCAGAATGTCTTGCTATAAAGAAGTTCGTTTAATGCTCGATAATGTATATCAGAATATATGTAATAGCAGCGCAAATCAAGAATTTCCACGCCAGATATACACTAACCCAAATAACAATGATGAAATAAGTCCAAATGCACAAATTATGAATATTGTTGCCATGGCGGTCCACTTTAAAGATCCTTTGCTACATGTTTCTGTATATGAATGGTTAATGTCACACGATATGCTTTCTGAGCTATTGGCATTGGTTGAGCCAACTTTGGGTGAATTTCTACGACGTAATGTTGTGCGTAATCCTGAAAATTTAAAATTAATTGATTTACTTTGGAAATATTACGAGAAAAATGGGCATCATTCACAAGCCGCCAGAATTTTAGATAATCTAGCCACAACGCAGAGTAACGCTGTCCCACTAGAGCAGCGAATCGAATATTTGGCAAGAGCTGTAATGTGTATGCGAAATGACAGTGTTGGCTATTCGATAGCAAATGGTATTTTACTAAAGGAACTAGAAGATAAAGTAGGTAGTAATTGTTTGTAAATTAATTCCTTAATTCCTATTTTCCAATTGAAGCTTGAAATTGCACGCGTTCAAAAAACTGTACACGATGCCCTGTCTGCTTTGGCACCCACAAATATAAATGCAACGAAAGCACTGGATGAACTTAATTATACGCTTTACGACATTACACAACTATATCAGAACTTTGCTGATCCGTTTGATTTATGGGAATGCAAATTGACTATTTTAAATTGTTCTCATCATAATGATCCACTATTAATTGAATCTGTTTGGGGACAAATTATTAAAAAGGCTGTTGACGGTGCCGGTTCAGTGACTGAAAAAAGCACACGTTTATTTGCTAAGGTTGAGATACTAGTCAAGCAATTTGGTGAGTCAGGCCATTGTTTCCCCTTGGCGTTTCTTATACGCGAACTTGAGATAAAAGCATGCCAGCTAAAACTACCAGAAGGGGTTGTACCTGATAAATTGGTAGCTATGAATTTAGACATTGAATTATTAATGGAATATTATTCAAGGTAAAACAAAATGAAGTTACTATAATTTAACATTTATGCTAATTATTTAAATTTTAGAATGATATCCATGAATGAACGTGTTTGGGCCAATGAGGGCAACGAATGGCATTTAGTGCAGTCATCTATACGCGTTGTGACTCTTTTAGCTAATAGCGCACACACTATTTGGTATCGCTCAAAGTAAGTTTTTCTGCATTTAAAAAAAATTAGCTTGTCACTAAAAAAAGAAAACTGATGAAAGGTTCCAGTTAGTTGCAGAATTTTCACATTCGCTTCAAACTACACAAATAAAAAAATTCTTGCAGTTTAGCCGGAAAATTCCGAGCCAGTTGACAATTTAGTTTGCTGAGTGATTGATATGTGAAATGGGTATGGACTAACGTGACCAGATATTTTCACCAAAACGCGGAGTAGGAAAAAGTTGAAATTTTTTCAAATATTCGTTTGTGTCAACTGCAATACAATTATCCTCACTTTCACATCCCGAAAACCGTATCAAAATCAGATATTTCCAATTATTTTTTTTAAAAAAAAAGGTCCTCACTCTCACCGAAAACCCTAGAAAATGAGATTTCATATTTTCAATGAAAGCGCGGACTTGCTCCGCGAAACGCGGATCACATGTTCACGATACTATAGACATAAAAATCGTGTGCAGACAAAATAAAAATTACTATAAAACAAGACTTCACCAAAAAAAATTACGCAAAAAAAAAAAAATAAAATCGCGGAAAAAAATTATTTTCCATCTTTTGAAATAAAAGATATAACAAAAAACGAATTATATCAAACTTTTTAAAAAGTAGCTATAAAGTTTTTTTTGTTGTTTTAGACGGCGTATTTTCGGAAAAGCACAAGATATTGTATCGGTTTGCTTAAACCATTGTTATCAGAAACCAGGCACTGAACGATTACAACAAGCGCTTAAGGAATTACAATGTCGACTGCAGCGAAGTTTGGCCTAGAGAATAAATTATTATAGTTATATTAAATAAGCAGTTAAATTTTGTATCAATTCATTTTATTTATAAAGAATAGTGTTATTTTATCATAGACTGTAAATTGTTTTTTCTTCTGTAAAATCAAAACTTTGCAGCTTAAAAAATTATAAAATAGTAGACTTTTTCTACAAAATTGGTGTTCAGAGTGTACAATATTGTAAAAAAATATCCTGAGTTATCAAAAATTAAACCATTAGTTATTTTGGCAATAATTGTTTAATAAAAATATGTACGTTAAAACATCTTATTTTTAAATTTGAAAATAAGTTGAGATAGGAAGCTAATGCAAGGCTATGCTGTTGTATCCATGCTACATAAATGCGCCTTAGTTAAAATGCACTTAGTCATATAGCAGTCACAGGGTATTTGATGTTCTTCTTCTTCAGGGTCCAACAGCTCCACTTCTATATCAAATTTTCGCTGATCGTTTGACTTACGTTTCATTGATAGATTAAAAGATATTGGAGTACCAACTTCAACCTGCTGACAAGCTGCTTCTGGCAAGACAATAACACACTGCTTCCAGTGAGTTTCTGGAGCACATGGAGATGTAGACAAGACCACTGAATCATCATAACTGTCACATGGGAAACGACAGTTAAACCATATGCAAAAACCTTGATGCGTACCCACACGCTGGATTGGCAACACTTCTCTCAGATTAATTTCGTTTAATTCTTCTAATGAAACTTCCTCCAAATTCATCCAATGTAATACAACACCATCATGCAGTAGATCTTTCGGTTGCACATTAGCTATCTCTGGTTTATTAGCTTTTTGCTCGCGTAACATTGCTGCGAATTTCGTCATACGTATGCCATCGATTTCATTCCAATAATCGAAACGATTTGGAACAGCGCAAGGTGCCACGTAAATCGTGGCTTCGCGGGGAAACATAGCACCATCCGGCTTTAGGAATGCATCGCGTGCGTATAACACTGAATCCAACATACCTTCGTGCAGCAAGTAAAAGCCCATCCATTCGGAAACAATGATATCGACTTTCCCAGCTGAAGGTGGTAACTCGAAATCTTCGATTTTGGAGTGAATTACCTTAAGACGTATAGGGATATGCAAAGTCTTTTAGTTTGGTTTGGTTGGTTAAACTGAATTTTATAATCATAAGCTTTGAGGTATTCCCATATACTTACTTTGACAATAGATGTTAACTCATTCTCTTCAATCACTTGCAGAGCGACTTTGGCCAAACTGCTGGCCTCAACAGCGTAAACTAATTTTGCCCCAGCTTTTGCACAAAATGCCGAAAGAATACCTGTTCCGGCACCTACATCCAAAACAATTTTATCTTTAAATAGTGCGGCATTACTAAGTATGGCATTGTGGTATGCTTCCTGACGCGGTCGATCCCTAATCATCAACTCGTGCACCTGTGATAAAACAAAAAGTGGATTACTTCTTTGAAATTAGGTACGACATAAAGAATCTACCTCCAAGTTTTCATAGTCAGCAAAGTAACTGTCTGGATCAGGATTCATTGCTAATATTTTATGATTAAGCAAAGGAAATCAAAGTTTATAATTGCAGGTCGCTCAAATGTAAACAACGTGCTCGTGAGTGCACCGGCTTTGAGTTTGACAACCTATAGATAGCGTTTACACGAGGAAACTCTTCAAAGAAAGTTTCCCTGTCTGTTGGCAAGAAGGGAAAAACGAAAGGGTGGTGTACAGAATTTGTCGTTCGTCGTTGTGGCGGGTTGACGCAGTAATTGCTTTGAAATTTTCTTGCACAAACATATTCTAGTTTCCGTGTGTAAACGCAAAAGAAATTCACAAAAGAGAGAAGACAAGAATTTCTCAGACCGAATTTGCTCGTATAAACGTTGACATAGCAAAGAATATGAAGAATATTCTTCATATTCTTTGCCTATAGTCCGGATTTAGACGAGGTAATAACTACCAGCAAATCTGCCGACGTCGCCAAGTTTCTCGCAAAATGAGTTCGAAGAACCGCCGTCCAGGCCATGGTAGAATTATTAGTTATAGTTAATTAAATCATGGCCCAGGCATATATATATATATAAAGTTAAATACTGGAAATAAGTATATTAAGTGAAAACAATATATCAACTGATTTTTATTACCAATACATGTTTTTAAAAAATATCAGTTTCTTAAAAGAATTGGCATATGACAAAAAATTTCCCAGGTTTGACAGAACAGGGGACTACGCCAAAAGTGACAGATTAGGGTGATAGAAGTGTCAGATGATGTTTTCGCCAAAAAAAGCGAAGTGACGTACGCTAATAATCTCAGGTGTGCGTTGGAAGTGGTCACGGCGAACAAATTCTTGGACGGTACTAGTTTGAGATATCTCAGTGCGCGGAACCTTCACCTCCAAAACTGTTAGGCAGTTGATGCGAAGATCTACGTAGTTGGAGTTGCGCGTTTGATTTGTTGTGGAATCTTCACCGCGAATCTGCAGATTACACGTGGGTTGATCTGGAGTTGAGTATCAACAAAACGTCATCTAGATTCAAGCAACGACCAATGATTCAAGCTTAATCAATTGATATAAAAGCATTAGTTCATTTATAATCATTGCATTTAATAAAAGGAGTTCGATATGCATTACCGAATTTTGAGAAACTTCTTGCTGCCGGTAATGTTTTCTTTTCATATTTATAATAATAGTATTAATTATGTATTTCAGCTACTTTTGCAGGTGCTGCTGTTCCATTTCTCTGCGGGTAAAACTAACAGCAAAAGTGCGGTGTTGGAAGATATCGTTGATTTCAAAGATTTCAAAAAGTTGCTTCGCACCAAAACTAACGTTTTAATCATGTTTATAGCCAGCACTAAAGAGACACAAGCGGAAGTGAAAACTTTCCGCGAGGCTGCTGCAGCAGTAAAAGGTGTTGGTACCTTAGTTCTTGTAGATTGTTCCACACAAGATCGTAAGAAATTATGTAAAAAACTAAAAGTCTCGGCGGCGCCGTATATACTAAAGCATTATAAAGACGGTGACTTTCATAAAGATTACGAACGTCAAATGAGCATCACTTCAATGGCGAATTTTATGCGTGACCCATCCGGAGATTTGCCATGGGAAGAAGATTCAAGTGGTGATGATGTGGTACATTTTGCTGATTACACAAGTTTCACTAAACTATTAAAGCGTGACGTGCGTCCCATGTTGATAATGTTTTATGTACCGTGGTGTGGTTACTGTAAACGGTTGAAGCCTGACTACTCGAAGGCGGCAACGGAATTGAAGTCACAGGGTTACATATTAGCTGCAATGGACGTGGAACGTATTGAAAACGCAGCAGCAAGGAGAGCATACAATATAACAGGTTAGGTAAAAATTTTTGACTTGTCAACACTAAAATTGCAAAAACTTCATTAATTAAAGGGTTCCCCACAATACTATACTTTGAAAACGGTCGCCTGAAACAAACATATGAAGGCGACAATAACAAAGATGCAATCATTGCTTTCATGCAAGATCCAACTGCTATCACAGCAAAAAAGGCAAAGGAGCCCGATTGGTCTGCTGACAGTACTTCAGAAATTGTACATCTTACTGCACAAGGTTTTGACCCTGCAATTAAAGATGAAAAATCAGTACTTGTCATGTTTTATGCACCTTGGTGTGGTCATTGCAAACGCATGAAACCTGAATATGAAAAAGCTGCATTGGCAATGAAGGAACGTAGTGTGCCAGGTGTGCTTGCAGCACTTGATGCCACCAAAGAGAGTGCTGTAGGGGAACGCTATAAAGTTAAGGGTTATCCAACGGTCAAGTATTTTGTAGGTGGTGAATTTAAATTTGATGTCAATGTGCGTGAAGCTGAAAAAATTGTTGACTTTATGCGTGATCCAAAAGAGCCACCACCACCGCCTCCACCTGAGAAACCATGGGAAGAAGAAGATACAGATGTGCTATTCTTGAATGAGGAAAATTTTAGTACGACGTTGAAGCGCAAAAAACATGCTTTAGTGCTGTTCTATGCACCATGTAAGTAAATGATTTTTTTTTAAGTTATAAAGTAGCCAGGTAAAAGAAATGTAAGTCAATTTTTTCTCTACCAAACTTTAGTATTTCGCGTTGATATTAAAAAGGATATTAATTTTGTGACCCATGTCCACTTGTCGGAGCCCAAGTTGATCATCCCAAATCAAAAATGGAAAAAGCATAAATTAATAACAATCTAATATATTGATTCACTCTTAATATATTTTGGGTTTTTTTGCTATTTTACGTTTTGAGGACGTATGTACAGTGTTGCTAAAAAGTAACTTTTATGCAAAATAATTTTATGCTTACCTGTCTAACTTTTTGAAGTTATATTGTTTTCCTACCTGACGCGGGCTGTACCGTTGCTGTATCTGACAAGAAGTTCCCAATTTATTAGTGTAGCATATATGACGTTCCGTAAAATTTTATTTTTGGCAGCCTGCAATACAGCCATCTTGTCTATCTGTACTCATATCTGTATAAACTCATTACTCTTCTAATATTACCAGCTTAATAGTTTAATTAAAAAATTATCACCTCGTAACTTTTAATATAAAAAATGTTGGTTTTCAGGCATACTAACGTAAGTTTTCGCCAAGCCACGCTGGCAACGCGTCCAAAATTTTTATTTTTAAAATCGACATCTTATGGTCCTTGAAAGATACAAAGTTATTTCAAAAATCTTTTTTATATCGCAATATTTTTTCCTTACTCCGCAGGGTGTGGCCACTGTAAAAATGTTAAGCCAGAATTTAACACAGCCGCTACTGCAATGAAGGATGACCCACGTGTTGTATTTGCAGCATTAGATTGCACACGTCACTCTAGCGTTTGTCAGACGTATGAAGTGCGCGGTTATCCAACGATAAAATATTTTTCATATCTCAAGACGAAAATTGATTATAGCGGTGGTCGAACAAAACAAGACTTTATACAATTTATGTCCAATCCAACTGAAGAAGCATCTCGAACAGTTGAGAAAACTGCAGAACCTTTTGGTAACTATCCTGGCACCGAAGACCTGATAATGATAACTGACAACGATTACGAGTCGATATTAAAGCAGTATAATCGTCTATTGGTATTCTTTTATGCACCGTGGTGTGGGCACTGTAAGGAGATGAAGCCTGTGTATGCGGCAGCTGCTGCAAAAGCAACAGCCAATGGCAATAATCGCTTAGCGGCTGTTGATTGTACGGTTAATAAGAAATTATCTGAAAAGTTCAATATAAAAGCATTCCCTACTCTCTTATTGTTCGAAAACGGAAAACAGTCAAAAACCTATGAAGGTAAACGTACAGCACAAGATATGCTAGACTTTCTGCAAGACTCGAAGAGTAATGAATCGCATGATGAACTGTGATGGCTTTTGTTGCATTTTAAGGTAAACTAAATTTTAGTTAACTTAACTTTGTGTAACATGATGAACTGTGATGTCGTTTGTTGCATTTTAAGGTACAACAAATTTTAGTTAACTTAAATTTGTAAAACCAAGTACATATACCGCATATAATATCATTCCTCACATTATATACTTTGAACAAATGTTATTTGGAACTTGTTCCTACCTTGTTAACCATGTTATTGTCAATCATTTCACACTCGTATTTAACCGCATATTTTTTGATATCTCATTTTTTAATGAACCTATCTCTATTTTTTTGAATCACTAATATTAGTTTTTTGTATACAAAATGTAACATAAATGTATTTATCTTTACAAATCTCAATTTTTTTAAGTCCAAAAAGTCAAATAAAACAAATCTATTTTCCTAATTTATGTTCAAACTTTATTGCTTTATTTTGTGGCTGTCATATTATTTTACGCCTAACTAATAGATATTCAATGTCCATTTATTAAATCAGCGTCACACTTAGGTCAATTTAGCCATGTCCGTGAAAAACCAAAACCAATTAAGATAATCGAATGAAATTCGGCAAGCAAGCTACACGTTCAAACAAACTTCTTGGAATTGGAACTGGCCAAACTAGTTTTTCCTAGGCCATATAAATTCAGGCTTCCTCAGGGGTAAACCCCTACGAAACATTTTTTTTATTTGCATGAAAAAATGTGACCGAAAAGCGAAAAATATTTTCAAATTCTTTAATGTTTAAAAAAAATTTTGTTGCTTTTAGAGGCCCCGATCTAATTCTTGCCCGAGCCCAAGACTCTAGTTTCGACCTGGATAACGGGAAATATCTAGATTCCCTTCATCTAACACTTGCGCGTTCTACCGAATAGATAACATTTACACAGAAGACAAGTTGATTTTCACTATTTTAATTCGCTAATTGTCGCCGTTTTCTTATTTTGAATGTAATTCCAATAAATAAATTTTTCTTAAGTAAGCGTACAAGAAAACCTCGTACCTTTTATTTATATTTTATTCAAGTTGATGCATACTTCTTTTCACAAACTACAATATAATCATACATTTATTAAATATTTAGGAGTCCTCTTCGAAAATAATTAAATTGATGTTTTTCAGTTTTTATTTTTTTTTAGTTTTTGTTTTTTTTAGTTCATTAAAAATACTCTCACTTCACTTTGTTGGAGTAATCAACAAATTTATTGCGGCACGCAAATCAAACCGAATTACACTTTTTATTAAAATTAAATTCATTCGACGTGTGCTGCGAAACAACAGCCGACCAAATGCAACAAAATGAAGTTGAAATTATGCACTTACAAGCGCATTGCTGTTTACCGCTTGCCACCAACACGGGGTGCAGCCTTTTGCGACACCTTAGCTGCTTTTTGCTTTGGTGCCGCCTTAGCCTTTGGTGCAGCAGGTTGGGTAGCTTTCTTGGCAGCCTTGGTGGCACGTTTTTGCTCCTTAGCAGCTTTGATAGCTTGATCGCGTTGGGCCTTACGCACTTCGGGTTTCATGTTACGCTTGGCCATGATCTCGGCAAGGGAAGCACCAACGATGGCACGTTGGAATTTTTGTGTGCGACGGGAACGCTTCTTAGTTAGTTCCTCCTCAATACCCTTGCGATGCTTACGACGGTAGAGCACTGTCCAGGTAACTTTGCGTGGATTGCGCTTCATTAGGTAGGAGCGTTCGCATTTCTTATCGAGGAAAGTGTACGACTGAAATAAAACAAGATGCGATAATTTAACGTTCTTTCAAACATAGTAAACATAATATATGCACCTTTCCGTCGATCCTCACCATGGTCTTGCCATGGCCGGGGTAAATTTTGTACCCACTGAATGCACACAAACCGATCCTGTAAAGCGTAAAGAAAATGACATCAAATTAAAAATATATCATATTGAAATGATGTTAAAAAATATGCATGCAATTGAGTCATGAATCAAAATTTTTTTCACTTGTGGATGTTTGAAATATTTTAATATTATAAATAACTTTCGTACTTCATCTTTTGGTTGTTGTCAGTAGAAAGAAACGGAAATGGGCGCTAAAATGACAGCTGTCAAATGTAATAAACTTTGTCGTATAGTGCAGCCTCTGGCGGTGAGTAGTTTAGAAAAGAGTGACAGCACAGTTTTGCTCTGTGTGATCGAACAAATTTGAAACACTAGCAGACTGCATAATTCGCCAGTTATACATAGTATATCGTCTAAGTAGAACTAAGTTATTTTCATGTATTCGAGTTATATGAATTTTTGTATGGTTCTTAACAGTTTTTTGTGCACTTCAATAGTTAATAACAAGCAACTCGTATTAATCAAAAGATTTGATTCAGTCACATTGAATTTGTATTGATAAAATGTGTACTAAAATAAAAAAATGTAAGATAGTTAGTTTTAGTTCTACATAGACGATATATATGCCTATAGATGGAAGTGCATGCAGTTTTTTGATAAAGAGTGAACTTTTTGACGACTAGACAGTTCGGATGTCAAATCAGCATGTAAGAAAATTTGTGGTTTATTATCAAGTTTTTGATTTTGTAGGATCCGAGTAATACCGATATCGATCTCCGTTCTGAGCTAATAGGGTTTCTGATACCACATACGCACCAAGAATAGTTTTCTGAAGAAGAAAGAAAAAATAAAACGAAAAAAAACTATAGCCTCAATCGCAATGATAACGAGACGACGATATTGAGCGGCTGATAATTATCAGGATGTTCATATGTAGATGACATAATAGTTTTTGCAACAACACAAATTTGAAAGATGTTTTTGACAGCCTCAGCAGATATATTCTGAAGTTGAATCAAGCCAAGTGGAATTTTCTAACAACAGCAACATATCTAGTGCACGTGATTACAGATAAAAGAGTTTGATTTAAACATTGCAGAAAGATTTCTGATATGAAAATGAAAGATTCTGAAATGAAACTGAAACTTGCCGAGGGTGGAAAAATCAAAACAATTTAAAAAAAAAAATAATCAGAGATGCATATGCAAAATGGTGTCCAATTTGGCATGGAATGCTCCATATACAATGCAGGCAACAAAATGGTAATATCGAATTACTAAACATTATTAAGATTCACTAGAATTATTCAGCAAATATTAAATCTGGAACCTTTCAGAAAACCTTCAGAATGATTACAAGCGAAAGACTTTGCTTGTAACGCATCAGAAAAATTTCAATTGCAAGGTTCAGGAAACGTTGAATCTGGAAATGTTCAAAAACCTTCAGAATGATTGCATGTGAAACATTAAATTTGAAATATATAAGAAAGATTTCAGTAATGTTCCGCTTGCAATATTTCAAAAGAAACATTCTGGAACGTTACGTACTATTACTGAAACGTTAATGCTGAGTGCGTATAATTTTTTCATCGAGCTATGTACTATGGTATTTTTAAGTTTCAAAAATAGTTCGTTATTTTCAACAGTATATGTTTTGTTTGACTTTCTACAAAATTTTTTACAAATTTACTTTTGATTTAGGATATTAATTAATTATCTGGAATTAAATCAATATCAATATATGACAAAATACTTAGTTCTTAAATGGATTGATTGCAATAAAGAAAACATATGTATCTTTATTATCTTAAAAACATTTATGTATCATTAACTGTGGGTGGACACATACATACATATGTATATATGTAAGTTCAATAACATAAAATTTTGTGTGAGAAATTATCCTGCAATCACGGCGTAGATATAGCCGCGACCATAATAATGCGTATATATACTTCGCAAATTTTCTTCCTCGTTATATTTAAGTTTATACATACATTTATGATTTGTACTTATAATGAAGATAATTTCCTCATCACATTTAAGTCACAAAGCATAATACATATTTTGAAAATTCTTATGCCTGCAGCGCCTTAAAATATGCAAACAGCAATGAAAGATTTTTATTTGTGACTGAAATAACATCATATGTTTAGATTTTAGTACGAAAATCTAAGATTCCTTTTTAAGGCGGTTTCGCTTGTGATGCGAAGGACTGTAACAATGTCCGCATTTTTCATTTACCACTGGAACGTAGCTAATCTAAGAACTTTTTTTTGATGTTTAAATTTAAATTGCGCATGACATTTTTACAGGATATTCTTATCCTTTTTATGTAACTCTTTTGAAATGTCAAGTGTCAAAACCGTGCACATAAGAAAGCTCTAGGAAATAAACACAAGAAAAAAACCTTTATTATTAAAAACAAAATTAGTTTTTGTGCAACTTAAGAATAATAAAAATAGTTGACTATATAAAAAATGAAGCTTACTTTGAGGCGCTACTCCTTTTTGCTCTTCTTTCAATTTGCTTTTCTGATTGCAGATTTGTTTTTCAATAGTTTTTCTTATTTGTTTTATCGTGAAAAATTGCAGCTCGCCATTTTCTTATTTGTGTAAGATGATGTGAATTCTAAACTTTTAAAAACTCTGTAAAATGGCTGCATAAAGATATACAATAAAAACTGCGACCGTATTAGTCTTTACTGTGATAACAATTTTGTTATTTTTATTGCATAGTTTTAGGCAGTCACTAACTGAGGTTCCTTGGAATTCAATAAAACTATTTATTTTACAGTACACAGGATTTATTTATCATAAGTGAATATTTGTTATTCACCTACAGTGTGCATTCAACTTGCGTCTATGAGGTATGTTTTGGCCAAAGCACTGTGGTTTTATCTATGTTATATATATTTCTTATTACATGTTATAAAGGTTGGTGCTTCACATGTCATTCTTCGGAATTGTAAGCTTTTTTTGGTAACCATTTTGACTTATTTTCTACTATCGTCAACGCAACATTTTTGGATCGTCTACAATTTTTTGTGGTCAACACCAGTTCTGAAAGAATGGCCTGTTGGCTTAACCGTGTTATCTATAATGCAGCGTTTGGGTGAGTTTTATTTTTTGCCAAAATCGCCATATTAGATATATTTGTTTTCATAAGTTAACCTTCAGTTTGCACGAAAAATATTGTCATTTACTTTTACACAGTTTAAACATAAATATGGCGGGTATCCCATAATTTCGCTATTACGCTTCGGTTGTTGGATAGCAGTTACAAAATAACAGTTTGGGAGAAAGCATTGCATTTTTCAAGGTCATTACCTTCCGCTTATTTTTTTTTCAATTGATAGTTTAAGTAAGTGTAAGGCTGATAATTGAAATAAGCATCAGTCGCCAGAGTCACGGTGAGCCTGGTTGTGAGAGAGCGACAAAAAAAAAAATTTCCACAGTAACTCGGAAAGTAATCTTGAAGTAGAAAAAATTTGTTGAGACTGATGTTGTAAAGGAGATTCGATTTCATGTCCAAAAAATCTCCTTATGAAAAGATCTGAAAGAATAATGTTAATTTAAAACTCTCAGTATAAATCTCAATTTTTCGAAATCTCGTCATATTGTTCTACAATATTGGTCTTAACATATTTTTCTACTTGTGGCTTACTTTCCGAGCTATTGAACGAAACTTTTTTCGTCGGCCACTCACAATCAGACCTACCACGATCCTGGCGATTAACACTTATTTCCATTATCAGCCTTACTTAAGCTATCAATTACAAAAAAAAAAATTAAGCGGGAGGAAATGACCTTGAAAAGTGGAACGCTGCCTTCCAAACTATAAATAGACTGTATGCAATGGGATATCAATTTCTGCATATGTTTTAAGTTAGTAGACGAATTAAATAATTCTTCAAACACTAATATTTTGCATTTACTTTCTTACGTATAGTTTTAAAGCTGTACGGCCCTATAACTGCGGAAGGGTTGAATCGAATTCAAAATTTAAATCTTTGAATACCGTCACTCATTTTCTTTTCAGTTCCTCTATACTTTTCCATAAGTTTTAATGCCATCATTTTCAATCCCTCTGTAGCCCTTTTGTGCATCCACTCTCTATGTATTCAAATGCTTAATCGGAATATCTAAGAAAATTTTTATCAATATATTTTTTTTTGTAATAGCTTTCAGATAAACTTTCATTGTATTAGAAAGTCATATTTTGAAAATCTCATACATTTTTGGATATATATACCGTATATAAATAAATGTGTCTCTCAAATATATATTTTCAGTGTCGTTCATATACTATTACATTTACAAACGGACCGCATTAACCATTAGCGACCCTCGTTACTATGAAGGTAGCATTGATTGGATTGCGGATCAATTGAGCGATAAATAAATGATATGGCCAGAGTCAAGAATAATAAAATGCAAACAAAAATTTAATGAAAATAAAGTACATTGTGAATTTTAATGGAAAAAATATTTATTAATTTATTTTCATATCTAAGCTAACTACTATTTTCTGAGTTTTTACACAAAAATTTACAAATTTTATAATATTAAAACAATATAATTGATTTGGTCATTGATAGTTACATTTAACTTATTGTCTAGTCGACAGCTTGATTTATGAACAAACATTAAAATTACCATATTATATGCAAACTTAAATTAAAATAAAATATGTAAAATAATACAATAATTTATTTGTATATAATGTATGATAAATAATACAAAATTGAAATGTAGAAAAACATAAATATCAGTGTTATTTCATTACTTAATACAATATTGACACAAAATAACTAAAAATAAATAAAATCTATGCTACGTATAAATATTGCAAACGTATTCTTATATATTTTCAAATTTTTTCAATCTAAAAATTTTGAATTTCTTTATACAATATTTTGATTGAAAGCTTGTTGATTATATATGTGTATGCAATCAAGTAAATAATTATGGCTTAAGCCAGGAGCTATATCTTCAATATAAACGATTTAAACATTAAATTATTAGTCAAAATTTTGTCACTTTTATTTTTATTCTGAACAACGCTTTAATTAAATGGGCAATCAAAAAAGTGTTTTTTCTTTACTTCAAACTATGTTTTCTTAATAGATTTTCGTTCGGCAACCATTTTGCCCATGCTACATCTACTATCTCCTTTATCTCCTCATGGAGTACATGGCCTTTACAAAACTCTTCTTAAGTGCACGATCAGTAGCGAGTGACCTCAATTCTCTCCAACATTTCACTGATTCACGTATTTCCTGTTCTAGCGATTGTTTTCACGACGATTTAGAAAGTTGGCATTTTCTGCTGCCTTGAGGGTTTTACTCCAATGCTTTGCTGGCAGACTTCAGTTGGTGATTTTCGCGACGTGTGTTCAATTTATTTTCATTTTCGCCTTTTGATTTGAATATAAATTGGATCTTGACAGCATCTGGTGAGCAATTAATTAGCCTTTAGAGATTTTTCTAGGCCACTAAATTTGATGCACGTTATCACACAATTAAAAATAAAGGGTTTTTTTTTTATTCAAATCAATGATTCTCTATTGATTTTAAGGTGCTGCTTTCGAGATCGGTCGCATTTTACCTATCGCATCAGATTCTTTTTGTTAATTTAACAGATAAAATAATATGTTCTGAGAGTAATTTTTGCACAACATTTTTAAGAAGCACATAGTATGGCCTAAGGAAATAAAACAAATATTTTTGTGGTCCTGTGCTCAAATAGACTTATGAAATTACCAGCTTAATTTATAATGCTTTCTTAGCAAAACTTAAAGTAGAGATTAAAAATATCATGTATTCACGAATTTCAAGGAAATTTGTCAAAATCAAATAAAAACAGGTGAAAATTTAATAAAAGCTTAAACTCAGATTACGGATATGTACGTTCATTCTTTTTAGTCAGTTTTCCTTTTAGTCAGTTTTCCTTTTAGTTTAGTTTTTCTATCTTATTCTAACTTTCCGACGTCGTGAATAAAGGTACGCCGAAGAGCTTTTCCCATGAATGTCCAATCGTATTAAAGCAACTTTCTGCATTCTCTTTTGTTTCAAATGTGCATTTCCACAATTCGGTCTTATCTTGTGTTTCATCTAAGAAATTTATTGTAAATACATTTTCTGCTGCTCTTTCTACTTCCACCAGATTGCTCATAAATTGCGTTATGCATAGTTCAATATCTGTTTCGATGCTGGCTGTATCACTGCTATCGCTACGGCTACAAAGCCATGAAAAGTTCCCAGATGTCAAGTAAAGGCGTGTATCTGTGGTGAGAAGACCACATATTGCAAAGGTACGTTTTGCATTTTCACATTGAATTTCACAACCATTTAGCACGGATAATATTTTTACTTTTTCATCAATGACAGCATTGTTGAGACACTTCAAAATATTTTCAGAAACTTGATAGTCAAGTTCACATTGTGAGGGTAAAGAGTTATCTGCATGGTGGGACATTACAGGAAAATAAGAGAGAGAATGAATAAAATAAAAATAAACTTAGTATATTGGTATGACTTGGTTTCTTGTCAATTCCAAACTTACTTGCAAAATGTAACAGCAAGCTATCGGTACGCAAAATATCTTGTAGCAAAAGCAAAAACCTTCCCCAATCTCGCAAATAGAGAGATAATCCAATTTTCCAAGGCAATAACTGAATGTGTTCCAAACGATCCACAGTGACGCTAACAATTTGCCGTAACCATTTGGTAACGTCATCTTGTTCAGCAGCAAAAGCTTCCATAAGATAACATTTGCAGGTGGACATCACTACAATGCCGTTGCAAAGAGTGTGCGTATTCTCGTTGTAGATACGACCACGAACTATCCATTTAAAATGTTCACCAGCTTCTTCGAATTTATCCTGATAAAAATATAATTTAAGGCGATGATCCACATCGTTATAATCGTTGTAATTATATTTATAGGGTGTGCAGCGCCTCATGGATTTCGATGGGGAGTTTTTATTACTACTTTTGACTTCATTGGTGCTAATGCCGGATTGTATGTTAGCGCTGGCTTCAACGTCGATTAGTTTCTTTGAGCTGGACATAAGAATATTGGTGGATTGGAAGAGTGCTGAAATATTAAAAAAAGATTTAAATGAGTTTATACGAATATTCAAAATAGATAAATCGTCCACATATATAAAAATGCACAAAAAATCTTATGTGAAAATTATTTAGTACATATTTTGAGTTTTACTTTCAATCAAAAACCAAAATCAAAAGCTTGAATGGTGGCTCCAAATTTTTCTACGATTTTTCAATTGTAAACTTAAGTTTTTTAACCTTTTTTGTAAAAAGTTTGCCTGTTTATATTTGCACTGTTACTAAAATAGGATATTTTGTACTAACCACCAAACATAGAAGAGATGCCAGTTTCATCCCTTTTCACTGATTTCTGAACATTGCTTTTGCTGTTGTTAACATGTTGTGCATTAATCGATGCAGCCTCAGCATTTAGCAAATTTTCTATAGCAATATTTTGCGCATGCTGTTCATATTGCTCTTCAGCAGCTAAGTTCATTTTATCAGCTTGATGTTCATATGCGGTACAAACACTGTCCGTAACTGAGCCAGATGAACTACTTTCAGTAAGATTAAAATGCGCCAGGGCACCAATTTTTTGCTGTTTTGTGTCTGTCTCTTCTTCATCGTGTATTTTTTGCTTTGTGTTGTTGTTGTTGCTGCTGTCAGATGTAGGTGGTGGTATCGTATAACTTAATCTTAAACTATGGTTATCGTCAATAGTCTCTAAATTAGGAATTTGTAGAATACGTCTCTCCACAGATGTTTTACGACTTGCAAAGTGATGATGCATCTGATCGAGTACTTCAATGCTAGATTGGCTGGGATTGGATATTATATCGACATCGCTTCCACACTGCGATTTAAAATCAGCATCACGATCAGTGTTTGAACTACCAACAACGCTTTGATTGGAGTCAAACGAGCTTTGTGAATTGGAAATTTTCGAACAGGATGATGACTCATTCAGAGAGTTTGCAGAACCTTTTATTGGTTTGTGTGTTAAAGAAAAATCATACATTAATTTTGGTTTAAAAATATATTTTGGATGTAATTATTTATTTAAATAAGTTTTTTTTTTACAAAATAAAAGTCAAAACGATAAACCTTGAGCGTTTTGCATTTCGTTTTCGACTAGTCCTTTAATGAGCTTCATATATACATAAAATGCTAAGGCTTGTTATAGCTGTCGCAAAATGGAAAAAAGATTTTTAAGGCTGTGCAATTAGCTGATGTATACCAAACCAAGTTCGCACCGCTCGATCAACTCGCGTAGATCGTGCACTCGCGCGATCTAGCTTTTGGAAGAGACGGTTTTTTGACAGCTTTTGTTTGTAGCTCTTTTTCTTTAGTCATTATTTTAAAAAGTAAAAATTCATTTGAATTAAAATTCGACGCAGACTTTAAGGACACAATTATCTGGTATTTGCGGTGATAAAGTCTAAGGCGTTGAACGACTGCGAATTTTCAAATAGAAGTTTTGTAATTAGTTTTCCACATTATGGTGTTTATTTTGAAAATTTTCAAGTTATTTTTATTTTTTTCGCCAATGCTTTAGCATTGGCATGAAAAAAAGTTTTTACAAAATTTTAGCTTCCTAGATCAAAGCAGTGTACAGCGCGAACAGAGTTTGGGCACCATTTTATTGAAATCTAACAAAAAAACGAACTTACTAAAACGTAGAAAATATCTGCCTTAGATGGCAAGATATAGCATTTTATGTATTTTAGTTGCGTGGAAAGTGCCACACCCTGTTGTAAAACCGCGCCAATATTTTTCATGTGGCGGAAAATGCGAACATATACATATATACATAGAGGCGGAGACTCTAAAAATATTAGGGAGCACAACTTTCAAAAATTTTCCAAGTGACATTTAATGGGGGAGGGAGGGGGAGTGTCGAATCATAATCACCAAAGAAATGTGATTATATGAAAATGTAAAAGTATATGATGAAAACACATGAACAGCAGACAATTCACAATTGCAGTCATAGTTTATTGTTCAAAACATTACAAAATTATGGATACGACAGTGCAAATCTTCTACGTCTAGTTTCGCACCAGACCCATATGGAGTCCCCAGGGAGAAAAAATATCTTAATCCATCCGGACGTTACAGGTCTGACAACTTCAATTTGAACCAGCCTATATAAATAGTACTATAAGGCAGTTTCAGTTTCTACCTTGATTTCCATGCTGGTTCGGAATGAAGTTGTCTATCTTGTAACGCCAGGCTAATCCAGCATAACAGATAGGATAACCCAACGTTGAAAATGCAGCATTATTCTGTCAGGCTAAACGAAGCTTGATTTTAGGTTGACTCAAGTTATTTTTTCACCGCGTGCAGTTCTTTTGTACATACTGGACTTTCAAATATGGATATTTGCTCACTAAAACATTGGAGGCCAAAAAGTGCCATAGTCGCCGCCTTTGTATGTACATATGTACAATGTATGAAAATGTGAATTGATTTTGAAATAAATTTTCAAATTAGTTATCCAATGTGAATTTCAGTAAATTTGTTTTTATAAATGCTGACAAAATCTGACACTCAAAAATTTGATCTGATTTCTTACATTAAGCTCTTATTCCTACCGATCACGACACATTTTCATGAATGGTTTTTAGTTTTTAAGGTTTTAAAGTGTTATCTTTCAAAATTTGCCTTAATTATTTATTTATGACTATTTTTACAATAGTTTAACCTAATTTAAATCATATCTTAAGTAATTTATGTACGACGGGGCGTATGAGTGACATTTATTTTGAAGAGATAAAAATCATCATTCATTTGTCACGGTATTTGGGAAATGATTTTAAAATAACCATCTTGCACTTTAGGTACTCTATGATAAATGCAAAAATTTAGAGAGCAGATTTTTGGTGAAGTCGACTTCAGCTGTAGTTTGTTGTAAAATTATGAAGCGAAACGAGTGGATTATATTTTTCCTTTTCAAAATATGCATGCTCAATGTTAATACTCTACACTCTTTGCTTAAGGACAAATACAAAATATATATTATATATGTATGTTCTAGTTTTTGAAATCACAGTCGGTTTTTTATTAAATTTTTGTTATAATATATTGTAAATTTAAGTTTTGGAAATTGTCTAAGACATTGTCAGTAATTAGGCTTATTCTGAATCCAATTTAGTTCAGAAGTGGAATTGAAATCCAACGTTGAATATCAATAGCTCTTCAAAGTCTAATGGTCGAAATTTGCTATAGATTTTTTTTAGCTTCGAACTTGAGTTGATATAGTTCCGATAATTTGAATGTTTTTCCTTTTTAGTATGATCCTGAAACAAACTTTGAATTTCAATTCCGTTTCTGAAGCAAATCCGCAACGAAATCAGAATAGGCCTGAATATCTCAAAAGCAAACCCACTAGATGTGCAGGACTTAATATTTTTACTTTAAAGTGATTTAGTAACAACGTAGAATATGACTGAATTATAATTAATCTATAAAATAAATATTCATTTAAATATATATTGTGTAATAAAATGTAAAAATGAAATATATATTAACTTTTTAAGGATTGCATCAAACTCCTACTCTTTTGCGTGTTAATAGTAGAAAGCCTTAATGGTCCTTTACCTTTACCACAAATACACAAAATACGTTACGAATTAGTATTAATTTGATTGTAGTGCATGCATGTATGTGAAAGAGAAAAAAGAATATACAATTTAAAATTAATCATATGCAATATACACGAAAATTATTATCTTTAAATTTAAGCAATAACTGGATGAAACAAAAATAAATAAAATAACGTGTAAAAAAAACCAGTCAGAACTTGACAAGTTGTATGCGCTGTTAATGCTAAAATGATTAAGCATATCAGCAATTACCTATGCTATTCGTCTCTTCAACGGCACCGGCTGCCTCCCTTACATCTTCGCTCTCTTTTGCAACTTCTTTTGCACCGCTCACAGATGGTGTCTCTTCTTCTATAGGTAATGCCATAGCGGCAGGCGATACCGCTTTAATATTTTCTTCTGTGTTGATGTTTTCAAATGATTTCGGTATTTCATGTATTTCAGCAACAAAAGCGCTCCTGCAGTCAGGACAACGAATTTCTATCGTAGATAAAATTATAGAGTAATAATTTTTAGTGTACATATTCAAGAAAAAAAAAATTAAACCTGAATTCCGGTGTTTATTTTTATTTTCACGTGAAAATTGACATGTACAATTTACACAGCGATAAATGGTTTGATTCATTTCAGATAGATCACGTTGAGATAGTATGTCCCGTAATTTTTTTTCGAGTTCCTGAATAAAAATATGCATTAGGCATATATAAAGTAAACATTTAAAGGAATCAAAAGCAACTTACTTGACATAATCCATCCTCTATGGTGTAGACACGTTCTCGTTTATCCTTCTTGACTGTATCAAAATTAATGCGAAGAGTATTCGATTTCAAACGATCGCAGGATTCCAAGATCTTAAGACTCCATTTAGTTTTTGTACTAAAATTAAAGCGAATTGTCAAATAAGTAGGAATGCAATCAATTAGGTAATTTATTTAGAATAAATTTTTTCTCACCGTTGTGTAATGGTGTCTTTTTCACGCAGAAAATTACTGGATATGGTCAAAAACAAAGCTTCATTGCTTTGCATTGTATAGACAATGTAAGTTTCTTCATCATCTTCAGGTTCCGAAACTAAAGAAAAAGATTTTATAAAAATACTTTAAACATTTAATCTATCACGTTAATAATATACTTTCAGGTTCTTCTTCAATTGTAGATGAGTAAACATCCTTCAAGTGTGGTGTTCTATCGGTTTCTTCTCCTCCTGTTTCTTCTTCTATATCATCTGAAAGTCCACTATCATCAGCAGTTTTGTAAAGAGTTTGGTTTATAGGTGATGTAATTCCATCAGAATTATTTATACTCATATAGATGGTAGATTCATTGCTACTTTCTGCATTTGCGGGTGTAGTTTTTATGGGCGATACTAAACATTCCTCAACATTGTTAGCGTTTTCAATACAAATTTCAGTTGGTGTTGATGCTGTATTTAGTGACTGTTTTGAAGAATCAATTTGTAATGATTCTGAAAATTCACCAAGGTAGTCTTGAAATAGCTGACGAGATATGTTACGCTGCTCATCAGCAGCATTTGAATTAGATTGAACAGTTCCAGTTTCAATGCCTACATAAAAAATTATAATACCATTGGAGTTAAAATGTCGATTTGCTTGTGTACCAGACTAAACTAGGTGGTTTTTAAGATAGTTTGATAGATAGAAAATCTGGCAACCAGAAAAAAGTCAAAATAAAAATAGTTTTAATTTATCTGTTACATAAAATTGAATGCAACACGTATGACTTAGTGTATAACTATTTTGTATGTATTTCCTTTTGTTTCGAAAATCTTAGTATGGTCTTGCACCAATAAATGTTCGTACATCAGTGGATCAGCGATATATGAAGCGGTTCGAGAGTTACAGTCTCCCACCTCCCATACAAAAAACAAAAAATTAAAACGCTATATCCTTGCATATATGGCAGATTTAGTTTTAAAATTTAAAACTTGGATGTACATATATTGTCTGTTTTCAGCATCTTATGAAATATTGGCGGGATTGGACAACGGGGTGTATTACCTGAAACCATAGTTCTGAAATTTGATAATTAGATGTGTTTTATTATACCAAGCATATTGCAAAAACAGGATGTGGCACCTGTCGTACAAAAAATACTTAAAACTGCTTTATCCTGGTACTTATGCCAGCTACAGTTGTGAAATCTGACACACATTTTGAATACATTCAGAAAATTTGCGTATAATGAAAGAAGAGAGATCAAAGAACATAACAAACAAATATCAGAAAACAAAAATTGCATTCATAATGTTCGTTGTTAAACAAAGGTAAAATCCCATTGCATACTTTTTTAAAAGAAAGGTGGAATTGAATAGTCAAATACAAGAAAACAAAAATTCTGAATATCGCGCGTCAGAGCCCACGAGTGAAGCGAAGTATTCGGCGTCGGGGGACTGGTAAGCGACGCGGGCTGAGGGTGGAGAGTAGATGGAAAGTTGGTCTACTTAAGGTCTACCATAATAAATACTTACCTAAAGCATTTTCCATAATTTCTGCGTTTTCTGATTGTAGCCATTTATCACCAAATTTTTCACGCATCGTTTCAATATGTTTTTTGGCCTCCAGATGTTCAGCACTTGGTGCAACGATAAGTGAAGTTGTTAAACTATTTTTATGTTGTTTGGCTAAACTTTCACTGCTATTCAAGTTTGAAACAGAATCAAGTTGTGAATTAGTATATCCATAATTATCACGCTGTGATGTATCAGCCTCATCATTGTTAGTTTCAACATCAGCAATTTCAACAGTCCGTACTTTAGCTGCACGTTTTTTAATGCTGCTAAAACTCTCGACCATGCTATCTGGTTGCGCTAGAGCCGAATGAGCTTTGGCAGTATTGTTATCGGTTAATTTGAAACTACGTAGCGAACCAACACTCGACGCAGGTGTTTGTTGTGCACTGGAACGTGCTGAGCCAATTATTGAAATCGCCGATTTTGAACGAGCAAAGCGATTGTTACTAGATGATGACGTTGCATGGCGCATTTGTTGAGTACCTATTAAGGCCGTATAAATAAAAAATCTTTAGTACTGTTTTGGTTTATAAATGAACACTGGAGCATTGGATTTAAAGTCCATAAGCTAATGGTGGTTTTTTCTGATGCGAAAATAAAAACATTTATATAATGCTTAACATTTACCTGTTACTGCCTTTTCGCTCTTCGATAGCGGTTCAAAATCTAAGATGAACTGAACAGTTGAAGTATTTTTATGTAAAAATTGCGACGTCGCAAGACGATGCTTAGGATGACAATACAGAGGATTGCCATAGAGGTTTAAATACTTTAAAGTTAAGATGGCACTTAGCGGCAGCAAGTAGCTGTGATTCAGTAAAAAATTATCAGATAGATCTAAGTCAGTAAGGGCATCCAGTTTAGCAATTCCTAGAAGATCTTCAATTAAATTATTGCCCATGTTTAGCACTTGCAGACGTTTACAGGCTTCAACGTGAAACTGTGGCACGCAGGTGAGACGATTGAAGCTGAGATCGAGTGTTTTTATATTAGGCAACCATTTGACAGCTTCAACACTGACCAGTTGATTGTGACGCAAATTTAAATGTTGCAAATATTGTGCAAATTCCAAAGACGAATCTACGGCTTGTAGTTGATTATAACTAAAGTCAGCAATTTTTAATTCATTCCAGACAAAACCATTTGAATTATCACCACCACAATGTGTTATAATATCCTCAACACTTCGTATACTTTTAACACAAATGAGTTGTTGTATTTGTGAACGTAGCGGTTGTATACCGGTTATTTGTTTAACATTTGTTTTTTGTACTTCCAGACGCTTGAGACCGCGAAATTTTGTTATATCAATTTGCCCTTCAAAATAATCATCGCCTGGATAGTGTATAATACATAGAAATGTTGTTTTTTGTACAAAATCATGTACTAACTGTAAGTCACGGAAGACGTTTGATTTAGAGTTGATCGGTTTCACCACTTGAAACGTTTGTGGAGTGCCGATCTCGGTAGCATCCGCAATAAGTGTAAAAGAATCATTCAGTGCTCGTAGAAGGGAGCCTTAAAAAATTTAAAACAGTTAAATATTATTCTTAAAGCTCCAGTTAATAAAGTTAGTTTAATTTTGATAACCAATTCATTATTGCATACTACATATACATTATTGATTTTTTTAATACTTTAATTTTTCCTAGTCTAACACATCTTATCAATAATTTTTATTTTTTGACATTGTGTTTCTTGTAGTCTGGTGCATTATGATAGAAAAATGTAAGCATGAATCTTAACTAATGCTATAAATGCGAAAATGTGTTTGTCTGTCTGTCTTCTTGTTACTTTTTCATGGTTTAACTAACCACTATGCGGATTTCACCGAGATATGACAAAAGGTTCTTTGAAACTTAACAAAATAAATACGCAATAAAAAAAACCCTATCCATGACACTAATGGAAGCTTTAATTGCGAAATTTGGTACATTGGTGTATATTGTCTATAACAAACACCTCTCAAAATGTGGGCGTGATTCCACAAAAAGTCGAGACTTGTGATATTCATTGTTGTGAAATTTCTTATTAAATTTTTTTTATACAAATGTGAAATTTGATACATGGATGAGTATTGTCGGTGTTAAGTACCGCGAACGGTGTGGGCAGTATTGAAAAACGGAGCGTGCTACAATACAACAAAAAAAAAAATAATTAAAACGCAATATTTTAGCACCTAAGGCAGTTTTTGTCTCTACAAAGCGCAGTAAAATATATATTGTGCACTAAGCACTGCGCAAAATGTTGAGGGATGTATGGAGTGTGTGGACGGAGCCGTTGAATAACAGCTAGTCTTTATATGATTTGTTTTTTAACATTTATAAGAATATATATGAAATCATAGCTGAAACCTAAATACACTATGAAAACGTTTAATAAATTTATTTGCTAAGCCACAAACCCCTTTCTGCTATCTCTTTAAGTTTTGTCCTAAATTCTAATCACAACTTGTAGCAAAACTTAAGTCATAAACAAAAGAAAACCAATACTGATCGAAATTATTCTGTAAACAATAAGACATTTGATTATACGAAATTGATATGAAAAAAGTAATAACATTTTTATATTTATATATTTTCACCCCATGGGAAAAATTAGTCAAGTTTTGTTTAAGGAGTTATTGATTTCCATTGTGAAAAACTTAATTATATAAATTTTTGGTAAATAAATATCAACAGATTTTCAAGATGAAATAAAACAAGAGTTACCAGTGAGAAGTGCCCAAATTAGTTATTCTAATATCATTAATTTTCATTAAAAATAGTAAGAATAAATATAACTTATGCATTTGATATACATATCTGTCGCACTAAGGCAAAACGAGCTAGTTCCATTTTTAGTGATTTTGAGATATTGATGATCAAAGTTTCAAAGTAAATGGATTTTCCTCAAATAATGGAGATAAATGATAAAGAAATTCTGGAATTACTGTGGAATTGTTCGCTAAGAACGTCTAATTTGAATTAAACTTTAATTCAAAATTAATCGAATGACACACTTATCTCGATTTTGCTCAGAAATGGAGTTAACTTGTTTTGCCTTAGTGCCACAGATTTAATTGGCACACAATATCCAGTAATGCCGATTATCAAAATTTTCGTAAATTTATGGCTGCTTTTGCACTGGAGTTACCGCAGAATTTCAATTTTCGTTACAACACTGTCGAAATATGTATTACCAACATAAAAAACCTTATCATTTTCGTTAAGAATTGTTGCTTTATTTTCGTTTTTGAAATATCATAGGCAATATCAAGTTCTTAGAATGCGCATAAAAGGAGTTTATTTTGCACTCTTTTTTCAATTTTTTGATAACTTTCAGGCATGTATCTCGAATGTCATATTAAGACAAAAAGCCAAAAGCTTGACGCTGAAATACATTGAAATGTAGACTCGTATAATGTACGATATAAAACCTGTAACCAACTGTTGCTGTCTCTGTGTTTTAACAGCCTTCTCCGAAATTTTTCAAGACATACAATACGTACAAATGTGCAGCATAATTTTGAATCCCGTATTTGGATATACTAAATTAAAGTATATATGAGCCGTTTATTTTGAAAGTGGAATCGGTCACTTTTCTTTAAAAAGAAAAATCAAGTAGCTTGAAATCAACTATATAAAATTTATCTAATTTTTTCTTTTCAACGAAGGGAGACTTATTTATTTCCATTTTCAAAATAAACGCCTCGTATGTGGAAGTCTTATAATTTTACATAGCTTACAATATCATTCCATGCATACAATTGTTGGTGAACACATGTGCTTGTATAGCATTGTGCAGTTGATTAACAAGGATTTACAGCAGTACAAAATAACTGGCTTCATTTCAGACTTATCTATATGTATCTGTTCGGAGGGTAATTTTTGTCAACACCTTGAAAGGAATAGATAGAATCATGATGCCGTTATAGTTCTGTCAGCTATTAGTTTCGCTTTTCCGCGATTTTTACTGAGCCTGTCTGCAGGTATTCTTTCATCTATCAAAAAACAATGCGTTGTGAATTCATCACTATCAGACACTCACTAGTTTTACCATGTAACGTAACGGTAAGACTTGTTCCCTTACCCCATTCAAATTAGAACGCAAACAGCTGAAAATTACCAATTTTTAACTAAACAATTTCTTTGGCTATAAGTTGTTTAGTATCAAAAAAGTAACAGCTGACACTAAAAAACTAAAAAAGTGAAAATAAAGCGGAGATGAGGAAGAAAAAAGAAAATCTCTATAGTTTGAAAATTCTTAGATCGATTTAAGCAAAACACGAGTATAAGTTAATAGGTACTTTAATACTATAAAAATAGTTTGAAAAGAACTTAAGTCTGTCGATTAGTTTACGAATTAAAACAGAAATAAATAACAATTATGTTGTGGTAAATATGTGAGGAAAAAATTGCAATGGCTCGAGTATTCATGAAGCTATATATTCAATATGAAAAAATTTGATGGGAACTTTATTGAGCCATAAAAGCAATATGCAAATTGTAGAAAAGGAAAAGGTGTCCGTATATTAAACTTTGACATTTAACTCAGTTAACCAAATTAATTACTGTTTCATTACGTTTTGTGGTTTAATATCTCGTTGAAAACAATTTCGCTCCTGCTCTCTCATATTTTTTGACTACTTAAACTAAGAGTTTAACAAAAATGTACGAGCAAACAATTAAAGATAAGCAAATAAACAAGATAAATTTGTGTCTACAATTGCAACAATAACAGTAATCAATCAAGAAAATTTCTACAACTATTATTATATATTTACCTGATAAAGTGAAATTAAACTCAGAATTAAGAATTTTATCACCATTATTTCGTAGCAAATTCGCTAATTCTGTTATTTTTTGTGGATCCATTTCGTTGTTATTTTCATTAATTTAAATTAGTCTGAGTAATAACAAAAACAACAGCAACAACGCCAGACGAAAACAACACGTTCCCATGCACTGAACAGTGCGAAGGGCGGGGAAAATTTCAGATTTTGTTCTATTCAATATCACACAATCAGGTCCCCGTAATGCGTGATCAGCTTGATTGATGCGATTTACAGCTGCAAATTTACAGGAAATTTTTCACAAAAATTAAAAATAACTTGGAATTAAAATAATTAAGTTACCAATAGGTTTTGTTGGAAAAGCTTTTTGTAGTTGACCTTGTTGTTAGTTAATGTTGCTGTTACGATGACGCGTTGTTTATTTAATTTTCACACAATTGGACGTAGTAGATGATGCTTGAAATTAAAATCTAAAAAAAAATATTGCGAAGTTTTTTTCAGTCACCAATTTCTTCATTCCTTTAACTCGTTCGCTTTCTTTCAATAATTTCTAAGTGCTTGAATGATTTTTGAAATTATCTTTTCGATGATTTAAGTAGAAGCAATGGTTTTCAAATTAAAGTTTATGCAAATTACTAAAAAAGATAATATTTATTTCTCACAGTAAAGTTTTCGCTATTACGTTTTTATTTTATTTGTGGCAGCTGTAGAATGCACTCTCTCTTGACAGCACCCAAATGTCAAGTGTAGAAATCAGCTGTGAAGTGTCAAAATCATTCGTGTGTTTGACAAAGAAGAATACCAAGCGTCAGGGCTGCAACTTAAAAGCAATAAAGTGAATAATACGGTGCATCAAAGGGTTTATTTTTAAAATAATTTAATTTACTACTTTAATTTTTAGCATTGTACATTTGCTTTAACGCAAAGATAGCGGTACACAAGGAAAATGTAAGAAAAATAATCCTTTAAAATAAAAATATTTTAATACATATAAATTCTTTTTTATTCCGTTAAATTTGTAAACATCCCTAGTAGCATCAGGGGAAATTATGAAGTTAAAAGTTCAGCTTACAAAACATTGATGCCTTTCAAATAGCTTATCATAATTAATAAGATTCTTTGACTTTGTAGTTAAATTCGGTGTTCTAAAATCTTTCTAGAACAAGCTATAAATGCATGAGGACCGCATGTCTCTCATGCTTTAATACTATAACCACATATTTCACTTGAAAGACATGGCGTCTCATGTTTTCTGAGACACACGAGATAGGGCATATTATTCTACATTTTTTGTAGCTTTAGCAAAAAACATATGTGAGAAAGATATGATTCAACTTTGACAAATAATATAATATATGACAGGTTGCATAGTAGGTGCAGGTGACGCGCAGGGCTACAAATCTCTGGGACATGGGTTCGAGACCGACTGCAAATTTGTATAGTAGAATTTAAATTTGATAATTAAATAAAACTAAAAAATAAAGCTCTCAATTTGCATAAAATAAATAAAGTCAACAAAATCTCTTACACCGAAAATTCGGAAATCCTTTTTAGGTGATTTTGAACATCTCAGAAAGATCCTTTATATAACAAAGAGGGGAAAATATATATGTACTTCACTCAGCAAATATCTCTTATAAGACCCTATAAAAATTTTTACATATATGACATGTTGTCTTTCTAATTAAGTATTTTATTTATTTCCCGCACAACTCATTTTCAATTTTGATGAGCAATTTACTTAATTGTTGATTTGGACACTGTACTTTGGAATATTCCGATCAATAAGTCGCTATCGATAGAGGGTTGCTGCCAATTGTTTAACTGGAGTCACCGCTGTTGGCATTGGTATTAGGGAATGTAAGCGGTAAAGCACTAACTTAAAAGTTTTCTAGCTAAGACGGAATAGCTTTATAAATCTGCAATTACGATTGAATTCAATTCAGGTTGATAGTAACGATTGAAATCGTCTTACGCTGTATTTGATAATGCTAATGGATTGCTTTTTTCTATCACGAAATTTTTTATCATACGATTGCCGTTCCGTTCACGGAAACCAGCTGACCAGTTTCTTTGAAAAAGCTTTAGTTTTCCGAAAAAATTATTCCTGACATTTTGTTCATAACTTTTAGATTTGAGTCCCTGCTTTTCACTCTCGAAATAGGAGGGATGTCCTATAACGCGTTCAACTCGGTTTATATCAGTCAAATGCAATGATTTTTTTTTTTTGTTAAAAAAGTTTTTTAAAACGTTAGAAAAGATAAGACTAGCCATTTGTGGGTGTTGAAAAAGATTTGTAATTGTTGCAACATTGCACTTGTTAGGGAGCATGATTCGCAAGCATAATAGGCGGAGAGCCCAACGTAGAAAAGTCAAGTGTTTAAGATTACAGGATAAGATATATGGCAAAGATAGTAATACATTTTGGTGAAACTAGCCAACCAGAATTGCCTTGCCACGATAGAGCTTGAAGGGTCTAAAATGAATAAAAAGGATATTTCAAGATGCAATACTATACAGTTTTAATTAAAACAACAAAATTTGGCGAAATTTGATCATTTTTGGGCATCGGAAAGGGCATTGACAAGACAACCTTGGTTGGTTAGTTTCACCAAAAGATATTACTTTCTTTCCAATATATCTTATTCTGTAATCGTATACACCCGATTAGGGCAATATATGTATGCTAAAAATACTCGACGAACATCCATGAAGTGAAATTTTACTCACTCACAAGGACAACGATATGCTGAATATAACATACACCTCGGAGGACCGAGCACCAGCGTAACATGGTCCTTAAGAGCGTAGGGCATCATCAAAAGTTTTATAGTTTATTGCTTTATGTTGTGTCAGCATTCCGTTACGTTCTCGAATTATTGCTTCCTATCATACTGGGTCTTCGAGATCTGTAATTCCATCAAATGCCGTCCTAAGTAAGAATTTACGGAAGATTGCATTCACTGCGTCAGCGTGCTGTTCAGATCCCACGATTCCCAATCATATAGCAGCACTGATTTAAATGGTCAATATTTTTTGGAGTTGTGTATAGCCGGTTCTTACTTTGTTGACTCTGCAATGTTATCTGTGGTACCGTCTTTAGTGAATGCTATATTGCTGAGCGATGCCTAAAATTATGGAGAATTTTTTTATTGACATTGATTAAGTTTTGCATAGGTAGATCAATAGTTTCTGTTTGATTGATGAACAGTGCATGGCTGGTTTGCATATTGGGCTATCTGGACTTCGGTAGGGCAACTAAGTCGGCGTAAGACATATATAATAAGGAGGGTGACCATAAGTTCCTTACATGAGCAATTTGTGTGGAGTCTGGCATGCTGTCTACGCGCACTTGCTGAAGTGCTGCACGTTGTATTTTTTCCGCGATAGTTGAATCGGTAAAGTATTGACTTTAGTGTTGGAACAATAGCCGCATTGCAAGAGGTTTTGATCGTGTCAGTATCCTATTCGTATATTTTTTTTTTACCAAAAGTTGTCATCCGTAAATTGTTATTTATGCTCAAGTTTTCGTAACCGTGATTAATTTGCGAGACATGGTTGAAATAAATGATTGAAAATTCGGTTTCATTGCTCAGTATAGTCCTCGAGATGGGTATGTACAGGTGGGTTATTGTTGTGAATTTGACTACATTGGAACATTATAAGTTTCTTTTATAAAACTCAAACTTATATGTATTGGTACTAAGTATACTGTACTGTGTGAAAAGGTGGCCTATTTTAAATAACATTTCGTATGTGAAACAGTTTTAATATTAGAAACGTAATAATGTTAATGGCTTTGGTTGCTATGATGTCGACGTTGTTGCTTAATTACAATCAACAACCTTGTTAGATCAATACTTAAACGAAATTAAACCATGATAATTATTTCATAGTAAATTTTTGAAACGCTTTCAAAATTTTTATTAAAAAAAGAATTATTTATATAAAAAATAAAAATACAACAAATTAAAATAATACACAGAATACATACATTAAGCGCACTATTTGTAAAAAAGAAAATAATCCATAGCAAAAATGGAAAGGAATGGCAATGTACAAACAGAACGTAAAGAAATTCTGGGTTTGACGCGCATTACCAAAAAACGTTTACGGGAATTGTGTAAGAAAGATAAACTATACCAGACGCCATCACTCAATGATGTGCTGTATTTGCATTACCAAGGTAAGTTTCTGCGAGAGTTATCATAAGTTTTTGATGAGTGATTATTTCATATTTTTATATAGGGTTCCAAAGCATCGAGAGCCTTGAGGAATATACCGGTCTTAAGTGCCTCTGGTTGGAAAGTAATGCTATTTCTGAAATCGAAGGCTTGGAAAATCAACCCAAGCTGAAATGCCTTTTTCTACAGAGCAATCTTATAAAGCGTATCGATAATCTGGGTCATTGCACTGAGTTAGATACTTTGAACTTAGCTTCAAATCACATCAGAAAAGTTGAAAATTGTGGTACAGATATTTTGCCATGTTTGAATACTTTGAATTTGTCTGCGAATTATTTACGAGACCATGAAGGCTTAAAGGAGTTGGAAAATTGTAAGACGCTGTCGGTCTTGGACCTATCAAATAATCGTATCGACGACATATTGGTAGTGAAGGTAATATTTATTCATGCATTAGGAAAAAAATATTGTGGTTTTATTCTGCTACAAATGAATTTTTAAAATATTTGAAACTTAACAAAAAAACATTTGTTATCAAATTTATGTTTCATAAGGAAATCTGTCATCTGTTTTATAGAAGACTTTTTTGGACGACTTTTACTTTTCATTTTTGAACCTTTATCTTACTACGATTTTGTGTAATTATTTTCAGCAAACATTTTTGGGTGATAATTATTTTTTTTTGAGCTCAAACTCTTCGGGGTTTTAGCGTATGGTCAAGTAAGTCTGATTTTCACCGTTTTTGCCCCAAAACCGAAAATGCAATGCCATTTTGCTTTGGTTCTCAACATATCTATGCAAAAAGAGAGCCACTGATGAGATTGCTTAGCATTGGATGTTACTGGTTTGATTAGCGTTAGCTCTTTTTTTCGTAATTTGTTTTTGTTAAAAGAATTTTTTTTTGGTGTAAACAAGAAGCTCAGTAAAATAATTAAAAATGCCATGGATTAATTTAGAAATCGAAAATCAAAAATCGTAAAAAAATATTAAATTTTGTGTTAGTTTTCAATAAAAAATGACGCCCGGAATTAAAATGAGAATTTTATGCGCTTTGTTCTATTTTTAATTTTCGCGACATTTTTCTTCAGAAAAACCAGACTAAGAAAACTAATTTTTGAAAGTATGAGCAACCGCTTATGATTTTTGGGTAATTTTTCTCTATGAAATTAGAGCCAAATTTGTATGAATATATTTTGAGCGAAAATAATTTTTTTTTTATCCAGAGATCTTTGAAATGCTATATATATTGGGCACTCGGCTTTCACTTACGAGCCAAAATAATGCTAGGAAAATTTGAAATCTAATCAGGGGTATCGTATGGGCCCGTAGTAGGAGTATTTTTGTTTTAAAAAAATTTTTGCGCCAATTGCTGAAAATGGTCGAATATAAAGTTTGAACATAACAAGGGCACTTCCGGCCGACCTATGAGCACGTTTTCGGTCCACTAAAGATACGTTTAGGGTTAATTTCTCGAAACAATTCTACGCATTCTAATTTAACAAAATCAATTTATTTTCATTCACTAAAAAAACTGCCTCATTTTTGACTTTCAAAAACCCTAGATATATTTTCGAACATTGTTCCAAGCCTTTGCGACCGGGGCGAGCGCACCTTCGGCCTCCCTCCTAAGTACTTTACTGTGTATGTGTGTATTTCATGATAAAACTTGAATCTTTGTTTCTTTAATTTCAGGTATTTGAAAAAATGCCCCAACTACGTGTTTTGGTCTTACAAGGAAATCCGGTGGTCTCTAAATTACCGCAGTATCGTAAGACTATGATACTGTCATGCGTAAGTAAATCTACATACATAGCTGTAATATTTAATTACTTTTCTGAAATATTTCAGAAAGAGTTAACATACCTTGATAGTCGTCCGGTATTTCCAAAAGATCGCGCATGTGCAGAAGCATGGTAAGTACATATCAAAAGGATCCATTGAGGTATAATTAATTACATTCTACATATAAACATAGGAAACGTGGAGGTTACGAAGAAGAGCGCAAAGAAAGTGAACGCTGGAATCGTAAAGAAAGAAAGAAGATGCGTGATAGTGTTAATGGTGAGTTAACTTAATGCCAAAGCATGCAACAAAGTTCCCGTCGGGGAGATAAATCGATAATGGGGAAAACATCCTCCCTTGGGCGAACGATATATTAAATTAAAATAATATAGATTTATCTAAAAATCTACTCAGTTTACATCAGTCTCCAATTCGGAAAATCATGCTCATATGCAGCTCTGTGCCAGCTGAGCGAATTCGTTGAATAATTAAAATTATTAAGAGTGAGGATTCTTTTAAATATTTTGCTTTCTTATTTGGGCATAGCAGTGACAGGTTACATTCTTATCAAATAACCTTATTCTTGCTTAGATGCATCCCTTTTGAGCTGATGAAATCTGCCACCCCCCGTGACAAAGTCCTGCAATGCTGCAGCATCATTGTCATTGCTTCAATCAAGTTTCAAGACCTTTTGGAATAGAAATACGCTGCTTGATGCTAGATCTCAAAAAGACGAATATATATAAGGAGATTTTATGAAGTAGCCTCTAGTCACTTCCCTAATATCTAAAAGCTCCAGTATACTTTGAACTTTTACTATATATTTAGTTGACACTGTATTAAAAAGATCTATTGCAAACTAATTACTACGCTTTTCTGTACACATTTCTTTTCAGCTACAATACGTCTTCGTAATCGTCATAGAGGTCCCGACAGGCAGTTGACTTTGCTAACATCTTCTGACTCTGAAAATGAACTTGAATCTGAAAATAAACGCAGACGAGAAGCAGAAACCGATGCTGGCGTTAATCTAGAAATGGGCTTTTGGGATGAGGTTGATGATGTTAAGTCATCTTCTTCGTCTTCTGATATGAATGTCAGCTCATCGACATCGGTTATTGATACAACAGATTCCAATGGCAATGAATCATCCACTGACTCAAAGGCCAATGACACAGCCGAAATATTAAACAATTCTAATGTGGAAGAGAAGATAATGAACGATACACCAGAGCGAAATGTCAAGTTACTTGATTTGACTGAAAATATTAGTGTTGCAAGTTTACCTAATCCAGTTCATAACAAGGACATAACAGAACATTCAGAAGAAGATATACTGGAAATTAAAGCTCCTGCTAAGAACGTTACTTTCGTAGAGGATATTTCAGATGGCAAAAATAATCAAGATGCCACTGAGTCTACAGTTTCTAAGTCCAGTGCTGAAGCTGACCGTGATGTAACTTCTTTGAGCTCTGAGGATGAATCTAAAGAAGATTATAATGCAACCGTCAATGCAATATGTAAGATATCAATGAATGATTTATCCCTGGCAGACTCACCAAAGAAAAGAGTACGCCTACAAATCGAAATAGTTGATACGGCAGAGGATTATGAGCCTGAAATTATGTTAATTGATGACAATGAAGAGAAAACTCAAAAGCACCTAAGAGAAGAAAGTGCGGCTGCACAAAATGATGAGACTGAAGTTGAGAGACCAAGAACACTGGAGCAGTTGGAATATGAGAAAAAGTGCAAGGAATCTAATGATAAAGTAGAAAAGGACTTTGAAGAGCTAACCACCAGAATGGAGGATTTCATAGCGGAGTTGCAGAGCTTGAACGAAAGAACAGATATACAAATATTCGATAGTAGCTTAGATGACAGCAATGCAAGTAGTCAAAATGATGGAGAAGAGAAACATGAAGCAAAATTAACTGGAAGCTATGAAAAAAACCACATGCAGTCGCTTGTGGTGCAAGAAGAAGTTGCAACAGCACTGGAAAGTGACTCCGTACAGTTCTTAGTAGAACCAGAAAAAGAAGTAATAAGACAACTTGTTGTTAGTTCCGATAAAAACATAGAGCGGTTCGTAGTGGAACAGGAAGCTGGAGGCGGCGAAGTCAAGTTTGAAAAAGAAGAGTCAATAAAGGAAAAACTAATTAAATCAACAAGTGAGAAAGAACTGGACACAAGCATTGATGAAGATTTTGTTAAAAATGATGAGACTACGCTCCAAGAAGTACAAATTGGAGACTTCATGCCAGTGATGCAAATAAAATTATCAGAAGCAAGCAATCAAATCACTTTAGTTCAAGAAGACATCGATGATGATAAAGGTAGTGGAGATCATGAAAAAGCAGATGGTATTACAGAAAAACAAACAGCAGAGGTTAATGGTGCTACAACGTATGGTAGAGCAAACGAAAAGACGCGTGAAGCTTTTGACAAGGAAGCAAATGAATTGAAAAAATTGTTACAAAAATTGGAAGATGAAAATGAACAACTTTATAATATCAACTGTACCTACAAAAACATGCTTAAGGAGAATATCGAAGAAGAAATTAAGTATGTAGACAAAGAAGCAAGTGTTACTACTGAGACTCTATGCGAAGATATCGTAGATGAATTACTTGATGAGTTGAGCTTGGAAGCACCGGTGAAGATGCCCAACTATCAATTTATTGACATTGAATCTGATGAAGAATACAGCTACACAGATAAGCCCAAGCCAGAAGAGTCTGTTAAGTCTATACGTGATGTGCTTAATTCATTTAATGAATTCCTTGAGACAATAGCGAGTAAGAACAGGGATGAGATGCTACGCAAAGAACAGGCACGTAAGAAAGTTGCCACCACAGAAGAAGAAAAGGCCACTAGTTTGAAGGAACTGCTTAGTGGAAATTTAAAGCAGTTTAATGAAGATGCTGATATACTTGATGCGCAGTTCAAGGAAATAAAACAGCGCCAGACGCAAGAGGTCAAACAACTGGTAGATCGTGTTTATGCACAGCGTGATAAATATGATGATACGCTCGAAGTTGTTGATGGAAAATTGGTGGTGGTGAAGAAGGAAACAGGAGAAATCGAAGTTTTGCCAGTGCAGTCGCAGAAGTATCATAGCGATGATAATGAGGATGATGATGAGTATGATACAGCGCAGTCCGAGGATGAAGTGGATGATGTTTGGGAAAAACGTCAATGGGATACAAGCAATAAGCCATGTGGCATGTGGTCCCTTCCATATAAGCCGACATTACGTATGCCAGCAGGCAAATTAGTACAAGATGCATTGGAACGTCATAGGTTAGAAGAGGAAGAGGAAAATAATGAAAATGATGATGGTAATGATAGATATTATTCCTTGGAATCATCAAATCCGGGAAGTAGGTTATTCGATAACATTGACGAAGAGTTCTTTAGTTCGTTAAATTTCGATAGCTTGCAGTTCGATGAAACCGATGAGAATCGTATTGTAGAGTGTGCGCGCAGCTATGAAGAATTAAGGCACTATATGATGAAGAGCAAAGAAGAACATTATTTGACAAAGGATGAGAAAGACTTGTTAGAGAAGATGATCGAACGAAAGAAGACACAGGATAGCGATGAGCAGAAAGTAATAGATAGTGCATGTAATGAGTTGACGGATGAGGAAAATATGTTATTGAAACGAATGGTAGAACGTACTAAAGAAAAAGAGAAAGAAAAAGAAGAAGTACAGAAATCAATTAGAAATCCAGCAGAAGATATGGAAATGAAAGTACAAAGCGAGACTAAGCGACTCATACAAAATATGGCTAAAATATTTGAATATGGTTTAGTAAGCAGTGCAGAGCTAGAAACTCAAGAAAAAGAAAGCGAGAAGGTGCACCAACTAGACGGGAAAGTGAGTGAAGGCTTAGAAATATACAAAGATCCCGAAATGGTTTTTAATGATTATGCTACAGCAGAAACTGAGGAAAACGCTGATATGGATGTAACAATTGTTACGGACAGTAAACTTGAGGAAGATAAAACCAGCAACACAGATATATTGGAAGAATCAAGCGATTTCTATGATGTAAAGAGTTCAACCAATGATGATACTGATAATACAATTATAGTGGAAATGATACAAAGTAACGTTCAGGAAATGTGCACTAAAAAGGTTGAAACGATTGTTATGGCAGATATAGGAAGAACAAATGTATCAGAGATCGATGTGGGAAAAAATGTTGCTGACGCAAGTAGAGCAGACCAAGAAATAATTGAATTGAATGCAAATACTTCATATATTGATCTGGAAGATGAAATATTGGAGCAACTTGACCAAGCAAACACATCTACAGCAGATTTTATGATTCAGGAATCAGATTTACTATTTAATAACGAGGAAGAGAACAATTCAACAAACTCAACGAATCACGATGATCTTTTTGAAAATCATAACCAGATCGAATTCAACTTGGAGGTTTTTAATGAAAATGATGTACTTATTAATGAAATAATTGTAAATGCTGACATAACATATGATGTTGATGTGTGAATCTAACAATGTATATGTTTTTATATTTGTAGAATTGTATGATACTAATAAAGAAAATAAAATTCCTAAAAACGTATCAGCTCCACCTTAAGAATCCTTAATATGTAATACAAAAATGAATTTCAACCGATTACCGCCACTCAAATCAATAACTGAAACAAAGTTGTCCGTCGTAAGAACTTGTCCTGATCACTTGAAAATTTATTTTTAGATTGTCATGGAATCGGCGTTCTTTGAACTGCAAAAGTTAGCTATGAATAACGCTCTGTGTCAATCCAAATAGACTTGATTTTGTGCTATACACGTAATGCTACAAAGTCCCCAGCATTACCATTCCTAAGATGAGTGAAATGGTATTGGGACTTGAAAGGAAGTTAAGTGACAAGGCATCCTCTTGGACTCCTAACTGTCTTGAAAAATAAATTCGGACGAAAAGTTGATAAAAGCGTTTGATGCTTTATATATTTGTAAGAGGACGATCGAAAAAAAAGTGGGCTTGAGATCAAATATTCACGATACGGCCTATATTAACCTATGGAGCTCTGATGTAGTGGGAAGCAACTCGTAAAAGGTCCTACTTGAACAAGGTGCAAGAACCAGCCTGCTTGAGAATAACAGTCAAATAGCTCTTGAAACCATACTTCATCTACTAGGCCACATTAGGAGAAACATATCTCTATATTATATCCAGTGGCCCTGGTGCATTTCAGTTTTATTTATAACTAACTATAAGGCACCAGTGACAGCATTTGATTAGTTTGATAAAATTACATATATCTTTCAAGATCTTAAAGTGTATTGCGATACGGGCTCAAGGGTCTTGACGATTACTTCGATACTGAATGGGTCCTTTAAACTACTCAACCAATGAAGCATGTTTTAGGTGAAGTCATATGGTATTCAACAGACTACATATATGATTGCTGTGATGAAATTCTCTCCAATAGTTCTGAATGACTTTGAATAAGATTTCGTACTTAAGATTGTTTACGGTTCAGAAAATATTCGCATTCTTTAAGGGGTCATAACGACGCATTGTGCAATGGTCACTTTAGCTAAAAAACTGGTTTATGGTGCGAATACCCTACACTTCAAAGCAAACATATCTTTTTCTGTGACAACGTTTGACGGTTTTGGCAAGGCTGCAAATGTACCATAATGATATGGTGATGTGTTTGCCTATCGTTATTTAAATATAGTCCAACCTTTTATTCATGTGATATCATCAAATCAACAGATAGAATATGAAAATCATTTCTTTATTTATCAGTCCAGCTGATACCGTTTCACATAATCTATCAATGTATTCACTTGAAACCCTGTACACGATACTTTAATCCTTTTCCGATTTATCGAGTCGATATCATTAATTTCAATATATATGTATGTATCTATCTACCTATCCGATAGTAAATAGCAGCAGAGCACATGCAGAACTGTGATAAAGTTTTTGATAAATAAACGGTTGGCGGCTTTGGCTCAACGTGGATTCTTTGGTTGTAAGGCAACAAGTTCGGTTTTTGGATACAGCCTGTCTCATCACGAAATAATTACAGATGTAGACAACACCAGAGCTGCCATTTGGTCCATAATAGTGCTGCTATGACTGAAGATGTGGAAGATCACCTGAATTGAGCATTTTAGAATTGAAATCCTTGACGACCCTAAAGTATGATTTTTGAGAAAAGTCATGAAGAATAGTTGTGTGGATCCCGCATTGCAGCACCTCTAGCGGTGGCTTCTTTGCCGTTATAAGTGTAATATTAGGGATACTTTGACAGATTTTTCATGAGCTTTTATGTCAAACTGTCGAAAAAAGTTCCAGTTGAGGTTTATTCAGACATTATCAATATGGCACTAGACGAAAAAAAAAAAATTGTTAAGGGCGTTATCTTTGGCCTAACCATAATTTAAATACCCTACACTGCGCTAACAATGAAAGTGCGCGTAATTCGTACATTTTTATTGAGTGGATAATCTTCCTACCAAACTATGTATTGAAATTCGCCAACATTTTGCCCGCTGCTAGACCGAATCATTTCTTGTAGTTGTGTGGAATTTGGCATTATTACATTAAATATAGCGTTTCGAAGTTTTTGTTTCTATGGAGGGTGACACGCCTACTTGTAGATATTCGCAAAGCTCTTGTTCAGAGCTTTTTTGCATCAATCCCACTATTTGTCTGAAATTTGGTTCCGTTACCTTAAATAAAGCATTTTGAAATGTTTGGTTGTATGGAAAGTGCCACGTTCTCTTGTCGAAATTTGCTAACTTTTTTTTCCCAGAACCTGTCCAAGTTATTCTGCGAGTATTGCAGTGAATCTGATTACACTAAATGAAATAACTCTCTTAATAAGTCATTTTAAATGATTTATTTGTAGTGGCGTTAGAGAGACGTCTGGCAAAATTGACTTAAATGGTGACGCTGATCAAAAATATATATACTTTACTATAGCCACCACACCTCTTTCTTTGCGTTACAAACGGAATGACCTTGAGTGTAGGGTACAAAAAAATTTCAAACGTGTAAAGTATCGTAATCAACAAAAGGTACCAATTTATTTAATTTCCAAATACGGCATGCAATAAATTTCATCTATCATCCGTTTGAAAGCATATATATATTTCCAAGCACAAGCTCTTGTTTCGATTTTAATTATAAAAAATATTTAGAAAAAAATTTAATATTCAAAACAACAAGTTCACAAATCGGACCAGCTAATGAATAAACAGAATTATTAAGTCTCCGACAGCTTTATCGCTAAAGTGCATTGGTCAGTTAAGCTAAGGGTAACAAAGTACATTGTGCCATCTAGAAAATCTAGTTGTAAGAATAGCGAAACCGCTTTATGCCGCTTTTTAAACCTCGCCAAACTGGTAATAGATAACACGTGTCTACGAAAAGGCCGTACAGTGATTGAGCAAAATTATTGAGAATTTTTTTCCTAATAAGCGTCTTTAAAATGATGCAACAACTGTGCAATCGAAAATTCACCCTTATCAATATGAGCTCGTTGTTTAACCGCTTGAAACTGGTTAAGTGGAAATCGTATAAAATTTCTAAAATAAACATTCTCAGATTAAAATTCGTTAATCAAATAAATTACTAAGCTATTTGGGTTTAAATGTTATCAGCTGCAATTATTATTTTGAACAACACTGAAACTTGACAATTTAGTTTCTAAGTAAACGAATCACTGATTTTTTTCAAAAGCTAATTTCGGCATCACCTGATAGAAGTGTGCCAGCCAATGACAAGAGACCGATAATCTGACTTGGATGTGCTATCATTATTCCAAAATTAAAAAAAAAAACATATATTGTGCTTATCATTTTTATTAAATAAACAAAATTATATAACACTTAAAATAATCCAAAAAAAAACACATTAATTTAAGTATTATTAATATTGAATTCGGCTGTAGAAAATTGCACCAGTATTACCATCATTGATCCTATGGATGTTATGAGCTGTAATGTGATAAAAGAAATATTTATGTGATGATGGATGCACATTACACATTATCTCTATTCAAATGTTGAAATTGATTTCGGGGATAATGAAACGCAACAAACTTATTCGATCAATTATTGATGATTTGACATAATTTCCATGTTTTTTTCGTTATTTGAATAATATTCAATAAATTTACTTTAAAAGTAATATTATTCGAATTATAAATAAAAGACTTTCCTTTTATTCGAATGAATGCCTAGACGAATAAGTTTTTATCTGATATAAGATAGTTTTAATTAATGTTTCTTAATTCATATTATAGAATCCCTTAAAATTAATTTCCCGAGATATAAGTTATCACACCAATTGATTTTTACCTAAGCATGGTTCTAACGGAAGTAATCCCACAGGATCCATTTTATAGATTTTGTCATCAACTGGTATAGTAAAATTGTTTCCTTATAACAGGACTTAATGGTTAACATCTGCTACAGAAATCCATGTTCGAACTTTTCCGATCGAGTGGATCAGTAAATTGTTTTTTTTTTTTTTAGTGCGGCAAAAACAGCCCTTTGAGCAGCTCGCCATCTAACTTTGACTTTTTATACCCCACACAGAGGGTATATTCACTTCGTCATTCCGTTTGTAACGCATAGAAGGGAGCGTGGCAGGTATGGAAAAGTATATATATTCTTGATCAGCGTCACCACCTGAGTCGATATAGCTGTGTCCGTCTGTCTGTCTGTGTGTCTGTCTGTCTGTTGAAATCAAGTTTACGGGAAAACTAAGCAAGCTAACTCATTAAAATTTGGCACGCAGCTCACATCTTCCTGCAAGTTGCTAGCATATAGAAATGGGTGAAATCGGTTGACAGCCACGCCTTCCGCCCATACTCTATGTAAATATACCCAAGTCCATTTTGAAAAAAAGTTGCTGCGATTTTGATGAAACTTGGTGATTTGGTCAATATGAGAACAACATTAAGATTAGGCTAGGTCATAAGTTTGCATAGGCTCTTAAAGGGGCGTGGCACAGCCCTAAATTTTAACTTTTATGACGCCATTGCTCGTAAACTGTGCAAGATATTGTGATGAAATTTGATACACGGATACAGATCTTGTGAATTTTAAACTGCGCATAAAGTGGGCGGAATTGTAAAAGTGGGCGTGGCATCTCTTAACAATTAAAAAATTGGATTTCGTATAACTCCAAATTGGCACATACGATTTTCACTAAAATTTTAGGGATGATACCACTGAAAGTAGTCAACAATACAAGCCACGTCAATATACTGAAAAATTTATTTTAAGGGCGTGGCATAGCCTACAATATTTATAAACGTTATAAAAAGAGAACTAACAACGCAATCGTTATGAAATATATATAGATAGTGGAGCAATCGATCTGGAATTTGATGTAAGTGGTTTACTGGGTAATAGGTATATATGGATCAAAAGCTGGCGAAATAGCAACAGTGGGCGTGGCACCTCCCATACAATTAAAATACCTTAAGTGGCATAATCATAGTGAAATTTGGTGTAAGAAGTTTTTTTATAAAAAGCTATTTCTGGATCAAAATCGGAGTGGATTGCACCAGTGGGTCTGTCACCGCCCTAAATTTTAGGAATAATTACGGCTCATATCGCAAACTATACAAGCTATTGTGCTAAAATTTGGTTTGATCATGTTAATCACGAATATCATTTATAGAAACAAATGTGGGCGGAATTGTAGGAGTGGGCGTGACATATTTCGTGTTTTCATTTCTATTCTATTTTCTTCAACATTTCCCATATTCTTTTGACATTTTTAGTTTTTTCCAACACTTTCCAACATTTTTGAACTTTTTTACATTACTTTCGACTCATTCAACCTCCTCAACATTTTTTTAACATTTATTTAAAAACTCACATACCCTGAGTTTCGGCCTGGCCGAAGATAACACCTTTACTGGTTTTCTATTGATTTGCATAGTAAAATTGATGTCTTTATATGAGGCATTACCCGACCATTGGGTGTATCCCTCACCTTAATAAAATACATTTGAATAATCCAGGGAGTGAAAATCGCAAATCATTCCTTCGAAAGTACTTTCTTTCGAGTGTTTAAGATTACAGAATGAGATGTATGGGAAAGATAGCGATGCGTTTTGGTGAAACTAACTAAGCACGGTTGTGTTGCCAAGACCCGTCCCGATGCCCGAAAATGCGCGAGTTTTGGCCAATTATGATATTTTAATTAAGAGTGTATAAGATTACAGCTTGAAATGTATGCCAAATGATGAAACTCAAAGAGCCTAAATTGAATGTTGAATCATGTCCCAAACATTGGTTGACACCCATTTAAGAAAAATTGGCCCAAAAGATGAGTAGAAACACATGTTTGTGAAAAGATTCCACAAGAAAACCATATATATTTTATTCTATTCTATTCGAGCTCTATCATTTGGCACACATTTGTTAGATTTAATGTCATAAAATGGTTAAAATTAAAGAGAATTGTGAACTATGAAAGTTTTGATAAACAGCTGAGGAGTGGCCGAACAGAACGGCACATGACCACGGTCGCTCGCTTTGAGTTTTTTGATGGAATCGTGTACATTACACTAAACTTCAAGTAATTTTAATCTTAGACACTTCAAAACTTTTTTGATAGCAAAATGAAGGTTTTCCTGCAAAAAGGCACATGTCCTGCAAATGTTTATGTTTTTATTCGTTCGTGCACATGGTACAAATGTAGGAGTGTTTAAATAAACTTTAAACTCTTTTAGTACTTTCTAAACGAAAGTACGGGCGATTTTTTGACCGGTTTGCTTAGCTTTCTTGATAGGAACGCATCTAGATAAAACTAATGTTAGTCTGTCACTTGTCATTGTCTTGTGTCACATAGTTCACGGTACTCACGCGCTTTATATATAACAAATACATTTTCAATTTTATTATTGTTTTGCATACAAAATGGAGAAAACTGTAAATGAGATAAATTTTGAAGCTAGAAAAATGCCAAGGAAAGGTCGTAGCACTAAATCTGCTCCATTAAAGAGTTCAACAAAAAGGCACATGTCCATTAAAAGGTTTGGCAAAAAGACGCACATCTATTAAAATATTTAGCAAAAAGACACATGTTCACTAAAGGGTTAAACAAAAAGGCACATGTCCATTTGGTCCCTACACAAGGGCACATGTCCATTTTTTTTCCTGTTTTCTCTTAAAGTATTAGTCATTTTAAAAAATTTCTTTTTAGGTCTGAATGAGTTAAAATAATAGCGCGAACTGTCATAATCTCAGTAAGTGAATATGATCAGTTCAGACGATATGTCAACAGTTTTTTTGCGATTTCTAAAAGTTTTTAGCAACTGGACATGTGCCATTGTGCTTGCCCAGTCCTCAACTAGCTCGCGTTAATATTAATCAGACAGACAGTGATTTTGAACAAAATATTTTTGTTCATATTGAGACCAAGCCAGAGAAATAATATTGGAAAACAATTTTAACGGACACCATCTTGAACATCTTTACTGGCGGATATAGAAGAATTTTTTTTAACCGTTTTCGATTTTTCAACGTATCTCGTCCGTTTCAAATTTGTTTTTTCCTTTTTCAACATTTTTGACTTTTGAACGTTTTTTTTTTTTGTTTTTTAATATACATATTTCCATTTTCTCAACATTTTATCGAATTTTTCAACAGTTTTCGAACTTATCAATATTTTTCAACTTTTTCAACAATATTTGCCTTTTTTTAACTTTATCAATATTTTTTGATTTTTCCAACATATTCTATAGTTGTTTTTTAAGCTTTTCAATACATACCCCCATAAACAATTGCATATCACCATTAAAGAATCCCTTGGCTTGGATGAGTAGTGGGCTATTAGTTAACTGCAGCAAAAACTCATACAGCAAAGCATTGTAATCTGGATTAGGGTTTTCAATTAAACTTTTCAGTAAATCCTTTGTCTGAAAATACTGTTGCCAGAAAATAAGAATTTTATTAACAAAAATCTTCCAGAGAAGAATAAAATGTAAGTAACAAAAAAAAAAAAAAACACAAACTTGTTGCAATTAATTTAGAAAACTTTTTTTGGAAACCAGAAGAGGCTGCAGAGTCAAATTGCATATAAGAGTGTGTGAAATAATATGATTTTTAAGCAATATCTATGCTTACTAAACAAGCTTCTCAAAGTTAGAAATGAAATAATAATAAAAAAACTTTTTAAACAAAGGCAAAACTGCCAATCATGCCTTCAAACACAGTATACAATCTTAAGACTCTATGTAAAGGGTAATCCAAAAAGAGCTTCCTGCTTTTGTTGTAAGACCCATAAACCAAAATTAAAACGTAAATCAATATCAGCCGGCTTCAATTCTTGTACGAGCTGTATTTTATAGGCCTTCAAACCAAGATCATGCCTCAAGATACGCCACAATGATCCATAAGAGATGCCCAAAGCCTGATATCGGCGACGAATCGATCGTTCACGGTTTTCACGAAAAGTCCCTGCTACTGCAGAAATATTCTCAAAATTACGGGCTGTATGTACTCTGGTTGAATGATGAATGTCCAATAATATAAAATTGGTTCAAAATTTGGTGATGGTGTTACGAATAGTGCGCTCAGTTGGACGCTCATAACGACCAAAATTATGCTGAAGAGCTGATGACTGAGTTTGGTAGTAAGTTTCCACAATTAATAAACGTTGTTCAGGAGTAAGTCTATTCATGATTGAGTCGTATTGAATATTGAACAGAAACGTCATATAGACAAGCCATTTGACACATGACAGCTGTCAAAATAACTCAGTTGGAAAAAAGACCTTGTAGTTGATCACCCTTTATGTATACTATTTAGAAAACCAAACATATATAATTTCAGTGCAGTCGCAGTAACGTGTACTAATTAAAACCAAGGTTGTTCACGATAGCAAAATTGTTCACGATAGCGAAATTGTTCACGTTAGCGAAAACGAACATTTAAACCAAAATTTATACAGCTCAATCGTCAAGAGACAAAAAACTTCTTCATAAACTAAAAAAAAAAATAGAATTACATTGACAGCCTTTTGCATTGTTCACGTTAGAAAGTGTTCACGTTACCGTGACTGTACTGTATACTAGAATAGCTTCACGTAGAAAAATATCATCAAGAGTTATTTCTCAATATAAGGCCTATTCACAGTTTCATAGCAAAGTCGCGATGTAGTATATTTAAATTAATAAGACACTGCAATTATGAACCTTTCATTGGTTTGAAAATTTTGGTATGTGACTGTGGTATGAGTTTTTCTATGAGAATCTTAATATTTTCAAAACTTTGCATGGTTTTTTGTGTGATATTTTCATTATCAAACATCAGGTAATCACGATTTGCATAATTTTCTGTGATACAAAACGAATTGGACATAACTATACTACATTATAGCGCTTAAAAGCATTCAGCCATTTAATTAAATTTTTATAATCATGAAAACATATTACAATATGGAGAATAATCGCAAATTTACTTTATTATAAAATTAGCACAGTAAATGCTATGGTACTGTGAATAGCCGTATTATTATAGTTCTTTTGTGATTTTACTTAAAATTGACCACATGTACGTTGATCTTTTGCGCTATAACTTAAGAACACTCATTTTGTAGAGCAGATTGTGAAGATATTGTTTTTATTTAAAAAGTTCCGTTATTTTAGCTTGATCCTAAACTGTGAGAAACTTGTGCTAGCCGAGGTGATATTTAAAAATCTAAACATTTCACACAAATTTTGTTTAAGCATTAGAGAGCAATAATTTTGCTATTATTCATTTTATTTTGAAAAGTACCATTTTCCAAATCACTCTAGATTGCATATCTAAAAGTAGCTCTTATTTTTTGTGTTACTTACGATTCTTTACTTCCAGATTTCACTTACGCTTTTCCGAAGCTTTTCACAATTATAACAGAAAAGAGTCCAAATCAACATTAGCGAAAAAAGCGTACAGAAGCAACAGTAGAAGAAATGTGGTTTATAAAAACCATCCAAACTGAGCAAGATCCAATATAAATTTATGGTTATACCCAAAAATGTGCAAACGATAAAACTGACGAGTGCCCAACCGAATATATCATTGAACAGCTGCACAATATGCACAATATCGTTGTAGATTTCCTTCAGTGCCATTAAACGTTGTAAGCTCTCAACAACATCACATTCGATATTACGAAACAGTCGAGATTTGTTCTTTTTCAGCTGCACAATCTGCTTTAATTGATCATTCAGCTGATGTAGATAATTTAAAATGATATCTACATAAATTGAGATTTGCAAAAATCGTGTGCGTAAAATAATAACCGTGGGCAATGCATACCAGAAAAAACCGTACGTGAAATATAATAGTGAAAGTACGGCATAGGCTATAAGGCTGCTAACTGCCAAAAACGATATATAGCCATATTTACGCCGTAAATATGCGCCAAAATCGCAAAGAAGGAATTTGTACCCCGTCTTGCGCTGAAACTTCTCGAAGACCGCATGTAAGCAACGATTAAATTCCAAATACTTTTCATATTTTGCGAGCATTTCACACTGGGCAATAACAAGTGCGAATATTTGTGCAATGATTAGCAAAGCGCTAAGAGAATTTGATACCATTAAATTATCCGTGTTATAAACACCTCTGGCATAGAGTCCATAAATTGCAATTCCCAGTACGATTAGTAACAGCGTGATACTGAACACTTTTTGCTTAATTTGTTGTTCTTTATTTCCTGCATATGGCATTAAGCCAATGAGTGACGTATAACGTTGATATTGGCTAATTTTACTATGGGAGTCGTCCATGTTGGTAACACGTTCGCTGTTCGGTCGCAACTCAATAACTCTTAGCTGGAAAGTAATTGGAAATCTTACGCGCTTACATATATCGTTGATGAGCGGTTGATTGTGTTGATTGATTTGTTGGTTTTGAATAATTAATTACATTAGAAATGTAAAATTTACGCTGGAAATAGAAATGCAGCGCAGTGGCGTAGAAATCTATTTGCAACATTTTTGCTAAGAAAACATCTTTACTAGCAGGTTTGAAAAAATCCATGCTGGAATAACTTATAAGATGTATATATAACAATTCGGAACAATCCTAAGGCGCATTTTGATACCGTTTATTGCATAAAAGTTTTATTGCAACAATCAATGGGGAAAGGCCAACAAAATGTATGGATATGGCCAGGGTCACAAAAGCCATATCTTTTACAAATGCACTTATGTGAATAAATTGAATAATTTTCAGAGCCATTTCTTTGACACAATTGACTTTGAGGTTTTTTTTTATAGATGAATTCATAGAGAGATATTAAGTAGTTAGAAATTATCGTATGTTGGGAACTTCTGAATTAATTCCAACAAAATTATTATGAGTATCATTTGAAAGTAATTTCAAAAAGCTATAAAAATATATAGGCATCGGTCCAGCCATTTTTGAGATATATGCAACAAATTTTTACCTCAATTTTTATTATAAAACTAAAATATTTACTTAATTTTAATTAAAACCTTTTGATTGTGACCACATTTGTGGACCTTTTTTTATATAAAAAGCCTGGTAAGGTTTTTGTTTTAGAGAAAATAAGTCACAAGGCACATGGTTTTAGAGAGCTTTTTTAATTTGTTATTTAAAATATTTTTTTTGAAAAAAAAAAGTTTGGATATCTTTCGGGCTTTTCAGTCACAAATTTGTAATGAAAATAAAAAATTTATTTAATTTTTCTACACAATGTTTTGCCAGTGGATTTTAGACTTCTGCAGGGGTACATAACCATTTTATTCGAAACAACATATTTTAAAAACACATATATCATCTCTGTAAAGCTTTTGTTTTCTCGAGGAGCTTGATTTTATTTTCTGTTCATGGCTCTATGTAGTTTCCTGTTTTAAAAGCTCACTAAAAATTATTTTATGGGGGGCTTGTTTATTTTGACGGGCTTAACTGTTTGATGAAAATCTATTTTCGTTTGCGTACAGTATTGTTTCGCAAATGGATGAGTTATATTTATTTTGCAAGCCCTATAGATATGATGACCTAATCTCAGGAACTGCCAGTTGTTTTGAAGCAATTTTGACAGTTTTTTTTTGCCAATTTTATCGAATTTGGAATATTGTACCAAGAAGATGTATTTCCTCACACAGCCACCAATTCACGCTAGTTTTTTATCAAGAACTTATATTGACGATCAAGCACAGTGTTTACCAGATATGACCTTTTGTGATTTTGTTTGTTCCTAAAACTCTCACAAATCATTTTGGGAACATAATATGCCGAGGCTTCTATGGTTTGTTTTGCCTTTTACCACTTTGGGGAATACGTTTTCGAGGAAATACCAGAATATACCGATGACTAAGTCATAGGTTGTCATACTTATATACATATATACTCGTACAACAATTCAAAAAACTCATTTTAAAGTTGACACATGACACATTGACACATCTTATTCCCATACGTTCCGTAGAGCAATTTTAGTAAATTGACACTTCATAAGATAACCGGCATAGCAAGTAATTAAATATTAACCCATGAACACACAAACACATGTGTTCCAATAAGTTTATCATTTAAACGCTTCCTTGCTAGTATGGTTCAAGTTTCTTAGTGGATAAGAATAGCAAAATTAAAAGGAAGAAGGTTTGCAGTCTGATTAAAACATAAACACCTTATAATAAATATAAGCAGTAAAATCGTTCACTTTTCAAGCATGCTGAACGATATGGAAACATTTTCTTGGTACACAACAATATTTGGTGTAACGCCATATGCCAAAAATAATAGCAAACGATGTCAAAATTGGCAGCAACTATTTGCATTAATTTTTTTTCTACTCAACATATCGATTACGGTGTATGGCATCATACAGCTGAAACACGATTATAATTTAATATCAAATTTTACACGAAGGGTTTTATTATTAATACACATCATAGCAGTTGCTATAATACTTTTGGAATCTGTTTTTACCGCCACAGAACATAAACGTTTCTATACTCAATGCCATAGAATTGAGCTACTTTACAGTCGTCAACTATATTATAAGTTCTGCGAACATAATCGCAGAAGTCACATCCGATGGAAATATTTTCTTTTAGCATTGATTGCGTTTGGTTGTCCTATCACCTACATGTTGCTTACTTGGATTCATCATTATCATAGTTATATACCGTATGGGTTCTGCTCACTTGTAGTACTTCGCTTACGTCAAATACAATTTTTAATATATGCGGAAGTGATTGGATCATATATAGAGGTGCTGAATGTGAAATTATCGGCTGTTGTTAGCTGTAAGCATAACCGCCAGTTACTTGATATCAATTGTGAATGGATTGAATCATTGGAATATTTGCTATTGCTCAAGAGTTTGCATTTAGAGATTTGCAAATTGACACAATGTTGGAATATTTGCTTTGGTTGGTCCACTTTTGCTGTGATAAAAACTTTATTTTTAGATATAGTTTTCTATGGATATTGGACATTTTTGACATCGGTGGAAGTATATCCCATATTTTTGATGTCCAGTTGCATTATAATGTTGGTGTGTTTAATGGTGTTATATTTTACAGCATGTTATACATGCCAGCAATGTGAGAATTCGGTAATTATCATTTTGAAATATCAGCTTATCGTTAGAGTGGTTGTTACATGGATCTGTCTTCCGCCAAAGATTGAAAATTTAATTATATTATATATTTTCAGTGTCGACAAACCTTAGCGTTGGTACAAAAATTATTACTGAATACTGCTGGTGATGTTAATGTGCGCATATATAACGATTTAGTCAGTGAGTTTTCAACTCAGATCAAGAATGATCCGGTTGAATTTGGTGCTCATGGCATTTTTCGTATAAATATGAAGTTTTTTATGGAAGTAAATAAGTTGATTGTAAACTTTTTCCAATTCTTTGATAAGAAATTATTTCTTTTACAGATTTTTACCGCCGTGGCTACACATTTGGTGATAATGATACAATTTCGTACCGCAGATACAGATGTTGATCAAGTGCAGAAAACTACCAGCAATAAATGTGGAAAGTTTTCATAAGCAATACTGTATATGTTTATTAGAGTGGCCATATGTCGGAATGAAATTAGATCTTCTAATTTCGTTATTTAATTATCATTATAAGTTGGTCCTCAATAAATGTTGAAAAAATATATGTTAATGTATTACTAAAATCAGGAGCATATATTATATGTCAGTATTGCAGATGATTTTGAAGCTGTGGTATGACCTTTTGAAGGTAAGAAACCGATAATTTTTTTATAAGTCTTAATTTCTGGAAGTGGTTCTTTGTATTCTTCAGAGCTTTAAAATGATCAATATTGCAATAAATCAGTTCTCTAGAAACTAACTAGACTACTACTAATCAGATATGATAGCTACGAGAAATAATTAAGATGAAAAAAGCGAAGTACTCTAGCATTCCAGCAACAAATTTGATTTAGATTTTACTAAAAATCGGTATAAGTTTTCTTAAATATAAGTCCCCTGCCAACTAACTAGTTGTTACAAAAATTTAACAGTTTTTAATACTCGTACTATTTATAAGGCTTAGACAGTTAAATAAAATTTCATATATTCATTGTCATATTTCGCGGTATTTGTACAGTGATCCAATCCATAAGCATACCTAAGGGGACGATAATATGGTAAATTTTGTTTTTATCATAGCTACCCAGTTTTTTGTAGCTTTTTTTGCCCCGGACGTTAAATGTCTACGGAATGCCACTGCACTAACTAACTAATGACTTTTAACGACAAACACTGCTTTTGGCGAGTAATACATTTTGAATGTAGTGTTTTGAGGTAAGACGTATATGTACTTGCGATGGTCAAAATGTTAGTCCACTGGTGAGTTTTTTTTTGTTGTAGTTTATTGGAAATTTGATATATGTATGTAACGTCTTTACTGGCCAGAATGCAGTAAAATCTAAAATGGAATCAATTAACAGCTCAATCAACGCTAGTGTGGAGTCTTCAATTTTAATCACCTTTTTCTAAGATTTTTAAAATTTTTCCGACTTTTTTTTCGAAATCGAAGTTTTGAACAGTTTTTCGAAATTTTCAAACTTTTTCGCGACAATTTACTATTTTGCGACTTTTTCTAGATTTCTTAAAAATTTTTCGACGGTTTTTAACTTATAACTATTCAAAGTTTTCGACCTTCAATCGGCTTTTTGAAAAATTTTTCCAATTTTACATTTTTCGATTTTCAAAACTTTTGGGCTTCCTCAGTATTTTTCGTCTTTTTTTCGCCAAATATTTCAATAATTTCGACGTTTTCAATATTATACGGAATTTTTAAATCTGTCAAATTTTTTAACGTTTTTCAGATTCTTGAACACTTTTTTAAATTTTTTTTCGACATTTTCAATATTATTCGGCTTCTTCGGCATGTTCACTTTTTCAATATTTTTTTTTTACCTTTTCTGGATTACAAAATTAAACTCCATTTGTCCACCATTTCAAAATGGTCAGAAGCTTATAACCGTTTACAGTGTTCAACTATGTTATTGGTTTTAGCGAGATACAGCATCGGTACACATAGATCAAAAATCATGTACCTGACCTTTGACTTTTAGAGAACTTTTCAATTTAAAGCTTAAAGAACACTTCTTGATCTCTATGCATCGATCATGAATCTCGGTTAGTTCAACAACATTGTGAAATACTTTTAGTGATTATCCCTTACTGGTTTGTTCAATTGAGTTCAATTATGTAGTAGAGGTTTATTTTGGCCACCTTTATGCTTGCAGAAAGTATCATATTCATATCGGTAGAAAGATATTGAAATTTAAACATATCATCAATAACTTGGTACTGCAAGCTGTCGCAAGCTGACATTGTCGTGTGTTTTTGAAATTACGGATATCAGGGTCTACTACTTGTGTTTTTTATCTCAACACGGAGCATAGGGTCTTCACAAAATTCTTTCAACGTACACTATTTGTAGCAAGTGCCTTCAATTCTCTCCAACATTTTCCTGATTCACGTATTTACTCTTCTGTCGACTGTTTCCACGATGAATTAGGATGGCTGTGTTTCCTATTGCCCTGAGGGTTTCACTCCTGTTTGCAAGAGTTACATTAAATTAATGGATAAATTAATAATAAAGCTATGATTATTTTCAAATTGAAATATATGGCGGAAGTATTACAAATTCATTCACAGTACTTGCGTTCCATAGAAAAACTGATATATCGTTGAGCTTAAAAAAGTTCCATTTTCATATGGAGAGAAAATTAATTGAAACGTCAATTAGTTGACATAGTGATAAATGAGCAATTATTAAGAAGTCAACCTACTGTGCATGGTCGCGAAGCTAAAATTAAGTCGACATGAGGACGAAGGGAGTCGAGGACAATTTTCCAATAGATCTTGGCGAAACTCACTTTCCATTTTTTGGCAATTTCAAGACCTAAACAAATATTAACAACTTTCGTTAAAAACAATGAGTAATTACGTCCAGAACTAATCTTAAATTGGCCTTAACTCCCCTCGTGCTTAAGTCGACTTAGGCAGTTTTTATTTTTCACCACAGAAATAATTTGACAAGAAATTATTTGATCAAAAATGATTAAAAAAAAACGTTATAACCTGTTTTTGAGATACTGAATTCACTTAAAATTCAAATTCTTAATTTCACTTCTTCTCGAGGAACATACCACAAAGTTCATTAATCGTAGAACTCACCATGTCTTGAAAAAGTAAAATAAGATTTTTAAGATATCTATGTGAAGCGTCGCGTTCTTACCGGTAAATTTTTAGTTTAAGATTTGCGCATTGTTAGACAGACTATTTAACTATACTCTCATACTCGGTCTAAGTCCGTATAGGCGGCAGGAAATATATACATTCCTGCTGCTCATCCTTATTATACAATATATGATGCGATCTAAGTAAAGTGAATTTACCTGACCAGTGTAAAATTTCAAGAGAGAAAAATATCGTCCATTGTCAAAATCTCTGCCTTGGACCTACTACTTCGTTCCAAAGTTTTGAGAGCACGCTATACTCTGCACGCCATACTTTGGACCTAAGTAGGAGCATTGCGTATCATACCTAATGATTTTTACTTTAAATGAAGAGCAAAGACAATATCTTTTACAAATGCACTTATGTCCGTAGTAAAATTGAATTATCTTCGCAATCATTAATCTGACATGCTTTTTAGATGTATCCTCAACATATATATAAAAATGAAAATTGCCATAAGATGGGAACTTAAGCATTAGGTTCAACAAAATCGGTACCATTTGAAAGTTTATTCAAAAAACTAAAAGTATATTGGGTAAGACATAAAATTCGTCCAGCAGCTTTTGGATTATAGCAAGTTTTTTGAAAATCAGATTGTTTTTTTTCTTCAAATAATAGCATTAACCTGTATTTTTATTATAAAATTGAAAAAATCTTACTTTAATCTCTTTAACATGATGTGGCATGTGATATACTTTTTTATGAAAATTATTTTTACAGACGATACTAACGTCAACAAAGCTAGATTCACAAATTTGGTACGACGCTTTAGAGGAAATTCCAGAACGTGGCGACCACCATTCATTATCATATATACATATATCCCTAGTAGCATCAGGGAAATTTATGAAGACAAAAATCCAGCTTACAAGACAGTGATGTCTTTCAAATAGCTTTGTATCGTGATTAATCAGATATTTTGACTTTATAGCGAGATTTTGTGTCATAAAATCTTGCTGGCAGAAGCTATATAATAATGATATAGAGACCGCATGTCTCTTATGTCTTAATACTATAGCCATATAAGTCACTTGAATGACATGACGTCTCATGTTTTCAGAGAGATAGGGCTCATTATTGTCCATTTTTTTCGCTTTATCAAAACAAATGAAATGATTGATGAGATATGATTTAACTTTGGCAAATAATATCTATAATATATAACAGGTAGCGTAGTAGGTAGCGCGCAGGACTACGAATCGCTGGGGCATGGATCCGAGACCGACTTCACTATTTTGTGTAGAGTAAGTAAAAATTAAATTTCGTAATAAAATAAAATTAAAAACAATAAAGTTCTACCATTTGCATAATATGTATATAAAATAAATAAAGTCAACAAAGTCTCTAAGGCCGGAAGTACGGAAATCGTGTTTAGGTGTTTTCAAGGTGTCTTTTAAACAGCTTAGAAAGATACTTTACCGAGTCTCTTGAGGGATAACAAAGAAGGAACAAAATGTCTTTATACTTCACACGTCAAATGGCTCTTAAAAGGCCCTATAAAGAATTTATAAACATAATATGTTGTCTTAATAATAATATGCTATAAAACCTTTTTTTGCTATAAGGGATACATCAAGTCAAAGAGCACATTTTAAGGTTGACACATGATGTGTGTCTTATTCCCACACGTTCCGTAGAGTAATTTGAGTAAATTGACACTTCAAAAGATAATCGACATAACAAATAATCATATATTAACCCTTGAACTCACGAACATATGTATATGTTCCTATAAGTTTATAATTTAAACGAATCCTTGTTAGTATGGTTCAAGTCTCTGGGTGGATAAGAGTAGCAAATTAAAAGGAAGTATATGGTATAATTAGCACATATAATCGTTATAATATATGCAGTGAAATTGTCCACTTTTTCAAAATGCTGAACGATATGGAAACATTTTCTCGGTACACAACAATATTTGGTCCGACGTCATGTGTCCAATATCAAAACAATCGTCATAAAAACTGGCAGCAAATATTTGCTATAATTTTCTTTTTACTCAACATATCAATTACGGTGTATGGCATCATTCAGCTGAAATACGATTTTAATATAATTTCAAATTTTACACGAAGAGTTTTATTATTAACACACATTATAGCAGTTGCTATAATACTTGTGGAATCTGCTTTTACCGCAACAGAACACAGACGTTTCTATACTCAATGCCATAGAATTGAGCTACTTTACAGTCGTCAACTATATTATAAGTTCTGCGAACATAATCGCAGAAGTCACATCCGATGGAAATATTTTCTTTTAGCATTGATTGCGTTTGGTTGTCCTATCACCTACATGTTGCTTACTTGGATTCATCATTATCATAGTTATATACCGTATGGGTTCTGCTCACTTGTAGTACTTCGCTTACGTCAAATACAATTTTTAATATATGCGGAAGTGATTGGATCATATATAGAGGTGCTGAATATGAAATTATCGGCTGTTGTTAACTGTAAGCATAACCACCAGTTACTTGATATCAATTGTGAATGGATTGAATCATTGGAATATTTGCTATTGCTCAAGAGTTTGCATTTAGAGATTTGCAAATTGACACAATGTTGGAATAGTTGCTTTGGTTGGTCCACTTTTTCTGTGATATCCACGATATTCCTGGATATCGTTTTCTATGGTTATTGGGTATTTTTGAACTTGACCGAAACATTTCCTATTAACTTGTTGTTCAAATGCTTCATTATGTTGGTGTCTTCAATGATGTTACTTTCTACAACATGTTATGCATGCCAGCAATGTGAGAATGAGGTAATTATCAGTTTGACGTATTGATTTATAGTTAGGGGGCCGGAGGGCTAAGTAAATATCTGATTTCTTCGTGTGGCAGAGGTTGCATTTCAAGAAGCTCTAAGTAATACAAATAATACGAACAATCTCTAACATGGCGTTGTCTCGGCGTTATTAATTGAGGTTCTTTTGAAACGCAAAAACAGATAACTAAAAGAAGTAGACGTTTTTGTTAGCCTCTGGTATTTTCAACTTCCAGGGGCAATACTGAAGACAACGGAATTCTGGAAAAAAGCTATAAAATTATTCGACAGAGTCTTATTTTTTTACAAATTAACAAATGCAGCAGCGTAGACGTCTGACATTTATATTTTCGTTATCTATACTATACCCTTAATACAATATATCAGAGGCAGATGCAATAATATATTTTCAGAGATTTTATTTTTGCAATTACAAAATTAGTTTTAAAATAAAATCAGCACAATGTTTACTTTGCTCCTGTTTTACTAATTCGCATAAATGTGAACTACATATCAATACCAACGACGATGAAATCATTTTCCTAAAAAGTCACCGGCTCCTTAACTATTAGTGTTATGTCATAACAGGCCATATATTTTGATTTTTTCCACAATTTACCTGCGCTTGCTCGTTTTATCATGCGACGATGCAATTTACAATGCATTTCCAGTTGTTTACTTTTTTGCGATGGTGAAAAGTGGTTGAAAATAACCAAAATCAGTCGTTTGAATTTTTGTCAACATGATGCAAAAATGTAGGCGTTGATCGCGTAACCTTTTTCGTTTGTTTTAATTTAAATTTTAATATATTATTCTTAGTAAGTTAGGTGATGATGCACTTGTTAAATATTTTCTGTGTTGACAGATTAACTAAGCAAACATAAAGACTGAGTTAGAAAGTACGAGTTTGAAACATTTTCATGGAAACTATAAGTACACATATATATATATATATAAGAATGGAGATCTATATAACAGAAGAGCGCATTTTTTTGTTTTCAAATTAAGGATCGGTGTACATTGGAAAGTTGCATTTCGACTCAAAATGAAATTATGTAAAAGCTGAGCTTCTTCGGACTTTATCATCCCATTCAACATTTTTATAACCTTTTTCATAGACATATACAAATTATCTCAATCGAATTCAAAGACTTCAGTTGGTGCTACCGACTAAATTTCATGTACTAAGCACGCATATTTTTGGAAGAACACTAAAATGTTCCAAAAATTGCAAGAAAGAAAGCCTTGTATTGAACAGGCATTGTGCACTATTCAGCCACCGAAATCTTCACCTAAGTAACCCTTCGAATACTCTCTTGATTGTTTAATTAGAGCCTTACAAATTCATATGTGTGTGATTTCAAAAATTTCCATATTGCTTTGGGTCTCACACCAAATTTAATTACATATATTTTTCAGTGTCGTCAAACCTTAGCGTTGGTACAAAGATTATTACTGAACACTGCTGGTGATCTTAATGTGCGCATATATAACGATTTAGTCAGTGGATTTTCAACTCAGATCAAGAATGATCCTGTTCAATTTGGTGCTTATGGCATTTTTCGCATTAATATGAAGTTTTTCATGGAAGTAGATAAGTTGATTGTAAACTTTTTACAATTCTTTGATAAGAAAATATTTCTTTCATAGATTTTTACCGCCATTGCTACACATATGGTGATAATGATACAATTTCGTACCGCAGATACAGATGTTGATCAAGTGCAGAAAATTACCAGCAATAAATGTGGAAAGATTTCATCATAAGAATTCTGATGTGATAGCGTGATTGAGAAGTTGGCATATGTTGGTAATGGAGTTATGTCTACTTAGGATATAGATCTTCTAATGCATATAGCATTCTATCATATACTATCGTTTTAAGTGGACTTTAAAAAATGTTGACAAAATACATGGTAAGGTACCTGTGTATTACAAAAAAAAAAATTGTACAATTCTATTTTCGAGATATTGAATTCAGCAAAACTGTTTTTCGGGGGATGTCACTTATACTTCCATATCAAACTTCCAACCCCGGAGGGCCATGACTTCTAGAACCCACAAAGTTTAACAAAAGAAAATTAAATAAGTTATTAAAGTATCTGTTTGCGACTATGCGTTCTTGCCGGAAAGTTTTTAGTATTAAGAGTTGCGCATTCAGTAAATGTTAAAAAATTTTTATTAAGCGTCGGTTTCAAAGAGATTATTTCGATATACTTCATCCAACAACATATACCATGATTAACAAGAGACATCAACGTCAAATTTTCATGAGAGCGGCAAATGCCACCTATTGTCAAAATCAAACCAAAACAGGCTATCTGCCTTGGATCTACTACTTTGTAACCACGTTTTGAGAGCTCAATATGTTTTGACCTAAGGCTGGTGAGTGTAACAGTGTACTCGTATGACCATATGTCAAAAAAAAAAAATCAGATGAAAATCTATATTCCTTTGCTTAAAGTAACGCAGTGTCAAAAAAAAAAATTCAGTCAATTTACATTTGAAAAAAAAAAAAAAAAATAAATGAAAAATTTTATCTCAAATTTTTGTTTTTACGTAAGAGATATATATTTTTCCCAATATCTCGGATATGACTGAACTTATGGCAAAAATAGCAGGCACGGGTCGCATTACACCTTGCTCTACCCAAGCAAAGGAAATGAGCAGTCCATCAGCACATAGACCTGCATGTGTGGATAAGATTAGATTAAAACGGAAAGTCGCCAGATATTCCGAGGGTAAGCTAATGAGAAGAAATATTTCAACATCAGCTTATCAAGTTCATTCAACGGCTCTGTTTTCCAGCAATATCAAAAGCACTATGTATCATAGAAAGTTTTAGAAAGCACATGACAGAGTTTTTGCTAGAGAATACCGATCGAAGCATCGAATTTAGCACCAAGATAATCACACATCTCATCCTAAAACTCTTACAAATCATTTTGAGAGTATAATCTATCGAGGTTTCTGTGGAGTGTTTTGTCTCAATATAATGATTATTAAGCTCGTATTACAAAAGTTGATTCTTAAACTAAATGCCACTCCCACCTAGCCTAAATTAAGCTCGAATTGGGCAAGACGCTTTTGAGAAAATAAGTACAGGAAATTGCCGATGATTAAGCTTTTCGTTGTCATGAAAACATATGTACAATAGACCGGGTCGAAAATTAGATTCAGCCGAAAATTGTCTGAAAAGTAAGAGGAACTCTTAAAACGATTTCTACCAAAATGTTTTTTTTTGATCGAAAAAAAATTCCTGGTGCTGTTTTGGTTCTCCTGAATGTCAGTTTTTGCAAAATTATTGCCGCCATTTACTAAGAAAATTAAAATTTAATTCTTAGAAATATTTTGGCTAAAAAAAATAATTAAATTAATAACTGTTGTACTTAATATCAGATCCCAAACACCAAACTTTTTTTTGGTGAAATATCAAAATTGAAACTAAAAAGTGTAATGTGCCACTAGTAAATATTAATAAAGATTATGAGTTCTCGTTGCACCAGAATATTACTTTTATGTATCTGCAACTATTAAATCTGTTTGAAACAAAAAGACGATTTTAAAGTTGTGTCTTAATTACATGCATTCCGAAGAGAACTTTTAGTAAATTGACACTTCATAAGATAAGCGCCTTGACAAATAATCAACACGAACACATTAAAGTGCTCATATAAGTTTATAATCTAACCGAGTCCTTGCTAGTATGGTGCAAGTCTCTGAGTGGATAAGAATAACAGAATTTAAAGAAAAAAAATTCGGATTTAAAATATAAAGCGTACAATATTACAACGAACTTTGTAGTTAATTCCTTCAATATGCTAAATTATATGGAAACATTTTCTCGGTACACAACAGTATTTGGTCCAAAGCACTATTGCAAAAATAGCAACAAACGACACCGAAGTTGGCAGCAACTATTTGCACTAATTTTTTTTCTACTCAACATATCGATTACGGTGTATGGCATCATACAGATGAAAAGCGGTTTTAATTTAATATCAAACTTTACACGAAGGGTTATATTATTAATACACATTATAGCAGTTATTATAATACTTTTGGAATCAATATTCACTGTGACAGAACATAGACGTTTCTATACGCAGTGCCGTAGAATTGAGCTACTTTTTAGACGTCAACTATATTATAAGTTTTGCGAACATACTCGCAGAAGTCACATACGATGGAAATATTTTCTCATGGCATTGATTGCATTTGGTTGTCCTATCATCTACATTTTACTCATTTGGATATATCATTATCATAGTTATTTCCCATATGGGTTCTGCTCACTAATTGTACTACATTTACGTCAAATACAATTTTCGATATATGTGGAAGTGATTGGTTCATATATAGAGGCGCTGAATTGGAAATTATCAGCTGTTGTTAGATGTAAGCAAAAGCGCCAGTTACTTGATGTCAATTATGAATGGATTGAATCGTTGGAATACCTGCTACTGCTAAAGAGTTTGCATTTAGAGATCTGCAATTTGAGACAATGTTGGAATATTTGCTTTGGTTGGTCCACTTTTGCTGTGATAACAACGTTGTTCTTAGACATAGTTTTCTGCGCTTATTCGTTATTTTTGGCTTTGACCGAAATGTATCACGTTCATTTTATCATCAGTTGCATCATTATTTTGGTGTCTTTAATGGTGTTACTTTTCACAGTATGTCATACATGCCAACAGTGTGAGACTTCGGTAATTATCATTTTGGAGTTTCAGTCCAGTGTTATTTCATATCATGCCATTTACATTTTGTTTTTTTAAATTATTATTTTAAGTAAGAGGAAATTATATAAATAAAATAGTAGCGATATATTATAGTTTATAAGATACGCCGTGCAAATACATAATTCCCTAAATAAGGAAGTAAAAGCCTAATGTAAAAAGGACAAACCAGAAATATTCACCGACCTCGCAGCCAAAGCTAAACAAGCCACAGAAATCAGAAATCTGTTCTTACTTCTAACGAAATATCACGCCAGATGGCTGTCAACAAATTCAGACAAAATCAGCTATAAACGGGAGCCTCTTAACTATTACAGATGACTAGCTTATCTATTGGAAAGATGCAGATCGTATATTTGCTGAAATTATGACAGCTTCTTGCAAATTTGAAAAGAAGAACGAATAGCTAAAGACTGGCTCATAGAACCCTTGGTGAAAATCCCAAAAAAAAAGGACTTATCATTATGGCAGAACTACATCCGACGATGACGATAAAAAATATTACAGTACACAATGCGTTTCCAGTTGTTTACTTTTTAGCGACGATGAAAAGTCTGAGTCAAAGATTTGTAGTTTTATTTTTTGTTAACATGATGCAAAATTACAAGCGTTGACCATGAACTCTGAACTGGAAACACGGTTACCTAATGAAACTTACTCATTTTATTGCTCTGGCTTAATACTGAAGAAGTTATGAGATAATCTACATTTTGTATGTTAGTAGTACTATAAGGGAACTATGTTAAACACCCTGTAACTAAGAGAGTGTTCAATATAGACAAACCCATACAATACAATTTTTTTTCTGAATGAACCAGTGAATCGAATCCTAGAGTATGGCTGCTCAGAACTCGACATTCTATGTGTAAATTTGATGTATCACACCTGCGTGAAATTAAAAATCTTCAATTATATTAATTTTTCCATTTTTTCCAAGAACTTTCATGTTGCTTCGGGTTTTAAGCTAAATCTCATTATGTTGTGTACTTTCAGTCTCGTCAAACCTTAACGTTGGTACAAAAATTATTAATGAGCACTGCTGGTGATCTTCATGTGCACATTTATAACGATTTGGTCAGTGAATTTTCAACTCAGATCAAGAATGATCCGGTTGAATTTGGTGCTTATGGCATTTTTCGCATAAATATGAAGTTTTTTATGAAAGTAAATAAGTTGATTGTAAACTTTTTCCAATTCTTTGATAAGAAATTATTTCTCTTATAGATTTTTACCGCTATGGCTACACATTTGGTGATAATGATACAATTTCGTACCGTAGATACAGATGTTGATCAGGTGCAGAAAATTGGCAGTAGTAAATGTGGAAAATTATTATAAAAATTACATTATGTGGTAGTGTTGATGAGAAGTGGCCATAAGTTAGTAATGGAGCTTTGCCTAGGATATAGGTCTACTAATGTTATATAAAACTATCATTTTAAGTGGACCCTCAAAAAATGTTGAGTTATATAACTAATGTTATATAAAACTATAATTTTAAGTGAATGTTGAAGAAATATATGTTAATAAACGGCTTAAGTCAGGAGCATATATCAAATTTCAATATTCCAGTTGATTTTGAAGATGATGAGCATTTTTTTTTATTATTCTTAAGTTCTCGAAATTGTTTTTTGTATTTTTGAGAACTTTACATTGATCAATATAATAAGCTGTAAATGGATACTTTGAGAGAAACCGGTTGATTCCACATCACTAAATCGACTATTATACTAGAATTAGTGTTAGAGTAATAATTAACAGGAAAAAAGAAGTACATACTATAAACAAACAATATAAATTTGTTTGATATTTAACAGAAAATCGTAATTTATTGGTTTAAACATCAGTCCTTTGCCAAATTAATATAACAAAATTTAGCAATTTTTAATCATAGTCATAACTGGCCATTGCCTCATTGGTAGACATGCGAAGAGATATTGTGTTGGGTCCTTTGACTTCTGTAGAAGTTGTGGACATGTGGAGGTAGAGGAAAATATTAAACATTTTCTCTGCTCCTGTCCCGAACTTGCTAGAAAACGCCACAAAACACTTGGATCATTTTTATTTAATGACCTTAGATATGTAAGTATAGCTCAGCTATTCAGTTTCATTACGAAATCTGGTTGGTTAAACGAGAGAGTATAGTCAGACACCCTGTTTCTAAGTGAGTCGATTTTCGTAACTGACTGCCACTCCTACCTACCCTATCCTAAAACTATTAGACCTAGACATTTACTTTTTCTTTTAATATATTAGGTATGCAATTGGACAATTCACAAAGTGTTCTAACGTGTCTTAATGTCTTAATAACATTCCGATTAGTTAAACTGAATTAGTACATTAGTGAACAATGTGTTTTTATTATTAAAACTTATTTCAAATATCCTGAAAGTTATTCAGAAGTTGAAAGAAAGTTTCAATCAAAACGTGGCATAGAAAATGCTTCGTCAAACCGTGCCACTAAACATATATATATCAATAGCATTTATATAAAATTGCTCTTATGGAAATGGTTTGTAACACTTTGGCGCAAAATATACTGAACCGAAATTGCTACTCTCTGTTTATAAACTACAAATTTGTGCTATAAAAGGTAATAGCATACTTACTTTTTTTGATTTTTCGTTTTTTTAGAATTACATTTTTGCGAAACGTCGCACAAAAACTGTCGTTCAATTTTTCGTTGCTTATGCTATGAGTTTTATTTAAGTTTTGTTCCATGTGTTTCTAACTATTAAATCTGTTTAAAAAAAAAAACTTCAATCACGTTAATATGTATACTTGTCGACTCCGTCGCGAAGAATGGCAGGTTAAATAAGGTTAATTAAGAAAATTGCATTGCCATGCCATGAAATCAGGTTATGACCTTACGGCATTGTATTTAGCGGACCAAAATACATGAAAACTAACACTTTAGAAAAAAATGGGTTGGATTTTTTTCACGTTGATTTTAAAATTTTTTGAAAGCAAAAAGAAGATGAGGACATAATTATCACGGATTCGAATTTCTCGCCTGAAATTTTACCGAAAACTGCAACTATTTTGTCCCTGTAACTTGCGAAATTTTTAAAATCTATATTTTTTTTTTCAAAAGTTGACAACTTTAATATGAATGAAAAAACCTTTGAGAAGGTTTGTCAAGACGTGTACTGCTATAGATATCCACTGACACAACGTAAAATAAGAAAAAAAATTTTTTCAACCACTCTAATATACATACATACTCGTACATCAACTCGAAGGGCACATACTAAAGTTGACACATGATGTTGAGTGCCTTATTCCCACGCGTTTTGTACAGCAATTTTAATTAATTGACACTTCATAAGATAACCGAAATAACAAATAATCATATATTAACACTAGAACCTATTATATAAACTAATATGATCCAATAAGTTTTTAATTTAAGCTATTCCTTGCTACTTAGTATGGCTCAAGTCTCTGAGTTGATAAGAATAGCAAAATTAAGAGGAATAAAGTCTACAGTCTAATTAAAACACAAACACCTTATAATATTTATAAGCAGTGAAATCGTCCACTTCTCAAACATGCTGAACGATTTGGAAACATTTGCTCGGTACACAACATTATTTATTTCCACGCCATATACCAAATATAGCAACAAACGATATCAAAATCGGCAGCAAATATTTGCTTTAATTTTCTTTTTACTCAACATGTCGATTACGGTGTATGGCATCATCCAGATGAAACAACATTTTAATTCCATTTCAAATTTTACACGAAGAGTTTTATTATTAATACACATTATAGCAGTTGCTATAATACTTTTGGAATCAGTTTTTACCGCTAAAAAACATATACGTTTCCATATTCAATGCCGCAGAATTGAGCTACTTTTCAGTCGTCCATTATATTATAAGTACAGCGAGCATACTCGCAGAGGTCACATCCGATGGAAATATTTTCTCATAGCATCGATTACATTCGGAAGTCTTATCATTTATATATTGCTTTCTTGGATTTATCGTTATCATAGTTATATCCCATATGGGTTGTGCTCATTTATATTACTACATTTACGTCAAATACAATTTTCGATATATGTGGAAGTGATTGGATCATATATAGAGGTGCTGAATTGGAAATTATCGGCTGTTGTTAGCTGTAAGCATAAACGCCAGTTACTTGATATCAATTGTGAATGGATTGAATCGTTGGACTATTTGCTATTGCTAAAGAGTTTGCATTTAGAGATTTGCAAATTGGCACAGTGTTGGAATATTTGTTTTGGTTGGTCCACTTTTGCTGTGATAACAACGTTGTTCTTAGACATAGTTTTCTATGGGTACTGGGCATTTTTGACAGTGATCGACACGTATCCTGTTTATTTGATGTTCATTTGCTTCAATATGTTGGCGTCTTTTTTAATGGTGTTACTTTTTGCAACATGCCATACGTGCCAGCATAGCGAGAATTCGGTAATTATCATTTTGAAATACAGTGTTGCTTTTTATGTTCCGGGACTATGCATTGTTGTTTTATAATTTGTAAGTGAAAAACAATTCCATCATCTATATTTTATTGATTGATATGCAAGTGGTCTTCAACATTATGCATTTTATGGTGTCGGCAAACTGGCTGAGTTGCAAAGGCGGTCTCTGTTAAGCCCCTCTTTTTAACATTTTCGTTGACTTCTGGTGTTATTTCAGCAATTTCGTTTCGAATATTGTGCTTACGCATCAAGTTTCTGGTTGTTGTATATCTTTTTGTCAAAGTACCCTCATGGAAAGAAAGTGACACAGGTCAAATCAGAGGATTGTGGGAGCAAGTTCATATCACCACTTTTTGGCATTATTCGGCTGGGAAAAATTTCACGTAAAATGTGTATGGTAGCGTGAGCTCCGTGTAATGGCACCGTCTTGATAGAGCCATATGGTCTGTTGTATTAATTCATCCAATTCGGGTACAAGAAAGTTTTCCAACATGTTCCGATAGTGGTCTGTTACAGCATTGCTCCTAGCTTCGTCAATTATTAATAGCCCAATGATGCCGCTGGCCCAAATGGCGCACCACACAAATACTTTACGAGAGTGTAGTGATCTTTGGAGTATCAATTGACTGCTACAAGAGTGTCTGCGGTCGTCGATACCAGCGATGGGCACATATTGACACTTTTCGCGCTCATGGCCCGAACCGTTATTCGACGCACAAGCAACAAAAAAAAAAAAATTCGCAGAATTTTAACGCTATCGACGCACAGCGTTGACTTGAGTTCAAATGAAAACAAAAACAACACAGAAAGGCATTAGCGACGGTGCCGCATTGTGTCTCGATGAATGTAGCAATTGTGTTTGTTTATAGTGCAATTTGTTTTTTTTTGTGCTGTTGGCGAATTGGGAAATGATAGCAAAAAAACTTTAAAACCTCCTTTTTTTGTTGCTTGATTTTGTTGTTGCGCCTTTTTGTTAGAATTCCATGCCCACCGCTGGTCTATAACGAATGTTTATTTGTCTGTAGCTATTTATTCAATTCAATTTTATATGGGTAAGAAATCAAGTCTTTTTTGAGAAGTAATCTCAAATATGATGAAGACATTCCCAATTCTTATTCACGGCGTCGATGAGAGCTTCCCGGACATTCAGTATCACTCTGCCTCACTGCATCAGTTTTTGTTTTTTTGGTGTACGTTGGTTTAATGGTCTTCCAATCTTTACTTTATCTCCTAGTAATTTACAGTAAAATGTGGTTTTTATAGGAAATATACTGATCTTTTCAATTATAAAATCAGAAACGAAATTTTTATTTTCTTGTAGAAAACCGGAAGCAATATATATGCGCCAAAATTTTACAGAAAGAAAATAATGTTTATATTTTTTGCTATGATTCTGAGTTGGTCCATGCAAAAAGCAAAATATAGTATGCTTGCAGATTCTTAAGCGTCGGATAATAAAGCTTACTGATGATACTATGTAGCGGTGTTTGAAACTGGTATAAGCAGCTAGTTGCCCCAAATTTTTCCATTTAATGCATTTTCCGCTGTAATCTTTTAGGAGGCTCAGTAAAAACTAATAGCATATAACGTTTTTTTGTTTCTATGAGAGGAGCCACGCCCACTAATGCAGTCCCGATGAACTGCATTCCATTTCAAAGTTTATAGTAAATGATATCTATACATCAAATTTCATTAGAATTACTCATTACTAGAATTACACTATATATTGTATTAAATTTTTCTGCTTGTATGGCAGGTTCCACGCCCACCTACATATACTATTGCGCTTAGTTTTGTATTAGAGATTTCCAAATTATTTTCCATATTGGATCTTAAAACTTTAACGTTTGTAAATATTGTGGACTGGGCCCCGCCCTTCAACGAGTTTTGCTAGTATAGCGGCTTCGCTTGTATTGATAACAGCTTTTAGCTGCATAGTTTTTTTCTATGAGAAGCGTAGGTGCCGTTTTCGAGTAATATTGAATCAAAATTTCAGATTGTTGAAAGTGCCATTCCTACTTTTGTAATTCCGCCCATTTTTTTTTTGTACAGATTAAGATATACTATATGATCTACATATGTTTTCAAAAAGTCATCACAATATGTTGCATGGTTTGCGAGATATGGTATTATGAAACTTTGTAATAGGAAACTAATCGTTTGCGCCGTTCACAGGTTTGATCTAGAATGGTGAAATTTTGGGAGAACTTTTTTTAAATCCGATATCCCTATGAACCCACACAAAAAAAAAAACACTTCGTATGTATATTATTTGCATTTTCAGTCACACAAAAAATGTGAATGTGGTTTGAGAACTGGGGGGGTGACACCTCCCATACAATTAAAATGATATATCTTGGCAGATTTTTTCTACGTTTTAGTAAGTCAGTTTTTTTTTGTAAAATTTCAACAAAATCGGAGGCGCTTTCTTTTTAATATCAATAGAAAATTAATTTTGACATAGTGATAAATGTGTAATTATAAAGAAAAGTTATCCTACTGTGGTTTGTCGCAAAGCTGAAAAATTTTACTTGAAAATTATCGGAAATAATGACTTATCGGCAAAAAGTCATTTGACCAAAAATTGATACAAAACAATATTATGCTGTTTTCGAGATATTGAATTCAGTTGAAGGAAAATATAAAAAAATTCATAGCTTCACTTCTTGTCGGGGGAAGCCACCTTTACTTCCATATCAAACTGCCTTAAACGGAGGGCCATGAATTATAGAAACCAGCAAGTCTTGCAAAAGTTAAATAAGGTTTGGAAAGTGTCCGTTTGAAGCGTTCCGTTCTTATCGTCATATTTTTAGTATTAAGAGCTGCGAATTCGTATCCAAGTTTGGAGAGCACGCTATATTTTGACGTACGGCCTGAAAGTGCAACAGTGAACTCGTATGCCCATATGTAGGACCTCAGCTGGATCATTACTAGTCAATGATTTTGACTCATAATGAAGAGTGCAGACAATATCTTCAACAAGTGCACTTATGTACTTAGTTAAATTGAATTATTTTCAGAGCCAGAAAATATAAAATTGATCAACGGAAGTTCAAGTTTTTGAGGGACTAAAAAGCACAGATTTTTGATAGATAATTCAAAAAAAATGCTGATTAAAATCTTTAAATCATTATAATGTACACATACTCGTATATACATCAGTGATGGCATTTTCAGTACATCAGTAGTTTTTTCGGTGCATTTGCATGCTAAAAAGTCGTCGTCAGTACATTCCAGAAGCTTTTCATTCAGTACATTTGCCGCATTCTAAGTAAATTTCTCGAATTTTAAGCACGTTTTCGGTACATTTGGATAACTGAAAATAATGACATTTTTTTTTAAGTAAATGAAAAAATTAAAATAATCGCTAAGTGCAAATTTTGTAATTTAATGTGAAATATATCTCATTTTGCTAGGACTTGTTTTTTCTTTTTGTTAGTAATTTGCTTGGAAAAATTTCGTACATTTTAGCGAAATTGGGTGTTCAAGACAAAAAAGTAAAAAGTACATTTCAAGTGTCGATTCAATACACTTTCACAAAACCCAAATGCCATCACTGATGTGCATACTCGCGCATCAATTCAAAGTGTCAATTGAGTTGACCCATGATGTTGTGCAGAGTAGTTTTAGTAAATTGACACTTCAAAAGATAAACGGCTTAACAAATAATTAAATACTAACCCTTGAACACACGAACACCTACATATATATACATATATGTTCGAATAAATTTATAATTTAAATGAATCCTTGCCAGTATGTTTCAAGTCTCAGTGTGGATTAGAATTGCAAAATTAAAAGGTTAATTAGTAGTTAATTTTTTGTTTACAGTCTGATTAAAACATATAATCCTTACATTATATACAGTGAAATATGCTAAATGATATGGAAATTTTTTCTCAGTACACAACAATATTTGGTACAACGCCATATACCAAATATAGCAACAAACGATATCAAAATCGGCAGCAAATATTTGCTTTAATTTTCTTTTTACTCAACATTTCGATTACGGTGTTTGGCATCATACAGATGAAAAGCGGTTTTAATTTAATATCAAATTTTACACGAAGGGTTATATTATTAATACACATTATAGCAGTTATTATAATACTTTTGGAATCAATATTCACTGTGACAGAACATAGACGTTTCTATACGCAGTGCCGTAGAATTGAGCTACTTTTTAGACGTCAACTATATTATAAATTCTGCGAACATACTCGCAGGGGTCACATCCGTTGGAAATATTTTCTTTTAGCATTGATTGTATTTGGTAGTCTTATCATCTACATATTGCTTACATGGATTCATCATCATCATAGTTATATCCCGTATGGATCCTGTTCACTGATAGTACTACATTTACGCCAAATACAATTTTCAATATATGTGGAGGTGATTGGTTCATATATAGAGGCGCTGAATTCGAAATTATCGGTTGTTGTTAGCTGTAAGGTACAGCATAAGCGCCAGTTACTTGATGTCAATTATGAATGGATTGAATCGTTGGAATACCTGCTACTGCTAAAGAGTTTGCATTTAGAGATCTGCAATTTGACACAATGTTGGAATATCTGCTTTGGTTGGTCCACTTTCGCTGTGATAACAACGTTATTCTTAGACATAGTTTTCTGCGCTTATTGGGTGTTTTTGGCATTTACCGAAGCATATCCCTTCCATTCGATGTTCAATTTCATCATTATGCTGGTTTCTTTACTGGTGTTACTTTTTACAGTATGTCACACATGTCAGCAGTGTGAAAATTTGGTAAATATCATTTTAAAGTTTCAGTTAAATGTTATTTCATGCCAGGCCATATATTTTGATTTTGTCACGCGGTCTTTAAATTGCATTGTATGTCCCCATATGTTTCTGAGAGAAAACCACAGTTACTGTTCTCATGCGCGCTTTTATCAACGAAAACAAGAACGGCCATCAAATCTCTTTAAAACAGAAAACAGATCGTTCTGTTGCCAAAATGTTGAAAGCTTCGCTGAACTGATATATGTTTCAAGATGTTATTCAAATTTAGGTAGAATAACAAATACCTGAGGACTAGCTCATAAGAATCCTGGTGTAAGTCTCAAAAAACGGAACTTCTCATAATAACAGAATTCCAGAAACATCATTGTCAGTTTCGAAAAAAGTACTTGGCAAAAATCATCCTCACCAAAGTAAACCGCAAAATAAATCTACTTATACGAAAAAAACAAGCAGATTTTCGACAAAAACAGATCGTGCATTGACTATTCGCATTATCGTGGAATAGATAAATGGCTTCGTTGTATTTAATTTTCATCGGCTACGTACAGTACTGCCTTTGATACAATCGACTGACATTCCATTTTGAATGTCTTGAACAGACGAGATGTAGTACCCAAGATAATTGATCTCATCAAGCTTCAATAAGACGTTTTCAAATGTAGACTTCATCTCAGGTGTACTTCATAGTTATTTGCTGTCCTGTTTCTGATAGTATTCGTAGCAGAGGCCTAAACTCCACATATCGTTGCATTCAATGGACTTTCAGCAAGCATTTGGCCTCCTAAATTATCGGAGAAACGATCGCTGAAACAGGGAATACGTTTATTGGGCAGAATTGGATAGAATTGAAAGTAATCGCTACTGATCGTGCACGTTGGAAAAGTTTTGTCTAGAAATAGTATCATAGATGACTTTATGTAGTTCTGAAAACGCTCGCAAAAATTTTAGAGTGGGTTGACAAAGCATAAGTTGACGTTGTCATAACAACTATAGCCTCGATCACAATGATATTACAAGTCTTTTAAAATTACGTAAGTTAGACTCTCGCTTAATATGAATGGGCAACATGTTGAACAATTTCAAGCCTTGGTACATAATTGAATTTTGCGTGCTATTTCTAATAAATCTTTCTAGTCTAACATTTTCTGCTCTTCTCTGGTTATATGGCTGAATGTTAGAGACGTAGACAATACTATCCTGTAAATACTGGGGAAAAATACTATGTTTTACATTGAATACAAATATAAGGACTCTTAGAATTAGACGCTGTTTAACATTTAGCCACAATAACATTTGTAACATATAACACGTAGGAGTATAAATATTGCACTTTAATATTGCACGCATCGATTTATTTTGTAGAATTTGAAGTCTTTTCTTGACATCGTTATTGCACATAGGTAGGATTGTTGCACAATAGTCAAAATGTGGTAGTATTATGGTATTAAAAATCATCACAGTATTGTGAAAGTTTAGTCGTTTTCTAATTCTACTCAAAAAACCTATCTTTTTACTAATTTTAGCACATATGAGGGCCTCAGAAGCCAAGGGGCATAAGTGCACATTTTGAAAATTTTGAGCTGGCCCGTGCAAAGTACTCATAAAACCGTAGAAAACATGTATATTTACTGAAAATTAACTTTTAAGCTCTCCCCGCGCCATCTCGTGCTTTCAAATTACGTTAAAAAATGTAAGTTGCGGTTACGTTAGTGTATAAGTGTCACTTATGCCCCTTGGCTTCCAAGGAAAGTTCTAAAGACCTGTTTGCTCTGAACTGTACAGCTGTGACGCTTCACATTATTTCAATAATTGTAAATTGTATATATTTAAATAATTATTAAAGTAAATAACATAAATAAAAAAAAAAATTAATTTGCTTTAATTATTTGATATACCTCAGTAAAATTGATATTTGTGCAATATATTTTTTTAAACTTAGTGTAAGCACTAAGTTTTTTTTCTTATGATTTATTTTTTTTAATAAAGGCTTTAATAAGTTGAACATATCAAAGCATTAACATATTTAATTCATCACATTTTAATATCTAGAAATAATAAATAAAAATTTATTTTAAAGAAAATTTAATTTTTGTATTAATAATTACAAACCTCTTCAATAATTTTGTCCCTTTATTTGTATGTATGATGTCGCTGCAGTATTCAAGACTCAAATAAATCAATTTGCACAAATATCAGTTTTCCATGAAACGTAGTGTTTACCGAGTTGTACTTTAAAAATAATCTACTACTCCGTAATAAAAAATTACGGTTAATCAATAAATTTGTGTTTATTTTCTTATTTAATTAATAAAAAATTAATATATAAGAGATTATGTTTATTATTGAGTTATTAATTAAATTATAGTATTTAAATTATATTTTTTTACAAAAAAAAAAAAAATTTGGAAGCCAAGGGGCATAAGTGTTTCAAGTTTGGAAGCCAAGGGGCATAAGTGATTTAAAATTGTGGCATAAGTGCAAAAGTGTTTGGAAGCCAAGGGGCATAAGTGAAAAATACCTTCCTACCGCATGCTGGTACTCCGATATGACATATTGTAAAGGTTTTTCCACTTAAGGATTACTTTTTTATAGTCTAATGAACAAAATAGGTGTGAAAAAAAAAATTTATTTACATACAATGTTGATGTAGCGTGTTAAACTTAAATATCTCGAAAATAGCGTTTTTGCACTTATGCCCCTTGGTTTCAGAGGCCCTCATATGTAGTCTGCGTGCTCATTAAACTTCAACTGTTTATCAATTAGCACTCCGAAGTGTTTTACTGATTTAACTTCATTTATTATTTCGCCATTTATTTCCAATTGGATGCTTTCATTTGAGTTTAAAATTAAAAATTTTGTTTTGTCTATGTTTAATTTGAGTTTATGCATACACAGCCATGTTTCTAGGTTTTTTAGGTTCTCTTGAATTTTTTGTTGAACTTCATGGATATTTTTACAATGTATATATGTATATTAATGTGTCGTCTGCAAACAAGACAACTTTGCACCATTTCAACACTTTATTTATATCATTAATGTAGAGTAAAAAGAGATCGACTCCCAAAGTTGATCCTTGTGTTACACCTATATTGACATCTTTTTCTCTGGAGAATTTGTCCAAAACTTTTGTGACCTGTGATCTTTCGCATAGGTAAGAATCAAACCATCTCTTCTCAACTCCTTTTACTCCATAAAAGTCTAGTTTTTGTAATAGAATATTACGGTCGATGGTTTCAAATGCTCGTTTGAAATCCAAGAAAATTGCAATATTTTTGTTTCCATCATCAATTTTCTTTTTCCAATCGTGGATGGTCCAAATTAAAGCAGTTTCACACGAATGCCCTATTCTAAATCCAGATTGCTCACTTATGATGATGTGGTTGTCTTGAACATATTTAATAAGTTGCTTACTAAACACCTTTTCAATAATTTTTTCTAGAATTGGCAGCATATTGATTGGTCTGTATTCTACTGGAACTTTCGAAAAAGGAATCACGACTGATTTTTTTAAGTTTTTTGAAAACTTTCCTTCACGCAATGAACTATTTATTATCTGCAGTATATCATTTCCTATCATATCAAAGTTTTCAATGAAAATTTTAGAGCTTAAGTTAAAAATGTCTTTTTTGCCGTTCATCTTTTTAAGAATTTCTTTAAGATCACTATAGTTCAATAATTCAAATTGTAATTTGCTTTCATTTGGACAGATATACGACACATCCCAGCAGGCAATTGAGCAAGGCTCTCCCCGGAGAAGGCCTGCTAGCACTGCTCCGATTGTAAGAGGCCATCTCAAAACTAAATTTTCATGTAAATAACAAAAAATTTTTTTTTTTTTATTATGATTTTTGTTTTTATTTACAATCTGTCAATATTAACAATAAGTAAATTTTATGAGTAGTGAAATTTTAATTAGCAGAATAGTTACACTCCATTGAGTGTATACTCATGAAATGCTATTATGCCTTACCACGGCAGGCGTGCTATTATTCCTTCCCACAGCAGTACTGCTATAAGGCATACCCACAGCAGCAGTGCTATAAGGCCTTCCCACAGCAGCAGTGCTATAAGGCCTCATAATAGAAGGCAAAAAAGAAGGACTTCATGTATTATTTTATTTCATGTATTGCAATGTTTTATGATTCGAAATTACTTTTTTGTCATTGGATTGTACTTTTACCACATCAAAAGTAGATAAATGGTTAGAAGTAAGGAACGGTGTGCATGTTGCTAGGTTGGTCTTCTGCTTCATGTTATGTTACAGTGGTAGAGTGTTGTGTATTCAATGTGAAATTATAAATTAAGAAAACGTCACAAAAAATAAACATTAAAAATATCAACGCAAGGGCGGTTGACGCAGATAAAAAAAAACATTTAACTAAAAGTCTCACGACGTATTAAGATTTAATTTTTTCAAAGTACTTCTGTGACCCCTTCTATGGTAAACGGTCTTAGAAGTGCTCGAGACGCAAGCGATGTAAGAAGACCTGCTTGAAGAGTATTTCTAGCAGGCCTGCTAAAGAAGCCCTGTTTTATTGCGACGTTTCATATAAAAAAGAAAGTAAGTTTGAAAGGAGGTGGCAAGGCCTTAATCTTACCAAGGAAGGCCTGCTAGAAGGCCTGCAAGCTCCTGCTCTTGCCTACTGGGATACGGTACATTCACTAAAGAGTTATTTATTTCGACCACACTATCAACAAAAAAAGTATTTAAATAATCAGCTATTGCACTTGGATTTGTTTCTATTGCACCATTAATATATATACTAGATATTTCATTGTGTTCATTTAATAACACTAAATTTTTTATTGCACTCCAAAGTCCCTTTTGATCACCACTTTTAGAGGCTATTTTATATGGCACATAGCTATTTTTAGCTTTATTAATTAATTGTTTATATATATTTTTAGTCAGTCTGTATGTATTCCAGTCTTCGTTGCTTTTTGTTATCACAGCTCTGTTATACTCTCGAATTTTTCTTGTGTTTAGATCTTTCAGTTCTTGATTGTACCATGGTGCTGTGTTTCTGTGTTCACCTATGACTTTGCGTACCGTCATTGTATCCATAATGTGTTTGACTTTATTTTCAAATGATGTTGTTAGAATATCAACATTCACATTATGTTCAAGATTTACACTATTGTACATTTCTCGGAACACATTTCTGTTATATTTACAGAACTTAATGTCTTTTATCTCTTTATTTTGTTTTTTAACATTTTTTAGTAGAATATCTATAGTCAGATATCTTATTATTATTATCAATAGTCGCCTTAACGAAGTTGCAAATTGTTATCACATAGTGTTTGAGAAGTATTTGTGATTTTTGTTTTTTCGCTCATTATTTGTTTGTATGCTCTATCATTAATAAATTTGCATATTAGGTTTTTTTCTGGTGAGTATTTAATATAATCAATGTTTATATCCCCAGATAAAACGATATTATCCAAACTGCTTAGCTTTGTATCTGCCCAATTTTTAAATTTTTAACAAATCTTATGTCTATTCCGATAATTTTCAAACGATGCGATCTACTTCATTTTGAATTTTCAATGTTCACTTTTTAGTTTCCCATGTTGAAAAATCAAAATTCAATCCTTTGTAGTTTTCCACTAGTCTTTATTGTCGCAAAAAAGTAAACAACTACAAATGGGTCATTCCATCTATAATGGGCCTATCATTACCCTCATGTTTTCTAATTAGGCTGAAACTTTTTTCAGTGATTGGTCTATCATGTAAAAGATATAAAAAAATTAGATAAAATTGTTTTAACCAATATTATTGCTTAAAAAAAAGTTTCAAATTGTGTTAAAAAAAACTCGTAAGTAAAACAAAAAAATTTATTGATGAATATAAACAAACCAACACAATCCAAATTAGCTTTTATATTATTTTTAGGTAGTTGTGTACAAGTAGATGACAAAAAAACTGCAAATCTGAATAAATGAAGGTCAATCACTGAAAAAAGTTTCAGCCTATTTAGAAAACATGAGGGTAATGATAGGCCCATTATAGATGGAATGACCCAAATGCATTGTAGATTTTACTATTTTTCATTGTCGAATGTAAGTAAACTACAATAGATAATGTTCTTTTAACTAATTTAATATATGGCGCAAAGTCATATGAAAAATTAAATTAAATCAGATTTTTCTACAAAACTTTGGGTCTTAAGCCAAATCTAATTATATTGTATACTTTTAGTGTCGTCAAACCTTAGCGTTGGTACAAAAATTATTACTGAATACTGCTGGTGATGTTAATGTGCGCATATATAACGATTTAGTTAGTGAATTTTCAACTCAGATCAAAAATGATCCGGTTGAATTTGGTGCTCATGGCATTTTTCGCATAAATATGAAGTTTTTTATGGAAGTAAATAAGTTGATTGTAAACTTTTTACAATTCTTTGATAAGAAAATATTTCTTTTATAGATTTTTACCGCCGTGGCTACACATTTGGTGATTATGATACAATTTCGTACCGCTGATTTAGATGTTGATGAAGTGCAGAAAATTGGCAGCGGTAAATGTTCAAACTTATCATAAGAAACTGTATGCGCCTAACTCGATGTCACTGACAAGAACAGGATTACAAAGTCTTGCAAAGACAATTCCCGTTCATTTCTCGAAAAACAGCACCTGTAAACTTTAACGCCATAGTAAATAAGTTTTCAATTAATTAAAGAAGATTTTTTTAGTTATTCTGTTTAAAAAAATATATTCTGAAACAATTTAATGCTTCACCGAGAACCGAAAAGTATTGTTATCGTTCTTGATATCGGAACGGAGAACGAAACGATATTAGAGAAACTATTTCTCGTGCAACCGAGGACGAGAAGGGTCTGTCCGATATCTCGTTCTCGGCGATAATGTTATGTTTATCGTACGATAGGCACTAAATTATCGCAGAGCACGAGATTCAGCCAGAACTTTCATAGTACAAAAACACGTGAAACGCAATATCTTGGCACCTATGGTAGCAGGCGTTTCGAAATTCAGTGCTATGCTGTCTATGTTAAGTAGTCACGAAATCTGAACGAGATTAGACCAAGGAACGTGGTAACTTTATAAAACAAAATTACATAAAACGCCATATCTATGTATCTATCGTAAATACACTTGTGAAACCTGATACGTGAATGAAAATTGTTTTTGCTAAGCAACTCGCTAAATGTAAGCAGGGTTGGCTGATGGGGAATAGCTCCATTGATTCAACAAAAATCCTTACGTTGCTATTCTTGGAACTTATGCCAAGGACTGCGTAAAATGTAGACGTCGCTGGACTAGCTAGTAATATATATATATACATAAATGTGAACGCGAATTACCGGAAAAAATCGGCGATAAAAAGACCAGAACGAGACGAGAGCGATACAGATCAAAAGTTTCTCGTACGAGAACGAGACGATAAGCTTGGTGCCACTATGAGCACGATACGATAATTTTTGAACTATCGTATCGTTTTCATATCGGTGAAGCACTAGAAACACCACTGTATTTATTTATTGCTTTTTTAACAAAGAACTTTAAAACTTTTTGAATAATTTTGTCTCATTACATTTTTTATATATTTCCACATAATTCAAAATTTAAATTTAATGTAAATACATTTTGCTGATTATTATGAGCGATTTTTAAAAATAAAATTGAGTTTTTTTGGACCTCGCAGCATTCAACAATTCTGGTTTTAATTTGATTATGTTGTAAATTGCTTTACACTTAAAGTTCAGACAAATTGAGCCAAGGTGCTCAGAGTTCAGTTCTTACAGCATTCAAGTCTTCATATATAAAAAAAAACTTTTCACAAATTCTAAAAAAAGTGTCACATTTAAGGTTTTAAGGATAGTAATTCAGGATTGTTTAAATAAGAAAACCGTTTCGAAAAAGAAGTGATCAACATTCAACATAAGAGTAACTGACCTATTTTGATATATAGTTTTTATGTAAGATAAATTATTTTCGAAATTAGCGTCCATGTATACCTATTATTATAATGCCATATTTTTGATAATTTTTATTTGCAGATGTGTGTTAAGCTTTAAACTGAGCATGTACTAAAAAAAGCAAATGTTTTGATTTAAAGCTTCTTCTTATGTTGGTCCTTCTGAACACGACCTTATAAGAAGTGACAAAAATTGAAGTGCTAAAATATATTATGAAAGCAAAGCATTGACCAGACACGTTGAGAAGTGAAAATGGGTTTCCTTGTTTGTTTAAATGAGTCTCCGGTCTTGTTGTCTAGGGTCTTTCGAATTTTTCACAGAAGAAATTTGTTTTTGTAAAAATTAAAATTTTCTTTTTGTAAAAAAAAATCATCAGCCTTTTTTTACTCTCATTTTTTTCTCTCAATCAACATATTTTAAATATCTATAAATATTTGCCTATTATTTCTGAAAGTGATATAATATAATAATAATTAAAATCATAATTAAAATATTCATTTTGACAAAAGCGAAATTCATTTTGCTTGCATAAAGTAAAGTCATCATTCATTTGCATATCATTTCTAAATAAAATGAATTACTTGATATTGCAATAGATAAACAGCATTATAAATGGCCAATTTGTTAAGTGGCACAACAAATTGCGAAGGTTCTACTACAAATGTCATTTGAACTCAAAATTATGTCAGTTGAATACTCTGTCGTCAACATGTTAAATGATGTACATCGATTTTTTCGTTACACAGCCATAGTTGGCTTGACACCATATACCACAACTGATAATAGACAACTTCAACGCAGACAACAAATCTATACTCTAATCTTGCTCATCCTTGCAGTAGGCACTGCTTCATATGGCGTATACACGTTGGATTTGAAGGATAATTTAAATGTGTCGAATATAGCGCAACGCCTGCTGCTTGTAGCAAAAATCTTAGCAACGATCATCATTATTTTGGAATCCATATTCACATATTTGGAACATCAGCGCTACTATGCTCAGTGTCGGAAAATAGAGCAGCTTTTTAGGCGTCAACTACAGTTAACGTTTCGTGGACGCAAACAATGGCATTATCTTGTGTGGAAATATCTACTCTTATCGTTGGTCGTTTTTGGTTCTCTCATTGTATATATCATTTTAACGTTCTTTTTTAAACAAACTTTATATTTTTGGCTAATACATAGCACCACATTAATTCTGCGTTTACGTTCTCTGCAAATTTTGGTTTATGTGGATGTGATTGGATTGTATCTTCAGGCATTCAATACCAAGTTGGTAACCGTTGTTGACTACAGGAATCAATTTGATGATATTGAAAATAAGCAGCTGAAATCTTTGGAATATCTGCTACTATTCAAGGGTCTCTATCTGGAAATCTGCACTGTGACGCAATGTTGGAATTCATGTTTTGGTTGGTCGGCTTTTGCGGTGTTAACAGCTTTGTTTCTAGAAATTATCATGACTTTGTACTGGGCATTCTTAATTCTGGCAGATTTGTATGCATTTGAAAACATCTATATGGCACTAAACATTTTGCTAAACATGATGTTGAACTTTATAGTGTGCTATACCTGCCATCAGTGCGGACGTGCGGTAAGTTTTTTTGATTTTGACAGCATGACTACATTTTAATTTTGCTGTCCAAAAATATGCAATGCTCAATGGAAAAATTTAAAAAAGATGAAAGTTAGGGAATCTCCAAAGCAGCATTTTTCGCACTTTCGAACAAAATTGAGAAAAAAGTTTGGTGCATAAATGAACAATTCATTTGGTGGGTATCATTTTAATACGTGGACCTTTGAATGAGCTTAATTTGGATATAGTCCTCGTCTTCTGCATATGTACCGAATCTCATACATCTGCGTCAAATAGTTGTAGCGATATGAAAAATGTTGGTCTTTTTTAATTTTAAAGGCGTGGTACTATCCATTTTTCATTTAATCTTTTTTTTGCCTCTCTTTTGCTTCATATATCTGCGTTACATAGTTTCTGAGATATGATGAATTTAATTCTTATCTGGTATGAGAGGGCGTGGCAGTGCCTACTTTTTCTAAAACAAACAATGTTAAGAATATTTTACAAACTTAAATAAACATATGTTTCAAATCTTATTCAACTGCGTCCAATAGTTGCTGAGATGTAAGAAAATTGATTTTTCTCATATGGAGGCGTGGCGCGCCCATTTTTTTTATTAAATCTTATTTTTGTCTCTACTTTTTATATGTACCAAGTTTCATTTGTCTGCATCGAAAAGTTGATAAGAAATGATAAATATTATTTTTCTTTTATATGTGGGGAGGGGCGTGGCATCGCCCATTTTTCCAAACAAAACTATTCTACAAACCTTCCCCAGGCCATAAGAAACATATGCGTCAAATTTTTCGGTGATCGGTTCAACGGCTTAGGAGTCCATAAGCAACATACATACATACATGCCTTATATACATGTTACCGGGCAAACTAGTTTTTAAGATAAATTAGTTTTTCCTAGGCCAAACTAGTTCATCCGAAGTGTGTTGGGATGAAACAGTTTAGCGTAGTAAAATTTTGGTATTTAAAGGTAATTGGACGGCCTTCAACCGCGATTCAGGGCTTACACCTTCCAATATGTCCAACACCGGCTTTGCGGAGGCATCCGGTCGTGGTTCACTGTAGTATATCCAACGCCGGTGTTAGCAAAGCCCGTGCTGGACACAGTATTGTCAACCGCGTGAAGCCATCATTGGACATATTTTATGAAAATAACTCTCATAGCACGCTAATAATAACATTTAACATTTTTTCTTGAATGGGAGGTGGCATGCCCACTATTATACTCGATTGATGCACTGTTTTCGATTGTTGTAACATGCCACGCCATGATCTCAATATATCATCATAATTTATTGCATGTTTTGGGAGATAACGATACTTAAATTAAAATTTAGGGCGGTGCCACGCCACTGTCAAATCTTTAAAACTCGAAAGCTAGCCAATCTGAATTCACAATGCCATTTTGATACAAGTATTTCTGCTGACTACTCACCGTATTCGCATGATTTAGCACCGTATAATTCTCTCCATTCCCGAAACAGAAATTGGTGCACAAAGGTTATTTGTTGAGGACAACTGAAGGCATTACTGATTGAGAACATGTGCCTCTCTTTTAAATCAGTTTTATGTTGCTGTCAATAGTTTGGCCTACTTTGATCATAGCACTTTGTACTTGGGGATGTCGATGTAACCTTTTACCATCCACTATTGAAAATACATTTTTGGAGTACAAGAGCCCGAAGTCGGGAACTGATTCCCTGCTCTTATTGAAGGTCGCCCTCTTTTTTTTTGGGTAATAGCCGAGAAATGAGGCGAAAATAGTAAAAGTGTATTAGTGATTTCAAGTTGAAATTTATTAAGAGGCACAGGCACTTCCGAAAATGAAGCCAGATATACGCAAGCACAATTAAATTATTCTAACATACCACTACTTTTAGCGGTGGCTAGCTTTGTACAGTCCTTATAGCATACCTGGAAGATCCATCCTTCCTATGTTTTTATTATAGGAAGCAACAATTGCAGGCCTAGAAATTTCTATAAACTGTTTTTGTTTTGCGCTCCAACGCTAGCAAGACCCATTTAGTTGATCTATGTATGAAGATATCAATTGGACTGATTTTTTGTCAAACCACCGTAAGCATTCTAAGCAGTGATTGATTTCATATTTGCTTTTGTAAAATCATTTTTATCTTTCTCAATTCAGAATCTGAAATTCTTTAACAGTACCCGTTTCCAATAACCGCATTACCTTTAAGGCTATAAGAAAACTTACTGGTGTTAACTAGTTGTCGATATACAGTTAAAAATTGTGATGGTTCGGAAGATTTTCAGCTACAAAGAGGTTCATGTCCGAAGATATACTCAGCATGTAAAATGGAGATGTACCTTCACTTACAGCATAAAATCGTACACCCTGCCCATTTGTCAAGAGATCCCGTCTGGTATATCAAATATTCTGGATCTTAATCCAAGAGACTTGATCCATTTGGTCGTAATTGTTTTCAGTTTTCAGTTCTTCATGAGCTTTATCGTTTTCTTCCTTAATAATATTTTCCAAAATGTCGATTTCTTTGCTTTTTCCTCTTTCCATAATACCTTGTAAACTACTCTAAAATATTCCCAAATCATTTTCCACTTGCCTCATCTGCCGAATCAGCCCAATCGAACTCCAACATTTGTTAAATTGCTTCCTTAGATATAGCTTTTCCTGTGACAAAAATGTTTTGTTACCTCCATGGCCCAAGGTTGCCCACAAACAACTTTCGTTAAATAAATTACTTTGTTAAGCAAGGACCACACCAGTGTTTTTTGGATACGGAGCAACCTTTAAAAAAAAAATATCGAAATTCGATGGTCGAAAAATAAAATCGAATTTCGATAGTCGAAAAATAAAATCGTATTTCGATATATCAAAATAAAAAATATCGCTGATAGCTATCGCAAAAATATCACGAATATCGATAATCGATATATTTTGCACAAGAATTCACTTTGATGCATATTAGCAGACAAGAAACGTTACAGAGAGAAAAATTTATTTTTCTTGCATAAGGTCACGTATGCTCCTGCTTATGCATATCGATTTGTAAGCGAAATGTTTTAGTTGACATTGCTATAGATAATCAGCGTGATAAATGGTCAATTTAATAAGTGGCATAGAATTTAATTGCGAACATCTTACTATAAAAGTCACTTCAACACAAAATTATTTCAGTTGAACACTTTTTCCTGAACATGTTAAATGATGTAGAGCGATTTTTTCGTTACACAGCCATAGTTGGCTTGACACCATATACCACAACTGATAATAGACGACTTCAACGCAAGCAGCAAATTTATACCCTAATCTTGCTCATCCTTGTGGTAGGCACTGCTTCGTATGGCGTATACAAGTTGGAATTGAACGATAATTTAAATGTGTCGAATATAGCGCACCGACTATTGCATGTGGCAAAAATCTTAGCAACGATCATCGTTATTTTGGAATCCATATTCACATACTTAGAACATCAGCGCTACTATGCTCAGTGTCGTAAAATAGAGCAGCTTTTTAGGCGTCAACTACAGTTTATGTTTCGTGAACGCAAACAATGGCATTATCTTGTGTGGAAATATCTACTCTTATCGTTGGTCGTTTTTGGTTCTCTCATTGTATATATCATTTTAACGTTCTTTTTTAAACAAACTTTATATTTTTGGCTAATACATAGCACCACATTAATTCTGCGTTTACGTTCTCTGCAAATTTTGGTTTATGTGGATGTGATTGGATTGTATCTTCAGGCATTGAATACTAAGTTGGTAACCGTTGTTGACTACAGGAATCAATTTGATGATATTGAAAATAAGCAGCTGAAATCTTTGGAATATCTGCTACTATTCAAGGGTCTCTATCTGGAAATCTGCACTCTAGCGAAGTGTTGGAATTCATGTTTTGGTTGGTCGGCTTTTGCAGTGTTGACGGCTCTGTTTCTAGAAATGATCGCGAATTTGTACTGGGCATTTTTGATTTTGGCAGATTTGTATGAATTTCATTTTATCTACACGGCCTTTAACAATGCACTGGGAGTGCTAGTGTTAAACTTTATAGTGTGCCTTACCTGTCATCAGTGCGAACGTGCGGTAAGTTTTTATAATTTTGAAAGCCTGCGCGAAATTTAGTTTTGATGTCCAAAAATATGCAATGCTCACTAGAAAAAATAATAAAATAAGTGTCGAAAGTGTTAGAGAACTTTTAGTTTGGGATGTAGCGTTGCACTTCATTTCTTTTTGCAATTTTTTTTTTTAAGTATGACCGATAATTTGTGCTGAATTTTTATCTCTACTGATTTGCAGAATCGTCGATCTTTGTCATTGGTGCAAAAACTATTGCAGCCCACTAATGGTGATATAAATATACGCATTTATAATGATTTGGTCAATGAGTTTTTAACTCAAATCAAAAATGACCCAATTGAATTTGGTGCTTATGGAATTTTTCGGATCAATCTAAAATTATTTATGGCTGTAAGTTTTTTATGCAATGTTTTGCGTAAAGTTTTTTTTTTTATTATTAACACTTTTTATTCTTAGACGTTTACATCTGTTGTAACTTATTTGGTTATATTGATACAATTTCGCACCACTGACGTAGATGGCGATCAAGGTGAGAGAAACAACAGCTCCAAGTGCTAAGTGCTATACTGAAATTTGATATTGAATTTAATAAAAAAAAATATATTTTCAAACACCGGAAATTTTTTAGACCATATCTTGCAAGCAAGATTTAGCTGAGTAAGCCATTGGTAGCTTAAAATTTAATATATTTTGCCGGTAAAATTCAGGCACGTAAAATGAGAACTTTATTGGCCCATATCTCATACAATTTTATCGTGCCCATTAGACTTTTGTTCAGGATGCCAAAATCCAGCATCTGCATAAAATGGAAACATTTGACGGAGATCTTTTTCACATAAAAATCGTGTACGGTATTTTAAGGAAATAAATTGTTTCAGACCAGCCAATTAACATTTTTACGCAAAATAGCGGTTTGATTCCGAAAATTACGTTAAAGAAATTTCTCATGTGCACATAATATAGATAGTGATAAATATTTTCAATAACAAATTAAAGTATCACAATGGCTTAGGTCAGTCAGCTATTATAGAGAAGAAAAGTACATAAAGGGTGTTTTTTTAGAGGTATAGAGCTTCGAATTGAAATAAAACACAAGAAAATCGTTTTAATGTCCATTAATTTGACTTTATTGGAAGGATAATTTTATGCCATTAATGTTTAAATATGATTTCGGGCATGTGGCCGCCGCGGCTGGCTCGAATAAAGCCAATTCTACAGGTCCAATTTTGAACCACTTTTTCGAGCATATGGGGCCGTATGTCGGCAATAACGCCACGAATGTTGGCTTCCAAGTCCCCTAACGTTTCTGGTTTGTTGGCGTAGACGAGCGATTTCACATATCCCCAAAGAAAATAATCCAATGGTGTCAAATCACACGATCTTGGTGGCCAATTGACAGGTCCATTCTGCGAAATTATGCGCTCATCGAATGTTTCCTTCAATAAATCGATTGTGACGTGCGCTGTGTGGCATGTAGCGCCGTCTTGTTGGAACCACAACTCATCCACATTCATGCCATCCAATTCGGGAACAAAATAGTCGGTTATCATGGCTCTATACCGGTCTCCATTAACGGTAACTGACTCTCCAGCATTATTTCGGAAGAAGTATGGCCCAATGACTCCACCAGCCCATAGAGCACACCAAACAGTCAGTTTTTGTGGATGTAATGGCGTCTCAAGGGTCTCATGTGGATTCTCTTCACTCCAAATGCGGCAATTTTGCTTGTTGACGTAGCCATTCAACCAAAAATGAGCCTCATCACTGAACAAAATTTTGCGATGAAAATCAGCATCGAGATCAATCTCATTTTCGGCCCATACACCAAAATCACGACGCATTGCATGGTCTCGCGGCTTTAATTCTTGCACAAGCTGGATCTTGTAAGGTCGCAAGCCAAGATCTTTGCGCAAAATCTTCCATAAAGTTGATGGACAAAGCTCCAATTGCTGTGCACGGTGGCGAATCGATTCATTCGGGTCCTCTTCAACATTTTGCTCTACAGCGGCAATTGTTTCTTCGGTGCGCACTGTTCGACGTCTCTGCGGATGCGTATTATCACATAGAGTAAACGTAGTGCGAAAACGATCCATGGTTAACCGAATTAATTGCTCTGATGGACGATTATGTCGACCATAAAATGGACGGAGCTTGCGGTAAACTTCGCGAACTGAACTATTATTTTCGAAATAAATTTGCACGATTTGCAAGCGTTGTTCTTTTGTCAACCTGTTCATGATGAAATGGCAAACCAAACTGAACATAAATGACATAAGAGTTGCCAGATTTGACCATAAAATGCCAGTTTTATCTCTATTCGAAAAACAAACCTCTAAAAAAAACACCCTTTATATCTTTATTCAAAGTCTGAACATAACTCCGTCAACCTGAGCAGTGTGCTCTTCCTTGGAGAATTGCTTATCATTAATGCGTGGCCGCGTCAAAAGCGGCCACTTGGCAACCCTGCGTACAGGTATGATGGGGTTAATATTCTGGCACGTTTTTCGTAGTCGTAAGCAAATGTTAGCCAAGATTTCAAGAGCAACAATGCATTTTATGTTTGCAAGGTATTTTTGGGCTCTTAATTTCTTATCCGGATACTCATACCGTGTCTTACGTTTGAATGGCATAATGTAATCCATTGCATATGTAGCTATAGTATTTATTTGAAATTTCATTTTTCTCAGATGAAAATATATATTCCCACGGCTTTGCTCGCTCACTTCCCGTCGCACAATCTCTCTTAGATTTTACTATGCACTCACTGCAGACAATTGGGTCCATACACCGAATTTCACAACTAAGTATAAGTACCAAGAATAGCCAATTAAGTGTTTTTAATGCATGGGAGGAGCCATACCCCAATACACAACGCCGTTCACATTTTGCGAGTAGCTTTTCACAGTCAATGTACATTCATGTCATAGATGTCAAGATATAGAGTTCTTCAACATCATTTTGGTCGTTATGAGCGTCCAACTGAGCGCACTATTCGTAACACCATCACCAAATTTCGAACCAATTTTACACTATTGGACATTCATCGTTCAACCAGGGTGCATGCAGCCCGAAATTTTGAGAATATTTTTGCAGTAGCACAGAGTGTTCGTGAAAACCGTGAACAATCGATTCGTCGCTGATCTCAGGCTTTGGGCATCTCTTATGGATCATTGTGGCGTATCTTGAGGCATGATCTTGGTCTGAAGGCCTATAAAATACAGCTCGTACAAGAATTGAAGTCGGCTAATATTGGTTTACGTTTCAATTTCGGTTTATGGGCCTTACAATAACAAATACGAAGCTCTTATTGGATCGCAGTTTATTAGGTACATATAGAATAGGAAAGATAAATATTTGAAATATGATATGTTTACATAACCAGTAGTCCAACCTTTATGTCCTACTATCTATGCGTATGAGGAAACTTTTTTAAAACTCTGTCTTTTCTGCACGACTATAAAAAGTAATTTTTTAATTAAAGCTTGTGCTTAGAATTAACTTTCGAAAGATATATATCTTACCTACATATCTGACAAATTTTCTGAATATTCTTCTTAAATAGTTAGTACTACAAATCACATTTTTTTCTGCTACTTTTCGAAGGAATTGAAAAAAGTACGCTCGACTACCAGACATTTGCTTCAAATGGGATTCCAGTAAATTCGCGTAAAGTTCAAATGCCATCACTGATAGACAATTCGTTTTCTGAAATATTTGTGTGATTCCCATAGTAAAAATCTTTATTAGTTTTAAATCGTTGTTTATAAATTAAAGGGGATCTTTATATAAAATAAAAATGGGAAAAACTATAATCCAATGGTGACTTTCGGCGCATATTTCATTCTATAGACAAAATGTAAGTAAGAGAATTTTTATATAGAAAAAAAATGCAGTGCGTCACATATAGTATATTTGGGTATCCCTTATTTACCAAGTTCATGATTTTTCTGCGGTTCGAAAATCAGAAATCCTAGAATTTTTCAAAATCAGGCCTATTTTTCGCAAATAACTCTGAATGCATCAAATATATATGGGGCATTCCATACCAAATCGGTCACGTTTTTCGATCACCCCCTCCAATTTTTTCAAAACTTTAGAGTTATGAACTTTTTCCAAGCTCATAGCCTTGCAAAAAATGTAACAATCGGGCTTCTTAAATTCATGTTTTTAAATGCTTTTTAAGGAAAAAATACAACTTTATGGAAGATTTTAGCATTAATCGGTTAATACGACCTGATTGGAGCATTTTTTGCAAAGTTATGAGCTTTTGAAAAAAAATTTATTTCTTTAAATTGAATGGTCAAAAAAATTTCAAAAAAATACATGAATGCGTCTCCCAACAGTCTCAAAAACATAATTTTGAAAAAATCGGAGAGGGTGACCGAAAAAAGTGAACGATTTCGCATGGTATGTAACTTTTTTTTCCGAATTAAAGAACAAACTGAACCTACTATTCGATTAAAAGTTTTTTTCTCATATTAAAAATTTCTGAAAGGCCTATTTAAGGTGCGGGGCCTACTATGCATAATTATGTATATTAGGGTGATTCATTTTAATTTTTTACATCAAATAGGTTTAATAGTACCAGGTATACGAAAGAAAAATTATGGTGTATTTAGAGCTCATACTACTAAAATTTATTGGTGACTTCTCGAGCTTTTTAGTTTGCCATACGATTTATATAGGAAATAATGCTCTCTTAGACAGTTTGGAGTATATATCTATTAAAAAAACAGTCTCACACGAACGAGACTAACACCATGGTAAAGAGCATAAAATTTCTACAGATATAAAATAAATAAATTTATTTCGCATTCTTCGAAATATTCCTAAACTCTGAAAGCTTTTAAACTAACGATTTATTATCTTCACGATAAATAAACTGGAAATTATTTTATAGAAAGTTTTATGATCTTTCTACTGGGATTGGTTCCGTTTGTGTAAGACTTTTCTTTCACGAGATGTAGAGACAAATATCTCGTAAAGCATTTTTAGTCATACTAATCGTATGGAAAACTAAAGAGCTCGATGAGTCACCAGAATTCTTCTTCGTCAAAAAAAATAAAGATTTGAATCACCCTAATGAATATACACATGCAAAATGTACTTGCTTTGTTTAAAAATATCTTGTCTGGCAACAACCTCGCACAGCACAATATATCAATGATATAACACTTAAGCTCTCCAATTTCATTTTCATTCTTCAAGTAACAAAGTAAAACAATGAAGTGGAAACTGCAGTTATGTCATTTAATTTCTTGTAACATAAAATATGATATGAAAATATTGAAACGTAAACAAGTTTTCAAATTATTTTGATTAAAAATGAAATGCAGACATGCATTTACAGTAGAGCAACCATTGAAATCGAAGACACTAACAGCCGGATTAATAAACGATGAATTGCAAGTGTGAGCAGTCTCACAACAGCTGACTATGTAAAAATGTGATTAATAAACACTGAGTGGGATGAGATTATTTGGCGATTAACGAGTACTCAAATATTTATACAATCACTGAAAGTGGTTTAACGAGTGACTAGTCCGTTTTGTCAAAGTAAAGAAGAGTATTTAATTTTTCAATATAATTTTTATTCACAAGTATCGTAGATTCTTAAGCAGATTGAGTCCATTATAAAACAAATCGGAATATTGTAGGTAATGCAATTAAATTAGAACTTTCATCAACAGCCAGGATTGGCATATTATTTGATTGCATTTCATCTTCTTCTAAATAAATAGAAAGCATTGTTTGTGAAGGAACAGGCCATCATAAAACTTTTCAAACAGGGCTGATAGAAATTGTTTTCAGCAGAGCTGTAAAAAATACATAATACGAACGATGTGTAAATATGTCTACATAGAATTGATCGAATATAATTCGGGTACTTCTTCTTTACCTTTTGATAACAGTCATGATAACACTTCTCCTGTGCGAAGGCATAATAGCATGCTTGCTATTGGACAGTATAATAGCACGTCTGCTGTTGGATGCTATAATAGCATGTTTAAAAATTATTTGAAAAATAAAGCAAAACGGAAGGTCTTGTTATGAGCAGGCATTAGGCGTTCTACAACTGGGTCATAGTCAAAAACTAATGTCTCATAGCTTAGGGTTTTCTTAATTCAAAAAAAAAAAATTTCCATAAATTTGGTTTTATTTGCATGAGATTTTGATATTGAGAAGGCCTTATATAAGCGATTACCATTGCAGCAATTCTGGCCAATATATTGACGACTTTGCACTTTTGTTGTTATTTTCATAATGAAATCTCTCTCTCAACGTCTTCTCATCTCTCATATTCTCTCATCAAAAGTACCAAAAAAAAAAAACATTTAAAGAGAGTTTGTACTGTGAACTTCGAAGCCAAATACAAAACAGTACGAATTACAACAAAAAAAACAACAATAACAACAAAGAGTTCATGAGCAGCGTTAGCATAAGAAACGAAAAAGTAAAACCAGATTTATGTCTGAGGTTTTGCAAAAACTTAATACTAAAAAAAGGAATATTCGTCTTTAAAAAATAAAAAAATAAATATGCAATAACTATTTTTAGCATCCATATGTTGTTTCAAAAAAGAAATTATTAAAATTGTTTCAGTATATTTTGCACCAAAGCGTTACAAACCGTTTCCATGTAAGCAATTTTATATAAAAAGTATAGATAGCTTAAACGCAATTCTGACGGACGACGGAAAAACTGCCAAGAGTTACCTGCTGTCAAAATTAGAATGCACTTGAACGCTTGAAATGGAACAGAGTTGTGGCGGACTCACTCATTCTGTCTATCTGTCGGTGGTGTCAGGGTTCAGTGGGCTTTGTAATACAAATTAAAATTTTATAATGTAATATTTTTAATATAAATGAATTGATAGATACAATACGTATTCACAAAAAAAAAATTTCACTTTGTCACAATCAAGAATATTTCAATACAAAAATTATTTTCTTGTAAATACAAAACGATGGCTGAACTTTACCGTCATCCGTAGCAATTGTGTTTACTCAAAAGGTTTTTATATATTATATTTTTTACGTGACTTTCAAATTGATATTAAAAGAATTGTTCAACAAAATTTTTAGTGTTATTTGAATTTTTTTTATAATTTGTCATTTATCACATTATTCTTTCGATTGTAGGACGAGGCGTTTTTTTCAGATCTGAGCTACCTGACTTGACAGTGTATGGTAGTACTACGGTCATACCACTGTCACATCAAAATCAAATTCTCTCTCTCTCTCTCTCTTACAATATGCCAGTCATTCCGAAAGGCATGTATATTAACCTAAGGAAAGTACTCTGATACACGAGGTTTTTATTGAGTCCTTACTATCGTTGTGATTGTGAATCACTGAATTACACGATCGCCTTTTTAAGGACTAAAAATGATATCCTACTCGCTTTGAAAAAAAGCATGTGGCACGGGTCAAACGCTAAGATTCGCGTCAACTTATATATTGATTTTTTCAACATTTTTCAATGTTTTCCAGCATTTGTCGATGATTTTTAAGTTTTTCGAATTTTAATATATTTTTTTCATTTTCTCAAATTTTTTTTTGGCCTTTATCAACTTTTTCGTAATTTTACGACAATTTTCTCTTGAGTCGAAATTTTTCGGGTTATGTTTTAATATCTCTATTTTTCAACATTTTTTAAAATTTTTCGAATTTTTTTCAACACTTATTATTTTCAGATGTTATTCGCCAGTCATCGACATTTTCAACATTAGTCAAAGTTTTTTGTCCCTTTTTTCGACTTTCTCAAGATTTCACAACTTTTAAACTTTTTCGACTCTTTCAAAATTTTTCAGCAATTGCTCGACGTGATTCAAAATTTGTCGATATTTTCTAAATCATTCGACATTTATCTGTTTGCGCAAAATTTGTCCAAAGTCATTAAACGATTTTTTCGAAATTTTATGAATTTATTTTTCGACATTTTTAATTTTTTTCGGTGTTAGATGACATTTATTTGAAAACTTTCCGACTTTTTGAACTTCATCAACTTTTTCGATATGTTTTGAAACTTAATAAGTATGAAGTACTTTTCGTATTTCTTCACATTTCCGACACTGCTGTGACTTTTCTATACTATATATCTCCAAAAGTTCATCTGCTTGTCTAAAGCATATTCTATTTAAATTATCAAAACTTTTGTCTTATCGCCGCATAAAAATCTGTTGTCTATTTAAATTTATTCCAAATATTTCAACTTAGTGCCACTAAAGCAATTTCACTTCAATTACTCGTGCTTGGAGTCATTTACTAACAATAACCGGTTACTTGATAGCAGATTTTACTGTAACGATAAGTGAAAAGTAGTAGCAATGTTACTCACATTACAACAATGGTAACAGTAGCTACTACCAATGTAAAGCATTTTGAAATGAAAACAAACAAATTTTGATGGTGCAAAGCATAAATTTTGCTTAGGTAGAAAAAGCGATAGATTACGCTACAAAAATCTTCGTTTTGCTGCTACCTCGCACCGCGCTTGCAATAGCTTTTATTGGGTGCGAGTATTAGTGTAGGCAACAAAATTTCATTGATAAGAATTTGAATTTCCAGTTTTTATTTAAATTTAGAGTTTTTTCTTTCGATTTTTTTTTTTTGTTGAATGAAATGTTGGCAACAACAAAAATGAAAACTAAACCATTTTTTTATTATTATTTTTTTTTTTGGTATTTCTTTTTGGTCGCAGCTGATTAGTTGCTGATAGCAGCTGACTCTCGATCATAACGATCGAATCGTGTGAAAAGCATAAATAGAGGGGCGCCTGGTAAACAAACTCGCATTAGTGTCTAGAATTTATTTGTGGCAAGTTTGTGAGCACTAACAACTTTTGATTATAAAAGAAATTTTTAATAAAAAAAATAAAGAGCTTAAGCCGCAGTGAAAGTGTAGTAATAAATTTGTGAAAAGTGAAATTGTGTTTGCTGTGGAATTTCGTATAAAAGAAATTTACAAAACAAAAAAAAAAATCGTTAAAAATATGGCTGTTAGTATATTGAGAAAATTTACAACTCTGTTTGCAAATGTAATTAAAATTTAATTATAATTTTTACTAAATCAACTAACAATTGCGACAATTGCGGAAAAATGCTGATAATAAAAAAATTATGACTTGTCTTAGTTCAAATTTGCTTTATTGAATTTAATTTAATTTTTAATAAAATTTCATTTCCGCATGTGCATGACTTTTTTTCTTCATTAAATCTTTAAATTTTGAAAATATTAATAGATAAAAAGCTATGTTTTCTGGTAAGATCCTGTTGAGGGTGGCCCAACAGTGTAAGTTCTTACAAGGATGTAGGCAAAATTGCGCAATGTGTTATCGCGCAAAGTATAAAAAAGTTATTTTTTTTTTAACTAAAAACGCACCAAAACGAATACAGAGTTTCATCCAAAATTATTAGGAATATTAGCAAAAAAAAAAAAAATGCTTAGGTCAAAAAAATAAAAAAAAATCATTTCCTGAAAAAACCTCGCCAACAATTTGATAATTTAATGATATGTGTGTCGTTTTTCTTTAAGAAAATTCACTAAAAATTGATAAAAAGAAAAAATCAATATCGAACAAAATAATCGTTCAGAATTTTGAAGCATTTTTCTAATAATTTTGGTTTGGCTTTGGTTTTTGTATTAGTCGTTTACGAAAGTGTAATTTTGAGCAACATACAAAATCAGAGACAGTGATGTGGATGAAGTCCTGGCGGAGCTTTTTTATTTTTTCTGCTGCATTTAAGATGTTACATTAAAACAAAGTTCTCACTTTCCTGTGAATAATCCTTCTAAATTAATGTTGTATTTCAGTAGTCAATCCTCTCATATGCTACAATAAAAAAATAAATATATGTGTCAGAATACATGCAATCAGCAAAAAATAAATGACCCTCCCGATTTTTAACGTAATGTTGAAAACCTGAAATATGAAAAAAAAAAATAACATATTTTTTTTAAACAAAGATATATTCTTGGTAACTATACAAACAAAAGTTGATTTGCTCTCGAGCAAATGAACCGATGGATGTTTGGTATAATTAAGAAGGATGAATCGCTTGGAAGTTTTCAATAATTTCTTTTTTTTTTTTTTAATTCTTGAATTTATTGTTTATTAGCACTAAGTTTTTTTTGCTGTTCTCGACCTTTAAAAATTTGAAAAAAAATTTCACTATAAAACAAAATCCTAAGGAATTGAAATTCATTGACAGAATTTAGTAACCTAAATTATTTTAAATGCTGTGATGGAGAACATTTACGCGTGTGCATCGCAACAGTACTTCGCGTATGCTGGAGTTGCTTAACCCATTCCGGACTGCTCATAGAAAAGCCCATACGATTTTGTTTAAACTACGTGTAGTGGTGGAAAATTATTAGCTTGTACCCTGTCGATTACCTGAGATATGACATGGCTATTTAAATACCCAACAGCCACAAATAGGTTTTAAAAATGGGGAAAATGTAAAATATTTTGAATTCAATTTTTACTGATATTTATTTTATTGGGATTTAAATATTTTACTATTATTGGGACAAACATCATTATGGTAGTCTTCGAAGGAAGTGATATGCAAATTCATGTTTCATTTCCAGCAATAAATTCTATTTTACCGCCGACAGCTGTTGCTTATCACATTTTCACCAAAAGCAATGTCAGTTTCATGTGTTAACCATAGCCGCATAAATTTCATTGGTGAAAAGTGACCACTAGCTTTTTTCTTCGGCCTGAAATTCTGGTTTCTGATTTGTACTATCTGTGTTATAGAAGAAGTGCATTGTACTCATGCAAATATTCGGTTTAAAATTGGTCAGCAACTGCATGAGGCATCTCATTATCATAATTAATTATCTGTACATTGATGTCCAGGTTTTCGTTGCCTGGTGAAATAATAATTAAATCGACGCTTACTGCATTTCGGCCGCTATTCTCTCCATCAGAGTCATCATCATCATCCCAAATATCGTTCAATCCTTGCTATTCAGCGGTGTTTTTCTTTTCTTTTTTTTCTCCAAATCGTAGTTGAAAGCACTACAAATAATTCCAGCACGGCAAGGGAATATGACTTTGGTGCTTTCCATAATTTTTGTGGCATAGAGATTCCGGTGCGGCAACATCGATAAACTGCAAACAATGGCTACGAAGTTTTTTGTCCTTATATGTTCAAATTATTTTTCTACGAAAATAACATTTAAAACTCGTTTCTGGCTGTTAGGAATTTTAATACCCAAAGATGTAAACTCCGGTGTATGGTGGATGAGATATATAAAATCTCGATCATTACTATTGTAGTGCATTGAAGACATATTCATAAGACTAGCTAACACTTGGAAACTTTAAATGATTATCTTATTATTCGATTTTTGACAGAGTTTTTTCGCAGAGTTTTTCAGAAGAAAAATTTCGTGATTTTCAAACCCTATAAACCCAATTTAAAACTCAAAATCTTAACGTATATCCACTAGATCACAAACCTGTCTTTACTCTTTCCAATGAAAAAATAAAAATGTAACCAAATTAACACTGAGCTGCACTAGAATTTTTCAAAAATTCCTCTGCTCAAGGGTATTTAAAGGCCCAATAGTCTGGAATGGGTTAAGAGAAACAAACGCTTTTGTTTGTAAGCTTATTAAAAATTTGATTTTCTTAAAAAAAAAATATGTCGAACAATTTTTTTTCAAAATATCGGCAAAAATCTGGCTAGTAAGTAATTTTATTTTTGCTGATTGCATCTATTTTAAACCACCAGTCATGATGTGCATTTGTAGAAGACTTTTTTTGGAAGTTCGGATTTACATATATTTTATGTTATCACGGTTTAAATTTCGTTGAATAAAATTGGGTCAAAAATATTTCTGTTCTCGATGATTTCAATATGATGAAAATAAAAAAATCAAAAAAATAAGATCATCACTTTTTTAGATATCACAACCTGGGCTTATTAATAATTAAATATTTTGCCTTGTGCGTTAACTCTTAAATGGTGTTACTATCTGAGACAGAGCACTAGACGCACATGGCTAGCAAAATCTTAGGAGGTAATGTTAATCATGCATATATATCTACTTTGCTAAACCTGACACGCCCATTAATATAAAACTACAAAAGTAATATACCCAGATCAATAATTATTTATTACTAATTTCCATATTGCTCTATAAATACTTACCATGACTTGAAGAAATTATTTCATTATGTTTTTTGATAAGATATCGCACGTTGTTGACCATTAGATTATATAATTGCACTTTTGTTTTTGTTTGATAGCAAACCAAAAATTAAAGAAATCGAAAGTTAACTGTCAGTTCTTTTAATGAAATTCTGATATCAAAATGTCGTAGTACGAGTAGTATACGCACTGGCCAAAATACACAAAGTAACACTGCTGTCATTGATATAAATTGTTTTTATGTCTTAGGTTGTATTGGCTACAACAAAAGAGTTTACTAACATTGCCTTTTTGGCTAAGGCAATTTTGTTTAGAACTTTGTATATGCCTTGAGGCTATAGATTATATGCCTTGAAGAGTGAAAGTTTTAAAAAAGTTTGCTGTTTGAGAGATCCTTGCAGTCGTTAGAAAATTTTTCTTACACAGTCCATTGAAAAACAGAATTACATTAAGAGAAGATTCATCGTCATCCATGGAGTTTGCATAGTAGTTGCGTGCTATTGAAACCTTATCTACGGATTATTTTTGACCCTTTCAGCCATAATACCGCATGAAACAGTGCATTTTATGAGAGGAAATTAATGCTGATGTTGTTACCTGGCAACCGTATTACTACTTTCAAATCAGGCGCTTAGATTCCGAATCATGTTACCGTTAGCAGATAATCTGAGTTTGAATAATTAATATTTCACTGGAAATGTAAACGGACATCTTACGTATTAATTGTAATATAGAATCTAGAAATATAATAATATTTGGAACATGTGAACTTATCGTGACTTTAGCATAAAATGGCCAAATGTTTTTCGAAAATAAAGTTGCAAAGGAGCGAGGCCCCCAAACTTTTTCCTGACTGACGGGCAATGTAGGGATCAATGCGTAGCCTATACTGTTTTCTTCAAAAACATAAATTTCAGTATAAAATTTTTTGAAACTAATTTCTCACGGTGTACATATGTTGTCATCTCCAAGAAACAAAAATTTACTTAAAATATAAAATAATATTTTTTTTTATAAACTCTCTGATTATCTGAAATGTCTGAATTATGTAAATGAGGTCCTTACGCCATACCAGCATGCAATTATGAAACGTTTTTTGAAATTCAAATTTTTGAAATCTTTATTTTTGATAGGTATGCAAAGGATTCTAGTTAAAGCTGGTCATAGGTACTGTGCACTGTGGCCATTACCATAAAAGCAAACTGTTGATAAGAATAAGTATAAGGATAAGGATAAGGATAAGGATAAGGATAAGGATAAGGATAAGGATAAGGATAAGGATAAGGATAAGGATAAGGATAAGGATAAGGATAAGGATAAGGATAAGGATAAGGATAAGGATAAGGATAAGGATAAGGATAAGGATAAGGATAAGGATAAGGATAAGGATAAGGATAAGGATAAGGATAAGGATAAGGATAAGGATAAGGATAAGGATAAGGATAAGGATAAGGATAAGGATAAGGATAAGGATAAGGATAAGGATAAGGATAAGGATAAGGATAAGGATAAGGATAAGGATAAGGATAAGGATAAGGATAAGGATAAGGATAAGGATAAGGATAAGGATAAGGATAAGGATAAGGATAAGGATAAGGATAAGTCGAATAAGCGAAGAAGAGTTGAGGGTAAACTAAAAGATAAATTATAGAGACTGCTATCAAAACTCAATACTAAGTATTCAAGTGCTCAGAAATAGACGAAATGTTTCGCGAGAAGCAGCAAGGACAATATATCAATACTAATGATTGTTAAGATTTTTCAAAATAATGGACGTTTTTAAATTTCCGATTATATGTAAAGGGTGTTTTTTTTAGAGGTATAGAGCTTCGAATTGAAATAAAACACAAGAAAATCGTTTTAATGTCCATCAATTTGACTTTATTGGAAGGATAATTTTATGCCATTAATGTTTAAATATGATTTCGGGCATGTGGCCGCCGCGGCTGGCTCGAATAAAGCCAATTCTACAGGTCCAATTTTGAACCACTTTTTCGAGCATATGGGGCCGTATGTCGGCAATAACGCCACGAATGTTGGCTTCCAAGTCCCCTAACGTTTCTGGTTTGTTGGCGTAGACGAGCGATTTCACATATCCCCAAAGAAAATAATCCAATGGTGTCAAATCACACGATCTTGGTGGCCAATTGACAGGTCCATTCTGCGAAATTATGCGCTCATCGAATGTTTCCTTCAATAAATCGATTGTGACGTGCGCTGTGTGGCATGTAGCGCCGTCTTGTTGGAACCACAACTCATCCACATTCATGCCATCCAATTCGGGAACAAAATAGTCGGTTATCATGGCTCTATACCGGTCTCCATTAACGGTAACTGACTCTCCAGCATTATTTCGGAAGAAGTATGGCCCAATGACTCCACCAGCCCATAGAGCACACCAAACAGTCAGTTTTTGTGGATGTAATGGCGTCTCAAGGGTCTCATGTGGATTCTCTTCACTCCAAATGCGGCAATTTTGCTTGTTGACGTAGCCATTCAACCAAAAATGAGCCTCATCACTGAACAAAATTTTGCGATGAAAATCAGCATCGAGATCAATCTCATTTTCGGCCCATACACCAAAATCACGACGCTTTGCATGGTCTCGCGGCTTTAATTCTTGCACAAGCTGGATCTTGTAAGGTCGCAAGCCAAGATCTTTGCGCAAAATCTTCCATAAAGTTGATGGACAAAGCTCCAATTGCTGTGCACGGTGGCGAATCGATTCATTCGGGTCCTCTTCAACATTTTGCTCTACAGCGGCAATTGTTTCTTCGGTGCGCACTGTTCGACGTCTCTGCGGATGCGTATTATCACATAGAGTAAACGTAGTGCGAAAACGATCCATGGTTAACCGAATTAATTGCTCTGATGGACGATTATGTCGACCATAAAATGGACGGAGCTTGCGGTAAACTTCGCGAACTGAACCATTATTTTCGAAATTAATTTGCACGATTTGCAAGCGTTGTTCTTTTGTCAACCTGTTCATGATGAAATGGCAAACCAAACTGAACATAAATGACATTAGAGTTGCCAGATTTGATCATAAAATGCCAGTTTTATCTCTATTTGAAAAACAAACCTCTAAAAGAAACACCCTTTATAAGGAATGTTAATCGAAGTGCACAACAAAAATTACACAAAATTCATCCCAAATGGCACAATGTTTGCTCTGATTTTACTGGCTAGGTTATGAATAATTTAAAAAAAGTAATCTATAAAATCAGTTATGCAGATATCTTATAATTGTGTACTTTAGCTTACGTATATGCATGAAGTTCATTTTTACTTCTTCGCATAGTAATTCGAACAAAAGTAAAATCGAAATAATTGATAATGATTTTGCTAAGCTATAAAATACCTAATTTACTTACAATACAAATATAACAAATTATTCTACTTGCCTACAGCGTATAGAACCGGTCAGAACTCATATATTACTCTTTCAATGATAGTCTCACGGTTTTCTTGTAGGAAATAGCTCATTGAATTTGATTTACTTCTGCGTCTTTTCTTGTTTTCAAGAAACTTTCCAAGCAATCAAACATTTGTTCTTAACCCAGCAAATGAAGTGTTGAGAGCGTGAGCTCTGTTTAAAATTTGGCCTTTAACAGACCTAAGATTAACTGTGAGAATGAAGATTTAAAAAAAAAAATTGGACATCTAATTCAGTTTGATTGCGAGTAATCCGTGGAAATTGTAGATGAATGAAAGCAGTAAAAGAAAGAAGCTATTTGCTATTAAAATATTAAAACAGTTTCTTGAAATAATGTTGAAAAGAGTTAAGTCGGAATGGCAATTTCACTAACAACAAAAGCCTAAAGTGACCACTTTGATTTCTACTTGGTACTTTACCCATACATTAAAACTCACAACTTCAATGCAAAAAGCCTTTTCATGTTATTCCATAAAGAAAAGAAAAAGACTGGCAAATAATATTTCCCTTTCCTTAGGGTGCACGTAATTAAATACAATTCAGGTAAATGACAATAAATGAAAATAAAAACATATAACGTAAAGCACAAGTATAAAGGATAATAATGACAATAGAAATGCTGGTGGTAATGTTGATGGGAAAAAGAAATACATAGATAAAAAAATTGTCTACAGCACAATTAGAGCGTATTGTACCCATGTGAATTGAATGAATGAACAAAGCAGATCATTAAAAACAAAAAGAAGCAAAAATGTGTAAATAACGAGCGCATAAAAATGACCCATATTAATGAAATGTACACAAGGAGTTAATTCTGTGGACAAGAAGTGCGAAAGGTGAAATCGACATTGTGTTGTATCATAAAAAATAAAGCTTAAGGAAAGATTTAATTAATGCAACTATCGTAATGCAGCCGGTGAGCAGCGAAACTCAGACTTTTTCCATAATAATTTATCGTTTTGCCTACCCAAGTGAATCTTTCAAGAGAGATGTAATCTGGGATATTATTTAAAACAGGAGAGCTACAAAACAAACGAGAGCTTAAGCTCAAATATGAGATCAGTATCAAATCCTAATGAAAATCCTTTTCACTAGAGTTCAGAAAAAACTAGATCCACTTATGCGAAAACAATGGGCAGTTTTCGCCCAAACAAATGATGTAGTGATTAAAGGAATACCCAAAAAAATACCAAGTAAACACAGAAATTGTAACTGAGATGTATTGTATACGAGAGATACTATATAGCATTCAAGTTTATCAAGACACTTAGGCTTCAAATATATAGTCAAAAATAGCTCTCTGATCCTTTAAAGTCAGTGTTAGATAAACGAAAATTTCGTCAATCCTGTTTTTGACAGTACTGGATGATGTCCGCATCATTTCTTGATAGGCGATCAGCATTTGAGTCAAACGTGAAGTCAGTTCATCTGTACACCAAAAACTGACTTCACCGAATTTCGAAAAATTCACCGAAATTTTATTTTAAGTTTACCAAAGATTTTAGAATCCTGCTTTTAATTTTTCACTACACCTTAAAATAGATTTTTACCGTCATTGTGAATCTGTGTCTTAAATCCAGTTTGTTTGTTAATTTCCGTTTGTTTTAACGCTTCCTCATTCTCTGTCTCTTTCTTTTTTTTTTTTTTCTTTACAGGATACATCGACATCACTTCGCATTGCCATAATCGGGCAGAGTAACTTTGCGGCTGATGTGCTGGAGTTGCTGCTGGAAAAAGGCTATACCATTGTAGGTGTTTTCACTGTACCCGATAAGGGAAGCCGTGAAGATATTTTAGCAACAACAGCCAAACAACTGAACATACCGGTGTTTAAATTTGCATCATGGCGTCGCAAGGGCGTTGCCATACCGGAAGTGCTGGAGCAATATAAATCGGTAAATGCCACGCTCAATGTGCTGCCCTATTGTTCACAATTCATACCAATGGAAGTGATTGATGGCGCTGCGTTGGGAAGCATCTGTTATCATCCATCGATATTGCCAAGGCATCGCGGTGCTAGCTCAATCAGCTGGACACTGATTGAAGGTGATGAAGTGGCTGGATTCACTATTTTTTGGGCTGATGATGGTTTGGATACCGGACCAATATTGTTGCAGAAACAAACGCCCCTTGAACCAACAGATACGCTAGATACAATTTATAAACGTTTCCTCTATCCAGAGGGTATCAAGTCGATGGGTGTTGCTGTAGAGTTGGTAGCGCAAGGTAAGGCGCCTAGGATTGTACAAACCGAAATAGGCGCCAGCTATGATCCGGCCATGTTTAAGGAGGAAAATCAATTTGTGGATCTTGATCAAACAGCTGTGCGCACTTGGAATTTCATACGAGGTCTAGATTCGGTACCAGGTGCGCTGGCTGTCGTGCAGCATGCAGATGGTAGCGAGGAGCAGGTGCGACTCTTTGGTGCGCATCTCTATTCAGCGGGCGTACCGGAAAAGACACAGCCGTTGCGGTTAAAGGGACTGAAAGCAGAAGCGCTCGTACATGATGAAGGTTTACTTATATGCGGCACTGATGGCAACTATGTTAATGTGCGCCGCATCAAGCGTGGCACGAAAATGATATCAGCTGGTGATTGGTTCAAGCAGGGTCAACAAAAGCAAATCGTTGACTTTAGCGAAGACGAACTGACGAAGAAGGAGCAGTTGCGTACTGTTTGGCAATCGATACTCAAATGTCCTGTTGAGGCAGATACAGATTTCTTTGCTGCAGGTGCTGGTTCCATGGATGTAGTGCGTTTGGTGGAAGAGTGCAAGGATGCATTTGATGTGCCACTAGAGAATGAGCATGTTTTTATGGCACCAGTTTTCGAAGAGTTTTTTGCGGAGATTGTAAAAAGTCTAAGGCAGGGTAATTCTGGCGGTGATGTGCACGTGGAATTTGATGGTTTTGTGCTTAAAGCCAACAAGCGTGAAATAAGCGTGCCAACACAAATGTTTGTCGATGGCAAGTTCATCGACGCTGAGGGTAACCGTACACTGGATATTGTGAATCCAACCGATGAGTCGGTGATTTGTAAGGTGGCATGTGCGTCAAAGAATGATGTCGATAAGGCGGTGCAGGCAGCACATAAGTCATTCTACGGATCGTGGAAGCAAGTTTCCGCGCGACAACGTGGTCTGATTATGCTTAAGTTGGCAGATCTAATGGAGGCGCATAAGGAGGAATTAGCCACCATTGAAGCTGTCGATTCGGGCGCAGTCTATACATTGGCACTAAAGACTCACGTTGGTATGTCAATCGATGCATGGCGTTATTTTGCTGGTTGGTGCGATAAAATACAGGGCAATACAATACCAGTGAACCCGGCACGTCCAAACAATGTGCTCACATTCACCAAGAAGGAACCAATCGGGTGAGTTTGCTTGACTTTCCATTTGTAAAGTAGGGTTTTTAACAGAATGCTTTTTATAGTGTTTGCGGTCTTATAACACCTTGGAATTATCCGTTAATGATGCTTTCGTGGAAAATGGCCGCTTGTATAGCTGCCGGTAATACCTGCCTTATAAAACCAGCTCAAACATGTCCGCTGACAGCACTGAAATTCGCTGAGCTAACAGTTAAGGCCGGTTTTCCACCTGGTGTTATAAACGTTGTGCCTGGTAAAGGCTCTGAAGCTGGACAGGCCATAGCAGATCATACTTTGATACGTAAATTGGGTTTCACCGGATCCACTCCCATTGGTAAAACTATTATGCAATCTTGCGCTATGTCGAACATCAAGAAGTGTTCACTTGAATTGGGCGGTAAAAGTCCGCTTGTTATTTTTGCCGATTGTGATTTAGATAAGGCGGTGAAACATGTAAGTCTCCTTATTCCTTTGCTGCAAGAAGTACTCTAATAGTTGTTACATTTTTTTCACTTACAGGGCATGTCGTCGGTATTTTTCAACAAAGGTGAAAATTGCATTGCTGCTGGACGTCTTTTTGTCGAGGATCGCATACACGATGAATTTGTGCGTCGTGTTGTTAAGGATGTACGCACAATGACTATTGGTGACCCACTCAATCGCTCCACAGCACATGGTCCCCAAAATCATAAAGCACATTTCGAGAAACTTCTGGATTTCTGTGAACATGGAGTTATAGAAGGTGCTACTCTCGTCTATGGTGGAAAGCGTGTACCCGACACAAAGGGTTACTTCTTTGAACCAACCATATTCACCGACGTAGAAGATCATATGTTTATTGCCGAAGAGGAGTCTTTTGGTCCCATAATGATCATATCAAAATTCAATGGTAGCGATATAGACTCCGTAATGAAACGCGCGAATCGTAGTGAATACGGATTAGCCAGCGGCGTTTTTACCAAAGATATTAGCAAGGCATTAAACTTTGCCGATCGCATTGAGGCCGGCACCGTTTTTGTAAATGTATACAATAAGACTGATGTGGCAGCTCCATTTGGTGGTTTCAAACAGAGTGGTTACGGCAAGGATTTGGGACAGGACGCACTCAATGAGTATCTGAAAACAAAATGTGTGACAATAGAATATTAAGCGAAATATTTAGGAATTAGTGTTTGAGGTTTAGTTTTATTTATAATAAATGAATTTATGTTAACAATAAACTGAGCTATTTTTAATTTTTGAAGACAAAACCTTTCAAGGCTTAAACCTCTTAGAGCTCAGAAGCCCTTGTACTGACAAAATAACAATAAACGCTTTGACCAAAGCGTTTCTTCTAGAATTGAATATCTTCTGAGGGTTACCACTTGACCCAAGGCCTGCAAATCTTTTTGGTGCAGCTTAAGGCATCAGAAGTTGGAACAAAATGTTTAAATAAAGTCACTGATGTATACATTGCCTTGTGTATAACATGGGTCAAGATGCAAGTTCTGCAAACTACATAAATCGCTTGACAATTCCAATATTTTTATCGAACAATGGTGGTTCTCAATTTTCTCGAAATGCTTATATTGGTCCGAACACTGTGAAACAACTAGCTATAAGCGCAGAGCCTATATAGTGACAGATACTGTAGGATTGGTTGGCTGTTTTCAAAGTAAAAAAAATTACGGGAGAACAAAATACATTGTCGAAATTTTGCTTAATATTTAAGTGATAACTTCCCAAAATGTTAGCCTTTTAGAATGAAGAAAATAAGGCATAAGGATCATGCGGTTTGCAGTCATAACTTTGTAGCCACTACAAGCTATGATCTAAGACTTTGCGAACGCGTTCTCAAGGTATTTTACTAACAATGGAAGCTAAAGGAAGCTATTTCGTTGTGGTTTCTTTAAGCCTGAGGCTGAAGCAGATAATACATAATGCAAGTATATACATGGAAGGCACTATCTCTTACAAATCCGTTGATGCAAATAACATTGACATTTACGAGTACTCTACCATCTATATTCTAGAGGTTGGAGATACGGTGTATTGAGTGGAAGTGGCGATCAATGAGGACCAAACCAAATATTAGCTATCTAGACAAAATCTAACTCTCAAGAGTTATAATTTTAAGGTGGTTAAGAATTTTGCCTACCTTGGAGTAAACATTATCTAAATAAAGTTCGTTCGTGGGTTCTCAAAGCTCTAAGTTACTTTTCTGAAGAAGCAAAGGATTCAGTTTACGATATTCCAGTTCTTCTGTATGTACCCGAGTGTTATATACTGCCTGCTAATTGATGCATGTCTGAAGATGAGTTTAATTGGCGGTAGAGGTTACGCTTGTTCTCGAGCTCCACAACATCTTCTGGGGCATATTCTTGTACTATTTTTTTGATTTTCCTACTCTGTAGTAGAATCGCGCTGAAATAATTGGCTGCCAATAGTGTTGCTGTCTTTTTCATGCTTGTTCTGTTTTGAATATATATATTTTTATTGTATGCAGGTGATATATATCCATTCAAAGCAAATTCACTTCTATCCTTAAATGTTCAAATTCGAGGACAGTCCTATGAAGACGATAATATTGGAAGAGGGATTCAGCGTTATAGTTTCCTACCGGTATGTCATTTTTTTTTTCACAAAGGCGTTATAGATTTTTGAGTCTGTGCTTGGTTACTATCATCATGATTGATTCTGAAGAAATAGGTGCTTTGAGCAGGTTATCCTAGTACACTGGTAGCGGTGCTACCTTTTGAATAGATAATTTGGGATTCTTGTCTTTGTACAGCCTAGGAGCCAAGATTTACAGGGTGATTATTTCCGTTCTTTCCTTGCACTTCTAATGAAGTTTCAGAATATTAGAAGTATTGCAAATCAATTTTCCTTCAACTCTGGATTCTATTAGCTAATTTTAGGTTGGGACTGAGTCTAAAGAATATTGTCATTCAATACTTTTAATAATTCTCACCCTTATCCCAAGAAATGGTTGAAATACAAATCTCTTGCATGTAGCATGTAGCATGTCAATGGCATCCATCTATAAATGGCAACATTGAAGATGAAGCTAAGTTGATAGAAATTAATTAAACACAAATACGCCATTAAAACAATAGTTTTAATTTCTACCACTCATCCCCAATCAATAACTTAACTAATTCCCATAAGAGAATCGTACAAACTACTTTCTTTGAATTGCCATTAGCTACAAAATCAATAAAAAGATTTCCGGCAATTAATTGAGAAATCCTTAAAACTTCTAACCTCCAATTCAAAACGAATACAATAACAAACCTACGTGCCAGCAGACACACATACACGCAAACAAACGACAAGTAGAATAAAACTCTATGGCAAAGCTCTTAAGAAACCCACAAATGGTTGCGCTAAGCTATACACATTTTGCAAACTAAGATGATATTCCTCTTTTTTCGACCCGAACTCAAACTTTGAATCAGACAAATTGTCGCTGCAAATAACAGCCCACACTCTGTGCTGACACATCTAACGTTAAGTTATGGCCAAAAGGGCAACCAGCAACAACAATAACAATAGTGAAAAATAAAAAAAACATTCAGAACCATTGCCAAGTAGTGCAAAGTTAGAAACGAATGGATTATAATCCAAATACAACTAAGAATATCGGTACATACATATAGCCATTGTATGTGTAGGTAACGAGCTACAATAACAATATAAGAAATAGAACAACAATTGAAAAAGGCAACTCATACAAAAGGTTGACCCACTTTAGTGGCGCGAGAGGGGCTTGCTATAGGAGTCTGACTGGGTGCAAGGTAAAAGTAGCTTCATAAGTTTAGTTTGCCGTCGCATTGAAGTTTGCCTGTTGGTAAGAAAGAACTCTTTTGTTGCTATGAACAGAGCTGAAAACTATTTTAGTCAATACATTGGTATTTTGCTTGGTTGATGATGACGAAACTTAAGTGGGACTCCGGAGCAGATAATGCAATTGTTAGAAAAATCAATTAAGAACTAATCAAGAAGTTGTTAAAAATTAAGCGTTGAAATGTGTTGGACTTATTCTGACTTAAGACATTTCGAGCCAAATGGAGTATGTCAACAATTATACAATGAATTGGGGTGTTTCTTTTAAATACTTAGTTAAAATTTTTTTTTCTTAAGAGCATGACATAAAATAATCAGCTGCATATATAATATTAGTGATAGAATTTAGCTACAACAGCTATTAGCCTTCTCAGCTATCTTACTTGATGCTTTAAATGAAGTGAAAAACGTATTTAGTTGAGAGTCTTTATATTTTCCATAGAGTTCTTTTTTCGGGCATACGATGAGAGCTGTATTTTGCAATATTATTAGATTGATGAGCAAACATAAAAAGATCCTAACTTTTCGATTTCCAAATCGAGGACATTCGTCGGAAAATTATGTCAAATCGCAGATCTTTGTAAGTTTTCGAAATTAACGAATATTTGAGGGCACGTAATCAAAAGCGTGAATGTCTGATAAGGCTACATAGCTTAATTACAGCAATTTTCACAAAAGAGTTGTTGTACTAAGCGCAGCGTGAGACGTGACGAAAGAATTACCATAAACTGTATATTTCTGGAAGCATTAGATGCCGCTTGTCATCGTGACAGTATTGCGATACACAAAAAATTTAAAATCTTTGGATCTTATTTCCGACTTCCATTTCCATCCCAATAATCACGGATGTGCAAGAAACCGAAAAAGGCTGGAAAAGGGGAGTATACTCGGAATGGCATTTGCCACGCAAATCGTTCAGACTCCCGGATTATTAGATTGGAACATACTTCTTTCACTTTTTACGGCTTGCAATCATTGTAGATTCATGTTCTGATATATAGCAACTTTCCAGTTTCCTCCATTCCGAATAAGTTCTTCCAGAAATTGTAGCCCAAATGATCTGGTATCGTCAATCCTCTCGTCTCAGAAGAGGCTCTGAATTGAACCTATTTTTAGTTGTAGTATTTTATTTCGCTATCCCCATATGTTGTAGGACGAACGCGAACTGTACCGCAGATTTGTACATTGCAGGCACAAACGCATCCAAGGCTGACGAGAGAGTGTGCAGCAGTCATGAGTGGCAGCGAAGATGGGAAACGTAGGAGAAGAAGAGATTGACTTTTTCTTTAATCCCAAATATTGCAGCATGGATCGGTCGTAAATATGGAGAGGTTGACTTTTACCTAACACAGCTGCTTAGCGGATATGGATATTTTAAAAAATATTTTCATGGGTTTAAGCATGAAGAAACCCCCTTCTGTATTGACTGCCCTGGTAAAGTTGGGGATGTTCAACACATTTTGTTGAATTGCTCACGTTTCAAAAATATGCGTCGTGAAATGCAGGAGGAATTTGATGAGCCCAACTCTAAGTCTCGTACCAAATATGTGCGAAACACCAACCAAATGCCTGGCGATTCAGTCATTTGCAGCGAGAATGCTGAAAGAACTCCGATTTATTGAACGTAGAAGTGCTGTGGAACGTAGAAACCTACAAACTGAAAGCGCCACCGATCACGCTACATCGAGGGCAGGTATGTATTAAGCAGCAGTAATGCTTTAGATGGCCTTCTGAAGTAAAAGTCAACGGTAGTTCCAGGAGGAGCAATCCGTCTAGACGAGACGAGTTTTTTTAGTGGGTTTGAGTTTCGCACGCAGGCCTTAGACGCTTTTACTCCTAGTTAAAAAAAAAAAAACGATACATTAAAATGGGATGTGTTACGATTATCAATTAAGAATATATGATCACTTTTTTTGTAGATGGCGAAAAAACAGCAGACGCATTCGTCTCTCAAAATTTAAGTAACGACTCGATGTCTACACCTTACCAAAATGTCTCCCATGACTTGAAAATGTGCACTATATTGCTATATTGTCTAATTTTTCTATCATTGAAAACTAAAGGTGGGCTACATGATGCAGCTGAGCTTCATAAGGTTTTGCTGCCTTAAGAGCACTGCAATATTTTTGGGCCTTACTTTTTAATCACATGAAAATTTAGCACGAAATGTCATAACGATCTTTGACTTTGATGCACCACTAACTAGAGCCATTCCTTATAAATGCAGTCAAAATTCATTTTCTACTCAAATAATATCATTCACAAGGTCATAAATGCAATCCAATGCTATATCTGAGCAAATGTTGCTAAAACTATTAAATAGTTTCATAGAGCATCCATCTGTCATGTTGAGAGCTTAACAATCTCTACGTAACATTCTACTAAATTCCCTACAAAAAAAGGTTAACCACAAAAAAGAAACAACAAAAACTTAAATGAAAATGTCAACTTTTAATTTCTTATCTAAAATGTACGTTCTTTTTTTGTTATTCAGGGAGAATACACTAAATTTTAATTTGTGCACTCTCACGCTTCCATACACAGCACTCACTTTCTCTCTTTCTCGTTCGTGCGCACAGTTTTTCGCATTGTATTTCCGCAATACACTTCCGTACCAATAATATATTCCAAGAGGATATGGTGGGGTGGAAAAAAAAAATGACCACCCTAAACAAAAACGTCACTTATAGTGTAAGCGGGTGTAGATTACACAAAATACTAAAACGAGCTACCGCAAACTGTCCTTTTTTTTTTTTGCTTGTCAGAATATCGTTTCCAGACTCCACCACTTCCGTCCCATTAAGACAATATTAAAAAAAAAAAAATCCTGACGGTATTGTTTGTGTCCTTCAGTCAAAAGATTACTCAATTTTTAAATAGGCAACATGGCAAGTGTGGAAAAGTTCCTGGTGTACATTTGTTTTACCAGCATTTGTTTCTGATAACTTTTGTCTTTTACATTTCTTTGTAGCACTGTAGCATTTGTGTCAGCTACAAAAAAAAATATACATTTATACATATATATATATATATATATGTATATATAGTGTGTGCAAATGTATATAGATTTTTGTTGTTGTATGTTTCGTAACAGCTGAGGAATGACGTAATTCATGCAGGGGTAGCAAGCAATCGAATAAAAAAAATTTCCCCTGAAGCACTGACAATATATATGTCACGTGGTGCTACGAGTAGCTATTTTTATATCTATGTACATCATAAATTTTAGATTTGATGATTTTCGGCAGGAAGGAAGACAGGAAGTAAGCGTGGTTTTCAGTAAATGAAAAAGTTTGATTCAAAAAGTTGGGGCATGATTTACTTTTAATTTATTAAATCAGCAGTAATATTGTGGCATGCTAGCGTAACATACTTAAGAGAGAGAGAGAGAGAGAGAGTTTGAGTGAATGATGATTAAATTTACAGTGTTTACTTTAATACAATTCTAAATTTTAAGGTAATAAAGACAATTCAACTTTAATATGCCCTCAGAAATCATTAAAAGAGGCCATTCGGATTTTAATGACGCATGTCTCAACAAATATTGAAAAGTGCATCCTTGCCTCAAAATTCAATAAAATATAATTTTAATGAATACCGAACTCCATTTTGCCACCCCTAAGGATTTTGCACCCTGGGGCAACAGCCCCTTACCCTTCCCTAGTTACGCAACTGCGTGATGCGTAAATAAACATTTCAAATGTAATATTTCACCAGCAATCATTAAGAAGTGTTTCTCAAAGGTTTCAAATTCAACGCATTCTGAACTTTTTGTATAAGTGAGAGACTTGTATATAATAACTAATTGAAAGAGAAAATTCTTCTTTTTTTTAAGACAAATTATGTAAAAATATTTCATTAAAATACATTTCATCTTAACATGCAATGTTTCTGTTACGTTTCAGAAACGTTTTAAACGAAATCAAAAAGTGCACATTGGCACATTGCAGAAAGTTTTTTAAGGTTCTATATTTAACAACACATCAGGAAATTTCTCTGTAATGTTTTGAAAACATTGCAAATGAAAGCAAAAAGCGGACACTGAAAATGAAAGCCATTCTCATTCGTTTTTGAAACTATGTAAGGTTTCATGTGAAAGATTTCTGAAAGGTTTCCGAAACGCTGAGTCACGGCATTACATTGCTATTTTTTCTTGCATAAGCTCTGCCGTCATGATTTTATACAATTTACCTTAGGATTCCTCATCGTCTCATTGTTTCATTCAACATTCAACTTTGTCTTTGGAGTTGTCACCATCTCACATTTCATCCGTTGATAAATATCTCTATTTTGAATTTTTCAGCTACAACGCTCAACTTGTCCATAGTCAACAATATTTTGGATGCCATTCTTAATTACAAGCCTGTGGATTTGCAGCATGACCTCACGACTGTACTTGCAATTTACCAATAACTGAACTTTAGATTTTTTACTCTGCTACTGGCAACGTCTGCAGTACCTACCTTCGCAGCTACACCTTCTAATACCACAATTAACGCCGTCGTTTTTTCAAAGGTTATGGACGGCCGTGACAGCTGAAGAACACTGGTGAAGTTGAATCGTAAGTGGGTGCTATAAGCTTGAAGACGCTTGTTTCTCTTACCACATGTGCCGTTGGTTCACTTATTTTCACTTCCAGAAAGTTTGTTGTGTTGTTGCTCCACAGGTCTTAAAAGCTTTTGTAATTTCGATGAAGTGCGTTTGATCCCTGCATAATTTTTTTTGTGTGAAGCCTTTCTATAATGATCTAGATATCTCCATCCAGACTGCGTCTATGTTCTGACCTAACTCTGTCTGGGTTGCTTATATACATATGCGGACTATTTGGTTTAAGTTCTGACTCATTGCTTGCAGTCGTTTCGTATTCTGATTAATCCTCTGTACCATTTGCATAAATTGGGATGTCTTGCCGACGTCAACAATTGATGTTGCTACAGCGGCTATTTCTATCTACATTTGCTGACACATCTGGAGACTCGTGCTCTTCCAAATTCAGAAATTTTAGTCTCCAGAGCCTTTTGATGCTTTTTCTGCGGTTCTGCATTAAAACCATCAACTCATCGACAACTTGATCAGATGCAACTCTTTTTTAAGATGATCATCTTTAAGACCCCCGAGCTTAACCATCTTGATCGCAATTTATCACAATCTCACATCTGACTCCAGTTCTTACGAAATTAAATTTCTAAATATTCGTTTGTGCTTTTTAAGAGTTCGACCTCGAGATATGAGAGGATTGTGATGACATCCAAAACACTCTTTTATTTTCAAGAGTTAATTGTTTATTTTAATCATTTAAGTTATTCATAAAACCATGCAACCCATACGAACATCGAGAATCACTTCAATTTTCTGACGACCTCGATTTTGCCATTTATATTGTGCCATTCTAGCGAAGTTGCATTGCTATTGTTATTGTAAATGCTTCAATATTTCTACCATTTGACTATTTTTGTTACTGTGAAATTTTCAAGAATTCGATAGATTTTATGTATGTTTTTAAGTGAGGGATTTTTGGAGAATGCTGTTAATAGTTTTGAAACGCACATCGGGAAAAGTTCCAGGGTGATAAGTTCCAGAACATCGAAGAATACTTGTGACAATATACGGACTGGAGCTTCATAATAAAAGATTGGTCCAATTTTAATATAATTTGACAGAGGAACTAGGTAATATCGGAATAAAATTTGGGCACTTCTAGTTAATTAAATTGCTTGACTGACCAATTTCACGTAACATAAGACTTCAAAAAGTCAACAAAAGTAATAAAATCATAAAATAGCGAAATGGTCGCAAATGGGTAGTTGTCTTAGATAACGATGTAGGTCGAATAATGCCGAAAAAGTTTAGAAAATCTAAAAATATCGACTCCTATTGAAAAAGATTTATTAAAGTCGGATAGAAGTCAGAAAATATCGAACGTCATAAAAAATTTGATGAAAGTCGATAGAACTTGTTGAGAACTTAGAAGTTCAAGTTGCAGAATACCGATGCATTGAAACATATTTGAAAGTGTGATACAAGTTGAAAAGTATCGAGTAGTATGATTAAGTCGATTGAGGTTGAATAACATTGGAGAAATGGTTGGAAAGTATCGATAAGTCCATAAGGCCCCAAAAATATCATATTTTTAAGAAAATGATTGAAATGTATTGAAAAGCATTATGTTGCTAATATCGAAAGAAATAAAAACGTATGTAGGTCAAAATGCATCAGAAAACATCCCTGAATCCGGAGGCATCAAAAAGTCAATCAGAGTTGAAAAATATCGGAAAATAATGAAAAGTTTCAAAAAGTAGACAAATAAAATCAGTTCGGGTGGACTTTATTGTATTTCTTATCTTCAGTGAGTCCGTTCAGATGAAAAATTGTCTTGAAAATCAAGCCATCCGTTCAGAAGAAAAATTGTCTTGAAAATCAAGCCATCTGTTTGGTAGCGGAGCAAGAGACGACAAAGGATACAATAGTTTCGGTGCGCCGCGGTGGCGTCAAAATCGAATCATCTGATAAAACATGCGTGAAGAAAGTCTGATAACCTTTTTTTAAAGTTTTTTCGACGGAACAACTGCTCTTGTTATCGAGATATATTAAGCAATATATTTTAATTGAATGTAGCGCCTTCTAGTTATATATAAGTTTTTAAAACGAAGTTGTAACAAATGGACTTCCCAGCTATTTGTTGGGATAATCAATTTGCCTACAGCGCCGCCTGTGAACAAACTTTTAAAACAAAAAGATTTTATTGTGGTTGTTTTTGAGAGAAATATGTTTTTTATTTTTTCCATACAAGATTTCACTTAACAAAATATAATATTTACTTAAGTATTTTATCGATAATTTGTTTTTAACCTTTCATGCCTTATCAAGCTGAGTTCAATTCTGGCATTATTTTTTATACTACGTGTAGTTTTTGAGATCAGTGGGTCGAACTCAAAATTATTTATCACATTTATCTCAAAGATCTGACGTTATATGAAGTTATATTGCGTGAAAAACTGCGAACAAATTTTTTTCCTGGAAGTTCCCTGATTTTATATATTATGTTTCCAGAGCAAAACTTTAAAAAGAAAAATTGCTTGTGATATGAAACAAATAAAATCTTACAAAACCTACCGTTATATACATAATCGACATTTTCTCAGATCCCTTATAAGTTATATCGACCTTAGCTGATATTATGTGCAGTGGTGGTTTCAATTAGTCGCCGCATACACCGGATTCAACAGCTCTCAACTGTTTGAAATTCACCAGAAAGTATGTGATGAATCTCATCAATCTCTCAACGAATTTAACGAAGCAATCCGAAGGGAATCTTAGAATGGTTCCAAAAATTTCAAGTGACAAGTCAAACTACGCTTGGAAGTCATGTTAACAAAAATCACCCCAGACTGTAAGGCAAAAATATACTCTGTGACAATTTAAATAATGTTTGTCGTATTGATGTAGGGCGCTTTGACAATATCCGTTTTTCCTATCGCGATATCTACAGTTCTCCAAACTATTAACCTTTTGCAGAAGTGAAATCATCACTTTTGTTGCTTCAGCTGGCAACCCTATAGGTATACAAGCAACCTATGAAAAGTAATTAACTCTCCATTTTCAAGAACTCTTATGAATTCTTACAAATAGTATAATGCTCGACCAGAAGAGACCTTAAGGACTCTTTAGCCTCTTCTTTAGCATTGTTGGGCTGATGCAAGAAAATAAGAAAAAATTTTATTAATAGCGCAAAAGTTTCGCTTTGTAGATTTGGAATTATGATTTTTGCATATTTGGTTATTGAATAGAATCTAACGCATGCGTTTCAATATGCCAAACTTGGTATAGAGTTCACACTCTAAAATTGTTCTCTCACTGTGCCCCTTCTTTTGCGCTCAGCCGTTTCGGCTTCATGTTTAATAAATTGTCTTCACGCTTTTTCCACCGCCTTATGTTTTGTCTTCTACTAACACAAATCAATCAATAAAAAAATGTTTTACAAATTTCCTTTCATTCTTCTTCTACATTCATTTATCTTTCTGGATTTTTCCTTGCATATTTCATCCTTCGTTGTCAAAAGGTACATGCGCATAGAACATTAATATGCTCTTTCTATCACACACTGCTTTCTGCTTCTACTCATCTACAAGTTTTCTTTGCAAAATCTTTTGGGCGATTATGTACCTTGAGGGTGGATTCCATCAAAATTTTCCAGTATACTTGCGAATTCAATTAATTTTTAGTACATCCAATGTATTGGAAATCATCTCAAGGAAATTTTTCCAATAAGGTTTGGAAACTACGATTATAACATCAGGGAAGAAAGCATTGGAATCCTAGCAATTACTTGAGGCAAGTAATCAAAATGTAAAAGATGCAGAAAAATTAATTTGCTGGCTTCGGAAAGTTATTGTAGTAGATTGAAGAGAGCATCATTGATTTTAATTTCATTTTAAGGCAAAGGGAATTATGTCTGTCTATACTAAGTGTGAGTCAAAATTTAGGCAGATATTGAGTTTTTGATGCTCTATATTTCTAAAACGTTCATACACATCTTGAACGCCCATATCGACACTTGATTTATACTTAAATTTATTTCGAACGCCAATTTCCGTAAAATCAAAACAATTTGGGTCCTTTAAGTACAATATAGTTTAGATATATAAGTCTATGTGACCAACAAATTGTTAATTTACAATCTTAGAGATGTGTAGAATCCAAAAGTACAGTATATTGATATTGATCAGGCGAGTGCCATAGACTATAAAATTTTTATTTAGGTTCACATTCAAAATATCATTTTCACAAAGACCGATTTATCAAATTGACACCACGTAGCTTTTATATGAACAGGCATAGCTAATGTTATAAAGCTTTTATTTAGAGTGCATATTAGGGTGGCCCTGTTGAAAAAATATTTTTAAAACATAATTTTCACGAAGGCCGGGTTAATTGATTCACACCGAATTTACGCCACGTAGCTTTTATATAAAGAGGCATAGCTTATGCTACAAAATTTTTATTAAAAGTGCATATTTAGGGTGGTCATCAGACAATAATATTTTTCAAATATCATTTTATAGAAAGCTGCTTAATCGATTCTCAGCCGATTTATTTTGTGGGCATACTTAGGGGTGGCCCTTATACAAAAGTATTTTTTAAATAGAATTTTCACGAAGTCTTAATAATTATTTTTTAAATGCTTCTGATACAGATGACGGAACTCATGTCAAATGTCCTAAGACATGTGTGGCCCCACACATTTTAAAACAAATACCATATCTCAAGGTTCAATCTATCTACACACCAAATTTCAACAAAATCGGTCCATTAGCTTAGATGTGAAGACATATTTTCCTATTGGGGTGGGCAAACTTAATCAAAATCGGTCCATAAGCTTAGCAGTGAAAACGATTTTTCTACTTAGGGGCGTGGCATCACACACTCAAAACAAATATCTTTACTCAGTATTCAATCTATCTCCATACTAAATTTCATCAAAATCGGTGTTGCGGCTCAGCTGTGGAAGCATTTTTCGCCGTTAAGAGTGGTGCCACTCCCTCTTTAAGAACTTGAGAATTTTTTAATAACATTTCTTACGGCTTAATCTAACTACAAACCAAATTTCATCAAAATAACCTCATAAGTTTAGTCGTGGAAACGTGTTTTCCTGCTAGAGGCCTACAATTAAAAAAATACATTCTGCATTGCCCAACTTTACAAGCTTTCCCACAAAAAAAAAGAACTTAGCGATTATGTTGCGTGATAGCAATAAAAATGGGATGAAACAGTTTTGCAACTGCCTACTTATATATAGATTAAAGGTTATCGCACACTTTTATTATCAATGCAGTATGTGGTACTACTACATATTTAATTTTTGTCGCGGTCAAAGGTAACACCATACATAGTTTCTGCCTCAATTCAAAACTATGATATGCAGTAGCTTAGAAATAAGCAACTAGTAACGGGTGCAACATTAAAGTAAGCTCCCTACTTGGTTCAACTAGATTTACTCGCTGCAGAGCGGTTCGACTTAAGCTAAGATGTGACAACTACATATATAGACAGCAGCAGCAACAGAAATTTGAAATTGCTCTATCATCGAATTACGATACACACACTCCAGCGAAAAAGTTCGAATAAACGAATGAAAGTACACGAAGCAAAAATAAAAAAAGCTGTGCTTTTGTGCTTCCAAGCTTCCACGATAGAATATAACGAAGAAGCAACATAGAAAAAATCTAGCGCTGGAGCCCAAATTCAACGGTGACGAATGCGAGCAAACGACAATTCTCTTTCAGTCGCATCTGGGAATCTTCATTGGCATTTTAACTGTGGACGTGGGTTAGACAAACACGGATTTATTCAAGTTTTTGCCTCACTTGGTGTAGAAAAAATAAAATTTGAAGAAGTAAAAATAAAAGAAAAATTAATTTTTTTTTTGAATTTGATGAAAATTAGTACAAAGACTCACACACACACACGCACACACACGTACTAATGCGTTTGTAAAAAGAAATAGTAAATTGTTTCAAAAAATTTGTGAATTAATTTCAGAAAAAAAGGACTTTTAAATATAAATATAAAGGGTGAAAAAAGTTAGTGCATAAGAATCCTTGCTACACACACATATACATATATTGATGAACGTATATAGAGGAACTCGATTTTTTGGTATCCTCGGAGAAAAGAAAAAAGGAAAATTGTAAAAAAAAATTAACAAATTACTTGAGAATTACATAAAAGAAGTTTATAAAAATCGATATGAAGAAATTATTGAACAAAATGCACAAACGTGTTATATAAAAAGTAATAATTTCGCAAAGGAAGAGCAACCATATGGAATGTCCTTTGCGTGACCCAATGATTTTGTAAATTCTAAAAACTTCACTTCGAAAACTCATTTGTGAAAAATTTTCAAAAAGAAAAAGGAAAAACTTTATTTTATGATTTTGTAACAGTTTTTATGCGCTGGTATTAGTGTCTTTTGTACACTAACACATACATACCTGTGTGTGTGTGTGTGCGCGTGCCAGTGTACCGAAGCGTGTGTGTGTATGGACTTTTTTCAATACCGTGCTGACTTCGTTGAGTGTTTTCGCTTGCGCAAAGAGAAAATCGTATTAAAATTGCGGAAAAATAAAATAAAAATGAAAAAACAGTGAATAAAGAATAAAGAAAAAAATAGATATAAAAAAAAAATTCAAAAAACATAACGAAAAAGAAAAGAGAACACAAAAGAGAAGTGGCAGAAAAAATGAAGCAGCAGCAATGAAACAAAAAAATTGTCACCAATACTAACAAACGCCCTCTGGGAATCATAAAGAAAGAAGCAAATGATAGTAGAGCATATAGAAATATATTTGAAGCATGCAGATATTAAATATTTAAAGGATCATAAGATAAAGTTAAAAAGCTTGAATTAAAACAAAAAATCATCCTTAAGATCTTGCTACTTTTACGAACATTTTCGTTTATCTTTGTTTGAGCCTTTTTTTTATTTTAAAAGCAAAACTTAAATTAAGCATACTTTACGTCATTAACTTAAGCCAGACAAACTCAATTTTATTTTTTTCGAAAATTGAACCAGGGCGTTTTTTAATGTATATTATTTTATTGCATTCTTCTTTGTTTATCATTTGTCAAAGTCAAATCATGCTATTATGCAAACACAAATGAAGTTGAAATAACAAAGATGTGTCGAAATTAGCTCCTAACTTAAAAAACCAGACTTATTTCCTCAAATAAAAGGCATAAGAAATAGTTATCCACCAACCAAATTAATTCGAAAATGATTTAATTATATAGGGTGGAGATTTTAAGTTATTAATTGGAGCTTAGTGTTTACTTGAAACGGCTATTTTGGTTAACCTTCAATCTGCTGAAGTAATTTCCAATAACTTTTTTAAGACTTTTAAAAAAGCATATGATACTAAGTCTAACATATAAGACTCAACGTTCTTTTTAAGGTATGCAAGTGAATGGAACTTATTCTCCCTAGCAAAAACTCTGTCGCTGTGAAGAGTGCAGCACGAGCCAGCCTTAATTTTTCCAAAATGCTCGTAAAAATTTCTGCAAAAATAGTCATAGTAGCTATGGCTGCATGAGAAGTAGCATCGTGTTGTTGAAATCACATCCGGGCATGGTTTAAGTAAATCAAATGAAATAGTGCCCTCTGACCTTTTCAACAAAAACCACACCAAATCATAACTTGACTTGGATGCATCTGTTGGCTCTTAATTATTCTAGAGCTTTTCACAACTCAGAAATACAAATTTTATTCATTGACGAAGCTATTGAGGTAGATCTCTCGAAAAAGTAGCAAAATTTATTTAAATTTACCAGCGGTGTGTGGGTAAATAATGTCCGTTTTGTTTGGTCTCTGACAAGCAGTTCTTGACTAATTTAAATCTCATATGAAAAATTCAACTGATCGATATCAAAAATATGTTTTCTCATGAATGAGATTGATTTAAATTCCTTCATGCTGAAAAAAATGGGCAACGTAACGCACGACGGTACCTCTAGATAGGAGACTTTTTTCGTCAAAATGACAGTGAAACTCTCGTTAAGACCTAAAAATTAATGAGTTGTGCGGTATATTGGATTCTATAGCGAAAATCTGTTGTGGGACAAATCGGAATAATAATTAAAAAACAAAAAAAAAAACACTTTTTCAAAATTTAAAAAAAAAATAGTTTTGAAAGCCACTTTACATTTTTCTGCCAACCAGTACTGACTTTATTAAGTTATATTTGAAAAATCAGCATTATTTCAAATTATTGGTTTACCGAAAATTTCTCGCCATTACAGAGTGCGCACTGTTGCATCCTGTTGTGACCATACCTTTTGATTATTTTTGACTGGTGAGCGTAATAACATTTTAAAAATTGCGACCCATTGATTCTGGTTATATGTACTTGCTTTTTTTAAACAAAGTCAGTTTTTCTGGGTCCTATTGATTCGTTCTGGCTATATGTAATTCCTCATTTCAAACAAAGTCGGTTTTTCAGTGACACACCAAATGTTTTAGCTATCCCAATGCAGTAAGTCGTGATGTCAAAATGCTCGTTTATCAGATTTTTTCAAAATAATATATTTGTTGGAATTATTTTTTGAGCTTTAATAAGGACAAAATAAATTTTTGTATGCGCACAAGAATATCTGAATAAATTGGTTCTGTAAAGTCTTATTGTCTATGTCATCGTTATTTCGTAACAGAATATGTTTTTTCAAATGGGATTGGGATTTATATTATTGGCAACAGACATAGTATTATTTTTGGTCAAGCTCAGCGTATAACACATAAGAACTTTTTGCTTTGACAAACTTCAAAATAAATAGCCTATGCATTACCACTTACAAGAGTGACTATTTTGTGAGCACACCTATCGAAACAGTTTATTATAAAGACACTCTTTTTTAGTTTTAGGTCTTCAACAAAAAAAGCTCTTACGTGATTTAATTTTTATTGATTTATTGAAATTTATTTATTTAACTAAAATCTGTTATTATAAAATAATAAAATTTTTTTTTTCGTTTTTAAATAAGCCGTTTTGGCTTTAAGTCATTACCGATATTATTTTTGATTTACTTATTCCACGCCAGCTCTCTAAAGCTCTCATAGTGCTGCCGAATTTTATGTAATCTGAATAGTGATGTTAACCTGATATCACTGCGTTACAAAAACTAAATAATTTGAGCACCTATGGAACGTTGCTCTAATCAATTTAGCCATACAAAGATATAAACTAAATTTGGAGAGCATATTATACTGCGAATATACTTGTACCAGAGTAAATACTATATAATCCCTAGCAAGGATTCATCCTAATCAATTATGCTGAACAAACTTATAGTCTGTCGTGTTAGGTTTTTGAGAAATTTCAACTTAAAAATTCAAAAACCACGGTTTTTTGCTATACACAAACACAAACATGGATTCTTAAATTTAATATCTCAAAAATCTGAAGTGATGAATTTTAACTTTGTTTGATAAAATTGATCAAGTTTATATCGCATAATACGCAAATGATCAAAACTGGCTTCAGAACATCTCTCATGAGTGACCCAAAATTTGGCTATTTTCGACATTCTGCAATATCGTGAGCATGCTGTGATCAGGGCGCTTGGTAGTTTTGGCAAATATTACTAACCTTAACCTCTGAAATCAATTTTATTTTGCTCCGATTTACTGTTCACAAATGAGATTAGAATTGCGTGACTGAATCAGAAATCAGAAATAACATTTTTGAACGCAAAATATGAATCTGACTTTAAAATTTTCCTAGCAGTAAATATGATATTTGAGCCAATAATGCTCTTTCGTCGTATAAAAATTTTTTGTTGAGTTCCTTGCCCTTTGTTTATATAACGGTCTTGGTTTTTTGCTTTAAATCCACTCCATTAGAAATAAGTTTCAATAATATAATTTTAAAATAAAATAATAATAATAAAATCTTATGTTTTGGCACACACTTTTCTCAAATTTATAGTACAAGTTACTGATTACAGTTTTCAGGTCTTATCACAACTATGAATTTCCATTCTGGGTTGTAGTCTGCCTTTCAAGATTCTAATAAATGCCATTCCCTGTATCTCAATGCTCAGTTATTCAATGTTCCAGGCACTAAGTGCGACTCCCTGATTGGAAATTCCAAACGATTGCCATACATAGTTGAGTTATGATCAAGTTATTATCTGTACAATATGAGCACACCGTTCGTTTCGTTTATGTGGTCAAACTGATTTTGCATGCGTAAATTCGGTGATTCCGAGATGGTTTCTAATCGTGGAAATAGCGTACCATCAGTTTTTAGTTGTCTTTTCATCCACCGTACATAGTCATTAGTGATTGTCATTAGCGAGTTCTCCTTAATTCTCGGAGAAAGTCCACTGCATGCTATGTTGAGTAAAGTTTTAAGCCCGTCATCTCAGTTACAATTGCAGGCTTTATAGTCGGTATTATTTAAGTGCAATGCAGCATGCCACCCATTTATGTGCTCCACTATAATGCGCGGACTCGTTTACTTAAAACTCGAAGTCCTTGTTGCTTCCGGATAAGTGTCTCTAGTGCACACTTTAATGAAGGCGGTTAAAGGATTAATCGCTGAGGTCTATCCTGAGGTAAAGGCGTGTGGCGAATTCCAACGGCTGTAAGAGGATGATTGATGATCTTTGAAAAATATTTTTTTTTTTACAAAGTCAGTGTTGCCAAGTTGTTAAGCAGCAATTCCCAGTTCTCTCAAATTGTAAAAAATAATTTTTTTTTTGGAAATTTTTTTTATTTATATACATTTATCATTTTATATATAATTAATTCAAAGAAAATGCTTGATGACATTTTGTTTGCTGGTTCAACAACCTCAACCTTGAACTCCCTGCCGCAAAAGTCGTCCAATTCCCAGCTATTTTAGAAATTTTCGAAATATTCCCACCAGGCCCCCGGTCATGTCATGAAATTCCAGGTCAAATTCGATTACTTGCCTACCCTGTGCATAACATTGGATGAAGTTTTGCTTTTAGCCTTTAAGCGTAATATCAAGAGATCAATTTTGTATAGATGTGTCTTTTGCATTCCTGGTCATAACATCATAACTGGGCTTCAGTCGACAAATTCAAAAATTGAAAATTGATTGAGAAACATCCCTAGAATCATTACAAAATTAAAACCAATTGGTATGTAAGGATTGGGAGCGTTAAATTTACTGCAACGAGCTTATCTTTTGACATAATTGCCGCTGCTTCCCAAGTAGTATTTAAATCGCTTTTGTTTTTTTTTTTTTTTTGATCTCTCTACATTTCGGAAATTCCAAGAATTTTCCTTCCTTTGCTTTTTCTTTCTATCGAGTATTACATCTTTGGTACTAAATTTTTGAATTTTTTCTGAATTTTAGTACAAACTTTTGCACATTTCCCAAGCATTATCGTATTATTTCATTTTCACATTCTTCGTTAGCTTTATTCACTTCTCATTCTCATACTCATCTGAATTCCAGCGCAGGCTTTCCAAGCTTTTTTCCTTTGTACCTCCTTTATGTTTTCCATTTTAGTACAACTAACAACAGTTCCATTTGTGTAATTGTCGTCTCTGTCTCTGTCTCTGTGTGTGCGTATCGTTGTCGTCGTCGGTCTGTGTATCGCTCGCTGTCTGTGCCCTGTTCGCAACGAAGAAAATTGATGATTTTCTTTACGTTGTCGTTGTCGTCGTTGTCGGTATTGCTGTTACATAACTGTATGTGAAAAAATCGGCATTAACGGTATAAAAGTAAAAAACGGGCAGTAATTTAGCTGTGCAAAAGACTTTTTTGTTTCATAAAGCAGTGTATAAAATACTTTAAATTAAGTGTAATTTAAATATAAAGAAAACTAATAACATTTCGCCCCAAAGAGGACTCTAATTGCGTGAAGTTTCCAATTTCAAAGTTGTGTCAACCCTCTTAACTCTTACTCTAGTGGAATGTCCTTGTGTTTTAAGATTTTTCACACTCATACCCCACAAGAAATATTTTGTAATATTCATTTATGTAAGCGTTACTGCAAGAAAACATTAAAACTTTAGTTGAAATGGAATGAACTCGTCGTAAATCTGTTTTAAAGCTGAGTTTTTTAAATAATTGTGTTTAATTTAAAATATATTTAGTACTAAAAAAAAATTATCGATTTATGTTTTTTTTTAACTTTTTTAATTGAAACATTTATTTCTACTGTTCTTAAGCCTGTAATTTATTTTTTGCATAAAAAACAACCATTTTTCGCTATATCAAGAGTTTTGGGAGCGTCTCTAATGCTAAGTCTTTCGACACACTTTGAAGACTTCTAATTTTTCTTAATACAAAAAGTGCTCTGAAGAAAATAAGAATTGCCTGCACTGATAAAGCGAAAGTTTCATGACCGCTTACATAGGCTCGCTAACAGGTGGAGGCTTTAATTGGTGAATGCACTGATTGAAAGCCTCTAACTTGAAGAGGCATCATTGAGGGGAATCATTGGCATGGAAAAAAATGATCGGAAAATAATGCCATCGATTCAACGCATACAAAATTTGTTGTTTTACTGGCAAGCTTAGAATGAATTATTTCAATTTTTATAGAAACGAAAAATTTAAGTGCCACACCCACTTGTAGAAATTCATGAAATTCTTGTCCTGAGCTCTTCCTAATCATTCCTACTCTTTGTGTGTAATTTAGTTACATTACCTTAAATAATTATCTCAGTACACACATAAAGCATTTTTAAGTATTTACTTTTATGGGAGTTGCCAAGCCCTCTTGTCGAAACTTGCAAATTTTTTTTTCAAAGCTTATCCAAGCTAGTTTTAGTATTTGTGAAAAATTTTATTCCACTACATCAAATAACTCTCTCTCAATATTGCGTCCTAAATGTGTTGTTTATTTGGGCGGTAGGCGTGTCCGATTTCATGTACTTTTAATGCCCAAAAACCATCAAATGCAAATTTGAGATTCTTTTTAGAGCTTTTTCGGTTTGCTGTTAAAATCGAAAAATCAGCTCTGCATTCTTGACCCAAGCGCCTGGTTAACAAAATCACTTTACTTTACGCGCAGTATACTACAACTGAGTAGCTTATCATAGCTTGTGTTTCTAAGGTCATATTATGAAAACGAAGCATGAGCTTTGCAACATCTCGCAGCAAGTGGAGGGACGTAGTAAGAAAAATGTCAGCACTTTATCTTTAGTCAACATCTCTTGTGTTCTTTATCTCCTCACGGAGCATAGGGCCTCCAAAAGTTCTTCAAACAGTTCCCCGATTCACGTATTTCCTGCACTAGCGAAATTTATCATGAAGATCTAAAACAGCCGCGTTTTCAGCTACCCTGCAGATTCCATGACAATGCCTGCCAACAGACTTCAATTGTTGGTTTCCGCAATGTTTGCCCCATCCATTTCGACTTTCTTCGTTTGATTTGAATGAATATCGAGATTGGAAATTATTCTATGCCACTAAATTTCTAGAATTCGGCGAAGACATTTGTTGGTGAACACTTGTATAAATAGTCAACATACATATCGTCGCTCTCGGGTAGTAAGGCCCTGACTTATATTTTTTGAAATGTCACAGGAGGAGAAAAAACTTGAAAAACTTCAAAGAAATTTTTTAAATGCGATTGCCAAAGTTATTAGAGGGTCAGCTGGGAGAGGTTATGAAATTTCCCAAATGTCATTTTCATCAATGATTTTTTGACACTTGAACATTTGCAGCACCGAAACTTGGCATATTTGACATATAAGTATTAAAAACGGCAGCACTTACCTCAAAGTTTTAATTACATAATTATAGCCCCTGTGATTATTTATGATATGACGTCATCATTTTCGAAATCGTAACAGCCGTTACAGAATTATGGACATAAATGCAAACATGGATTTGCCCCTTCCATTCTTTTCGATATATACTCGAGCGAAGATGAGTACTTAAATAAATTTGCTTATCAGATTTCGTAGAGGTGGCAGAAGTAAGCCCAACACTCTGAATTTCTATAGAACGATAATTCTAACTGAAGCCGTTCTGCATGCTAACCGATGATTACACGAAAACAACCGTCGAAACTTTGAGTTTAGTGAGGATTATTAGCGCTTAGAGACAATTGATGCCTGATTTCGGTTCGATTTGTTCTGTTATATTGCATGTTGGATTTCAGCATTATCTTGCTCGTGGCAGGCCTACTCAAATTTGGAAAAGATATAAAGAGTGAGATTTTTCAACGCCTAAATGAAGTTAAAACTATACATAGAAATTTTATAGCAACTTGACAAACCGAGTTAATGCTTTACAATCGATTTGTCTAAGGATATCATGGTGAAAGAGTACCTCCAAAGCTTCACCAAGCGATATATGACGAGAACACCACTGATAGCTTATGACTGTAAAATCAACATTTTCTCTAAAACAGACAATAGGAACTTGTGAATGCTTAGAAAAAAATTGGTTTAATTGAACACGAAATTATGGTAGATCACTTTGATGTGTTCACATAACTAATTTATTGGGATTTGATGACCATTGGATTTGTTCATCCATTAAACAAAAGTTATGGAAAACAAATATATATACCACAATAAAATCTTAAGATATGTATACCAATTTCAAAGCAATAAAACTAAGTCAAAACTAATAAGCAATGAAGATTTTTTAAGAAAAAAGTTAGAAACAGACCATGTCAAGCACGTTAACTGGGTACTGAAAAGTCGCTACGACGCCAACATGAGGATGGCACAGGAAAAGTCAAAATTATTCAAAACGAGCGTTGAATACCTCGGGTTTATTGTGAGAAGGTGAAACGTTGAGCCAAAGAATTTATTTCTAATTAGGTCCTTACTAGGTTTGGCTATCTATTAAAGATGCTTTGTCAAGAATTTTGCATCGTTAGCAAAACCGCTATCAAAACGGGTCTGTTAGCAAGTACAGATCAAGAAAAATCTTAATTCAGCTTAATGAAATCTAACGCAACGCCTTCGAAAGGTTAAGAAACAATTTGGCAACAGAAGCTTTCGATTTAACCACCGATGGTATATGGGCAGTTCTCTACCAGAACGATCATCCTATCAAAATGATCTCCAGAATATTGAAAGACAGGGAGATGAATTACGCAACTGATTAGAGTGAACTCCTAGCCATAGAATGAGCGCTTGGAAAACTTCGTCATTACTTATGCGGGCTGAAGGACATAAACATCTTTATAGATCATTAACCGATTATATTAGCGGTTTCAAAAAGAAAACTTAAGCGTTGGAAGGTGCGTATCAATGCCAATGTCTTCAATAAGCCCGGCTACTGACGCTTTGTTGCAACAGAATTAGAATGCGTTGAAGAAAAAAGTTAGTTCTATATATTTAAAACCGCGGAAATTGGTCAAATTTTATCGCACAGAGGCTTAAAGACCATAAATCGGCATGTTTCTTTCTTTTTCACAGATTTTGATGAAATGGCGTATGATTTTTGCGTTTCTTTCGTTATGTGGTCACTTTAGAAAGCGAACTTAGAGCTTTGGGATTTTTTACTTATTTTTTTTTTTTGCACGAGTGTTATGAATCATAACTTCTAATCAGACTGGAAAGTGATTTTTAAAATAAGTTATAGTTTGCATAAAGTATAGATTTTTACAATAAAAAGTTGCTGCTGCTTCTACGAAATATGAAACATTTTATGTATTGTTAAAACGTTTAAAACTTTTGATAAAATAAATGAAAATATGCATATAACACAGTAAAAAATTCCTAATAAAATCGAGATTAAAAAATTTTTAATATTAATTTTTTTCCAAAATAAAGCTCTCGGCATCTTCTCATCTCTGGTGAAAACAACATATTCGTATCGAACAAATATATAAATCAATAAAAATGTTCAACTGCAGTTGATTAAAATCGGACATTTAAAAAAAACAAAAAAAAAATATAATAAAGTAAATTTGTTGTTATACCAAGTAAAACAAAGTTAATAATCGTTAAATAAGCTTAAAAAATTAAATTAGTATATAAATAAAATAGTTAAATAATCCATAACAACAAAAAAAAACCTCCCAAACAAAAATAAACTTAAAAGAAAAACAATTTAAAAAAAAAAAAACAAAACAACAAAAAAAAAACCTCAAAAAGGATTTACCGAAAATAGAGCGACAGAAAAAAAAACACATTAACGTGTTAAAATAACAACAAATTACGAACTAACAACCAACCAACCAACACACAAAACAACAACCACAAAAATGGCAAACGGCGATAAAAAATTACAAGAACAATACTACTCGCCCCCAGTTAAAATGGGCAAATGGGAGGGTTTCAAAAAATTCCTATGGAACAGCGAAACTAGCCAATGCCTGGGACGAACAGGATCCAGTTGGGGTAAGCCGATTTAAAATTTAACAAAAAAAAAATATTATAACTTCAAGTGCTTAAGTAATTTTTATGTATGTTGGATATGCCATTGTCACGAGTTGGACATGTGAGACTTTGCTAAGTTAAACATTAAGAAATTAAGCTTACCATAACTTATAGATTTGTGAACCGACGTTTCAGTTTATGCCTTTTAAGGGGCTATACCAGTGTGACTCTTTCAAAAAATCGATTTTGATGGCTTATTCAATAGTTTACACTTTCAAAAATATCCTGTGAAAGCGGCAAGGTCGTATCTTGAATAGTTTTTCGTTCTAAGAGCGACCGCTCCCAGGTATAAACCGATAGTTGAAACTTTAAACGCGTTTTTCTCGAAACGACATTTTTTGAAATTTGCTGACATCATAACTCAAAAAGAAATTGACCGATCGACTTCAAATTGAAATTAAGTATTCTTGAATATATTTACTATAAAATGATCTACGATCTTTTTAATTGGTTGAAAATTGTCAATTTGGCATTTTTTTTACCCCAAAAAACGATAATTTTTTCAAGAACTACGCCATTTTGTTAATTTTTGATAGTTTTCAAAAGACGTAGGTCATTGTATAGGAAATACCTTCAACTTTAATATCCATTTTCGAATTTTTTTGTTTCAGCTACTCATTCGGCCGGAATCATGTCAGAAAGTTGGGGAACTTTTTTTTTGGCACCCCCGAAGACAGCACATAACTCCGTTATTTTTCAATATTTAAAAAAAAAAAAAAAATTTAAAGTATAGCTAAAAGTATACCTTGTTATGTCCCAAAAAACTTCAAAACATTCTATCGAGTACTTTCTTTTAAAAAAATTCCCGAAAATCGCCAATATTTTCATGGGTTACACTCGTATAGCCCTTTAACTAATTAAAAAAATTAGTAAGAATTAAGTTATAATTTTGTAAATCAAAATTTAAAAATTAAGAACAGTAGTTAAGAATTTTTATCAGTGAAGAGATTAAATGCACCAAAACTAATAAAAAATCAATTTAGATTTTTGATTTTAGAACACTGCTTATATAATTTTTGGTAGGAAACAGAAACATTTTATAACTTATTTCTAATAAGCATATTTTTTATATATTAGTGTTCTCAGGTTTTTTTTCTCAATATATTAAGTTAAATTAACCACTTAAGTGTTGTATCGACTAAATGCCTAACTATCCATAAAACCAATAATTAATCAGCATTATTAAAAAAGGACTTGAAATAGCTGTGGTTAGTGCAATTATTATGCCATTAATTTACATAATTTATATAATAACCAACAACAAATGAATGACATCAAAGGACATGTTAGACAAGGATATTTTATGATTGCATACAAATCAATAAAGTCAATGTATTAGAGTACAAGGCTTTTACGTCATTGATGGAATGGTAATATTTTCATGCGGTACTATAGGGCATAATAGTAAGTGTTGTTTTGGAACGTTTACTTTATACTTTTTAGAAAAAAAAAATATTTTGCAGACAATATATTTCCAACAGAAAAAAATTTAATTTTTCTAAAAAAAATGTATATTTTTATACATACATACATGCATACTACTGGCTTATTCTGAGATATACATTTAGGGACTTAAGCCCCGAAAAGCTAGCAAAATCATAGATATGCACGTTAAAGTTTCGTAAACAAAAAAAAAATTACTCTAAAAAACAAGCAAGCACACGAAATCTTATTTCAGCTTAGCTTAGTATTATAATATATAGGGTGTATCAAAAACATTGAGTGTAATGTAAATTTGAATAACTTTATTGAATTTTAGCACGACTAGAAGAGTATTGAAGCTTAATCTAAGCTAATTTTTATGATGCTAAAAATGAAAAGTAATATAAGCTATTCGCCAAGTCGCTATATGTATGCGAAAAATGTTTCCTACTCGCTGTTAATACGTGTACTCGCTTGTTATTCTTTCTATTTTTTTTTTTATGTCAAGCTGCTTTTATTTGCCCGTTGGCATTGATTTTCCGCAAAATAGCTCTTGTTGATTACATTTATAAATGCACAAAAGAGCAGTTAGCCCTGGCAATTAAGCAACTTGCTATGTATACATAGTAACTAAGAATATTACGCGTTAAGTTTGCGATTTTGTTTTTTGTTTTCCTATACAATTATTGTTGCTAGCTATAAATAAAATTTTTTGAAAATGCAAATCTTCCGATCAAAGTTTCTGTCAATTTTTTCAAAGTTTGTGTTTTCAAGTCCAACATATGGAAATTATTGTTGCTTTTAAGTTCTGCTAGAGACTATTTTCGTAAGATCCTTTCCTTTCGCTTCACTTCCTACAACTTAAGCTTTACTGAGCTTACTATAATGAACAGTGTGTGATAATTTCAAAAAATTAACTACATAAACATAAATACAACAAAAACCCGCTAAAACTATTCATACTAATTGCATCCATTGATAAATGAAATCATCAGTGACCTTTAAACCGATGAGTGCACATTTCTAAGCCTGATAGGTTTTCTTTTTTGCATAGATTTGTTGTTAAGCAGGGTTGCCAAGTTGAAAACAAGGCCGTTACACAGTAGTATTAATTTTCTTTAAATTGCAAACCTTTTTTTGTAGCCTAAAATATTGGAAAATTAAGTTTTTTTTTGTAAATAACCCTTTTTTGTTTTGTTTTTTGCTCAGCTTAATTAGTTGATATAGAATTTGATGAACTCTTTCATTGAACTTAGCCATTAATCAAAAAAAATTCTTTTGTGTGCCAAATTGACCTTTTTTTATCTTTAAAAAAAATATTTTTAATGACGTGTAACAAATATCCTCCAATTAACGGCTTTTTTTTCGAAGTTTCAATGCTTACATGCAATTAACCTGTTGTGAAAAAAAGAGTGAATCAAATCATATCATATTTTTCGTTTTTTTGTGCCTTTGTAACTCATTTCGGTATTCCACTTTTCTTTTTCTATGCAAAAAGGAAACATATCAGACTAAGAAATTCTCACTCATCTGCTCAAAAGTCACTGAAGATATCATTTAGCAATGAATGAAACTATTATGACTAGCTTAAGCTGTTTTTTGTTATGTTGTTTTGTTTTTGTCATTTGTTTTTTTTTGGTGTTTTCACACAGTGTTCTATACAGTGAGTGGAATAATTATAGACTATCCGATACACAACAAAAATAATTTTAAAGCACTTACTTCCAATGAACAAGTTGATTTATCACTGTCTTCATGTTAACAGATTATTCGATTATTATTTGGAAGAATCGCTATTACGAGTCTGCCTCTGTGAACATTTTAGTTGTCTTATTAAATCAACATGCGGCCACGGGATAGATGATTCAGCAGCAGACGAAAAAAGTTTTCGAGCATTCGTCCCCGATTAGCGTTGTTGAATCACCACGATCTTTTTAGCCGAGAAACAGCCAAGTTCAGTGTAAAATTATTTTAAATCGGAGTTATTTAAACTGCAATGGGTGGAGATTTTCGAATTTTTTTTTTTTTTTGCGATCGGTCCCCGCGGTTCCACTTATCCACCTAACCGCACGAGAGGCGCATCCGTCTGTCGTACGGAACCGTGACCGACTACGAACAGCCCGGACTGCTCTGCGTTCAGTATGCGAAACCGTACGTCTGAGGCACATCCGTCTATCGTACGAATCGGTGACCGGGACTACACTATTTCAATTTGAAGGGATATATTCGTGTCTCATTTTGCTGGAGTTTTTGAATGTCAAAAGTAAGGATAATTTTTTTTTTTTGGCAAATAATACGAATATTTCTTTCGGTAGGGGCGGCAACTCAGTTCTTTGCGCCGGGCGGCCGATGAGCACGGTACGCCACTGATACCAACTTAAGCTTACTCTACGCATTAGTCTAACAAAAGATTTATTCTTATTTATTTAATTCAGATATACTTACATTCAGACATTGGTCTTATGCGTATGTATTGCCGACTAATTCTTGCAGCGACAGTGTGACCAGACTAGCTACGCAATTTATTTAATTTTTTTTATGTTTTCAATTCTAAATTTTCGTTTTTATGTTCAATTAAATTTAATTGGCTAATTAAATTCTTTTGGCTAATTTTTATGAAACTTTCTTAATTACCCAGGCGAAATACACAGAGTAATGACTTTACTCAATTTATGTAATTCCAATAATTTTCTCATAATTATTATTTGCACAACTTGTAAACCCTAATTTCTTATCAACCTTTTTGATCTACTACTAATCTGTTTCAACAGCATAACAACAATTAATGTCACCCTGAGTAGTTAACTATTAATAATATCACTGACGGTTTGTCGTGTTTTGTCACGTTCTTGTTTTAAGCACACATTTTAGGTGTAGTAATAATAATTATTAGCAAGGTATATATAATTCTTTATGACATGCGCTTAAATCTAGGTTACGGCCTAATAATGCCAGCTATGTTGGTGTTCTGTGACATAGATTGTTATCTCGATGTTCATTTAGTATGCCGATAAATTCATGTGTTAACAGAAATTTTGCATCCCATGTACATTACAACGTAATTCCACAAAGATTTATATTATTTTATGTGAGGCATGGGATATTTGCTTCAATGAAAGCAGCTTTTTTGCTTAAAAAGTGTCCAAACAAAACTTTAGATATGTTGTATGATAAATGCAATAACTCAAAAAGGTATAGAGCGTTGCAAAAGCATTAGCAAAATATATATAATTTTTGGGCATTTTTAAGACACAAATATTATGAATTTATTATTGGGTAAGAATTAATGTGCTGAACTCCAATCTGGAATCAAATTTTTTTCTATGCTCATTTGAAAACAATGTCACTTGTCTGCCTCATAGTCAGCGTGGCGACAGCGGCGCATAATCTGAACAAATTGGGTTTCCTGCGAGTAAATTTATTCATCACCAAAAAATTAAGTGCATGAGTATAATGAAATTCCAAACGTGTTTTCAACGCAGAGCTTTCCGACTAGAAATTTATTCAAGTATTACAAATTATGATCAAATCCAGTTCAGATATTTCTTAATACGGATATTTGGTTAGTTCCAGATCAGGATACAAAACGGAGTTCCTTGATCTAAACATCTGATCAGTTTCTCATCAGATACAACACTTAAAACCTTAAGACGCTCCCGGTACGTTCCGATATCCTGAACTAAATAAAGGGTGATACAATACGAGGTCCGTTTTCTAAATGGGTTGTTTTGACAGCTGTCTTGTGTCAAATGGCTTGCCCCCATGACGTTTGTCTTCAGTATTCAATACGACTCAGTCATGAATAGACTTACACCGAACCTATTTTACACTATTGGACATTCATCATTCAACCAGAGTGCATACAGCCCGTAATTTTGAGAATATTTCTGCAGTAGCAGGGACTTTTCGTGAAAACCGTGAACAATCGATTCGTCGCCGATCTCAGGCTTTGGGCATCTCTTATGGATCATTATATTGTATCTTGAGACGTGATCTTGGTCTGAAGGCCTAAAAAATACAGCTCGTACAAGAAGTGAAGCCGATTGATATTGGTTTACGTTTTAATTTCGGTTTATGGACTTAACAACAACTTCAAATTGATCCATTATTTTATCGAAAAATTATGTTTGGCGACGAAGCTCATTTCTGATTGAATGGTGCTCGCTACAGAGCAATGCTCAATGAATTTTTGATCATGTTCCCACCGTGTTCAATTAATTGAGCATAAGATAAAAAATATGGGTGGTCCATCTAGCGTACAGAATTCGAAGAAGAGATTTTTGTTCAGTGTGGCAACTCTAATATCACTTGTAATATGACAGAAAGTTAGTTTGATATCTCTGGTTAAGGAAATATGTTAATATTTTTCGTTTCCAGTTCGTTAATTGTGCTGGTGAACGTTGGGAATAAGATGAACATTTTTACCGAAAAATAATCTTTTCTGAACCAGTTCCAACTTTGCAGCTCGGTGCTTACGTAAATAAGCAAAATTTCACATCTGGGGCAGAGAAAATCAACTCGAGATTTTTGAGAAGCCAATGCACCTTCAGCGAGTAACAGTTTTCTTTAAAACTGAGGAAGGAAGATGCGTTGTTGTGAGTGGTGAGCGCTACCGCGCAATGATTACTGATTATTTTTAACGTATTTTGGAAGCTATAGACTTAGCATACGCACAAGCCATGCAACAGTCGACCGTAGAAATCGATTTATTAGCCGTTTAGGTGATACCCATTATATAGGTGCAGACATCGGTCAAATTGAGCTCCTTACTAAAAAATTGGGTTCAAGCATGGGCTACGGCAAGGCCAATCGAGGAAATTATTTGAATAAAATAGTGATGCATAAATAACCAAAATGATTCGTACGTTCGAATAAAAAAAAAATTTAAAATATTCTTCGTTTTTGTATCACCCAAAATTTCATATTTCTGTTAGTAAATTTCATATTTCTGTTAGTAAACATAGAAAATCATTTGAATCAAAATTGAAAAACTTAGGAAAGGCCATACTTCATATGATGTCAGACCAAAAATATTTCAAAGAAAGGTTAAATAAACTATCGTGAAAAAAAATTTCAACATTTAATATCTTGCTGTGTAAATAAGATTTTATTAAATGATGCTTAAAGCTCATAAATTCATATTTTTTTTTAATTTTCGAGTTATTTACACTGCACTTCAAAGTAAAAAATTTCAGTTGCAACAGCGTCAAAATTAATAGCCAGCTATGTACATTAAGTTGTTGCAACTTATGCTGCTGTTTTCAGCAATATAAATTGAAATCCATTTTATAAAGGAAAATACGAATATTAACAAAAAAAAAAAAAGTTCTTCAGTTGCAATTTAAGTTTTCACATATTTTTTTCGTTTATTATTTTTTATTGTTGTCGATAAATGTTGCTATAGAGATATGCACAGGCATTGTGTATTTTTAGCTTTAAATGAAGGACTAAAAATGATAGTCACGCAAGGTAGTAACTGCAGTAGGTACTTAATAGCAAGTTGAGGAAGGGCATTATAGGTAGATTTATAAAAAGTGGAACAATTGCTACAAAACTTGCTACAAAATATTGTTTATGGAGATGGAGTAAAAGTAGTATGTAGGAATTTCTGTTGACAGGGCTGATACCTATTTGCTTGGAAATTGTTCACCATTGTTGTTGTCATGTGTGTCGTTTTCGTTGTCGTCGTCGTCGTTGACGAAGCAAAAGAACATAATCAAAAGAAAATGGCATCACATTTATCAGGGGAGACATCAAAAAATAGTATTGTGAGAAAAATGAGCTCATAACAACTTATGTAAGAAATATGATGAATTTTATATATAAACTATGCCATTTGACTTGTGCCTTTTTTTTTAAAGTGAGAGCATATTTTCTTGGGAAGTTTTTAATAAAAAATTCAAAAGATTGATACATATAGAAATTTTATGCTAAATGAAATCTATACCAATCTGAAAACGATTTACAAACACTATGACGTCAGTTAAGTTTTAACACTTACTTACTTATTCTATAGCTTGATATGTAAAATCATTGAAGTTTCCAAATCATGGCAAAGACTATTCGGTAAACTCCCCTAACTTCATTTCCGAAACATTTCTCCATTTCAAAAATCCGTTAAAAAATGAGGATTGTCCCAGAAAAAAAATTAAGTTTTCATTTTTTAAGATAATACTCTATCTGATGATCTTATAGGTCTAAAGAAACACATTATTTGTTCTTAGTGACGTTAGATATGATGTATAACACTTGAAGATAGCACTTCTAATGACAAAGCTGTCTAGCAAGGAAGAAAAGTTACGCGAACTGATTTTGTCCAATACGCGCAAAATCCGGAGTTAAAATTTTCAGTTGGTGAATATACCGTTCTTTTTAAATATCAAAAGGGTCTACCTATTTTCCCAAAAAAAAGGTTCAGACAGAAAACCAGAAATTTCTAACCCTACCTAAGGTAGTGTCGTAGCTGAAGCGTCTTTTTTGGCAGAGTCACAACACCTCAGTGCGAGATATGGCGGCTAGAGCAGGTACATCAAAATCTACTGTACAAAAAATAGAGAAAAGTAAGCCTAAGATATAGAGAGTTCAAAAAGTATCAGACCGTTCTGATGAAAACAGTTTATGGCTCAGACGCGAGCCTGAAAATTATGTGAAAGGTATAGAACTTAATTTGATAGCTGCGTTATGGACGACGAAACTTACGTTAAAGCTGTTTTTAAGCAGCTACCTAGGCACGAATATTATGCGTCACCGAAGAAGGGCCACGTGCTTAATAAATTCAAAGAGCCAAAAATTTTGGAATTTTCGAAGCAATATATGGTTTAGCAGGCCATATGCACCTAAGGTCTCAGAAGCAGCTTCATTGTTGCGCAAGGCACGCTCGATTTCAAATTTTAGAGTGCCTTGAAAAATGTTTTCTACCATTTATTTATGCACGTGACGAATTAAATACTGGGCTGTTAATCAAGAGCGATGTATAATTAAATTTTGAATCATAATCTAAATAAACTAATTTTTCTGCAAGATTAAGAAGTTCCACTAAAAACAACCAAACTTGCTAAGAAAATATGTCCAGTTTTATGGCCATAAGCAGTATATGGAATTATGTGCCCCCAACCGTCTAATGCCTTAATATTCAATGCTTCTTTTAAGATACTCCAGCACTCCTTCTCGAAATGTGCTTTTTAACATTCCATTGGCATATGCACAGAAGATTAGAAAACAGAAAAAAAAACTTCGTAAGTCTTAAATAGAAAAAACGCCATGATATCTCATTCTCACCATTAGATCAAAGCGAAATAATAGAAAAAAAAGGAAGTTCATAAAAAAAAGCAGCTCCCCCAACAGCACACACACACACGCATACACACAGTAACTACCAGCGCACGGCAGCAAGGCAGCAAAGTTTCAAAAAAAAGAGGGTGCGAATTATCGATCGACCAACATAAATTCGCACAAATTCCGAAATACGAAAAAGCGATGCATATGGTAACGTAAAATAAATGAAAAATGAAAAGAAAAAAAAAGTACAACAGCAACAAACAAGACAACGTTAAAATCTAATGAAAATGGAAATGGCAAAAAATTGCCTTCAAAAGCAACATACTGACATATATTGATGACAAAATAACTGAATTTTGTCTCCTTAGATTGTGTTTTCCTTTTCATGTAAAACCTTTTTGTTTTTCGGTTTTAACTTCTGGTATTTGTAACATGTTTTTTACATTTTCGCAACATGTTGGCAACACTATATGCTAAATTCTAACACAAACAACCAAAGACCCCATTGCGCTCTTCGCACTAAATGTGCGGCACAACGGTTAACCTCGTCCAAATGAATTGGGTTTTAGGTTTCGGTATTAATTGCTATTTTGAGTTCTTGTTGCTGTAATTGTAAAATGTAAATTTTATATATATGTGTGTAAGTAAGTAAATGTTGCATACTTTTAAGGTGCAAAATTGGCAGATGGGTGTCTTACATTATGTAAAGCATAGAGGGCAAAGGTAAACACAAATTGTAGAAATTTTTTATGTTAGTAATAAAAAAAAAATCATTTGGAATGTTAAATGGTTTATTTAAATGAGCACGTTATTATGCAAAACCAAACGTAATATGTAATTAAATGCCTTGAAGTTTGTTACGATGTCAAAATATTTTCATTTTGTGATTAAAAGTTACTCAAGCATAATAGAAATTACTGGTTTGATTAGGGCTTTTGCGTGATGTCAGTTAAGTAGCACCGGCCTACTGCTTAAGAGAAGTCAAGGTTTTTTTTTTGTTATAGAAATTAAAACGATATTCTGACGCATGAATGACATTAAGTTATTGTGTAGAGTAAAAGAAAGCTTTGATGAAGAGAAAGGAGAATTCTACAAACGTAAACGTCGTGCTATTTTCTTAGATAAAATTTCGAGTGACTGGTCTTACCACATTGAATCAAGTTCGTAATTTTAATGCCTTTCGTTTAAAATTTACTTGATTTCCATAAACCTAAGACTTTTTGTTGTTAGTTTTCTCAGTGGAAAAACTATTCGGAATATCCTATATCTGACGCTATTAAAAATATTTTATTCACTTGCTTGCATATTACATCCACACTAACACACAACTGCGCAAATATATAGAACAGATAGAAGATATCTCATAAATTTTATGTATTTTGAAGATTCCTCACACACGCAATGATTTTTAATTTTTTTTCTCTTTAATATAAATCGATAAGTTACAAGATACGTGCATACATACATACATATGTGTATCGTATTCTTCACTCTAATGACGTCATAAATTTACATAATGTTGTTAGCTATACTGGCTGTTGTTTGGTATGATACCATAAAAAAATTTATGATGTTACCATTAAGAATTGAGCGAGCGTAGGTATCTATAACATATATAGCCTGCATGTTGGTGACAACACTTTAAGGGTCGTTGAAATCTTTACTGGAGTTGTTGAAAAATACGATTTTTGATCATTAATGTAATGCATAATTTTGAAAGATTATGGACATTTTTAAGTGGAAATTTATTTAAAATGTAAATTTACTTGTAGTCTGCTAAGTACAATGGTTAAAAAAAACTTCCATTGCATTGCAAAAGGAACAGGAAGTTAGAACCTAAAAAAAATCTTTAGTTTTCGAACAAAAATTAAGGGCTTACAAATTGAATAGACGCTTCTCTTGAACAGTGAAAGAATATCAGTTAACATTTTTTAAACACAAATTAAACTTTGAGTTAAGTTCATCAAAACACCTCATGCTCTTGAGTTTTACGGGAACGCATAAGTTTTGAAAACTTACTATTTAAGATACGTTCATCAATTACGTGAGTCAAAGTAGGGCGAGAAACGGAAAAATCTCACCAAAAACTCATTAAAATGGTAACAATAAATTATACATTACATAGCAGCAAGCAGATAATCACAAAATATTATTTAGATTTCGTTAAAAAAAATTAAGTAAACATCAAATCTGAAACCTTCCAAAAACACATAACATGTTTAAGGATTTTGAATTTGTAGATTTTGGTAAGTCTAAATATACAAAAACGTTCATATGAAACTTAATATAAGCTTTGAGTTATTTTATTGAAACAAACAATTTTCTTAGTAATGTTTTTGATGAAAATGTAGAGACTAAATTACGCACAGTGAAGATTTTAATGATAGGAAAAATAAAATTTAAGATAAATTTCAAAGAAAATTTATACAACACAAACCGAATTCAAATATTTCTAATTATTTGGTCGCTACTGTAATTTATACAAGCTTTTGCTCTTATAACATTTCAATTGCTGAAAGTGCTAGCACATGCAACAATAAAGGGGTATAGCAAAAATTTAAAAAATGTCAACACTTCAGCAGCTCAAAAAGATCGATCGGACAACATCAAGAGAAAAATCATTAAAAACAAAAAAATTGACACACAAAATAAATACCACGCTATTGAATTATTTAAGCTAAAATAAGAAACGTTCGCATGCGTCAATAAATCATGGCACACACATATATCATTCATGATGTGTACATATGTATGTACTTATGTATATTACAGTACATATATGTAAAATTACAACACACATTGCTAAAAAGTTGATAGTCATCTTTAAAAATGTAAGATTGTTGATCTCAGTTGCAGAGTAAGGTTTTCACTTTGATGGGTGGGGGTGGGGGCACATACAAGAATGTGAAATTATAACTTTTTAATAATTGAACAAAATAAGAAACTCAGTTCTTGAAAAATTCTAAAAATATATTAGATGCGCAACTAAGTTCTCGCTGTTTTTTGTTAGAAATTACAAATTTATTATCAAAAAATAGTTACAGATGAATAAATCTAAGTATTGCCCATTGCTAGATACCACTTTTCTCCATCTTTCTGGTAGAGCTCAAATGCCATCACGGTAGAAGTGTTCGTCTCTTGAGGCAATCCACGAATCAATCCATTTTTTGAGGTCTCCATAGGAGTTGAACTGCTGATCAGCCAGACCATGCGCCATTGAACTGAACAAGTAGTAGTCTGACGGGGGAATACGGCGGGTGGGGTAGGACTTCCCATTTGAGAGTTTCCAAGTATGTTTTCACTGGTTTAGCAACGTGAGGCCTAGCGCTGTCATGCAATAGGATTACCTTATCGTGCCTCTGTTGGTATTGGGGCCGTTTCTCATACAGTGCTCTGCTCAATCGCATCAGTTGAGTTTGGTACCGTTCCCCAGTGATGGTTTCATTCTGTTTCAGAAGTTCATATTAGATTACACAGACCTGGTCCCACCAAATTGTATGTTTTTGGCCTTCCTTCACGTGGTCGATCCTCGATGTTGAAATCATGATCTTTAAAGCAACGAAACTATTCTCGGCACGTTGTTCTGCTCAGAACACCATCTCCGTAAACTTTTTGGAGCTCTCGATGCGCGTCAGCCGGTTTGTTTACTAAAGGGTGTTTTTTTTAGAGGTATAGAGCTTCGAATTGAAATAAAACACAAGAAAATCGTTTTAATGTCCATCAATTTGGCTTTATTGGAAGGATAATTTTATGCCATTATTGTTTAAATATGATTTCGGGCATGTGGCCGCCGCGGCTGGCTCGAATAAAGCCAATTCTACAGGTCCAATTTTGAACCACTTTTTCGAGCATATGGGGCCGTATGTCGGCAATAACGCCACGAATGTTGGCTTCCAAGTCCCCTAACGTTTCTGGTTTGTTGTCGTAGACGAGCGATTTCACATATCCCCAAAGAAAATAATCCAATGGTGTCAAATCACACGATCTTGGTGGCCAATTGACAGGTCCATTCTGCGAAATTATGCGCTCATCGAATGTTTCCTTCAATAAATCGATTGTGACGTGCGCTGTGTGGCATGTAGCGCCGTCTTGTTGGAACCACAACTCATCCACATTCATGCCATCCAATTCGGGAACAAAATAGTCGGTTATCATGGCTCTATACCGGTCTCCATTAACGGTAACTGACTCTCCAGCATTATTTCGGAAGAAGTATGGCCCAATGACTCCACCAGCCCATAGAGCACACCAAACAGTCAGTTTTTGTGGATGTAATGGCGTCTCAAGGGTCTCATGTGGATTCTCTTCACTCCAAATGCGGCAATTTTGCTTGTTGACGTAGCCATTCAACCAAAAATGAGCCTCATCACTGAACAAAATTTTGCGATGAAAATCAGCATCGAGATCAATCTCATTTTCGGCCCATACACCAAAATCACGACGCATTGCATGGTCTCGCGGCTTTAATTCTTGCACAAGCTGGATCTTGTAAGGTCGCAAGCCAAGATCTTTGCGCAAAATCTTCCATAAAGTTGATGGACAAAGCTCCAATTGCTGTGCACGGTGGCGAATCGATTCATTCGGGTCCTCTTCAACATTTTGCTCTACAGCGGCAATTGTATATTCGGTGCGCACTGTTCGACGTCTCTGCGGATGCGTATTATCACATAGAGTAAACGTAGTGCGAAAACGATCCATGGTTAACCGAATTAATTGCTCTGATGGACGATTATGTCGACCATAAAATGGACGGAGCTTGCGGTAAACTTCGCGAACTGAACCATTATTTTCGAAATAAATTTGCACGATTTGCAAGCGTTGTTCTTTTGTCAACCTGTTCATGATGAAATGGCAAACCAAACTGAACATAAATGACATAAGAGTTGCCAGATTTGACCATAAAATGCCAGTTTTATCTCTATTCAAAAAACAAACCTCTAAAAAAAACACCCTTTATATGTTTAGGCTAGATTCATAACGTTTCGATATGAACCAAATCGACCAGCTCCTACCGCTAGCGCCATCTATTGACAAACAGCGAGAACTTAGTTGCGCACCTAATATATTACTGAAAACTACAATTGATCAACATGGAGTATCATAGCAAAGATTTCAGTTGAACCCAAAGTTGTCAAAAACGCCATTTTTGAAGTAATTAATCTGAAAACAAAATAAAACTGCAAAAATCAACGTTACTACGAGAAAGATGCATCACAAACTTTCAGCAAAACTAAAGGTGGAAATGTGTTTTCTTTATTTTAAAATTTTCAAAATTGCGTAAAACCAGTAAATCCAAAATTAAGATGTATTGAAACAGTTTTTGACAGTATTTACGAATTCAGATTAAAATAAAAAAAAAAAGTGTTCTTAAATATCAAATTTAAAATGATCAACAATATCTGAATAATTAGCTTATCAGCGAAACATTTCTGGAATGTAGAATTTTTTAAGATCTTTTTCTGGTCAGACTTGTACTGGAGATGAAATACTTGGTTATAATATGGCTTTGTAATTAATGTTTTTGAATTTCTATGCCTTTGAAACTCTCAACTCAAACATTTATTTTTTCATAAGCTCAATTTTATGCTGTGTTTTAAAATTACTCAACTTTGACTAACTCTACAAATCAAACTAAGTACTTATCCGATTGAATCAAGATTTTCACAACTCAACTCAAATTTTGTTTTACGATACTAAGCAGCAGTAATGAATACCAAATCTTAAGAATCATTGCTCACTAACAGTATTTGGCTACAAGTTTAGAAATATCATTATGCTAAATTTTTCAGCTTTAGTGCTTAAAAATTAATGTTTAAAAACATTGTTTTCAAATGTGTTTCGCAAACAACTTTTGAAACAAAATTTTGCACTTATGCCTCGCAATCTTCTTTCGTAAAAAAGTATTGCAACAATGTTTCGCAGCAATGTTCTTCAAATATGTTCCGTAATAATGATTCCGAACAAAATTAAACAACAATGTTTTGCTAAAATATTTGTTACCATGTTTTTCAAATATATTTCATAACAATGTTGCATAATCTTTCATAACAATGTTGCATAATAATGTTTCACAACGATGTTATGCAACAATGTTTCCTAACAAGAATTCGCACTGATATTTCGCAACAATGTTTAATAACAATTATATCTGAAAACAATGTGTGACAACAAAATTTCGCAACAATGTTTGCTAAGAATATTTCGAAATAATTTTTGTTAACTGTTTTTCCAAGCAATCAAACATTGTGTGAACACGTGTTTATTAGTGTTGCAACATTATCTAGTGTAAGTGTTAGTAATAATTAAATGATATGAGCGATCAATATTCAATTAAAATTTTAAAAGTTGAAACAATAAGTGTTTAGTGTTAGACAACAATCTCAAGGTTGAAATTTGACAACAAAGTTTTTAAAAATAACTTAAATTAGGTATAGATCATATAACTTTTGTTTTTTTGTAGCTATCGTGGAATGACTCACAAATGAACTTTGTAGTTGGAAACAGTTTTAGGGGGGAAAAAGTGTTGATAAACTTTGAGGCAGTGCGTTTTTAAGAGAGGCGCAGAGCACAAACAGTGAACAACTTTTGGCAGTTTTTTTAATATGTGAGAATTCTGCGAAGCATCAACTTGGTCATTTTTTATACATAATTTTCACATAAAGAGGCCTCACAACGCCAAAGACACACGCCTTGATGGGCACCACTGGCAAATTTCTCTTGTGTAAAAAACCTTATGACGTTACTTTGACGTTGATTTAAGCGTCAATTGTAGCAGCATCGCCATAAACATGCGAAATAGGCGGCCTTTATTGAAATGCATTGTGTTCATGTTCTTTGTTGTACGTCAAATTGCGGAATTAAGTTGCAGACACAAATTAATTATTGATCAATTCAATTGAATGTCCGACGAACAACTCAATTGAAATGCCTGCAAGCCATACAAACTTGTAGCACATAGAATATTGAAACAAATTGAATATGTCAGACATTGAACGGTATTGTAAGAACAGAGAACACTTAAAAACTCAGATATAGAACAATTAATAAAGATTTGTGCATTTGTAGTAAACGCTAGTAATAAACAGATTAATCTAAATAGCTTTGCGTAACTTATGGGAGTTTAAATAACTATATAAGAGAAAGAGAGTAAGAAAACAGTTCTCAGTAGTGAGTAAAACGGTTATAAATTTGTTCCAAAGACGACTGATTTTAGAAAATTAGATGTGGTTTTATCACATTTAGAGAAAAAACTCTTAGACAATGAATAACCTTTCCTCATGATATTCTGTGAAAAGTCTCCAAATGAACATAGCTTTTGTTGGAACTATGAACATTGACCTCTCGCCAAATTCTCTTGAAAATTCTGGATTATGTTGCTATATACCTACCTAGCAGAGCTGTGAAAGAGTTCATTCATTTTCAATTGAAATCCATTGTATTCACTGCCAAAAATGCAGCACTCAGAGTGCAGCTATTTAAAAGTGTAGTCGTCTGTAGACTTCAATACCATAAGTCTGCAGCCTTTTCCATCGAAAATGAATGCAATTATTCTGGTGACGTCAGGTTTTTTTGATTGGAATCATGATTTGAAGAATTGTGATTGCATTGAAGTCACCTTAAATGACTTTAAAGCCGCTGAAGTCACTTGAAGTCGTTGAAGTCACTTGAAGTCTATCTTCTATAGTTGCATTTATAAAAGCGAATGTGTGTACATATGTATGGATTTATAGATGCATATGATCGATAAACTCAATGAATAAAGTGTACCCACATTGCATTTCTTTCGCTAAGCCCGAGAAATACCGAGCAATTTAGCTAGCAACATATGTACTTTTTTCAATAGAGTTTTTTGAAAATAACACAGGCCGTGGTACCAAAACGACTGACCAAACGTCGCAATTTTTTCGATAATATGAAAAAGGCAAATTTTCTCGGAAACGGTGCTTTTACTTGCTTTTATTAAACATGATACTACTTTTTCTGAACCAGCTTAGGGTCGCTCAATTGCTGTTGGGACACCCTGTGTATGTGTATGAAAAATATATAAATTTTGCAACCAATTTAGAGTAGCTGACTTTAGGTGAATTCAGCGAATTCAAGTGACTTCAACGACTTCAAATGACTTCTGCGACTTCAGAGTGATTTGAGGTGACTTCAACGCAATCACAATTCTTCAAACCATGATTCCAATCAAAAACGTGACGCACATAGACCAAATAGTTCATCCAGAAATTGATTGATTGAGAGTCAGTTCACATCTGATTTCAGCGTGAAAGCTTTGCATGTTTTTGTACCCGATGTCAAATATCAGCTGTTTATATTCGGCAAGCAAAAAGCATTGCAACCTTAAATTGAATCATGCTTTATTTTCTTTTTAGTGCTATATTTCATTTAATCTAATTAACTTAATAAATTGGCTTTTTATCATCAAAATTCGACAGAGACAATAATTTTTTTTCATATATTCCAAAAAAAACGAGGTCACCAAACTGCGCGATAATGCTTCGCAAACAAAAATCTCTTAACATTAATGAATGATTTTGATTTTATGCTTATTAATTTAAAAAACCATTTCAATTAAGGAAATCTTTTATTGAGATTGAACTTAAATTTTTAATTGAAACATAAGAGACTATTAAGAACTCAGTGGCGATTATGGATATTTTGTAGCAATATGCACTGGCGTGAAAATATTCAGTTTCTTAAAAACTTTATAAATGTTTCAAAATAAAACTTTTTTAATTATTTTTTAAAGAGATTACCGCTAAGCAGAGGATATTTAAATGAAAATTAGAAATATATATCTTTAACAATAGCAATAGCTAGGTTAAAAAAAAATTTCAGTTACTCATGCAGAACCTCTTCAGTGAACTTGGACGCTGATGCAGTTAAGAACCTCGAAGCTTTTTTCATATCTTTCTCTTTTGTATGGAAACTTTTGCTTACAATTTTATATGTGTTTACCGAGCTTAAAGGATGAACTAAAGAAAAATTATAAAATGTGAAAGTCTTTCGTTATAAGCCCATTAATATCTAGCCCTTAAGTATGTAAATTAACTTACACGCAACTAAATATTTCTGTAACTATCATAACGCATGCTCTAGCAAGTGGCTACATTTTATCTCTATAACGGGTTGCTGGAAAAAGTTTTAACACTCAAGCTACATCCACCCAAAAACTCCTAGTGCACGTATTCGATTTATCTCACTGGCTTTTTTTTTTCTAACAGCATATATCAACTTTTTCACCAGTTTTGTATTTTCTTTAAAATTTTCTATAAGTATACTAGTTTTCAAGTAATAAATATATATATTTTGTGTATATACACAAAAAATACCATAGGTGCTCAGTGGCATGCTATAATGTGTATAAATAGATATTGTTTTTGATTAAACTCTTTTTTTTTTATTAACCAAAGTGTGAGTTAAGAAACTTGGACAGGTAGCGAAAAGAACGATCATGGTTCTAACCTATACTAAAAGTCCATAAAATTCAAAACATTTCATTAATAAAGTTGATTTATGTCCGAGCTTATCTAAAAACATCGAAAAAACCGTCAGTACTCGAAAGCTATCAAGACAGTTAAAATATATCGTACAACTTCGAAAAGTATCGTATATGTTAAAAAATATCGAATTGCATTGAAGAACATCTTAAAGTTCAAAGCATCTTAAGACTTGGCATAAGCTGAGGGCCAGTGCTGATTGAGTAGCAAACAAAATTCATTTTTGAGCTTTATGCTGTGGTACAAAAAAATAATAAGCTCGAAACGCCTCCACCGATAGAAACAGAAAATGACGGGTATATTTGATATAAAATATAAAAATCCATAGTTCCAATTATTTTTGATAAAAGAAAAATATAAAAACAAAATAACGATTTTTTTGATAGAAAAAAAGATAAATACAAAATAATTATTTTTTTTTACTTTTAAAATAAAAACTAAAAAATCAAAAATTATGTCATGCGTGAACCAATTTACATCATCTGTATAGCACAAAACTAAAGCTGTCATATAATATATTCCCCCAAATATTTTACGCTTTCCATGTCGTTTATGACAGTTGAATGGAAGTTTTTTTTTTTTTTTTGCTCCAAAAATAAACAAAATCTATAATTTGTGCTTTTAACGTTTTCATATCAAAACTGTCAATGCTGCTAATAAAATTGAGTGTGTCGTAACTGACTGACAGCGCAAAAAATGTTACAAAATCTGAAATGACAACAACCACCAGTGGTAACGCTACCAAATCACATTATGATATTAATTGTCAAAAGTGACACGTAACTCAGTACTCCTCAGAGCAAAGTAAAATGAAACGCTGACATTAAACAATTCAAGGTTTTTTCTTTCGCATAGTTTACACACCTGCAGTAAAAACCACATTTATTAAAATGTGCACATACACACATATGCACATGTATGTATGTGCGAATGCGTACTTATTATACAGGGTACACCACTTTTGCCTTGAGCTGCTCTACTCAAATCCGATTGATTTATGTATTTAAAAACATTTTTGACACCCCAAAAGTAGAAATGCAAAGCATTAAATGTCATACAAGGCAAAAGATTTGAAACATTATCATATGAAAAATACAATATGTATGTGCGCATACTTAAAAATTATAAGCCCATGTAGAAAGGAAAACATTGGTGGTTACTTTAAAAGATCATAATATAATTTTTTTATGATCTATATAATAGGGCTGTACTCAGTGTTTTTGGGAAAAATATGAAAGCCTAGAACTTTTGTTTATTTGTGGAAGCAAAAATGCAAAACATTTTCAAATCAATTCAGGCTTACAGGCCCTCTCATGGTCGGTAACAATCTCGCAATTTTAGTCGCTAACCAATTTTAGGAAAAAGTACACAATTTCAAAATGTGTGGTATGCTTGATGGAGGCAATAACTTTCTAAAGAAGTTCCTTATTTTCATAGTTAAGAACGTACATAAGTAAGTCTCCTTTGAACAGGGCAAAATAGGAAATGAACCTAGAATACTTTGATGACAGCAGTTAATTTCATGTAAAGTAAAATCCAGAAATGTCAATATTTTTGTCATCTACATAGTGTAGAACTTAACGCTATGTTGACTGCAGCGGACTATGAAGCTTAAAAATGCAACTGTCTCCATACTGTGACATTTCGTAGATAAAAATCAGTAGTAAACTATGAATGTGCTGTTAGTTTCTAAGGCCAAATATCGAAAGATTAAAAATATATCCCATATCAAAGCATATGCGCTGACAGTTGCAACTGTATTCACACAGGAGCCCAAAACTGGAGAATACAGTGGGTGCGGCAGCACTTCGTAACGCAATTCAACTAATTGCACACTTTTTTTTGTTGCCAAACGAGAACATTTCTTCTTGAACTCTTCATCAGAACTGTCCAGTATCTCTGCATAGTACGCGCCGGTAATTGTTTCTCTCTTCTCTAAAAGTTTTAAATCCTCAAAAACGGTGACCATACCTTTGCGCATCTGACCATGGACCTCTCTCTGTACACCTTTGAGTGTGTTCATGTTAGTGCATGCGAATGCACTAGGTCATTATACTGGGTGAGAGAGAATAGTAAATTTATCCGATTTCAGTGATGAATTTCATTTTGGTCGAATCCGGACAACATTCTTTACTGAATCGGAAATAATTTATGTGCACACCAACGAACAAGTCCTGGATAGATCGGGGTACATTGTACTCTATAGAGTTAGCCCTTTAACAGTACCCTTCAGGGCTTGCAGGTCATATGCGATAAATTTTTGGAGTACTGGGACTAATAGAATTAGTGCCCAACTTCAATTTGATACATTTTAGTAGGTTTTAGGCTTTGTTTGTAACGGTTATCCAAAAACACTTTTTTTGTGGTTTACAAACCCCATTTTCTCAAAAACCATATGTGTTTGACAGCTATTGAGCCCAGATTCAAGTTCATCCTGCAAGAATCTATCGAAAACATCTTATCAATTCCTATTAGCGATATGCCAGTATTATCAAGTACATATTAATAGAAGCCGCCCACTTTTCTAATGTTTTCTAGCATGTGGTTCAGTCCTTAACGAAACATTACCAGTCTGAATTTGATGACATTTTCCCAAAAAGCACTTTCAGCTAATTGATTTTAAGGTTTTTATCAACAAAAGATACCACGCCCTCTTATCAAAATCTGTTCTCTTTCTGTCTTAATAATTTCTGGGGGTTTTTTGTCAAAAATCATTAATAATGGTCTTATGTGGCCATACGTTTCATCCAACCGGAAACAACATATTTATCTACCATTTAATGCAGAATCAGATCTGTAAATCTTATCTTCAGAGTCATTTCTTGACACAATTGACTTTTAAGACTCTTTCTAGAAGAATTTAGTTTCCTTTAAAATGACTATGATAAGTTTCTGTTTCTGATTAGATAAACCATATATAGAGCATCTTTTTGGTAACATTTTTAAAAAACAATAAATTATTTAAATAATGATGTTAACTGATGCCTGGACATTTGGCACTGCTTTCTTCATTTTCAGCAATAATTAAGATGCTCTCATACATTTTTATATATAGATCGCATCATTGACCTTGGGCGAACTTTAAATATTCAATGTCAGAAAAAACAACACCATAATATGAAAATTTACCCACTTTTTGTCTAAGGTTTGCCCAAACAGTTCGTAGTATTTGCGTGAAGTTTGGTTGCATTACCTTAAATATCTCTCTCTGAATATTGTGTGTTTTTTAGTTTATTTTTGTTTGAGAAGCGCCATGCTGTTTCCACGAACTCGTTGGGTACTTGTCTAAAACATTTTTAGCATTTTCGTTTAGTTTGGTTGCATGTTCTTAATGAGTTTTCCTGGTATAGCGTTTCAAAGTTTTTTCATTAAGAGTAGGTGCCACGACTCTTTAAAAATTCAAAAATTGTAGCTGCAAATGATGCACGATTAATAAAGTCTTAAAATTTTTTGAAATTCGGCAGAGTAGGTTTAAAGATAAACCCTACCAAATGTAAGGAAAGGGCTGTAAGTGTATTCGTTAATTGCTATCGCGATGTATAATTGGTGTAATATTGTATACTAAATGTCATTGTCTTCACTTAATCGTGATTTCCACAAGCCAGATTAACTTGAAAGGATCAACTAATAAGGTGACTCAAAAAAAAAAAAACAAACAGCAAATTCGCAATTTTTCCTCTTCATTAGTTTATTTTGACTATTGAGAAATCGCACACAAGACCGAATGGAAATAACACACAAAAAAAGTTTAAATTATTTTGTTAATTTATGTTTTTTTTTATAAATTTTTTTTTTTGCGATTCGACAACTATGATATTTTAGAAAATGCTATTGGCATCAAATAGAATTTTTCTGCTGGGCTTACTTTCGTTTGTGTCTATATAGCCACATCGTATATTTGCTGATTACATAGATGAACTTTGACATTTTAGTAAAATCGCAAACGCATACACACAAACACTGGCTGAGCTCATACATACATATATTTGTAAGTAGTGGAATTGAAACAACAAAAATGTGGTACAGCAACAAAGCCGCAACTAGAGCAGGAAAATCTATAGCAACTAAGCATGTATGCATGTGCGATTGTGTTAGTGTGTGTGTGTGTGTGTGTGTGTGTGCGGCTGTTTGCACTTGTGCAAGTGAGATGAAGAAAACACGCTGTCAGAAACTGTAACACAAGCTACAGGAATAGCAACAATAAAAACTGTAAATGTACTGGAACCAAACTGTCAGCAGCATCCAGCCTGCGGTGTCTCACGAACGAAAAATTCACTCATTACAATTTTTTGTTGTTTGAAATTTTTATTATTTTACATTTCATTTATTTTATGTTCTTTTTTTTTTGTTCTTTTTATGCGTTTTTCATTTGCTACTCACTCTCCTGCTAAATCAGAAATTAAAAGTTTTAAGTGCACAGCAGTAGGAGCGTAAGTGAAAAGGCCGGAAATTACTTGTCAGCCACCATATTTGCTTTGAAGTTGCAAAAGACAACAGAAAAATAAAAATTTAATTAAAAAATTTTTTCAATTTTTTTTTTATTTTTTAATTTCAAATAAATTGTTAATTGCAAAACTTCGCTACACTAAGAAAAAATCAGCAGATGCTTAGAAAAGTTTGGCAAATACCTGCGCAAGCTGGCATGCTCTCTTCGACTTTTAATATGCGCTCTCGAATTGTTCTCGCTCTTTGCAAATTGTTTAATTTATATTGCTACTCCACGCTCTTTCATGCGCTCGCAATGGAATTTGCAAGCAGGAAACTTGTTTTTTTAACGCTAATTGTTGTTTTTGTGTTCAGTGTTGTTGCTCCTTTTATTGGTCGTTTCGCTTAACTTCGATGAAATTCCCCTGAAATGCGTTACGTCACTTTGGTAATCGTTTCTTCACCCCTTCTACTTTTAGCTTTTTTTAAGTCTGGGAAACTCCATAGAACATTTGATATGCTTGCATTCAATGTAGAACAACGCCGCCTTTTTTGATTTTATTGTTGGCGCCGTTTCTATTAGTGAACTTTTTGTTGGTTTTGTATTTACGTTTTTTTCAATATTTTTATGCTAATTTCTTGTTTTTTACATATTAAAATATAGATCAAGCAAATATATTTCAGTGAATAATATAAACAAAATGAAGGCAAATGAGAGCTATAGTAGATACAATAACTTTGGGGTGATTTTATTTGGTTGTTGTGAATATATCGGTGCAAGTGCACTTATTTTTCACACATTTTTGTTAGAAAGACTTTAATTATTTATCATATGCATTGTGCAAACATATTAAGCGTTACAAGGTTAACCATGTTGTATGATCAACACTTTTTCTATTAGAAAATTAACTACAATTAAATGTCACTCATACGTCACGAATTGCCACCTTACATGGGGAAACGCACATGATGTAATCTGAATAACTCGTGTTCGATGTTTTGTGTTGAAATTATCAAAAATCATCAGATTTTCGCATCTCATCTTCTATATATAAACACACAGTTGGTAAACGGTTAGAACGCTTTTTCTCAGCCATAACACAACAGAATTGCTTAATTTTTTTTTGTTGGAAAGACAGTGAAGAGACATGAATACTTTTTATTTTTATTTTTCTATAGTAGGTGGTGCCACGCCCCTAACAAGAAAAAACGTTTCCACACTAAACTAATTGACCTATTTGAATAAAATTTGGTATGGAGATAGATTGAACCCTAAGAAAAGTTATTAAAAACTTTAATTTCTTTAAGAGGACGTGGCACCACCCTTAATAGAAAAAAGGCTTTCTCGGCTGAGCCGGTTCTTCGATTTTAATGAAATTTGGTATTGAGATAAATTGATTCTTGAGTAAAATTTATTTTTTTAAGTGAGCTCCCACACCTCTTACAGTAATCTACGTCGTTACTCCTTAACTAACGAACCGATTTTGATGAAATTGTGTAAGGATATAGATTGAACTCTAAAAAAGGCGAAGCATCTTGTTAATTATAATACAGAGCTATTTTAAAGATATCACTGTTTTGTAAGCTGGATTTTTGTCTTCCTTTGATGCTACTAGGGCAGTCTGTTTTGAGTTCTACTACTTTTCTGATTGATGGTGTTCCTCTCCTGAGTTTCGTAAGGAAACATTTGTGATATTGTAATTTAAATGTTTTACTTCTATTAGAAGAGCCAAGCCCACTTTTCTTAATTTGTTAACTTATTGAATTTTCGAAGTAGACCAAACTTCTTAAGTATTCGAATTTCAATAAGCGCTTCTTAAGTTTTTATGCAAATTTGGAGAGGATAACATACTCTGAATCTTACATTCCAGAGCCAAACAGAGATATGAAGATATGACCTTTAAAAAGTTACAAAAACGAAATTTGAACCGTTAAAGTTGACGAATGAAAAAATGATTTTACCATCATTGATATCGAAGCATTTGAGAGACAATTTCTTATCGCTAAAAAATGTCATAAGCTTTGTACCAGAGCTGTTCTGGTCTATATAGCTCCTCTCGCAACATTTTTTCAGAGTAATTTGTGGCATATTTTGCTTAACGAACTTAAGTGGGCAGCAAAAGTAAGCTTTTATCAAAAGTAAAACAAGGTGGCAATAGCATCTATGTAGAAATTTTTGTCACATATAAAAAGATTGTAGTTTATTTAGGGCAAGAATATTTCAGAATAGGGCAAATGAAGACAGGCCCTTAAAATTTTTTTCTGCATCTCTACAGGACAGCTTTGTTTACTTTTTCTTACTTTTCACTACCAACATTTTTGAAAGAACACGTGTATTAACATTTTTAGATGTGATCCTTGGACTCAAATATCTCAACACCGGTGTTTCATTTCAGGTTGGAGCTGATAGATTATTGCCCAAAGTTTCATCAAACCAAAAATTGTTGGTCTCATTATGTTAACTTTCATGTGTTAGTGTTCAGATTGATTCATGGTGACTCAAACACACACTTATTTTGAATATACAAATTTCCAGACGTCAGACATATAAGACCTTCCTTTTTATGAAAATTTTTGCTATTTTACACTGACAAAAAAGTAGTGCTTACCACAAATATATGTGCTTATTTACTTATTGATTAATTATGAATATTTTTTATAAACTTAAAAAAAAAACATATTTCACCATTTTTTGCATGGCGACGTCCTTTCAGTTGAACAATTCAATTTGTCGCACATTTTTTCCATTCGTTTCACTTATTTACTTTCCATTTACATTTCTTTTTTCACGCGCAATTAAAACAAATAATGTTGATAACACTTTACACTTTTGTTGTCTAACACTTTTAACACATTTATACGCATTCGCATACACCAAACTTTACATATAAATCCTATTGAATATCTCATTTACTTTTGTAGCAATTTTTTTTTATAGGAAACTTCTTCTTCATGCATACACCTACAGGCCCAGAGTTAAAAAAAAATTTAAAAATGCAACACGCTCTATTTGTGCAACTTCTCCGGGCTACAACAAGAGCACACGCCCTGCAAGCATGCAAAATACACGCACATGAACACAAATAGACACAGGCATACATACTACGCATACACAACACAAAGGAAAAACAGCAGCAAACACAAAAAATTTGCTTTATTGTTCTCACTGGGCAAAGAAGCATGATGAATTATTGTTCTTCCTGAGTTTTATATTTTCTATTTTCTTTTTTTTTTTTTGTCATAAGCAAAAACATTCTCTCTGCTTTCTATTTTTGTGCCATGATGCTGTGTTGCATACTTTTAGAGGCGTAAACGACGCCTGTGGATTGCTATTGTGTAAATTGACACATAGCTTTATTTAACATTTTTGTTTGGCTGTGTGCGTGTGAAGTATGTAGTTGAAATTTTTTGTTTAGGTAAAACGGTGATGGGAGATATTTTCGTTAAAGAATATACAAAAAGAATTTGCTTTTTAGCCCTTAACAGTAACCGAAATGATAGAGAAATCTCACAAAGGTAAAATTTTGATTTAAGATCAAAGAAGAAAAACATTATATTTTTAAAAAAATTTAAAAGCTCTTTATACGTCTTTTTTGAAAAGCTTGACAAAGCAACTGTAGTTTTGAGAATTTTCTAGCAACGAATATGTAATCTTTGAACTCCAAAAACAGAAATTTTGAGTTTCACTTTATTAAATAAAAAAAAAAATCAGCACGTACATTTTATCGAAAAGTTTATAAGCACATGAGAAAAAAAAATTGTTTTCTTGTGAACTTTACTCCCTAGTTATAATAAAAATTTTCGATTAGACCTATGAGTTTTCGAAAGATTAGATTAAGACAATTTGTTTTATTCCAACCATTTGGGAAAAACTGATTGCTGTGACTTTTGTTTTTCAAACATTAAAAAGCAATGTAATTTTCTTAAATGATTTATACAAAAACCAATAGTTTTCTAGAGTTTTAAAAAAACCACGAATTTTTATTACATTTGAACTTCAATAAAAAACAACGGACAGATTTTTGCTTTGAAAATACTAATAAAAAGATAATAGTTTTGAAGACACTAGCAAAACCCCAATAGAAAACATTAGCGTAATTGTAATTTTTTGTAGGAAAATATTCAAAAGGCTTTATTTATGGAACAAAATTAGAGAGTACTATGTACAGAGATTCTGATGTTAATTGTTTTCACTGTGGAAACTCGATAACAATTAATAGCTTTGATCAAAGAGGGATAAGCATAAAGTTAGAAAATTACCAACTTGTAGCCAGTTAGATCAGATCCGCTGACTCAAAATAAATATCCTAAATCAGAATTCAATCCATCTACATACCGAGTTTCATCAAAATCGGTAAAGTGGTTCAGCCCTAACAGCATTTTTTCGCCATTAAAGCTGGTGTCACGCCTTTTTAAAGAACTTAAAGTTCTTAAAAATTATTCTTAGGGTTCATAAATAAAATTTAGCACTGCCCTTCTTCACAACCTTTCAAAAAAAAATAAACTAAGCGAACATTGTTGTGTTATGACATTTAAAAAGCGATGGAACCGTTTTGCAACTGCCTATTTATATATATGCGAAAATAATACCATAATGACATTTTGGCTACCTACTTTACTCAAAAAATTTTTTCTTTTTACAAAACAAGATTTTTTTTTAATTAATTCGGTGTGCAGAGATTCATTTTAGTTTTTCCAAACAAATAGCTATGGCTCAAAGCATTTGCAAAAAAGTAAGTTTCTGATATGTTTTGTCGTAAAATATTCTTGACAATTGTGGTTTGTAAGAACAAAATATAACTAACAAATATTAGCTTACTGTTTGATATAATGTGTATTGTGTGTCAACACCAAAGAAATTACACTTAACAAAGATAAATTAAAACAGAAAATGTTCTTATTTATCTTTGTTAAGTGTAATTTCTTTGAAGTTGACGCACATTTTACATTATATCGAACAGTAAGCTCAATAAAATAATATTTATTCTTGACAATTATTTTATAAAGTCAATAGCTTTTCAAATATGTGCGTGAAACCGATTATGAACGTAAGTCTTAAAAAAATAGAGCTTCGAAAGTATATTTTGAAGGCATTTTATTGTAATAAACTGACAAAAATATATTATTTTCAAGACATTTAAAAAAAAAAACTGAAAAAAAGTTAATTGAATTTTAAACACTGAAAATATATATAATTTATACGGATATGAAGTTAAAATTTTTCAAAATTTTGCAAAAGGTCTCATATATAAAAGTAGCCCAAATGTATATGCTACAAAAATTCAACATCTACACCATTTTCTGGCTGTGTTGTAATTAAGTGAAGATTTGTGTGTGTGTGTACTTGTTAGCAGAACTACACAGTAGGCAAGAGCAGGAGCTAGCAGTACTTCTAGAAGGCCTTCCTTGGTAAGTATAAGGCTTTGCCACCACCTCTCAAACGTACTTTCTTTTTTATAAATATGAAATATACCGATAAAACAGGGCTTCCTAACCAACGTTTCTAGGACCGCTTGCCGAAGTACATAAAAAAAATGAAATTTTAATACGTCTTCGACAGTTCCTAAATTAATATTTTTTTATCCGCGTCACCCCTCACTTAATTGCCATCGATATTTTTAATATTTAATTTTTGTGACGTTTTCTTAATTTATAATTTGACATTGAACGCACAACGCTCCACCATTTTAACACAACATGAAACAGAAGGCCAGCCTAGCAGCAACCACACCGTACTTTACTTCTAACCATTTCCCTACTTTTGATGTCGCATATGTACAATGACGATGACAAAAAAGTAATGTCGAACCACAAAACATTGCACTATATGAAATAAAAAAATACATTAAAAGCCTTAAAATAAATGGAGTCTTTTTTCTATGCCTTCTAATATCAGGCCTGATACACCTCTGATATGGGAAGGCATAATAGCATTACATGAGTATATTGCATGAAAATTTAGTTTTGAGAAGGCCTCATACAATCGCAGCAGTGCTAGCAGGTTTTCTCCGAGGAAGGATTTGTTCAATTGCCTGCTGGGTATATATGTTTAGTATGTATTTGTGCCACCCGCACACTGTCTGACAATAACGACCATGACACTAATGATAATTATAGCAAAGGACTTTCACCGAAGTCTAAGCAAAATGTTAAAAAGAAAATATGAAATTAGTTAATGATTATTTATTTTAGATGATAATGATTATCACAATGCGTTTGAATTGTTGATGACAAAAATGTAAATGCCTGTCCTTTCTCATTGTCTTTACATATTTTTGGTGTTGTTTTATATTTAGAAATTGAAACATTACAAATGAATTTAGCGTATTTGTGGCATTTATTAACGATAAATGGATGTATGTAAATTTTTTAATATTATTGGGTATGTTTTTTTTTCGCAAAAATCAGCATAGTTACAAGAAAACTATAAATATTTTTTTAAATCTGTCAATTAGAGAAATTTCTTTTTACTACAGAACACACATTTTCACGGGAACTATATATGTAGATATCAACACAAGCAGGTGTGCAAAGACCCAAAAAAATAAAATCGAAAAGTTAATTTTCACCACAAAAATTCTTTGCAAATAGTTCTTATAGAGACTAGACACAACTATGATATAGACAAACTATTTATAAGCCAAATATCCTTCAAAGAGATTATATTGAAATTGTGCTCAAACGCAAAAAAGAACTATTCTTAAACAAATTGTAAGTTTCTTAATATTCAAAGAAACGTAAATGCAAGCTGGATTTGATGAACAGAAGAAAAAATGAATACCATTAATTGCATGGGCAAAGAAATACCAATAATATCTTCAGTTTGATAAGTCAAAAACAAAAAGTTAGTCTTCAGTTTACATCCCTTTCATGGTTGGCTATAATCTTGCCCATCTTTGTGAAACATCTCCATGCCAGGGTCTTCCACATTTTTTGCCTTTACATGGTGGGCAATAGTGTCTTGTTGTTGTATAAACAAACTTTTCGGAAGCAAGACATTTTCATGCGTCATTTCACAGGTATCTTTTTAAATTTGAAATAAGAGATATTAATTGTATGAAATCTTTATTTATTTTTATTGGAATTTAATGTACATAGCTTCCGATTAATAATGAAAAAAAAAATATCGTTCTAAGAAACTCCTCTGCTAGCTCGACAGGCTGTAACTCCAAAATTCTGAATAACTTTTTCGCATAATGATGATTCAATTTGCTCTACGATATTTGTTGTCTTTAAAGTTTTTAATAATTTGAGGATTACCCGCGTAAGCTATGCTCTTTAAGATACACCATAAGAAGAAATCTAACGTCTGTGCTTCGCGAAATAATTCAATTATTAAACTTTTCTTTTAAAACATCTATTGTTTTCTTTGCTGCAAAGCATGTGCACCGCCTTTTTTAACCAGTTTCTCGATGAGTTGGCGCGAAACACTGGCAGCCCAACTTCGTTTGAACCTGGAACCAATGCTCACTGATAGACAGACTATCGCAGCGTATGCCGGTCGTGTTGTTAAAAAAGTTCATAAGATTACGATAGGATTCAGACCTGGGCTGTATCGTTTGAAATTTTAGGCTATTAGCCAACTTCTAGCAATTTTAGCGGAGTGTCTCCATCTTGGTGAAAAAAATTACTTCGTACTTTGGGTAGGTACTTTCGTTCACAAAGTTTGGTAGATTCAGCTCCAAAATACGAAAATAGTCTTCTTCTTCCATAATGCCAACGACTCGACATTCTACCAAGTGAAGCAGCTCCACACCAACAAGTTGCTTCCTCCATGTTTCATAGTTTCTTTCACTTGGTGCTTTTGCAATGTTTCATATGGGCGGTGGGTGGCAGTAGTATTGCTTACCATCTGACTGAAAACGCTTAGTTTCGGTTTCGTCCGACTATTTTATCTACCTGATTGCTGTCAACTATGCTGCAATTCTTAAAATTTATTTTTGAATGTTGACAGTTCAAAAATGGTGTGAAATTTAAAATAACTCCTCTTTTTGGATGACCCGCTATAAACTCGTAAGTATTTGCGATGGAAAAGTATGCGTTTAAGCTCACAAAAAAAACATAGCTTAGCAATTATATATCATATGGAATAGAGCGCATGTTAACTAATACCAAATATTTATTTTGTGCATAGCAAATATTTCTTAACTATAACCAAATCTTAATACATACAATTAAATCGCTTCATCTGTTTAAGGAAAGTTTTTGATTTTAGCAAGAGCTTTAATTAAGTGAAGATACTATAAAAAATAATAGCTCTTAAGCTTTCCATAAAGTTTCAGCATAAGTTTACTTTGCAAAGTTTCTGTTATTGGCTATAAGTTTTTTCAGCATATGATGTCACAATTTGGGCCCATACATATTAATTGGTTTCACAACTCTTATTTAAAAAATTACAACTTTTCTTATGACTATATCAAACTTAGGCTAAATATCAATATGCCAATTGATTTCAATCAGATACTCAATGTCAATTTAAAATCAGAGCACAAATCTAATTGCTAACATGCCATAAATTGTACTAATTGCTAGGCAATAAATCGTTTCACACCAAAAAATATCAATTAGTAAACTAGCGTAAAAAAATCTTTGCCAAATTTTACTTGCGTGACTTAAAGCAAATGTCATGCCCCTTACAAGATGTTTTGGTTTATTTAAATATGAGAATTATTCAAGTATATAATATGAAAAAAATATTCTGTATGTAGGACTTTTTATATGCTGTATGGTAAAAAGCAGCATCCACAGTACACATAACTTTTAAATTTCTTTGGGTATATAATAAGGAAAAAATATCGCTGCTTACAAGCTCAACGGCATGGTCGTTAAGTTATGAAATGATGTAGCGATAAAAAAAAACGTCGTATTGAATGAAGCAAATCAATTATCACAAATTTTTCTCAGATTCAATCTTCTCAGCTGTCAAAGGCAGCGAGCGCAATTTTCGTCTACATAAAGCACAAATTTTATAGGCCAGCAACATTTCAAGTGAATGCATCGGAAGCTGCCGCTTTGTCTTCGGGCACCGTCAGCATCAACGTCGCATAGCAGCGGTTCTTAACGCAATATGCGCCTACAATAAAGTATTAATATTCCGCTTAGTTCTCAACAAATTTTTAAGGGACTTATGCCATTTTATAGTTTTTTTTTCTTTCTTAAAATAAAGCTGTCGAAGTTTATGCAAAATTACCCTAAGTCATGCCGTCCGCACAGATAATATCATCCATTTAAAAGTTCCAACAAAAGACGAGGGACATTTTAATTTTTTCATTTTCTAAAAGAAGAAAATTCAAAAAAGACTAAAACAGAACGAAGTAAGGTTTTTTTTTTTAAAAAAAACAATGACACAATTTAATTTATTTAACTTCTCCTGCAGCAGGCCCGTGCACACGAGATATGTTTAGTGGCTCAAATGGAAGGTACCAGACTACAGTTTTTAAAATTTTCTTAACTTGCTGATTGGAAAAATCTTGAAAGCTTGATACATAATGATTCATATTGGTTCAATTCATCATCAGTACTTTGTCATTTGAAAGAACCTTTTCTTCCCGAACGATCGGGTTGCTGATTTAAATCTTCAATTGAGCGAAGCTTCTTCGGTGACGTTGGAATATTTATCTCTTTCCTACGTCTCATTTTTCGACTTAACAGTCAACTGTATTAAGATTATCAATTGGCATTGGGTAACATTCGAGTTCAAATTGGATTAAACCGTGAAGTACAGACCTCAGTACCTATTGAAATGGCTAGTCGAAAATAACTTACAAGGACACCACCAACTAGCGGCGTCACCGGTTTGGCTAAAATTTTTCCAGATGGTAGTTCACCTGAAATACGAAAACTTGTTTTCGCAGTTTTTGGCGAAGCTCAAGGAAAAGCGAGAAAATCACGTAGAAAGCTTTCCCCTAGTTGTTTTATACAAAAAAAAAGTTTTCATGCTTTCAACCAGCAGCGTAGCATAGTGGGTAGTCTGTAAGCCTATAAACCTATTTACAAATTTTGTCCTCTCCCAACTATTACTTTAGTATTTCAAAGGAAATTTTTACAAACGACTCAAAACCTAATTTTGTGGAAGAGCTTTAAGTTGATTTAAATAAACAGAAGCCCATTTCAAGGAACTTTTTGACTAAGCACAAGAAAATGAAGAATCATTACTAATATTCAGGAAACTTTTTTAACTGAAAAAGAGGGAATTAATTTCTTCCCAATTCAAATAAATTAGCTATGCATATTTCATATCTCTAAGCTTTACAGTTACTCAGACTTGTGCCTTAATAGACTTTCAGTTAGTAGGATCTAACTCGAGCTAGATCGAGGCTAAGGGTATCCTCTTACAAAAAATGTCCCTTAGTCAAATTGGCTGAAATCTTAGTATAATGTAGAATATATCGCCTTCATCATTCATTGACATCGTCACTTGTAGTCATAAAACAAAAGTCCCATGGATATTAACGCATTTTCATATTTAAGAACCCACGGTCATTGCGAGTAAAGCGCATTATTACCATCAAAAACGATGAATTGAAAGAAACACAGAGTGCCAATTGTTGCCACCTCGTTGCGTAACGATTTGCATATCGCCAACATAGTGCCGAAAGCAATCACCAAAAGCAGCAAAACGACAACAACAACAGCAACAACAAGAGCAACACCAACAACTAGGAGGTACTAATAGCTAAGCGTGAAAATTGCTAACATATGGATGTACTCATAGCATGTAACGAGCGAGCTTTGTAGCCGCTGCGGTGATAACGAGGTTTCAATGTTGCCATCGACATCGAGAAATTGTCGCAACCGATAAAACTCATAAATTTTGTTAGCTTATGGCAACAACAAAAAAGAATCCATTTATGATTGCAATAATTGTAGATTTACAGGAAGCTGACAACAGCGAGTGTGCTAATGCCTAAGTTAGCGGAACGCGACGGGACGCGTATCTCAAATTGATTTTTGGGGTGTTTACGGTTAAATTGACTAACTTAGGCTACAATTACAACATACACGTGCACTCGTACTCATAGCAATGCGATCGATATATCTACGCCAAGTACAGTCTACGTGCTATGATGGTTGGAGCATTTTTTTTTATGATGGTTAAGCGAAATTTTGTTGTTGTTTGTGATTTAATTAATATTGACATCGTAAAAATTGTTATTATGAACGATTGTTTAAAATATGGTTTTTGGATTCATTAGCCTGATGGAGGTGAAAAATGATTAGCATTGATTTAGGTCATTTGAAATGATTTGGGTAAAAACATTAACATGTTTCATTTTATTTATCTATATATAAATGCACAGTTGGTAAACAGTTGCGACGCTTCTTCAGCCATAACACAACATAATCGCATAATCGGGACATGTATACTTTTTTTCAATAGTTGGCGGTACCACGCCCCCAACGAGAACATCATTTCCACGGCTAAACTAATAGACCAATTCTAATAAAATATATTTTGGAGATAGATTGAACCTTATGAAAGGCTATTAAAAACTTTTATTTCTTAAAGTGGGCGTGACACCGCCCTTAATGGGAAAAAAGTTGTCTTGGCTGAGCCGCTTCATCGATTTTAATAAAATTTGTTATGGAAATAGATTGACTCTTGAGTAAAAATAATATTTTTTAGTGGGCGGTCCCACGCTTCTTACAGAAAAATGTGTCGTTAATGCTAAACTAACGAACCGATTACGATGAAATTTGGTTAGAATATAGATTGAACCCTAAAAACTATTTCTACAAGCTCAAATTTTTTTTAGTAGGCAGCCCTTCTAACAGGAAAAAAACGTTTTCACTGCTAAGTTAATGGACCGATTTTGATAAAATTAGGTACAGAGGTATAGATTGAACTTCAAAGAAGGGTATTCTTTAAATGGGCGTGGAACCAACTTTAATAGGGAAAACATGGTGACACGGCTGATCCGTTTCACCGAATTTGATGAAACTTGTTATCGAGTTAGACTGAATCCAGAGTAAAGATATTTGTGTTGATTGAGCGATGTCAAGTCCCTACCAGGATAAATCGTTTTCACAGCAATCTAATGAACCGATTCGGATGAAATTTGGTATAGAAATAGAACAAATCGACTGATTTTGATGAAGTTCAGTATGGAGATATGTATATTGAATTCTAAGGAAGAGATAGGGACAGCGCCATATGATACCATGACTTTTTAGTTTTCAGTTTTTTAATATTAAATACCTAAAACTTGGTTGAATTTCAACCACTGGGCGAACTTTAGTGTTTAGTATTGCAATACAAGCGCTAAAGATGAAGGATTTAACTAGGCATGTGCTTTATCATATTGACGGCCTTAAGTCTCATGTGACTGGATGGCCAATTTTGATCATCAAGACGAAAAATTATGCAACTTGGCTATGATTCATGTAGTAATTGAATTGTTTCTCAGGATGTATATGGCAAGTGGCACCGTCTTATTGCAACCACAAGCCGTTCACACTCATATCTTGCAATTCAAGCACGAAAAATCTCGTAGATTCGTTGCAAGTTTTTGGCCTCTCTTTGGCTGGGATAATAATACAAGTTATAGATGCAACAGTTCTTCTCCCACCATTTTCGATTATAGGAACTATTTGGAACGTTTGAAATAAAAAAAGACTGTCCCTTACAAACTACATCATTACATATCGGATAAAATTGTAGTTTCTTTATGCTAAAAAGTAGCTGGTAGAGGAATTCGAATTCTGTTTTTTGTAAAATATTTCGAGTTCCAATAAACTTACAATGACATTTAGGTTTGATTTTCACTACAACTCGAAAAAAATGTTTCATTCCATCCTACTTTTGATACTCTACTCTAAGCACTCCTTTGCTGATACAAATCATATTTAATAATTTTTCAAATGTTTTCAAGAAAACGTATGGCTCCGTAAATCAAGTAAACATTTGATAAAATTTTAATGAAAACTTATTTCAAATATTTAGTATAAAATGGATCCATTTATAGAATATCTGACCTTTATCTAATGTATTATGATGCAGAGCATATTTTTTACAAGCGAAGAATGCTTCTCAAAGTACTGGTCATGTCATGGCTCAAAGGCATGTTCAGCAAAATAATTACATTTTCAGAAATCTCTAAGAAACCAACATTGAAACAACAACAATTGCAATAAGTAAAATTAAAACTTACAAAAACAAAAAAACGGAAAACCCACAACGAGTACAAAAGTTAATTGCTTGTGGTGCAAAAATAAATTGCAGCCTCAACTGCAAGTGAAGCCATAGTGGAAGAAACCTTAAAACAGACAGACAAACAAACAAAAAGATGTTGCCAGCATGCAGTAAACACATTTATTTGTTTATGTCGCAATTTACTGCAGTAAAAAGCACTTCAGTGGCTCCACAACTGTTGGAGCATCCTACACCCGCGTAGACAAAACCAAAAGCAAGCACACGCACATATACATATAGAGCTGCAGCCGCAGACACACAGAAATGACTTAATTTTAATACAACAAACACTTTTTTATATAAACGCTGGGTTGTCGCTGGGAAAAGAAATGTTGCTGCTGCAGAAATAGAAATAGAAAAAACAAATACAGTAAAATAGTTGTACGAAAGCAATGAAAGCGAAAATCCCTTTTCCTTATACACAGGCACTGATATAGCACATGCCCCCCACAAGCACAGAGCTATAAAATCAAAGCACACTGACGCCATTGATTACGCCATTATGTAAAGCGGAAATCAGCGTGCAGTGGTGGTTTCGAAGAAAAAAAATCTCATGGCGCTTTTATAAAAATTGCACAACATAGAGATACTGAAACTGATGTTTTAAAAGTATTTTACAGGGTGATAGAAATCAGCAGTTATAATTAAAATATAAAAATCACTGCATCACTCACCGGATTTCGATTATTGATAAAAAAAACTTAAATAATAGTTATTTCTGAGTATTAAAGTGTAACGACGAGTATTATTGATCGAAAAAATGTATGTTAAGATAAATTGTTACAAAGATAATTGTGACCTCTTGTTATTCCTTAAGTTTCTCTATACCAAATTTGATCAAAATCGGTTAATTAATTTAGCTATTAAAATATTTTTCTTAGTAAGAGGCGTGGCACCACGCTCTTAAAAATAAATACCTTCCCTCAGAGTTCAGTATATCTCAATACAAAGTTTCATCAATATCGGTTCATTGGCTTAACAATCAAAAGCATTTTCTTTTAAGGGGCGTGGTACCACATACTAAAAATAGTTTTACTCACAAATCAATTTATCTCCACACCAAATTTTAACAAAATCGGTGAAGCGACTCAGCCTTGATAACGTTTTTACGCAATAGAGGCAGTGGCACGCCCACTAAAAGAATTAAGAATTTTTAATGCCTTTCTTTGTGCTTAAATCCTTTTTCAAATCAGTTTTCAAGAAAATCTATTCTTTATCTAAGCCATGGAAATGTGCTTCTTGTTAGAGGCGTGGCACCGCTTACTTTTGGGAAAAAATTATTATATATTCTTCTCTACCACTCTCTTACAACCTATGGCAGTTAAAAAATGGATCTGTTTTGTCACCTAATCGCCTATTTGTGTATAGATATATTTATAACCTTCAAGTAAATCGTTTTTGCAGTGTAAAATATTTGGTAATTGTGTACACAATAGACCTTTTTTTGTTCGATACTGGCCTCAAGTTAGCCTCTTTCAGTTGTCATTTCTGGATATTAAAGAAGATGAGACGAAGCATAATTTAAAATATGATATTAATATGCGAAGTACGTGTAACCTATAAAGCACAAAAAACTCCACACCCTGTACAAATAATTTGCCCTGAAAGCTAAAAGCATGGTAACATAATATACAAAAAATGTATAGTGGAAAACTACAATACAAATGAAAGAGAAAAAACAAATAATACTGACGACACTTAAAAAATTGGAAAAAATTACTCAACACAGCGGACAATACGAGTAAGTAATGATAAAGTTGGATAAAAAAATTACAAAAAATACACACGATCTGCATAGTAAAATGTAAATAAAGCATGACAAAGTGTTGCCAACGTTAAGATAATGAAGCGTTAAAATAACGAACAATAAAAAATCCTCATTCATACTAAAAAAGAAGGAGTCCTTGAACTCGTTAAAGGCAAGACAAAGCAGCATTTGCGAGTGCGAGTCATCAGCAATACTACCAAGTAATATCAACCGTGTTGGCCTGTAATATTTCAATTCGCAATGCTACAAATATTTACACATAAATCTGTGAATTTACCCCATAAGGCTTTTATCGCAATAGAGAGAATTTACTGATTTGTATATTCGCCTTTGCAAAATTTATCTCGTTTTATCCTTTCATTACATGGCATCAATATGATTTCGATTTTATTTATATCTTTCATTACTTGCTGTTGGCAATACTTAACTGTTGCATAAATGAAATTGTTTTTATTTGTCAGTATCTCAACCGTTGTTCATAAAGCTTTTGCAGTTTTTATCCTACACTTTGTTCATTTTTTTGCACTTGAACTGCTTTATATTTGACCCGCTCTTTTTGCATTGGAATAAATCAATTTAATTGAAGACATTTGTCAAGTTACGGTTAGCGCCATTAACATTTGTAGTGTTCCATGTAAAGTAAATAAAAACTGAAGGTAACTATGGTTACACTCCACACATTGTGAAGATTTTTTGCGCTAATAGAAAAACAAAAAAACAATTTTTTGTCCGAAATAGTCCCGCTTGAGTTTTCAGTAAAATTATAGGTATGGGTGTTTCAACAAAGAACCAATTAACTCAATCTCACTGACATACTCTATCAATTTTGCAATCTCTGTTGCAAAAAGAGAAGCAGCTATGGTCCATTTTTCGACATATGAATCTGTCCGCATGTCTGCCAATGACCCAGTGACGCGGTGGTCATTTATGGCAGCAGCAACTGACGAGCCAATATTTCTATATTGCGTGCAATCACTTCTAGAGAGCACTTAGCATTCTCTTTTCATCAGATGCGCCTTGTTATATTGCAAATGCACACTGGGTACATCTTTTTTTAGCTGATTCCCGATTAACAGCAACTTATAAGTAGTAAGTGACATACGAACACTTTCCTTGTACTGCGGATTTTATGAAGTAGTCCCCTAATTAGTAATTTCATCAGTTTAGTAATTGCTATCAATGTCACAATGCCAATTTTTTCCCACTTCATTAACAGATGAGTCACATTTTTAGGCACCTAGTGAATTTAGAAATACTGATTCTAGAGATGTTGACTATCTGAATAAATGCTTATCACCCTTTTGGATACGACGTTTCTCCTCATCTGTAGCTATAACCTTCGCCTAAAAAACGCTTCAATACTCTGGTAACCTCGCAAAGGTTCTTAACATCAGCTCTTTAGAGCAAATAGCATAACCCACTTGACTATTTAGCTGAGAATCATCCGTGTAGAAATTAATGAGCCTCCTTCTTCCTGGCAATCTTTCCTCCTAGTCACACCTACTTAGATGAAATATGAATTGGAACAGCATAGCTCAAGTTGGAGGGTACAAATAGCGGAGCAAGCTATCATCTGCTTACCCAATATATTAAGGGAAACGCGATGAAAGAGGACCTCGAAGGCGTCAGATGGTGTAGTTCTGAGAATACCACTGATGAACATGGATGCGGCCATTTGTGCAATTGTTTGTAGAATCGGTCCAATGACCAGGAAGCTTGGTGCTACCTGTGCTTTTTAAGACAAATCTAATGCATTTAAGCGAAGGTGGTTCAATAATTGGAAATTAGCAACTCCTAAAAAAAATAATGAATTCGGTTTTGTTTGCTTAAGGTGTTCTGAAGAATTCCACACACTTGAGGAATTTACCACGTGCATTTAAAGAAAATTAAATGAATGTAAAATTCCATTGCATACTTTAAGCTGTTAAAGGAAAGGTTAGTGTTAAGTTCTCATATATATGAATAATACAAAACTTCTGAGAAGCCCACGCTCACGTGCCTAGCGAAGTGTGCGGTAGCGGTAGGCTGGTGAGCAAAGTAAGCCGTGGATGAAGCCACCTAGTTATAAAAATTACTTTGCAATGCAGTACATATGGATGGTTTATTCAAAACAATTTTAACTACATTTAAAACAAATATCAAGTTCTTAACAAAAAGACTTAGGTAAAATTTAAATAAACTATTCACATGTATGCCACTTGCATACTATTTAAGTTTCATAACTTTGGCATGTTATTTATTGTCATGCTCCCATTAAATTCCGAAGTCTACACACATGAACACTTAAAGCAACCATACATACAAATCAACTATCAACGGAGCCTTTATCAACATACTCATATGTTGGCTGACGTGCCTCACAAGCAAAAATTTCAAATTTAACGCTGTTGCATGCATATTGTACATTGTTAGAATTCAGCAGAAAATTCAAATCCTTTGAGATCCCTAACAAAAGCATTTCATGACAATTCATGTCACGTCCAACTGTCTATTTCGTAAATCCAACTAGTTTTATCTGTTGGACTAGATTGGCAAAAAAATATATAAAACTTTCAGCGACAATTAGACTACAGCGTTAAGTGCCGTAGAAAGTCAAAGTTTTAAAGATTTAAAATGACTTTTTTTTATTATTATCATATTATGTGAATGTATTGCAATGTGATAAAAGTTTAAAAGGATATGATACTTTAAATAATTTAGTTTTGAAAAGCGGGAATCAAAACAGCAGATTTTTAAAAGCTACTCAATTACTTTAAAATATCAATATATTTTGTAAAATAAAAGAGTGATATTCGAAAAAAGTTTTCAACAACAACCGCAACATGACCTACTCGATGTTTGTTGAAATTTTGCATAGATTTATTTGGAAAAATTATTTTGCTCAAAGCGCCTCAAAGGATTGAGACTCAACAAAACACTGCTATTGCATTAAATGGACTTTTGTTTTAAATTTATTAAAATTCACAAGTCCTGAACTGCAAAAAAGAACCAGTTGTTACATATAAAAGCCAAAAAGGTATAGGTTTTAAATGCATTAAGGAAATACAATGAACTCTATTATACTTTTAACACCACTATTGAGTTTTTCTTTTCTGGAAAAATTTATGCTTGGAAACACAACGCTTTTTATTTTTTAATATTTATTTTTGACATGACTATAGCATTATTTAATATTAGAAATGAATTGAAGAAAAAAATGCTTTATTTATTGAAACATAAGTAGCTGAGGCTAAATACGTCAGGAACTAAGGCTCACAGGACATAAATGCTAGGAATTTGCAAACAAATCGAAGAATTCGCTTCGAACATTTTTGTTTTTAATTTTGAATTTTTTGGAATATTTCATTGTTAAGGCTCGACATTTACTGTAATTTAAATTCTCCTTTTTTTTGCTCACATTAAATTTTACTTGCAATATTTTTGTTCCACTGTTAATCACACTAAAACATTTCTAGTTTAGCTTTTGCAGCTATCCTGTTGCTATTGATGCGTACACTTTTCCTTTCACATATTTCAGAATACGTTGAATTCCGCGCATCCAACTACGAGTTGATCACAATCAAGAAATTTCATGCTGAGTTGCGTTGCCTGCGTATTACATTGTTTTGTTTGTATTGTTATCCTTTGAATGCGGTTTAATTGTGATATTACATTTTCATATGGTCATAATTCTTTAAAGCATACTACTATAAAATATTCTGCAATACTGTATTCTAACAATTGAAATAACTTATCAAAGCTTTGTGAATAACTTGCGGCTTAGGGTGACACATAACAAAATATTCCATATATATGCTATAGATTATCATGTCTATCACATTTGAAATGAAATTGAACTTATGGATTCAATAATCAATAAGCAATAAGCAAGCACTCTGGTTGAATGATGAATGTCCAATAGTGTAAAATTGGTTTCAAATTTGGTGATGGTGTTACGAAAAGTGCGCTCAGTTGGATGCTCAAAATGATGTTGAAGAACTTCTCTAACTGATTTTGGTAGCAAGTTTCCATAATTAATAAACGTTGTTCAGGAGTAAGTCTATTCATGATTGAGTCGTATTCAATACTGAACACAAACATAATATGGACAAGCCATTTGACACATGACAGCTGTCAAAACAACTAAGTTGGAAAAAGGACCTCGTATTGAATCACCCTTTAGTTTTCTTATTATAATTTCTGAAAATAAGCTGCATGCGTAAAAAAGCATATCCTGGACCGATGATGTTCGTTTTTAAAGTAGCGAGTGACGACTAATATCGCAGAAAATTAACGAACTTTATTTGAGTTCCATGGCTGTAATATTTGGTTAATTTTTTTGTTTAAAAATAAATGTTTTATTCACTGCTCAAAATAATTCACAAATTTTTACGAAATCATTTTTTGAAAACATTTGCTATATCGGCACTTTCAGCTTTACAGACCACTTTTCGAAAAAAAAAAATTGTACACACATAAAAATTTTGTAAATTAGTTTCCGAAGCACTTCATCGCAACTTTAAAAATAGTAATAGATAAAAAATCTTCATCACATATTGAATGTCCGTTTTTTTATATTTTTTTTATAGTACATATATTTAATATAAAGTCACACCCGTTACATTTGGATGTCACACCCGTTACATTTGGATGTCACACCCGTTACATATTTGGAGTTACTTTTTATCTATTATTTAAAAGTTTATGTTAAAAGTTACTCATGATTCTAATAAAGAACATATGATGTATTTCTAAAATGATATCAATTTATCAATCATTCCTGCAGAATTTTAGGCAACTCAAACTCAAAATATTGAAAAAAGAGATTTTTTCAACGTCACACCCGTTACGGATTTAAAAGCAATTTTCTGCAGTACTAACACATAAATAGTCGTCAAATTTTTATATTTTCAATAAATATCGGAAGTTACCAAAGTACTTGTTGCAAGTGATGATATTGCATTCTGACACTTTTCTGAAAAGATAGGAATGGAAATAAGTCTTAGGCCTGTTAACTTATCTATTTCCTTAATACCACTTTAATCGGAGATTTTATAAGCTGCGATTATATCTCGAATTAAATTTGGTAACTCATCTCCTATTTTAATTAATATTAAGAAGTCTCAGGAACAGACAGATGCAGACGTGGAAGAAACGCCACCAAAGTCCCCAGCAGCTTGCATAATACTTCCAATATCAGAAACTCCCAATGCCAGAAGCAGTTTATTCCGAAGTGATAAATATGGGGCCCTAAGGTTTGCATGAAGGCCAATAAATGTAAGAAAATTAGCACTATTTACCTACCCTCTGACTGTGCGCTTTGATATGCGAAAGCTTTGGTAGAACTTTTTTTTCACTTCATTTTGTCCAATTCTTAAATCGCGAAAACTATTCTTTTCGCTTTTTTTCGCAATTTTGTGTAATTTGGACTTCATAAAAGTGTCCAAAAAGATCTATTTGCGAGAAAACATTTTTTTATTGAACTATTTCAATAAAACAAACGTCAAACGTAGTCGAGCTAACTTCATTAATTGGAGAAATTTCACATATTAACTTTAATCGACGATTTGCAGGTTAATAGCCGATTACTCGACACAAGCTATCGATGTTTGTGACTAATCGGCGATTAAGACCAAATCGTAGTTTAATCTACGATTTAATTGAGAGAAGTTAACGGGCCTTAAACTGTCAGATGTGTTCATAATGTAAGCACATATAATTTATAGCAATATTCATTCATGAAAATGTTTTTAAGCTCACATGGTGCTATATTTGTAGCACCACAACTTTTATCTCAATCATTACTGAAGTAATTTCAATTATTAAGTCATAAAAGTGTATTCTAATCATTTATCACATTATTTATTGCTTTTTTATACGAATGCTTATATGTACATCAAGTTTTTTCTATCTTGATAATAAACTGAGGTATTACGAGATATTTTTAAACTATTGTAGTCAGCAATGGCATTCATTCGCAGCATAAGTACAATAACTTGCAAGTTTTTGTAGATGAAATCTACAACGTTTATTGCTTTCAAGCGTGGGAATTGATTTTTACCGCAGGACTATAAATAACTTAAGTACATTGTAACAAAATGAAATGATTTTATTTTTAGACTTTCAATATCATATTCAATAAATATGAAGACAAGATAGCATATAATTTTTTTTTATTATAGATCGACCTAATTGACAGCGAAGTATATGGCAAATAAAAGCTCTATCTTTTTATTTGCGCAAGTTACAGCTACAATTTTTAAAAAGAAATTGCGATTTATTTTAATAAAATAATAGCGATTAATCATACGACACGCTGTACGTAATCATTACGCACGGTAGTCCAATTACTTTTCTTATGGTTTTGTTATGCCAAAATTTAATCCAGCGGATGCTAAGTACTCCATCCATCACGTCAAAAGCTTGAATTATTTAACCCTGAAGTCAGTGATGGCATTCGGGTTTTGTGAAAATGTACTGAATTGAGACTTGAAATGTGCTTTTTAGAGGCCGAATGCACTTTTTTGCTCAATTTTACTACAATAAAAAAAAAAGGTCACCACTTTTGCCATCTCAAAAACCCACGTATTGCCCAAATGTACTGAAAATTCACCAAATATACTAAAAATGCGGCAAATGTACCGAATGTACTGACGACAGATTTTCAGGTCGCAAATGTGCCGAAAAAAAGTACAAATGTACCGAAAATGCCATCACTGCCTGCAGTCTCTATTATTAATTTTATATAGAGATAGAAATTTTTAAAATAAATAGCATTTAAATTCATCAGCAAAATATCCATTAGAATTTATTTCAAATTTAGAAATCATGGACAGCAATGAAATTTCGGCATCTATGGGTTAATAATCTAAAAATCATGCTCTTATAAATTAATTACACTGATGAATTAAAATTCAGCACATCGAATGCCATAGGAACTGTGATAATTAGTCTACCACACGTAATAACTAGGAACAACAGGTCGTATGAGTAATTTATTATTTTGACAAAGAAGACAAATTCTGCAGAGCTGCAACATTTGAAAATTTAAAAGCATTGATATATGAAAATCGATTTTTCTAAACAAAATACAAAAGAATGATTTAAACAAAAAAAAAATTAGTTTTGTTAGAGTAAGCTCAAACTAAAATTTTGATTTACCCATACGAAATTTCACAAAAGACTACACTCGCTTTGCGGCATGTGCTGAAATTGCAATCTTAAACTCGAGCTTTGCAGGGATTTTTGTTTTGTGTTTTTACAAAAAAAAACATTATTTCAAAAAAAGCCACGCCTGCAATACTTTAATCATTAGTCAATATACTACGCTCATTACAATTAAATCAATACACAAAACAAAAAATTTATATGGAATATTCCAGGTCTATCGGGATAGAGGTCCGCCCAAAAACTAGCGCTGCGGAAAAACGTTGTTAAGGTCTCAAAATGAGAACGGGTGTTTCGAGTTTTAATATGGCGGCTCCAATATGGCGGTCGGAAGCTTCAGAAAAGTCGAGTGTCTAGGAAAAAAAAATTTTTTAAAAATATTTCGCGGCAGATCTGTGACCCGATCTTGGCTCAAATTTTAGCTGATGGACGCCTCTAAAAGTCTGGTGTGTTAGGTTGACAAAATTCAACATAGTAGATGCAAAATGGCGGTCAAGAGTCCAAGATGGTGGCCGAATTTTTGAAAAGCAACTGATTTGCACCAAATTTGGCTTACAAATTTTCACAATCGAAGATGGCCCAATATGGCAAAAAACTCAATAACCCAATCCACTCTATTGGGTTCACCATCATGGATTTTGAAAATCTGACCTCAGATTCGTATTAAGCGATCTTAAAAACTACCGTATACCCAATTTAATGCAAATTGGATGATTTTTAAACAATATGTCCCCTATATTGGATCCGCCATCATAGAGTTTATCAAAATTGACCTCGGATTCGTGAGCAGTGGCCCAGAAAAACCTTGTAAGCCAAGTATCGTGAAAATCAGTTGACTTAAAGAAATTCGGACACCATATTGGATTTTTGACACCATTTTGCATCCGCCATGTTGAATTTTTTTAATCTACCACACTAGATCCTTAGAGCCGTCCAATCGGTTTTTATTTTTGCAAGCTTTTTTTTGCTGGATACTCGATTTTTCTCAGGCTTCTAGCCGCCGGTGAAAACACCTATTCTCATATGAAAGTTATGCATACGAGTTTGGCAGACCTCTGTTCCATTTGACCTGAAATGTCCGATATAAAAGAATTTTTTGCAATTTTTTAAAAAATTTAACATCTTTTAATCTTCTCTCAAAAATATTTTCTGCTTTGATATTTTATTAAAGTTTTTCCTAGCTGTTTTTACTTACATTTTAATGAACTATGTGAGTAATAATTAAAATTTCAATAAATATGAGATACCCAATAGATTTTAGTTAATTGATTTCAAAACCAGATTAAGCAAAGGTGTGCATGTGGTCACATGCACAATACACGATACGTAATACATATTTAACTCCACGATGTAGGTTAGCTGAACACAAACTACTAAGTATATTGCGCCCATTTGAGTACAACATTTTCATGCCTACTCCACATATTTACGAAAAAACACCTATTTTAATATCAATTCGGAAAAGCAAGATGTTACCAAAAGATTTGACATGTTTATTCTTGAGAAAAGTATTGTAATGAACTAAAGTTACAGTTTAGAGATTAAGGACAAGCATTTAGGTCAAAATATGTTCCATTTTATGCTTTTACCACCAATGATATGCATAACAATTTAAAGGCTTAATTGAACCTTATGGTTATAACATGCCTGTATGGTTACTTGGTTTTTGAAATTAAATTTATTTTAGAAAACTTTTTGTTGAAATCTGACCAATAAAAACTTCCTTCGCTCTTACAAATTGAACTTCAAAAAATTGCTTCTTGTCAGCCCTAATCTACACAAATTCAAATACGGCACGTATACTTTATTATAAAACTTGCCAACAAAACTTGTTAATACAGAAGATTTTCTTGGAAACAAATATTGTTATATCTTTAAAATTATTTTATGTCTCTCTATACTCTATAATTCTTTACTTAAACTCAAGTTAAAGTTTGTACCTGATTCAGAATTTCAAACACTCAACATCACCATTACCACTGTAATGGAAACAGCCGTTATTAAATGCGTTTCCTGTGCTACCAAATTTACGTTTTATGCTTCAGTGTTTGCATTTCACTTTGTAGTGCTTAAAATTTGATTAAAATTCTTTGCAGTTTGCATTGTTGTTATTACTACAATAATATGTCCTACAGGATACATTAGAATACAGTATTTGCTTTTACTGCAAAAATAAACATCGTGTTTTCTTAGGGATATTACAGAAAAAGTTGTTTCAGAACTAATAAACTTTTGCGGTTTCATTAAATTTTAGTTGGGCAGTTTTCTGCTGTGGCAAAAAATTTTATGTAAGAATTGCTCATCTTTTCTTATCATCAATTTTCAAGCTCAGCTGCAATGTAGCCAAAGAAGGCTGTTGGGCTCTAAAATACCGACAAAAATTATTAAATCATTGTCTTTCGTAAAAATTATCTCATTAAATGAGTTTCACCTGAAAACTCTTTAATGATTTATATTTCATTACGAAATTTTCACTACGGTATCAGAGACACTATTATACAAAATCTCTAGAGAAATTTAGCACAATTGATTTTTCAACATGAACTGCAATAGTGCTGGCGTTTGCTGTACGTCCCACTAGTGAAAATCTTTATAAATGCACATAGCAAAGGACTGTCATAAATAAAGATAACAAAATGAAATAAAAACTAAAGCTGCACTTGCAGACGTCATTCTAACATTTAGCACATTAAGTGAAAGGCTGCAGCCGTTGGTATACCCTTTATGCTTGTTATAGTTGTTTATAAACTAATTATAATATTCTAGTTAAATTACCGTCCATGTATGAAATTACAATGTAATGATGAGTTTTTAATTAAATTTAATGGCAAAAGTTGCACAAACACGTACATAAAGCAAGCTATTTTCATTACAGCCATATAAAATTGCTTATAAGTAGTTGGAAGTTTCGAAAGACATAAAGCAGTGGCAAGTGAAGGAACGAGAGATAAGAAGATTTTTTTTTGTTGAGGATGTGTTTAAAATTTGTGTTGCGATAAATTTAAAGCGTTCGTTCTTAAATTAATTTTAGAGCAAATAAGTACGTATATTTTTGAGCCTTCCCTTACATATGTAGGGTACATAAATATTTAAGTTCTTTTGGTAATCCTTACTTTTCGTTTGGAAACTTAAAAGTATGAAGACAAACACTGATAAGACACGTATATCATATCACAAATGACATACAAATGCTTTGGATACATCTATGACTATAGTACCAACTATTAAATAATCAAGCGATAAAAGATTGAGAAGCAACAGAATGTAGAGTAAGAAAACGTATAAAAGAAAGAACAACTAAAAATGTCATCCTTGATTGATGAAGGTCGTTTAAAGCTAAAGGACACAATGAAACAAACAAGCACACTTATGCCTAATACTACATGAAAACATGCATAGATAGAGACATGGCCTGTAGGAATGACATCAAATGACGTTGATATGAGAATAAGAATTTTTGGTTTGTAAATAGTAATGATAATACAACCAAGCATAGATTAGATGCCTTAACTTAGAACAACTTCCAAAAAAGCGTTTTCTTAATTTGCTCATGACGTATGAGTAACTTTTGTTAAATAAAGAAAAATAAACTTATCGTATGTTATGTTTTAACTTCGATGTATATTAGCGTTCAATGAGATTAGTAAATTTATAACCCATTATATTATCTATGTCTGTGCAAAAGTTTATCAGTGGCTGTTATTGACTTATGGTAATAAGTCCTTTTCAGTTTTGAAAAAAAAAATAAATGCTGGAGGCACATTGACTGATGTTGACTCAAGTGATCGCTGAGTTTGCAACTGCGTTCAAATTTTGGCTTACACATCAGCATTTCGAAATAACTATGAATTAGCCTGAATTTGACACAGTTACAAACGCTTTTTTACAACTTTTTTATTTGAAGTCTTTGAGGTTTGGTGTCTGAGGCAGAGCTGTTCCTCATACAAACACAAGAGTGTTTAGCTATACTACTTCCGCTCCAGCACCATTTCTTAAGGATCCTATGGAGAATTTTATTCAAATTTTCTGAAAAAATTTACACACGGAACAAAAGAATGAGAATGTTTTCACATGGTCTTAGGCAAAAATTTGACTTATTGAACCCAAATCAACATCAATTGACATCATTTCCACTTTACTCCACACAGTATAATTCATGGTGTTTATGTTTTTTACTTTTAACCCTTAAGACTCGGTTCACTCGAGCGTTTTTTCAACGCGCGTTAGCTAACAATTCAGCTTAACACAATGTTATATGCGATAGGACAAACCATCATTGTATATAGTCTTGTGTCATGTTGAAACGCGAGTTGAAAAAACGCCCGTATGAACCGAGCCTTAAACAGACTTTAGTATCTTTTATGTACTCAAGTTTAATATTCGAATTCGAATGAAGACACTGAGTGCATTTAGCGCTCACAACAATCCTTCTATGTAAAATGGTAAGACTCCCATTTCAATGATAACTGGAGCAGCTTGTCCTTTATTAAGCAGTATTAAGGGGCTTAAATATTTATAGAAAAGTGCGCATATTAGGCAATTTTTTGTCTTCCGTATTATAATGGAAAAGGAAAACTTAACATCTTTATGGTTTCCTACCGGTGTACTACATAGGTGTAGACAAAATTGCACACACAGAGACACAATACAAGTACATTCACACAACTAGGATTTCATTCTCTCTCTTTCTTTTTCTCATCATCTTCACCTCCCAAAATATTTTCCCCATTACAGTACTTTCTACATATCTACCACTTCAACACATCCGTTTTGAACCACTTCTGACATTTACAGCCGTTGATTATGTTGCCTTTTATCTTTTTTGTGTTTGTATGTGGTGGCCAATGTGTGTGTAGATGTTTCCTTGCATGTGTTTGTACATCAATTTGACATTTTTGTCGCTGCTGTTGCTGCTACTTCTAATTAAGAGTGATTGAAAGGCCAAAGCTCAGAGTATTGTATTGTACTGCCCTTTGAGGCACAATGAATTTTTAGTATAAACGCGTACAAAGAGGCAGAAAAAATGCAACAAAGAAGGATATTAAGCTGATGGACTGAAAAAGAAAGTGCATTTGTAGGTACCTACATTAAATTAATGATAAAGTTACCAATTAACCATAGGTAACTTATAACAGCTTTTAGAAAGCAACAAGGCTTATGTGATTCTGAACGCTGCAGGTCATATACACGCAATGGATATTTACAAATGTGCTGGTGTTATATTAATATGTATATTATCAAAAAATATATGTTTTTTATTACTACTTGTCAAAGTGCACAGATTTTCATTAAATGTCCATTATGACGTATGACTAACATCTAATTTTAATAAAAATAATATTAAAGGTTACTCATACGCTATGTCATACCAACCACGAGTTTTTATACTGAAACTATCAAATTTATTGCTAAATTACTATTTTTATCATGCTGATTTGATATATAGCTCGAATATTTTGCCTAAGGGCTTATAAAACTTTTTGAGCTCTAACAAAATATAAAACTTAATTTATGACCGCACTATCTTTCATATTCATTGCACAGTGCAACAGACTTTAGAAACTTTTGTCGCAGCATATTTTCAGCGATATTTCACAGCTTACTTACGGTTTCGAAAAATTGGATCTCAAAATTTTTAAAAATTTCAACTCAAAGACGTTCATGTATGCAAAATTGAATGTTACTCATACCACATGCTATAACAAATCAGCCGATAACTCAGCCCCGATACTACTTAAAATTCATGTTGTTCAGACATTTCTACTCAGATTTAACTGCTTTATAATAATCATTAATTACCTTAATGGCCGCATAATATTTCATACTTTTGTGTAAAATTTATACGGAATTGTTGAATAAAACGAACAAAATTCTTGAATTTTTGACTAAAAGCTTCTGCACAGTGATGACTTTATGCGATAGTCCAAAATCATGGTGGAAAGTTCATGAGTTGAAACTCCACAAAGCAGCCCATTTTTACCGGACATTCTGACGCAGCGGCTTATGACGCTTATATAAAATTCCTTAGATACCATCTGAAGGCGATTATTTACATTTTGTTTCTTTTTACTAAACAATTTTGTATCCTCTATACACAATATAGTAAAACCATTCAATTTTAAAGTCATGCACAATTATTTACTTTGTATAAGAAATCAGTGTATTATGACAGCTACCATAATTTAACAAAATATAATGACACAGTTTTATGTGACTGTCAACAGCTGCTGTTTGGGTAATATAAATACACATTTAATAAGAGCGTGTCCTTAAAACAAACACCAAAATGTAAAATAAGCTTGAATATTAAATTTCAATTTGTAAAAGCCAACAATGGTCGTAATTGAAAGTGATTTATTTCACTATTTTATAGCACTTACATTCATAAATATATCATAACCTTTTATGCATACACGGAGAGAAAATTTAGTTTTGCATATTTGATAAAATCATAAACTGGCAAATTTCTCAAATCATAAATTTCTAGAGCAAGATATATTTTTTGAAAGCATTCAAGATTCGGTACATAAAAAGTGTCTAAGGTTAGACACTTAGATTATCGGTAGTAGGAACAGCAACTGCTTTTATTTGGCGCACTAGAATAACTTCTGTCAAATAATTTGTGATACTTTGACGGCATCGTTTGAATTTAGCCAAATATTAAACAAAAATTACTTTCAAGTGAAATGTTTTTTTTTCAGTGTAATTTGTAAACATATAATTAATGATATCAAAGAGTTTTGTTGATTTGATTGATGGTTTTGGTTTTGTTTCTTGTCATAAATTATTATAAAGTATCTATTCTTTATTATGTGCATAAGTTTTTCTTCTCTATACATACATACATACATACATACATACATATGTATATTATGAGATATTAATATAAATAATTTTCTTTCTCTTTCTTTACAGCATATATCTTATTTTTCTATCTAATATTCTATGTGGTGTTAGCTGGATTTTTCGCTGCCATGTTAGCTGTATTTTATCAAACATTGGAGGTCGACAAACCAAAATGGCTGCTGGATAATGGAATAATTGGTTCAAATCCAGGCAAGTTCATTTTATTTTTATATATTAATTTACAGTTGAAGAAAGTATATGGTAAAAAATGTTTCAAATATGAAGCATATACGTATATCAAACATAAGATTTGTAAACGCTAATCCAACATTTTCATATACATTTTTGTACATACAAAAGTAACCCAATATATCAATGATTCAGAACTCTATTTCGTAACGTTGGGCTAGGGTGGCAACAACACTATAAAGTAAAAGCCCTATATATACCGGTTAGGTACATAATTCTGACGTTATATCTTTTAATAAAATGCTATTCAGCGTCCCTTTACAACATTTTTTGACGGTTAATACATATATTTGAGCTAAGGCGCCCTCATTTCAAATCATTTTTTTTCATATTTTAATGAGATCAGTACAGGAATATGAAGACTCTGCTTATAGGTGGCACATCAGGAAAAGCAATAGCTTGTTTAGTCATAGCTCGAAGGCTACTGATCCAATATTATCAAATGAAATTAAAAATTAAGGGAAGATTGCACTCACGTTACAATAGATCAAAATAAACCGCCAACAACAACAGTCCTGGAATTTTTTCAGAAAACCGCTTAAAATGACTCTTTCCATTTTTACAAACCAGCAGCACCTGCCAGTATAATTTCTACAATGATACATAACGTTCAGGATCTAATAAAATACTGGCTTAACGCAATATTTGAAGGATGCTTAAAGTTCAATCTATTTTCGGCAGTCATTGAGGCTGACGCGGGTTATTTTTATTCCCAAAAACGGTAAAAGCAGCCACCTAAAAGCAAAGGACAATCGACTCTTTAGCCTAACGTCTTTCCACGCAAAACTATGGAGCGAGTCAAAGAGAGAAATTTCTGTGACTTTCTTTTAAACTCAAGGCATCCCTATCAGAAAGGCAAATCAACAGAAACAGCTCCACATGAAGTAACACAGACTATTGAAGCCTCACTTCAACACAAAGAATACACATTAGGTATCTTCTTAGACATAGAAGGTGCTTTCAACAACGTAACCAACGTAGCGATAATGAATGCGATGGAAAAAGCACGAATTAATCAACTTATTTGTGGCTGGATAAATAGACTCCTGAGTTGTCGAACAGTGATGGCAGAATGGCACCACGCAAGCTCTATTAAAATTGCAACAAGAGGTATACCCAAAGGAGGGGTGACATCTCTTCTCTTCTAATATCGGGTAAATACTTAAATGTAGTGAGTGAGCTAATGGAAAGAGCTCTCTTAACCATGTGGGCATCAAAGAATGGTTTATGCATAAGCCCACTAAAAACAGAACTGGTTTTCTTTTCAAGAAGATATAAAATTCCTAAATTTAGAAAAATAAAACTTAGAGACACTAGGAATAAGAAATTATCCAGGAAATCTAATGAAGAAGAGCGCATCTAAAAAGCACATAAAACATACATGCAAAAAAATGCTTGGTGCCAAATGAGGACTAGCCTCCAAGGTAACACATTGGATATACACCGCTATAGTAAGACTAATTTTACTCTATGGGATCGTGATCTGGTGGAAGGCTTCAGAAAGTAAGTTTATACTTTTAAAGTTAAAAAGGATTCAACGTCTAATGTGCATAGGCATTACTCAAGCCCTAAAAACAACATCAACACTGTCACTAAATAACATACTAAGCTTGCTTCTTGTAGATCAGAACAGCAACTGTCACATAAACATATATGTATGTGGATAGCCAGGCCGCTTTGAATGCTCTCCAAAGCAACACAATACAATCAAAAGTAGTTCTCAAATGCTATAAATCTCTACAAGAACTCAGCATCAATAACAAAGTTTTTTTGTACTGGGTACCTGGACATCAAGACATCATCGGTAACGAGATGGCGGACGAACAAGGAGCGAGTCTAGATACAATGCCTTTAAGTATCGCAGCACCTATACAATACTTTAATTCAAAAATGAACACCTCCATGTTAGCAAAAGCTAGCAAGCGCTGGGTATAGCTGGACACTAGCTTAATAACTAAAATATTTGGATCTAATGATAACAGGAATAAAACAGAACTCTTATTATCTTTATCCGCCGCATAACAGGGGTTACAACTAGACACTGCCTTATAGGTCACCATGCACTTAAAATGAGAATGCTTGAATTGGTATGGAATCAAATAGAGAAGAAACGCTAGAGCATTTACTCTGCGACTGCCCTGCAATCGCTCGCACAAGGCTTAAAACACTTGGACATACTGTTTTATACTCATTGCTGAAGTTGCAAAATTAAAACTCCAAAATTAACTGATTAAATCACGATAGACCAGCGATGGGCACGTAGAAGCCCTTTCCGTCCTCATGGCCCGAAACGTTATTCAACGCACAAGCAAGCAAAAAAACAATTGGCAGAGTTTGAACGCTATCGATGCACAGTTTTGACTTGAGTTCAAATGAAAACAAAACCAACACATAAAGGCATTAAAAGGCAACGGTGCCGCAATGTGTTTCAACGAATGTTGAATGTTTTTAGAGTTGCCAACCTTGAAGAAAATAGTGGAGCAAAATTAAAATTAGGCACTCTCATTAGGACACTCTTTATATTTAATATACAAACCTTTTTCCTAATGAAATATTTACATATGTATTATTTTCGGCGCAATGACTGTTAGCTATTTTTGGTCACTGATGAAGATATTTCCTCTTAGGCAATTAATACCCACACAAAGCATGTTTTAGCTTTGGCGTGAGCATAAATTTAAGTCAAAATACTGTATACACAACATTTTTGACAGCAAGCAACACAAATATAAATAGCAGCCATATTGGATTTTTAACACAAATCACTTACGCAATCACACAGACACATTATCGCACACAAAGGTGTATGCGTAGTTTCCCATGTGGCAAAAATTGCCACAATTCACATTTATCAGCTATAAAACAAAATTTCATTTAATTAACTAATTGGATTTGAACCTTGAAATGAAATGTAAAATAAGGAATTTGAAATGGAAAAGTAAAAGTAGAACTGGAATTCCTTAATGTCTGCTACACACATACATATATGTACGTGTGTGTATGTGTTTCAAATACAAATGCGACCGTATGAAAATTTGTGAGTGGCTGTGTGCTTATGTTTCCCTATAGCATTTTAATTGTGGTTTAATTATTTCAAAGGAAATTAGAGAATAAAAACATAGATAATTTTCCACTTTTCCTAATTGAATTTCGTATGCTAATCCGCCGAACTTTCTAATACACCATTTAAGTAATTCCTTTTCGTTGTTACTTTTCTGTTTTTCGTATTTAATTCTTTTTTCTTTCTTTTTTTAAATATACAGGTCTTGGTTTTCGACCAATGCCACCAGAGGCAAATGTCGAGAGTACTTTAGTTTGGTATGAATCATCGAAACCAGATAATTTTAAATATTGGGTTGATGAGACTACATCATTTCTGAGATGTAAGTACAAATGAAAATTATTTGTATAATATTAATTGTTTATAGAAATTATACTTAAGAGTTTGATTAAAACAAAACAAACAAATAAGAGATTTATTTCGCTGCAGCCACTGTTTGTTTCTTAAAATTACTGCATAGCACTTAAATAGGAACAATAGATGTCAAGCCATATGCATTCTAACTCACATCAAAGCGAATATATTGATAGGTGAATTGTATACTGATGTAATAAACATGTCGTATGAGTAACATAAAACTTTAGAAACTGATTTTTGATATATTGCAAATAGGACTGTGAGTATTTTGAACAATGAAAAATCTTAGCTACAACTACAATTTTGAGAACTTTTTGAATTTATCAAGAAATAAAGACGTAATAAATTAATAAATGCACGTCTAAGATTTTTATAGTCCAAAATATTTTTTAAGTTTAAAGAATTTCTTTGCTTTTCCTAAAGACTTTTTGTATATTTGATTTCTAAAATATTTGGAAAAATATTAAAGAAAATTTAAATCAATCAAACAAGTAAAAGATTTTAAAATTTTCTGGCATTTTTTCTGATTTTTTAGTGTCCTTGCAGTCTTTGATACATGAAAAGTTGTTCTATTTAAGAATTATGTACTTTAAAAAGGAAATGCGGGTCTGTTATAAAATGTATCTATGGGTCACACATGCCAAGATCAATGCTTGTGGGCTAGCTCATCCGCAATAAACATAAAAAGATGGAACTGGGTTGAAAGTTTTATTCAATTCAATAACGACTTTAAGTATAAATCCATTCAAAGGCATTGAAACGGATACTCAAAAGATTTGAAAATGATAAAATTGAAACGCATAAAAACGTGCAGACGAATCGCGAGAATACGATCCTATTAGAAAAATTGATTTGAAATCTTATCGAAACGGATTAAAAAAACTTTTACTTCGAGTACGGTTCAATCCCAACTATCTTATGAGATTATTTAACAAAAGTCTTAGAGCATGAGTTACGGGCCTACGTCTATTTTCTTATAACGACAAAGCCTAATGCTCCTTTCCTTATAGCTAAAGAAGTTAGTCACTACAGTTGGTAACTATATGAACTTCTGGCTAAGAGCTGTTTACTGTACTATCCAGGCAAACTGAAAACTAACTAGACTTTTTTGTATGGTAAGACTCAATTCAGTCGTAGAGTTTTGAAAGCGCATCAGGATTTTCAGACAAAAAAAATACTCAAATTGAGTAAAAAAGAAAATACAGTACAACAGATTTGGGAGTTGCTGAGATTTCAGAATCCGAACATGCAAACCTTTTTTTTTGAATTTGCGCTCAATTTGAGATACTTAGTTTCAAAGCCAATTCGGGAAAACAGTTTGCATAGTCTGAATAAACGCTTTTTTTGTTTTTTTTTTTGTGACTGCGATATTATAGCTCTATTAAAGCGTCTTTTATTGTCTGGTTAAAGATAGTACTCTCTCTCAGTAAGACTGTTTTCTTTAATGCTGAACGATCCTGCTTCTCTACATGAAATCGTTCTCTGTGGAGTCGCCATTAATCTAGGCGTTCGATCGATCATTTTAAGAACGAATGAAGAAAAACTGAATGGAATCAAATCTTTTGAAGTTTCATAGAGAACTTTAAAATTCATTTTAAATTGTTAGTATTTATTGAAAAAATTTTAGTTCCAAGTTACATCGAAGTTAAGATATCAAAGTCTGAAGTGGCATTAACATGACGTATGAGTAACATTTAATTAAGACACATTTTTACGTAATGAATTTAATGTATTGTTATCGAAAGCCGAGTTTTATTTTGTTCTAAGCATGTAATTTATCTTCTTATTTGACCTATCATAATAATTAATTAATTTAATTAAGTGAAGAGGTTGCTCTACTATAGTAGGTACAATAACACTCAGAAAAATTAGGAAAAATCGATTTGAAAAAGCCGTTCCTCTAATATCTGGTTGTATTTTCGCAATATTTTGAACGAGCGGAAATTCGAACAGTTATCTAATCGGAACCGTTTTCCTATAAAGACTTACTCGATAATAAGTTTTTAGTATAGGGCTAGCTATGTTTGAACAATTTTTTAAGTTTTTCTACTACAACTTCATTACTACTTCAGATTTTTATAGCTCAGCTTCGAAACAATTTGGGATACTTATATTTTGAGGTTTCTGTCAAACTTTTGGTGCATCACAATTCTATTAAGAGTTTAAGAGTGGCTGCATAATTATATTAAATTTTGAGGCATATGAAAATGATACTTTAACATATCAACATGTGTTCTGCAATTCTGAATCAAATATTTGTAAGCTTATAACTAATTATTTTAAATGTGTACTAAATTTTTGATCATAATGATTTTGTTTTTTGAAATATTATTTTTTTAAATCTAATATTTTTTCAATTTTAATTTTTACTAACAAAAAATTCAGCACTAAATTGTAAGTGAAAATTAAAAATATTTTCATTTTAAATGCGCTAGAAAGAAGTAAAAGCTCAATTTTTATATACTACTCGTATTTTTAATACAAAATATTACACATATAGTTGATTTAAATTAAGTTATCGCTATATGTACTATCAGTCTATTGATTTCAAATTAAAGCTTCAATACAAGACTTTAACATCAGAGTTCTATAAAATTTTCTTTTAAAATTTCAAATTCAACAGCATATGAAAGCCTCAGCAAGAAGAATCACGTAAATTGTTCATTTGAACATCCACCACCAGAGGGCAAAGTATGCGGCATAGAGCAAAGTTCGTTTAGTCCTTGTACTGAAGAAAATCATTTTGGCTACAATGTTGCTAGGCCATGCATATTCCTCAAATTGAACAAGGTAAGTGAAACAGATGTCTGCTTTGCATTTCTCTAATGCCGGATATGCAAATGCAGCACTCCACGAAAATGCATGATATTATTCAGCTTAAGCTTCGTTTTCTCAACCTTAAACCTTAACAGGTAATTTAACTTGAAGTTTACAAAAAAAAATGTAATACAAAATGTTTACGGGCTGCCAGACAAAGTTCTGAAGTTAAGGTTTTATGGGACATTGAGAAAGCTCTAAAGGTTTAATAGCGGTCAATAAAATTTTGTTTTTCAGTCTATGCAAGAAGTAGTTTCTCGCCAAATTAATTAATTCAATTAAAAAAAATAATATTTGCTTACATAGATCTATAACTGGATGCCTGATATTTACAACGATTCGAAAACATTGCCTGATGATATGCCCAGTGAGCTGAAACAGCACATCAATGAGAAGCAGAGCTTGCGACCAAATGAGGTGGGTTTTCTGTAATAAAAAATAATTTAAATTTACAAAAAATTTTACTTAAAACAAATCTTAATCAATAATTTTTTTCTTGCAGACTGGCGTTGTATGGGTCTCATGTGAAGGCGAAAATCCTGCTGATGTCGAAAATATTAAATCACGTGATTATTATCCACGCATGGGTTTCCCACATTATTTTTTCCCATTCAAGAATGTTGATGGTTATATACCCCCAATTGTTGCTGTACAATTCACTGTTGAAAGTAAGTACAACTTATTAAGATTTAGATGAATTTGAATTCTTATAAAAATAAAAGTGAACACGAAAATCGGTGCAAAAAACTTTCCCTGAAAAATTACTCCGAAGTTAAACAGAATCCAATTAGGTATGCTTGAAATATTTTTCTTTTTTCAGCAATAATTATATGTATGTACATACAATAAAAACTAATGAACTTTAGTTTAGTCAGACTTCTTCTAACTTTTGCTTAGAAAAAGAGTTGTAGCAAGGCTAAGCAGTATCTTATGGCTAAACGAGTTGTAGATCGCATATGGAATTTTTAAAGGCTTAAGAAATTTTAGTAAATTTCTTGTGTTTTTACATGACCGCCTGCCTTTGCGGCTTAAAGACACGTATGCCGCACCACACCCAAATTATATTATATACGTCTCTAGTTTTAAGACGGTTGCCATTGGATGCAGTTATCAAGTAAACCCTTGGTTTGAGTCGAAATCTATTAACAACTCTTGTCGTCCTTCGGCCAACAGCTTGATAAAATGCGATTTACGTTTCAGCCACAGCCATTATGATGCACCCTTGAAATGGTCTAACGCAGGTGATCCATCCTATTAGGCTTCACGCAACCGCCAGACTACAGCCGAAGATCTAGGGGTTCTTGACAACCCTTAGTACCAGATTGGCGAATGCACCTTCACCTCTCATCTAGCTTAGTATTATGTATGTAAATAGTACACACGGTACAAGGCTTCAGGTAAATGGTACAATTAGCCAATTACAGTACAATTTTCTATCTGCTTTCAATTTGAGCTTATTTCAACGCCCTCGAACATTGGTAAGTCCCTGTCTTACTGCACAACTACCTTAGTTTTTAACGTGACCAGCTGCCTTGAAAGGCTTAAGGCCACGGTGTTCCGTGCCACACTTGAATTACTTTATATACGGTCGACTGCTATTGAAACACTCACCAACTAAAGTTATGTTTATGAACACAGCTTCTCCCTTGGTTTGAGACGAGATCTATCTACTCATCTCTACATACCTGAACCCGCCAGCAGGTTGAAAAATTCCAACTCCACACTGAGCGTTACATTTTGCTCTCCCCACGATTTGGGTTTCAACCACAGCCACTCTATTGGGCTTCACTCAGCTGTCAGGCGTATTACCAGATTGATGAATGCAGCTCTTCACCTCTGGTCAGGCTTAGTAGTTTATTAAAAGTACACTTGGTACTAGGGTCAAAACGAGCCAGTACAGTTAACTATTACTTAATGCACATTAAGGCAATACAGTTTAGTTCAGGGCTTTTCTTGGAATTATTTTGACTGACTTTAGTTTATTTTCAAGTCAAGTTCAATCATAGTTATAATCATAGTCTGCTGGGAAATGGTGCAATTAGGTTGAATGACTATATATAAATCGGGTATACGATGGACTTGCCCGTGTCCTTAGTCAAGATTTCTCCCGGAAATAAACTAATCAAATCTACTGAGCATCTAAACCAGCTTCACAGTGCGTATGAGTAATAATTAATTGCATATCACATAATTAGATACTGCGCGTACTGTGAAACTGATTGCCATTTGGTATTTTTTAATGTTAACCATTAAAAGTAGGGAGAGGTCACAGTAGTGCTCAGTCGCCCAACTATTTAGCTACATAATTTCGCAGCTTTCATCAAATTTCTTTCACAATGTCTCACAAAATGTTTGCACAAAAAGGCAAAAACTTTTTCTTTTCATGAGAAATGTTCAAAATAAAGGTGCGCTTATTTATTATCTTGTCTTGTAGACTAAAAATAGCTAATAACCACACATTGGTACCACCTAGTGTATTATATGTATGTTTCTAGGGATTAGACTTTTGTGTTACTAGGTGTTTTTTTATATTTTACTAATTCTTGCGCTATGTTTATCGTATTAGGGGTGTGTTTAGTTAGTGCAAGTCCATCATATACCATACATTAAAAAAAACATAAAATCAAATGTGTGCAAGGGAAAAAGGTTACTCTATCATTGTTATTGTTTCTTTGTTTTCAGTTTGTGTATCACAAAAACGTGGTGGCACGAAAAACCATTAATGTCAAAAGTATTTGCTTCAATTTTTGCCTCATTTACTATGTATGTACATTAGATTTTTATTATTTATGACTGAAAAAATTTGGCTGTTAGTTAATTGTAATAGTGATGGATGTATATAAATGATATTTTTACGCGTAGAAATTAGGCAATATGCTGGAAGAAACTTTACATAAATGTCGAATGGAAATTTTTCGAACAGGAAAATTGCGACCAGTGATGTTTTTCATTGATTTCTTACATTCATAATAACTTTATCTAACTATAAATTATTTCTAAAGCATAGTTTTGGATGATTTTATACAGTTGCTCAAGTTAATTTAAAAAGCATGAATGACGCTGCTGGCAACCCTAATTGGACAGGTTATTGTAAGCTACATTGAAAAGAAATAAGCGTTAATAAATATAATAGATTTGTGTTTAATGTGTGTATCACAATATTTTGGCTAACTGACATTTCATTTTTCTGCAATTACTCAAGGCACAGCAAATATAATTTGCTATTGTGATAGTTTGAAAGCTTTTATTTAGTACAATAAACGCAACTGTAATGACAACAATTTTTAAAAAATTCTAAAATTAGGGCACACTAACTTAATCGTTCGTCACAAAAGTCGTTAAACTACAGTACAATAAAATCGCTTAAGCATAAGTACAATTTTTAAAAGGAGAGTTAAATGAGTGTAAGGCTGTATGCTACACAGTAGCAGAAGGGGGTTTAGTGCAGAAGCACAACTAAAAAGAGGCCAGCGTGTCATGTTGAATCATGCAAAAATGTCATTTCGTTGTTGCTGCATTGTATATTGTTAATTTGTCGTTTGTTCTTATTTTTATTTCTTTTTTTATTGTTTGAAATTAGAAAGGAAAATTACTTTTTTATAAAGATAAGATGATCTTATTACCCTACTCATTTAAAAAAATAAGGGAAATGCTTTCTTATACATAACAGCCAATCATCCCGGATCCTACGGGTAATCCTACAATAGCATTGCATTAACTGTAATGTATTTATGGTTTTTATAAAGGATTTCCTGACGTTACAAAGAAAGCTATTTGAGGATATTTCAGCTTTAAAAATTTTATCTAATCCAGCAGTTTTTGGGCATATGCATTGCTTTTTTAACCATTGATATCCAACATAATATTTAGATAATAAATAATTAGATATAACAAAATTTTGAAAATCTCAGCAAAGGACAATATAGTAAGGGTATTCTTCTAAACGGAAAGATGCCTCAAAAACTGAAAAATCTAAGAAAACTGAAATCATTTACGAACCTCGAAAAAGAAATGAGAAAACAGCCTCAAAAAGTTGAAGAGTGAATCAGTGCTGCCGTTTCGTTTCAAATTTGTACATAAATTTAATATTCCGATTTTTAAATATATTATATGCGCGAACAATTTTTATACACAAGTATAATAAAGTAAAATAAAGTTTTATCAATTTCATTATATGCTTGACAAGTGGGCAGCCTTCAGTCAGGATTCTTTATTTTGCCCAACTTCGTATTCGTTAGTCTCAGGAATTCTACATAAAAGTAATGATAAGATTGCATCCTCCATTATAAATTACACCTGCTTCGGTAGCTAAAGTGCTTTTGCATTAAAATTAGATTTCATACCTTTAGGCATACAAATCAACTAGTTTGACCCAGGAAAAACTAATTTATCCTAAAACTGGCCGGTATCAAAATGTATAAGCAATAGAATTTACACGTGCTGGGATTAAAAACTATTCACTATGTCATTCCGTTTGTAACGCATAGAAGAGGGCGTGGCAGGTATACAAAAGCATATATATTATTTATGAGTCACCACCTGAGTCGACATAGTCATGTCTGTCTGTCTTTTGAAATCACGTTTACGGGAAAACTAAGCAAGCTAATTCAATGACATTTGACACATAGGTGACACCTTCCTACAAGCTGCTAGCATGTAAAAATGGGCAAATTCGGTTAACGGCCACGCCCATCGCCTATACTTTATATAAATATACCCCAGCACATTTTGGAAAAAGTTACTGCGATTTTGATGAAACTTGGTGATTTGATGAACATGTGAACAAAATTAAGATTAGGCTAGGTTTCAAAATTGCAAAGGCTCTTAAAAAGGCGTGGCACAGTATTTAAATTTTAACTTTATTAACGCCATAGCTCGTTAACCGTGCAAGATATTGTGATGAAATTAAGTACACGGATACAGATCATAAATATCTTGGATTGTGCTAAAAAGGGGACGGAATAGGAAAAGTAGGCGTGTCACTTTTCAGCAATTGAAAATTTTAATTTCGTATGGCTCACAATTGGCACATACGATTTTCATGAAAATGTTAGGTAATTAATTTTCAATGTATTTTTAATATTTAGAAAGTACTTTCAATGCAGTATAAGGTATGTGAGTTTCGGCCTGGCCGAAGATAACACTTTTACTAGTTATTTTTCGAATGGGGTCCAATGTTTCAACAGAATGAAAATTTTTATTTAAATTGCAGTCTTCTAAGGATATCGTCTCTGGTTTAAGTTTTAGTGCAAAGGCATCTATGAAGGATATATTCTCCCACATATTACTGTCTGTTGCTCATTCATCATCATCATCATGTACAAATTAAGTTTTTAATTAAAATTTGATTATAAAAATTAACAAACTTTCGAAATTTTTACAACTACAACAATAGCAATGCTAAAATTAAACCAAAAAAAAAGTTCTCGTGATATAAAAAACAAAATCAATTAATTTTCACAAGCATTTTCAAATGCATTGAACAAGTACAGGAAGTGGAAACGGTAGTAAAACTGATAAAGCAGAAAAATCAGTTAAAATATCAATGGGGTTGTAAGCACTGGCAGAGGAATCAAATGGAGAAAGCTTTGAAAGAAAAAAAAAACGTTGCTGATAGCGCACAAAATGCACAATCTGCTGCTGCATCTTAAATTCGATTTTTTTTTATTCATTGCAAGTCAAAGTAGGAATTTAGCTGGTTGTAGAATTAAAGCAATAAAGAATGGTGTAAGCTGAAGTGATGTAATACAGAGTTGTAAAATAGGTACGCTTTGAATATTCATCAAGATACTCTTTTAGTTTACACACTTTAAGCACTATGTCTAATATATGCAATATTTTACAGCTCTGCTTATGTAACTGGTTTACAAAATCAGTAACTTAATAGTAAAGGGAGCACGTATTTCTTATACTTGCCACAAAAGCTCAGCAAATCAGTGTTTGTGGGCTGTACAAAGAGGTGGAACAAGATGTGACGTGCAACTATAAAGGATTTACTCTTAGGAAAATTAATGTCGATAAGATGCACCAGTTTCAACAAATAAAATAAAATTGTTGAAAATGCATCTCTCAAAGGATAAAGAAATTCATTCAATTGAAGGGAATTTATTTTCTTGTAATGCTGAAGAGGATAATTGCAAATTAAATAAAATTTTAAGTCTTTTTAGAAAAAATGTATTATGCTAATATACTTTGTAAGGGAGCCCAATCGAAGATTTTGGGATTTACTCAAGCGCAGCAGATTACCATATAGAAGATACCTCCCACCCTTTCGAGTACCTCTACCAAATCTTAGCCCGCTATATACGGCCGATCGTGGTGGGCAGCCGATCAGAATAGTAAAAAAGATCGATAGCTGGAAATACTCGTGCGCGTAAGATTAAGGTATGGTGGGTTAGTTACATGCTGTCGAATGAATAAATAACATATGAATAGCAACACCCGGGGCGGCAACACTTTTGTGAGCTTTGATATGTATAAGAATCTTGGAATTAAAAAAATTAGGATCGGTTTTGTTTGTTTGTTCATCAAACTGGACTTGTGAAGGGAATCAAATAGCGTAAATCATTGTTGATGCATCATAGACATTCTTTTACTAAAATATAAATATCTAACACATAAGAAAAAAACAATAAAGAAAAATTTAACTCGCACAAAAAGGTTTCTATAAAAATATACCCTATTAAAACAATTGACAAAAAATGGTATTGCATAGAGAAACATACACAAATTCCAAAACAAATTTTTATGGACCTCCTGTAGCTCTGCATATGTGAAAATAATTACTTTATAAATATATGAGGACAAAATTCACAATCAATTAAAAGCTATGCCTATGGGTTCCCACATTTCCCCAATAATAGCAGATATAGTGATTATGGAGATACTAAAGAGATTTATGGAAAAAAGTGAACAGAAACCAAGGTTGTTGACGATATTTTCGCAATAGTTCCAATAAATGCAGTAGAGGTTACACTTAATACGCTAAGCAGCTGCTATATGCAAATGAAATTTACCAAAGAAGAGGAAACCAATCAGAAGTTAGCGTACTTAGACACACTGATTGCTAAAAATATTAATCCTTTAAGAACGGACTGGTACCAAAAGCCAACTCATTAATTTTTACTCCAAGGCTCGGTTCACACGAGCGTATTTTCAACGCGCGTTAGCTCATATGAATTGAGCCTAAACATCCAAAGACGACAATTATTAATACCGCCAAAAATTTTATCAAAAAAGCTCTAAATATTAGTGACAAATATTTACACAAAACCAACAAAGCGCAAATCAAGCAAATTCTGAGGGAAAACGACTTTTCAGAAAGCACAATAAAACGTCTCTTCCGATCTTAAGTCGAAACAAGAGAACAAAACAGCACTTGCTGCACACTGCCTTCAAAATGATCATATTCGTCGCAAAATAAGTCCTACGACAACTCATAGCAAGTCAGAAAATAACTTTTTGGTAAATTTTCCTCAGTTTTTTATATACAAAATTGTTTAATAAAGAAAAAAAGTTTTGTGAAAATAACTAATTACATATGTGTAGTTATATATTTATGTACTCGTATGTATTCTTATGTATTTTAAATTTTTGTTTAGACACAATTCCCTGATAATGACCGGCAATGCAGGTCGAAATATTGGAAAATTAAAAAACTTATCACAATTAACCTTTTTGTTTATTTCGTACGGTCAACAAAGCCCGAATATATTAGAAAGTTAAAAATAAGTTACAAGACCGATTTAGCAACAAAAAAATTAAAATATAAAGATAGATTTTCCATTGAAAAATGGCTGCATTGTACCACGACCAGATTTCATACATATTGTGGGTGTAGACAAACACAATTGAAAGCTGGCAATGAAGTGTAAACTTTAGCCTCAATCGATATTGATTACAATATACTCCTAGGCTGTGTTATGCCATGCAATGTTTTTTTTTTCTTTTGTATTTCTACACGAGTACAACTATGGTCTTGTGGAAATAACAATATTTGATGGCAACGTATTTTATTATGCTTAAATATAATATATGCAAATACATAAAATTTGTTTGGTATTTTTTATATAGTAAAATAAATTGAATTGAATTTTAACAAACTTTTCCAATGTTTCTGAAAAACAATAGAGCAAGTTTGATGCGTAAAATTTTTACCAACAAAATTGTAAGGATGCAATATTATTAAATAAAAATGAATTGCAGACTGTTCAAATTGAATGAAAATAATTTAAGATGAAGTTAAACGCATTTCAGCGGGTTTTTTTAACTATTCAGAATGCATCATTTTATATAAAAAACCATTTCAATATTAATTTTTTGAATTCCTATGATAGTTATACTACAATTCGTTCTTAACATTCTCTGTCTAATAATTTTAGCTACTACAGCTATTAGCCTTCTATGCGACCCATATACATAGTCGGCTTTAGCTGCGCTCTGCTTATTTTCTCAACTTTTGTGTATTTCCATATGAGCTGTTCAGTCGCTCATTTACTTCCGCTTAAGTTGATAAAATCCAAGAGTTTTTTGGTCGGCCTCTATCCCTGCTTCGCTATGGGTTATATGCTTAAATTCGATAGCAAACCTCATTTTGCTTCTTCGAAGGTTGTTTTTAAAGCTTAACTGGACATAGAAACTTTGCATAACAACATCAATTTTTGAGCTATTATGCTGTAGAGAAAATGCTACGACAAACCATGCTATTAAACTTATCATTTATAAATATGAAGAAACTGATTCAGTTCAAAATTAAAGAAGCAGAGTTTATATTCGTAGTGGTCGTTTAAGTGAAATTATTGCAGCTGTTAGCACAAATGTTGCTCAAAAGCCAAGGACAACACCTCTTATTCAATAACACAAAGATCTTCATATAAAGGCTTACAAAATACAGTTAACACTAGAATTAAGGCCAACTGACCACGCAATATAAACAAGAAGAGAATGAGAATTTTTCAAGGAAATTATCCTCACTGATGATGATAATTATAAAATTGGCGGCTATGTCTACAAACAAAACTGTCGCATTTGAGCTGAAGAAATTCCTAGAGAATGATTTTAAAAGTCAATGAAACCAAAATCTACTGTATGCTCTGAATTTTGGTGTGGTGGCGTAATTGGTCCATATTTTTTCGAAAATCAAAATGGGAATGCAATAACTGTGAATGGAGATATGATAAGAAACTTTAAATTGAGGCAATTGAAAGATATTGATGTGCAGAATATGTGGTTACAACAGGACGGTGTAATTCGAATAATTTCTCAAAAAACAGACGTGAATTGGCCACCAAGATCATGCGATTTATCACTATTGGATTTCTTCTTATGAGGTTTCTTGATGAGTAAAGTTTTTGCGGATAATCCTTAAACCGTCTAACACCTCAAAGACAACATCATCGAGCAAACATCACTAATTCAACCATCATTATTCGAAAAAGTTATTCAGCCTGCTGAGCTAGCAAAGGTCACTTGAGCGACACTATTTTTCATTATTAACCGGAATCAATTTACTTTGATTTCAAATAAAAATAAATACAGGTAGTACCCGACTTACGACCGATCGACTTACGACTATTCGCACTTACGACCAATTTTTTTTTAAATTTTTTTCATAGAAAATGCTTAAAATAGTTTCGGGGAGTCCCTAAAATATGTATATGAGAAAAAATTAAAAAAAAAACAGTAGTATATACAAGGATTCGATTTAATTCAGTACAAATAACACGTTTGTTTAAGTGAATAATTTTATATCATCCCAAAAATGGCTGGAACTAGTAATACAGTATGTATGTAATATTTTTTTTTAGTTATTTTTTATGAAACTCGACTTACGACTTAATCGACTTACGACCGATGACTAGGAACCTATCTCGGTCGTAAGTCGGGGACTACCTGTAAACCTTTTACACAGCTTAGGTCTTTTACGAGGGTTGATCAATAAGTTCGTACTTTTTTCAACCTAGTCTCCTTTTAGCTCAATACACTTAGTCCAACGTTTCTATTTTCTTATGCCTTCCAAGAAAATAGGATTTCTCAAGGTGCTCAAAATAGGCAATTCTTAGAGCAATAATTTCATCGTTGAAGCTAAAACTCTTTCCACCAAGTCAGTTCTTTAGACTTGGAAATAGAAAATAGTCACTGGAGGCTAAGTCCGGAGAATATGACGGATGAGGTTCCAATTTGTAGTCCAATTTATGGAATTTTGCCATTGAGACTACACTCACTCACTCTCCGATCGGCCTACACCAAATCGTGATTTTTTTCGACATGTTCGGGTGCATTGGCTTCAATTGGCCATCCAGAACGTTCAGCGCCACTAGTACTTGTGCGACCACAACAAAACCACTCAGTGTAAACTTTTTTACCATTGAAGTCCCCATAGTACTTATCAAGCTGTTTTTTGGTTTCGCAAAAAAAATAATGTTTTATGAGCACTCGGAATTCACTTTTTTCCATTTTTACAAAAATCCACGAGGTTGTATGCTTTGAGCACAATGGTTCTTAACGGGAGTTACATTTATTGTAATTACGAGTCCAGTTCGAAAAGTCACGAACTTATTGATCCGCTCTCGTATTTAAAAGTTAGAAAGATACCTCAAATAATGTGGACACTCTTTATAAATACTAAGTTATGCATTTAAATCTTTTTTTGTTTAGATCCAGGCTTGATAATTTTTTCATCTTTCCAGACCTTGGTGGATGTATCTCCAGTTTGCTGCCTAAAGTTGTTTTTTCTTATCTCTAAAACTAGCGTTCCGTATCTTCTGTCTTGCCGAACCTGCCGATATTTTGCTTTAGATGCTCTTGATTGTCTTCTGCTCACTCGATGTGTGCGATCTAATGTTTTTTATTTTTTAAATTGCAACACTCGACTTCGTAAAAAAGAGACAACTGAATATAAAAAAATGCTACGGTATATCATGGGAGTAGCTTGATAATCTAAAATAATATTGATTGCATAGGATAAACGCTAAATCGTTGGTTATATCGAAACTATAAGTCTCGATTGGCATGCAGGCAAATTGATCGCCATGTCTGTATGCAATGCAATTCGGTTCTCCAAATTGAAATGGTAATTCGGTATTAGGTTGACCTCATTTAGAATATGTGGTGGGACTCTTTCAGTGAGTAGTCTTAGCAGCCTGTCCGTCTGTTGGCCAATTGCTGTTTGAAATGTTGCTAAAATACAAATTTTCAACATAAGAGAAAAGGTTTAGCATCTAATGCCAAATAATAGGTGCTATTAAATTTTTTTTTTGAAAAAGTTATTTGCTGTCCTTAATAAGAAGATAAATATTTTAATAAGAACATTAAAATAGTTATCTAAAACTCAATTGGTTTATTCTTTTTTATTTCTCTTTAGTTTATGGAATTGAAAATCCTGTTGCCAGTTCAGTAGTCATTATGTTCCTGCATATTTCCTGTACGTTTTTCATTAGGCTCAAAGCCGAAACACTCTGTCATCTTAAGCAAATAAGCTAGAACTACTAGACCAAAACCAGAAGTAGCACTAAAAACATCAATAAATTTGAGAAAATAAAAACAAAACGAAAATTAAGAAGTTCAAGACAGAAATAAATTATAGGATGTGCTCTAGCGAGGGTGGAACAAATATAAATCAATCAATGCTTTGGGTGTATTTAAATAGGATGCTTGGTTAAGCTGTGGAATTTTTACATACAGTGGCAGCTCGCTGCGTTGCATAATAAACAGTTTGACAATTGCGAGGAAGGAACCTATTCATGTTGCAGTAGTAGTATGGTTGAACTCTCAGTCCAAAGCAGAGTGTGCAAAAATTTATGTCTTTAAAATTATTTCTTTTCACTAGGCTAGCATGTTCGCTATTAGGCTGGTGGCTAGCGGTTTAATCGCACGCATATCAAGCGATCAATGTTTTTAACTGATCTCTCCTTTTTAAATATGGAAAAATTATAAATTTTCGTTTTCAATCAGTACTATCCCCTTAAGCTTATTTAGAACACCAGCAGCTCACATAAATTTTGTAAAAGGTTTTTGATAGGCAACATTTTATTTTCCGTCAGCTACTGAAGGAAAATCTGATAACATAGAATCAATCAAGTGTCCGAAATTCATTTATTTTATTCATAACGAGAGAATTTCATCATTTTAACCTTCGAAATAAATGAACACAAGAAAAGCTACATTTTTTAATAGTAATCAAAAAAAATTGTCCAATATGAAATGAAATTCCACAAAATGAACAAAGCTGGATATGCGTACTTACAAAACCCATCTATGCATTGCCATACAAAAAAAAAAAAAAACAAATAAACGTGAGCCAAAAATATCCTTGAATTTCTGAAAGCATCAAGCGCACAAATTAAAAACGGAAGTGAAGCTAAACTAGTATAGGCGACGGCAAGGTTGCTCACAAAGGTGGCCCGTAACACAATTCTAATTTTTGCATATAACTTGACGTAGTTACGGCCTTGATGTTGAGTACAATAGGTCATCAGTGAAAATCCAAAAAAATGGTTTAAGAAATAAGACTGAATTCTAGCAGATTTTTGACCTGTATTTTTTGTTGTGAATTTATCTATCACAGAATCACGCGACACCTTACATAACTCCTCATCTAACGAGCACGAGAATTTATTTCCCTTGATCAAATGTATTCTTATTTCAAACAATAAACACTTTCTGTAAATATTGAAACTATACTTTAAGACAGTACTAATTTTTTCAATTCTAAGCGAGAATATTCTAGAACCATAAAGTGGTGACAAAATTGAAAAAGGGTTTGTGGTTGGTGTACAAAAAATTAAGACCTACCTAGTGTAAGCTAGAGGTCTGCAAAAGTGCACTTGCTGTGACGTCAGACTATAGGAGTTACTGTTAAGTATAGGTCAAGCGTGACATTCCGCAACTTATCAGAAATGACTATAGGTTATCAGCACATTTTTTGAAGAAAAAAACTGTTTTATGAAAAAATATTTGTAAATATTTTAGAAAACTCATCTTATCTCCAAAATCTCAAAAACTAAAGGTCAAATTTGAAAGATACTTCCACTAATATTGTAGCTTTTTAAATTATCTTTCAAGCGACACTCATAATTTGGATATAGATTAGGAATTTCCATCTTATATGATTTTTTACAAAAGTTATATCCGCACATTTCGGCAGTTCTCGCTTGAACTTGAAGAACATTTCATTTGACTAACTGTAACATAAGCCGCATTCGATTAGTCTAATTTTGGACCACTTCAGGCCTCATTTCCAAAATATCATTTCGATTTCCAAAATAATGTTGATTATCTTAAATCAATGTTGCTTTTTTCTAAAAGTGCAATTTGTTTTGTTATTGTTGTTGCATCGGGAAGGATAAATGTAGTTCGATATTTATCCGAAGCTTATTAAAGCTAGTAAAGTATTATCAAACAATAAGTGTTATGAAATAATAAATTTGGATTCGAACTTAATTTATGTGTTTTATTTCAATTTCACTTTGAAAAACTCACTCTATATACACATTATACATATGGGTCAATCCATCTATAATGGGCCTATCATTACCCTCATGTTTTTTAAATAGGCTGAAACTTTTTTCAGTGATTGGTCTGTCATGTAGAAGATATAAAAAATTTCGATAAAATTTTTTTGACCAATATTATTGCTTAAAAAAAAAGTTTTAAATTGTGTTCAAAAAAGCTCGTAAGCAAAACGAAAAAATTCATTGATGAATATAAACAAACCAACACAATTCATATTAGCTTTTATATTATATTTAGGTAGTTGTGTACTAGTAGAGGACAAAAAAAAATGCAAATCTGAATAAATGAAGGCCTGAACGGTTTCTATGTGGTAAAAGATAAAAAAATTTACTTTCCAAGAAAACATCAATTTCCCAAATACTCCATCATCGATTTCAGTCTTTTTAGGCTCAAAATTTTCAGAACATATAGGAGTACCTCTGAAAATTTTATCCATGTTTTTTCACCCTATTTGATTTTACAAGCATTTAAAGCTAAGTTTTATGATTTGCAATGTAAATTGAAAAATTGAGAATGAGACCGAGAGAATAAAATTTGAACTGATTTCAGTCTTTTTAAGTTCAAAATTTTCAGAACATACAGGAGTAAAATTTCTGAAAATTTCATCCATTTTTTTTTCACCCTTTACTCCTATATGTTCTGAAAATTTTGAGCCTAAAAAAGCTGAAATCGATGATGGAGTATTTGGGATATTGATGTTTTCCTGGAAAGTCAATTTTTTCATCTTTTACCACATATAAACCGTTCAGGCCTTCATTTATTCAGATTTGCAATTTTTTTGTCATCTACCAGTACACAACTACCTAAAAATAATATAAAAGCTAATATGAATTGTGTTGGTTTGTTTATATTCATCAATGAATTTTTTCCTTTTACTTACGAGCTTTTTTGAACACAATTTAAAACTTTTTTAAGCAATGATATTGGTCAAAAAAATTTTATCGAATTTTTTTATATCTTCTACATGACAGACCAATCAATGAAAAAAGTTTCAGCCTATTTAAAAAACATGAGGGTAATGATAGGCCCATTATAGATGGAATGACCCATATATATATTTCCAACACTTTCAATTGTGCTAAATTATTGTAACTTCCCATGCAACTTAGCTAATTTTTTTAAATATAATTTCGCATTAATAAAAACAAGAACAATTTTTAAATAAAAAATCCTTTAAAAATTTCAGATGGCAATTTTATAATTTTTTCTGTTTTACTTTCTCGTCGATTTCATTAATACTCTGCTAAGAAATTTATCGTAGAAATTGCATTCTTTAAGCAAAAACTCAGGTAGGACTAACAGAAATCAATAAAGAAACATCTGTATGTACATATCTTAGTTACTGTACTGAAGGTTATAAAATTTAAATCTGTCATCCCAACAATTGCAAAAGTTTTGAATTACGTATCTCCGAATTGTGAATTTGAACTTTAGGGATTTCTCGACAAATATGATAACTTTAGTTTTTTTTTTTTAAATAAAATAAATGCTAACAGATTTATTTCCTTATTTACAGCTGGCGTTCTGATCAACATTGAATGCAAAGCATGGGCTCGTAACATCAAACATGATCGCTCTGAAAGGAGAGGATCCGTCCATTTCGAGTTAATGGTTGATTAAGAAATGGAACCCGTAAAAATCGAGTTAAATGCAAAAGCAAATATAACAACAAAGCAAATGTAAGAGCAAAAGTAAAAGCAAAAACAGAAGCAAAACATGAAATGAAATAATATACTAAAAAATTAAAATAAAAGCAAAATTATAAACATGAAAACTAATAATAAATAAAAGTTAAATACTAAGAACAGATTAATGCAAAACACAGTAAAAACATAGAACATGTGAGAAATTAATTAAAATCTTAAAGCAAAGTAAAGTAAAGTAAAGAAAAAAATTAAGCGAATCGAAGCAAAACTTATAGGTGACATATGTAGTGACATACTACACAGAAGAAGGCACACACAAAAAAACAAATTTTGTTAAATTGCTTATGTTTTCAAAATAAACCAACTTAATATCTCAAAGTAAAATAGTAAGAGTAAAAAATTCAAAAAAGAGTAATAGAAAAAATAACTACAGCCAATTTACTTTGCAAGGAAAAACAAACGTAGTGGTGAAAGACAGTAAATAGGCAAAAGTAACAGAATAAACAAATTCATTAAAAAATAAATAATGAATAATAAAATTTAATTAAGATATAGCGTAAAAAAATAATTTAGGAAAATATTACAAAAAACTGCAGCAAAAAATAATTAAATTTTCCTTTTGCATTACATAGGTCTACAAATTGAGCTTGAATAGGTAACACTGAAGATTTTTCACTTGCTTTAAACAAAACTGTTGTGTTAAGGTTCTGAGTCCGTAGAATTTCAATGTGCGAGAATAAATTTGAGTTCGCATATTCCGATCTTTTACATAAAAAAAAATTATTTGTAGTTTCAGAACAATTTCTCCATTAAACGCAGTTTTTCAAGTTAACAAAAGCTTGGTAATTTATTGATGTTATCCTCAAAGTTCGCATTTTTTCACATTTGTTCACTCAGAATCTTACTTGCTAAAGAACGTGCAACAGTTTTACAATAAGCACATGAAATGTTGCTTTCCTTCAGCTTAAAGTTTATAGACCCTTAATGTAATACTTTAAACAATTTATTTACTGTGTTTTTGTAAATTTTACTTTTGCCTTATATTTTACTTTTCAAAACGCGTTTCAAATAAGTTTTCTTATCTCGGCTTAATGTACAATAATTTTAGCAATAAATTCAACAAAAAAAAGTTCAATTTAATTTTTACCTGTGTTGCTTTTTGGTATTTTTTCATTCAAAAAAATAAATAATTAAAGCAAAATCGAAAAACAGCGCAGCGAAAAAAAATTACATTCAAAACTGTGTACTTACAAAAATTATACATAATAAAATATTATTGAAATGACAAAAAATTGGTTAATTGAGGAAAAGAGATCAATAAAAACACAAAAATCACATAAATTCTAACTAATTGTTTAGATTTTGTTAAAAGAAAAGTTTAAACAAATTTGTTTTAGAGTATTGAAAATACAATTTAAAAAGAAAAATAATTTAACACAATTGTAGATTTTTAAAAAAAAGATCAACGTATTAAAATAAAGAAATAAAATACAGAAAATAACATGACTAGAATGCGAAATAATTTAAAGTATAAAAATCTTCTCTTATTTAAAATAAAACATAATAAATAAAAAATATAATAATTCCTTTAAAACATACAGCGTAAGTAAAATTATATAGAGACATATACACACACAACAGAAAAAAACCAAATAAACAATATTAAAATAATATAAAAATAGCATGCTAAAAATAAAACATTAAGGCAAACAACAAAATTATATTATAGTACTTATCTGATGAAATAAAAGCTAAATTGTACTAAATAAATATGTTTTTGCTTCACCAACAAAACCAAAACAACAAAAAAAGATCGAAGAAATTCACTTTTTTAACTTTACATGTAAATTACTTTCTTGACACGCCCACTTTTTGCCACAGCGCATACTTTTTTAGATGATTTTTTTTATTGAAATAACAAAACAAATAAAACTTAAACCCAAAAAAATAAAAGTAGAAGATGATGAAGCTTTTCCCTGCCTCCGATCAAACAAAAAAATGTACTACAAAGAGCCACAAAACAATACACGAAAATGAAGTTTAAATTACACCCACCATCACAACAAATATAATACAAAAAATTATTAACAATTTTATTAAAAAATAAACAAGCATAATAAATTAAAAAAAAAAATCTTTAAATAAAACAAACCTAAAAATATTGATATACACATAAATGTAATAAACATCTGATTAACAGCCTATAAATATACTGTACTTTAATCCCCATTTTTCCATCCACTTTCTAGTGTAAACATTTTTAACATAAAAAATTGTGAAAATTTCAAACAAAAAAACCAGTCATCAACCTTAAAAATTCTATGCAAAAAATTTCTACAGTGTATGTTTGACAAACAAAAATATGACTTTGAAACACCCTGTTGATATTACTAGTGGCGTGTGTTTTACCATGGCGACAATGGCGAGTTTTGCTTTCAAAGCAATTGCAAAGCCTTACATTCTGAAAAATCATGAATGAAATGCTGTTAAGTCTCGTTAGACATAAATATTTGTAAATTACAGAGCTCTATTTGCTTTGATTTTGTTCAATGTAAAGTTATTAATATCTTGTAGTTGGCGTGACAACATACTTACAGTTTCAAAACTTTCAATCCGACCATCGAATTTTGTAGATATCATTACGTCGAGCAAAACAGTTTTGACGAAAAATTTCGATGTCTCGATTAGTTTTTGAGATATGACGAAGTCTAGATACGATGTGTCAAAAGATTACAATTTGGGATTGTAAACCAGTGTTATTATTAAAGACATTTTAAATGCCACTGTTATAAAATTTTCAATTAAAGGCAGATATATCAGATATTTACACAAATTTTCAAGTTTTTTAATATATTTTTCACTAGTTTATCTTTTTAAAACACAAAAGTATTTTTGACATATTGCAACAGTAATGCTATTTTATCGCAAAAACTATTTATATCAATATTTTAAAAATTTTCATAATTTTTTCATTTATCAAATTAAAGTCAGTTTCTAAATTTTTCTATTGAATGGAAATACTGCCACGCCTGCTACTGCCTACTTTAAAAATGAAAACCGTTAATATGAAAATGGTTAAGAAATTACCTTAAGTAACTCAAACTTAATAGAGCTTCAAAAAATATTTAAAGGTGGGTTCCGTAATATACCAATTTTATTATCTTAGACAACATAACGTCCATTCATTTGTAATCTTATCAAGAAAAGATAATTTTTGACTGTTCAGGTTCGACAGTTTTTAAGTAAATAATAAATAATATTATTCCCAAAATATCAAATAATTATTTTTTAAATAACGAATAAAGATTTTGTAACATAGATACATAAGTTTGATATATTGCAAATTATTTAATCAGTGAAAGGAAATTGGCACGTTCCTTTTTGCTTATCCTAAATATTCTGTTTGTTATATATAACTTATAGATGTCATTTTGTAACCATATACTATGTTCATATGTGTATTTGAAAACCATGCATTTATCAAGCCCAGATTCTATTAAAATATTTGTCACTCCATTAAGCATCTGGGGGTGTATTTGGGGAGCTACTACATAATGTTAAGGTTGATGGCTAATTCACATAAGTCAAGGTTTTAACATACACCAAAAGGAACTATTTCAAAAAATATAGGTTACACTATTTTTGTGATCTTTCTAAGCCGAAGATGGAGTTTATCTCTAATCATATAGGCAAGACTTTAGCTTCCGGGAGGGCAAGTTCGACTATTGATTTTTTTAGAATTCTATGAGACTTTATTTTCGATGTGTAACTTTTATCCGTAATATGGCAAAAAAATAATAAAACTTATGCCGAGTTTTAATTCTTGATTTTTTTGTCGAATAACTCCGAAATCAGATATGATGTCAACAAATATTGCTTAACATATCTTGCTTAGTTCATCGAGTTGTACGAAAGTCGATAGTCAAAACTTACCGTTAAGGTAACTATAATAAATCCCAAGCGCTTTTTTAAGAGACTGGAAAGACTACATTTTCTGCTTACCTCATCGAGATTTATTAGAATTTTTTGAGAAAACCTTGTTTTAAATTCTAGTCTCCTAAAGTGGAAGTTAAAGTTAATGAGGCAGACGGGGGTTTAATAAGCAAATCATTACCTCTTCCTCAGCTATTAATGATATGGGTGCTGCTGCCGCTTAGTTGTTTTGGCTACGATTTAGCCGCCGGCTGATATTCCTTCCTGACCAAAAATAATGATGCAGATAATGCTGCTGGTGTTATTTCACTTGCAAGAGTAAATATTTTCGTTGTTACTAGAGCTGATTCAACCATTTGTCCTTTATTTTCCGTATGCGAAATTGTTCAAGTTCAAATAATTTAAGTTTTCTTATTGTGAATAAGTGCCAGAAAAATACATATGGTCGTGAGCGTTGCCAATGTCTTTTTTTTCAAGTCAAAGAGTGTGCATCATATATAGATGTAGATGTGCGACTATTGTTCCCAATCAATATTGAGTATGCCTGCAATTGCTGGCCAACTAAATAGTTAAACAGCTACTTGAATAATTTGGTGAGCTTCCATGATAAAAATAAATAAAGTACACAGTTAATAGTTAATAACTTGTGCCATTATTGCTCTAAAGAAAAATATCAAAATATATGCATGCAGTAATAAACCGTAAGCTAAGTAGTCGGTCAACTATCACAGATATTTAGTTCACGGCAAATTTACAATTCGTTTTCAATCAAATATCGATCAAGAACTTGATTGTAGGTATACGTACTACTATCCTAAGGATCCAATGCCTTTACGAAAATCGTACAAATAGTTAGTTGTATGTATAAGAATCGATCGCATTAGATGATCACAATATTGTGATTTCTAAAAATAAAAAGCGGCCCTTTAATTTTATTCATACTATGAATGCAGTTTCGACAATTCGGTAGAGATGGGGAGGGCATTGCCCCCCCCCCCAAGCATCTCATACTATATTATTCAATACATCAATTCAATAAAACCATCTAATAGTGGTGGAATGAAAATTCTGGGCCCCCAAGGTTTTGGTGAAGTGACGCCACTGTATAAATATTAAATGACTAATTAATGAATTACGCCTAAGGATTTTTTGGTTTTCCATATTAAATGGAAAAACACTCGCTGATTAAATAATAGAAATGGGGCCTGAAATTACTTTCAGTAGTGAAATTTACTAAATTTAATCTCTTGTTTTTTCATAATATTTTCAACATAAATATGACAGCTTAGTTACACATAAAATTGTTTATAAGGTTTTGACCGTTTTAAAAATTTAATCAACATTTTAAGCTGTACGATATTTTTAAGACTTTTCGAGACGACCATGATTTCAAAAAGCTAAGTAAATCTTCACAGAATATTGTTGCGCGTACTTGTTAAATATATAGGTAAAACTGCCATTTTATTGAGACACCAGAAGAAAGTGCATACAGTTAAATAAAACCGACTCATACTTTTGCATACAAGCTCATACACATACACATAAGCTAGTAACGCAACAAATTTAAAATGTACGTTAAATTTAAATTAAAAAAACTTTCAATCAGTTTTGCAGTCGTCGCCTATCAAAGACATTGAATACAAAAAAACGTTTAACACTTAAGTGGTCGCATGGGGTCAAAAACTTTTGGAAAAGTACATTTCAATTGTTTTTTATAAGAAATTAAAAGAGGAATGAATATTATAGTTACTTTTAAAATTAAAATTATAATTTTTGTTTCAATTAATAAGAGAAAATTTAATAAATGGCCATTATTTTCATCTTTTATTCCATAACTATTTACACTATTTATAACTAATATTTATAATAACTTAAAAAAATATTTGGGGTCTATGTTGAACCCATGCGTCCACTTAAGTAAAAATCTTTGTGCGCCTACTTAAGGATTAAGAGCCTTTTTCACAATTTCCAGTTAAACATAACTATAACTGACAGATTTAGCAAATATTGTTTGTTGAACTGCTAGTGAAGTTCCAACTGGACATTTCGGAAACGACCCATTAAGCTCTATACATACTCCACGGTGTTTTTATCCTAGTGTCCTATAACACGCTGCATTTTAATCTGCTACTTAATTGCTAGCATATACTTAATATAAGAGAAGTCAATAGCGTGCGAGGTAGTCAACAAACTTTCAGTATTTTTTAATAGTAGCTTTTGCTTAATTTCACATTTTCGTCTGTTTGGCTTATTCTTATTATGATTTCCGAAGTACGTGTCGTTCTATTATTATAAAGAGACAAATTATGTGTCAAAAACTTGAATTGAAATTTGCTGTAGAAATGCAGCGTGTGAGCGCACGAAACTTTACGTAACAACTTAAAACAGAATTGGCGTTTAAGTCACGCAGCGTGTAACACAAGAACCTATGTATGTGCATGCCGAATTAAGCGCCACCGTATCATTTGGGAGTAGCTTTTAGTTGAATGAAAGCGATTTGCGTCGGCGAAGTCGTGAAAGCTTCTGACGATGAAGTACTCCGCTGCGTGTGAAAAGGAGCGAACACGTCGGCATATAAAAGCAGTTTGAAGTATTTACTTAGTCAACGTTTACACGAGCAAATTCGGTCTGAGAAATTCTTGTCTATTCCCTTTTGTGAATTTCTTTTGCGTTTACACACGGAAACTAGAATTTGTTTGTGCAAGAAAATTTCAAAGCAATTACTGCGTCAACCCGCCACAACAAACGTAAATTCAAAGCATAATATCAGCTAAAGAATAGAACGAAAGGGATTTCGCGTGTACGACAAATTCTGTACACCACCCTTTCGTTTTTCCCTTCTTGCCTACAGACAGGGAAACTTTCTTTGAAGAGTTTCTTCGTGTGAACGCTGTCTTACTGCGCGTTTAGCAAATCATTTCTTGCGAATAAATTTGACATTTCACCGCCGACGTACGCATGTGTAAATTATTAAATCGCAGTTGTGTTTAAAGTAGGTGGTAGTAGCGTACAGTCAACAGCACACAGGATGTATCAAAAGTAGAAAAAAGTTTAAATTTTTGCGTAAACAGTTGGTAGACCAACATAATGATTAACAAAAAATAATTATTACATTTATTTATGAAAAAAGGACACATATATATGAAATTTAAGCTGTTAGCTTTTAAGAGTATACATATATATATAAATATATATTAATAGAAATTTAAAAAAAAATAATAATATTAATAAAATACTGATAATAGAATTTGAAGAAATTGTAAAATTAAAATTTAAGTATTATTAAAATTAATAAACAGAAAAGAGACGTTGATGAAAAGGATTCAAGGCAGCAGAGCAAAATTTTAGCGAATTAGGCAAAAAAGAAAAATTATTGAATTTTGTTTATAAAAAATATTATTATATAACTTAAGGTTTATATATAAATATAAAACCGAAAAAAAAATCAAATATATAGTGAGTATATAAAAGTTATAGGAATGTATGTGTTTACAAAAAAGCAACAACAACAACAAAATAAAACAAATAAACTACAAATCGCTTTTAGCAGCAAAAGATAACAAAAACTGCATATTTTACGGCGTGAAAACAGTACGAAAAAAAACAAAAACACAAACAGTCAAAGCAACAACAACACCAACAAATACATTACATACACAAACACGTTGTAAAACAATTATTTGTTATTTTTATTTGTTTTGTTTCGTTAGAAATAAATTCGCTAAAGCTTTGTATGTGAAAACAAAAAATTAATAAAACAAAAATTAATAATATAATAAACATAAAATTCTAATTTATTTTAGTTTTAATTAATTAAATAATTAGCAAAATTTAAATAAAGTAAAAAAAATATTGTAATTGTAGCGTATAAAAAAATTATATTAAATTTTTAATTTTAAACTCCTTGAACAGATAAACCAAAATAAGTCACAAGAAATTTATTTATTTATATAGTAAAACAAAAAAGTATAAAATTGCATTTTGGTTCTTTTAAAAATTACAAAAAAAAACATAATATTAACTAAAAAAATAAAACTGCTTTAATTTAGATTAAAATTTAAAAATCATAAATTATTAAAAGAAAAAAAGAAAACACAAAAACAACTATAAAGTATGGTAAAATTCATAGTAAAACTAAAACAACAACAACAAACACTGCTTTTTGTAATTTGTTTTAAGTTAAAATTTAAACAAACTATAAATGAAATGAAAAATATAAGTAAATAAATTTAAAATGATAAAAAAATATGAAATAAGTGAGTAAAAAATGTGCGACATAAGTATAAAGAAAGCAAAATGATGCCGATGATGACGATGACGATGGGTGTTGTAGCCGAAGCCGAAGAAGCTGTTGGAGCAGAGAGCGAAATTTAACAAATTAAAACAAAATAATGAAATAACAATGATAAAAACGTTTGAAATTTTACTGAATTCAATAAAGTGTTGATTTGGAATTTTTATTAAAAAAATTCCACAGAAACAAACAAAAACAAAAAAATCTATTTGTGTTTAATTTTGTATGAGTTTGCAATTGTACACTATGCGAGGTTCCCGAAGCGTTTTTGATTTTGATCATTATTTTTCATGGTTTTATACCAGTTCGTCAAAACTTAAAAAACATTTAATACTAATTGCATACCAAAGCCGTTGGCTATGTAAAAATTGGAGAATTTCGCAAAAAGTCGTTAATATCCGTTAATTGGAGGTAAATTTTTTTTTATGCAAGCAAAAGTAATAAAGATCATATACTTTGTGCACAAAATTGTACAAATTAAAAAAATTCAATAGCTTTTCCAAAAACTCTAGCATTTTAACGAATTATATTTTTTTTTTAAAGTCTGTTCCCTAGTAGCAAAAAAGCTTTAATAGCCCTTTTACAGCCTATTTAAAGACTTAAAAAAGTTTTAGCTGAAGATAACAGTTCCAAACAAAGTTTATTAAAATCATATATAGGTAGACACTAAATTAAAAAAATGCAGAATACATAAAAAATTGCAATTATCAATACTTTTCAGCAATTTCAAGTAATTTTTTGTTTACATGGCGCTGTTAATAAACTGCGTGCCTTAATTTAAGACTTCTTTGGATCCCCAGCTGAGGGAAGGGACGTGATTTATGGATAACTCATCGAAATATAATAAAATTTTGTGCTCCCTGCCTACGACTTGACTCAGAAAATCTTCTAAAAGTGCTCGGATTAATACCTTCTTTCCTATTACAAAACAAACTGAATCATTTTGCCAATTTCCCCAATATGTCATATTATGTTATATATTATCTGAAACTAATGAAAGTTGAGACACAAGGTAACGAATTGGACACTTTTTAACCGCTGTAATTAGTATTAAGCCAATGTAAAGCTGTGTATTTCAACGAGAGCAACTAACGAGTAATAGTCAAAACACAGTCAGTTCAACAGCAGCAAAGCTGCACAGCCGCAAAGTCTGTCAACATGCAGATTATTGTGAACAATGGGGGTGAGTTATAGGCAGATAGAAAATCGAGCAATTTGCTGGCTGTCGTGCTGCCCATGATTTAACTATTAAGGTTCTCGCAAGCTGTCAAACTCACATCTGAAAGTGTTGAACGTCATAAGGCTGGAGTGTCAAAACTCAATTTCAAAGCAAAAAAACGAAACAAAAATCTAACACAATTTGACACTAGACCTTCTTTTGGAAGAAGCTGCATTTTTTTCGCAGTAACTTTATATAGTTAAATCATGGTGCTGCCGATATAGATATCTATGTATATTGACTGCGACAGCAGAGCAGCAAAATATCAGTTTTGCATTTATGCTGCCATATAATACAAAGACCTTTTAGTATATTTTTTTTACTTTATCCAGCTCAAAGAATGAAGTTTAACAATATTATTTTTAAGCATAGCGAATTTGGAACACAACGAATTTCAAATAATGGAAAAAAAAACGCATTTATAAAAATACCCATGACACACTTATATATCTTAATATTTTTTTTTATTGATAATGATTCATTGTTCAGTTTTAAAGCTCTATATTTTTCGAACATGGATCAATATCGGGAACTTTGAATGTTGGTTGAGTTCGAAGAAATATGTAATATTTGATAATCAGATTATGTTTTTATCTAAATTATTGAAGCATTGTGACATGATCTAGTAAACGTCGTTTGAATTAATGCTACCTTCTACAACAACCCTTATCTAGCAGTTGGAGCGTATACACTAAATAATATAATGATTTTATAAAATAAGCTTACTTCTTGGTTGACCACTATGATTTCATATTTCGTTGAATATATACCATCTGTAACAAAATTGTTGCTAACCAAAGATAAGCTTATTAACAAAGGGAGCAATGATCAAATCGAAAAAGTATTAAAAAAATAGGAAAGTAGCAACCGTGTCTCTTAAGTAAGGTCAACGAGTTATTCTCGCATTCGTTAAACAGCTGCTCTCCACTCGCCAGAACCTGTTTGTCTCCAAGCAATTTGACTATAATTTTCCTCAGCTGTTTGTTATTCCGCATTTTAAATTTATAAGATTCATGTGCTGTGGTTTTTACTCGTCTTCTCGCCATTTTTATAATTTCATGTAGTGCGCCTGACGCAATATAAAACAAAAAAGAAAAAGAATTTTAATACAAAAGAAAACATTTATTGATAGAAAGCAGAAAAACAAATAAATAATACGTAATTTGCTGACTTTTAGAACTAAACTACATTGCAATCTAAAAACGCCAAAGCGAGAAGATTGAAATTTTATTAAAAGAAAATTTTTTGGGGAATTCTTGCAACTAACGAACTCGACGCAAAATAAACTAGCAGCAGGGAAAAAATTAAAATAAAAAATGTTTCATAATAAATTAATAGTTTTCACATTGTTGCTAACTGGCTGCACTTTAATCTGTGGTGAGTAATTACCATATATATTTTTTTATTAATTTGCTTTAATTGAGCTTAAAAAATAATATTAAAAAAAAAACAAATGTAACTTGATTTGTGCTGTCACGATTGTACTTCGTGTATTCGCTTAAGTGCTTCTTTGAGAAGAGAACAAAAAAAAATAAATTAAATTTAAACAAAAACAAATAAGCGACAAAGCAAAATGCGATAAAAGAAATACCGAACTGTTGAAAATAAAAAAATATATCGAAAAAATTTTGCTTTGTAATCGTTTTTGACATAAAACTTCAGAAGATATGAAAATGAACGGAGATTTAGTGTTATTTTAATTCCTTTTCCTTAATTGCGTTTTTAAAATAAACTAACAAAAATTAAGATCTCATTCTTTTATTTTTGTTTTATTTGCACGTTAAAATATATCGAAAATGTTAAAAAAAAGACACTGATATCTCGTTTGGTTTTCGATATCTAAAAATTTCAGCACATATTAAATTTTAATTGAAAAGCACTTTCGACTAGCGAAGCCGGTGCTGAATATACCATTGGATGTCAATTCTGAAATCGTAATTATTGGGGAACTAAAGTTTCTCGAAAAATTTTTACACAAAAAATTCTATAAAAGAGCGGAAAGTTGGAGTCCTCAGTATCATTAAACAAAGTTTTTATCACCCCCTCCTTCAGAACTTCTCCATCCAACTTTTAGGGTCCTAAGCAACCGTTTATCGTTTACATATTACGGAACACGACTATGGGATATCTATGAAGATTTGTATCACACTGAATCCATATAATAAATATTTTTTATGTGATGAAATTTGTGGTGAAATTGAATTTGGTCATGGAAATCACTGCATTTGGTGTTTTCTGCTCTACAACGTTGGTCCTAACATATTTTTATACTTGTGACTTACTTTCCGAGTTATTGCGCAAAAGTTTTTTTGTCGGCCTCTCACAACCAGACCCACCACGATTCTAGCGACTGTCACTTTCTTCGAGCTAAAATTAAACTATCATTTGCAAAAAAAAAATGAAGTAGGAAGAAACTGCTTCGAAAAATGCAACGCTACATCCCGGACTATTATCGTGATTCAAATTTTGTTTGCTCGTTCTTATTTTTAAGGACCTGTTACGGAAATATTAAGTTTATGATATAAAGCAAATCTTCACGTAAACGCAGCTCTGTAGCATAATTTTAAAAGGTGGCTACGAAGCCTGTTAGTTTTACATGTAAATTGTATGGAAAAACTATATATTAATAAAAATGTTTGTGAATGAAGAGTTGGATCATGCAAATATTAAAATCGTTGCAACGAAAAAAAATGGTATATATAAGTACAGTGCGAAAGGGCAATGTAATGATAAAAAGTAGGTGAGACATCAGCACCATTGAAACGCAGAATGGATAGGTTTGGAGGAATCAAAGTACCATCTGCATCTCTTACAGCAAATTTTGATAAAGTTTGGTGTTCATTTATTTAATTAGCACCAACATTCTAACATTTGTATTTTGTCTTAATTTTGATTCGAAATAAATCAAAAATTTGCTTAATTAACTTATTCTGTAAGACAAAGAAGTGTAAATGTGTAACGTTACTAAGTGTGTAATGGTGACATTTTGTGACATAGTAGAACAACATATAGAAGGGTCAAATTGTTCTATTAACGTACTAAATATGAAAAAACTATACACACATTTTTTTTGTTTTATTGTTATTTCTAATGTAATAATCACATTTTTACTTAATAATTCATTTATAAACAAACATTATCAAAATGTAGATTACACTGAAACTGAAAACCCTTTTTATAATACTATTTTAATTGAGCAAAAAAGATGCTTTTGTATATAATGGGTCCTTTGAGATTTCCAGACAAAAACCAAAAAAAAGAAAATTGACCAATGCTACTACTCAGTCATTTTATATACATAACTAATTGTAATTTATTACTTTTGCTAATTATATTAAATAAAAAAATAATATAAAAACAAAGCATCTTTGGACCATACTTTTATACTCCGAATAGACTCATTTGGGTGTAAAAGTCGCTTAAAGAGTTAATTGATACTTTTATTTCAAGCATATTTAGTTCAGGGTTATAAACGATTTTCGTTTATCAACAAGCTTTCCATAAATCTCTTTTGCGAAGGTTACATTTTTGTGCACTGTCTGCACAAACTGTCCTAGTTATATATTTTTTTTATTACTGGCAACATTTGTTCTGAAATAAGCAAAACAACTTTTAATTTATAAGTATAGTTCTTTATTTTAATATACTTTTTTTTTACTGTTGAAAAATGCTTATCTTTTTTAAACAACATTCGCGTGCAGACGACAAAAATCTCGAGAAATCGCTTTTCACAATGCCAAAGTCAACAGTAGATTAACGACCGGCAAGCAAAATTCGTTTATTTATTATTAATCGACTTCTACAGTAGGGATCATTGCATTTTGTTTAACTTCATATATTCTCAACAATACTTATTAAAATACGTATGGGTATTTCTAGCGAAATTTTGACTTTGAAATCCAGTACTCTTCCTGTTTATTTGAAATTTTGATGTTGTTTTATACCAAAGTGTATAATATACATATTTTTTGTTTTGTTATCAGATTTATTGGTGAATACATTAAATATATGTAACTAGATTACTTTTTATCAAAATCAAATCAAAATTTCAAATAAATCAAGAAGCATTAAGAGTTAATCTCACCTTAATGGCGCAATGACTTCTCTTTTAGAAGCCACTTGGAAAGAAAAAAGACTTGCTGATGAATGGCTTGGGGGGCATACTTATTAAAGTTCTTAAAAAATGTGAAGAATCATGATCTTGAGCTTATCTTCCAAAGAACTAACTATAGTTTTCATCAATTGTGTTAAAGCAAACAACAGAGATCACTGTGTTGGCAGCAAACAAAATTTTATACTAGACGCTCATATGTGGATCATATAGTCAACTTCCGTATTATCCTAAATCAGAAGTGCGCATGGCATATGACCCTTATTGTATGTTTTGTTGACTTCACTACTGCATTCGAAATCATATATAGAGAGTCTATTTGGAGCGCGCTGGAAACAAGAAATGTTCTTATGAAACTCATTAAGCGCTCTATAATCTCTCACCGCCAATCGAACTAAATGTAGGACTCAAGCAGGATTGCTTGATATTCTCTCTGAACGCTTCTGTCAAATTTTAGCATGTCTATATGGGAAAAAATTATGGACTCGTTGTATGTGTCGAACTAAATTTGAAGTTGATTTCGTGCTATATTTATAGATATTACAGTAAGTTTTGCATGCAACAATGGCCTCCAATTGATCACCAGCTTCAGTTGTAACATGAACAAATACGAGGGCGGATCAATGTCTCCGTGGTTTTTCGAACTTCCCTCGTAGTTACGTGAAATCCAATAATGCTCCCGTCAAGTACCATCTGTTAATAGACTACTACCAAATTTTGAGAAACTTTTGTCATTAACTTGACTGACGATTACCAGGTGTTCAAAGCATATGGTTTACTGAGTTTCGTTGTGTTCGCACAAGCACTAGTGACGCTAAACGTTCTGGAAGGTCAATTGAGGTCAACACATTGTAAAATGTCGAAAAAATTTTCACTATAGAGTTGGCAGATCGGAGAGTGAAAGAGCGTGAGATTGTTGATGCCAAAGGCATTTTATATAAATTTTAAATGATCAGTTGAGTTTTAGAAGCTATCAGCAAGATGAGTGTCGCGTTTGCTCTCAATTGATAATAAACGCAATCGTGAGACGTGTGTAGTCTCAATGGCAAAATTCCTATGAATTGGTTCCTCATGTTATCCTCCGGACTAAGTCCCCAGTGACTGTTCTATTTTCAACCCTAAAGAAATGGCTCTGTGCAAATAGATTTAGCTCCAACGATGAAATTATTGCGCCAACAAATCCCTATCTTGAGGACCTCGAGAAATCCTATTTTTTGCAAGGAATAAAAAATTATATAAGGAAACTATATTCAGAAATCAAAGCTTGCGATCGGCAAGCTCTCGTATTAAATTTTGTACTCAGTACATGTTTCGATTTGAGGAACATTTCCACAAAGTTTCATCCAATATCCAAAAAACGGGATTATTAATTGAACTAAATAAAATTTGACGTCAACGAAAAGCTGCAAGATATTTTGTTTTTGTTTTTGAAAGGCTAAAGCAGTTTTTCTCCTTTGCCATCAGATTTTTTTTTTTTTTTTTTAACAAAGACCAGCAAACAGACGAACTTAATTTATATACCAAGGCCAAAGGGTGCAGCATATAACATTGACCTAAATTTTGCTAAAATGTATTGTTAAAAATAAGAAACATGATGCAATAAAAAAGAACATTGACCGTAATGTCCTCAGAAAGTCGTTGCATTTGCTGATGAAAGTACTTATTTCTTAATTAATTTAAATGCAATTATTTCATTTAATGTGAATTAATATTGAATCAGTTTAGTGAACATGCAGCTACCCATGTTTTAGATGATAAAAAAAATTTCAATGCAGTACTTTGTTGATAAAATAAAATTTATTTTTAATTAGGGTAAACAGTACAAGATAGGCACTGACAAAAACTGAATTTAATTTTGGTTTAAATCTTATCGATAATGCCGTAGAACGATTTTTCAAAAAACCTTGGTTAACTGAGATAAAATGTATATTCTTTGAAACATAGTTTTGAGCTGTACAACTTTTTCACGTCGCATTTTTTCTTAAATGCACACAAAGTTTTGGATTTTCTTACGGGATTTTCTAAGGAAATCAGAATTTTCTCTGGTGTCTTTTGTTCTGAAAATATTCGTTTATTATAAAAAAAAAACACTATATCTATCTAAATCAAAATTTCCATTGATACACCATTATTTGAACTACATTTTTCGACTTAAAAGAGTGCCAAATCTGGAAATATTACTATGTAAGCTCGGTTTTTTAATGTTAGTGATTGCAGTTAAGAACGCAAGTGTCATATGGGTGGTAATTGCTGTTTACCCTATTTATTTAACTATTTTTTTTTGCGTACATACATACATATCTGTATATATTTGTACATATAAAAGTCAAGGCTGCACAGGGACATTAGATATAAAAAATTCAAATGGCTCACAGTGATTGGATTCAATATTTTTTTCGTTACTTCTATAAGAATAAAGATATCTGAATAAGTTGTTTGTCATCAACAAAGTTTACAAATTGTTTTGAATAAGTTTACAGGGTATGACGGAATGTTTGCTGTATGGCTTGCTGTTGGGAGCGAAAATGATATGTAAGTTAGACTGTCCGTCACTTCTCAAGTTTCTTTGTCAAGGAGTTCAGCTAATTAAATTAATGTTTTTGTTAAAAACGAATAAAGTTTTTGACATTATTGCAATACTTTATTACTATCTTTGTGCATATAGAAGATTTGAACAGATAAATGGGTATGAAATGGCAAACAAAAAAAACTGTTGAAAATGGACAAAAAAAAAAACTGTTGAAAATGGACAAAAAAAAAAACTGTTGAAAATGGACAAAAAAAAAAAACTGTTGAAAATGGACAAAAAAAAATCAAGTGTGCAGTTCACACGCGGTAGAAGTGAAACCTTCAGAAAACTGAGAGAATGAGACGAATGCAGTATCAGAAGTAGGATAGTTATAGGGCTTACTTTTAATCTTTGTACCAAGTTTGAAAGTAGTTTTATTGTTCAGACTCCTTGTTTTAAATTTCAATAAAAGATAGAAATGGCTTATGTTAACTTAAGTATAAACTAAATGTGCGACTTTTCCACATTTTTAAGTTTTATTTGGTGCTGAGGAACTCAATCTAAGGGATCGCTGTATCCAATGCAAATTTCACATTAAAATCCCTACGAAGAATTCAATAATTGCATTTATTGATTGGTTGGGAGAAATGCTGAAAAACGTCGTTGCATACGCTTCGGCTTATGAGATTGAGTACTAAATGGTTTGTGCATGGGATATCGATGTGAAAAAGTTAAGACACGCAATAGTTTGATGTAATTAAAAAAAAAAAACAGTTTGAGGTGGCTTGGAAAATACGGCATTAGTCACATTCGTTTCCGTTTAATCGAGTTTCTAATCACCCCGTGGCTAATGAAGATTCACTTCAATAAATAAACGCTCACATAGTGAACGATTACCCAAAAAATAAAATTATTTTTAGGCGATTGTTCACTTGGGCAATTGTTCATAACGTAAAATATTACGTATTTTTTGGCGATCTTCATTTGGAAAATTGTTCATAAGGCACATTCGAGCAAAATGGAAAATCATTTTTGGGCGATTACTTATTTGGACAACCCTCATAGCGTACAATCGTCAAAAAAATAATTAATTATTTTTGAGCGATTTCATATTGGACGATTATTCATAATGAACATTCGATTATTTCGGCTGACGACTTAAATAAATTGTAAATTCGACAGTAATTAAAAACACACTACTAATGAACTTTCGCCCAAAATAAGAAATTACTTTTGGGTAATCACCCAAAATTATCCACCAACTAACAACCAATGGTCGAATTAAAATCCGTGCCGTAGCACCTGCATTTTTGCAAAAGATAATATACATATGTGTTGGATAGAGGACGAATGTTCGAAACAAAATACTGCCACCATTTGCGAGACGTAATCTTTAGGTTAATATTATTCATTATTCAAAAAACTAAAATTTACTCTGAACTAAAAAGTTATAACCAATTCCAGCCATATAGTTAATTTTACGCCGCCCTGTATGTAGCTCTGTTAGTTGCGAGATTTATTTTCGATGACGCTTGTTTTGGTTTTTTTTGCTGATAAGCAGTATAGGAATAATTTTTCTGTCATATACGGATAGCAAACAAGCCGTGCGCCAAAGTAGGCGTTTACACGCTGCATTATTTTGTTTTTCTTTTCGTGTTGCGCTGTTGCCTTATCAGCACAACAAAAACAGCAATCGTGGTGGTTGATTTTATTCTTCTTCATCTACTTGTCTTTACTTGGACGCATATGTATAACCATTGCAATACTTAGGAAGAAATGATTCTTTGAAACTTAGTATTTACATATGTGTATTTATGCATACTTTTCTCTTTATTTCATTTGTTGATAATTGGCTTATGAATCATCGTGTTGTGGCTTTTGTCATAATACAATAACTTGTATCCGTAAGCTTTGTTTATAAACGTCGCTATGTGTTTTTTTAAACATGTGTTTTATTTCTAAGTTTAATAACACCAAGCTCTAATATTCTTAAAATTTGAAATCAATTCTATATGAACATATAATGTTACCTTCATAACCGATGGTGATAAATATTTTTTTTTTCAAATCGGAAATTTTCTCTTGCGTTGTCTAAATTACGTTTTTGATATTTTCCCATCAAATTATGCAAAAGTCGTTTTTAGAAAATTGGACGTTTTTCAATTCCTTGAATAATCAAATTTCACATTACAATTCCTTGGAATGTAATTAAATTTCTTTTACTATGGAATTAAAAATAGTAATACATAATGCTAATTTCTTGAAATAGAATTAAAATTTTTCAATTCAAAATTTGATTTTCTAGTATGGAATCGAGAAAGGAATTAACTCATTTTAACATGGGACTAAAAAAGTCGATGCTTACATTCTTTAAAATGGAATAAAAAATTTTCAATATCTGATTTTGATTTCTAGAATGGAATCGACAATGAATCAATTCCTTTTTGTCATTGAGTCAATTACAATTCATTGGAATTGTAATTTTTGAGCAATTGAGGAATAAGTCAATACTCAGATCTGGTTGTAACGCTACCACAGAAAAAATTAAACAAATGTATTCGTAGTTTTAGGAGCTTTGGTAGACCAGTAGCTAGAGGAGTGAAATTTGCAAAATATGTGGGTCAAAATTTTGAGAATGGTATGTATTAGAGCACTTGCTGAGTCAACATGCTATTGTACTCGCTGTCGAGTGTAATGGCTCTTTTGACATTCTGCGAGTCATCAATGTACTCGCGCAAAATAGAACGATCACACGACATGACTTAACTTCGTTTCTACTCTGACTCATATTTCGCCGTCAACGTTGCTCAAGCCGAACATGTGAAAATGCAATGAATGCAGCCAGTCAACTGTAATATGAATGCATCGCCAAAACGGCGACGGTAGAGTTTTTAAAGATTGATTATATGCTATGATTTGTTTTGCGTTCGTCTCTTAGCGGCACACGTCATTAAAATTCACCGCGCAAAGTAACATGGCATAGCAAATCTGTTGTCTGAGCAAGCGCTCTAAGAGACAACAACCCACTCGTTGCCGAATGCAATAACGATTGCTTGAACTCGTAGAACATATTATTTGTGAGAGCAGCATACACCTCATCTCTTGCTTTGTGTTTCGATTTTTTTTTATTTGATTTGTGATTTTCGTGCACGTGGGCTCAATGAACTCGCTTGTAATCGTGGCGAGTGGCTTAATGGTCGTTTCAAGTGCACTCATGCAGACCTGTAGTACATATAACTAAGAAATTAGATTAATTTTTTAAGGATTTTGAGCGATAAAATTTGTCGCGCTATGAATACTTTATGATATTGACTTTTTTAAAAAAATTCAAAAATAGCCTTTTACGCTTAAATGGACTCATGATTTTTTTCATTTATTTTAAATCATTATTAAAACAAATAATCATATGAAATTCGTTAAATTTTGAATAAAATTGACCGAATTATTAATTAAAATCAGTTAAAATGGAGTTTTCTGTAGGGTTTCTAGTCACAAATTTTTGAAATTGGTTTCGTGTTCAGGTCTGGTTTGATAGTATGCGTGTATACTCGGTGAGGTATGAATATTTTTGGAAGTTGAAGTTCTAGTTTACGAGTCTTAAGCTATGTAACTGACACGTTTAGGTATCTTTTATTTGTCGCTTGAGCCAAATTAATATAAATCATCGTTCACAACCATTTTTAATTTGTATTGCTTAGCTTCAATGTTTAATAAACTTAAACAATTCAAGCAAATCAAACATTTGTAGAAGTGTATTGCGCTGCTACATAACTTGAAAAAAAATCCAACTTATCCTACTATACCTCAGAATGATTCTTGTACCTTTTGTCGGTATTTTTAAGCTTTTTTTCTTTCTCTTTCTCTTTTTCATTTTGTTTTTCATTTCATAATTTTTTAATTATACATATACAATTACATATAATCTCATTTTACTTTTCATTTTTTTTTTATTCAATTCTTTCTAGTATGCTCTTACTATTTTCTCATATGTTATAGTTGTTGCTGGCGTAACTATTGCACTTGTGGTTTTCATATTTGCATTACATCGTTGTCAGTTCTAGTTCAATGCCATTTACCTTGACAAACGTATGTTGCATACCTCAAAGATGACCTTTAAATGCATAATGCTAGAACACAAGCTCTAACAATTTCTTTGCTCCTAAAGAAAATGACTGGCGAGAAAATTTGATTTTCATTTCATAAGTAAGGACTGTCCCAGAAAAAAACTTGCGTTTTGTTGTTTAGTTATTATTCATTAAATTTTGCACAGTTGTTTTATCGACAGTACGGTAGGATCGTTTACCCTTAATCCTGAAGTCTTGTAACTTTTTTGCAGTCTTGCCACTCTTTCGAAGATCTCTTTTCATTAGAACCTAATATCTTTCAATTGGGCGAAGCTCTGGGCAGTTGGACGGATGTGCTATTTTTGGTACAAATTTAATCTTTTCACTTTGATACCATTCCATAGTAGCTTTAGAGTAATGAGAAGTAGCTAAATCTGGCCAGAACATCACGGTACCCTCATGTGCACGAATAAATGGTGGAAGACGTTTTTAGAGACACTCATCTATATAAACTTTGGAATTAATTGTGCTTAAGAAACAAAGAAGCTGCTTCTGAGACCACAGGTGCATATGGCCTGCCAAACCATATATTGTTTCGGAAATTTTGAAATATTTTTCCTTTACATTTACTAGACACATGCCCCTTTTTCGGTGATGTATAATATTCGTGCCCAAGTAGTTTCTTAAAATCTGCTTTAGCTTAAGTTTCTTCGTCCATAACACAGCAATTAAATTTAGTAAGGTACCTTTCATACAATTTTTGGGCTCGCATCGGAGCCATCAACTGCTTTTCATCAGAACGGTCTGGTACTTTTTGAAATCTATATGTCCTTAGCTTACTTTTCTCCTTTATCCTTTATACAGTAGATTTTGATGTACCTACTCTAGCCGCCATATCTCGCACTGAGGTGTTGGGATTCTGCTTAAAAAGGCGCGCAACTTCGCAGCTAACTTTGGGTTAGAAAATTCTGGTTTTCTGCCTGAACCCTTTTTTCTTGAATAAGGTAGACCCTTCTTATAATTAGAAATAACCGTTAAGACAGTTCTTTATGATGCACCAACTATTTTTTCAATAGCTGAATATTTTAATTCTGGACTTTTTATGTAGACAAAATCAGTTCGCGGACTTTTTCTTGCTTGCTAGACATCTTTGTCGTTAGAAGTGCTATCTTCAAGTGTTATACATCATATTAAACTATCACTTTATATAGAACAAATATTGTGTCTTTTCAGACCTAGAAGATTATCAGGTAGTGTATAGTAAAGGGTGTTTTTTTTAGAGGTATAGAGCTTCGAATTGAAATAAAACACAAGAAAATCGTTTTAATGTCCATCAATTTGGCTTTATTGGAAGGATAATTTTATGCCATTAATGTTTAAATATGATTTCGGGCATGTGGCCGCCGCGGCTGGCTCGAATAAAGCCAATTCTACAGGTCCAATTTTGAACCACTTTTTCGAGCATATGGGGCCGTATGTCGGCAATAACGCCACGAATGCTGGCTTCCAAGTCCCCTAACGTTTCTGGTTTGTTGGCGTAGACGAGCGACTTCACATATCCCCAAAGAAAATAATCCAATGGTGTCAAATCACACGATCTTGGTGGCCAATTGACAGGTCCATTCCGCGAAATTATGCGCTCATCGAATGTTTCCTTCAATAAATCGATTGTGACGTGCGCTGTGTGGCATGTAGCGCCGTCTTGTTGGAACCACAACTCATCCACATTCATGCCATCCAATTCGGGAACAAAATAGTCGGTTATCATGGCTCTATACCGGTCTCCATTAACGGTAACTGACTCTCCAGCATTATTTCGGAAGAAGTATGGCCCAATGACTCCACCAGCCCATAGAGCACACCAAACAGTCAGTTTTTGTGGATGTAATGGCGTCTCAAGGGTCTCATGTGGATTCTCTTCACTCCAAATGCGGCAATTTTGCTTGTTGACGTAGCCATTCAACCAAAAATGAGCCTCATCACTGAACAAAATTTTGCGATGAAAATCAGCATCGAGATCAATCTCATTTTCGGCCCATACACCAAAATCACGACGCATTGCATGGTCTCGCGGCTTTAATTCTTGCACAAGCTGGATCTTGTAAGGTCGCAAGCCAAGATCTTTGCGCAAAATCTTCCATAAAGTTGATGGACAAAGCTCCAATTGCTGTGCACGGTGGCGAATCGATTCATTCGGGTCCTTTTCAACATTTTGCTCTACAGCGGCAATTGTTTCTTCGGTGCGCACTGTTCGACGTCTCTGCGGATGCGTATTATCACATAGAGTAAACGTAGTGCGAAAACGATCCATGGTTAACCGAATTAATTGCTCTGATGGACGATTATGTCGACCATAAAATGGACGGAGCTTGCGGTAAACTTCGCGAACTGAACCATTATTTTCGAAATAAATTTGCACGATTTGCAAGCGTTGTTCTTTTGTCAACCTGTTCATGATGAAATGGCAAACCAAACTGAACATAAATGACATTAGAGTTGCCAGATTTGACCATAAAATGCCAGTTTTATCTCTATTCGAAAAACAAACCTCTTTAAAAAACACCCTATTCAAATAATAAAAAACGCAATGTTTTTCCGGGACAGTCCTTATGTGAAATTATTAATTTTTAAAAGTCCATTAGAGTAATTTGTTTATTGCTTGTTTGAATTAAAGCGAAAATCTTAATTGATTTATAGTTTTTATATGATTGAGCTAACTGTTCAATAACTTTGAAGTCAAACACCAAAAAATTAACACTTAAAAAGATAAATAAACAGAAAAATTGGTTCAGCATTGTGATACTAGTTTCGTCCGTTGCTAGATAGGACTCATCAGTGACGTTTAAGTTCCAATCATTGTACATATATATAAAGCGAGTACCTTTTTTTAAATTTTTTATCATGTGATTGCCACATTTTGTTTGTGTATCTTAGCTTCTCGAGTAATTTACTTTATGTCAAATTAAATGCAGAAGCAATATAAGAAAGAGTTGTTTTTAATACCTTTAAATAGTTGGGTTTATTTAACATAAATTATTGTATGTTATATTCTGAATACTAAAAAAATCTGTGCATGTAAATAGGTGTTATTATCAGTGCCCAGAAACTTTATTTTTGTGTTGTCTTTCGAAATTCTTTTCCATATTATTTGGTTGGAGGTAAGGATTTGCTCTGTGTACATGCTCTATGTACATTTTGCCATTTCTTCAGCTTGTTGCTATTTAGTTAGTACGAAGTCATAATATGCTGTTGCTTCATTGCGATAAGATAAGATAAAACCTAGATTTTTATTCTTGATTGTCATATAACTTGTGGAAGAGATTAATTATGTATGCACTTATTTACAGACCACTGTTAGGCAATATTATATTAAAAAATGCAGAACATTAACTGGTTTGCTTTTATATGTATTTGCTTATTACATTAACAAGATAAATTACTATATTTAAGTTGTTTATTAAACGCCCTACGTTGTTTATTCTTTTTGCCTTAACCAAAGCGAAATTAATGTTTTAATTATGTTATTCTTCCATTTGTCAAAATAAGTTGGATTCTTTCATTGGTAAATGTTATCTAATAAAAGCATGAAAGTTAAAAAATGCACCATCCTATAGAAAGTTATTTTTTAATCCACTAAGACTTTTACTTATGTACACATCAGAGATGAGCGTTTAACATAGTTCGGACGGTAGACGTATATACCGTCAGCGTAAAAGTGTTTAACGGTAAAACTGTCGTAAAATCCGTTCGAGCAAAGAGAATCGCGACGTGCAACGTACGACGGCAAACTCAGCTGTCATTTTGTGTTAAGAAGAAAGTAATTTTTGTATTGAAAAAAATTTGATTAGGACACCTTTTTTATTTTGTGAGAAAATACTTCTTCTATTAGAGTAATTCGTTGGAATTTAATTAATTTATGTTCCTTTTTATACCCTACACAGAGGGTATATTCACTTTGTCATTCCGTTTGTAACGCATAGAAGGGGGCGTGGCAGGTATGGAAAAGTATATATATTCTTGATCAGCGTCACCACCTGAGTCGATATAGCTGTGTCTGTCTGTCTGTCTGTCTGTCTGTCTGTCTGTCTGTCTGTCTGTCTGTCTGTCTGTCTGTCTGTCTGTCTGTCTGTCTGTCTGTCTGTCTGTCTGTCTGTCTGTCTGTCTGTCTGTCTGTCTGTCTGTCTGTCTGTCTGTCTGTCTGTCTGTCTGTCTGTCTGTCTGTCTGTCTGTCTGTCTGTCTGTCTGTCTGTCTGTCTGTCTGTCTGTCTGTCTGTCTGTCTGTCTGTCTGTCTGTCTGTCTGTCTGTCTGTCTGTCTGTCTGTCTGTCTGTCTGTCTGTCTGTCTGTCTGTCTGTCTGTCTGTCTGTCTGTCTGTCTGTCTGTCTGTCTGTCTGTCTGTCTGTCTGTCTGTCTGTCTGTCTGTCTGTCTGTCTGTCTGTCTGTCTGTCTGTCTGTCTGTCTGTCTGTCTGTCTGTCTGTCTGTCTGTCTGTCTGTCTGTCTGTCTGTCTGTCTGTCTGTCTGTCTGTCTGTCTGTCTGTCTGTCTGTCTGTCTGTCTGTCTGTCTGTCTGTCTGTCTGTCTGTCTGTCTGTTGAAATCAGGTTTACGAGAAAACTAAGCAAGCAAACTTAATGAAATTTGGCACACAGGTCAAACCTTCTTGCAAGCTGCTAGCATATAAAAATTGGCGAAATCGGTTAACGGCCACGCCTTCCGCCCATACTCTATGTAAATATACCCAAGTCCATTTTGAAAAAAGATGCTGCGATTTTGATGAAACTTGGTGATTTGTTGAAGATGAGAACAAAATTGAGATTAGGCTAGGTTGGAAGTTTGCAAATACTCTTAAAGGGGCGTGGCACAGCCCTTAATTTTAACTTTTATAACGCCATAGCTCGTAAACCGTGCAATATATTGTGATGAAATTAGGTACACGAATACAGATCTTATAAATCTTGAATTGCGCATAAAGTGGGCGTAATTGTAAAACTGGGCGTGGTACTTTTTAGCAAGTGAAAATTAGGATTTCGTAGAACTCCAAATTGGCACATACGATTTTCATTAAAATTTTAGGCATGATACCACTGAAAGTAGTCATCAATACAAGTTTATTCAATATTCTGGAAAATTTTGTTGAAGGGCGTGGCACAGCCTGCAATATTTATAAACGTTATAAAAAGAGAATTAACAAAGCAATCGCTATGAAATTTAAAATGGCAGATATACTCGCTAAAAGGTTTCTTCTTGCAAAATTTTGGTACAATGGTGCCGGTGGGTGTGGCACCTCCCATATAAGCAAAATACGTTTAATGATATAGATAGTGTGCTATGAGAGTAATCTTCATAACATTTTGTGTAGAGGTGCCGGTTACTATACGCTTTTAAATTCAATGAATCTTGACAAGATTGCATCAGTGGGCGTGTCACCTCCCTCATTAGCATAAAGTTGTAAGTGCTATTTTAAGTGAACTATTGGTGCAATTGATCTGAATCAAAAGCTGGCGAAATAGCAACGGTGGGCGTGGCACCTCCCATACAATTAAAATACCTTAAGTGGCATAACTATCGAAATAAATGAGCAATCATACTGAAATTTGGTGTAAGAGGTTTGTTTTTGGAAGGCTATTTGTGGACCAAAATCTGAATCGATTGTACCAGTGGGTGTGTCACTGCCCTAAATTTTAAGAATAATTACGGCACATATCGAAAACTATACAAGCTATTGTGCGAAAATTTGGTTTGTGCATGTCAATCACGAATGTCATTTATTGAAACAAAAGTGTGCGGAATTGGAGAAGTGGGCGTGACATATTTCGTGTTTTCATGTCTATTCTATTTTTTTCAACATATCCCATACTCTTTTGACATGTTCAGTTTTTTCCAACACTTTTCAACATTTTTGAACCTGTTTACATTATTTTCGACTTATTCAACCTCTTCAACATTTTTTTAACATTTATTTAAAAAGTACTTTCAATGCAGTGTAGGGTATGTGAGTTTCGGCCTGGCCGAAGATAACACCTTTACTAGTTTTTATTACAATCACTTATCATGGAATGAAAATTGACACTACAAACTTAAATTATTCAATTGGCACAACTTGATTGGATATGCAACACTGAGCTGACTGCCGCGCCTGCAAAATTAAAATTAAATTTAACTCCACCATCAGTGGTAGCGGCATTTACGTCGTACGCCGCAATTCTGTTCCATTGCATTCAGTCAAGTGTGTTGTAATTTTGACAGTGCCTCACCGCTGACGGTATTTACGTCAACCGCCCGAAGAGGAATCAACACTTCACAGCAATCCTACGAAACGAATGCATTTACGACAGTTGTCATTCGTTACACTCAGTGAATGACGAATGACAAATTAAGTATTTAAGTGAATCCGCAAAAATCCAAAAAATCCCACCCAAACCACAAAATCTCGATTTTCGCTCTCTTCGGAGACTCCAAGTTATACAAAGTGACTCGGGATGATTTTTAAATAATAGTCACTTATGAATTGACTACCTCCGGGATACTCAAAAGAACAAAGAAAATATCCTTACAGCAATAAATTCCGCAAATCGCTCCGCACGCACTAAGTGGTCAAATACTAATAATGTTTATTGCAGTATGAACACTACACCATTTAGTTAAAAATCAATTGGAACAACAAAAAAAATTTAAACGAAAATGGGTCAAAAACGGTCCTTTACAGGGTCCGGAGCCACCCTAAGTGATGTTAAAAATCCATTTTCGATTTTGCTGTATCGATTTTCGCAAAAAAAAAATTCCGAAAATTGGTCGAACACGGTTCTTCGAATTGTCATGGAGATGCTTCAAGTGATGTTCAAAAGCCATTTTTGACCTTTCCTCATCGATTGCACAAAAAACTCCGAATTTTTCACTTACATGTTTGACAATGCATTGTAAGCTTTCACATCAACAGTATGAGGTTTTTCGAATGCTACTAACCATTCGATGCTTCTTCATTGCATTTTTGTTGTTCGCGCCAAACTTATAACATTTCGTTGTGAGCAAGCGTCAGCAGTTCAGTACAGCTTACGCAGCGCTTGTTCTCAAGGAATGCATCTAAAAGGCAATGAATTACAAATGAAAATGGCCCATCTCTGGTACATGTATGTATTCTTGGGGTTACATAAGCTTCAATGAAATAATTAATAAAGTATGATTCAGTTTACTTTTCATACAGGACCAACAAACATTTACCTAAAATTTTTTTTCTATAGCTAAGACATTTGCATTCCAGTCATTGACTATCAATTCATTCATCATCGCACGGAAATTAAAGCTTCAAATAATCTGTACCGATTTCAAATTTCTTTGCTTCTTATGGTCGTACTCCGAATTTGGGTACATTTTTAAAAATTGATTGAATAAACTCTCCATTTACCGTGATTTCAGGTGTACCACAGAGATGCCACTTGAGGGCGCTCCTGTTTATTTAAAAAAATGAGGATGTCGACATACGTTTAAAACGCTGCTTTCAAAAACGGGTTAAACTTAAAGTTCAAACTTCAAGTATAAGTTTTAATGATTGCAAATGATCCTCAGACTTTTTGAGATTTCCGAATAATGCACCGAATACTTGGCTGTTTTCCCATTATCTGGTGCAACAAATGATATTCATATTGCCACAAGAAATATTATATATAAGAGACTTTGCAATAAAATATCAATATAATAATGAGATTTCTGTATCTGTTTTGTTACGCGAGTCTATTCTTTCCGCCAGACTAGGCTGTTATAAATGCAAAGTCTCTTAAATGTATAAAATCAAATAAGTAGAATAAACTCAATCGCTATTTACAATTTCACTTGTTTTGCATATAAAATATAAAAAGGCGTTATCTAGAAATAAAAAGTACTTTATAATTGACGTTATTAATTGCAGTAACTTAAATCGCATGATGATTTCACAAGATTTTTTTTTGCTTTTTTAATTGCTATAAATCTAAATTGAAATGCATCTTTTAAAAACATGATAAGACTCAAAATCCTCTAATAGAAATAATAGCGCTTAAAGTTTTAAAAAACATATTCAACGTCTGTGCACTACTCTGCGTGGCCACTGAGCACTATATTCAAATAAAAAGTACAGCAAAATTTTTTTACAGTGTGCCTAAGTAAACGTTTGCTTAGTAAAATAAATGCATAATATATTCTTCCCGGAATATATGTGACTTATCATCTATTTGAAATAAGGCTTTTATTATTTTTATTCTCTTTAAGTTATATTCTTTGGAAAGGTTTATTAAAATGCAAAATATGCAAAAATTGCACTACTCGTCAGTAAAATTTTTGCAAGACGTGATTTACATTGTCACATTTTGTTTGTTACAGATGTAACTCCCCCGCGCTCTCCTTCACAACTCACAGTCTCAAAGAGTCATTGCCTTTTAAGCAAAGTACTTAATTTTATTGCGACTAATTTCGTTGTACTTTGTTTGCTCAACTTATGCATATTTTTTTAAAAAATTATTTTCTTTCTGCATTACTGTTTGTTTTTATGTTCTTACGTTTATCTTTTTCTTTTTTGCTTAAAACAAATTTTTGCACTTTGTTATTATCATTTGAGCTTACATTATTTATATTTGTAAAGGGGAAAATATAAGCAACAACTACTTTAACAGAGCCTTTCATTTAATGATGATTCATAACTAAACCTTAATGTTATTTTTAATGATAACTTACTGAATCATTTACGTGTTGTTTTGAAATTCTCAACCATTGACTGGTTTTGTTTTATTGAATTTTTTCAAAGTTCATTCTGTCGAATGTCCAATATTTGAGACAACATAAGTATATACATAAATAATGTGAAATTCGCATATTGTATTTAGTGGAGTTATATTCATATATTTTATTTACTAAGTTAAATTCTATACATAAAGTAACAGGCTACAGAAATTTATACTTGTGCTTGGGTTTTAATTTTATGATGAAATAGTGGAATAAATGCATTTATAAAAAATAAAAGATTTCTTACATTTTCTCTTTCGATCATATTCCATATTTACATATTAAATTTAGTATACTGCATCAGTTGTTTTAATTTGTATACATACTATAACTCACCTACGTACATAAATGTTAAATAAATATCGATTACCGCGGTGTGGTGCACTTTGAATTCCTTCTTGAAGCACAAACGGTAAATATGGAATATGATTTAGGCGTCATGAAGTGCATACGTGAGAATGTCCTCCGCAAATGGCATGATTTAGGGGGGAAAAAAATCTTGGACAATGCACCATCGCATAAGGCCATACTCGTAATTGTGCAATAGTTTTTAACCAAATATTCAACGATGTCAATGACTAAGCAACATGTGACTCCGTCCGAAATTTTTCTTTTCCCGAAACTATGGTTGAAGCCATAAAAGCAGATTCACTGAAGACTATACCTAAATCAGCCTACGAAATATGTATACAGGACTGGATCAATCGTTGGCGTAGTTGTATTTCATGCGATGGGCTCTACTTTGAATACGGATATGTCTACTATATAAAATTCAGTTTTTGTCTGTCTGTCTGTTTCTTATGGACGCGAAAACTATCCGGCAAATTTTGATGAAATTTTTACAGTATGTTAGTATCGATCAGGCGGGTGTCATAGGCCATAAAAATTTTATGTAGGGTGCATATTTAGGTTGGCCTTCATAGAAAAATATTTTTAAAATATCATTTTCACGAAGACCGATTAATCGATTCACACCGAATTTACACCCATTAGCTTTTATATTAAAGGGCATAGCTAAATCAAAACTTTTATTTAGGGTGGCCCTCATACAAAAAAATTTTTTTAAAATGGAATTTTCACAAAAACCAATTCATCGACTCACTTGGAATTTATACCATGTGTCTTTTATATTCAGAGACATAGCTTAGGCTATGAAACTTTTATTTAAAGCACATATTTAGGGTGGTACACATGCAAAAATATTTTTAAAATATCATTTCGACGGCTAATCAATCGATTCACACTGAATCTACACCATGTAGCTGTTATATTATGTAGCACAGCTTAGGCTACAAAACTTCTATTTAGGGTGGCCTCTGACAAAAATATTCTTAAAATAGCATTTTCACAAAAACCACTTTAATAATTAGGACGAAATTTTCAATTTAAGGTGAAGCGAAGCGCACAGAGTAATACCAGTATAAAATAAATTTTGATGAATCAATAATTTTGTTTCGATTTATTTAACAATTCCGGATAGAAACTTTTTACATTTTTACATAATTTTATTAAACCGTCATAACTCAAAAAACCTAAAGCGGGAGAAAATCGCATTTAAAGTTTTCAATAAGTGACTTTTATTTGAAAATTAAAATGATGTATGTCTAAATAAACTCTTCTCACAAGGCACGTCATTAGATAATGGACTTGTCTTGTGAGAAGATTCTGATTTTTTCACACAAATAAAACAAACATGCAGCAAACCCGCAATATGTACATATATGTCTTATAAAGAGTCGCTAAATTGGAGGTTACTCTTACGCTGTCAGAAGTAAACGGTTGATGTATTGATATTTTTAATTACCGAGCGGTATTCTACAGAAGAAAAACGAACTTCAAATGTTAAAGCCTATCTTCAAAATGGAAAATAATAACGAACACAATTGGGAAATGATTTTGGTAATCCTAATCATCTATCTCTTATCATAGTTAAAAAAAAAATTCGTGTGGTATCACTCATTTCATTTTTTCTGTGGGGTTATTTATTGTATGGCAATAACTATAAAACGGTTTTAAAGTTTAACTATGAGATTTGTCGCGTGATTTAAGACCTACTACAGCTACTATCTAAACAAAAATATCAACAGTTTATCAAAATACATTTTGTTTTATTTTACATTTAATGAGCTAAATCGACGGAACTACCGCCAGCGGTGAGCCTCTGTCCAAATTACAACACACTTTGACTGAATGAAATGGAACATAATTCCGGCGTACAATGTCTACCACTGACGGTGAACTTAGATTTAACTTTAATTTTACCGTCGCGGCAGTCAGCTCAGTGTTGCATTTTCAATCAGCTTTTGCCAATTTATTAAATTAAGTTTGTAGCGTGAATTTTCATTTCATTAAAAGTGATTGTAATAAAAAAAGGAACATAAATGAATTGAATTACAAGAAGAAGTATTATCTCACAAAATAAAAAAGGTTACACTCTGTCACAACCAAAAATATTTCACTAAAAAGTTACTTTCTTGTTAACACAAAATGACAGCTGAATTTGCCGCTGTGCGTCGTACGTCGCAATTCTGTTTACTCGAACGGATCTTACAACAGTTTTTACGCTGGCGGTATTTCCGGTTTAGCTCATAAATTGTACAATTGTAATTGTATTTTTTTTTCTTATATCTATATAAATTATAAATTTTTTTCTTATTCATTGCAGCTGCTCAAATTGATATTGATTTGTCCAAAGCCAAATTGCCTGTTGCATCCCTTACACCTGTTGATGATGTCGAAAAGAAGACTACCACTACTACTACCACAGTACCTACCACGAAGTCCACAACATCTTCCACTTCAACGACTACCACCACTACAACTACAACTACGACAACAACAACAACTCCACCACCAGATACTACTACGAGCACAGTAAAACCTACAACAACTACAGCGGCTCCAATAACTACAACACCTGCACCAGCTCCATATCCTGATCCTAGCATTGGACAATGGAATTCTAGCTGTATTTTGGTTAAGATGGCAGCACAACTTAATTTCACATACGAAACCAAAGGTTTGCATTTTTATTATGAAATTTTTAGAAACTATAGAAACTGTTTGAAATTAGTTCTTTATATACACAATAGTACAAAAAAATAGACAACGTGATGGACATAAATATTATTTGGGAATTTCGTTCAGCACAAAGTTAACTCTCAGAAAATAAACATTTATTCTTGCTCCAAGGCACTCACACTCTTGACCTACCGCCGAAGATCAACAAAAACACTCAACTTGATTTTGAGTATGGGAATTATCTCTCATCACCCAAAGGCTTACTATGTTCTGAACTCTTTCCATCACGTGGATGCCTTATCTTCAGCAAGTCAAAACCTAATTTGACTCTTCCCCCAGCTGCGATCGTAGGTCCACAGAGATCTGCAAGTCCTTGTGCATTCCGGTTTTACTTGTTTCGGCGAAATATTTCGCCAACTTTAAAGGCTCAGTTCCTTATTCTATTTGGCAATAATTCCGAATATGACTTCGTATATCAATATGAAAGGGAAATTAAAAAAAAAATTGCCTTGCGGAGGGACAAAAACTTTTCTTTTTCGGTTAAAAGAGTCTGAAGCTGCCAATTTATTAAGTAACGCTACGGAGTACGATAGTCTCTTTTGTTCTTGTGGGACCTTCATGTCCTGTATTTAGCTCATTGTCATGAGGGCCTGATTACTTCTAGTTTTTGAATCAATCTGCCTGACAAGCAAAGATCGCCGTGGGTCACCTTATCAAACCTTAGTCCTTGAAGCTGAGAACCGAGGTCTTTGACTTCTGATGCACATATCACCTGTCTTCTTGGGTGGGCTGTCGTATCATCTGTTTCGCCTTTTATTCTTGTTAGTATCCGCTAAGAGGAGCTATGTTTTGTAAAATTTTCATTGATAAATTGTAATAAAACACTTCAAAAATGTTGTTGTTTTTCCAATATATTTTGTCTCAAAGGTGTCACGACTTTTGTTAATTGAAAAATCTGATTCCAAACGACTTATTCGGCTTTCCAAATTTTTCCAGTTATTGTGCATCCAATTCGCTGCATATTCGTAAGACAGACGGAGAACGCACTTAATGTACGTCGGTCTCATATGCCAAAACGCGGCCCTGTGGACTTTGACTGCTTATCAACTTTTACGACCGAAGACCACTTGCATGTTGCGACCTATATGCCTGATTGCATTGCTGATGTAAAAGGGATAATTAAATGAAAAGAAAAAACTGAGAAACATAATTTTAAAGTTTTCGACTTATTAAACCTAAATTGACGGTGGCGTACTCTTATTTTCAGACCAAAACTCATAAGAAAGTTTATGTTATTTTTTTTCACTGCCATCCAAAAGGCAGTAAGAAATGTCTTACTGCTCTTTCGCTCCGTATGATTAAATACCGATTTTTTCTAATGTCTAGCTAAAATTTCAAATTTGACAATTTATTATTTAACATTAACTCAAGCTCGTCGTTAATGGTAGGTCTCCGCGCTTAGTAGAATCCTTACTCAGTTTGGATTTGGCTGGAGTCAAGAAGCTTAAAAATTAATGCCCGGCCTGGCACCAGGTCCCATATGATGTAGCATATATGTATTTTCAACTATCCAAGTCATCGAACAGAACTGTCTCTACTCCAACACTGGAAGCAATCTGCAGAGATGACCTGATTCCTGAAACTTGATATAGCCCCGTCGACCGACGAAGCTAACTAATATTTAATTTTAATATTTATTGATATATAATGGCTTCGATTGAAGTTGCTGCTGAAGTTAATTCCATCATTCGCTTATAATCCTTTTTACTAAATAATTTAAGCAACTGTTATGACTTTTCTATGCTTTTCAGAAAAAAACATCACAACCGCCTTGTACAACATCCCAACTGATGCTGCTCTCGAAGATGCTCATTGCAGCAATGTAACACAATCTATACAAATAAACTGGGGACCGGCTGAGGCACAAAATTCCATGTTACTACAATTTGATCTGAATTCTTCAACTGTTGAATTAACTATGATGCGTTTTGTTATTGCTATTACTGGTGATCGCTTCCCCGATGCTTTGGGTAAGTATAATTTATTTTTAATTTTTATTTGCATAGCACTTGAAACTTTATTTTGCTTGTTTACTCTCATCCTATTTAGGCAATCAAACAATTCAACTCCTCTATCAGGGTGCTAATTTTGAATCACCTGTTAAAATGTCCTATCATTGTACTCGTGCTCAACAATTTAACCTAACTGAAACTGTTATTGATAAGAATATTTCTGGAATTGTTACCGTACGTGATGTCCAAGTTGAAGCCTTCCGTACACAGGCCAATTCGACCACATTCTCTTCGGCCCGTGATTGTGATAGTCCCAACACATCGGATATAGTACCAATTGCTGTAGGTATAGCTTTGGTTGCTCTTATTGGCATTGTATTGATCGCTTATTTGTGCGCACGTCGTCGCTCAACCTCACGTGGCTACATGAGCTTCTAATTTGCAGCGCTCCTGAAAAATGATATGCAAGAAAAGTAGTGGAGAGAAGAAAAATTTAAATTTTATTTGAAAGAGAAACAAACTTTTAATTTTTTTTTAAACAAAACTAAAGACTAAAAAGCAAACATAAGAAATGGGGGAATGAATGCAAGTGATCTGAGTTAATTAATTAAGTTAATACATACAATATCTTCACGAAAAAAACAGGAATTCAAACATATGTGGGCGGGTGCGTTTTATTTACATATGTTATTATATAATTATTATTCAACTTAACTTTTATTATTGAAATAATAAAATGGATTGTAATTTCTTATGCACTTCATTCTATACCTTCATAATTACACACAACATGGTAATTTTATTGAATAACTTAAAAACGAAAGGAAAAACAAATTTCAATATCTTAATGAAAAAAATTATCAGTTCAATATATGGGGAAGTTGAATTTAATGTTGTTTAAAATTTGATTTGATTTGTAAGTAATTTTTTTTTAAACCAAAATCACAATATAGCTTTTTTCTTTTAATCTGTAATTTTCCATAATCTAAATTGGCCTTAAATAAAAAATAAAAATACAACAAAATCATAGGTTCTGGTATATTCATTTAATAAGGTTTGAAAACTTATCTGAAAGATCATTTAAAACTCGATCATAAATTAGAAAATAAAGAAAAACCATATGTTGTCACAGTATTGAGGCGAATGAAACTAATCATTTTCTGTAGATTTTTCAAAAGTGAATTTAAACCCGGTCAATGAATTATTTGAGTACAGTGATCTTCAACCTTTGCTGCAACATATATCTTACCGATTAATTTAATCCTTATATCGACATCAAGATTTTATTATATTCTAACATTAAAGTGTTTATTTTTTGCTACATTTCACTGATTATAAAATTTAAAATTTTTTATCATCTTAATGGACGTATAAAATCTTGTAGGTTTTTCTGATGCTTAATTCGACCGTATTACAAAAAATTTGATCGGAAATTAGTAAAAAAAAATAAATTTTGAGATTCCTAGGGTAGAATATCTAAAAATTCGGGTTAGAAGAATCTGCCACATTTCGATTCAGGTAGCAAAAATGAAAAATTGTTGGCTTACACTTTGTGGAGAATACAGATTCAAATTATTTTTGTAACAATACGAATTGCATTTTCAGATAAAATTGAAGTTTCAAAGAGCTGTAAAAATATAAAAAAACGGACAGAATTGCTGCACTCGCATCAATAATTGTGCAAAATGAAGGAAATGCTAAGGAAAAAATAAAAGGACGCACATTATTAGGTGACTATTCCAACCCTTTGGAAGTACCCGACACTTCGTAAATAGTAAAACTTGATAACTTCAGGAGAAATTGCTAATTTAGCTTTTCTTGTGTAGGTTTGTTCGTGTCGTAGAGTGAACAAAAAGCGTTTCAAATAACAGATCTGTTCAAGCCGGAAAAACAGGCATTTAATATATAAAGTCTTACCACGAAAAGTGTTCCAGCCGGAAAAAATGTGGTGGTTGAGAAGAGAAAGTGAGAGTAAAAATCCCATCCAGATAAAACTTACATTTTTCACATAGCTGTACATATACGAGTACATATGTGGTATTCAACCATTTAATTATTAATTTGGAATCATAACGGCTAAAATGAAAAACATTTACTTCATTGAAATCATTTTATTATGTTGAAAAAAAAAAAGATAAAAAAATAATATATTGTTTCCAAAAAATCATTATTTTCCGTGACATCCTTTAGCTGCAATAAAAGCTGTAATTTTTGCTGCTATTCTTTCCGGCATGATATCCACTTTTTTACCACTGGTGCATTAAATGCCAGACGTCACTCAGCATCTCTATTAGCTCTTGTTTTTTAATTTTTGCCTCTTAACTGATCTCGTGTTTCATGAGCTCCTGTACATTTCCTTTTAGGTTCATGTCTGGCTATTTTTGCTTTATGGTACTGAACTCCGTTGCTTATGGAATGGTTTTGTGAAGAAGAGGAATCAATTTTTATTCCTCTTCTTCACAAAACTATTCCGAGCTTGGGCCAGAGTCAATCCCTTAAGATTTTTTTTTGTGCTGGTCTTGCTTCATAGTGACTCCAAAATTTATCACAGAGCACAGAATGGTAGGCGTGGGATGTTAAAACATCGAAGCAATGTAGTCAGAATGGTAATTTTCTTCAGGCATTCAAGACTGTTTTTTTTTCTAATGAAATCATAATCTTAAGCATGAAATTCATAAAAACTGCCAAGAAAATATTTTCAAGCATACTCACAAGAACCAAATATCTAAATACTTAAACAATATTCAAACCGACTTTTTATTTTTAGTTCCATTTCTAAGAAACTATAAGAAATGTTTTGAACTTTAACTTATTTTCCAATGATAGTTCAGTGAAATCCTATCACACGCAAAGTTTTTGAGCACACTATTGAAGGGATTGATCTACTTCTTAACTTTAACCTTGATATAATTTTCGATCTAACACATATTTTTAAGTAAATGAGGATAAATGACAATTTCAGCCTCTCTATACGGGCACCAGTGGGGACTGCTGCTAGATAATGAGTTACTATAATATTTGCTATTTATAAATAAGTACGTGCATGCAGATTATGTCTCAAAATATTTATAATATGGTCAAAAAAGAAAAGTCGGTACAAATTAGCACTATAAACGAACTACAATGTAAATAAATCGGACAAATCTAATTGTATCTCGTCATTTGGCAGCTATCAAACGTATGCCATTCAAGGTTACATATGGTTTTTTTAAAGTTAACCATTTAACATTATGGGCCGTTTAATTATTTAAAATATTAAAAAAGCTGTTAGGATTTTCTACAAAAATTAGGAATATGCCACGTTTTGCGCTATGAGAGCAGTTTATGGTCATAATCGTCCTATAGATCAAACAATTTCTAAAAAAATTACAAGAAACTGAAACTGTTTTGGATGTGCATCATCGTAACGCACGCTCTATTGAAAATATCAGCGCTATTATTAACGGTGTAGCTGAAGACACAAATTTATCGGTTCCACGTCGCGCTCAGCACTTTGGCTTCTCTTACGGCACATAATGGCGTATTTGGCAACAAGACCTTTCTTCCCAACTGAAACCTGCCGTCCATAGAATGCGCAGGAGAAACGCCGTTAGGATATTGACATAAGCAATGGTTTTTCGTTTCTCGTTCTGTACATTGAGAAAACGATTTGTTTGAATGTAACAAATTGTATTTGATATATAGCAATTAAATATTTAATTGAGTCAAACATTAAATGCTTCAACCAACATTTATGTACCATTATATTTGATGCAAATACAATATGTTTGATTCAAAACAGAGCAACTAATCGTTTGCTCTGTGTAGATATGTCAATAACAAATTTGCCGTAAGAGGTTCTGGAAACCCACAAGTGATATAGGATAATTCATTGTAACTGTCTGGTCGGCTCAATAGATCGTATTCCTTTGAGAATAAAGGAGTGAACGTTATCTTCTCTCTCTCTCTTTCTTACAATATGCCAGTCATTCCAAAAGGTATATATATTAACCTAAGGAAAAGACTCAGAAACACGAGGTTTTCATTGAGTCCTTACTATCGTTGTAATTGGGAATCACTAAATTACACGATCAACGGAACGGAACGGGTCAGAAAACACGTCTGTACTCGTTAACGAACAAAACAAAAGACCGAACGTTATCTTCATTAGTGGGCGCTATGGTTATGTGATAACTGACTTTTTCGGCCTTATGAATTAAAGTCATCATTCCTACGTGAGAGCAGTGATGCGATTTAGGTGTTGTGAAAATATACTGATTCCAGACTTCAAATGTACTTTTTAGAGGCCGAATGTACTTTTTCGTCTCGAACAACCAATTTTAATAAAAAGTATGAAAAATTACTAAAAAAAAACCTTAGCAAAATGAGATATATCTCACATTAAATTACAAAACCTACATATTGTGATTATTTTATTTTCATTTACCACAAAAAAAGGTAATTATTATAAAAGGTAATTATTACAAATCTACACATAAAGGTAATTATTATAAATTGTCCCAATGTACCGAAAATGTACTGAAAATGTGCCGAAAATTCGTCAGTTGTACTAAAAATGCGGTAAATATACCGAATGTACTACAAACTTATCGAATGTGCTTTCGTCGATTTTTCAGAACGCAAATGTACCGAAAAAAGTACAAATCTACCGAAAAAAGTACAAATCTACCGAAAAAAGTACAAATGTATCGAAAATGCCATCACTGCGTGAGAGACTCCAAAGGTCAAAACAAGTTCTACATTGCCGTTTTTGAGATTTCAAAAATAAAAACAATTTCATGGTACAACAAGACTACATACTCAGTTTTAGTGCAGCACTTAAATTAACTCAAAAACGTGTTGATGATTGGTCTGTATGTACACTTAACCAAACACATGATGTGCTTCATTATTCCTTGCATACAACATACAACCAGAAATGTAATGCTACCATACCTGATTTTAATTTTTATTTCCTAGTAGTTTTTAATTTTGTATAATTCACTTAACATTCATAAATTCTAAAATATTCACATGCACGTAAAATATTTGAGTGTGAAGACGTGCTCCAGAAAAAATTCGAAATCACGTCGAAATTAAAGGATTCCAATAATACGACATACATAGTTTTATAATTCACTTTGAATTTACAATTGCAAAAAGGACACCAATTCATTTCTTTTTAAGCTACTAGCATAATTTACAAATTTATTTAATAGAAATCAAAATGTAAATCAGTGAAAATCCATTACGCTTGTAAAATATTCTGAGCCAAAATTGCATGCAAATATTCTTCAACTATCTGCTGCCGCCCGACGCCTGTATTCAATCTAAATAAATTCAAAGAAAATTGAAAAAGTATTTACAACGGCTGAGTCGTCTGTGCGGTAGCAACACAACACATCCTGAACAGATCCTGTTTTTTGCTTAACACCACGTATTCTAGCGAAAACCGCTCAAGTAGCTAAACGTGACAGGAATTCATTTTTTTTTTCTTTAACATTTTGAAATCATCAACAAAATACTATTCACCTACAACCATAGTAACCGCACTCAGTGAAGACAATCAGGAAAAAGCCACAGCAACCAAACCAAAATGGATGCGCCAAAATTTATGCAGAATATGCAAAAAAGGATGTTGAAGTTAAAAAAAGGAGTAAATGAATAACAGAAATGAAAAATGCTTCACACGTCATCAGCTACATAGTGTTGCAATGAACATCAGTATCGGCGCTAACCGTAGTAATGATGAAGTTCGATACTTTTCGATGAGTGACCATCTGACACACTGATGACTTTCAAAATGTTCAATATTTCAATATTTTCGACTTATTTAATATTATTTGACTTTGAGACGTTAAGTCGACTTGTTCATAATTTTTCAACTTTTTCATATTTTGCTGTCGGATCTGCTTGAAAAATATGGTAGTCGATATCGGAATCAAAATCACCCCACGAAGTGAATTAAGTCCGTAGGAAGTCTTTTTATGTACATAGTTCAGTTAAATCTTTATATTTTGATATTAACGATATTTGTATCGTTTGAGTTTATTTCATCGATATTTCCCCATAAAGTATCTTAATTTCTGTATAACTCACGATGAAGCGCACATTATTGTGGAGCATGGGTTGCTCATTCGCAAAGCTTGAAGAGTTAAGCGCCAAGAAATATGTGACAAAAATGAAGCAGGCAATGGTAGCAGCAGGTAGATTGAATTCAATGGTGTGTAGTGATGAAGAAGGGTTAAATTGCATGGGATGACATGGTTATTATACTTACTGTGCCTATCACCATCACCGTCAGCTCTTGGAATCCATTTGTAAAATATCAATGAATTATCTTTCAATTTAAGACTGAACGGCAGTACGTGCACCAAGGAAGTGTGACATTATTGCTTTTTGCAGCAATTGCATTTCTTGAGAGAAGCTCTTCGAGTTTATTCATTGTTTTGCAGCAGGCATATTATAATATAACCATATTTTTGAACAATCTTTTGTTATAAATTGTTTAAATAACGTAAAACTTTAAAGAAAACTTTTAGGATCAAAAGATTAAAAACCAAAAAGAATTAAAATAACGTATATTTTTTGTCACTATCTGTCTGTCTGTCTGTCTCTTATGGATGCGAAAACTATCCGCCCGATTTTGATGAATTTTTTACAGAATTTTTCTATTGGTCAGGCGGATGTCGTAGGTTTTAAGTTTTGTCATACAAAAATATTTTTAAAATATAATTTTCACGAAGACGCGGTGTAGATGCGATGTGAATCGAATAAACGATTGCGATGATGCGAGACACCACCAGCTTTTTTTATTATTAGGCATATCTCAGGCTGCAAAGCTTTTATTTAGAGTGGCCCTCACACAAAAATGATTTCAAAATATCATTTTCACAAGGAACACTTAATCGATTCACATGAAATTTACACCAACTGCCTTTTATACTAAAAGGCATAGCTATGGCAATAAAACTTTTATAAAGGATGCATATTTAGTGCAGTCCTCATACAAAAATATTTTTAAAATAGCATTTCACAAAGACCACATTTTTAATTGAAAAAAAAAAATATTAGAAATTTTCTATTTCAGGTGAAGCGAAGCGCACATGGTAATGCTAAAGACAAATGAAGAGCATAGTTTTTGTATTTAAAGAGTCTTATTGTAAGAAAGTAACAAACATTTCAGTTTCATGAATTAATAAAAAATCTTCTTAAGTTTGGCCTTAACTTTTGCCTGACTGTAAGAATCAACCTATAGAAAAGTAATCACAACAAAAACTGTAACGATACATTGTTTCATGATATAAGCACTAAGATCATGAAAACTTACATAAGAATAAATAAATTGAACTAAGAATTAGAATAAGGAAAAATATGCTTGCGCGGATATGCGAAAATCGACGCGCTCCCACAAATATTTCACTACGCGTGAGCAAAATGCTTATAGCGCGCCTTCTCACGGGTTAAATTTTGCTATTAATGCTTATAGAAGCTATGCATTCCTAAACGTTTGTGTTGCGATAATCTTTATTTTGGAATTAAAAAATTTTTAAATAAATTTGAAAGTAAGATACTTCGTCGAAAAATCGTGCTTAGTCAAAACAAGGTTAAAATAAAAATAATTGACCCGCTCGCAGTTGGTACTTACTTGGTTTGTATCAAAGTTAAAGCAAATAAAATATGTAGCAACATTACACGATTTCAAAATAACTTATTAAAACATCAAATTTCCAATAAGACAATGTAAGACTTTTTCAAATAAATTCCCTTGTTTTGCATAAATTCCCTTGGTACTTTTTTCCATAAAATACCACTACAGTCATTGTAACGATTGAGCAGGTGGCAACGCCAATTAGCTGACATCGGCTGTTAGTTTTAATTTCATGTGTAAAGTGCGGGTTAATTTCTAATCGTATTCGTTATTAATATTAATAAAACATCTTATATAAATGGATAAAAAGTGCTAAATTTATGTTTTCGTAAGTTTAATGTAATAAATTTAGTAAAATGTTCAAGTTCAATTGCAAAGAAATGCAAATCCAAATGAGTGCAGTGCCGTCGGCAGAGCTGGCATTGTCGCCGCAAGTGCAGGTGCTTTATTTTGTTTTTATTCTGTTGCAAATTAAATGCAACTTCATGTAATGCCTTTTCAATTGCTTAAAAAAGCAACAAGTGTTAAAAGTTAAATATTATTTTTCCAAAATTTTATGAGTGTTAGCTTCATTTATTGAGAAACTTTCGTTCAAAATCGTGAAATACGATGGCATGACAATGAAAAGTTAAAGAGGTAGCGGTAGTGTATGGCAGTTGTTGCTAAGCTTCAATGTCCTCGGCTGTTTCTTTAAAAATATTTTGCAGTGGCTTCAAAATGCTTCGCACAGAACAGTGCAATGACAGAAAATCTACCATGGGGTAAGTGTTGTATTTTTGTGTTTATATTAGGGATGCAACGATGCGCGTTTTGGCCGATACGATACCGATACCGATATTCATAAAAATTTATCGCCGATACCGATATTTATAAAAAGTTGTCGCAGACACTGACGTTGCATTAAAAAGAAGCATTAACTATGACGCAAAGTTGTAAAATCAATATAGATAAATCAACAAATTTTTTATTTATTTTTTAATTTTATATATTTTTTAAGTACAAAAGTGAATAATTAAAATTAACACTAACTAGGTTTTTATTTAGGAAGCATAACATCCTCAAGATATGCGGGAAAATGCGATTTCGCAACTCTGTTTGGGTTAGACCTGCCGTTGAAAACAGTCGCTCGTATGCGACAGAACTCATTTGAAAACTGAAATACATTTGTGGCAATATTTTAAAATTTGGGTGCAGATCCTCATAACCAAAAACTGAGAGGATTTGCATCTGTTGCAATATTGGGATGTCGAAAATATCTCTCAATTTCTTCTTTGAAAGTAGCGGAGCACAAGGTGGACAATGGTTCTTCTTCTTCAGGTTCCTTAATAATATTTCCACAAACACTGAATATCCCCCGTCTTGTAATTGACTCAGAACTCGTACTAGGTTGGAACGATATTGTTTCTGAAGAGGTTTTGGAATATTTGGTAAATTAATAAAATTTGCAAGCCGCTTTTTTGCCGTAGAAATAAAAGACCACAGTTGGAATGTTCGTAGTTTATATCGAGGGCAAAGCGCCGTTGCTAAACAATAAAATTCTTCACTTTCCGAATTAAATCTTTTTTCAAGAGCCAAAAATTCCGATGACGCGCGATTTTCGTTATGAGTATGTAATTTGGAAATGTCGGTGCCTTTCTTTTCTGAAAGCTAAGACAGAATTTAAAATTACATTGAAGAAATGTCACTTAGAATCGCTGCTACCATGAGTTTGGCTTGAAGGTCCGTTTTCTTAACAGTTCTTTTATCCTCTTGATATGATACCTATTGTGAAAATATTATTGTTGTTGAATGGTTTTAATTGATTTTGACCCTTTGGGGCACAGGAACATTTTTTTTTGTATACATCGGTGTATCGGCAAATAAATATCGCCGATATCGATATATCGGAATATACCGATATATGGCTAATCGTATCGGTATCGGTTGCATCCCTAGCTCATATATTAGCTTCGTTCGACCCGGGTTTTGTGGTAAAAAAATGAAAAGTATCAAATCGCGATATTTGAGAGAGTAAAATCTGAAGTTTCTCTGATTAATCGAATCACCACAATTTTCAGCTCGAGCGCAAAAAGGGATAAAAAATTAAAACTGTCAAGAAGTTGCGTCTATTTTTGTAAACAAACTATGGCAGGGTTAAGGAGGCCTGCGTCTTAGTTGCATAACCATTTGTTTAATATTTGTTCATTTGTTTAGTATTTGTTTATTTGTTTAATTGAAAAATAGTATATAACTCAAAAAGCGAATGACCAACTATCAAAATTAAGTTGTCATACGAAAGGTTATTTAAAGTGTATCATTTTTCCAATAATTAACAATATTTTGTTAAAATCTTTATATTTTGTTCATTTGTTTTTCTTAAAAAACTAAAATGTATGCAAGACCTTCAACCAGCAGTGAATTTTAAAAAGTTATATGAATAATTTCCGATGACTACATATCCGAAAGTAGATTGTACCCACAATTTTTGAAATTGTTAATTTTTGCGGCTTTTAAAATTTTTATGGTCTTAGTAAACTTTACGGTCTTAATAACTCTCCCACTGTATAGAGTTAATCTTGACTAAAATTGTCAAAGACTCAGCTACAAAAATGTCAAAAAGAATCTCATTAATGTAAGAGTTTTATTCACAATTTATAGCTTAAGGTGTTATTGATACACCCTTTACAATGCAATCTCATTATATGTAATAAAATTGGAAACTTAAGAAAAAACTTAATTTATTTCCAACAAAGCCTTGACATAGCCAAAACAATTTATTTCGCTTTTAACTCCACGGAGTAAAAAAAAATTCTATTTTAACGCATGACAGGACATTTTCAATACAAAGATTATTCACTTATGTGTGGAAAAATACGAAAATAAAATGTTGGCTTAAGTAAAGAAAGCAGTTAAAAAATAAAAAAATAAAAAAATACGACTTTCATTACAGCAGCAAATCGATTGATCAGAGTTCCGTCTTATGATTTTATTTTTTTTTTCGATTACAAAGAAATTGAATTTATACTGAGTAAATTTCTTCCTTTTTGATTATATTGCAAAAGCATAACAAAATTGAAAATAAAATAAAGTGAAAGATGCATGAAGCAGTCAAAAATTTCTTAACTGAAATTTTTATTAAAATTCTGCATGATTTGCATATCAATTGAAATATAAAGATTGCATGCACTTTGATGTTTCGATCTGAAGTCGTCTGAAGAGAATTTGTATGTTCTTGTAGTATCGGAAACGTTTTTAAAATATTAATGATAAAATGATTTGAGATTTAACACAAGTTGTCGAAATAAGTGCTCATGCCACAGCGTTGCTTGAGAGCTTTACAAATTATTTGGCGATTTTATAATTTGATGGTTTAATTTTATCATGAATTATTAATTTGATGTTATGAATGCACAACGGAATGGTTATTTTGTGGTCTCAAACAAACCAATGCAACATGAAAGTTCAGGGTGATCTAATTTGTAAATTAGACAGCTATCAATAATCAATAGAGTTCAAAGTGTCAAATGTTACATATTTACAAAATAATCGAATTGCCACCCTTTAATGTGCTTAAATGTTACAGTTGATGTCACGAAAATCTTTTTCAATAGGGCACATTTTCACCATGTAATTTAGGTAGTGCCGTTGCATACCAAAAAATTGATGGTAATGTTAGGCAATGTGGTCAGGCGACGTCCTTGGGCCTCACTTCTGCGTGTACGATGAAGGCTGAATTGTACGAAATTGAAAAGATCGATTGGACAACATATGGTTTCAGCCAGGTGGTAAAATTTGCACATATGGAGTGGAACGTTGGTTGTTTTGAGTGAGAAGCTCACAGGTCGAATTATTTCACGTTTTGTTGATGTCAACTAAGGACCAAGATCATGCGATTTGATGCCGTTGAACATTTTTTAATAAGTTACGCTGTCAGCCCCAAAAAAAAGTTTTGAAAAGATCGATCACCACAAAAGGCTTAAAGGGGACAATGTGATTGATTTTACAAGCAATAAATATATCAAATATTAGATTGAAAAAAAAAAAAAAATCTGAAAGTTTCCTCAAACTAAAGTTTCAGTGATTAAAACCGTTATCGTTTTGACAAAACGCCAAATTGCCAAATTCGGCACTTATCAGTTCTTGTTGATTATTCTGAAATTATGTAGAATTAATCGAAAAATGGCATTGCTAATATCTTAAAGCTCTACCTGTCTGAACAAAGATTCTAAAACTACTTTAACCCTTGACTTATTGTTTTATGCAGTGTTTTCTACTACTTGTTGCCACAAAGTCTCTCTTGACATTTCTTGTTGCAGGTTCCACCACATCACTGTTCGATAAGCGAGACAGAGTATTCTTCGAAGCCAAATGAAGTTAAAAACTTTATTTCAATATTTATAGTTTAGTGTGTCTTCAAATGGGGTTTGATTGTGGGATTGATCAAAGGCATTTCTTGATTCGTTGATTGTAAGTCTTACGTTGTGACTGTTTCCGGCATATGCTTAAATTTAATAGAAACTTTTAGTTGATGTTGCATAAGTTTTGATAGAATTAGTACAAAGTTCATCAGTGCAGTGATGCCCAATCCTTGTAAGGTTGATTTGCAACATGGGTATGACATAAAGGAAGTCTCATCGTCCGTAGTAAGAGTAAGTTTTAGCACATCGTCTTACATATTTAAAAATAGCAAGTAAGATATCAAGCAGTTCTGGTTGATCCCGGTGTTTGGTTCTACTGGCTTTCAGAATTTGTTCTTGTTATCTGTTGGAACATTTCATGTTTTCATTACATTCCAAATTGACTCTTTATATATGCTATTGAAGGGAGTAGTAAAGTCAACGTAGCATAAATGAAGGCTTCTTAGCGATTCACATATTAAGTCCAGCACTATACGGTGGGTGACTATTTGGTCCGTGCGTGATCGGCTTGTGCAGAATTTGGTTTGCTGCCTTATACTGCGATCTTTCGAGTTTGCTTTGAATGCGACTATGAACAACTATTAGTACTTTGGAGAATGAGCTCAGAATTGTGATTCCTCAATAATTTTTTTACAAAGATTGCGCTCTGAAAGCACTTTAATAAAATATTTTTCAAGTCATTCGTCAAAGGTTAAAAAAGACGATTTGTTCTTGAAGGGGCTTGTTAGTGATGCTGTGACATTTTTAGTTGTTCTATTAACATTATTGTCGAGACTAAGTGTGCTGGCAAAGTTTTCAATCCATCTAGATAATTTAACGACACGTTGTACAACAGCATCGAAAGAGGGCTCCTAGTTTGATGTTACCTTTAGAAAACCGATTCTTAGAGCTCAGTGCAGCTCATGAGCCAATGATAACAAGGTAATTATTTTTTGCATAGTTGACAATTTTGAGTCATATGCTGACTTGGAAGCAGGGGCGTACCGTGAACATCGGGCGCCCGCGGCAAAGAAGAAAATTTTCGTGGCTTTTGTCAAAAAAAAAGGTTTTAACTTTTGACTTAAAAAATGCTAGAAAAATGAAATTCATATGACAACCCCCAAGCTCTGCACCCAGCGTGGCTACACGTTCTGTGGCAGACGCTTCCTAGATTAAGTGGGATCAACGAGTAAAATGTTTCAGTTGTCTCTTTCCCAAGAGATGCCACTGCGAGCCTACACATCCATCTATTACGATCAAAAATAAGTCGTCCACTCTGAGTCACACACTTCCAGGGTTTTCTGGGGTCCGCAGAATTGCTAGTCCCCTTTTTCCACCAGAGAATATCGAAAAATATATTTAGCTATAAGAATAAAATGATTCTTTGTTTTTTTTTGTTATTTATCGTATTTCCGACTCAAGCCACTGACTTTAATTGGAATAAAAATAATTAACATATTGTTCCAAATATTTTCAAGGAAATTGTATGAGTTACTCGCACATTTTTGATTAAATTTCTCATCACTTGAATGTTAAATATTTAGAAGATGGAAGCTATGCAAATCCTGGTATAACAATAACACTAGTCAATCAACAAACATTCGTTGTTCCGTCCACAAATTTTAGGCAATTCTGTAATTAATCACAACTGCGAATTTGAATTGAATTTCACTCGCAGTCAAAGTAATTTAAATTTTAAATGAAATCTTACAATTTCACTGAACCAGTGGGAAAATGTCACCATTTCACTGGTTAATAAAAAAATCCCATGAAAAAAATATTTTTATATAGTCCGCAGTTGGTAGTGCTGTTTAGAGCATATATAATTGATTCGTTTAGTGACTGTCCGGAGCACTGCTCTATAGCAAAACTTCCCTTAAATAAATAAATGACATAGGAAATAATTTCACTTACTATGCTATGGGATCGTCCATAAAAGGCTTCCGCATTTACTATTTTTAATGAAACATTTTTTTGCGGTAAAAAGTATTTCAGAGTTAAAAATCTTCCAAAGAACAATCTCAAGAAAATTTTTGATGCAACGTACCCCGACGGTAAAATTTATCTGAAAAGCTTAGAAAGTGTCATCCAAGTAAGCTAGAGACTCAATTTTACTGGTAAAAGAGTTCACTAGCATTCTTTCTTTTTTTTTGACCATATGCTGAACTTCATGATATTGTTACTTTCTTGACATTAGCAGCTTAACAAGGTCCTAGGCCAAGAATAATTGCGAGGAAGGATGTTCGCATAATTGTATAGTACGTCTTCCTGCCAAATCTTGTGCGTCCACAAATGTCCTTGAGAGTATAACTATTAGTAACTTTGATTCTTGTGCTTGGTTTACGCATCCATTTATAGAATATGGTTGGATCTTATTTTTCTCAAGTTTCCGCAAATATTATGGTTATATTTGTAAAACATTTATTTGTTCCAATGCTGGATTCGGCTATCATGAAACTAATTAATTTGAAGCATATCGGATTGTTTGATGGTAAGGAGGCATGTATCATTAATTTTCCTGAATCAAAACGTTTTCATTTTAGTAACTTACATTGGATATTGAACTATAATACTTTCAATATTTAAATGAGTACATAAACATAGAAATGACTTAAAGTTAAAGCAATCAATATGGGCACCCCCATCGGTAGTCTAGCAATTAGTGTGTTCGAATACAATCTTGCAGGTCTGAGTTCGATTTTCAAAACACACAAAAACATCAGAGAGGAAAAATTGTCTTCATAAAAGCAATTCCATGGTGGTGTACATATGTGCAATTTACTATTCAAATTCCGCGTTCATTACTAAACGATTTATCTGTAGAAACCTCAAATTATTGTGTGAATTTATAAAATTTTTTACATAGTACCGAAGGATTTTCTCCACGGTGCATTGCCAAATTCACTACAATATCTAGGCAGTATTACCAATAACCGTAGGTACTTAACGCTGAATTGAACCTTTAATCAAAAACCAATTTTGCACAAATACAAGTGTAATTATACCTTTGTATACGCGTGACGATTTGTCGATTGACCAACCTTTGCAAAATTGTAAAGTTAGATTAACAACAACAACAACAATAACAAGCGAATAAAGCTACCAAACAAAATACACATTGGAAATTTCGTAGTATTTAAACACCTGCAGCGTAATGGCTAGGCATTGCATTCGGGAATTGATATTCACTTTGCCAATAGCACCCAAACCGATTGTGGTGGTGGTCCAGTGTAAAATCAGCAAAAGCTGTTGGCAATGAAGAGAAACTTTGTCTCATAGTTAGAAAACAAACTTTATGCATTGTTTTGGATTTCGCTTTAGATTCAAATAAATAAGAATTTTGAATTGATTCCTATAAAGGCTAAGGTTAAAAGTGACTTTAGAACGGTATCGAGTTTTTTAAGTTCAAGAGCTTACAATTTTTATATATAAAACTCTATTTAATAATTTAATACATATAAGGTTCAAAAATTAAGTGGTGAAGTCGCAATTGTGCTTTGAGGTATTCCTCAGATCCCTAGGAAACGTTCCCATATAAACTTGTATCATAGAGCGTCTTAATTCAAAGAAGCGTCAACGTTTTTAATCGATTTCCTTAAAATAGCTCAATAATCCAGGGACTACATATAGGGATATACTTATATTAGACTATTTGAAATTTCAACAAGAAATATTCAAACATGAAATACATTTCAAATGGACTTACACCTAAATTATTGCTACCAGTTGTTTGGGATTCATACCATTTAAATTATCCAGATCCTCTACAAAATTGGAAAAAATGTCAACAATCATTTTTTTATACCTTAATTTTATACGTCTCCTAGATTGGGTTCCATAAAATGTTGGCTTATCGAATACTTTTCCATTACGCCACGACAGCTAGACATTAACTGTTAAAACTAATATATACCGAAAAGACGGCGAAACAAAGTACTTAGTATTCCTTTAAGGTGAACACGCTGTATTTTTAATTAATTTATGAGAACTTTGTGACGAATGACATTTTTTGTTCGATACAAACTCAAATGTGTCGGCATTTTTAGATATCGGTTGAATATGTATTTATGTACATTAGACCATATCAATTTCCAAGCATTTTTGCTAGGTAATTTCGAAAAAAAAAATTTCTTGGGCGAAAATGGAGGTTTTCATCATATCTTCGGCATTTACATTCTGATATTAAAGTATGATATATCATTTTTTTTGTCTAGAGTAGGCCAACATTTTGATATAAAAGTTAAAGACATCAAGCACCCTGTTCTTGTACTTACCCAGCAGATCTCAGTTACTACCATCCTAATGTACCACCTCAGAAAATTAAAGCTTGCAAAAAATCATTAAATTTTTCGATTATTCCATTAGAACTATTTTAAAAAATATTTTTTTAAAGATTTTTACCGAACGTAGGGGTTAAATTTTTTCGTCATATCTTCGGTATTTAGAGTCAGTAGTGCCACAATAATGTCAAATCAAATGGTAATTGGAATAATAAAGAAATATTCCATGCAATTGTAGTGCCTCTAATAAAATTCCAGACCCTGTAGAAGTTTTATTCATCGATCTACGATTGATGACTTTAGATGATGTTGCTGATGCGATATCACTGAAAAGTTGCAGAACACAAATGCTGCCAACGAGGTGGTTAACAACAGCGTCTCACATCCTCCAATATGACATTAAAGAAACTGGTTCTGTTTGTTGTAAAAGTTTATGCGCCATTCTGGATTCTTGTAAAAAGCCAACCACTGCAATTCACGGAAGTCGCTATGTTTTTAAATATTTATCTTGGATTCGTCAATTGCCGGAAGACGTTCAACAGGCCGTTCGTCCATTCATAAAAAATAACGCGTACTTCTTTCACCCCGAGAATGTTTTGTTATCAATGATAATGGACCCAGATCCGCAAGTACGTTCAGATGGCTATGAGAAGATTTTAGCCGCCCGCAATGAAGCAACAGAATACATTCTTCAAATGTTCTGTCCACAAGTAGATAATTTTATAATTCATATTGCAATATGATCAATTGGCTCAAATTCGAGGTGACTGAGCCGTCATGCTTGCAGTTCTTCACGCAAGACCAGCTGGAAGCATTATATTTCTGTTCTCTCTGTAAATGGGAAACGAGAATAGAATGAAAACTTTTCTTCTTTCTATTTGGTAGCGAGTGCAATAGGCATTAATGCCCAATGACAACGTTTGTAAAGAAAGAATGAAAAAGACAACATGGTTTGTAGTGTTCAAAGAACGCAAGCCCATTTGACATTTGGCTATTTATATTATCTTTGTTCAAGTATGTTTGTCGTGTTTTTAAAAAAACAAACATTTTATAACATAATGCGAAAATGTTTATTGATATTTTATTTTGCATTGAAACATATACATATATTCAATAAAACTGTAAGTACTGCAGGTTATCACCCTACAGGTTCAAATGCAATTTCAGCATTAAGTTGCTTGTAAATGATTTACGAAATATTACATAGCTCATGGAAATATTTACTGTGGGTAGTTGGCACAAAGTAACAAAAGCAGCTTCTGAACAAAAACTAATGTTTGAAGTAACATAACAAAATATTTACTGTCACTGTGAAGAAAGTAAAAAATTCAACCAATCCCACAAAACATTTTAATTAAATGCACAACTAATTGCAATTTATCATGAAATTTGACAGCAGCAGTCAAATTAGCAACCACATGGTAAAAGTTCCTACGTGCCGATACCCAACAGAAACCATCAAGCCACTTAGCAACTGCTGTAAATTCGGTCCCTAATTCACAATTTAATGATGTCATACAAAAGTTAAATAAAAAAAAAATGCACACACTTGTTGTCGTTGTTTATTGCAACATATACTCGTACAAAGCAGTAAATATGGCGTCGAATTACCGGTTTGAAAAAATAAAACAGATTTAGTTTCACACATGTAACAGCGCAGATACTGCTCAGGAAACAATGTCATCCATGTAGGGCTAAGATAAATTCAAAGCTTTACAAGCAAAGCATCATCAAAGCATTTCCTTTTGGGTAGGATAAAATATACGCCTGCATATGTGTGCGTACAATAACACACATCATTTTGCCTTTTATATTTTCAGCATCTTCTTTTGTTTTTTGTTGCAAAATAGTAATAATAATAATAACAATAAAAACCATCATAATTACACTTCAAATTGTGATGTCAAATGAAATGCTGTGCAGTTGTTGTTGTTGCTGTTTTTGTTGTTGCTGTCATTTGTTTATTTATTGCAAAACTTGTCTCCTACTTAATTTTCATACAGAATTTTCACTGTCGCTCTTCTAACTTCCATTTTATCGCAGCCCACAATTTTTTTCGTGTTTGGGTTGTTTCTATTATATTTGATTTAAGTAATCGGTTTTTTTCTACATTTGACATTTTGATATTTTTTTGGACTTTGGAACCATTTGGCCATTCCTTAGAGTTATTTTTTCTTTAAAGACCAATTACTTCTTAATATTTTATAATCCAACAACTTTATTTCGTAGATTTGATATTTTAATTCATAAGATATATGCATTTTATAAACTAAATCTTTAATTTTTCTTCAATTTTGAAAAAACTACAGCTCAACTGAAATGACTGTAACAACTCATCAACAGTGTGGCCACTACCACAAGCAATGATCAGCATGTGTTGATGATCCTATACACGCGCATGCTTTTTAACGCTCTTTAACACTTTTGTACGCTCTTTAAGCGCCTTCTTGCTCTCATTTTTTCGCTCTTTGAGTGCCTGCTCGTTCTCTGGGCAGCACCGCTCATCAACAGCTAACAAAGCACTACCCACGAAAATATCTGCAAAATTCTAAAGCCCAAGGGCTCCACTTCCTGACCCCCTTCTTCCATATACAAATAAGCAGGCTCTAGCTTTATTTTAATTTACTGTTTATGACCAAATGGTCCCATGGTGCATCATCTCAAACATCTTGCAATTGCAAAAATAAACAACTTTATCCTAAAAAACTTTTGCGGCATCCGAATGAAGATTGTAGTAGCACAATAACGTCAATTATCATAAGTTCCAAATCATCTGGTTTCCTTAAAAGTTCTACAACACTATTTCAGCTTAATATAATGTCGCATTCCAATTGCCTGCGGCATATCAATGTTGGCAACACTTTTTGTTCTGTTGCTTTTTGTAATTGTCGTTACAGTTGCTGTTGTTGTTGTTTTTGTTTTGTACAAAAACTTTTGCAATTTGGCAACATTTTCAAAATTCAAAATTTCATGTGGATTTGCCAGAAATCCAATGTTGAAGTCTCCTCAATTCCATTACTAGCCCACCAGCTACCTTTCCCATGCTGCTTACAAGTCATTTTCGTCTGCTTCAAGTTGACTTGCAGTCATAAACATTTCAAATTGGCGCCACTCACTTGTACAGACGTTGTTGGCTGGCGTATTTTGTTTCGTTAAAGCGCTGCTGGCTATAAGTGCGTCTCTCTGTGTGTGTATTTTCGTTAGTATATGCGTGTGTATTGCTTTCAAAATGACGTTAACGCGCAAATTTAGCCGTCAGTGCTGGTAACTTTGCATTGCAATAATTTTTCCCACTTTATGGATTTATAATGTTTTGAGGATTATGAAGCGTCATATTTGAGAGACATGTTTATTTTTAGGTTTATTCTTTTTTCGCTCGCTTTGAGCCTTGTAGGGGTATATGGCGGAACAGACTTGTGGAAGTTGACAAATTTAAACTTTAAAGTTGCCTTCAGCTAACAAAATATTTATGGCTAATTTAAGAAAGTTTTTTATTCATATTTTTGACACCCGGGTTACAAACTTTTTTTTTTCATTAAATTTAAGATCAAAACTAACGCTGTCTGATATAAACTGTAACCATGTCAAATAGCTGTACTTTGTTCAAAATTTTAAGCCCTTAAAGAAAAAAAAAAAAAAGAATTCGTCACATGATCGGTTGCGTTGCAAGCTATGGCACTAAGAAGTTTGAAAAATGCATCACATTCTGCTCGCTGTCATTTTCTGGAGAGGAATCATTTCCAATGAGCAACAAGTCAACAAGCAAAATTTTCGGATTTACGCACCGAAAAGGCTATACAAATGCTTACAACTTCCCACGACCACTTCAAAGCAGGCGTTATCATTTGTGAACGCCAAGTCTTCGGACTTGAACAAATTTCTGGCGCAATTTTCCTTTTCGAGTTTTACTATATTGACTCTAATACCTCACTCAGTTCTTGAATTTTTGTATTGCGAAACAGCGACGTTCTTTCATTTTTTCGAAATAAAATCCAACTTATGTCTGTTTGATCAATCAATTTCTAGAGCGAGAGCAGCATAATCGATCTTGTGGAATGGCAAGGTTCTAGTTCATGCTGCTTTAGTTTACCCTGTGTAAATATATATTCTCACAATGGCTGACTGACTGATCGCTAAGCATTGTAAAGTTGATTTTCACATCAAACGGTCTTAATGTGACAGCATGTTTATATCCACGGCATAAGCCAGCTCTTTCGAATGATCTTGAAAGTTACATTGTATATAATGGTTTGCTGTAAAAGTATGGTTGAGTACAACGGTCCACCACAGTAAGAAATATCAGCTTCAAGCAAGCATGCGCGACCTCAGCGTTTAATTCAATTGGCGATGGGAGCCTATTGTTATGAACGCTTCGGTTCTATTCCCAAATAATGTCACTTGGTGAGACTCAGGTGTGTATGGATGCAGATCAAATAGATTTTCATATTCCAGCGTAACACTTTTTGCCAGTATTCTCTCTCAATAGGGCCCCAGCCCTATGAAATTTAAACGATATTGTATAGCTGTTCCATGTCCCTGTTCATCATCACAGCTGCCAAACATAGTTGCCATAAGTTCCAGTTGCAAACCCAGCACTTCTGCTTCTTCGATAGAAACCTGAACTTATCAAAGATGCTCTCCAGTCATAAAACAGATTCATTATCTGTTTGATTTCAACAAACTTTCGACTTGTTTCTAGATACTGAAATCTGTGATGCTTGTGATTTCAATGTGCATAAATGCAATTAGTAGCACTAACGTATGCGGCTAGTTATGTTGTGTTCTTTGCCAAGTCGAATCAACTGATTTAGCTTTCAAATGGCACAACGTATGCATATTACATGGGTTGGGAAGATAACCTAAGTACTGGATTTATTTCTGACATCACATCGTAAAAAATATGATGTATCTCTCCATGTACCTCTGTGTATCATTTGGTAAGCATCTTTGCAAAGAATGCGACCTTCCTTGGTAGCAGTCTGCCATTGGCTTCCATTTGAAGTAAATATTAGACTGTGCCAACCATTTTCTTTTGAACCAGAGCGGAGTAAATAGTCCTTGCAAACCAAAGCATAAACAAAGCCTCAGAGCTTCATGGCATATCAACTCAGTAAAAGTGTGGCTCCACCGTAATACATTCATTTCAACATTTTCTACACTTGTAATGAATTTTAATCATAATAGAAGGTTTTCAAAAAAGGTGAACTCCCTAACCATTATAATTATTTGCCCATTGATATGTGCTGTACGCTTTCCAAGGTAATGGAGACCATGAAGAACTTTCATCCTATGAATTATTTGGTTTATATTACCTACCTACCTACCAACTAACTGTTCAGTGATTGCTTATCAGTTTTCTTAGAGCTTGTTCTACAGGACGTCTCTTGACGTACTGAGAAGTGGAATCTATGAGATCATCTGTTTAATGAAAGTAGTGTAAGCTGTCTAGATATATCTAATACATGTGGTTGGATATGGCTACTCACCCTCGTTTCAAAACAAGTTGCATATGGCTTGGAAAATTCCTTCATTCATTGGATAACGATCTACGGTAGTGGTTACACTATCCGTGTTGCGGTAATTTCTTTCACTTCAAGTATTATACATTAGTAGTTCATATTGCTTTAAATAGTGCCCAACATCTGTGGAATCCCCACAAATTCTAAGTAAGGTTGGCGTTGACATTCTGAGATCAACAACTCTAGATATTCTAGTCACATTGGTTCACAAAAACCTGAAATGTGGATATCTTCTATTAGACCTTGATTAGCTCTCCAAAAACGATGCACTGCTTGATCGAGTTCAAGGATGAGCGATGAGATTAATTGCGGATACAGACAGCGTTTTCTTTATTGATTCTCTTGAGCATAAAATTAAACTTGGGTGCTTAACCTTTTTTTATTGATATTGTAGCGGGATAAGCGGTAGGGATATTCATGAACCGGTACCATCAGTCCCGATGTTCTCTCGCAGCAATCGGACGTCTAATCGGGCCCACCCTTTAAGCGTTATGATAGTGCTCAACAGAAACATTTTATTGCTGATATTTGTCTTTTGGCGGCATTTCTCAGTTGTGGAACAATGTCACTGTGAGTATTTTTCCGACCGCTCTGACAACAGCTGATTCGCATCATTACTGCTTATATCACTTTCCTTTATCGCGCTATCTAACAAATCAATAAAGTGTATTGCACTTTTCTTTAAGTAATGCAAAAAAAAAAGCAAGAATGTAACGAGATTGTGCGCTTATTTGACTGCAACATTAATCAAATTTTATCTCGCAAGAACTGAAGCAAAAAACTCTTATCATGAAATTCAGATAAATGAAGTTTTCATTAAAGTTAGTTAACGTCTGTTGCTGCTACTGCAAAGATTTACATGAACAACAACGACGAATACTCGTGTGTAGAGCTTTTAATGGATGTTGACAAGTGCGATTTTCTCCTTTGTTAACACATTCACAACAAAAACACTCAAACACAAAGGATCAAATACTCATATGCAGGTAGCTACTAGGTATGCAAAATACATGTAAGTAGCACGATGTGGCAGTGTTGTGAATGTGTGCGATTTGAATGCTCATTGTTTGCATTGTGTGCCTGCTTGCCTGAAACTTGGCAAAATTAGGAGTTTATAAATAAATGCCGCCTGAAACTACGACAGTATGTTAATGAAATAATGGCTCTTTAGTGTGTGAGTGCGCCTGTGTGTATGTGTATTCGCATCGATAACGAATTATTTATTTAGATTTTAAAATGGAAAATGCAAATACAATTAGCAGTCAGTAAATTTTACTTAGACGTTGTACATGGGGCATATTTTGTTAAATGAAGCCACCCTCTAGTGAAAAGGAAATATTCTATTATAACTTACTTTAGTGATATATTTCTGTACTCTAAAACATTAGGAAAAACTATTGAACTTGATATGATGACTCAGAGAGCACCTTTATGTGATAAGTTGTTTTATTTTCGATTAACTAAAAAACAAATGATTGCATTATATACATATATGTGTTCTCTAAGTTTTTTTGGGTATGAAAATCGCACTCTATGAAAGCTTCTTTTCATGACATATGGTGAAATTTTACATTGGAAAAGTGAAATAAGGCGAAATTTGAGCGAAATTTCAAGCAAAGGCGATATCAATTCAAATTTATGTGAATGAGTGTAAGCATGTGAGTTGAGTTGAGAAACGTTAAAAAAGTCGTTATATGTTAAAGTGAACGTTGAAAAATGTTTGACAGGTCGAAAACCGGTACAAAAAAGCTTTAAAAATGCGTAAACCCAAGCGAAATTTTTCCGCCAATTCACTCCAGTATGGATTATTTTCCATGCCCGCCAATAAGTACACATGAATTCATTAAAAAAAACTATTAAAAATCTTGTAAAGAAAATCAAACACTTTTTTCATAGAAACAGGAAGGTAGGTATGTCAAAAAAATTTTTTTCGGCAAACATTTTATTTTTATGGTCAACATGTCGTATGATTTAATTTTAACTTTTGCAAAAAATTACAAATGACGGCAGGTACAACTTTTATTTAACCTTCAAGCGGTCGCGCGACGTCGATTCGACCGAATTCAATACATTTTCGCTTAATAATAATAAGCTAAGTTCTTTTTTTTTCATTTTATAACTTAGTTTTTACCTAAAGTTAAGTTTTTTTTTTCGACAAATTAATATCCTAGACAATGAATAATGTTCCTAATCATAAAAAAATAAAAGATATTAATTAATTAGTGTTTTATTTCTCTGATAAAGGGTGTTTTTTTTAGAGGTATAGAGCTTCGAATTGAAATAAAACACAAGAAAATCGTTTTAATGTCCATCAATTTGGCTTTATTGGAAGGATAATTTTATGTCATTAATGTTTAAATATGATTTCGGGCATGTGGCCTCCGCGGCTGGCTCGAATAAAGCCAATTCTACAGGTCCAATTTTGAACCACTTTTTCGAGCATATGGGGACGTATGTCGGCAATAACGCCACGAATGTTGGCTTCCAAGTCCCCTAACGTTTCTGGTTTGTTGGCGTAGACGAGCGACTTCACATATCCCCAAAGAAAATAATCCAATGGTGTCAAATCACACGATCTTGGTGGCCAATTGACAGGTCCATTCCGCGAAATTATGCGCTCATCGAATGTTTCCTTCAATAAATCGATTGTGACGTGCGCTGTGTGGCATGTGGCGCCGTCTTGTTGGAACCACAACTCATCCACATTCATGCCATCCAATTCGGGAACAAAATAGTCGGTTATCATGGCTCTGTACCGGTCTCCATTAACGGTAACTGACTCTCCAGCATTATTTCGGAAGAAGTATGGCCCAATGACTCCACCAGCCCATAGAGCACACCAAACAGTCAGTTTTTGTGGATGTAATGGCGTCTCAAGGGTTTCATGTGGATTCTCTTCACTCCAAATGCGGCAATTTTGCTTGTTGACATAGCCATTCAACCAAAAATGAGCCTCATCACTGAACAAAATTTTGCGATGAAAATCAGCATCGAGATCAATCTCATTTTCGGCCCATACACCAAAATCACGACGCATTGCATGGTCTCGCGGCTTTAATTCTTGCACAAGCTGGATCTTGTAAGGTCGCAAGCCAAGATCTTTGCGCAAAATCTTCCATAAAGTTGATGGACAAAGCTCCAATTGCTGTGCAAGGTGGCGAATCGATTCATTCGGGTCCTCTTCAACATTTTGCTCTACAGCGGCAATTGTTTCTTCGGTGCGCACTGTTCGACGTCTCTGCGGATGCATATTATCACATAGAGTAAACGTAGTGCGAAAACGATCCATGGTTAACCGAATTAATTGCTCTGATGGACGATTATGTCGACCATAAAATGGACGGAGCTTGCGGTAAACTTCGCGAACTGAACCATTATTTTCGAAATAAATTTGCACGATTTGCAAGCGTTGTTCTTTTGTCAACCTATTCATGATAAAATGGCAAACCAAACTGAACATAAATGACATTAGAGTTGCCAGATTTGACCATAAAATGCTAGTTTTATCTCTATTCAAAAAACAAACCTCTAAAAAAAACACCCTTTATATCCAATAGTTCTTTTAGGTTACGCGCGGCCGCTTGAAGGTTAATTAAAATAAAATAAAGTTTCTGAACCAAAAAGGCATTCTCTAGTTATTGATATTTCTGCTTTCGCAAAAATTTGCACAGAACAACAAAAAAATTTGATTTTTTCGCAGTAGAAAAATCCGGTAGCAAAGATTGTAGTAAATTCTTTTACCGGTCTTTTTACTTTTTAGTAAATTTTTTGGTTGGTTTTTTACTTTCCACTAACATAAAACACTACAATCAGCATGCATGGTATCTTTGTAAACAAACAACATGTTTTTTACGTTTAGACGGATATGAAAAATTGCGGAAACTGGGTCACCACATAAATCTTAGCGTGCTGTTATTTCTGCGCAACCATGTTACAATGTGGCGTCAGTGTTTTCTTTCTATGTATGTCGGCTTTTTCATGTGTGGTCAACCTGTTTGGTTGGCGTTATTGTTTTTTAATTCCGTGCAAAAAATGGAAAATTCCATTTTGTGCACCTCGCCGAATTTTATTTGATTTTAATTTTACCGCAATTTGTGCAATCGAAATCGCAATGGAAAAATGTAAAAAAACTGTCGATGCAAAAACAGAAAATGTGCATTCAATGTGAATTTGTAAAGTGAAACTAAACCTAAAATAGTGCAAAGCTTTAAAACACTGATTTACTCAAGAGCTAATAGTTTTTATTTTTTAAATTGGTATATCATACATATTATTATATTTTTTAACAAAATTAGCATAATTTCGATATCAAAATATTTTATTGGTAATGATTGAAATATTTCATTTCAAACTTGGAGGCTTTAAGCCTAAGGACCACTCTTGTTATAATGATACTTGTAAGTTTTTGATCATTTGTAAAAAGAGTCAGTATTTAACGACTCTACCAAATGCTATACTCAATTCTATATTCTTAGATAACAGTCAGCTATTGCCCTACTTCAAGAGTACATCTGCCACAGTGCCGAATATTAACTTTCAAATAAGAGCAATTTAAGGAGTTCTTGCCATTCATTTGCAATATAAACGAAGCCTCAGGGCCTAAGAGCACAGCAGCTCATGCATTGAGAAAGTTCGCCTTAACACTGTCTTGACTATTGCGCAATATTTGTCACATATTCTGCACTAGAGGAAATTTTCCATCAGTTTTCAAAAAAGGTGAGATCGCGAACACGAATAATTAAATTGCGATGAACTTAGGTTTCATACATTTTTGGAGAACGTAATAAACTTCCATCCTCTAAATTACCCGGATCACCAATATGATTTGTGCAGATCAAGTTTTACTGGTGACTTACTGATGTTTCTCACTGAGAAATGAAACAAATCCTCTCAGTTAAGGCTGTGCTAGATATTTCGAGGGCACTTGCATTTGGTGTTGCCAATTCCTTTGCTCATTGAAGCACATTATGCAGTGGCCATTCAATCCATGAGAAACAAATACATCCGCAACGAACAACTGATTGGTGCGGATTTTGGTCAGGAGGTGTCATTTTGCCTTACTTTTTTGAAAATGAGGCTGGAATTGCAGTGACAGGGAATGATATTCGTTACAGGAACATAATAACGGAGTTCTTGTGGCACCGACTGAACGGCATGGATCTGAATAACAAGCCACACCGCGCATGAAACAATCATTTTATTGCAGCAACGATTTCCAGACCAAATCATCTCACGAAATTGTGATGTCAACTGGCCACCAAGATCATGCGATTTCTTTCATTGGAGTTTTGTGAAATCTCGCTATTATGTGAAACAATTTTTGAGCTCAACAGTAAGATAAGCGACATCTTTGTGAAAAAGTCTTCGGAAACTTCATGAAAAGAGCAATGAATGGCCTGTCATCAGAGCCGCGGTGATCATTTGCTGGATATTTTATTTCATGCTTAATTGGAACATGTCTACTTTACAATGCAAAAAAAAAACATAACAAGCTGCTTTCAAAATACGTGCTTTTATTTTTAAATAAAAAAGTGCACTCTTCTTGGGACACCCTCTTTTAAAACAAATGCTTACGCAATTTGTTTGCTCATAACAATATTGCAATTTAATATCATTGAAATAGCAATATAAATGAATCAATCAACAATTTGACAAAATCATTAAAATAGTTTTAAATATTAATATGCATATAAATTATGTTTTCAATATGACGCTCAAAAGCCACAATGCATAATTTAGCAATGAAATTGCAGTAAATTAAATTAGTAATTTTTATTGTGATGCTGCTACTGCATTTAATAAATTTGGAATCAATTTCAATGTATTTATTATATAAATGCGGCTTAAATTATGCACAGCTTAATGGTAACTTGTTGTTGTTTATTTTTCACAACTACATTTTTAATAAGTTGCAGTTACTGTGAAGCTACAAAATTGAAATAAATAATTAGTAAAATTTTAAATTTGTTATGGAGCTCAATTAGGGCGTTCTGACTCATATTTATTTATTTTGAAACCCTACACACATGGTATACCAACTTTGGCTATTATTTTACAATAAAAAATTGCATTGAGATTAAATTACTTACTTAATTGCTTTAGTGAGTAAATAATAAATAAAAAATCTTTATTTTTAACACAAATATTCCTATTACATTATATATTGGAAGCACAAAATAAAATCAATTAATCAGGTATTACTATCGGTCGTATGAGCTATCAAAGGGATCACGTGCTCATACATGACATGTGCGAAGGAAGAAGGATAACATACGGAGCAGCACAAAGGTCTATCCTAGGCCCAGACCTTTGGAACTTGAGCTACGACGAAATTCTCCGAATAGAAATGCTTGATGATACACATCTGGTGGGGTACGCAGACGACATTGCAGTTGTAATAATGGCTCGCAACACCGACGAGGCCAAGAGGAAATAAAATCAGGTTCCGCGAAGAACAAGGAAGGAAACTCACTGACTCCAACTTACTGCCAAAAAGCCGGAATGTTACTTACAAAGTGGCACATTCCATTAGAATTAAAGCTGCAAGTTTGTGACAGTTGGCCCAGAGCTGGGCCAAAATTGACATTTTAAGCTCAATTATAACACTCAGCAACAAATGCAGCCAATACAACGGGCACGCTTAGTAAGCTCATGGCGAACATCGGTGGACCAAGGCAAAGTAAGCGGAAATTTCTAATGACGACAACAAACTCGATTCTGCTCTACAGCGGCAGCATATAGGAAGGCACGCTGTGGGATAAATATCGGCCAAAGACGCTACTGTCAGTGCAACGAACTGCTGCACTCAGGTGCGGTTGTGCTAGTAATAAGGGGTGTTATACCCATCGACCTGCTAGCCAGCGAACGTAAATTAAGGAAACTTGATCATAAGTTCTGAAGACGCAAGACAGGAAACCCTCTCTAAATAGCAGGACAGATATAGCGCGGAAGTCAGCGGCAGGTGGACAAAAAGACAGATCACTTGTATCAGAATATGGTTCGAGAGAGACTTTGACGAGGTAAATTATTACATCACTCAGTTTTTATCGAGCCATGGATATTTCCAGAAGTATCTACACCGTATGGGCACAACAGCGCACCCTCTCTGTGTATATAGAGACTCTGATGAAGATGACGGAGAGCACACTTTCTTGAACTGCAGTCGATGGAACAACGAACGCGCATTCTTACAGGAATTAGTCGGTCAGTCCTCCGCTAACAACGTGAAAGAAAGGATGCTGCATAGCGAAGGAAACTGGAATGCAGTTGCAGGACTTACGTTCTCAGAAAACAGAAGTGGGATCTAGACGCAGGTATATGATTTGTGGATAAATCAGTGGCTCTGCCCCTAAGCTATGCTAACGCAGTCCCAGGTCTGAAAAGAGGGTGTGAGTTTTAATGAATCAACACACTCTGTAGATAATGACGGTAGCTTAAGGTTAGTGCATTGCAGAGTTAATGCAATGCATTTCCCGAAAAAAAACGGTCGCATTATATTTTCAATAATATAGATATATTGCACCAATCGCTTGTAATGGGTTTATAATGGATTCTGGAAGTTAATAGAGGGCCCGGGGTATTTAAAACAAATTTTTTGAAAAATTTCCACTATATCAATTAATAGAAAAAGATCGGAAATGGATTTTAAATATCACAAGGGGTTCTTGAGCTCCCTTAGACCTTATTTTGGATCTATTTTCATGGCAGCAATCGATAGGAAAATGTCGCTAAAAGATTTTTAAAGTTATAAGGGGGTTCCCAACTTTGCTAAGAGGGTATTTTTTTTTAAACTAATTTAACGAAAGATTTTTACAGCGTAGATGCTGGATTTTGCAGGTATCCACGTGGTGACTCTGACCCTCTTTAGTATTAGTTCTAAAATGACTTTGGCACATTTGGACACACAAACTTTACAGTTCGTCAGTTTAGATCTATTCCATCAAATTTTTAATTTACGATTCAAATTTTATCCAAATCGGCCTAGAACCAAGTCTTTTTGTATTAGATATTAATTTTTTTAATACATAAGTTATTTCAGTAACTTTGCTCAAAAGACATTCTTAAAGCTCCATTCTGTATTTATTTTTTCTACATTTTTTATGCCACATCGAAGCCCTCATTAACAATTCGCTTAACGTTTTAATGAGTGGCTCTTGTGACTGCTGCTTAACGAACAAAAGACATGATTAGTATAATAAGCGCACACATACATAAACAGCTCTGTACTGCTTACTATACAAGCACAAACATAAGAAAAACACATGGCATGCGTATAGGCTGCCTGCATACATATAGACACTGAAAAGAAATACTTATACATGTATGTATGTTCAAGGATGTGTATTTTCGCAGTATAATGACGCACATAAAGACATCTTGAGTAGACCACAGCACATGCTAACCACAAATCTGTACAAAATTTACACGCAAAGTATTAAGCGTTTCGACATGAGTATATGCATGTGTTTGCTCTGTTATTTGTATTAAGTATAAACGCTGCAAAAGTACTTGCGAAAATATGTCCATGTGAATGTGTGTGCTGTTGCGAGTGTTAGCGGTTTTGTGGTTTTTCCTCTTCAATGCTAATAAAACAATAAATTTCATTTGCCTTAAAGATTAAGCAGTAGTGCTTGAATGTTTGTATTTGTTCATATGCGTACAGTTTTCGTGTATGTATGCATTTGTGCCTTTGTGTTTATGTGAAAAATTGTGTTCATTCATGCGGAAGACACAAACACAGCTAAAGTTAATGCTCATCTAATAGTACGGTGGGCCGGATATATATTATCTAAAAATTGTCACAAGTATAAAGAGAGCAGAGGTAGAAAATCATTAAATTCAGAATAATATAAATAATACGAACAACTCTGTCATTGCATTGCTTCTGCGATATTAATTGAGAGCTCTTTGAAACTACCAAAAAAGGTTGCTTAAACAATTTTATCACGTCTGCCTTTTACATATATTAAAAAGTTTTAACAAACACAAAAACAGGTAAATGCAAGAGCCAGACGCTTTGGTTGCCGCGTTTATGAGTACTTAAGTAAATTTTTTTTTTAATATTTTGTGATGTATAGTGATTAGACGATTTTATCAACAAGCAGATTGAGATTATTAGAAAGAGTACGAAAGTCATTTAGTTATTGCCGCATGTAAAACTTGCAATATTAAAAATATGTAAAAAAGAAATTTAGTACTAGATAATTTTATCGCGTCTGCCTCTTGGCTGACTGGTACCTTCTACTCATAAAAATATAAATATAGAGAAGTCAGACGATTTAGCGCTGACAGATGCTTTTGAGCACTACAAATGAATATTATTAAGAATATACATATCTTTATGCATCTAAAATCGTGTAAATTTTTTTATCCAAAACTTTCTATCGCATTTTTTCTCGGCCATTTATATTATTTATTTTTATTGTTTCTAACTGTGTATATGGAGAACTTCACGCTAAACCGGATACCATTTTGCCTCTGTAACTCTAAATTTTGTGAATTGTTTTTTTATAGTTGGAAAATTTTAATTTACGATATATCTCAGAAAATAAAGATATCGATAAGTGGGTTTTAAAGGGAAAACGTAAAGCTTCTCATCTGTATAATTAAACCTATTTGAGAAAATCTGGTGTCCCTAAAATTAATATACGAATTTGACCAAAATAGACGATCTTAACATATACAATCCTATATATTTGTAAAAAGCAGAAACCTACACGTCTCTTCACTTAACTTTAAGTTTTTCTAATTTGCATAAATGTGAACAACATTGCATATCAATACGAAAAACGATAATATCATAAACCTAAAATGTTCACCGGCTTCATAGCTATAATCTCTGAGTCAAAGGCATCGATCATATTTTTACTTAAATAGATGTTGACAGAGGTAGGTTTTGCTTTCAATACGATGGCAAGGTCCTACAAAAATGCAAATAAAAGAAAGTATCTGATTTGATTCATATTTCTTATGAAAATTGGCAATAATTTTTGACGATTACTTACATAAGGGGAAGTGCAAGATATGCCCTACTAAGAAACAAATATCTTAAATTTTGATGTTTTTGGGAGAAAAAATTTATAATGCGTTTTGATGCGTATTCACTCCTTACAAAATGCTTTCTTTGTAGAGATTTTAAGAAAACACTGTTTTTTAGAGTTAGTGTAGAGTTTATTTTTTAAGTTTTATATTAATCTTATAAACACTATACAAAACAATAATGTAAAACGCGAAGCAAAGCAGAGACATAGATCATGCCTATATCTTGGGGTTATGGGCATGTAATGGGCTCAGTAAGCTTACAGCTGTAAGTTACAAGACAAGTCTACGACTTTCTGATCTGTTCTTTTAGCCAATTAACTTTAACTAAGACTAACTTATGTTAGCTACTCAGCCAAGGCATAATTGTGATGAAGTTTACTAAACAAGTCGAAAACCCAGAAACATATACAGACAAAACCTGATTCTTTAGATGGGAACTGTTAGCCATAAATAAAAACAGCCTTTAGCTTTTTGAATAGCAATGGAAAACTAAGCTCCTATTGAAAATAGCTAAGCTCTTGCTGATAATATGATAAATAGCGAAGCAAAAGCAATTACAAAATTTCATTTGAATCCACATTATGCACAGCGTTGCACTCACACACTGACAAAGAGGTCGATTATTTTTTTTTTTTTATAGCAAGAAAGCCAAAAAGTTAACTTATCAATCTTTATAAGCTGAGTTAATTAGAAACATTAATTATGACGCTAATACACGCGCATGCATTTACACATAGACATGGGCCCATACACCAACGAGCATCTGTTTGTAGTAAGTTTTCACTACAATAAAATGTAGTATGTAAGATAGCAATTATAAAGATGACGTTGCTGTTGAGCACTTTATTATGAAAAAATTATTCAACTTAATTAATTTCAAAAAGCCAATTAATTAAAGAAAAACAATAGTGGGCACTTAATTAAGATATACAGTTTTTTAAACTGCCGTTTAAATTGATTGTTTTGATGTTATTATAAATTTTACGGAGTTTTCTTGAAAGTTTTTCGAAAGTTTTAAAATGAATTTAAGTATAGGTATAATAAAAAAATATACTGGGTGATTGTGTGTTTTTGCAATACTCAGTTAATACTTATAATAATGTTGCATCATCTTTTCCGCAAGAGTAATATGGCTGTAAGTTGTATCAAATTTAAGATATCTGCTTTATTTAATTTCAAAAAAAAAACCAAGCAAAAAAAATTTTACGTCTTCAAAAAAATTTTATACAAATTTGGTTGAAGGTCAAGATAGAAAATTTGAATGCAATTGGATCAAATAAAAATTAGAAAAATCTTCCAAGATAATATTTCGCTAAATGGCAAAATCATATAAGGTATCAATCCAGTTAACTGATTGTGCTTAAGGCCGCACAAAAAAAGTTCAAAATTTGCAAAACTACCCTTATAACGTTTTTGAAAATTGAAAAAAGAATAGACAATTTAAAAAAAAAATCAAATTTAAAACGATACATCAATTCCTTTCATTTACTTTTTAAAGATTATTTCATTTTAATCTTGCCCGCGGCTATGCCTGAAGTGGTTCAACCGTAGGCTACAATTTTGGTATTCTCTTTCTACCACTTCGGCCGGTATCTCATCAATGCCAGCTTACAGATCTCTAATTGTAGCTGGCTTGTCCGACTTCACGTAGCCGCACAACAAATGGTCTAGTGGGGTCAAATCGCATTATGTTGGCGGCCAAAGGACTCCTCTAAAATGTGAGATTAATTGCTCACCAAACTCACCTTTTAATAGGTCCATGGTATCGCATGCCGTGTGGCATGTGGTACCGTCTTGTTGAAAGCACATGTCAACCAAGTCTTATTCTTCCATTTTGGAAAAAAAAGTCGGTAGTCATCGCGCGACACCTTGCTCCAATGACTGTAACGTTACGAAAAAACAAATATTAAAAAATCACCCGTTACTCATGAGATAAATTTCCGGAGAAATAGTTAAAAAAACTTTTAAAAAAAATGTATAAGCCTCTTTGTAAAAATCTTTCATCACCCTGTATTTGTGGCTTTAATACTTTTGTAGCGTATTGTAATGATTTAATTGCAGTTTCAATTCTTCTCTCATCATCTCAACATGCCAATAAAACTTTTCAAATTAAATTTTTAAAGAAGTTTAGCCTTTTCTCTTTGTTTGCTCTATTTTAACAACCATAGGAAAGTAGTAGTTTATTAGCCATTGTGTTGAAGAAAAGTTTTGCTTGAGAGTTTATTTCCTAACGAGTTAAATAGGAATTTCATTCTCTGTGGTGGTGCAAGTTGCCAACGCAAAGTTAGGTTTTCAATTAAATGCTTCGTCATATTGCTATCAAAGTATTGGAAGTATAAAATATAACTTCAGTTGCGTGGTCATGCCGGGTTGCGAAGAAGGCCAATATGTTGCATGAATCTTATGTAATTTACTTTTTTCAATGAAGTCCTTGTAAAATTGTGAAACCGCAGTCTAAAATATACTGATATTTAACATTTTAAACTAAAATAAATATTATAAATTGAAATAGATCCAATCTCGATTTACTTTAATATTCCAATGAAAATGTCCCAAATCTATATATCGTCGCTCTCGCGTAGAAAGGCCCTAACTCATATTTTGAAATTTCACAGCAGGAGGAAAAACAGCAAATAAAGAAGTTTTTTAAATTCGATTCCCATAATTTTTAGAGGGTCAGTAAGGAGAGGTTATGACATAAAAGTTGATGGCAAGAAATTCCCCAAATGTTTTTTCCATCAATGATTTTTTGACACTTGAACATTTGCTCCAAAAATTGGCGTATTCGCCATATACAGCAGCACTTATATCAAGTTTTGAATACCATAATTATAGCCCCTATGATTATCTATAATATGACGTCATCATTTTCGAAATCGATACAGCCGTTACAGAATAATGTTAACATGAATTTTCGCCCTTTCCATTCATTTCCTTATATGCTCGTCTTTCTGAGGCCTTAGGGAAGAGAAGCTGCATGCGTTTTTTAGCTGAGACCTTTACCTAATCAACGATACCAATATCGATAAAATATAGCGGGGGGGGGGGGGGGTAATTGATTTATCGACAAAAAAGTCAACTTCGAGAAAAAAATGAGTTGGGCCATTTCTACCCGAGAGCGACGATACATAAAGCTCAATGTGTGTAGGTACGTATGTTGCTTATGGGCTCTTAAACCGTAAAACCGATCTATGGTCTGGAGAAGGTTCGTAGCATAGTTTGGTTTGGATAAAATAGGCAATGCCACACCCTTCCATATAAATAATTAAAATTCATCATATCTTATCAACATTTTTGACTTTCAAAAACCCTAGAGTTATATTTCACGACCATTTTGCCGCCCCCTCATGCCGTGCGACCGGTGTGGCCGGCCCCGCTCTAGGTACTCTACTGTTCAGCAACTATTTGGCGCAGATCAATAAGATTTCGTACAAATGTCTCTTATAGTTTGTAAAAGGCTCTTAACATGCTTTGGCTTAGAAAAAGTGGGCAATGCGACGCCCTCCTATGTAAGAGAAAAATTAAATTCATCATATCTCATATACCATATGACGCAGATAAATGTAACTTGGTGTGTATATATAAAAAAGAGGCAAAAGCAAGGTTCAATGAAAAAATGGCTAGTGCCACGCCTTCACAATGAGTAATGACCAATATTTTTTATATCTTTGCAATGATATCCAACAAATGAATTATTTATTTATGCTATTGCTTCACCCGAGGCGAAACGAGTCGAGGTTGTAGTTGTTCTCGGTGTCGCCTCGTTTTATAATTTTGAGTCTCCCCTCGTACTCGGACGAGGACTTGCAATCACATACCTCGCCTCGCTTCGCCGAAACCTCGCCTGGCCTCGGTAAGAACCGAGGATTTTATTGAACTGAAAAAAAATTATCAGGCCTGTATATTGTCGGCATACAAGCAAAATTGACTATCTGCAAACAAATAATAAGTGGGTGACACTAATTAATCATTTAATTATGTTTACATTCTCTTAAATTTGTGATATATAATTATCGGTTGTTAAAAAAAATGGTCAATTTTGATTGATATATTCAACTAGCAAAGCCGGCGCGCCTTGCTACGCCTCAAGAAGTAAAATAAAATATATGTTTTTATTTTGGGTGCATTGAATCATATATGATGATTGATGAGCTATGATGTATTTAATTTTTTTTTTATATGGGACGGCGTGGGACTGTCCATTTTTATTCAAATCAAGCTAAGCTATGAACCTTTTACAAACTATAAGAATTATATGTACCAAATCTTATCCATTTACGTCATATAGTTACTGAGATATAAAAAAAAAGTTTATTCATCTGCGTCAAGTAGTTGATAATACCAAAGTATGTTACGAACCTTCCCCAAATCATAAGAAACATAAACACATGCCAAATCTTCAGGCGATCGGTTGAACGGTTTTGGACATTAACAACAAAGTTTTTTACCGAACGTAGTGGTCCCCTTATTAAAACTTTCGTTATATAATAATAACAAAAGAGAGTAGTAGCTGTATAATTCCATCTCTCATTCGATTAGGGATCATTTTAGTACTGCTGACTCTAAATACCGACGATATGACGGAATATATGAACTCTAAATAAAAGTAGCCTAAGCTGAGCTTTTTAATTTGAAAGCAACGTGGTGTGAGTTCGATGTGAATCGGTTAACCGGTCTTCGAGAAAATGATATTTAAAAAATATTTTCATATGAGGGCCACCCTAAAGATTCACTCAAAATAAAAGTTTTATGGCCTTATCTATGCTTTCCAATAAATAAATATCGAGTCAAATTTTAAAAAATATTATCAAAACAAAAAATACTGCACTTACTTCCAATACGAGCTAGTGTTAAAGCGAGGTTGCGAGGCACCTCGTTCTTAGAACCGAAAACGAGGTGAGGTGCCGGTGTGATCTCGCCTCGCCTCGGTCGAGCAAGGCAAATTTATTTTTCCACCTCGCCTCGTTCTCGCCTCGGTCTCGCCTCGTTCTCGCCTCGTTGAACGATGTTGCCTCGCAGCCTCGGTGAAGCACTAATTTATGCACCATATTTTATTTTTTCTTTTTTCCTTTCTACTCCACTTGGTAGCATAGGGCTTCAACGTGATATTTGCATCATAGCTGCAACTTTGACATTTTGCCAAGTTAGGTTGCAATTTCTCAATTCACGAGTAACTGTCTGCTTCTTTAAGGGTTGCAATCTAGGGACATTCCGGTGATGTTTTCAGATAATTTTCTGAGGGTGTAGTCGATCCATTTCCACTTTCTTGCTTTAGAACAGGTTCTTTGTTTGTCATTCTCCAAAGATCTTTATTCCGTATGATGTTCGGCCAAAATATTCAACAAATGATTCGCAGACATTTGTTGATGAATACCTGGACTAGTTGTTTGGCGTTAGCCACGTTTCACTGGCATACAAGAGCGTTGATTTTGCGCATGCGTTGAATATTCGAATCTTAGTCTGCCACCCAAAAGCCGTTTTTGCTTTTGATAGCCTGTTTTTGGCATTTACTACTGCTACTCCATCTGTTGTCATTATACTCCCCAGGTAGCAAAAGCTATTCATTCTGTTGTCCTGCAATAATGATAAGTTCGACGTTGGTGTGGTATATTCTCATGGCTTTGATCTTTCTGACATTTATTTTAAGTCCAACGGTTCGTGTTGACGTGCTGACTAGATAGTTAACATTAGCCTGCATATCGCTAAAGCTATGTGTGAGGAGGCATGTGTCGTCTGCGTAATCAAAATCTTTGAGTTGTCGTACCAGACTCCAAGTGATTCATCTTCTTTTGGAACTGACCTCCATCATTACAATATCAAGCACAACAGTGAAGACCAGGAGAGAGAGAGAGAACATCCCTGTCTAACTCCTGCATTCGTGCGGAAGGGTTCACTGATGTTTCCTTTGTGCAGCACGGCTGTTTTATGCACCAAATGGAAAAACCAAACACATTGTTTTACTTATTTATTCCAACTAAAATAAAATCACATTGAGGCGTAGCAACGCGCTCCGGGCTTTGCTAGTTCGTTATAAAAAGTGGTGATTCTTTTTAAAAAAAGTTGTTACTCATACGCTGCAAAATGGTTAAATTCAGTCTTTCCTTTAGTGAAAATGCTATTTTACTTATTTAACGTGATAAATTTGCAGCTACTAAAACTTTATTCTGATATGTCGCATCAACTTTTTCCTACAAACAATTCACTTAATGCCGCCAAAATGTTCGCCTCATCGCTTAATGCATTTTCTTAACTCGTCGCGCACGATGTTGCGTTCACTTATTTGTGACTCACATTCTTTGCAGCCAACGCTGTCTTATCCACCACTACCAAAGCATAATGCTCGCTTAAGGATGCCTTGTAAATTTTTGCGTTTGATTTCATCTTTTGCGAATTTCCAAGGACTTTCATAAGTATATGTTTTCCTACTTTTCAGAAGTGCCATGTGAATTATTTTGACTGTAAGAGCTATGCCGATGTTGTTGTTCTTCTCAATTTCATATTTGTGCTGTAGTTTCTAAGTTTGCTAAACATTGATGTGGTTTCACACTTTTGCCAGTACATAATGCTCAAATGCAGTAAGGTGGTTTGAAAAATGTGTTTTTTTTTTAATTTAAAAAAAAAAATGTTTGCAATTATAGAGGACTTTTAGCTATTTTCACACTGAGTTCATATTTTAGGCATTCTATGAATTGTTTGTAAGTAAGATAAGAGCAAGTAAGCTCATCTGAGTACTAATAATACTTCTATTTTCAAATTTAATTTTTAAAAAATGTTTTCAAAATTTCTTAACTTGCACTAAACAATATTTTACTAACTGGTAATAAAACCATTTAGCTAAAAAAAAGTATACTGCTCTATATTTAATACAACAAATACTTATGTGCTCGTAAAAATTATGAATGGTTAGCTTTTAATGAGTATTTAATAAGATAAGCTATCGTGGGTTAAAATTCATGTTTTAAAACTTAAGCCTTGTTTGGTATAAAAAATATCATAGCTTAGATCTTTTAGGAATCACCCTGAATTGCCCACAACAGTTACGTTTACATGTGCATATTCTATAACTTTCCTTGCTGGCACGAAATAAGGATTTCCACTGTAAGACAGTTGTTAAACTTTATGAAATCCCTTGCAATTTTGCACTTTACTTCATACCTTTGTGCTGCTGTGGCTTTGGTAATTTTCACCTGTTTGTTGTGTTTTTTTTTATCTCTTGTTGCTTCTGGTGGTTTTTGCACTCGCATGTCATGTGACACGTATCGGATGCAAATTACTTGTTTAACATGATCGTATGACTTGGCCTGTGTGAATTTCTGCATCTGCATTGGTATGACTAATTCCTTATGAGAACTTTTTGTTTGGGTTGTCTCTTTTTTCGATAAAAATTAAGATATGGTTGATTTTTTTTTTGAAAAATAATTTTTAGACAAAAACTTAAAGTAAATGCGTTTTTTGTTTTCGAAAAAAAAATCTTTTGTAATAAATTTTAACAAATAATCGCCTGGGCAAAATTAATAGTCCTGCAAAAGCTAATCCTTAAGTTATTTTGTAATTTAAATTTTCTTTTTATAACTCATTTTGTCATTTTTTGTTTGCATGCAGGACAATCTACGGTATGAGTCAATTAATTCCCTAAAGCAATGCGAAATTTTCAGAAGAATTACGTTTTTCATATGCAAATTTTGTAAATGGTTTAAAATGCAAAATATTTTTGAGTGCCTCAAGGGACATATGTAGGTAAAATATTTTCTTTTAGAAATTCCATTATATCTGAATTGCAATTTTAAAGATGTAAAGCATGATTCAACTTCAATTTCTAAACTTTTTTTAAAAAAAAAAAACACTTAGGTCTGTTAACTTATTGCAATTAAATCGTTGATTAAACTCCGATTGGGTCTTAATAGCTGATTAGTCACAAACATCGATAACTTATGTTGCGTAATAGGCTATTAACGTCCAAATCGTCGATTAAAGTTAATAAGAGAAATTTCTCCAATTAACGAAGTAAACTCTGCTACGTTCGACGTTTGTTTCATTGAAATAATTCAATTAAAAAGATTTTCTCACAAATGGACCCCTGTGGAAAATTTTATGAAGTCAAAATTGTACAAAATTGCGAAAGGAAGCGAAATGCGAACCAAAAATTGGGCAAACTTGGCTAAAAAAAGCTCTTCCAACGCTTTCACGTGTCAGAGGGGAGATAAATAGTGCTAATTTTCTTGCATTAATTAGCCTTCATAAAAACTTTAGCGTCCTCGACTTATCAATTTGGGTTATGCTGCTTATGATGATATTGGGATTTTTTGCAATAGGCATCATTTTACAAGACGCTGGGGATTTCAGTGGCGTTCCTTCCTTGTCTGCATCTCTCTGTACTGAAATGTTTTTTGTTATTTGTCAATGAACTTCAAATATCCATATGAAAAATTCACAATTGACTTTATATGTTGTATTTTTTTGTTGTTCAAAGATTTCTTAATATTAAATTAATTCGGAGATAAGCTACCAAATTTAATTCGAGATATAATAACAGCTTAAGACATCTCCGACCAAAGTGGCTTATGAAAATAGATAAGTTAACAGGCCTAAGGGATCTTTGAACTGTGTATTTCTTAAGTTATCGAATATTTGAAAATGGCCGCCTCCGGAAATTTTACAGTAGTCCATCCTTTTGAGGTAATTTTTAATAATTTTTTTTCAGGTGGTGTCTCGAACATAACCGATGTTGGCTTAAAAATGCCTCAAACTTTCGGGGTTGTCATTGTAAATGTGACTCTTGACTTGAGCAAGCAATAATGGGATTACTGGCGTTAAATTGCATGATATTGCAAATATTTCATGTTGCACTCGATGCGTGGCCAGTTACGTCATCCTACTGAAGCCACATGTCATGTGTTCAATATTGAAGTTCGACCTCCATCGTTTTCGAACAAAACTATTCACAATATGCTATCTGACGTACAAATGGTATCAAAGAGTCACCGCATGAATTGACCTTCACTGAATTATATTATGATTTTCTTAGCAATACATGCGACAATTTTGCTTATCACCCTACCCAGTAATATGGGTGTTCATCATACAAGAGCATTTTTTTTTTGAAAATATGGTGCTGTAACGGCCAATCTGCGTAAGTTCTTCACTGTACATGGCCGCTAAACTTCAGTTCTTGTTTTAACTGAATTTTATGCTTGTGTATTAGCCCAGGTCCAAAATGAGCCAAAGGGAACAAAAAGACATATCAAGTACCAATAAATTAACGATTCTGAAGCTTTAGCCACAGTCTCTTTAAATTAATTCACTCCATTGCGAACTTTTTAATTTCTAATATCATTAATATACTTCATTTCGAAGGATATGGCTATTTAATATGTCAGAGTTTACGTAGACATACATTTCATCATTTTCATATAAAAAATAGCTTATTGAAAACTTTGAATGCGTTTTTTCCCCAGTTTCAGTTTTTTGAGTTATGCCGGTCTTGAAATAAGTGAGCGCTATATTCTGCGTTAGAATTATCCGGAATTGTTAAATATCTTGTGCTGTCTTTTTTTTTCGTTTTAATTTCAAATTTACTCCGGCAATAAAAATGAGTATCCATTGATGGAGTAAGGTTTCATTTAAATAAATTTAATAAAAATCTTAAAGTTTCGTTTTTATTAAGTCTTATGACACTTACGCAAGCAAATCCACAAAGAAAAGCAAACTAATAATTGCAGCTAAAAGTCAAATGAAGTTTTACGCCGCATCGCAATGAAGTAATTAAACGCTTTTGCCTGCACCGCATGAGAAAAATTTTATGTGCGCAATGAATGCGCTAAAGTTTCGGTAACGATCAACCATAATGAGGAGGAATTAACTAAATTATAGTTTTAATTGGACACTTGCGCGGTGGCTTATTAAAAGTGACACTTAAGTTGCACATAAAAAGGCTTTAGTTGGTTATTTGGAACTTAAGTAAACAAAAGAGAAGTAGCAGCCAAAGTGGATATTATGTTTATTTAAAATTTGTAATACGTAGAACGTGTACATAACGTAGTACGTAAGCGACCATAAGATTTATATTATTTAACTTTAACTAAATGCTTTCTTATTTATTAAAAACCTGCAAAGTTTTTTGTTTCCGCCTGAAATCCAATTGAAATATTGATCTTCTCAAAGGCTTAGGCTAGGTTAGGTTAGGTAGGAGTGGCAGTCAGTTACGAAAGACTGACTCACTTAGACCAAACATGATCCGTTGTGATACCACAGGGTGTTTTACTATACCCTCTCGTTGAAACAGCCAGAATTCGTTATGAAACTAAATAGCTGACCTATACTGACATGTCTAAGGTCATCCAGGTCATCAAATAAAAACGACCCAAGTGCTTTGTGCCGTTTTCTAGCAAGTGCGGGACAGGAGCAGAGAAGATGTTTAATATTTTCCTCTTCCTCCACATCTCCACAACTTCTACAGAAGTCAAAGGACCTAACACCTAATCTCTCCGCATGTCTGCCGATGAGGCAGTGGCCAGTTATGACTGCGACAACTGACGAGAAACTATGTCTAGTGCGAGAAATTAGTTCTGACGAACGCTTCGCATCCCATTTCGGCCAGATTTGCCTTGTTATATTACAAGTTGACCCTTCAGTCCATCTTTTATTAGCATTTTTAACCATTTCTTCTTTAAGCAGAAACTTGCAGGTAGCAAGTGGCATGCCAACACCTTCCTTGTCCTGAGGAATTTGTGCAGTAGTCCCCTGCCTAGCAAGTTCATCCGCTTTGCAATTGCCGTCAATGTTCCTATGCCCAGGCACCCAGATGAGGTGAATATGAAAATGTTGAGCCATCTCGCTTAGAGACGAGCGACATTGTTGGGCCACTAGTGAGTTTAGGAAGACTGATTCTAGAGATTTGATAGCTGCCTGACTATCTGAGAAAATATTTATATCCTTTTTGGATACAACATTCCTCCTTAGCCAGGATGTTACTCCCTCTATTGCTATAACCTCCGCCTGAAAAACGCTGCAATGATCTGGTAACCTCGCAGCAATTCTTAACTTCAGTTCCTTGCAGTAGATACCATAACCCACTTGGTTATTTAGCTTGGAGCCATCAGTATAGAAATTAATATGAGCCCTTCTCCCCGGGAATCCTCCCTTCCAGTCATCCCTAGATGGAATATGAGTTACGTAATCCCTGTTAAATGAGATTCCTGGAACAACATAGTCCAACTTGGAGGGTACAGACCTCAAGCTATGAAGAATAGTTGAGTGCCCTATTCTACCCTCGGACCAGCAAATAGTTTCCCAGAGTCTAATGGCAGAACAAGCTGCCATCTGTTTACCTAACAGGTCAACAAGAACGAGATGAAAGAGGACCTCTAAAGCGTCAGTTGGTGTAGTCCGCAGAGCACCGCTGATACACATGGAAGCCGCCCTTTGAACTCTCTGTAATTGTTTGTAATAGGTGACCTTGTCTAAGACCGGCCACCACACCACAATGCCATATAATGGAATCGGTTGAATGACCGCTGTGTATAGCCAGTGAATAATACGAGGTGATAGACCCCATCTTCCACCTACCGCTTTTTTGCAAGAGTAAAGCGCTACAATTGCTTTCCTTACTCTTTCTATAACATTAATTTTCCAACTTAATTTCCTATCCAATACCAAACCAAGGTACCTTGCGCTATCTTTGAAGACAAGTCTAGTGCCTTTTAGTGAAGGTGGTTCTATAATTGGAAGTTTGTGATTCCTAGTAAAGAGTACTAGTTCCGTTTTGTTCGGATTAACACATAAACCTGCCTCATCCGCTCATGAGACCAGTATGTTTATGGCATCCTGAAGAATTTCACACAGTGTATTTGGATATTTGCCACATGCAATTAGTGCTACATCATCCGCATAGGCAACAGCTCTACAGCCGTGCCTGTTTAGTGACATAAGCATCTTGTTTATTGCCAGATTCCACAGTAGAGGAGATAGTACACCCCCTTGCGGCGTTCCTCTGCAAACGAACCTATTTGTCTTGGATTTGCCAAGATTGGAGGTAATGGTTCTGTTTGTCAATAACGTTTTGATCAGTTCAACTAGAGAACTGCTAGTGCCCAGTTTCAGCAGTTCTGATATTATCATATCTGGGTTGACATTATTGAATGCTCCTTCAATATCTAGGAACGCCGTCAGGGCGAATTCCTTATGTGCAAAAGATTTCTCGATACTACCCACTAGTGTGTGGAGTGCAGTTTCTATAGATCTGCCTTTCGTGTAGGCATGCTGAGAATTGGACAGCAGATCAGGTCTGATACTGCTTCGAATATACATTTTTATAAGTCTTTCCAATGTTTTTAAAAGAAAGGAGGAAAGACTTATTGACCTAAAATCCTTTGGATCAAAGGCTTAAAATAGCTGCGCCTTAAAGTATGCAAACTTTTTTATATAAATTTCTGTTAAAATATTTATTAACCTTTTTAAAATGATTAACAAGAACAACAATTACAACAAAAACTCTAACAGCAACATCAAAGAAATTTATAAAACTTTTTCAATCAAAATTTATCAAGTAGCTCCCAAACAAAATCTTAAACTATCAACTACAGACGAGCTGTGAATTTATGTCTAATGTATCATATTGGCTTGGTACATACATACATATATATAGTACATGCAAACATAAATAAATGAAATAGCGACACGTGACAGCAATGTTGACACACAGATTCAAGAACTGAGACGATTACAACGACAGAATGTCAACACTTTGCGAACGCATCAAAAGACAATTTTCACACCTCATGTGTGGAATTTAAATTTTCTTTTTCCTGAAGGGTTTTTTGTATTTTTATTTACAAGTTGCTATTTTTGATATCAATTTCCAGTAGGATTAGGGTACTAGCGTTGCATAAAATAACAGAGTAGACAAAAGTTTGTATGCTTGCTAAGTAAAGGTGGATTATAATTATATAGTGCTACGAGAACGATATGATGATTCAAAAATTATCGTATCGTGCTCGTAGTATCGTCAAGCTTATCGTCTCGTACTCGTTCAGGAGTTTTGAAATTTGGTACTAGGGTGTGTATTGCCCATTCTAAAAACCTCATGAAATGTGAATGCGATTAGACAACGGGGCCTGGCACCTTTCAAACAACAAAAATACTTAAAGCGCTATATCTTTGCATTTATGACAGCTACAATTGTGAAACTTAATACATAAATATACACTGTTTGTGCAAAGCAACAGAATTTTATATGATAAAGAAATTTTTTTGTGAAATCAATTGGAAGATATTGATGTGAAGAATATGTACTTTCAACGAGACGGTGCAATATGCCACACAGCATCGGAATCAATCGATCTTTTGAAAAAGAAGTTTAATAATCGAAAAATTTCTCGAAGAACTGACGTGAACCAAGATCATGCGACTTAACACCATACGATTTCTTCTAATGCAGTTTTTTAAAGAACGAAGCTTATGCGTAAGTCCTCAAACCGTTAAACACTTCAAAGACAACATTATAGAGCAAAACTCACTAATTGAACCATCATTACTCAAAAAAGTTCCTCAAAATTTTTAATAATAGATTGACAGCCTGCTTGCAAAGGAAGTCACTTGAACCACGTTCTTTATTTTTAACAAACGGAATTAATGTTTTTTAACTTCCATTAAAAATAAATAAAGATTTCACACAAATTATGGTTTTTATTTTAAATTTAAAAAGATACATTAAATCTGAAAATTTTTTGTATGGTGTGATTAATTTTAATTTACCTAGGCGAGTATCTCGAAAATAGTGATTAATGCTTTGGGCAAAAGTTATGAGGTCAAATAATATCCCTTTGAAACCAATTTTTAAGGTTAAATCATGGTCAACTGATATATTACATGTGAGCTGGTCTATGAAAAGCGGGCTTACGAGCGAATCGGCAAAACAGTGGAAAATGATTTTTTGACACTTAAGCCTACCTTTCATAGACCAGGTCACATGTAGAAATTTTCAAGTGTGTCTTTTTGCAAATTTATGTTTTTTTAATTTACACTGATGTGCCAGAAAACGAGCGATCGCAATTTTGTTTCCATAAATTACAAACTTGCAAATAAAAAATATAGTGTCTGTTTCAAAAAAAAAAAAAAAAAAAATTGCTCTCAGGTCTCGAGATATTGGCCTGGGGAATTAAAAATGTATCACGCAGCATAAGGGATTAAAAATTTGTGTTTTGTGAAAGGAGGTCTCAGAAAATACATAAGTAACATAAAATATTATTTTTAGAAAAATTGTTGATCCACCCTATTATTCATAGATACACACGTATTTTCATGCACAAAATATATTTCAATAGAAACATTTTCATTTGTTCCGATTTTTTTTTACGCAGTAGATGGGTTTTCCCTAAACTTTATGGGTTTACATAGCTGACTGTAGATGAAAGTTTTTAAAACTCTTCTTCGATGTTTTGTTTACCTTCGTGAACTTTTACTTTAATGTTGTTGGAAAAGGGAACAAAGTTTATTTAAACTTTGTTCTTTTTATACGCTTACTACTTAAGTTGGTAATAGCTGCCACGTTTCCTTTGCATACTGTCTCCACCGTAATTGGTTAGGAAGTAAGACGTGAAAATTTTTACTTGATTTTTTTTTTCATGACATATTTTTGTAATAAAATGGCCAATTTTATTGCTGGAATTCATTTTGTGCTATTTTTTTACTTCGCGCAACGACTTAAAGTTTGACAATAAAGTTTTAAAGTTTAAAATTTAAGCGAGTATTGTTCTGATGTGTAAACATCTTTATATGCCGGGTATAGAAGAAAGTTCATACTTCAGTAAATTTATGGAAAATTGGTGTTAAGTTTAAGAACTGTACGGATTTTGGTTTCCTTTTTACATTTATCAACTGATTCATTATCATTCGACCTTTAAAAAATTTTTCGACCAATGTAAAAGTTTTCGATTTTATTCAAAAATTTCTATATTTTCAACATTTTTCTACTTTTCAACATTTTCTTTAATAACATAACGAAACATTATCATGGGACTGAATTTTTTTACTTTTCCTATTAGTTTTTTGTGTCATTTTGTTTTGAGAAATTTAGTTTATGTCTCTTTTAATAAACGGTTTTTTTACGACATTTTCGTTCAGTTTAAGGTTAGTCGAAACTTTAATTTTTTGTTTTCAGCCCTAATAAAATTTTTGTTTTATTTTTCTCATGCCCTATTTCAAATATGTACTTCCAACCATTTCATCTACCACACTTTCTTAGCAATTAAGAAATTTCATCTTTATTACGTTTTTGCTCTTTTCCCCGGCAATCTGAGCAGCAGACACAATCTTAAAAACCTCTCGAAATTGATCTTTGACGTGCACTCAGAATTTTGCACTTTGCACATCCTTACGCTGTACGTTAGCGCTCCTGCTGTTGCTACCCACTATTGCAACCGTCTACACTTGAATTTTACGAGTTTTCGCTGTGAATCCTGTGGCATCACTTGCCGGTCTTGTGTTAATTATCTGCCAAGAATTTTTATTTTTTTGTCTCTTTTGCAGCTTCATCTTCAAAATGCTCGTTAGCAAGTGAAGACATTTTTACTTTGCTTACCTTATTAAAGTTTTGTACTTCTAAAACTTTCTTTTTGCACTGCTATATGATAGGAATATTCACTTGGAGAAAAATATTTTTTACAGATGTTATATATCTATATATATTTTGGAACTTAATTTTGTACTGGGAGCAAAAATCGAAAAGATAGAAATGTCGATCAACTTTTAAAGCAGTCAAAGGACGATTTAGTTTTCAGTGCAAACGTTCAGAGGACGCTCAGATGACTACAAATCAGCGTGTAATTTTGTTTGAGATTGGTGAAATAGTGTCGGTGAAATTTTGTTTTTGTATGCACCGATGTCACAGCGGTCAGAAACCTAATGCGATTTTTTAATTGTATGCGGCGTTTTAGTCTTACGTGACTTTTACGTAGTATATGACTTTATATTCGTCATTTATTTAAGTCATCCAACCGTTCTGTCAGTAAGCGACTATTTAGTCATAGCGGTGGGTATTCTCATGCTACTTTTTAAACAAACATGTGATTTTTTAATCATGTGCGATTTTTTAATCAATTGGGAGTTTTAAGTCGCATGGGACTTTTTAGTCGCATGAGAGTTTCTAATTACATGCGAGTTTTCACAGGAGAGTTTTAAATCGCATTTGGCTTTTAAATCGTATGCGACTTTTCAGTCAAATGTGATTTTTAGTCGTTTACAGCTTTTTAGCCTAATGCGTTGTTATGGTCATGATATTTCAAAGTCACTATGTGACTTTAAGTCAGTTAAGATATTTATACCCTTAGCGATTTTGTAGTTGCATCCAACTTTGACATCCTATACGACTTTTTAATCAGATAACTTTTATGTCACTATCTGACTTTTCAATCACAGCGGTTGGTACTAACATGCTACTTTTACATCGTATGCGACTCTTCGTCCAATGCGATTTTTAGCAGTATACGACTTTTTAGTCTTTTGCAACACTTAAATCATGCAACTTTTTAGTCTGATGCGGTTTTTGTGTCATTAGCGACTTTTTAGCATTAAGTGACTTTGAAATTTCATGTGACTGTTAAATCGTATTTGACTTTTTAGTCTTAAACGACTTTATATTCATTTTGCAACATTTTAGTGTTATTCGAATATGTGACTTTAAAGTCAACATACTGGTCACAATGCTTTGCTCACTTTGAAACATAATTTTGTATACAAACCTTACTAACCGGCGCCTAAAGTTCGGACTACGGAAGAAAATGGTTTCAGAGCAATTTTGACATCTTATACCAAGATAATTTTTTTTATCAAAACCAGTAACTTTTTTCTTATCAAAACAATGGCACACTTTGAGAATATACTAAAATACAAACTCCTGTCTTGCAGCAGAGTTTTCTCATGAGAAAGAGCTTCTTCTATGAAGCGAAAGAAATGACTTTTTTTCAAAAAAATATATATTGATGAATATAATGCAACTGGATAATTTTGAGAAAGTCAAGAAACACACGATTGAAATAATGTACTTGCGCCTAAAAGCAATATTGCTTAGCAGTGATGAGTACATCCGTTGAGTACTTAGGTGTTAATTTTTTTTGCCATTAACATTAATATATCCTGGATAAAATTTTCTGCCACCACTAAAAGAAAATCTGTAATATTTTTTTTAGTGTAAAAGCAAAAGAAACCAAGAAAATTCGAATAGTCAAACAGGCTCCAGTTACGCGCACATTACTAATGCTTAATTTCGTTTATGATTAATGATCCTTAGAGGTTGTGCTGGTAAGAAACAAATTGCTGTGTCTGCATTTAAGACATAAGTTGTGATTACCTCACATGCATAGAATAAGAAAAAGTATACGAGTATGTGTGGTTGTAAGCATCCACATACAAATTGCAACTTTCTTATTAAGTTGAGAAAAAAATGTTTGGCAGGTGTTGCTTACACCAGCAACTACCGGTAAACCACGAAAAGAAAAGATGGAAATTAGCAATTATTTTAATTTTCATATGAGTGAGATTAAATGATAAAAAATGCTACAAAAATGGTTAAGCATACATTATTTGATTTTGATTATCAACCATGTAAAGGGTGATCCAATACTTCCAACTGCGTGATTTTGACAGCTGTCATGTGTCATGGCTTGTCTATATGACGTTTGTGTTCAGTATTCAATACGACTCAATACGACTACGTTAACAAGCAAAATTGCCGTATTTGGGCCGATGATCAACCAGAAGCAATCTAAGAGCTTCTAATGTATCCCAATAAATGTACTGTTTGGTGTGGTTTATGGGCAGGAGGCATCATCGAACTGTATTTCTTCAAAAATGCGGATGGAGCTCGTGTTACGGTTAATGGTGCTCGCTACAGAGCAATGACCAATAAATATTTGTTGCCAAAAATTCCAGATATTGGTGTAGCCGACCTCTGGTTTCAACAGAATGGCGCAACACGCCATACAGCTGGAGAAACAATCGCTTTTTTGAGGGAAACGTTCGATGAAAACATCATCTCAAGAAATGGTCCTGTTAATTGGCCACCAAGATCATGTGATTTGACACCATTGGATTACTTGTTTATGTCGACAAACCCAAAACTATTGACGCTTTGGAAACCAACATTACTCGTGTTATTCAAGGAATACCGGTCGATATGCTCGAAAGAATTGTCGAATATTGGACCCACAGAATGGACCATTTAAGAACTAGTCGTGGGCAACATTTGACCGAAATGAGTTTTAGAAATCTAAATATTATTCCAAATAAAGATATGCATCAATACATTGATTTTTATGTATTTTATTTAGAAAGAAGAGTAGGAAGCACTTTATATTCCCAATGAAAAACGGAAGAGCGTACACAGCGCTTCTTATGTGCTTCAAGGGAAGCAGTATGCTGCATCTAATGCACTTCGCACTGCATATTTTTTTTAACATAGGATGTCATTACGGGGATGTGCATATTTCGAGGCATTTCCTTGGATGTTAAGTAGAAGCGAATGATTGGAAGTATATACAACATATGATAGATTAATACAAAATATAAATTCACAAATTTTTTCAGGCCCAAAAACTAATTTTTTCGCTAACATTTTCTTTCTATAAATTTAATTCCTGTTGTAATTGTTGAAGGCTTTCTACATATTTTACTAACTATATAAGTTAGTTAGTTTGCATTAAATCTTGACAAAATCATAGTGCTGCTAATCCCCTTTTGAGCAACCTTAACTAGATTAAGTTCAAAGCAAAAACTTTTCCTTCTCACTAGTTTAATCAAATTAAAGTCAATTCAAATCAACATCCACTCAAAGTAGTCAAAGCTTTAATAAAACTTAAACTTTAAAAGGAAAGTAAAGAAAAGCGTCTAACAGCAAACACAATAAAGTGGTAAGCAAAGGTAGTGACAACAGGAAATTTAATTAACAACATGAGTAAACTTTGGTGCCTGCAAGTGCTATAGCAACAACAACAAAATATTTACTTCTTTTTTTTGTTGTTGTTGTAACTTTTAGAACATTTTTAACTAATTAGATTGAAATTTCCTTTTTATTTTGAAGTTTAAAAAGAAAATGCTGGATAAATTTTTAAATCAGCAAAAGTAGTAAAGAAGTGGACCCTCAAACTACAGCTACTAATGGCTACTGCTATTCTACTTTACTCACTCTTTATGCCATTATTTATTTTTTTTTTGTTTTTGGTAGAGAATAAAGAAACTTTTCGCAGCCTTTTGTTTTACACAAATTTTGACAAAATTTCTTGAATAAATTTTAACAGTGGCCGACAGAATAAAAATATTTTTAGAAAAAAAAACTAGCGTAAGTGAAAATAGGAAGGGAGGAAAAAAATGCTGATTATGCAAATGACTTGGAAACAATGTACGCGAGCGCTTGAAAATTTGTTACATGCTGACCTGGTACGCACGTCAAATTTAGAAATTTGAATAGCATTGCGTAAGTTCGCTGCGTTTTTGGATTTTCTCCATACTTTTTGTACGTGCATGCATCTATTTCGGGCATACTGTAAGTGCGTTCAAGACAAAAATTGCACAAACAAGAAACATGTGGTGATAGTAAACCGAAATTGTTTAACTTGAATAAGTGATGTAGACATGATGTAGCTCGAAAAACAGAAAGTGCTTAAGATGAGCTCGATATTTTGTTACTGCTGTAAGAGATGGGAGAGCTAAACGAGCTTCGAGCTGTGCATCACTGATGTAGAAGAGCGTTTATTATTAAAAGCTAGTTTACATCTAAATTGAGCGTGAGGGCCTTAGCAATTTGAGGTCAATATGAGATAGTTTCTCTATGTCGTTTAAGAATATCTGTCCAAGTGTTTCGCTGTTCAGTCTGCCAAAAGCTGGGTAGTAACATAATAGATGTTCAACAATTTTCTTTCGCCCTTATTGCTGCAGCGGCATCTATTATGGGCCAATAAACATATTGTATTAGCATGATTGGCTATAGAACAGTATCCGGTAGTTACTCCTACCACAGTCCCATATGTAATGTGTGATAAAGATAGGAGACAGTCTGTTTTCGCTCTGCAGAATGTAATAAATTTTTTGTTATTAAGCCCAAATTGGTATTTCTTTCTCCATCTATGCGCATTCGTAGAGTAAAGAGACTTCTGAAAAGTAAAATTAAAGTGTTGAAAAGGCAGTGATATGTTAATGTATCCCTTTCTAGGAATGCCACCCAGAAAAAACATGCTTCAACTTTGATTCTGAGGTCTGCTGGCAGATTATTTTATACTTTCTTCTAAAGAAAGCTACCTTGATTCTTAGCGGGCTTATCCTCATTCAAAGCAATAACGCGAGTATCCATAGAAATGTTGAAAGTACTCCACATTGTGGAGCGCTACGGATGATTGACTTTTGCGTGAATGTCAACCTCCAAGTTAAGGTTATTCTGCAATAGTTGTGTAGTACGCTGCTCCATCCAACTAAAAATGTATTTACGACTGGCAACTGTAGTTTCTTTATTAGAGAATAATTTGATGCGTTGTGGAAAGACCCTTCAATATCCAGGAACTATACAATATCTTGCATCATGTCAAAGGCTCTTAGTTGGCTAGTTCAGGGCATTGTGTAGCTCATCTCCTGCGAGGATGAGCAGTGCGCCGTGCTCTTTAAGGTGTCTGTGATTAGGTTGGTTTAAATAGTTGTGGTAGTGAAAGAGATGAACATCTGGTTATCTATCACCCTGTCAAAACAAAATGCATTCCTGGGGGTGATATGATTGCGTAACCCTATTCTTACAGCTTACAACTTTAAGTTTAAGAAATTGGAACTGCCAGGCACAAGGAGTATCTGTATTTATTGATGATTAAAAAAAAGCTGTTATTAACAAGATAAAGCTTTGGGATTACAGCTTCCTCCAGTGAAGCCTCCACTACCGCCCCAAAAATGGCAAGGGCAAAAGAATGTACAATGAGACAAAGTTGAGTTTAGCCCAAGCGGATAGTTTGAAGCGACATTGAAGGTTGCTATCCTCACGCGCTGCGACGGATTGTTGGGGTGTCGGAGCCCTCTTTAAACACAATATGCTCTTAGGAGGCTTGTGAGGAGCACATTAGGATACACAATGAAAAGTTTCTGCATTTAATATTCTATCACTCTTAAGCCGATCAGTAAGCTGCTTAATTAAACGTGGAAATGATGTACTCGTAGGCCGAAAGAGTCTGTGAATTGAGAACCTCGAGCTATGGAGAAAGCATTCTCATTAATTAGTAAGTAAGCTGAGTGATTCCGAAGGGAATCATGTAGCATAGAGCCATGCAGATATTCTTATTTTTGAAGATCTTTAGAGTATATTATTATCTTCAGGAGCGATTTCTATGGGTGAGTCGACATCATGCGAGTACCTGAATTGTGGATTTAAGTAAGTTCCATTCCTTCGTCATCAAAAATAGTTAAAAACTCACCTAATAAACTATCTTCTATGATTACTGCAATAGAACAAAAAACTTTTAGAAACATTTTCTTTGTCGATTTGTGTTATTGTTGTTCCGTCTGCTGTTATATTGTTGTCAACAGAAGTTTGTCGCTTTGAAATTTTGGAATAAATTTCTATCCTGAGGGTATTTCCGAAAATGGAGGTGGTAGATAGAAAACAAAGAAAAAGAAAACAATTTTTTTTTCTTCCAAAAGTTGAAGTGTTGATGGAACAATTTGCTTCTGGGAATTAGGCACGAAATAGAAGAAATACCAAGTGTTGGAATGGGATGTGAAAATGGTGGCATTTCTGTGACATCATCATCATCATCATCAAGAGTAGCGGCAACAAATATTACAACAATAATAATAATGGCAATTGTTGATACAGCAAAGGATAAGAAAATTTTTTGCAACAACAAAAGAAATAACAACAATACATGAAAAGAAAATCAGAATAATGATGATTGTAATAATAATTTGTAAAATGCATAATGAAATAACACAGACATTACATAAGAAAATGGCAAAGTTTTGCATTTTATTGACAGAACATACAAGGAACAAGAACTTTGTTGTTTCAACCTAAAACAACTGGTGAAAATTTGTGAATTTATCAAACAATTGCGTAGTAATTGTGAAGCTTAAAGCGGACGTTATAAGTTGAGCGTTTTTGTTTACAGCAAATTTTCTTAATTGTAACTTGTAAAATAACATTCACGTCAGACTGTTACGAGACAGATTTTTTAATCTGATACAAAAGTTTTGCTAGTCAAACCTTAGCACTACAATGTTAACTTTGCCGTGGTCGGAAAGAAGGGCCAAATCTCTTATCCCATTACTGTTGAAAGCAAATATTTGCAAATTTAAATAATTTTGAAAAAGTCTTAAAAAGCTGGAAAAGTTGAGAGATTTTAAATAGGTCGAAAAATGTGGAAAAACTTAAAAATTGTTGGAAAAGTCGAAAAAAGGTTTTAGCTATATTGCAAGCTAGCGTTATTTTTCTTCCAATTCATTTTCCAAGCCTACTACTTCACACTTTAAAAATTCGCAAGATCTTCGTTTTTGTCAGTATTTTATTGAAGAAATCAAAGCTCGCCAAGGAAATATTACGAACATTCGATTTTCCGCATAATTTATTCATGTTCTTTGAAGAAAGTAAACGATAATGTAGAGGATTGTCTTTCATATGCAATAGAAGTTAGAAACTATTTCTTACACAACAGTAGGAAGACTTTTTAGTTGATCAATGCACGATTCGCTACCAAGGTTTTTACTTATTTTGATAAGGAAGATTTTTGTTAAGACTTTGAATGGGATTTGTAGTATCATGATATTGCTATAGCTCTCGCATAGCGATGAGTAATCCTTTTTTAGCTGGGACCAACGTTTCTACAATTGGTAAAAGAAAATGTTGATATTGATGTGGCTTAAAACTTTAAGAACAGAAAATATAACTTTTAATTCAGTTTTCATCTTTGCTATATCGTGCTTCAGGTGTTGTGAAATTGTGTTCTTAGGGAATTTGCTAATTGAAGCTGCCTTCATTGTCCTTGCAGCAGGTCAAGCATATGAAACCGTTGAATAATGATTTACGCTCTCTGACATTCATTTGCCATATCTTGTCGAGGTAGATTATTTCAACATAAGGACAGTGTATACAAACGTCATTGCAATGTTCAAGCCCGTAAGGTTTCTTTTTCGCACTTTTCCATTTATTTCTGTAATTTTGTTATTCCATCTGTTTAATTTCCTTTTGACCCTAATTATATTTGTGATTTGTAAATTAAATAAATGTGGGTAAAGAAAAGTGAACCCCTTTTCTTTGTGCGCTTTAATTAATTTAATCTCATTAAAGAGAAACTCCAAAAGCATCACCAGCATTTCAAAATGGTTGTGCTGGTACACGTAAATACCTCTTATACATAACTTTACCGTCTTCAAGAAAACCCAATTTTAATGCAAAGCATAAAATTTATTTTTTTATTAAATTAAATCCACCCAAAAGCTGGTGGGAACCCATGATGAATGATTTTAATTTTCAAAGAAATGCTGCCATTTATTTATAGCAACAGAAGAAGTTAAATGAAACCAAACAGAATAAAAGAAAATGAAACAAAACGCAGTTGTGAAAGCAATGCAATAAATTGAATTTTAAATAATTCAGGATGAAACAAAAGTTAGTGAAAATGATAAAAATAAAAGAAAACAGCGAGAGCTAAGAGTACTTCGATACGGTTCAAAGGATAATTTCGCTTACAGTAGAGACAATAAATTCGAAATGCATTTAAGTTACTATTGGAGATAAAATATTTTGATTTTAAAATAGTTGGTCTTGCTCCTCTGTTAACTTATTTACTTAAAATAAATACAACTAATTTAGTAAAAAAAAAACAACAATAACAGACTGACAATTTTCTTAGTTTTTGGAATGAAAGTTATTATGATTTTTTCAGTACATTCGGAATGCGCCCCAGGAATATTTTGTTAAGCTATTAAGTACGTAGTATTTCGCGTTAACTTTTGTAGGATTGTAACAATGATATGATATAATTCTACAGACTTTAAAGGATCGCGTGAACTTATAGCACATATTGATATTTTGTTCGTGATGAGTTCATCAGAGTTCTCCTTGTACAGAAATCAAGTTGAGTGAATCGAGTCAGAGTTTTCTAAGATAAGTTCGGTTCATTCTTCAGGAAAATGGGTTTTACCACCTTAGATGATTTAACCATGTCCAAAATTTCGAAATCCAAATTTCTAGGCGTAGGCGTGGCAGTATCCATAGAAACAAAAACTTTATAACGCAATAGTGAGAGAATTATTTAAAGTAATGAAATCAAAGTTCACACAAATACAGGAAATGCTTCGGACGTGGGCGTGGTATGTCCCATCTAAGCATAAGCTTTAAAACGCTACAGTGTATTCTGTGAGTCGGAAAAACTTCGAAAAATGCAAATATTTTAAGCAGCAACCAGACCACCTCACCAAAAACTATTTTTTCATATTGGGAGAAAAGGCTGCGGTCAAGTCGAAATTAATTTTAAACACCACCATCGTGTTCAGCATCCTCGAAAATGGGGGATGACAAATATTTTACCGATGGAAGGCGCGGAGTATGCGATTTCCCCATTTTGGGGGTTGTTTTTGGCCATTTTGGGGGGAGGGGCCAACTTCAAAAGCATCATCCTTTCAGCATCCTCGAAAACGGGAAGGGGAAGTAGTCTGGTTGCTGCTTAATATATTTGCTTCTTTTTTCAACTCACAGCAACCACTTCCACAGAAAGAGTTATTTTGGTAAATGCTGCCAAATTCAATGTGAGCAATGTGGAAGAAATAGTGCTTCACCCGAGGCGAGGTTCTAGTTGTTCTCTCTCTCGCTTCGTTTTATAAATTTGGGTCTCGCCTCGTTCTCGGACGAGGTCTTGCAATCACATACCTTGCTTCGCCGAAATCTCGCCTCGGTTAGAACCGAGGATTTTATTAAACTGAAAAAAAATTATCAGGCCTGCATATTGTCGCCATTCAAGCGAAATTGACTATCTGCAAACAAATAATAAGTTTAATCGGTTAATTATGTTTACATCCTCTTAAGTTTGTGATATACTTAATATTTTCGGTTGTTAAAAAAAATGGTCAATTTTGCTTGTATGCCAACGATATATTCAACTAGCAAAGCCGGCGCGCCTTGCTACGCCTCAAGAAGTAAAATAAAATGTATGTTTTTATTTTGGGTGCATTGAATCATATATGATGATTGATGAGCTATGATGAATTTAATTTTTTTCTTATATGGGACGAACCCAATCTTATCTATTTATGTCATATATGTAGTTACTGAGATATAAAAAAAAGTTTATTCATCTGCGTCAAGTAGTTGATAATACCAAAGTATGCTACGAACCTTCCCCAAATAATAAAAAAACATAAGCACATGCCATATCTTCAGGCGATCGGTTGAACGGTTTTGGACATTAACAACAAAATTTTGTACCCCCATATTAAATCTTCCATCATATGATAATAACAAAAGAGAGTAGTAGTAACAGTATTATTATAACTCTCATTCGATTAGAGATCATTTTAGTACTGCTGACTCTAAAGACCGAAACTATCACGAAATATATGGACCCTAAATAAAAGTAGCCCAAGCTGAGCTTCTTAATGTGAAAGCAACGTGGTGTGAGTTCGGTGTGAATCGGTTAACCGGTCTTCGAGAAAATGATATTTAAAAAATATTTTCACATGAGGGCCACCCTAAAGATGCACTCAAAATAAAAGTTTTATAGCCGTATCTATGCTTTCCAATAAATAAAAATCAAGTCAAATTTCAAAAAATAGTATCAAAACAAAAAATACTGCACTTACTTCCGATACGAGCTAGTGTTAAAGCGAGGCTGCGAGGCTGCGAGGCACTTCGTTCTCAGAACCGAGAACGAGGCGAGTACGAGGCGAGGCAAATTTATTTTTCCACCTCGCCTCGTTCTCGCCTCGTTCTTGCCTCGTTCTCGCCTCGTTCTCGCCTCGGTCTCGCCTCGTTCTTGCCTCGTTGAACGTGGTTGCCTCGCAGCCTCGGTGAAGCTCTAGGAAGAAAGGTCCTTCTAGTTGATTCCCTTCATAATTATTTCTACATAAGACCACACTATATTTCTGTCCTGAGGACAGAATTTTGTACGTTTTAACTACTGTTGAAGAAGATATCGATTGAGAGGCAGAAAGCTTCGCACCTAGCCAGACCTCAAAGCTAATGTATGCGTTTGGTAACAATTTCATGCCGCTGTATCCGATAATTTTTACTCCCGTCGTTCATTTCGCTCCGTTGAATATCTACATATACTAAAAATTTCCATAATCTTTTCCTCTCACATTAAATGGTTTTCTGGATTGCAGTATCTGATTTAATCGGATATCGATCGTAATAACAGCACACAAGCAGAAGTCAGGCTGATGGAATGCTGAATACGAAGAATGAAGTATTTTATTCTTGATAGAGCTGGGTTTGAATATAGATGATATACCAGCCAATAGAGGGGAAAGAGTATCACTTCATCTATAATTACAGATCTTATAAGCATTTTCGTGCTGTATATCCATCATAAGGATCAGTAGTATACGAAGTTGTAGTTATGCTACTGTGCATTTTGGTATCTGACTATTGGCAGCTAGGGCATTGTACTTAAATAGTTTATCTTGTCTAAGAACTTGCATTTTTTATGATAACAGGATATATAAAGGGTTTGTTTTTGATGGAATTCACCACAATCAGCCTGCACGAAAATGCATTTTTTAGTGCTCCCCCCACTCTGATGTAGAGAATTAGGGGTGGTACCTCAGACTCAGAAATAAGCGCCAGTTCTTGTCACACCATCTGCGGAAGCTCGAATACCAAACTAAAGGGTGTTTTTTTTAGAGGTATAGAGCTTCGAATTGAAATAAAATACAAGAAAATCGTTTTAATGTCCATCAATTTGGCTTTATTGGAATATGCGGCAATTTTGCTTGTTGACGTAGCCATTCAACCAAAAATGAGCCTCATCACTGAACAAAATTTTGCGATGAAAATCAGCATCGAGATCAATCTCATTTTCGGCCCATACACCAAAATCACGACGCATTGCATGGTCTCGCGGCTTTAATTCTTGCACAAGCTGGATCTTGTAAGGTCGCAAGCCAAGATCTTTGCGCAAAATCTTCCATAAAGTTGATGGACAAAGCTCCAACTGCTGTGCACGGTGGCGAATCGATTCATTCGGGTCCTCTTCAACATTTTGCTCTACAGCGGCAATTGTTTCTTCGGTGCGCACTGTTCGACGTCTCTGCGGATGCGTATTATCACATAGAGTAAACGTAGTGTGAAAACGATCCATGGTTAACCGAATTAATTGCTGATGGACGATTATGTCGACCATAAAATGGACGGAGCTTGCGGTAAACTTCGCGAACTGAACCATTATTTTCGAAATAAATTTGCACGATTTGCAAGCGTTGTTCTTTTGTCAACCTGTTCATGATAAAATGGCAAACCAAACTGAACATAAATAACATTAGAGTTGCCAGATTTGACCATAAAATGCCAGTTTTATCTCTATTCGAAAAACAAACCTCTAAAAAAAACACCCTTTATAAGTAAATAGAATCCGTTAATTGATATAATGAACGTAAATGCTATCTAGGCAGAAAGTTGGATCGTTGCAAAAGCACGAGTCCTGTTGCAACTACAAACAATATGTACTGTTATTTATTAAAATAATGTGATTTTTGGTAGTGTAATAAAAAACTGGCTATTTTCTCCAATTTAAAAATTTATTGATGGATAAAGAATCAAATGAAAAACTCTCCAAAGTTTTGGCCTAATTAGTAATATCAATTCAATTTCTATAAACAAAAAGTTTATTGAGAATATGAAAAAACTACTGAGTCACAAATTCATTTGTTGTCAGTCATGCCAGTATGAATTTCAATATGGCGCTTTGACAATTTCCGTTTTGCTAATCAGCAGCAGCATCAAAAATCAAAGAACAGAAACCCGTTTCAATGAAAATATAAAACAAATGCAAATGAAAAATATGTAAATTTTAGAAAAAACTTGTATTTTACTTGATTTCTTCTTTCGACTATAAATTTGGTTCAGAAAAATCATAGACTTTGTGGTATAAGAAATTCATTTCTTAATTTAAATTTAATTTGCGCTTCAATGACGTAATTTTATCTAAACGGAAGTCATTGCGCCATATTAGCGCGCTTTCTACGCTACACTGGCTGCTGTCTGTTGTTGTTTTTAACAGCTGCCCTAGTTTCAAATCCATATTCAATGACAGCATTGTTGTTCTATAAATCTTGATTTAACCCTCAACAGTCGCATCTACTTGGCTTTCATCTAAATGTTAATAAGTTTAGTTTTTTCTTCTCCTCTTGCTCGCTCGTTTTTGCTTTTGTTTATTTTGGATACTTTACCCCATTTTAACTAAAATACCCCCTTTTTTCCGCATGAGCTAGTTTCTGCATGCGCCTTCCACATTTTGATTGAGTGCGGCTTCCTGGTATTAGCCGGCAGTGTTGTAAAAGTTCGTACCTTCCTATGGACATTTTGAATGTCTTATATGTTGCCCCAATTTTCTAATCATAATGCTTCATTATTATGATACTATTATATTTGAAGACTCAATGGACACTTTTAGTATGTTTTGGTTACTCAAAATACTCTTTAGAGTATATAAAGCCAAAATCGAGATGAAATCAGCTCTTTTTCCGTACAAATTTTCTAAATATTGTTCAATGCCAATGGAACTTTAATGTACCTGATCATCCGTAGATGGATTTTTCCAAAATTGAAATTAACGATTAGATGTACATTTTTTATATTCAATGATATCTTTTGGTCTTTTAACAAAATATCCTCGAATACTTACTTACTTAGTTGGCGCATCAAGCGACGTTGAGTCTTGGCTGCCTCCAAAATGCTGTGCCATTCACCACTGCTTTATGCGCGCTGACGCTAGCTAGAAATACTAAGCGAGTTCAGGTTCTCTTTAGCGTGGTACTTCCAAAGAAGATTAGGACATCCTTTTTTGCGAGTTCCACTAATGCATTCCAAATTGAGTACCTTCTTAACTGGAGCGTTGATGTTCATTCGCTCAACATGAGCTATCCAGCGCCGCTGCTGTACTTTTATGCAATTTACTAAATCCACGTCGGCGTATTGCTCATACAGTGGTTCCATCTTATGCGGTATGCGTCGTTCATTCGGATTTGACCATAGATCTTACAAAGAATTTTCTCACGAACGCTCCCAATATCTTGTCATCATTGTTTGTCATCGTCCATGCTACAGCGCCATATAACAGGAAGTAGGCAATGAGTGATTTGTAAAGCGTTTTTTTTTGTTCCTCGAGAGGGAGCTCTACTTTTCAATTACCTATTGAGCCTAAAACAACGCTTGTTGGTAAGAGTTATTCTCCATTGGATCTCCAGCATTATTATTGGTTTTAATGCTGGAACCAAACTAGACAAAATCCTTGACCACATCAAATTTGTAGTTTTCAATGGTAACGTATTGTCCAAGATAGAGATTATGATGACTTCAGCCACCTTAACAATTGAAATACAAACTTAAGGTGAAGCTATGCATTAATTTAGCTAGTAATTTTAACTAAAGTTTTTCTGGGAGGATATCTTAGAATTTATTCAGCAATGCTGCCTAAAGCAGGGGCCTGTTGCGGATTTCTGAGAATTCTAATTTATTATACCTTTTTCAACTGAGTTCAATTGAAATATGTTCGATAAATATTGATGTATTTTATTCAATGCTTTGCGCTTTATGCTCAAAGTGCAAGCTTTTACAACTCTGCTAGCTTGATTTAAGGAAGCCATTGATTTTTTGTCGAAATACAAAAAAAAAAAATTATTTTTCGTGTGCCTATGCCGCCGCTTCCGTAGCCGGCTGCTTCTTAACATCCGGCTTTGCTTTTTGTGTGTCTTTGGCCGGATTTAACACCTTTTTTTTGGCTGCTGCTTGTGTTCGGTGTCAACGTCTCAAAGTGTGAACATTTTAGTTAACAAGTTTGGGGTGTGTGTGTGTGTGTGTTTGTGAGTGTGAAAATCTATTTTTGGCCGTTTCCTTGAGATTTACGCATAAATAAATATTTACACTAAAATGAATGCAAGTGGGTGGGTGGCAGGATAATATGGGTGTCGTCGCAGTGTTCTTGCTATGGTTGAACATTTTATCGATTCTTCGATGTATTTATTTTGATGAGGGATTTCCAAGATTTATTACTGAACTTTGTTTAAAGTTTATAATTGAATCGATTTCTATAAGATTAAATAAATCGTTAAATATGTTAAAAGGCTCAAAATTTGTGTTGGATATTAGGGAACTATGTAAATTTTTATAAATTCATAATTCTTGGATTTTAGAATGTCAAACTAAGACTGCTATGATTCTACAAATCATACGATTTGTATGCAATTCAGTAACATCATCTCAAATAACTATCTCAGTATACCGTTAAAAAGCTTCTAGTTCTATGGAAAGTTCCATGCCCACTTATCTGTACATACACATACAAATTATAACCTTGAAAAAGAAAACATAAGCCAACTCTGAGACGTAAAAGTATCAGAAATCGTACATAAAGTACCAGAGATGTTTTATTTGAAATATTGCTACCGGAACGTTACAAAAATCTTACTTATATATATAACTGCAATCATTCTGAAATGTTTCTGAAAGGTTCGAGAATCAACACAATACAAGCGAAATTTTGCACATGAACTCATTCTGAAATGTTTCTGAAAGGTTCAAAATTTAATGTTTGCTAAATTTTTCCAATGAATTCTATATAATGTTTTATGATTCGATATCAATTTTTTGTTATCTGAATTGTATATGTATGATTTCAAATGTAGACACATGCTTAGCATAGAATTCTGTGCAAATTACTGTCAGTTATAAGTAAAGAAACGTCAAAAAGAAAATCAACTGCAGATTAAGTATCAACCCATATGATTATGCTAGTTAAGTTAAACAACAACTCAGAGTTCCGATAACGTAATAAAATAACAGCGACACACGCGTATAAATAAAAAAAAAACAAAAAAACTCTAGAGTCCGTTGATGTGGCTGAAACCTTACAAGGTTTCTGTTACGTTTCGAAAACTTTCGACTGAAATCAAAAATAGACATTTACATATTTCAAAAGGCTTTTTCAAATGGAAATGAAAGATTACTGAAACGTTGCTGAAACTTTACTTCATGTGAAAGCTTTCTGAAAGGTTTATGAAACTTACCTTGCCGAATGGGAGGGTTCAAAATGTTAAAGATCATTCTAATAAAAAGCAGCTAGTGACTCAAAGTCGAACCAAAAAGTTATATTAAGGCTGCCTAAATAAATTTAAAGGTTGCGTTATGAACGATGAAACATACCTACGTTAAGGTAGATATCGTACAGATATCTGGACACGAATTTTATACTTTTCCAATAAAAAATATTAGATATTTGTTAATAGTTCGTAGGCATTATCGTCATTATTATTAAAAAAAAAAACTAAATGTAAGGAACTGTTGCTTTTATTTCAGATTCAACTTTTCCAGACGAGTGTTTTTTAATATTTCTATATACCAACGTTGCTCAAGTTTTTGCAACTCGATATGAAGTTAAAAGTTTTTTGATTATATCTTTTTTAATAAGATAACTTTACTAAGGTTACTCATTAAGGAAAACCCATAAAATGGATTACGTATAGAAAGTTCCAGGTACAGCACTGTCACGATAATTCGGACACATAGAGTTTCGTGGTATGTCCGGATAATTGGATTTGTCCGGAATACAGAAAGCTGAAAAATTTTTTATATAAACTATATTTAGAATGCATATTTGAGGCGTATATGTACTTCATTCACGTTTTATGATTTCATAAAGAAGTTGTAATCATATAAGTATGGAATACATACAAACATACATAAAATATTTAATGAACACTATTTTAAATAAACAACGTGATTGCAAAAAACACACGAGTATGAACATGTACTCAAAAAAAGTCACGTACGCCATGTTCGTGCCAGCGTCAGTCTATTTGCCAACCAAAACATACTTTGTCTTAGTTTTGTCCGAACTGTTGATGCGAAATTTCAAATATGTCCGAATCGTAGAGATGTCCGGATTACTGGGAAGTCCGAATTAGCGAGTGTCCGGATCAGCGCGACTGTACTGTTCTCGCATGTCATAGGCACTCGTATGCTTTAAGTTTTTATATTCAAATTTAGTTTAAAATTTAGAACTGATTATGAAATATAAGGACTACCGTTTTAAAAAAGTGTTTCTACAGAGTTACAGTTCAAAGCAGTTTATACCTTGCCGATGTATTTGGCCATTATTTTAAAAGTTTTCTTCCTGATTTTCAGCTTTGGGACTTCAAACAATTTTTGTTGTGGGCTTCTTTGACAATGTTGAAACATAACATCTTTAAAAAGTCTGAGATACCTCAATATTATGGTTATATTAAATGCAATACCACAACATTTCAACTATTTTGGCATAACATTTGACAAAAAATAAATAAAAGTTGAAATTGAAGAACAATGCAACCACAACCTGAAGAATTTGCATTTTCTGCAGGAATTTCAACTACAACTGGTTACCATTTTGTATCGAAGTTTTTATTTTATTTTCATTTCTGTGCAGTAGCCTTTTTGATGTTGTTTTTCTTACACTGCTGAAGTGTATCAACAAATTGTTAAGAACATCGTCAGGGGAATCGTAAGAGTTGCAGTGAGAGTACATAAGATTAAGGAACCACAGTGAAACACGCACACATACATGGACTGATAAAGTTTGTCAGACAGATGTATACACTCAGTAGATAGAATATCGGGACCAATGTCGACACAACATAATAAAATGTCCTTTTAAGAAGAAGTACGAGTACAACAGAAAAAAAAAGGCAGAAAGAAAAAAAAAATCCTTTCCATTTCGTCTACAGCGTTGACGTCTTATTGCTGCTATTTTTGTTATTGTTCCTGTTCTTGATGCAAATAAAAATACAATCGTTATGTAAATTGTTATGTGCGCATTGCGTTGCCTTGTTTTCTATTGCTTTCTTCCAGAGTGTCCTGCTTAAAAATTTGATTATAGTTTTTTTTTTTTTATTTGGTGTAGAGTTGCCATATGGCATTATATAATTTTTTTTTTTAATATGAAATCATTGTATAAGAAAACTGAATCTTCTGAATATTTACTTTCCAAGGACTAACTGGCTTTTCTTTCCTTTAGTTGCCCAACTTTGTTGGAGTTTGTTAACTGTTAAATTGTGCTACTGGAATTAGTATATTTCCTTGCTGACTATTTCAAAATAAATGTGTTTCAAATGTTTCACACAACTTGTGTCAAGCAGCTCTTTCAGTTACTAAAAGCCCACTCGAAGTCATAGTTCAAAGCAAGGTATTTCCTTAATCCATCTGTCCATCTATTATTTTGCTTACAATCTGATATGTTTTAAATTCTACTCAATATGGCAACTTGCTTCGTGTCTCAATCTCTCCCAAAGCATTGCTTTATTTAAGTTGGTCCTTTGAGGTCCTTTTTTTTGGTGTTGCATCTTCTCTCCACAAATATTTTGTTAAGTTGTATTGGCATTTCCCTAAAGTTATTGTCCTACTTGTCGACATGTATAGGTGGTATGGGAGCCAATGTGTATGTTGTTCCTTACTTATGCTGAAATGAGCAAAAATAATTGCAATCGTAAAAAAAAATGAAGAAAAGGGATGCAAAGGAGCTGGAAAAAATAAGAATGTAAGAAGTACAGTTGAAGCGCCAAGAAATATGCAATGAAGCAGCAGCCGCATTTATTCAATACAACATGCCATAGTTGATGGTTGGAGTCTATCAAGTACACAGCACGGAAACGGAAACATGCAATGAAGCATAAGAAGCTGACGACGGCTGGCTGGTTGTCTCAGTGTGTGGGGTACAAAAAACCGGAAATCGTTATGAGCTCTACTTCTTTCTTTGTTGAGTTGCAACTTTCATGTGGTTGGCGTCGTCAGAATAAAAAAGCAATAAATAAAGGTTTGCAAATTGAGAACTGATGTCTCCTGTGCAAGGATTTTACAATTTACTAAAAAAAAAAACAAAATTTAAAAAAAAAATCACATCAAAAACAATTTTATACGAATTTTTTTCTGTGCTGTGGTTTGAAAAGTTTTATTTGAAATTTATTTTCCTATGAAATCGACATGATAGATTTTCATTGCATACTCTTAGGCACAAACTGATAGAAAAATTTTTGTTTCTTTCGGTGATTTTTTTTTTAAATTCTTTAAACGTAGCTTCTCATTTACACAAATACAATCAACTACTTTACTTCAAAAAATAAATTGCGTGTGGATTAGTAACAAAACCCAAGCAATTAAGATGACTATCATAGTGAAGAAAGGCAAACGACGATGTCCAAAATGAGTTACCTTTAGGGAAAAGCAAAATAAACCACCAACATTATTAACAAATCCATTACAATTTGTATGGCTAAGAATTTGTATTGTTGATAAAAAAAAATGAAGATGGAGCAAATAAACATCGGACCAAACCACAAAAGACGCACAACAACACTTAAACGGGACATTAAGTTAATCCTTAGAAAATAAATAAGTGCCTAAGAAAAAGAATTGAATAGAGGCAAAAAAGGCAACAAAATGGTTAAAAAAGCACAGCTGCACAAGAGACGCCAACAAAGAAGTAACCCAAGCTGATAAAATAAAAATAGCACAAAAAAAGCAATCAAACGATTAATGAACTGTAAGGTCATGGGTCAAATGAAGAAATGAAATCTGTTGGCGCCAGTTTTTCAATTAAATTTCGATGTGGGCAAACTTTAACAAATTGCTGGCTTTTAAATAAAGTTGCAAAAGGAAATGAAATGTAAATTATAAAGGCAAGAACTGATAAGAAAACAATAAAATCGGAGCAGCTCTTAAAAGTATGCAACAATGTGATAATAAAATTAAAAATTTTTGAAAAATGTTCTTCATTTTGCATAGTTGCCTTAGTTTTGCTAGCATTAAGTTTCAGACTGGACACATTGACAAAAAAAACGTACAAAAAAATTCAATGTGACTTCTCTGAAATTGATCAAAATCGCTTAAAACTTTTTACTTGGGGATTTTCAGGGTTGGTGATTACGAATCATGTATCAGATTTTAAAAAAGCCAAAATGGCGGATCCAATATGGCAGTGATTTTAAGAATTTTTAACAACCTCTTCCACCATATTGGACCCACCATTTTGAATTTTGAAAATCTGACTTTTTACATTCATAATCAGTGACCCCAAAAACCCCAGAGAAACGAGTTTTAAGCGAATCCGTTAAATTTTCTAAAAATTCGTCTACCATATTGAATCCGCCATTTTGAATTTTGAAAATCTGTTAGCAGATTCGTAATCAGCGACCCCAAGAACCCCCGAGTAAGGAGTTTCTGCCATAAAAACTTTCAGGCGCAACAAAATCCACTTCTTAACTTCAAAGTCGTTTTTCTGGAAACCTTTTTTTCGGACCGTAGGTCCCTTTGAACTTTTCCTGTATCATATATTAAAAATTTAAGGATGCCCGTTTTACTCATAATACATACATTGGGGGGTACTTGATTGTTGGTAGATAATGTCCTTTAAATTTTTCTTAGTTTTTTCACACTTCTTGATATTTTTTAATTTTTTAAAAAATTTTAAATTTTTTTTTTGTAAATATCGTATTTATTTCTTTCGAAAAATTTTAATTTATTGTCATTTCATGTTTGCCATAAGACAAACATTTCATAAATATCCTGCACCTTAATTGATGCTTTAGTCACTCACTCAAATACTTTTTACTATCGACACCACTTTCCAAGACAAGAAACTTTTATACGGTGTACTCGCGGGGAAAAAAAAACATTAAAAATCTTTAAGCCTTTACGCAATAGTCCTACGTTTAAGGATATCACAATAAAATCGTTAATAGTGTACTACCTACATATGATGATAAAATCCCATGTCAAAAATGCTGGCCTATCATAGCGAAATGCTATAGATAAAGAGTAAAATTGGAAGATAAAACGAAAAAAAAAATGACAGGGTTAACGAAAGAATGAAGGACCATCATCATAAACACGAGTCGATGACTGATGATGATAAAAGCATCAAATATGCATGAATGTGAAACTCAGACAGGCTGCATCAGTGGTTACTACTTGTAACAACAACTACAACAACAAGAGAAATAACAATAGACAGCAGACAGACGGACTTGAAATTTTAATACTGCACAGACCTTCAAAAACTGAAGTCATTGGGAATATACCGAATGGGAGATGTTAAGTCTGTTCTTTAGCTTGTGAGATATGACTGACAGACAATTTGCACTGGAGAACAAATTTGCATTTTTTTTTTTCATTTCGTAGGTCATGATGAATTTATAAATAATTGATTTTTTTTCTATACAAAATTTTGAATATTATACCCACAGGGCCTATTTTTTATACTCAACATTCACTTTGCCATTTCGTTTGTAACGCATAAATAAGGAAAAATTTCAAAACGCTATATTGGGAAAGTCAGAGATACACAAGAATCTGCTTCGGGAGCTGCTTAAAATCACATCAGTTTGGCCAAAAAAATCAAAAATATTTAGAGAAAAAAACTATGGCTGACGAAAATAATTTTTCAAAAGCTGAAGGAGCAAGTGACTGGAAACCAAAATTCCATAAAAAAATAGCATGCTGTGATTCCGAACGGAAAGGAACTAACTCGAATAATGGAAAGAGAACGAAAAGAGCTGAATATTTTTTGTTATTGCTATACGAGCTGAATCAGTTAAGCAAGCCTCGAGCTGTACATCTTTGATTTCAGATAATGAAACCACTGATTCGGAAAAGCTTAGGACAAGAACTGGGTAGAGTTTTGCAAGTGGGCACAACACTCCTAAAGAAACAAAAATTTTTAAATTCTGTACTGAGAAAATTATTTAAGATAATGCAACCAAATTACATTCAAATACTATATATGCTTTGGCCTAGCACAAGAAAATACAACTATATAAGTAAAAATTCGAAACGTTATTTTGGAAAGGGTTATTTAAGGTAACGCAATCAAATTGTCACACTAGGATGGGAAATGCTCTGAACGAAAGTTGGAAGAATTTCAACTTGAAGGCATGGCACTTCCCAAGAAAGCAAATGAATTAAAAACGTTATACTAAGAAGGTATGAAACCAAATGAAGCTACACAAATATAAAAAGTGGTTCAGTCTATCGGCAGACAAGAAGAGGTTGTTTTTCGAGAAGCGGAATAGCGTGGCAGCTTCCATACAAGCATAAGCATCAAAACACTATTCTGTGAGCTGTTCAAGTTAATGCTGCCAAACGGCTATTGGTGCAAATCTTGTCAAACCTGATCCTTGAACTCAAAAAAGCATAAACTGATCAATGTATGGATTTGGTTTAACAAGTAGCCGAGTTACCTCTCATGCATGCAAAAGCTTTGGACCAAAAACTGGAAAAGCATTCTAGCAAAAGATATCGTAACTGAAGGATGACTTTTTGTTTATTTTTTTTTTGCAGTGAGCACTATTAAAAATTAACTCATAAAATGGTAAAATCTTCAATTTTCGTGTGAGGACAGCTTGCCGTTTTTTTTTTGTTTTTTGGTTGTTAAAAAAAACTTTGAAGTACAAATCTCGAAAATTCTCCAATTCCCGGCTATTTTCGGAATTTTTCAATTCCTAGCAGATCCCGGACTTTGGCATGAAATTCCGGATTTGGCAGGGTCATTCCCGGTCACTTGGAAACCCTGATCACAGACAAGCATTGGACAAAGATTAGACGATGAAACGAGGAAGAAGTTTGAAGCGCTATGATAAGAAAACTATTCAAGAAAACTTAGTATGGGAATATTTAATGTTACAAAAAAAAAACGGTATGACACCTCCGATGCAGAAAGAAGTAGCTGAAAAACTAAATACTTATTAAACTAAAGCTACAGATTATTTTTGATTTCAACTGTAATTTTTTGTTTTGGTTCATAAAAAATTTAATTTTAGTCGATTTGTTTATTTAGATCAAAAATCGTCATCACTTTAGACTCAAGTTTAATTTTTGGATTTAAAGAACTTTTTTTAAATCGTTCTCTAATAACATTTTTTGAAGCTTTAGTGTAAAACTTCATGCTATGTTACTTACTGTAACTGGACCGACGCATAAATGGCCAGTTAGACATTAGCTGGATAGAAAAAAAAAATATTTTGAAAAATACTGCACCAGCAGTTGTAGCAGAAATTGCAGTACAGATCATCAGTAATAGCAATAGCAACCCCAACAACAACAGTTCAAAGCATCTAGTAGGATTTTGTAATGTTAAAAAATGAGAAGAAGAACTATGACAGGATATTAAGGATACCACTGCTACTTCAAATATACAATGCTTACTTATGCAGCCAAAGTGTTGGTGAGCTGTTGGCGTTAAAGTGAGCAAATTACATGCAACATTCAACATCAGACGCAAAAGTTGAAGCAGCAGCAGTAGTTGCTTTTGCCATAGCTGCTGGTAGACGGTGGCTGCTTGAGTTGTTTGACAGCGCATCCTTACAGACAGGAAATGACAGCAGACTTTATAATAATTTTTATTATATGATACTATGTATTTTACGTTTTTTTTGTCTTGTTTTAGCACGCTGTAAGTGATATATTCAGAACAATGAACAGTGGCGCTGATAATTTTTTTTTTTTCAAAATTATCACATTTTTTTGATATTCTTTGTTTTTCTAAGCCTTAATTTACTCTTTTACTATGCTTTAATTAATAAATAATTAATAAAGCTTTTTGTTTCATCTAACTCCTAATTCTTCATATTTTGATCCATATTTTGTGAAATTCTTTCATACAAATTTTTACCCGTTTTTCATCATTTCTATCCATTTATTCGCGTTGCTATACAATTTATCAATTTTTATGCGCTATTTTTATTTAAAACTTACACATATTTTATGATATGAAAACCAATTCTACCGGTCTTTTCAACTTTTAATACATTTTTTTTAAAACTTTATTTCTTTATTCTTTATTAAGTCTATGAATATAAATTCTTACAGACTAGAAATTAAATACAATTTAAATTAATATATACTATTAAGTAAAACTCTCATATTATTTTTGGATAATGAAAAATCTAAATTACAAATACAACTAATATCATGAAATGTCTTTAGTGATCTAAAAATCGGAGCATTCGCAGCATAGTTAGTACGAACCATATTCAAATAAAATGGTTCAGTATTCCTAAGCATTCTTTGAGGAACATTAAAATGTATCAAATTGAGTAATTCGGGACAGTCAATATCTCCGGACACAATGTCAAATAAAATTAGCAACGAGAGAATATTTCTTCTATTCTGCAAAGTTTTTAACCCAATCAAGAGGCAACGAGCATTATATGACGGAACATCATATGAATAAAATGAGCGTAACGCATATCTTGTAAAAGATTTCTGCACCCTTTCAAGACGAATATTATGACACTCATAATACGGATTCCATATTATCGAGGCATACTCCAACCGCGATCGGACGAGGCTAGTAAATAAAACTTTAAGAGTATATGGATCGCTGAAAGATGACCCATTACGTCTAATAAAACCCAACATTGAGTAAGCCTTTGGAATTTTGAAGTCCAGATGCTCACGAAAAGTAAAATGAACATCAAAAACAACACCCAAATCTTTAAACTTTGAAACAGGCAACAAAGAAGTGTTTGAAATAGAGTAACTAGAAGAAAAAGGAGAAATTGAGCGAGAAAAGACATGAAAACACATTTTTTAAGATTCAAGAAGAGGCAGTTTCTTGAACACCAATTATAAAGTTTATTTATTTCATTCTGACGAAGATCTATATCAAATTTATTTCGTATTTTGCGGAAAATCTTAAGATTATCAGCGTACAAGAGACACTTACAATGAACAAAAAGGGATGTGACATCATTTATAAATATAATAAACAACAAAGGGCCCAAAATACTTCCTTGTGGGACACCAGAAGTTGCGTAAAAAGGAACAGATTTGACATGATCAAAAACAACAAAACATTTACGATATGCCAAATATGACTCAAGCCATTTTAAAAAATTTGAATGAATACCCAACGCTTGACATTTTTTCAACAACAAAGAGTGGGATATTTTATCGAAAGCTTTAGAAAAATCCGTATAAATTACATCTACTTGGTAACCTTCTTGGAAAGCGGGTAAACAATACTCCAAAAACAATAACAAATTTGATAAAGTTGAACGACCCGAAATAAAACCATATTGATATGGAGAAATGATGTTTTTAACTACAAAGAAAAATTTCTCTTTTACAATACACTCAAAAAGCTTAGGGACAAAGTTTGTCTTCGAAATAGCTCTGTAATTAACAACATCATTTTTGCAACCAGATTTATGGATCTTAGTTATAAGAGTTACTTTCCAACTATCAAGAAAAATTCCTGATCTCAGGGATCTATTGAAAATTTCTTTTAGTGGAAATAGCAAACTATCCGCACAGTTTTTAATAAAAAAATAACTTATACCATCAGAGTCAATTTTACAAGAAGCCTTAAGAGATTGAATGCCCTTAAGTATATCTCTTTCACTTAAAAAGAGGAAACCAAAAACAATCGATGACTCCACATTACCAGGAAAATCAAAATTGCAATTTTTAGGCAAATCAAAATTTGACATAAAATATTCAGCAAAAAGGTTAGCCGTAGATAATGCGTCATTTGTAACTTTATCACCCAAAAACATAGATGAGGGAATCTTTGAGCAACCTCTTTTAGATTTTATGAAACTCCAAAAAAATTTAGAATTTTTCTTAATATTTGATTCAAACTTGTTTAAATATTGTCTATAAAGGTATTTCTCCAAAAAGTTAAATTCACGCATATAATGCCTATATTTAAGAAAATAATAGTCTTGACTGGTGCTCAAAAACTTTTTATAAAATTTAGTACGTAAATTTTTTAATTTTTTTAGCCCCTTATTATACCAAGGCAACTTGTAAGCGCATTCCTTAACCTTGGGGACATATTGGCGGCAAATATTAGAAATCAAGAACTTAAACACATTAAAGCAAGACTGCGTGTCTTGGTTGCGAAATTCACTATCCCAGTCTATGCTACTAATGGCATTGTTTACTAAATTTAAACCACAGCAATGGAAATTAAAATGATACATTTTAGAAATTTTAGGAATAGGAAGAAAATTATAGAATGAAAATTCAAACTCAAGAGGTATATGACTTTTCTCTGAATGTATTTGTGGTCTTTTTTTCTATTTTTGCATGATTTATATACCCTACACTTAAGTCATTCATTCTGTCATTCTGTTTGCAACGCATAGAAAGGGACGTGGCAGGTCAGTCTTACCAGCTGAGTCGATTTAGACAAGTATGTCTATCTGTGTGTCAAAGACAACACCTTCTCAACAAGATTTTTGCGGTTAAAAATGAAACCGATTTATGGACACGCCTACCGCCCATATAATTAAAACACTTAAAACGCTACATTCAGAGAGTTGTTCGATGTAGTGCTAACAAATATCTCACAAAGAATGAGAATAACTTGGACAAGCTCTGAACAAAAAGTTGGCATGTTTCGACTTGAAGGCACGACACTTCCCATGTAAGCAAAAACCTCAAAACGCTATGCTGAGATAATTAGTGATGCGTAAAAGCTCTGTAAGAGAATTAGCCCAATTTCTGTATGTGGGCTTGGCAGAAAGGGATCAAGTGACATATTTGTCAGAGAAAATGGGTCAAGTTCTATTCTAATATATTTGCTGGTTCAGATGACAACAATTGCCTTCGCCGAAGTCTGATAATTTGGTGGCCCAGGAACATCGCTACTGTCAAATTGCTCAACAGATGCCGACAAGATCCAATTTCCATTCAAACAGAACATGATTTAGCATATGTTGCAAGCATTAGATAGAATCCTCATGGTAGTAGAAAATGCGACCGTCCAAAGCCATCGTAAAATCGTTCGAGGAAATGCATGAATCGGGAAAATGTTGAAGAGAATTAGAAGTTCTCGTTACTGTTAATCAGTGCTGCTCAGAGAACGAGCAAGTGCTCAAAGAGTTTAAAAATGAGAGCAAGAAGGCGTTTAAAGAGCGTAAAAAGTGTGCACATATTCAGAATCATCAACACATGCTTATCATTGCTTTGGTAATGGGCACCTCTCCTGATAGTGCACGTAGTATGAGTTTGAGGTCCTATGCTACGGGAGCAGATAAAAGGCATAAGGGAGATATGTAAAGGGTGTTCCAATAAAAGATCCTTTTTCCAACTGGGTTGTTTTGACAGCTGTCATGTGTCAAATGGCTTGTCCATATGATGTTTGTGTTCAGTATTCAATGCGACTGAATAGACTTACTCCCGAACAACGTTTATTAATTGTGGAAACTTACTGCCAAAATCAGTCATCAGATAGAGAATGAGTAGGAGGCATCACCGGACCGTATTTCTTCACGGTGGAGCTCGTGCTACGGTCAATGGAGCTCGCTACAGAATAATGATCAATGAATTTTTGTTGCAAAAACTCAGGATATTGGTGTAGCCCACCTCTGGTTTCAACAGGATGGCGAAACATGCAATACAGCTAGAGAAACAATCGCTTTTTTGAGAGAAACGTTCGATGAAAACATCATCAGAGGAAATGGTCCTGTTAATTGGCCACCAAGATTATGTGGTTTTACGCTATTGGATATCTTTCTTTGGGGATATGTTAAATCACTTGTTTATGTCAACAAACCTGATACTATTGACGCTTTGGAAACCAACATATCTCGTGTTATTCAAGGAATACCGGTCGATATGCTTGAAAGAGTTGTCGAATATTGGAACCACAGAATGGACCATTTAAGAACTAGTCGTGGGCAACATTTGAACGAAATAATTTTAAGCATTGAGTTGTAAGAACCAAACTATCATTCCAAATAAAGCCTTACATCAATACATTGATTTTTATGTGTTTTATTTAGAAAACAAAGAGGGATGCTCTTATTGGATCATCCTTTATTCAATCCAAAAGAGCGCCAACACTCAGAGGATTAATACTTATAATGGTTATAAAATAATAAGAGTATACTGGTAACAATCCCACTGTGCAAATTCACTTCTATGAGCATTGTAAGAATTAAATTGAAAAAAGCCAACTTGTAGCAAAAATATAAACTTTATTCGAGCCTTATTATCGCAGAGATGTATCTCTTTTGATAGTCATAATGAACCTTGCCACATTTCCAAAATTATTTTGACCAACCAAAAAGTGTTGCGTTTAAAAATGTTCTTCTTACCATTGCATTAAAGTCTTGTGCAATTTCATTTCAAATTTTGCAACATAACTACTGTCGGTCTGCTTTTCACAAGTGTCTACATTTCAGCTTGGATCATAACGCAGCATGACTTAAAAATTGCATTATCAGCGTTTCTTGCTCTTGCTACGTCTATGTTTGTAATAAAAAGGATTCACCTGCTGTTTGTTACCACTTGCTCCAATGTTATTACCTATTATTCTTGTAAACTTTTTGGCTAACTCAAATGGCTTTTACTTTATTGGCGAAAAGATGAAAAGCAAAAAAGGTAGTGAAATTATGAGATTGCGTGTGAATGAAAAATGTTCAAAAACACTCCAAGAGAAGACAGGTATCATACTTTATATGAGTTTTGAGTTGTGGCAGGTATGTATTCTTATTGTTGGGTAGTACTAAAAAGTACTTTTTGCAGAAAGTTTGAAGATAAGCCTGGCAATGTGACTTAAGTGGGTGCAGTTAATACCCAGGTGAAATTAAAAACATTATAATTAATTGTTTTTTTTTTTTATAAATAACGTTGAGTGGAATACAAATTAATAAATATTGCAATAAAGTGTAGCACAGACATCATAAATAGTGGCAGATCTCTTTAAGATTATCATTAAAGTGGCTAAGACACCTTGTTGCAATACACAATGGTTTTTGAATTTAAAATTTCATTTGCAAGGGCTTCACTATTTCCACATGGGTAGTCAAGAAAATTCACAAAAACTTTTATTTTGTTTTCCTTGTTGAAAATCGAATTCTTTATTGCATTTTTTTCAACGGAAAGCGTGCGTTTCCGTTAGGTAACTAAGCACATTACGAGTATAAGGTAGCGTAGCGTTGAAAACGTTTTTAATGTTCACAACTTTGAAAGGAAGCCAAGGGCAGTGAGAAAAAAGTACTCACATGCACAACTAAAAATATTGATGTGAATAAGAAAAAAAGAAAAAGGAACTCAGTGAAGAAACTTTAGTAAATGTGCAAGCGAAAAGTGCATTTTTTACATTAAACATCAAAAGTTTCAAAGAAGCAGCAGACTAAAAAAAAAAACAAAAACAAAATTCTTAAGTGGTAGCGAAAATTCAAGTTCAAAAAGCAAACGGAAATGGCAGCCATTATGCGTAAAATGGGGCATTAAAATGATTGATTGCCAGCGAGCGTGCATGTGTACGCCACTTTGATGTATGGCAGCCCAGCAAACATAAATCTTGTGCATTTGTGGTAGTGCATTTATTAATCCAGAAGAAGAGCTTTATGCGATGAAATTTTGGCGCGCTTAGTAAGCTTACGTCTTAGCACTTTTTGGGAAGATTGATAACAAAATAAATAAACCTTAAACTGTGTCAAAAAAAACACCTAAGTGTTAAAAGAACCTCAACTGATAACAACTTCGGGCAATTTGTGATCGCTAAGTTCGAATCCGTCATCAGATCTTGGCGTTTCTAGAAAACTGTAAATTAATCTGATTTTGTCACGGTTACAAACTTACTTCTACATTTTATTTTTTGAATTCAAGTCTGCGATGTTTGGTGTTTGAGGCAAAATTTTTCCTCATGAAAAAACAAAAATTTCCATTAACACAACTCCTCCAGCACATTTCCTTAACAGCTTTATGGAATATTTTCATAAATTTTCTGAAAATATTGGCATACGGTGCAAATGGCTGGGAATTTTTTCATACGGCCTTAGGCAAAACTTTTCCCACACTATCCATAAGTACTCCATATTCATTTTGTAATTCCACTTGCAAAGCATAAAAGAAGGTGTGGCAGGTATATAAATGTTAATAAATTCTTATCAGCGTCATCACGTGTGTCGATATAGCAGGGTAATGGAATGATATTCAGTTATAGGCTTCACCTATAAAGATTAGGATTGAAAATGGACGAAATCGGTTTACGGACACGCTTATCGCCCATATAGATGGAACATTTAAATCGCTATATTGAGAGAATTATTTGATTTCTCCAAATTCAATTACTCACAAACACTAGGAATTACTCGCATAAGACCAAAAGATGGCAAATTTCGACAGTAGGGCGTAAGATCTGCCATACAAGTAAAAACTTGGAAACGCTGTACTGAGGAAATTATTGCATGGTTATGGAACCAAATGGTACGAATGATACGGGAATGCTCCGGACAAAAGTTAGACAATTTTCTACTAGTGGGTGTGGCACAGTCTACAGAAACAAACAGGTTTATATGTTATACTAAGGGAATTATTTGAAGCAATTTCACTCAAATATAAGAAAGGATTTGGCATACCATTACACAAAATGTTTGCAAGCTCTTAACAGAAGGTGTGGCACCGCCCATGCAAGCTTAAAAAATAATCTGACGTGCTGGCGTTTACTTTTATTTAGTGTCTATTTTCGCTTGAAACTCTTCCTAATGATTCATATGCAAATCGCTTTGGAGACTCGCCGCCCCCGAACGATTTCTGCAGAAGAAACCATGGATTGGCAACAGAATAATAGTTCGCTGGGATGGTTCTATGGCAATTGTATGTGCAATAACATCAAAAAACTTCAAGAATTCGAAAAATGCAAATCTTTGTAGTATTTAGAATGACTTTCGAATAATCGTTGTGCATGCAAAGTCATCAAGAAACAAATTATTCAAGGGTTAAAATCGTTGGTTAATACTTGAATATTTATTAGAAAGGAAAGGATTATACATATATCTGTTGGTACATGTATATTTTGCAGACATTTTTTGGAAAGTTTAAGCTATAACATCGGTTGCGCCATCTCAAGCTGGTCAATGGAAACTTCTGACACATTTCGCGTCGCCTTGTTGGAACCATAAATCTTCCACGGAAAAATGTGATAACATCGATATCGATCGTCATTGACTATCTCATCAACTTTGAAGAGGAATAGCCCAATGATGGTCTTGTATCAAACACTTTGAATTATGTGAAGATTATCAATGTTCCCAAGGTGACAATTTTCATTCGAATACGATATTTATGTAAGCCAAGCGACGCAGTTTCCCCGCTTCCAATAATCTACTATTGACACGTCTGAGCTTTGTATAGGAACATGTGAAGATCTTAATTCCAAATTTCACTCATTAGTTGAATATTTTTTGTCGATATCTTTGTTTTCATATTATTAGAAACTCCTCAAAAGTCCGCATGAAGATCAAAAGAATGGTTTTCTCAAACATTTCGGACTCTGTTTTTTCTGAGAAAAAGTTTATGTTTGACTAAAGTTATGGACTAGAAAAATTCACTTTAAATACGTTCCGTAAATTTTTTATAATTCATGATATTAAAGTCAAAGTTCAAGCATTTTTTTTGGATTACATATAACTAGTTGGCATTGCAGAAGTTTTGCTGCCTTTATCGGGAGATGGCGCGATGAGTTTAGTTTCGAATATTTCTTGTATAAGAAAGTCAATAATAAAGCGCGTAAAAATTCAGTTTACTTAAATGATTAATAATGAACACTGCTTGAAATTAACAATTGAACGTTGATAATGATAATATAAACTTAAAGTCTATACATTTATCAATTCAATATTTCTTCGACTTTTCCAATATTTTTCAATTTTAAAGTATCCCTCAACTTTTTCAATAATTTTCCACTTTTTCAACATTTTTCGACCTTATCAACATTTTCTAACCAATATAACGAAAGGTCATTAAATTCACATTTCATGCCGCGAGTAATTACGTTCACCAGCCTTTTTTGCACAGCACGGCTTGTTTTCAAAACCTAAAAATTTAATAATTATTATTTATTTTAATCTTAAAAGCAATAAGCAGTAGAGTCCCTTTTATTTTATAATGCTTTGCTGCTGCCTAATTAATTTAGCCACCAAAGCCACATAAACACTTTTATTTGTCAATTTAAAAGTCATTTAAATTTTAATTTCTCGCCTTAAGCCCTAGTTGAGCGCTTCCAGAATATGGTCGACCTTAACAGAAAACAAAGAAACAAATCCTTAAGGACAGCGTGTTTTAGTTGTTATTTTGTTACCTTTTATTCATTGTAAATTCGCAACGCCTTCATTGTGGATGTAAATAAGTAATTTACACCTGTTTTGCTATAGCGCTTAAGCGTTTATGCAGTGGTGTGTGTCTGCTCGCTCTAATATTAAGACAACAATACACTTGCACGTACACATGCTATAAATATCTATTTTGTAATTTTATTTTCTTTTGCTTCTTCGTTTTGCAGCTTATTTCTTAAGAAATCGCAGCATTTTATTGTATTTTATATTTTCTTTGCTCAAACTTTTTTTGTTGTCTTCAATTTAGTCATTTTGTTTTTGCTTTTATGTTGCATATCATGCGGCGTTTGCTTAAATTTTTAATATCGACAAATTTATTGCATACTCTTTGGCGCGTTTATGCTGTATGCTTTATAATTTATTTATGGCAAATTGCTGAATTGGATAAAAAAGGATATGTTGAAAAAAGAAAAAAGTCATTGTGGAAAAAACTAAAGATGATTTTAAGTTATCATTTGGGAAAGATTTTGGACAAAATATGTTTTCATAAAAAATGCTTTGAATGAGGACACACTGGATAATTTGCCACGCATATCGGCTAACTTAAGTGTATCGAGCAGTTTGGAAAAGTGAAAGAATTTTTACAAACTTGCTGGCTTTAAGCTCTGTGTAGGCTGTTTTGCAAATTGCGGTCGATCTTGTGTAATCAGAATAAAAGATTCGCTGCATGGACATATACTTTGTGAGATATTCTAACCTAAAAGTACGAAAATCTCGGTTTTTCGAGATATTTGAGGCAAAGTTGCATCGAAAAGTAATTATTTTTATAAAACCTTTAATGTGGTCCAAAAGAACTACTTTTTTTCTTCAAAACACACTTTACAATTACATATATCGATATCTTTTTTTTCCCATCGAAATATCGTAAATTGAAATATATTCACACATTTTTCATATTTTTCATAAGGCTTATGCAGATTTGCATGGAGACCGGTGTTAGAATTTTTAATTTACGATATTTTGATATGATATGGTATAACGATATATGCTGCGATATTGTTTTGAAGAAAAACAGGCGCTCTTTTGGTCCCCATGAAGTGTTTCATAAAAAAAATTACCTTCGATATTTCTTTGCCTCAAATATTTCAAACAAACGTGATTTTCGCAGTTTTAGCTTACAATGTCTTCAAAATTGAAGCCACCAAAGAATTTCCGGACCCGGATTCGAATTCAGCGCACAAAAACCTTCGGAAAAGAATATAAAAGTTTCAGCAACATAGGTTTGACATAATTTTGTCGACTTGTGTTACATATTCCCCATTATGTCATCTTTCTGGTAGTATCATGATAAAAAATGATCCAAGTCATTTATGGCATCCTTATTTGAAAAGATGGTTTTCTCATTCAAAAAATTAGCTAGATACCCAAATAAGTAATAATCAGAAGCTGCTAGATCTGAAGAATATGCTGGCTGTGGTAATACATTCCATCCAAGTTCTTAAAATTTATAGCGAGTTCTTGGTGGAAAACTTTTCTATTGATTAACTCTGGGCTTTTCTGTTTAAATGAATCATTCAATTTGTCCAGTTGATGACAGTACGTTTCGGTGTTTAAAACGGGGTAGTGTTCAATAAAAGTTCAAAAAGAATATGAAATCCTTGAAATTTAGCAAACAAATAGCGTCGTCTTGTTTTTTGATTAATATCGGCTTTCGAGGCGCTTTGACCTGGATCATTTTTTTTGTATCATTGCGTTTAACATTGCTGTAGAATTCCGAGTGATGATTTTTTTCAAAAATTATAATTATATTGACGTTTGAAACGCAAATCACAGGCGTCACCAAGCAGACTTATCTACAGTTAAAAAAATGTGAAACGCATATCTCGAGTTTTGGAACTAAACGAATGTCTTTTACGTGATCATGAAAAGTTGAATTCAATAAATTTAGTCTCTCTGTGATCTCACGAGTTCTATCAAGAAGTAGCTTTATTTTATCTTCAACTAGCCTTCCAGAACGTAGTGCATCTTACCATATTTGATAGGAATGGCTGAACTATGGTGTTCATGTATAAAAGTGTCCTTAACGCGAATTGAAAATCTTAGAAAACCCTTAAATGCGGGTACGAAAGAAAAGTTCGGGAAAATCATCAATTTAGCAAATGCTACAAAATCAAATGCTAAATGTACTAAAATCTTATCAAATTCGTTATTTATTTATTCGTTATTTCCTGCAACAAATATGACTGACTATCTCTATTAAAATGTCTAATATTCTCGTGAATTCAAGTTAATAAAATTTCAATAATCATTCTACATAATTGGTATTGACATAGTTAATACTAAAAATTAAATGATATAGCAAATATTGTAGTGACCTCACAACTTTTGCTTTGTTAAAAATATAGTAGATTACATTTTCAACAATCAAAAAGAAAAAGTCATCCCAACTTGAATTAAGCACTTAATTGTTGCATATTTTTAGAATTACCAACGTTCAATTTAATTTCGAAATCAAGCAATAAATTAATGTAGCATACAACTTAGGGTTGCCAGAAATAAACGCACAGTGAGACACCAAAGCATTTTGTAATCGTAATGGTGGTGTTTAGCCAAAACCTAGCCGGCAAAAGCCAAATCCAGACATGACTATGAGAAAACGAACAAAATCTTTTCAGTTTCAATTTCCCCAAAATTTGAAGCAGCAAAGCAATGAAGCAGTCAAAGATCACAATTTATGCGCATTATTAAGCTCATGCCAACAAAAAAACGAAGATGCGAAAGGTATAGCAAAAGCTTTAAGGACAAAATAGAAAATGATTTCATTTGTTGTTGGACTGTCTGTTTGTCTGTCTGTGTATACGTTTGTATGTCTGTCCTTTGGCGTGTCAGTCTATTTGCTGTTTGCCCAAAATGAGTGCTTCTTGACACGCGTTTTCCAAAGCACAGACAGATAAATAGACAGATAAGAAAATATATGAAAATACTTGACAACAGTGATTGCACAAGCCATTAGAACTATTAAGGAAACTAAACACTAGAAAAAGCCACTGAAGTCTTACATGACATGGGTTCTCAATTTACTACGAGTCACGGTGACTTTTACGTTTTCATAAATGAATTTTATTTAATAGATTTTATTTTGATCAACATTTGAGGAGAAGAGAAGAGAAGAGAAGAGAAGAGAAGAGAAGAGAAGAGAAGAGAAGAGAAGAGAAGAGAAGAGAAGAGAAGAGAAGAGAAGAGAAGAGAAGAGAAGAGAAGAGAAGAGAAGAGAAGAGAAGAGAAGAGAAGAGAAGAGAAGAGAAGAGAAGAGAAGAGAAGAGAAGAGAAGAGAAGAGAAGAGAAGAGAAGAGAAGAGAAGAGAAGAGAAGAGAAGAGAAATGAAATTTTTATTTCACCAGAAAAAAATTCAATCTGAGAAACTTTGTAGCTCAATAACTTGCACAGCTACTGTACTTTACGAAAATAAATCGGATAAAGATTGAGGCTTCTTGGCTTCTCAAAAGTAAATACATAGCAAAACAATGGAATCCTTGCAGCTTAAAGGGGACACATTGCTGTCAAAAGTCATTGAGTAGTCGAATTACTTAGCACAAGTACGAGTCACACACAAAAGCAGGTGGCCCAAAAATGTGCAAAATCTTGGGGAATTTTTTGGGGCTATGTGAGGGAATGTTTTGTTTGCCTATTACAAAAATAAAATAAAAAAAAATAATGCTGCATTTGACATTAGAAGGTAAAAAGGAAAGTTCAAGAAATTGCTAGTGCTGGTGGTTGACTTCAAGGGGGAGCTGAAAGAAAAGTAATTACAGGTGGTTAATAAATTAATGAAGCTGCTTTTGCAACACAAAGCATATTCAAGACTTGAAGCAAATGCAATGCGATAACGTAGAATAATAAACAATTCTCTACATTCTATTGTTATAAATATTTTTTGGGTGAAATTAAATCACGTACACGTAATCAGCTCGAAGAAATCCTTTCAAATGAAATATTGATGCGTATAGGAGAAACATTTTATAGGTATTGTTATCTTAATACGCTGAAGTCAATATGACCATAAAATTTGTATTCCATATTGTTTTAAATTTACTATTCATATCAGAATAAAAAAATATAAAATTTTTTTTAAGATTCAGCATTTTATAACGGGTGATACACTTAGAACTTTTTTTTTAATTTTATATAAAACTTTTAAAATAGAATTGAATGGCAGAATAGTTATTATGACCCGTAAGAACAATCTCTGACATTACTTTTTAAAGATAACTTCATTCCATTGGGAAGGTCCAATTTTCGAAATATATCGCGAATTCCGCGAGTAATGTTAGCTTCCAAGTATTTAATCGTAGCTGGTTTATCTACGAAGACTTTTTACTTCACATAACCCCAAAAGAAAAACGGCGGCGGCCGTCTTGACTTCATAATTACAAAATCATGTGAACTTTCAGTGACAGTTGAAATTTTAGTGACTAATAAATTTCTACAACTTACAAGCGTTATTCTGACGTAAGTCTTTCAATAATGAAATATCAAACAAAACTGAATAAGAATATGATGACTCCTTAACACCAGTCACGCGTGATCTGTAAAAAACCAAGTGATAAAAAGAGTTTTGGGGCCTTCAGAGTCATTTCTTCTACGACATTAATACTTTTATGTCGATTACTATGGTTTCACAAAATTTCGTGGGAAGGGGTCTTGTCGAGCTTCGTCCAAATTTTGTCCACTGCTTTTATCTGTATCACCACTGTTCTCATGCCAAGCTTAATAAAATTTGCTGAAATATTTTTCTGCGTAGATTGTATTAAAGTATTTATTTCTGCTATCACCTATCAAACTCCGCCTATTATTTATTTGTTTAGTCTATGGCTGTGTCACTATATGTTCCCATTCAAATTTTAAAAAAACAAATCATTTGAAATGTTGCATGGATGTGGCAAGCTCACCTGATTAATCCCGCTTACATGTAGTCCATCGGTTGCCTTGTTTGGTGACACGCCTACTTGTATCAACAAAAGTTCTAATATCTATTTGGCTACATTGGATTTAATGTCTCGGAGTGTTTTAAGTTTTTAGCTTGAAGGGAGTTGCTTCGTTCCTTCGTTCGGCCATTATTATGTAATGGTGTTGTTTTCCTGTTGTCTTGATATTTTAATTTTTAAAATACCTGTGTTTAGGTACATATGATGTTCCTTAGAAATAAAGGCCTAAACCTCTACAAGTTTTAGAGATGCGGATGTCGAATTCTGATATAAGTTTTTAGAATTCCATATAATTGAATTTTCCTTGTGAAATTTTGTCCATTTCCAATTTTTTTCCTGGATTCTTCGTTACCAACCAATAATAACACAACTCAGTAGTTAGTTAATCAAGTCTCAAATTATTTATGGAGTTAACGGACAAAAAACGAAAATCCACTATATCTAAAATACTGCACAATGCGACAGATCGTCATACTCCACGGATTTTACCTTCACTTCTTGCTTCGTAAAGATTCATTGAGTTTTTTATTGAACGCACGGTCACATAAGTACTGCCCCAGAAAAAAATTGCGTTTTGTTTTCCGTTATAAAAAATACCCATTAACTTTTATATTTTTTTCTTTTTTTATAAATAATGGTTTGTGTTCAGAATTGAAATAACTAAAAATTAAGTAACTATTTTTTTCTGTAAATATTATTTGTTTTTTCAAGGTCCTTCATCAAGGACAGTTGTTTTATCGACAGTACGGTGGGATTTTTACACTTAAGTTTGAAGTCTTGTACATTTTTTGTAGTCTCACCACCCTTTAGAGGTTTTTTTTTCATTAGAGTCCAATATCTATCAATGGGGCAAAGATCTGGGCAGTTGGGCGGATTTGATATTTTTGGTACAAAATTGATATTTTTGACACCATCGTAGCTTTAGAGTAGTGAAAGTCAAAGCATCACTGTATCCTTGTGTGCACGAATAAATGGTAGAAGACGTTTTACGAGGCACTCGTCTATATAAACTTTTGAATTGATTGTGCCTTGCGTAATAAAGTAGCAGCTTCTAAGGCCACATATGCATATGACCTTCCATACCATATAGTGCTTCGGAGATTTCGAAATTTTTTTCTCTTTGAATTTATAGGACACATGCCCCTTCTTCAGTGAAGTATAGTATTCGTGCACAGGTAGCTGCTTAAAATCTATTATAACATAAGTTTCGTCGTCCAAATCGCAGCAATCAAATTTAATTAGATTCCTTTCATACAATTTTCGGGCTCGCATCTGAGCCATCAACTGCTTTTCATCAGAACAGTCTGGTACTTTTTGAACTCGATATGTATTCAGCTTACTTTTCTCCTTTCTTCTTTGTACAGTAGCTTTGGATGTGCCTGCTCTAGCCGCCATATCTCACACTGGATGTAGGGACTTTGCCTGAAAAGACGCTTACCTTCGCTGCTACCTTTGGATTAGTGAACTCTGGTTTTTTGCCTGATCCCTTTTATCGTGAAACAGGTAGACTTTTCTTATAATTAGAAGTAACCATACAGACAGTTCTATCGGATGCACCAACTATTTTTGCTATAGCTGAATATTTTAACTCTGGATTTTGCAGGTATGTGGACAAAATCGGTTCGTTGCTTGCTGAACATCTTTGTCGTTAAAAGTGCTATCTGCAAGTGTTATACATCATATTAAACGTCACTTTATATAAAACAAATATTGTGTCTTTTTAGAGGTATATGATTAATACGTAGAGTTTAATCTTAATATATTAAATGCTAGTTTTTTAACACTGTCTTTGTTCAAGATATTATTATTAAATTTGCAAAATTTTTATTCTGATGATTGTTCATTATTTTTAAACGATTCCTTATTTCACCCGGAGTCCAAATTATTATCGCTCACTTAAGTTCCATAGAGGTTAAGAACCTACGTGCGCTCGAAGTCAAACATCTTTATTAACTCAATTTGAAAATGAAAAAAAGAAAGGATTAATTTCATTTAAATCGAATACGTTTTGGTACAATTGTTATCGCTTCATACGATTTTTACGAATGCATTTCGTTGCAGTTGCTCGAGAGTTTGGGATTGAATGTAATTCGAATGTCGGCATCGCGCTGCAGCCGGTACAAAATGCTGCAATTGAGTGCAATTTAATTCATGGCACGTCCCGCAAACATTAGTTTTGCTTAAGTAAACATAAATCTGAAAGTGTTGAATTAGATTATAACGTTGCTGACCAATGTATAGCACACTACAATGCACAAGTTCAGGGTTATACAACAATAGTGGAAAATGTGGAAACAACTTTGAGCTCTTGTGAAGAAACGCCAGGATATTTTCCTTTTTTATTCATTAATTTTTTATTCATTTAATGTCTGATGCATTTTGTACGTGTATTGTACAACCGAAACTTGAACGCGTACACTTTTCAGTCTCTTTAATTTCAAGTGGCTTGTATTTTTTTTGTTTCAAAACATTCTTTGTTTTAGTTTAATTTCAAAAAAATTGACATTTTTTTAAAACTTTGTCATTCATATGTTTCTTTTAACAAATTTTATATTATTATTTTGGCAACAAAATTTTCAAATCACACTGAAAATTCTATAGTCTACGAGATTTACTAGAACATTGGCAAGAGATGTTTTCGAACAAACGTAGTGATAATCCTAGCTGCTGTAAAGAACATTATAAATTCAAAAAAGATATTGAGAGAAATTTATCACCTGACTTTTGCGCAGAATTTCGAAAACTCTGCAAACGCTATGAAAATACCATCACCAAAAGAAGACGTATACAAAAGCTATCCAGGCCAAAAAAGGCATTTACATTTGACGATGAAAATCAGCCAAATTCAATTGAGGAAAAAACTTATTCTCTTTGTTATTCAAAAGTGTTGTAAGTGATTCTAAGAATTGGGAGAACAAATGTGATAATTTTTCATCATCTTTTTACAGTCTCACCATAACAGTGCGAGAAAAACCAAAAAAATCAGAAAGGTATCACTTTCGTAGGCAAGAATTTTGCCCACTGGCTTGCCAAAGTCTTTACGGCTTATACAATCATCTAAAGTGTCATGCGTTTTGATCTCTAGTTCACATACTCATATTGAGCATGCAAAGTAGAGCGTCATAGCTTGGTATGTTGGATGAAATCAGTACTTATCTTGAATCGACTTCAAACAGATTTATTTCATCTATTCAAATATAATGTAATAATTTTGATTGCAATCGGTTTTTAGATTTTTGCATAGTCCTTTAATGAAAATGTATAGTATAAGTTCAATAAATTGAATAAAACATAGGAAAGAGTTTAGATTGGTTTTCAAATGAGCTACATTTGTTTTTGATTATTATCTCTCCAACACTTTGGAATTACTTGGGGAATATGCACCCAAAAAATTTGTATCAATGTATTTCGATGTAGCTGGTTGGTAACCACTTACACAAAGCACTAGACCAACCTGTTTAACTAGCAATTCTAAATGGCTGCAGAGCTTACTGCTAAATCTGTGACACTTTTCTGACCAAAAATGGAATAGTTATGACCTGGTCGGATTCATTTATTTATTACAATTCTTTTCCATTTTAAAGACTTATTTGATATTAAACTTAGTCTGATGACATTTTTATAAATACCATCTATTTCTTTTCTTTTGCTTAGCTCAATATTTTTTATGAAAATTATTCACAGAGTATGGGAAAGACCAAACAATAAAATGAAAACGGTTAAAGTTTTATTGATAAATTTTTATGCGGTACCTCGATAAACTTCACCAATATTCTATTAAAATACCAAAAAAAATAATGTTTATCTAAAAATTTCATAATTTTTTTAGAAAAAAGATATTACGGATATGCAATAATTAACCGTACTACTAACCTTGACCCAAAAACCACTAAAAGGTCGTTTCAAGTTCACTTTTGATCGCCAACGATAGAATGAATCGTTGCACTCCGACCTGTTTTGGAAGTCATTCAACGACTAGATAAGACGTCATTAAGACGTCGCCATATCACCAATTTTAAACGGTCACTCGATGACCAGATACGATGTCGTTACGATGTCAGAGTACAACTTAAATCAACTGATCGTACGCCGACTGTTTTGAGTGGTCTTAATAATGACGGAATATGTTATCATACTACAAAGACCAGAAATGTAATAAAAATGAAGTTCTTACTGAATCCGACCAACAAAATACACTCAAAGTCGGACTGTGCTGCTTGTGATGTTCCTATATAAAGAACTCTTTTTGATTTCAATATCAGAAACACGTTTATTTTAATATTTATTCCTATATTTACTTTTCTGCTGGGTATTCCGATACAACAATGACCTTTTGCGGTTCAGCAGACTTAAGTTTCCCGCCTAAAAGTGTACTTCAAAATATATGTAAAACATTTAATAAACGCAAACGAGTTTGTTCATGTTTTCTTTTTTCTAAAACTTTTTTAAATATGTGCTTAAAAACAGCTCTGGGAAAATTTTAATTGTTCCTACAGCTTAAAGCAGTAATATTTCAGCAGTTCGTATCTGTGTGTGAGAAGCAATTTTTCGCTCAATTGCGGTTGCAAATTTTGTCTGTGTCTGTGCGTAATTTTGTGCTCACAAATAAATTGAAATTAAAATTATGCGCCTAAAGCTATGCTAGGATTTTGCGCATGATACATACATACATACATACATACATACATATATAAGAAGAACTCAAATTGATGTTGCTAGGTGGGTGGGTGTTTGTTTAGCAGACAACGCAGCCCGTTGTTCCATTTTCAAAGGATGTACTGGATTTGGCAAACAAATATTCTGCAAAAGCTCTTGTGGGCTCAGCTGTTTCTTAGTTTTCTGTGATGATCTCCTGTCTTTTTTGTGCTCGCATTTATTTTTTCTTTTGTTTTGGTAGTCATCATTAGCATTTTTTCATCAGCCACAGCTTTGTTTTCAATAGAGCTGCTACACTGAAAATTTATGCATATGGTAGAAAAAATAGATGGTTTGATATTTTTTAAGTTTTTGCGTTATTGCTATGCTCTTATCATACTAAAATATATTCCAGTGTATACTTGATGGCGTTGCTGCTGATGAAGTCATCACTATTGGCGTTGCGATTTTCGTCAAGTCGTTTTCCATCACAGATTTTTGCATACAAAATGAGTTAATGCGAAATTGCTCAGTGAGCTGGAAGCCAACATAATCAGGATCAAATAGGATTTAACAAACTAATTTCAATTTGTAGTTTTAATAGAATTTTTTTTTGCGATTTTGACAAAACAAAAAATGATGATATTGAAAATTGTAGGTAATTATCTGGTATAAACTGGTTGCTATAAGGAGTTCGTTCTAATGCTAGGTTTCCTCCGATTGAAGATAATTGCTAAATTAATTAAATAATTTTGATCAAAATACTCGAAAGGCTAATCGACCCACATACATGCCAAAAGCATTCTTCACATTAGAAATTTCAGTATTGTCCGTGGAACTCACTTCAGCTTGATTCATTGATATTGAAGGAGCCTTCATAATGTTAAATCTGTGCCAGTACACACTGCATTAGTAGAGATTGGGCTTAAGAGACTTTCAAAAAATTGGAATAACTCACTCAATAATGGGCTTGTCTGAAGTGAGGAATGTAAGTAGTATCCAGGGTTACGCCATAAAGAGGAGGACTATTTAAATGGAATGAATCAATCAATTGGAACACAAAAACTGAAAAGACTTTAAATGCTTATATACTATAAATTGATTGATTGATTGAATAAAAGTATCATACATCGATTACACAACTCAATCGTCTGGCCAATGTTAACTTAAGGAGCATTTCTGTTGTGGAAAGCGGTGCAAGCCAAGTCCCATCTCATACTGTCATACTAGCGATTATTTGGATAGACCCGTCTCACTAATATTCCCCACACATTTTGTATTTGGATTAAATCAGGAGAACATGTTGGCTAGTCAATAGTTTGGATAGATCAACAAATCAAATAGCGTTTAGTTTCGTTGCTCACGTGAATCCGTGCGTTATCCTGTTGAAAAATAAACGAGAATTCCCTATTTTCCTTAACGAAAGTGATAAGGCTGCTTTCTATCACTTGCATGTAATCTCCACTATTTATTTTGGTTGATATGAACTGTAAGTCAAGGGTAGAATTCGATGTGAAAGTCACCCACGCCATTACAGAACCTCCACCAAAGTTGCGCCAAGTTACTGAAAGATCTGATCGATTTTGAACTTTTTCTGATGACAATTTGTTAATCTAAGCCAGACAGCGTCATTTTTCTTCCTGTTGGCTTTATAGCTTTGTAATTATCAGGATCGCATAAAAAACTTCGAATCATGCATCCTCTCCAACTAATTTTTTCGTGGATGCCTATATTTTTATAGTTTTTAAGTAAATCGACGATGAAAAATATATCCAAGTACTTTGGAATTTAAAAAGAACACTCGCTTAAAAGTATCACTGACAACATAATACCTTTTACAGTGTCTAATATAGCACAACACTTCAATATCTATTTTTCTCTTAAGTTTGTCGCAGCTTTAAAGCACAATTTTTCTTAAATAACTTCCGCACAGATGTATAAACCGATAAACTTTACTCAATATACGAGCAAACGCAGTATCAACCAATAAATCCGCTGGCTCACGTAACTACAAAAGTACCATTTAGACCAACTACCACACTGAGAATCGTTACAACGCAGCAGGTCATAAAAATCGAACGAAAAATAAAAAAGATGACACAATTTGCGACAAATAAAACACAAAACGTTAGAACAAAAAAAAAAACAGCACATGAATAGAAATGAGTAGAAATAAATGTTAGAGATAAAACATTGAACGAGAGCGCTATTTACTAGTGATATGTTTGCACAAGTGATATAACAAAAGTACGCACGCTTACGTGACAAAAAACAGAAAAACCCAGACGCATGAATGACAATTATTGCTAAATCAGCGTTTTTTCACTTTCATCTCAATTGGCATGTGAAGTTGACATTGTCAATACGCATATACACACACGACTGACTGTCAATTTTCATGCCACCACGCCTACCGCCCATGACACACCAACTGTTCAAATGATGTTTTCCAAAATGTTGATTACTTCGCTGCTGATGGTGTGAATTTGCCGCAGTGGCAGCTACAAAATTACCAACCATAGAAGAAAACGCGCCGCGTTATGTGACTTCTTGAGTTTGAAATGAAATTACAGTGTGCAACATAAAAAATGTTTTTACAGAATTGTATCCATTTACTAAAATGTGGCAAGAATTGAAAGCGAAATAGTTGATGGTGTCTCTATTGGTAACTAAGCTTTTGTGGTATGATATTTCTTACTGATTGTGACTTCACCTTCGACTCATTTTGAGTTTCAATTATTTTAAAGAGCTTACTATTCAGTAGAGTGCTTCTCGTTCTAAAGAGATACCATGAGAGCAGTAAAATATCCTACAAACATCGTTTTGCGGCCACTAAATGAGTCCGATGCTATTCATCGGCATGAGTTTCACGGAAATCACTCCAACAAAGAGATGGTCTGGTCTTGATTGATCCTGAAAAATTGCAGAATGCTTCGTGAAAGACCCATGTAGGAAAGTAGCGAAGACTTTTGACGACTTCTGATAAGGTTAATAACAGGACATAAAGCATGTAGGCAGCACTTGTCTAACATAAGTGTCATCACCGATACAACTCGTGCCTTGAAGATGACGATAAAATAGAGCAATACCTCTGTAGTTGTCCGGCTTTCGCAAGATGAAGAAAAATATTGTTTGATTTTGGTTAAGGAGCGATATCTCGAGAGTGAGTTCTGCTCATCCCCTTCCTTTTCAGTCCACCCACAAATTTAAATTTTTCATCTTCAATTTTTCCAAGGATAAAATTATTTTTCCAACACAATTACGTACTAAACTTGGAATTAAATTTTCCATCAAATGAGCTATTCTTTTATGGAAAATGTGGTTTTAAGGAACTTTTTGTGTATATTCTCCTGAGCTTTAAAGAAACCCTCAAAACTTTGAAATTTTATCTAGCACTCACTCTTTGTTAGTCCTTAACATGATTTCAACGGCAACTTCATGTAATGCGCCTTACAACCGCACTTTGCTTTTTGTTGCACAATGTACTCCAAATTTGTTGTACACCTAATTCTGTTTTTACACGATAGAATGGTTCCCGAGAAATTCGTGTAAAAAAAAATCGTGTAAAAAAAGATACTGGCCAAGTACAAAAATAATAGATTGGTTCTAGACCTCAAAAAATAAGTTAAAATTAGACTAAATAATATAAAAAAAATATTGTTGTAGTTATTTTAAGAATTTATTTTCGTTTTAATTTATTAAATAAACTAAATTATAATAAAATAAATTAAAATTTAGATTTCATAAAAAAAATAATACCAGAAATTCATTGCCAAAAAACTTAAATAACATAAAGTACAACCATAAGAAAAATTTAAACATTAAACAATTTTATTTATTGTCACTGTCTGATAATAAACGCAAACGTTTGCGAAAGACTACAATATCACTGCCATCACTGGAATGATTTTGTTGATCATTATCATTTCTAGCCGACTGTGTTGGGACATCAGTAGATTTTTGAACGAAATCAGTTATCTTAGATTGAGTTTTATTTCGCGTTAACCCATTATAAACTTCCCTGTAAGATGCCATTAATGATTTCAGTTCACGTTGAAATTTGGCAGCTCGTTCCTCGTCATGATCATGTTGTTCAAAATGACTACCTAATTTTGTAGCGAGATCAAGACCTTCTTTAATTAGAGATGCTTTTAAAATTGGACGATCTCTTTCGTCACTGTCACTATGTTCTTTATCATAACGAGTCTTAAGGGTGAGATCTATAATTTCATTTTCGCTCAAGCTTTCATCTACCAACAATTCTTCTACATCTGCTAACGATAGGTCATCGAATCCATCCCCACCGATTGCATTGGCCATTGTTATTATATCAGCAAGTTCAGCGTTATTATCGATAACAGGATCTTTGCATTTTACGCATTCTGGCCAAATATTTTTCCAACACGAGTTCAAAGTTGATGGCTTTAATAAATCTAACGCGATCTTGACTTGATTAATGCAGTCCATTATAGAAAATTTTTTCCATTCATCTATGACGGATGATTCCTCATAATTATCAAGTTTTTCTACAACATAATGAAATGAACTTCTTATGTAATACGTTTTAAACGTAGCAATTATCCCCTGGTCTAGTGGCTGTATAAGGGAAGTGGTATTAGGCGGCAAAAAACAAAATTGTACGTTTGGGTGCTCCAAAACTGGATGGCCTGGTGCATTGTCTAGAATCAAAAGAACTTTAAATTCGAGACATTTTTCTTTCATGTAGCGCCTAACTTCTGGGATGAAGTGCTTCTGAAACCACTCTGTGAAAATTGCACTGGTTACCCAAGCCTTTTTGTTCGCCATCCAGTGTATAGGCAATTTATTGAAATCTACACTTTTCATGGAACGTGGTCTTAAGGCACGATGTACTAGGAGTGGCTTAAGAATACGTTCTCCTGAAGCATTGGAACAAAACAACAACGTAATACGGTCCTTTGCTACTTTAAAACCACCGGCTGTTTTCTGCGATTTTGCTACATAAGTTCTTCTAGGCATTCTCTTCCAAAAAAGGCCGCTTTCATCTAAATTCCAAACTTGGTCTGGAGTATATTCTCCATCTTCAATAATTTTTTTTAGTTTTTCGGGAAATTCTTTAGCAGCCAATTCATCAGCGGATGCAGTTTCTCCCTTAATTTTTATATTGTGGAGAGCGTGTCTTTTTAAAAAACCAGTCATCCAACCAGTACTTGCGGAAAATGCAAGTTGTTTTGACTGAGATGATGTATCTGGATCAATTTCCTGGATACGTTTATAGATTCTTAATGCTGTCTGCTTGATAGCAAGTCCGTCTACTGGTATTCTCTTTTGGGATTTGTCTTCTATCCAGATTACCAAAGCTTTTTCCATTTTCTCTTTAACAACATCCCTTACATACGATGATGACTTTGCACTTAATTTTGTTCCAGAACATACTGATGCTCTAATTGCAGTTTCATTTTTTTTTATTGTTCTTACAGTAGCTTCATGGATTCCGAAATTCTTTCCCACAACCGTTGCGCCTTGTCCCGTTGCAAGTTGATCTAAAATTTTGATTTTGGTATCTAAGCTGATCGCTTTCCTCATTTTTAATGCAGGAGAATTATGTAACATGGCGTGTGGCTACCAAAATATATTTTATTAATCAAAAATGCAAAAATCTAAAATTAAATATTTGAAACTAACCTGTTATTGGTCTACCAAAATTATATGAGCTTCTACTTTATTTTACTTAGCACTTGTTAAAAATCAGCAAAAACTAACGATCTTTCAATTATAATTGTCAAATAGGAACTAAATTGTGTGTACAATACATTATGTACATTTTTACTTTTTCAATAATTCGGGGAATCCCGCATTTCCCGTAAAACAGAAATTACGCATACATAGACATAACTCAGAATACACACCAGAATTATTTTAAGTAGAAAAAAATTCATTGAAAAAAAACGTGTTAAATCCAATAATTCATGTAAAAAAAGTAATTTTGTTTTTTTTGTATTCGTGTTATTTCAAATTATGTCGTGTAAAAATAGAAATATTTTTTCGTATTTACTCGTGTTATTTCAAATTCGTGTAAAAATAATTCGTGTAAAAACAGAATTAGGTGTATTTAGTGGCTTCAGCATTAAGCAGCTCAACTGTTTCCCATGGTGCGAAAAAATTGTAACTTTTTTGAGACAACGATAGCAAAGACCACATACAAACATATTGACACTGACTGCTGTCACATTGGTTTTTATTGCAAATGAATAAGGTATTCCAAAGAAAAAGTTGTAACGTTTTGTATTCGTTTTGTTTCCCTTATTGTACTTTTTTAGTCCTTAACAAGTTGGCACATTTTTTCGACTCGCAAACAGCATTGGTTTGCTTAATTTTGCTAAAAAAATGGCTGCATAATTAAATGCTGTAGCATGTTTCACGATGGGCCACAAAAGTGTCAATTGATTAACGTGGGTGCATGCACTGTACAATGGAGCATTGTGGGTACTTGCCTTATAAAGATATTCTTTATCCAATATATCTGAAATATGGGAAGAATCTATGCAACTAACATTGGAGGTTTCGTCTTCAAACTCATTTCCAAGATATTTATAATTTTCGAGAAAACTCTTGGATCTGCGTTGTTTTATTAACTTTTAGTTGCGAGAAGATCAAATCTATGTGGTAATTTAATTCCAAAGTTGCACAGAAGAGGCATTGAGTCCGTAAAGGATTTGCCTTCCTTTTTTGTTTCATTTCAATTCAATCAGAACAAAATTTGATCATATATATTCATTAATTGGTTTCATATCTACTCAGATTAGAACTTAGTTCGAAGGCGCATTAGGAAAAATAAAACCACAAACAGGGAACTAAAATAGCCAGTAAGAGTCTTGACATATAGCTCAATAGTTTTTGGGGAAGACATAAAGAAGGACAGATTAAGTGGCATAAGAAAGGCGTGACAGTGTCAGCATCAGAATGCAAAGGCTCTCCTCAATCTCCTTCAATAAGTTTTATTTACAAATTCTAAAGTATAAGTATTTATTGGAGCCTTTTGTAGCGTGTTATTCAATCTTCGATTTGATGCTAAAAGAACTGACTTCAACAGAATCTCCTTTATAAAATTCAGTTTTTGTCTATCTGATTCTTATGGTCGCGAATAGAACTTTTATTTGGGGCATATATTTAGGGTGGCACACACACAAAAATATTTTTAAAATATAAAATTCACGAAGACCAGTTAACCGACTCACACCAAATCTTCACCACGTAGCTTTTATATTAAAAGGTATTGCTTCGGCTAAGTTTATATTTAGGATGGCCCTCAAACAAAAAATTTTTAAAAAGCATTTTCAAGAAAACCACTTAATTGATTCACTTGGAATTTACACTACGTGTATTTTCTATTAGGAGGAATAGCTAAGGCTATGATACTTTTATTAAGGGTGGCCCTTATTTAAAAATATTTTTAAAACATCATTTCAACGGCTAATTGATTCACGCCAAATCTGCACTGCGTAGCTGTTTCATTATGAGGCACAGCTTAAGCTATACAACTTCTATTTAGGGTGGCCTCACACAAAAATATTTTTAAAATAGTATTTTTACAAAAAGAGCAAAATTTTCAATTTAAGGTGAAGCGAAGCGCACAGGGTAATGCTAGTATTAAATATATTCAAATTTAAGAAAAACTTTGAAATGAAGTTGCCACGAAAAGCTGAGTGTGAAAAAGATGATCTCAACAAATTTTTGAAATCTCTCTTCATACAATAGATCAGAAACAACTTAATAAAAAAACGTTTTTCCTACTTAGTGACTAAGAAGGTCAAGGTCAAACTCTTCACTCCATACACATAACATTTCAAATATGCAGTTAACATAAGTATATTGTCAATATTCGTTAAGGAAGTATAAATTTTATAATTTTGGTTTTAAGAGACGAGACACCTACCAAAAAATTTCAATTGATATTTTTCCAAACGCTATACAGAGAAAGCAACGTCCATAGCAAATTCATGTAAATATAATGAAACTTCATATAAAGATATTAGTCGGCCTGGCAGACGTTGCCCTTTCCGGTAGGTGGCGGGATGAGTTTGATTTCGTTGAAGTCCTGTGTAAGATAGTATGGCTAGAAGAATTTGTTGATGCGATTGGATGATAAACAAGGGTCCGAAAATTGGCCGCAGCAATTATCTGGCGCCGGAAATTGTAGTCTATTTGAACGAAGACGTTCTTAAGGCTTAGGTTTCACAAATAGTTCCTACTTAAGTTATTATTTGAAAATGATACGGTGATACGGTTAGCTTTTTTTTTTAATAAAATAGGCGTGGAAGCACCCATTTCTTCATTTAAACATTCTTTTGTTCGTACATTTTATATGTGTACCAGTTCTCATTCATCTACGTCAAATAGTTGATGAGATATAATGTATTTGTTTTTTTTCTTATCTGGAGGGCGTGCTATTGCCCATTTCTTCCCAAACCTTAAACCCTTACACAGACTATAAGAAACAATTTTTGGTTTTTAAGGGAATGTAAAGTGAGACTAGAGAAGCAGTATGCTGGGCCGCAGGACACTCCAATAGAAGTAAAATTAAATTTTAATATAACGAAGGTTTTCCAGGACAATTCAACGAAACTCGTCTAACATATGTAGGAGTGTTTATACAAGTAGGCGTGAAACTTCTTATTGAAATAAAAACTGAAAGTCATCGAATTGCAATAGCTTTTTAGAGGAAGGTTGCGAAACTCGTCACAGAAACTCTCTCTGGACGAAAGTGAATGGGCTTGAACGAGTGGGCGCATTACTTTTTATGGAAGCAAAAACTTCGCGAAAGTGCAATGAGACTCGACAAAAATGCACAACGTGATGGGAAAACTGTTTGGCAAAGAATTGGCATGTTTGGGCAAGTATTGAACTTCATAGTGAAGCAAAAGCCCATAGTTATCATATCATGAATTTCGAGACAAAATCACAATATGACAAAAGGCACGTTTCAAACTAAAAGCGAGTGGAATAAGAAAAATTCTTAAGTGATTACATAATATAATGATGAAACTTCCCACAAGGACACGACATGACACAAATGCGGTTGATACAAGTGCGGGGGGCTTTAAAGAAGAAAGTGAATTAGAAAGAGATTGAGTTGTAATAAGAAATGAAGTTATTCAACTGAGATATAAATAAGGAAACGTGTAGATATAGAAAAATGATTTGAAAATAATATAGGGTGATGATTACTGAAACTTAAGTAAGCCTTTTGTTCTCACAGAAATAACCAGTGGCCTATTGCGAATTGTGGTTTCTTCCAATAATCAGATGAAAAAACTCATCTGTTTGTATAAATAATATGAAAAAGTATAAAATTATTGTTGGTCCTCTCCTAGTGTAAAAAGTCTTAGTACAAAGTGCTGCCAGAATTTTAAAATTTCGATATAGCTCAAATACGAAACGCACAATTATTACAAGCCAGCACGCACTCACGTGACCCAGTTGTGAAATGTCTCGCTGCAGAAGAATCAACACTTAATCAGCTTGACCCAGACATGTCTTACCGACCCAACCCGACTCTAAAGGGTCAATGTAACAAAGAAAGAAATAAAAATAAAAGAACAAAAAAAAAGGTCAAAGGAATTGTGCCGCAATAAAAATTCCAGCAAAAATTATTGCACGTCTTAACCAGACCAGGGAGAGAAAACCAACCCAAAAGTATGAGCAAAATTTCTAGCGCCTAAGCAAATTCCTTTGCACATCACAACGAACTCAGTAGCAACCAACCACCAAGATTAGGTGGGGAATTTAGTCAAGCAAATAGTTTCATGAATTTCATATGAGGAATAGCAACAGCAGCATCAGCTAAAAATTGTAGCACAGCTATGGAGCGACACAAATGAAAAGTATCGTATGTAACAATTTTTGTTCTTCATAAAATAATATGGTGTGTTAAAGAAAATATGATTACTTTTTTTTTGCTAGGTACATTTTAAATCCCTTTTATATGCAGGGTTTTCTATTTTCAATATTAGCTTTTCTATGCTGCTGCTGCTTAACGCCTTAAAATATGCAATGGTTGTCACATAAAATGTCTCGAGGCGATTTGCTTCAAATATAGCTGTCGATGAAGTGTCAAAGTAACGTTACGTTTAAGAAAAAGCAGGAAAAAAAAATGTAATCGAATTGAATTGACAAAAATAAAAACGGGCACAACGACTGCTGTCAAATATCAAACATCGCCTTAAAATATGCAATGCACATACACATTGAATATCAGATACACATGCGAGTACAATTGATAATACCCAGTTGAAACGGTAAGCATGGTTGAGCAAGCAGCAATGGTTGCATTTCCCCATTGTTTTTATAACTTATTTTTCTTAATAAATATCATGGGAGGCATGGTTAGTGCCTTACGTTGTAAGGCACAAAAGTAATATGACGGATTTGACTGAAAATTAAATGAAACACCAGAATAGTTTTCTGTATTACGAGGTAAGGCACAACTGCAATGGGGTTAAATGGAAAAAAAAAATTTACAGAAACGACCACGAGTATGCTATATTATTTATTAATTTTTTACATTGCCAAATCGTAAAAGTATGAGATGCTCAGTGTGTGGTCCAGGAATGGTGAAGCACTGGCCTAGTGGCGTCATTGAAAATATGTTGCTTCAAATAAAATCGGTTTTGATTGTCGTCAAAAAAACGGAATGAAACAAATATTGTCAAGACAATGAATGCGGCAGCTTGTGGGTAAGCATGTTAAAATGGCATCAAGTTAAATTTTTGATCTAGTGATCCCAATTGCCTTACAAAATGACCACATTCTGTATTTGCTAAAAAGGTTAGGCAGTAAATATTAGACGCTTTTAGAGCAAGTTATTACAGTTTCCAACTGGGTATGTATGCCGGTATATGTTTTAAAGGCATTTTGTGTAAAAAAGATCTTGGCATAGCGAAAATTATATGGAATGCTTAATTAAATGTCAATTTCTGGCACAGCTGAAGGTAAATGAAATTGAAAAAAAATTTTACCTGGGGTGCCTAAGCATCTTTAAATTGTAAGGAATTGTACAGTGATTTGATGTAAGAATTATTTAGAGTAAGATAAACAGACTTCGACTGTTAATAGCTCCTCTATAACATCTGGTTATGCTCTGTATGTATTGGAAGCTATATTACTGGTGGTGGCATGGAAGTTGCTTAATTAAGCTTAATACTTTCGCTTGATCGCCTATTTCAAGATTAGTTTAGCTGCTGGGGACTGCTGCTTAAAATGAATGAAAAAGTTTTTAGAAATTTAGTAGCATGCATTTCCAAAGTGCAAAGAATTGGAAACTACCCTTCGATTTGCTTTTTTATCTCTACTTTTCAAGATATACGATAAACGAAATTTGTGTAAAGTTGCAAATTTTGAATGCATTTAAAAAATAAAATAGGAGATGATAGGATTCTTGCGGAGCATTACTTATGCAAGGAGATTTTACAAAGTAAACAAAATATGTTTACCTCAAAGTTCTTCAGTGAATGCAGAGTTGCACATTTGCTTCCAAACATCTTCTTGCACGTGGATTAAGTCCAGTTGAAGTGGTTACATTGAAAGAGTGAACATTTTTAAAAAAGTCTTGAAACCTTAACGTTGTCAACTGAAATAATGTGTAATTCACTTTATATGGATTTTTATTAGCAAACGGGTTATTTGGAAAGTAATTTAGATTTTTTTTCAACAGCGGACATAATTCTATATTTTTCACAGCCAACTTAACACTTAAGCCACATTGTTGTTGTAGGTATGTTTTGACCAGGGTTGCCGAAAGACCTGTTGCGTGTGTTTAGAACCCCACACGTGTGAGACTTCCCCATGAAGAATTCAACACTGGAATCTTTCGCGCATTTTTCCCTCGTACAATCACCCGCATTTATTCTGTTCCGAATTTGCGGTTCCTATTCGTTGCTTTTTTTATCAAGTTGGCGCTGCTTTTATCGTTGAGGCAGTTCTGTTTGTGTTCGACGTTTCGATTAGTTCTTGCAATCAAGGCTGCCACGACGACAACCAATATGACAACTGTACAAAAAACTGTATCGAAGAGGGACACTAAATTTTGAACAGTATCGATGAGGGTGGGTGTAAGTTAAAGACTTCGCGCGTTGATATACATAGGTATCAACTTATCGCGAGCCGTCAATCAGACAAAAAAAAGCTTTAGATAGTTTTATCCTAATTTTCAATATTTTTGAACAGTAGGCAAATAGTAACTAATCCAAATCTGAAAATCATTTCTTGTAATATTTTGCTTTTATATGACATTTATTTTCCCTCACTTGGTAAGGGTTCAAATATAATTCATTAAGTCCATTTAACCGCATAATTTTATGTTCTTCATAAAACGCACACATTAATTTATTTTTATTAATGCCCTCAATCCAACATCCCTGCAAGTGATAAAGTAAACTGCCGCCATATTTGCAATAAATTAAATTTATGACTTTTTGCGCGCCTAAATGTATTTTCAATATTGTTGCCAAAAATGGAGACTGCTGGTTGCCATTTAAGTGCAAAACTTTATTGTTTCACTGTTAACCTGCTGACCTACTACTTTAACACTTGTGAAGATACTAAAGATTTGATTTTATTAACCGATTAAATGTATCTGCGGCAACATCAGCTGCTGCTCCTAAGGCTCTGTTTTCCTTTTTCTTTTGGCTCATTTATTAATGCTGAATGTTTGTAACCTCTGGGCTGCTATAAATCACTTAGGCTTTACCTTGCCACCAAACACCATACCACCCGACCTTATTCGCTCCATCATGCAGTAGCTCTGTGCTTTGTCATAAAATCTGAAGTCTTTGTTAACTTTCGCATTTAATATTTAGCAACAGTTTATCGAGAAATACTTTAGGGGTTAAAGTTTACTGTTAATGTAAAACGTATTGTTGTTTGTTTTGTTGCGGTGGCTCTGTAAATAGCTTTTTGTTACTCAATATACTTAGTTCTGTAGGCAACAAATGGGTAGGATAGTACACCTGAACATACGAGAAGACCAAATTGAACTTCTTAAAGTTTTTTATAAAGGGTGATTCAATACGAGGTCCCTTTTCCAACTGGTTTAATTTGACAGCTGCCATGTGTCAAATGGCTTGTCCATATAACGTTTGTGTTCAGTATTCAATACGACCCAATCAGGAATAGACTTACTCCTGAACAACATTTATTAATTGTGAAAACTTACAACCAAAATCAGTCATCAATTAGAGAATGTTATAGAGTTCTTCAACATCATTTTGTTCAATATGAGCGTCCAACTGAGCGCACTATTCGTAACACCATCACCTAATTTCGAACCAATTTTACACTATTGGACATTCATCATTCAACCAGAGTGCATACAGCCCATAATATTGAGAATATTTCTGCAGTAGCAGAGAGTGTTCGTGAAACAGGATTTAGGCATCTCTTATAAATCATTGTGGCGTATCTTCAGGATTGATCTTGGTCTGAAGGCCTAAAAAATACAGCTCGTACAAGGATTGAAGCCGACTGATATTGGTTTATGTTTTAATTTCGGTTTATGGGCCTTACGAAAACTTCAAATTCATCCATTTCTGGTTGAACGGCTACGTTCACAAGCAAATTGCTGTATTTGGGCCGATGAACAACCAGAAGCAATCCAAGAGTTTCCAGTGCTTCCCGATAAATGTACTGTTTGGTGTGGTATATAGACAGGAGGCATCATCAGATCGTATTTCTCCAAAAATGCGGATGGAGCCCGTGATACGATCAATGGTGTTCGCTACAGAGCAATGATCAAAGAATTTTTGTTGCTAAAAATTCATGATGTTGGTGTAGCCAACCTCTGGTTTAAACAGGATGGTGCAACATGCCATACAGCTGGAGAAAGCATATTGTCCCAAAGGGGACAATAATTTGATTACGTTCCACAAATAAAAAGTTTTTTTTTTAGTGTTCTCATGAAACAAAATATTTTATGTGAAAGCGTTTTCGTATTTGTGATACTTAATTAGAAACAGAAAGTTTGAGATGTTGTCATACGAGTTTTGTCTTTTTTTCTTCCTTTTTTTTAAAAAAAAAGAGTATGCATATCTTATTTAATTATTGTCAGTAGAAATGCTACAGATACTGTGAAACTTTTGTGTAATATTAAGGGAAACAGAAAATGCTGCACACAACAGAAGCCCAAATAAGGAAGAACTGTTAATGAGCAACATAGAGAACAGTGACAAATGTTAATTATAAGTTTCAGTCCTAAATAAAAGTGACAATACAAAAGGTCAAGCTAATATTTTCTGAGCCTAAGTGTTTATAACACGTGCATTTATATCTCGTTGAACTCATAACACAGCTTATTAATTCTAGGAACATTTGATGGAGAAAGGTTTATATGTACGGCTAAGTATTCAATTGCCCAAAAACATCATACAGAGAGATCTATCGCAACATTAAAATCAATGTAGTGATGCAACTCTTTATTTAGAGTTATAGTTCGGTTCCTACAGCTCAATGTTTTAAAATTATTTCGTTCAAATGTTGCCCATGACTAGTTCTTAAATGGTCCATTCTATTGGTAGAATATTCGACTACTCTTTCGAGCATATTGACTGGTATTCCTTGAATATCACCGCATTTTCGAAGATATACGGTCGGATGATGCCTCCTGCCCATAAACCACACCAAACAGTACATTTATCGGGTTACATTGGAAGCTCTTGGATTGCTTCTGGTTCTTCATCAAACCAAATACGTCAGTTTTGCTTGTTAACGTAGCCGTTCAACCAGAAATTAACTTCGTCGCTAAACACATTTTTTTGATAAAATAATGGATCAATTTGAAGTTGGTGTAAGGCAGCAATTAATAAGCGTTGTTCAGGATTAAGTCTATTCATGATTGAGTCTTTTGGAATACTGAATACAAACGTCATATGGACAAGCCATTTGACACATGGCAGCTGTCAAAACAACCATTTTGATTGGATCACCCTTTATAACTGCGAATGTCTTCAATTAAATACCACACCAATAGTTCGCAAGAAAAAATGAGTTATCACTTAGTATGACCTGAGAGTAAGTTCCAGAATTGTATTATGAGAATACATATTCAGAGAAACATAAAAAACGTTAGATATAATATACCAGTTTGACCAACAGGAAGAGCACTGAATGGGTGTTTATATTAAAATGTTGAGAAACATCCAAAATTAGTCATACAGGGTATCGAGGTATCTTTTTAAATTTGCCGCCATTTTTTAGAAGTGCATGGTTGATTACAGCGATGATTTTTCAAGTATGAAATAAATTCATTCCGGCTTGGATAAAGTGTTTTCATTATTAAAACTTATTTTAAATACAATGAAATTTATTCAGAAGTTGAAAGAAAATTTCGTATCAAATAGTGTAGAGAAAATGCTCCAACAAACCGTTCATGTTATTTCATTGATTGTTTACTTTAAAATGGTGCTATAATCCGAACTTTATTGGCCTTATCAAATAATGTATGCATTTGCCATAACCTCCAATAGCAAAGGTAATAGCTGCTACCCGTCAACAGCTTTGAAATCTCACAACAAACAAAAACCTCTTACCATCACTCAACACCAGCCCCATTTCCATTCTCATTCCCATCCCCATACCAATCAACGTATGCAATTCAATTCAATTTAATTTAATTTTCAACTCTCAAATAAGATGACTTTCACTTAAAATGTGATTACGCAAATTTTCGAAAAATGATAACGATAACGATTATGTTTGCCGCTAGCGTATAGAGAAAAGTAGCTTAGCGGCGAAAATTGCGTAGAAGCATTTTACACAAACGTCAGTACCCAGGGGAATTTTCACTTTTTCTCAATGAGACAAGCAAACAAAAAGAAAATGTTTCTTTTTTGTACATGAAATTATTCATGTCACTATGTGCATAACTAAGCAAAAATTTACAGTAAAAAAGGCGATACAAATAAAGAAAATTCAAAGAAAAATAGAAATAAAAGTTGTTTTTCAATAAATGAACTTTTTTTTTTTCTTAAAAGAAGCCCTTAAGAAAAATTTATAAAAAAAGTTTTATGTAGAAAAAATGAGAGCTTCTTATACAAAAAAAAGTCACAAACTTTTCAACCTTTTTCGTAGTTTCTTTGAAGCGAAATAAATACTTTAAAACTAGTCACCGTAGATTAAACATTGTTTGTAGAAAACACAAAAACACCCCTTCAAATAAGGAATTTTTAATGTCTTGTTTTTTTTTTTTGATAAAGTGGAGCAAAACATCAAAATGAAAGCCAATATGACAAATCTTTTTTGTTAAATATTCGTCATATATAGAACTATATAGTATTCATAGTCTTATGAAACTTTAAGATTTGATATCGCTTGAAAGCAAGTTAATATTAAATGTTTCCTTCAAGACGAATAAAATGTTTACATATGACAAAAAATCCAAATTGAACCGAAATTTTTCTGTTATCTGAATTTTCAACTAAAAGCTTTGTTGGTGAATTTGAAAATCTTTGATCAATGTTGAAATTATCGTTACAAGCTCATCGAAAAGTTTGACATATAGATGGCACCGTCAGCCAAAATTCGTTGTTACTATCAAAAGAGTATATGTGAAGTTTCATGTTGATCTGCCAATTAGGATTTTTTTACAGCTTGACACTTCCAGGTGAACGGGTGTGACATTTTAAGACTTATTGCCATTCATATCTTTTCGGGCAAGTGTCAAATTCATCTCCTGCAACAAGTACCATGGCATCTTCTTATATTTATTATATATATAAAAATTTGACAACTATGTGTAATTAATTCAGAAAATTGTTTAAAAGTGCGTAACGGGAGTGACGTTAAAAAGAGATTTTTTTTTCAATATTTAGAGTTTGAGTTTAAATTGCCTAAAGTTCTGCAGGAATGAGTGATTTATTGATGTCAATTTGGAAATACTTCATATGTGCTTTATTAGAATCATGAGTAACTTTTAACATAATATTTTAAATAACAGATACAAAGTAACTCCAAAAATGTAACGAATGTGGCATCCAAATGTAAGGGGTGTGTTAAGCTGAAAGTGTCAAACTGTTTAAGTTAGACGTACGTTGCGTTTTTAAAAAAAAAAGTTTGAAAATTATTCTCATCATAGTCATAAAAAGGGCTTATCCGCAAAGGAAATTAATTCATAGTCCTACATACACAACATATTGACACTAAGTTGAAGGTCGTACAAAAAGCGCTCATTCTCAAGAAATGGTTGACCAAGTATAGAATATGATAATGGAAGAACGCCGATAAACTGACCATGAGTTATGCCACATACATTTCACACGGTTCAGGACATGAGAACTTAACTAATGTTTTAGTTATGAGAAAAATAATGGCTAACTTTGGAACAAAAACATTCGAGTGAAACTTTCTCAAGAACATTTGAAAATTAATTTTGTTCATTAGTTTGTAACTATGGATGAGACTTGGGCTATGATTCTGATTTTGAACAGCGACAATAAAAATTTGAGTAGACTGAGCCCGGTTGTTTCGCTCCGAAGCTACCACTGAAGTCAGAATCTTCTCAAAAGGTTTTTGCATTAGTTTCTTATAATGCCGAAAGAGTTTTGTGCATCGACTGCCTCCAAAGTGGTAAGAAAATAATAAGAAAATTTAACAGTATATTAACCTTTAAGGCCAACTTGGTTTTAGAAAAATTTGGAGAACCCCTTCCTTGGAGAAGAAATGAATCATCTATGCCTCAGCATGACAATTCACCTACTCACAAATTTTCGTTAACTGGCTATTAACTGACTGAATTGAAGTATATATTATTGAAAGATCCACTTAATTAACAAGATCTGGCTTCCTCTGACTTTCATCAATTCCAAATCTCAAGAGATGTCTGAGTGCAAGGCGTTCTCATCGAATGAAGAAGCAATTGCAATCGTCGAGGGGTACTTTGAAGGTTTCCCGGAAAACCACTTTGTGGTTGTGATACATAAATTAGAAAACTACTGTATTAAAGTTAAGGGAGATTATATATTAGAAGCATAAAGTATATTTCAAAACCGAACTCATTTTTAACTTTCATTTGTAGGCAGGAAACTTATTGACTAGACTCCGAGCATTATGTACAAAGTAGCAAAATGATGAAAAAGTCGAAATCTTTGAAAAAATTAAAAATATTGAAATGGTCGTAAAATATTATATAAGTCGAAAATGTTGTAAAATCCGGTAGCGGTCTAAAATTAATTTCGGCCAATTCTCTCCACTAAGCACTTCAAAAAAATTTTAGACAATGTTTTTTAAATTTGTTCATATATTTTGAATAAATTCAAGGAAACTATTGCTACTTGTGTCACATTACTTAAAGTGCTTCTAAATTAATAAGAAAATATTTCATTTCAAATTACCCATTTATAAAAATCATCACTTGTTTTGAACAAATCTAATTTTTTTTATCTACATATTATCAATAATTTTTATTCCTATCAGGCAAGCTCTACCATGGTCAGCTGCGCATCTGGCTAGGAATGGTGAATCTTACAATGATATTTGAATCTTATCAGCATCTTAAAGGTGGAAACGTATCAAGGAATTCCGGATCAGGTATGAAAAAGAATAACCATAGCCTACCATAAAAGAATAGAACCCTACCAGAAAAAATCCTATCAAATTTCGTCCAGCTGATCAGTTTCGCCAAATCATAAACGAATCTGAACGGCACTGATAAGAACCGGAGCTGAATAGCCTCAAAAGTCCTTATAAGGCACTATAAACACAAACCTGATCAGATAATACAAATCAAGAACAATTCAGGCTAGTCAGATCGGTTCAAGGTGTGTTTGAACCCATTTTTGCATTAAATAGGTAGATTCCTACAAACATGTAAGGATCTGATCATCTTAGCCAGATCGGCAGTATTTGATATTTTTTCATTGACTTAAGCTAAAATTCCTTCGGGCTCAAATATTTCGGTTAATTTTTCTTTACTTTAATGAAAAATCAAAGAAAAAAGCAAACACAAAAGTATTATTATAATAGCTTAAGAGAAAAATAATGCATATTGAAGTGGAAGGATGTAGACAACAAAAAATATAAGAAAAGTTTTGCTAACAATTTTCATTACTTAACTTAATGCAATTATTCTCAAGGGAATCGAGTGGTCGCTACTTGTACTACTCATGGTATGAATGGGATAGGACAAAGAGATGGATGAACAGATGAACTTCTCTGTATGCGGCACATGTTGTATAATGGTATGCGTGCTTAATGATATTGTACACTAGATGATTGTTGTTGTTGTACTCAAAGCTATTATTGTTTTTGTTGTCTACATTGTTAAAGATAAGAAAATACAAAATAAATAGGTAAATTAAGAATGATATATTTGACAAAAGCTATGCGAAATATAACTTCAAAATCAAATCAAAACATTTTGAATTTGAATATATTCAGTTTGATGGGAGAAAAATCTTGAATTATTTTTACGCTGCCCCTCTTAAATAGCATTTATTGTATCAAATTATTTTTTACAAAATATCAAGAGCAATAGATAAGAAGAAAGCTTACCATATTAATGTACATTAGAATCTATTGAAATATTGAATGCTACCAATTCCGAAAATTGAGTTAAATCTAGCCAGAACCATGCTACTTAAACTGCATAAAAATGTGAACTTTGATACAACTTATAAGTCGTAGGAAAAAGTAAAGGTTTCAGCATTAACGTATATCTAAAAATCCTGAAATGATAGAGTAATAAGACTGCTGGTCTTGGAGTCAGTACATCGAAAGCTATAAGAAGATTGCTATTTGGTCAGGAGAAGTCCAACTAAATTCTATGTATTACGCACTCAGATTCAATAATAAGCTTTCATGAAAAAATACAAAATTCAATTGGGTTACCTAAGGGTTGACTTTTCCACTGAGAAGCATAGAAGTTTAACAAATTTTTGAAAATTATAGAGGCAACTATTCTTGTTCACACAAATGTTCCAGTACTGTTATAGGTGTGCTGCAACAATCGTTTGGAGGTTCAGTCTCGACCTCAATGCCTTCAGTCTAGACCTCAATACCTCAATGAATTGCAATTTTAGTATATTGAATCACATTTAGCTATAACAGAGTGGGTGCAACATTTAACAAACCATGACTTTATCTCAAGGGGTGAGATGGCTTTAAATACAGCTTGACTATTAGAAAAATTATAGATTTTTTTTTTGTAATATGATGCAATGTAGCTGGTAGCAGCAGCAAATTGATGTGAAAGATGTAGGTACAATTTCTGAATGAAACTGAAATGCTGATGTTGAGTTTAATGACATCACCATTATTACCACTTTCCACCACTAATGACTTTCATAAATTTGCCCTTATTAAGCGCTCCGCGATGTTGACTTGGAGCTTATTATCGAATGATAGCAACCTGTACCATAAGTTCGCGATAAAATTCAAGTGAAAGTTCAAGTGCTATGGCAAATCGGTGCAGGTGTACCTAGTTATGCCAGCCTTTGAATTTTTGTATAACATATCATTGCATAACTTCAGGCCAGTAATCAAGGGATGCTTAGACTTGATGAAAAAGATAATAATTTTATGCATTCATAATAGAGTTTCTGGAATTAGGCCAAAAGTTTTCACGAATAAATGTAAATTTGTTCATATGGTCCTTGCAACATGTGTTGAAATGGGCTGAAAAGCTCCCTATAAAGTGTTGTCAAAACTGATTGAATACATGTTTTTGAAAAATTATTATATAAATTAAAAAATAATATAAATATTCGTCGAGTTATGGTTGACTAGCTCTCCATTCTAGGCTCTGTACTCTTTATTGTCTGAATGACATGGCACTTTTCTAATTTGCCAAAAAACAATAACAATTTCATTCAAACCCGGCACATTCAATTAAGTCGCAATTACCGTCATTGCTGTCACCGTTTAAAAGCAAATTGTATTGCAATAATAAAGAACAAAAAACGAAAATTAAACGCTATCTGCAAATTGCGGGGAAAATAAGTTTCAGAAAGCAATTCAAAACACAATTAAACGTAAGAAAAACGCCATGAAGCAAAATACAATGGCGCCAATCCAAATGCGTCCCGCCATGTCGTGTGAGCAGCACTTAAAATGCTATGTGGCAATAAACGTGTTACCACGTTTTCCCCAAACAAAAAAAAAGTTCTTCGTCCGTCTACTTGTCCGTCGTGCGTCGTCCGCCAGTCTGCCTGTTTGCGTGTGTGTCTGCATTTAGGTACCAACATAATGCAATTGTCGCAAAACTTTACTTAATATTCAAAGATATTCACAATGAAATGTTATTTGCAAACGCATTTCCTTTTCCGTTTCTGTTTTCGGTTTTTGCCACATAGCACTTTTTATTTGTCTGCTTTTTTTTATATTTTTTAAAAGCTGCTCAAATTCTTGTTGAATTTTAAGCAGTCTGTAGCGTTATTTTGCTGGAGTTTAAGCGTATTATGATTTTAAGCAACAAAAATTCTGTGTAAACAATGTGCAACGTCAGCTGGCGTGAGTAAAACAAGGAAAAAAAATCTTGCCACTTGCAACATATTTTCTAAATTGTTGGTGAATTTTTAAGAGTTTAAAGATGAAATTTTTTTGCAATTTAAAATGCAGCATATGGATGATAAAAATGTATCGACAGTTTTAAGTCTGGCTGTTGCACTCAAAGCAGCGAAACTGAAACTTTAGTAGAAACATTTTTTTTGAAATGCACTAAACTTCAAGAGGTATGCGACATTTTCCAACAATTTCCTCGAAACGCGCTCAGTAAGATGTAGAAATCTATATAAAAAAATGACGCATATCCATCGATATTCGCAAATTTGTTTAGTTTTAGTTCTTGGATGACTGGTCTCAATCTCCAATTAATAGCTATCAATATTTTGCTGTTTAATATCAATAAAGTTATTTAAGTCCTAAAAATTCTTTAAAAAAAAACTATTTGCGCAAATAGAATCAAGCATGCAAACATAATAAAGCATTTAATATCAAGTTAGTGTATATGTATGTGTGTGCTTTTTTTTTATTTTTTTTTTCATTGTGTCATTATGCGAGATGAAATCATTAGGGAGAGCCACATGTGCTGAAGTTAAAGACATTTTGACTGCGTAAGAGTAAATCGATTGTCAAAACTAAACTCAGGGATATAACGGGTAATTTTTTAAGTGTTTGATTTTTGAAAACTGAAGGAAGGACAGTAAATTTGCAATGGTGAATAAAATATTTATTTCAAACGATATATAAAGTCCTTGCATCTACTTTTTAAAGATTATTTCATGTAAATATAGCCCGTGGCTAAGCTTAAGGTAAGCTCCAATTTTTGCATACTTTTTCCCGCATTTCGGGCAGTATCTCACCAATGGCTGCTGTAATGTTGTCTTCCAGGGCTGCAATTGCGGCGGGCTTGTTCCTGTACACGAGAGACTTCACGTTGCACCACAAAAAATGGTCAAGCAGGGTCGAATCGCATAATCTTGGTGGCTAATGGACTGCTCCAAATCGTGAAATTAATTGCTCATCAATCTCGCTTCTCAATAGGTCCATGATATCGCGTGCCGTGTGGCTTCTTGTTCAAGCCACATGACAAACAAGTCCAATGCTTCCATTTTGGGTAAAAAAAATTCGATAATCATTGCACGCTACCTTACTCCATTGACTGCATTATGTTTGAAAAAGTACGGCACAATGATGCTGTCAGCCCACAAAATGCACCAAACAGTGCATTTTTCAGGGTGCATTGGCAGCTCTTTAACTGCCTTTGGCTGCTCTTTAGAACGAATTTTGGAATTGTGTTTGTTGACGCCAAAAATGAGCTTCGTCGCTGATTTCTCACAGAGCACGAATTTTGTTAATAAAAATTCCATGATTTTCAAGCGCTCATGATTTGTTAGTCTAATTAAGGTAAAATGGCAAACCTTACTGGGCATTTCTGACGTTGACACATGTTGCGAGTTGCGCGTTCAGTGTTAAAAAGTTTACACTGAAAAAACAAATAGCAAAAAAATCAGCCATTATAATAAATTACAATGTGAATGGAGAAATTGCCGGTGCGAGCGCCAATTCTCTTACGATTTCAACTTTATTGTTTTATGAATATTCGGGTTTGTTTTGAAAAATAGAAACTCTGAAACATTTCGTCTATTTTCTTTCGTCTTATTCGACCTTTTCAACATTTTTCAAATTAATCAGTTCTCGACTTCGCTTACCACTTTCGAAATTCTTTTAGCTTTTCGATTTTATTCGATTTACTTAATACTTTTCCATATATCTCGAGTTCAATCAGCTGCTTCAACTTCCATCAACTTATTCGATGTTATTTGATACTTATCATATTATGATTCTAATATCGACATTTTGTGATAATCGAAACTTTTCAACTTATTATTAACTTTTCGAAACTACTAAGTACTCATTGACTTTTTCGAGACTTTTCAATTCTAATTTATGTTTTTTGACAAAGCTTAATGCTTTTCTTATCAAAATATCATTTAGTCCACAAATCACGCCGCGAGTGCTTGCGCTCGCTTGTCCTTTATTTGTACATCATCTCTATTTCTTAACGTATCACACTGGGTAAATTATTCTGTTGGTAGCATGCATTTTTAATGCTATGACGATTCTTGCATATTAAAATAAATTATGAGTAAAAATAAAAACTTCAGACGTTTTTTTTTTTCGTTATGGCTTAAGAAAAAGTACAACTGACCAAACTGAGGGGATTTAAATGTATCAGCAGACTTTTGGTATTAGTGTTTTAAAATTAAATTAGTAAGAAAATGTAATTTAAAACGTTTCACCGCATCTATTAAAATTCAAACACTTAGAACAGAACTTATAAAAAAAGTTTTGAATTCTTTACTGTCGCTGGAATACACAGCCACACAGAAAATATAGTTCTGAACCCGAGTTCTGAAACTTTAATCCGTATGTATTTTGATGCACTGAACACGATTTTAATGTTCGGTGTGCTCCATCACCCACCAGTTTTCCAAAAACCTCCAATTTTGGGTCAAAATTGCCCAAAAAAATACCTAATTCTATTTTTTGTATCGTTAACTCCAAATATATATTGTTTTCCAAGAATTTTTAACCTAAAAAAAGAATTCCGTAGTCCAAATTTGCAAGTGAAACTTCAGTTTCCCAAAAAAAGCCCAACTTTAGGTAAAATTGACCAAAAAAAAATTTCAAAGTATTTTACCTTTCTATAGCAGAAACGAATTCCCCTGACCTTGCTACAGTTTGAGTTTGTCTGCTCAAGATTGAGTTATAATTTGTTGTTTGGCAGCCATTGACAGCAGGCGATCTTGTGAATTTTTACGAAAATGGAAAAAATACGAATTCGTGTGCTCGTCTAGCATCAGCCAAACCAAGGAAAGGTTTGACAAATACTATGGGGACGCTGCACCATCGATTGGAATAATTCACAAGTGGCCTACTGAATTCCGGTGTGGTCGTACAAGCACAAGTGACGCTGAACGTTCTGGATGCCCAAATTAGGTCACCACAACAAAAAGGTCACTAAAATTCATGATATCGTGTTGGCCGATAGCAGAGTCAAAGTGCTCGAGATGGTTGAGGCCATAGACATCTCAGACGAACGAAAAAATTATCCGCAAGATAGGTGCCGCGTTTGCTCAGTCTCGATCATAAACGCGATCGTGTGACTGATTCAAAGGCGTGTTTAATGAAGTTGAACAATGGTAAGAAGGATTAGTAACCGTGGACAAAATATGGATCTATCACTACACACCAGAGACAAAAAAAAAGTCGAAACAGTGGACTTCACCGACCGATCATGCTCCGAAGAAGGCGAAGACGGTGCTATCGGCCGGAAAAGTTATGGCGACAGTCTTTTGGGATAAATGCTGTATAATCTACATCGATTACCTTCCAGCTAAAAAACTCCTCTCGTCTGGACGGATTGCTTTTTCTGTAACTACCGTTGAGTATTACGTCAGAAGTCCGTGTTGAGCATTACTGCTCAATTATCTGTTGGTCTAATCCGTACCTATCTTCGATGTAGCAGAATCGCTGGCACTACTTTCAGTTTGGATGTGTCTACGTTCCACAGCTATTCTACGTTCAATAAACCAGAGTTCTTTCATCATTCTCGCTGCAAATGATTAAACCGCCAGCCATTTGGTTGTTGTTTCACAGATATTTGGCACGAGATTTAGCACTGTGATAGGCTCGTCAAAGGCCTCTTGCATTTCTCGACGTAAGTTTCTGAACCGTGAGTAGCTAACCAAAACATGTTGAACATCTTCAACCTTACCAGGACAGCCAGGACAGAAGAGGTTTTATTCATGCTTAAACCGATGAAGATATATTTTAAAACATCCATGTCCACTTTGTTAGGTAAAAATCAACCTTTCCATGTTTACGGCCGATCTATGCTGCAATATTTGGGATTAGCGAGAAAGTTCATCTTCCCTTCTTCGACGTTTTCACCTTGAATGATGTGCATTCTCTCGTCCGCCTTGGATGCATTTGTGCCTACGAAGTATGTGCTCGCCATTGTAGTTCCCCGTGTTTGTGTGTGCAAGATAGTGTTTTAAAACACTTTTTTAAAAAAAATTCGGGTGGTATGAAAATAATGAGGACTTGAAACAAATCATGTCGGGAAATTATGTATCCTTACAAGCCTTACATTTCAAAATTACATTTATATATAATTTTAGAAGCCAACATTTCTTATTAAATGTTTGATGGTTTTGACATGACTCAATTCCCAATTAAAACAGTTTAAAAGCGACTGTATTTTAATGGAGTTCAATTTGATTGTTTTTTTCCTTTGAGAAGTTGCATGTTTGTGCGCAATTATGGTACATAAAATTTGTATTTAAGAGTTCAAGTACATGCGCTGGACTACAATTTTAAATCCTTTTAATGGATAGTAATTTTTTTTATTCATTTAGATTACAAGTGCATGAATATTTTTTTTTTTCATGTGAACCTAACATGCAACTCGAACAATTTACATTTACATGCTTAACCACTATGAAAAACATTTCACTGCCTGATTTTTATCAGGTAAATGCATAATTTATTTTGTGTGAAATTGTTATAGGAACATGAGTCAGCCATGACATGTTAATATTCAGTGTGTGTCTTTTTTTTTGTGAAATTAACATTTGAGACAATAAAATACATAGTTTTTTATTAAATTTTGTATAAGTCTGTAGTATAAAAAACTAATAGTGATTTAAGTGCGCCACTTAAATTTGCATAAAATCAGCAAGAGGTTTAAGCTAAGCGAACTCTCATGTGGTATAAACTTCACACTTTGGTGTCCTTACTTCACCTTTTTGACAATATAGAAACTCTCACACATGTTAGGCAACGAAACAAAACCAAACGAAAAGGTCAATAAATCGTGAAAAGCTTTTACGTTAAAAATCAAATGGTCGCATTGACAATACCCGCATCACCCACACGAATGAAAAAGTGTAGGCATAAGATAACCAAAAAACAACCCAACACTTCCGGTTTGACACGCCTGACATGTGCCAAAACAAAAACAAAAAAAGGAGTAAAAAAAATCGTCAGAGGACATAACGCAGTCATGTTCGCCATTTTGTAAACACAGAAAAAGAAAACACCGCCGGAAATAAACCTACTGTCATTGGGTCAGTGTCAAAAGATAATAATTTATCCTTAGGGAGGAATTTATTTTTCTCGCTGTTTTTTTTTTTTTTGTACAATTTGTGTTATTTTTAGGTTCATTTTTAGACACAGCAAACATGAAAAAACATCTTGTCTTTGTGTATTGTTTTAGTTGTTCGCTTGATGTTAATGTATTTGAGGTTTTCGCAGTTTTTGTTGTTTGTACGTAGTGTTTTATTTAAATTAAGCTGAAATTCGCACATTGAAATCGGGCAATTATGTCTTAAGAATCATGCATATATAATTAACAGTAGCAATAATGAAAACTTGCTTAGTTAGAGTTATGGGTCCACCAATAAAGAATGACAGTAATTTTTTCAATTAAGTAATAATGCGCTGAAACCCCCTTTAAGGCAGGTCTTATGTACATGTGATCCATTTTAATTTCTACAGGCCAACATCTCGAGAACTATATAAAATAGCGAAAAATGCAAAAATGTTTTGGGCAAAAGTATTCGCTATCTAGGAGCTTAAATAACAGTGAGCTTGAAACCAATTTAAAATATCAATTCAAGATGAACAATGATTTTTTAAATAGACTCTTATATTTTTTACAGCAAACTTATATTCTATGAGAAAAAATTGATGTTTTTTTTTCTCCAGGCCTTAAAATTATTAATGACAATATTCACTTAAAAATCACATCTAACCTCGAATTGTATAACCTGATTTTTCCATTGCTAAGTTGGGAAATCTCGAAAGCCTGACTTAATAGACTATAACTTTGTTAGCCAAAAGTAATCAGGACAATGTCTTCTTTCAGGACTCTATCGTGGTTATTTTGTTAAATATACACCGTCATATTATGATACTGTTTCATTTTATACTCGTAGGTCGCGCAGTTATTTTATAGCTTTGTTTGTTTTTATACCCTACACAGAGGGTATATTCACTTTGTCATTCCGTTTGTAACGCATAGGAGGGGCGTGACAGTTATAGAAGGGTATATATATATTTTCTTGATCAGCGTCACCACCTGAGATGATTTAGCTATGTTCGTCTCGCTCTCTGTCTGAGTGTCTGTCTGTTTGTCAGTCTGTCAGTCTGTCTGTCTGTCTGTCTGCCTGTCTGTGTGTGTGTGTCTGCCTGTCTGTGTGTGTGTCTGTCTGTCTGTCTGTTGAAATCACGTTGATGGGAAAGCTAAGCAAGCTAATTCAATGAAATTCGCCACACAGATCACAACTTCTTACACGCTGCTAGCATAAAAAAAATCATTTCACGGACACGCCTACCGCCTACACTCTATGTATATAAGGCCAAGCCTATTTCGAAAGAAGCTTCTGCGATTTTGATGAAACTTGATGGTTTGGTTGCACATGTGAACGAAATTTAGATTGGGCTACGTCTTAAGTTTTCAAAGGCGCATGAAGGGGCATGGCACATCCCTTAATTTTGGCTTCTATTACGCCATAACTCGTAAACGATGCAAGATATTGTGATAAGATTCGGTACACGAATATAGATCATATTTATTTCGAACTGTGCTATATAATTGGGCGTGGCATTTTTCAACAATTGAAAACTTTGATTACGTATAACTCAAACTTGGCACACACGATTTCCATAAAAAGATATGATACCACTGAAAGCAATCCTAAATACAAGCTACGTCAGTATAAAGAAATATCTCGTTAGGGCGTGACACAGCCCACAATATTTATAGACGTGATAATAAGAAAACTAGCCACGGAATCGTTATGAAATTTAATATGGCAGATACACTTGCTAAATGGCATCTTATCACCAAGATTTGGCACACTACACATATAGGTGGGTGTGACACCTCCCACACAAGCATAAGCGTTTAATGTTTAATATACTTTTTCTGATTTTTTTTTAACTGCTTTAACACTTTTCAACCCTTAAACACTTATCACTAATTTCGACTTGTTCAACCTCTTCAACGACTTTTTAACATTTATTTAAAAGGTACTTTAAATATAGGGTATGTGAGTTTCGCCCTGGACGAATATAACACCTTTATTAGTTTTATTTAAAAATTATTGTACAAAATTAAACATAACATAGCATGTTCTTTGCTTCTATCCATGTATGGTATTTTCATTTGATTTCGTATTTGCATTGTAAATAGTGCTTCTCCGAGAACCGATAATTATCGTTATCGCTCTCGTTATCGTGACCGAGAACGATAGCGAGTACGAGACGATTTCATAAAAATTTATTTCTCGTGTGATCAAGGATGAGATTGATGTTCTCGGCGATAATGTAATGTTTATCGTACGATAGGCACTAAGTTATCGCCAATAACGAGATTCAGCCAGAACTTCCATAATACAAAAACAATTAAAGCACGTGAGCGTTTTTAAAAACCGGTGTTAGAATGTACATTGCCTATGTTTAATGCCTCGCGAAATCTGAATGAGACTGGACAACGGGGCGTGTCACCTTTATAGAATAAAAACATTTAAGACGCCATATCTTGGTATTTGTCGTAGCTGCACTTGTAAAACCTGATACGTAAATGTAAATTGTTTGTGGCAAGGAACTCGCTAAATGTGAACAGGGTTGCTTAATGGGTCATATCTACTCCCACTCAAAAAAAACAAACCCTTACGTTGCTATTCTTGGAACTTATACCAAGTTGTGAAATTTCGTACATAGACTCAATTGTCTGCAGTAAGGACTGCCTGAAATATAGATGGGATTGTACAACGTACAGTGCGCGTGAAAGTTGCTGTCTTATATATATGAAAATGTGAAAGAGAATAACCGAGAAATATCGGCGATAACGAGACGACCTGTATCGTTCACAGGTCAAAAATTTATCGTATGAGAACGAGTACGAGACGATTAGCTTGGCGCTACTGCGAGCACGATAAGATAATTTTCAAACTATTGTATCGTTCTCGTATCGGTGAAGCACTAATTGTACAGCTCATATAACTCATATAAGCAAATGAATACCCTGAGATCCCAAACTTTTTGTGTTGATTTCAAAAAAAAAAACTAATAACCAAATTGTTGACCTATACCAACATAAGAGACTTGACTAACTTCCAAGTTTAACCCAAAATATCATTTACTCTTTAGAAAATAATAATTTTAAGATCAAGAAATTTTTAAAATATTAATTTATTCTTTACATTTTATATCCGATAAAATTTGTTTGTAGAATTGATATACTACTTATTTCTTTGCAAGGATATACCATAAATGAGGTGTGTATGTATGTATATTATTAGAAAAAGAAATTGGCTTAGTTGTGGAAAAACTTCCAGTTTGTAGTGTTCCCGCCTTGTTCGATAGCAGTGCGCTGTTATAAATATGTCTTGTAAAGTTTAATATACCTACATGCTCTTGTAATTTAAAATCATTGTTAAGAAACTGTCGATGTTGTTTCCGACCAAACACTTCAATGGTTCTGCTTTATCATTTTTTTTAAATATATTATAGTGTTGCATCGCGCTTATTGCTATTGATTTGGAGTATATACCCTGATTTAGTTGTGCAACTGTCAACACTTGTAAATTTCTGTAGCTTTAACAAGAAGAACAAGAAAGCAGGAAAAGTCATTGTGACATTTCCTGTTTGCATTACGAGTACCCTACAATAATTAGATTATCTGGAATTTTACGTTATACCATTCGTGTCTTTTTAGTGCAAAATGTAACACGGTATTTTCATTTCCAGCATAAATTCGTAACACGCATACAGATGACCGAAAGAAATATATCCAAGATACGAATAAGGTAATACAGGAGTATACTAAACAAGCTCTGGCTCCGCACGGTTGACAGGATTTAAGTTAAAAGATAATTCTTTAAGCCTTATGAGATATTACTTTGTATGTGAGGTGGTACGCCAAATTTTGAAGTTTCTGATTGTAGGGGATGTGTCACGCTGCCGCTTTGTGGACAGTACTTGTTTGCTTGTTATGTTTGATAAAGTTTTTGTGGGATGCAACGCGCACTTGTCAAACCCTGCCCACATTTTGTTCAGCTTTTTCCTGTGTCAGCAGCTTATTTCGCAACAAATTTGGTATATTTTACATGAATAGTTTTCTACGCTTACGTATAAACTGTTTACTTGTATGGAAGGTCCGCATGCCAAAACCCCACCAAAGTTCTGTCCAATGCTTTTTCTTTTGATAAAATTTTCTAGAATAGCTTTGCTAGCGTAGTGTTACTAAGTTTATGCTTGTACGGGTGATGCTTTGCCCATTTTTTGGTTTGTGTGTTTCACCAAATGTTTCCATATCAGGTCTATTTATAGCTCTACGCTCCTTTACCATATAAAATTACATTAAAGCTTCTTCTTTTTGTAGCTTAATTGGTTCTCTAATTGTTAAAAAGAACATCACTTACATATAAGACCACAAGCTAGCTCGCAGTTTCTCTTAATACACATACACTCTTATAGTTATGAGAAGCTGCATACCTAGGTATATGGAATATCTTCTTTGGCATTTAATACATTATATATATCCGTCGTTTTACGTTGAGCTGATCACCTACCTACACAAAAATTTGTTTGAGCGATCAAGACATACAACGTCTTAAAGGGTTCGTCTAGTGAAAATTTTCCATAAGTAAAGTGGTCTTTTTAGAAATTTAAAATGGCGAATCCAATATGGCAGCCGGAAGCCGGAGAAATCACGAGTGTCCAGCAAAAAAAGCTTGCGAAAATAAAAACTCTCAACCGATCAACCGAAGGTCAGAATTGACTCAAATTGTAGATTGACAAAATCAAATATGGCGCATACAATATGGCGGTCAAAAAACCAATATGGTGGCCGAATATATGAAAGCCAACCGATTTGCACCAAATTTGATATACGGGGGTCTTGGGGGTCACTGATTACGAATCCGAGGTCAGATTTGATAAATTCTAGATGGTGGATCCAAGATGGTGGATCCAATATGGCGAATGTATGTTTTAAAAATAAACCGAATCGTGCCAAATTTGTTATGCGGCTGTTTCTTAGGTTGCCAATTACAAATCTGAGATTTAATTTCCAAAATTTTTAAGTTCAAGTTGGCGGATCCAATATGGCGGACGTATTGCTTAAAAATTAGCTGATTTGAACCAAATTTCGTTTACGGGGGTTTTCAGGTTCGTTGAATACGAATCTAAAGGCAGATTATCAAAGTCCAAGATGGCAGAACTATTATGAAGAAAATCCAATAACCCAATTTAACCGCAAAAGAACCAATAACATTTATATTTGGTCTCTGTTGAATTCCAAAACGTACGAAAAGGACAGCGAAGCTTCGGTTGATAGCAATCGGAGTACATAATGAGTATAAGCTTCGTTTTGACCGCAGATAGCACCCCATGTTTTGTAGTTCACTTTTTTATACTCTGCAGAAATTATTCTCCACCTAAGCTTTTAACACTGTGGTCGTTTGGTCGATGTTTCATCCTTGTTGTTTGTAGTCTTTCGTTCTGCCTCAAGAAGCTTAGCAGTAATACAGCAAGTTTATTTACCTTGGTTTTTTTTTTTTATTTCTACAAGTCAGTGCCTGTGTTTTGCTGTCATTTTTTACATTTCAATTATAATTTGCATTTTTTCACTTCTATTTCGCATTTTGTGCAAAAAAGACGCCACAATTTATTTGCATTTTTAAGAAGATTTTGCTTTCGTCCCATCAGTGTTTTGTACTTTTATTTAAATTTTTGCATGGTTTTAAGGGATTACATTTGTGCTGCAGTTAACGTTTATTAGTTAAGTTGGGTTAGCAACAACGTTTCAGAAGATAAATTTATTAAAAAAAGTTTATGTTAAGAGACACATTTTTGCTATATTTTTGTTTATTTTCAAGGTTATTTTTTGTTTGCTTATAAGAGCATTTTCAAGTAATTCAACTTCAAAGGTATCAATAAAATTTGTCATTTGCTTTCCGAAGCATTTTTGTACACTTAAATTCTTTGAGGTTTCCGATAGAGCACTCATTGTAAGTCTTCAACAAATCTACATGTTAATCAATTAAGGCAATGACAAATGGTTATATTTCATTATGTTGTCCACAGGATATTGAAATATCCATTGGCTTTTATTTCAATTTGAAGATAAATTGACATACCCGAGTAAACAAAAATTATAACAAAGTCATATTTGTCCAGCAATCTGTCAATATTGATTGTAAAATGGTATATTCGTTTTTGCTGGCCAAAGTAAAATATTTGTAGTCTGTATGACAGCTGTCTGATGAAATGCGACGATGTAAAGCTTTGTTTAGCGGTATGCAAATTCTTTTTTGAAATTTACAAAAAAGTTAAAGTTTAGTTGTAATAACAACAACAGTGTAAATTTGTGACATTTTCAACTTTTACTACTAAAAAACAATTTCTCGTACACTGAGAAAACGATTTTTTTGTATATGGGTTCTGATAAAAGTTTCAGCCTATTTAAAAAACATTAGGGTAATTATAGGCCCATTATAGATGGAATGACCCATATAACAAATCTGTACTTGATTTTGAACGTTTGACTCAATCAAATATGTAATTGCTCTATATCTATATATATAATTTTTTTTCTTATAAAAAGTAGTTGCTTGCTTAGTTGTTTATTTTTTTTTGTTGTTAAAAGGTTAATTAACTCAATAATAAAAGCTTTTTGCTTTTTCTGACGGAACCTTTTCATATGATTTCATATGATGACTCTTTAAGCTATGTGTGAAGTATTGAGGTCAAAATTCCCATAGTTTTATTTCTTAAATTCAAAGTACACCGCAGATTTTGTTCCAAAATGCAGACCCTTTCTGTTAAAAGAGTTCTACAATCAAAGAATCTAATACAAACTAATCATATATTTAAGTTTCAATAGTTAATAATTAATAGAGTTTAGCTACAACAGCTACTAGCAGTCTTAGCTATTTAGCTTGAATTTCGATCAGAATGACGTAAACAACATCGTAGTATAGTTAATTTCACCGAAAGTGTTTATCATTCTGAAAATAAAATTACGTAATTACAATTCTGATCTTTGGACTATTTAAGAGATACGGAAGGTCCAATTATATAGCTTAGTTTATTGAAATTTGGCAACCTTTAACTTCTAATCGAAGGCATAAGTAGTTTTATGCCTGTATAGACTTTTGATCAATACAACATAAATTTGAGCTAAGACTATGCTTCGAACATAAGCTTAGCGGAGCTATTTCATAGAAGAAGATCTTGAAAAAATTTTTCTGCTTGAGAATTTCGAAAAATCCTCATCTTCTAAATATTTCTAAAATAGAATATGTTGCAAAAATTTCGTTAAAATCAGTTGCGTGGCTTTTGAGAAAAACCATTGCTTTTTGAGAAACCCTAATTTTTAAAAGGCTGTGATTCCAAATAACAAAGAAATAGTGTTTCCTTTAATTAAAACTTTTATTTTTCCTCCAGTGGTTGAAATTTAGCCATCAAGATGAACAAAAAAATAGTTCGGTACCATTTAACCTGACTAAATGTCAGCATATATTAATGAATCCATATTCTGTGAAAAAAAAAAATATTTTGCAGTTAGAGGCTTGGCTTCGCCTTCTTTTAAACAAATATATTATATATACATATACATATATATAGATATATATCATCAGGGTTTAATCAAACTCCATACCAAATGTCATTAAAATTGGTTCATTAGTGTGAATGTGAAAACATACTTTCTGACTATGGGCGTGGCACCACCCATTGAAAATTTTATGTCTTTCTTCATTGTTTAATCTTTCTTTTTACCGAATTTCATTAAAATCGGTTATTTAGATCAGCAGCAAAAACGTTAGGGGCGTGCCACCACTCACTTAAAACAAATATAGTTTGTCAGAAATTAGTCTATCTCCTTACCTGATTTCATTTAAATCAGTTCAGCTGTGACAGCGGTTTTTCCTATTGGGGGGCGTTATCACGTTCCACTAAAAAAACCTAAAAGTTTTCAATATCCTCCTTTGAGTTTACTCAATCACCATGTCAAATTTTATCAAACTTAGTCCATAAGCTTAGCCGTGAATCGTATTTTCCTGTTATAGACGTTGCCCGGCCACTACTGGAAACAAAAATTACATTCAGTACTGCATTGGACAAAATATGCGCATATATTCATTGAGGAAAAATTTAATATGCTGTCATGCCAGTACTTATGAGTTTACCTCAATTTAGTGATACAAGCCAGTATTGGGCGTGAAACCCTGCATACAAGCAAAATATTTAAAATTCTATGAAGAAGTAGCTGTCTAAGTGAATATGGTTCAGTGCAGCGGGAAAAACAAAACACTAAATATAACTAGTGCCACCCAGGCGAGGTCAGAATGCAACTTTAAAGTTTTTCTGAAGTACTTGAGAGTTCATATTCATGTTGAATGCTTCGGAGCGTTTAGTTAGGTTTCATCAAGTTTACTCTATGTATTCTCTTCTATGATTTGCAATGAAAAAATAAAAAATATTAAGCCATTTGACAAAATGGTCAGCACGTGCTCAAGTGCTTGTCTAGACACCTGTTAATGGCTGAAAAATGTGCACCTTATCACTGTGGAAGTCAAGTAAATGGTTTAATTATAAAATTTTACTTCAAGAAGTCAAAGAGTAGGTACAGCAAATAAAAAAAAGTTTGTTTCGCAATTAAAACTAATTTACGAGCCTGTAATTTCACAGGTGGTTTCAATGACTTACTCTTTTAATTAAAAAAAAAAAACAAACCTCTATACCAATTATATATAACAAGTGCCGATGGCAAGATTTTGTACAAGATGATAGTTTCAAATTCCTTTATATATTTTAAATTTAATATAAATCACAATAAACAGCACCCTTTTGAAGATTCTAATAGACCATATATCTTTGTTCAATACTTTTTGCCCACTATTCCACTGCTGCATTAGAAATCTGGCTTAAACGTTTGACAACAGAGTTTGTCATTCTTACAACAGCACTTATCATTGTAGCAAGTCAAATAGGAGTGACTGGCGTTACATCATCTCCAGCTTAAAAAACAGCTCGTTATTTTAAGCTAAGCAATAAATGTTTGTGCAAATCATACAGAGGGTGGCAAAAATTGCCGCAGTTGAATGACTGGAAAGCAAAAACTCTTTTTCTAATAGCGGTGTGTACCCACAAGGAATATTGAACTCATCATCCCACAATAAGGTATGTAGTATTTTTAATGCTTTAAACCAGCGGTGGGCATGGCAATCTAGCAAAATGGCGCAACAACAAACTCAAGCTACAAAAAACGAAATTTATAAGTAGTCAAATTATGACGTCTAAGGCCACTCAATATGCCAAAAGTCACAATAAAGTGTGGTATTCAAATATTTTTCCTTCATTATTTTCGCCTCCTGTGTATAGAAAAAAGGCATATAAAAATTCACATCTTCCACGATATTTTTATAACATCGAAATTTTGATAATTTTGCTGTCAATATTACGACAATACCTACCAGGATTCTATGCAATGTACCACTTTCGTAGCTATTTTCGAGTTATATTTATTGTTCGTCATGATTTCACAGTCTCTTTGGCTTATTTTGAAACAATGTTGCTTTGAGAAAGTTCACTACGTCAGTTTTTTATATTTGCTCCCATTTTTACTCTTTTTATTTCCGTTGAGGAAAAAGTTTTGTAAACGCTCTGAGCAGCAGTGACTAACACTGGTGGCGAAAACTCAAAAAATTGATATAAATTTGCATTTTTATTGCCAAGACGCATGTACTTACTTTCAGCAACTGAAAAAAAATACATAAAAGACTTGCAAGCTTTGATGTAACTTTGAAGCACAATTTATGTTAAAAAAAAAAATTGTAAATTAATTTCAGATAAATAGAAAAAATGCTCGTTACGCATGATAAAGTTCTTATCAAAGCTGCCTTTGTGGAACAGTTACAATGTACTTACTATGTGAGTTAAACTCCTAATCATCTTAATTTTCATTCCATACAATACGCGCGCTGATAACAAACGCCTTTATTTCTTTTTGAGTTTTATTTCATTTTCATTCTTTTCATATACTAAATCAAAATTGTAAAAACAAATTAAATCAAAACAGAAAAAAACAGAAAAAAAGGAAAAACACAAAATTATTTGACTCATATGCGTCTTCCTGTCTGTTGGTTGTGCGATAAAACCAACATCGTTTTTTGCATTTAGCTGTGATAACAATAAGCGACTGCCTACTGGTCACAGCCCAAATGCTGTGCGGTTGATAAAAATGCATTGTTGTGTTTAGTGCTGATATAAAACTGTTGGAATTTTTAGAAAAACTTCAGATATATGAATAGTAAATTGAAAATCATAGTCGACTTTTAGGAGCCGCAGACAAATGTTGCGAGTAGCATACTTAGCTTCAAATAGGGTAAAAGAACTTATAGTTCGGAGGTAGCATTGCATTTTTGATGGTAATCGCCCGCTAAATATATTTTTTTGCAACTGATAGTTTAAGTATGGCTGACAAATGAAATGCGCGTTAGTCACTAGTTTCGAGTTGGGCAGGCTGCCAGAGACCGATGAAAATAATTTCGCTCAATATCTCAGAAATTAAGCAACAAGGTAAAAAGTGTGTTAAGGGCAATGTTGTAGAAGAGATAAAAGCACATCGTTTTTATTTGCCAGAAATCTACATACGACAACATTTGACTAATTTTTCAGCGTTTTAAAGTTTCCAATAAATTCTGTAAAAGTGATAGTAGAGATGGTAAAAATCAAATATGGATGAAATCTTGTCATGAAATCGATGTGCTCTACAAAATTGTTCTCAATATGTTTTTCCATTTATGGCTTACTTTTCGAGTTATTGAGCGATTTGTTTTTTCGTCGGCCTCTCACAAATTGATTAACATCCATACTCAAGCTATCACTTGCAAATCAAAATTTAGCGGGAGGAAATGTCTGCAAAATGCAACGCTACCTCCCGGACTATTTATTATTTCTCAAGGCCATTAAACTTATAAACTGTCACAGAGTAGTCAAAAATCAGTGAAAATATAGAATATAATTAGAATAAAACTAGGAGCACCATCGAATCAAAAAAAATTCATCTCTGAGCAAATACGTTTAATATGTAGGGTGACTCTTTTAGAGTGTCTTTTACTTTACAAAATGAATGAAACGTCATAAATTTTATCAAATATAGCAACGTTGTTGTCATTTAACTTCAGTAAAGTTTGCCATTTTGTCCTCAAAAAGTTGATATTGCAACAACGCTTGCAAATTGTAGAAATTCACATGATTTTATACAGCTGTAGAGTCAATTCTTTGCGAAGATCGCGTGATTTGACACCACTGAATTATTTCTTGTGACAATGTGAGCAGTTTCTGGATTTTCTGTTATATTGGAAAAAGTTGCTCGAAAATTAATCGAAACTATAAGCTTGGGTGTTACCCAAATCAGTTTGGAAGTATAACGACACAAAAAAAAAGGCGATGCATCATAGCGCCGAAAATCATAACGCCCAAATCCCATTAAAACATAACGCCCAAACATTTTCCATATACATAAATTGTTGTTGCGGAATTATTTGGACATTGTGACATTTTCGATATAAACTTTGGGCTCTATGACATTGTTGGGTTTTACGCCACCATCGATTTGTCACAATGCCCAAATAAAGTAATGTCATTACGCCCAACAATAGTCATAGTGCCTAAAGCTTTGGGAAAAAGTTTCATGACACCCAAATAAGTGGGCATATTGGCCATATGACAAAAATTTTGGTATTTTGCTATGGCCAATGGAACCGGTGTTGTATATTATATAGACTGATCCGCGGCCGAAGGCCTCCGTGAAGCTGGTGTTGGGCATATGGGAGGATGAAGTAGAAATACTGTGGCCAGCGTAGCCGGTAAGTAGGCTTCGGGTTAGTCTATGTTATATTTAACACCGGATTCGTTGGCCACAGTAATTTCTCAGAAAAGCTATAGCGCTAAACTGGAAGTCATAGGCTTCAATTTGAAAGTCGTAATGCCGAAAATCGCCAACAACGCTATGTCATTTTTCGATTCTTTTTTTTTGTTTTCATTTGGGTTTTGAGTCATAAACTTCCTAAGATTTGTTACGATTTTGGGAGACATGATGCAACGCCCAAAAAAATTTGAATAAAGATATGATGAAAGTGGGCTTAGCAACTACCATTTTATCAAAAGCTTTGAAATTGTATGCTAAGAAATATATTTAAGTAAATTTTATAAAACGCTGTATGAGATAGTTTGAGTAGTGAGTGTGGCACAGGAAAAAAACTTTGAAATGCTACGTTAAAAAAACGATGTTGGTATCATGGTGTGAGGAATTTGAGAAAAAATTGGGAAATATTTTGAAAAAATACGGGGATAAAATGAGGTGGCATTTCTTATTGTGATAAAGATTTCATCCAATGTAAATAAATTGATGAAACATTAAAGACTTAACTGGAAAACTTTTGGAGCTCGAAAAGTAATTGGATTAGTACCAAATATGTAGAGCACGAAATTAAACAGAGCTTAAGCGAAATGATTTGTATTTTATTGTTACACAGGCCGACAAAATAAAGCCGACTCTCTGACTCCAAAACCAGAATATATTTCTCCGAAGATTTTTAATGCGCTGAATCCGAATCCGAAGTTAAAAACCCTGAATTGGCTCTGGCTTTCGATATATCTTAACTTGAGGTTATGTAGCTTGGATTTTTTTTTTTTCTCAAAAATCTATGAACAGCATCTTAAAGTAAGAGAATTACCCTTTTGAATGCCGTTAAGTTTGCTCAAATATCTTTTTTTCTCAATAAATGCCAAAACCACTTTTTGTTTGTATTTTTAGGTTAAGATGTCTCGAAAACTAGAGATAATTGGACCTGGAATTCAGATTCAGCGCATAAAAACCCTTTGGAAAATTATATTCTGTTTTCTGGATTAAAATCGGGCTATTTGAACGAAAAAAGTTTGAATATAAAAGAATTTAATTAGATTCTTGTAAGATAATTTTTATTTATATTTTATGAATTATCGGGAAGATCGAATGATTCGATTCTTATTTAGTGCAAGTGCTACTGTTGGATTTGAATGATTTTCGCACACCCCTAGTATTATCCAACAAGTTCCTTTCACAACTCTTTTCATAGTTCTTTGTGTAATTAATTCCTCTTTGCATGATATTGATTATTTTCGAAGCGGAAAGATATTGACACACATATGCATTTGCAGGCTTATTTTCTTTATTTGTATGTTTATGTCCAATTCTTTTCAATTAGCATCGAACTAATTTTGACAGCTGACACTTTGTTTTCATTGTATATTGGTATTTATTGGTTTTTTCTCTTTTAGATTTTTCGCGTATTTTGCTGATATTGAGGTTCATTGTAGAGTCGTAGTCACGTGTTTGCGTTTTGTTTATTGTCTGGCGTCAGGAAATGTCATAGATTGACATTTGTTTAAGTAATAATAATTTGACAGGTGTGTAATGTCATTGCTTTTGTAGAAAAACATTTAGCAGCTTGCAAATCAATATCGATTGAATATGGTAATATGGCAGGAACAATGTTTAAAACTCAATTAAAAAAAAAAAAAACTATACTTTACCATATCAATGTTGTTGGTTTTTTTTAAAAGAGCCTAGAAGCAAGCACATTTCACCATTCCTTGATGATTTCAAATTCTTTTTCATTTCCCATTTATTTTTGGCTATTTCTGCCTCGTTCAAGTAAAAGATTGTAGATTTTTCTATATTCCAAAACGACTTGGTCAACCTCTTTAAATTTTTAAAACTTTATTTTGACCCATTTCATCTTTTTTCAAGTCTTTCAACCTCTTTCAACATTCTCCATATGCTATTGACTTTTCAGCTTCTTTCAAAGGATTCCACTTCTTTTAATTTTTTTCCTAGCAATTTTTATATATTTTTAAAATTTTTCAAAATCTTTGTTTTTTTTTCCAGTTTCTTAAACTTTAACATATTCTATTGGATGTTTCAGCTTCTTTTAACTGTTTCAAAAATTTCTTAACATTTTCCATTTTATTTTTTTGAGCTTACAATATTTTTTTAATTTTTTACGTTTGTTTTCAACTTTTTTGAATATATATAAAAATTGTCAAACTTTCAACCTCTTTCAACATTTTTTAATATTTTTCTTCATAATTTCCATATTTTTTTCGATTATTACAGCGATTTTCAACTACAGTTGAACTACAGCTCCTCAATTATCGCAACCTGCAGATTTCTTTACAAACTCAGTAAGTGCAACTTTGAAAACAAATTTTACCTCGCTTAGTGCAACGTATGTTGTTTGAGCATTTCCGTTATTAAACCGTGTTCGTGAATACCCCAAGATGGAAAAATTTTTCCAATTTGCAAATGGTTTCTTCAGCAAATATATTAAGTTTTTTTTTTTCAATTTAAGAATATCACGTATTAAATATCTATACCCGGGTACCTAAGATTTTTTGACTCCAGCATTGCAACTACCGCGGCTATTGCAACAGGCTTCGTTTTTTATTAGTTGCGTTGACCGAGGTCACACTGTACTTTAACATTTTTAACGCCTTTCAACTTTTTTCAACATATTCCATATATTGTCGACTTTTCAGCCTTTTCCAATTGTTTCTGTACCTCTTTATTGAAGGTTTTTTAACTTCCTTGAACTTTTTTCAACATTTTCTATATTTTTCGCATTTTTCAACCTTATCCAACTGTTTCATCATTTGTTAATGTCTTTCAACTTTTTTCAACAAACATTTTATCACAAATATTTCGGCGCTTTCAACCTTATTCAAAATTTTCCAACTTCATATAACTTTTCTCGATATATTCCATTTTTTTTTTAAATTTTCCAACATTTTTGTTTTTAATTTTCAGCATTTCAAACTCTTTAACATATTTCATCCCTTTCTCAACCTTTTTCCAACTTTTTTAAATATTTTCCATATTGTTTACTTGCTCAACCTCATTCACCTTTTTTTCACATTTTCGACTTTTTCACACCTGAAAGCTAAATCTACGGTACAGTGGCGTCAATTCGGTAGAGCTGGGGGGCATTGGCCCCCCAAGGATTTGATACTAGTTATTATTCGATGCAACAATTCAATAAAACCATCTACTAGTGGTGGAATTATAATAATTTCCCCCCAAGGATTTGGTTTGGTGGAGTGACGCCACTGTTATGGTGTTACTCCTGGTACTTTTATTAGAAATATTACACTGCTGACTTTTATATAAGAAAATAGCACTAGCCACAGCTGTTTACACAAATAAAGAAACAATCAATAGAAAAAATCCCATAACAAAACAGCATGCAACAAAAATACTGGGACATATTGCCGCAAACCAGTCGAACTCAAACAAACAACAAGTTCGACGTCGCGCACTAAAGCATGAAAAAACCATTATTTTCGTAAAATGGCAAAACGACAACAACATGAAATTCCTTCACACTAACAACAAGCGACAAGTGCTGCCGCAGCTGATTCACACAGAAACTTGTTTTTGCCAACATGCTGCTGAAGAGTTAGTCAACGAAGAGCTGCGCGCGTGAATGTTGATTGCGGACGGTTAGCAAGAAAGAATATGATTTTAAATTAAAAAAAATAACGAAAAAAAAAATTAAACAAATATCTTACAGAACGTTTACGTATGGTTGCAACTGTAGTGTACGCGCGAGTGTAAAATTTGTGAAAAAAAAAATTGCAATCCAAAGTTGTTGTTTTTCCTCTGGTGATTCAATGCTGTAGATTCTTTAAATGCATACAAAGTATCTTGCAGATACTTTCAGTGAATTCACAAAGTGTTTGAAAGATTTAAGCAAAAAGGAAACGAAAAAGAAAAACCAAAAAAAATTACTCTACACGCTTGGAATTTTTAATTCAAAATCGTCGTAATTCCAACTGACAGCAACGTTGTACACAGCATAAAATTAAATACCTACCTAATTCGTAAATACAAAAATTAAAAAAACGAGACACAAAATATTGCTTAGAGTTCTTGATAGCTTACACCAACAGCTAAGACAGCAGCAACAAACATTTTCAATAAAAACCGAAAATCCAAAAGATATTCGAATCAATTCACCAAAGTTCTTACCGATACTTTTGTATCTTTTGAGTGGCATTGCATGATTAATGCGCGTATATCTGACAGTACTGTTGTTGTTGTTGCTGTACCGCATTGTGTGTTAAGGAATTTCTACCTGCTACGCTAAGGATTACCAGTGTTGCCAGTTTGTTTTAATTTTGGCTACAAAAAAAAAAAATCCACTTCGACGAAACTTTTTTAATTCTATCAGAAAAGTATAAAAAAAAATATAATGCTCGTCACCACTGGCAGCAATGAGGTGTCACCACCACCCTCCAATGCGGCATATTTAGATAGCCCAACAATACGCCCACCATCACGTGCACCCTCCATACTCGATAGTCCAACTCTGGCACGTGTAGAACGTGCTCGCTTGAGATTGGAGGCAGCTTCGAGTCAACAGCAATTGCATCAACATGGGAATGGCGGTTGTAGCGGTGGCGGCGGCAGCAGCAGCGGCAGCGCCAGTAATGCAACAACCATAAATCGCGAGGACAGCCTTGAGCGTAGCATTTTGGACCCAAAGGTTTGTACAACATACATACGTTACTTAGTGCAAATATGTGGCAACGCCACAATCTCATTAAGTTGTCGCTTCTTTTAGAATTAAAATTCTAATTTGAAAATACGCTTAACAATAGGCTTGCAGGACGTGTGCATGTTTGTGTGTGTGCGTGTGTTTTTGTTTAAGGTTTATCTTTAAATTAAATAAATTGGTAAGGGACTAATTTAATGGTCGAGGACTCATTAACGAAGCATTCAGCAAATTACTCTTCAGGCACTAAGTAGACTTTATTTTGGGAAACAGGACCGGACGTTGGATATCGCTGCCACGATTTTCTTGTGTGATTAGTCGAGACTCACCAATTGTGAGAAATATGGAGTGGAAGAGTTATTGCTAATATCAGCCACCACTAAGTTGGTTCTGAGCAGCTTTTCCTTAGAAAATAACGCCGAAAATTCTTGAGAAAAAAGATCTTTTAGATGTTTTCCATTTTTTGCGCCATTATTGAATTTTATTTGGTAACATTTTCCTTGCAACTAATTTGTTTTTGCTTAATATTTGCGAGGACATTTCATAACACTTTTTTTTTAAATATTCTTAAGTGAACTTGCCTGCAGCCGAAATATGTTTGAGACATTTAAATTTTTGGTAATCGTTTTTTTAAACTTCACTCACTTTAATAATTGCAATTTTTTCACAAGTTAAACTTTCTTTTTTTATGGCGATATCTTAGTTGTTTAGTAAAGCAATTAAATTAAAACTTGGTACAAATACTTGAAGTGACTTGCAAAATAAGCGAAAAGAAGCGTCCAACTGTGAAGCTCTTGCTAAAAAGGTCTACAAAGTAAAGCTTAAAATCTTCAACTTCTTATTTGCAACTTTGCCAAGTTAACGTCACTTAAGTTTTTCTTTTTCAGCTAGTAAGGGCAATAGACTGTGTAAAATAAAGATTTTTTTTCGTAATCAACAACATAATGATGAAAAAATAAATTACAAAATAAATTTAAAAAGCTGGGTTATTAAAAAAAAGAAAGAGAAATTTCGATGCTATTTTTAAAAATATTAAATGAATTTCATCAACAATTTATAAAATACTGCTAAAAACTTGCTTGGGTAAAAATAAAATATTCAAAAGATTATTGTACACGATTGCTAAGTGGCCACTTTTGACGCGGCCTGGCTGTGAATTGCTGTCAAAGCCGTAGCCCACGTAGGAATTGGAAAATTTCGCAAAAAGCCGTTAATTCGAAGTGAAAGCCGTTAATGGCCGTTACTTGGAGGTAAAATCCTTTTTATTCAAGCACAAAGCTTAAATATACTGTAGAGGAAATCTTAGCTTAAATTTTCTCGGAAAAGTGTGGTTGCTGCATCTTATAGAGCAAAGTTTTGCTGAATAGAATGCTGTTTTTTAACTCATTTCGTTGCAAAACTATGACGTTCTTTTTTATGGTCTTACGATAATATATCAAAAAGTGGTCCTTGGTCACTGATTTTTTGATAAAATAATGACAAATGGCTGAAACTAAATGTAAACCTAAGCTTATTGATTCTAAGCTCAATACTTTTTTCGAATTTTGAACTTTCTGAAAATTTTATCCTAAAAGATTCATTTTCCTCATATATATCTTTCTCATATGTATTACGAATAATTAAACTTTAAACAGATTTATGACTTGAGTGTCTAGACCTATAGCTTAAGGTTACTATAATGCTAAGCATAACTGATACAAAAATATTAATGGTTTTTGGACTTAAAGGTTGCAGCACAAAAAAGAAATATTGTAAGAATGCTAAGTTTGTCCAGGTCAAACATAAAATGCCCCCAAGTAAAGTTCTTTCATACTCTGATAATTTTCGCTGGAATGATTATCATAACCCACAGTTGAGTATGCACAATCTATACGGTAGAGCCAGTGGTAAAATTGCCTTGACAGGTTTTCACAATGAAAAAAGTATAATTTTTAAAAGGAAAATTCTAAGGTAAAAGAAATATTGTTTGTTATGCAAAAACACACCGGAGTAAAGTTTGATATTGAGCTGAAACGAAATGAAATTCAATATAAACAAATAATCCAGAAAAGTTCGAAAGAACAAATTGACTAAGTTTCAAAGAAGCACAAAACAAAATTTTAGCAAAAAATCAGTGTTCAGAAGATACAAATGTTGTATAACCGTTTCGTAAACGTCTCATATATTGATTTTGTTTTTTGTTTTGTTAAATGCATTTTATTTCAAACTAAATAAATATAAGGAATAGGAGCATCAGAGTTCAGTTGAGAAGTACAAACTGTGTAGTGTAGTACTTCTGGCTGAAGAGTAGTACAAAAGTAATATTTTAGTTCAAACGACAGCACTAGTTGGATGATATCGAAAATGTACAAATTGAAGCAACATAAGAAAGTAGACAGAATCCCGAAATATCGAATAAAATCGAAAAAAATTATAAGAGTCAAGTTTCAAAATACTTTAAAAAAGGTCTACAAAATACGAAAAATACAGAATTGTATCGATTCGAAAAACTTAAAAAATAGAAAAATATCGAATAGTTTCGAAAGACATCAAAAAAGTTAAGTTACGTCGAATTGTAGCAAAAACTTCAATGCTTTGTTAGCTCAGGGGTTTGTGTCTTCGCTAAGATCGTATTGAAACAACAAGTAATTTTTGATATCGATTCAAGTGAACCTCCAATTTTACATTAATAGCTTTTTTTCTACGAAAAATTTGTGGCTATAACTTAACATGCCATTTTTGACTCATATGACTTCCAAAATAGTTAATTGTGATAAATGGTACGGAGATAATTTGTGACCATAGACAGGTTTTTGCCTCCCGCACACAATTTTGCTACTGCAATAATTTTGAAAATTACCGAAAATGTTACCGGAAAAAAGTTAGAAATAACTGTATAGAAGCAAAAACTTAATTTTCAAAATCATTAAGCCATAAAGATTAAATTTGTAATTATAGCATATATATCTGTCCTCTTTCAGCTTTGAATTGCAAATTAAAGTTTTTTTTTTTAGTTAAACTTGGCAAAATGCTTATTGAAGTTTTTTGTTATAAAAAATGTAAAAAATTGTGTATACGAGGCTAAGGAGGAAAGGGAACATTATGTACATAAATCAAAGCTATGAAGGAAAAAATATCATAAGCTGAAAAAAAAACCACAATTATTTGCACAAAAAAAAAAAAAAAACTTTGTGGCTAAAAGTCAAAGCCATGAAAAATGCTGATGAAAAATAAATTAGTAACATTAAAGCAAAAATAAAACAAAGCAAAAAAAAACTTAAATATCTACTACAGCCAAACAAAAGAAATGATAAATATGAAAATAATTGTGGCTGGTTAAAAATCACTTTTTTTCTGCCACCCAGCGTCCACATCTCTAACGCCCCGTAGGCCTTTTCATATGTAGATTTCATTGTTTGCAGCTGGAAAATTTCCCCCAACGACGGCTATTGCGCTGAACAATCGACCGACCAGCTCAGCTCAAATTTCAAATGCTTCACTCTATGGTTTGGTTTCATGTTGACCTATTGAGTTGGTCAGCAGTCAGCGCTGCATGTTGGAGATTGTACAGTAAGGGGGCATGGTAGTGCAGCATTATGCTATGAGGTATGCGTTGATTTTTTTTCTTAATTTTTCTTTTACCACTGTCTTCCCTTAACATCTATTGCTGCAGCATTTTGTTGCATATTTCATTTTTTTTCTCTTTCTTGCTTATTTTTTTTCTTGTTCTTTATATCTACTTTATAGTTTCTTTATATTGCTTACCCGGAAAATAATGTTACAACTTTGCCTTAAGTATTTTAGAAAATGTTGTTGTTGTTTTTTTTGCTTCTTCTCGTTTTAAGTTCAGAAGGAGGAAGGGTAAGCAAAAAAGTATTTAGTGCAGAAATGACGTGAAGCAAAGTTTTGCTGCTGCGTCGAAGTTACTGTGCTTTGTAAGCAGATATGCAGCGTTGACTTTAAGGAAATTCTATGTTTTTGATGTTGAAGTTTTTATCTAAATAGGCCAACGGAATTGGTATGAATTTTACCTGTGGTCACTTAGTGTGAAATCTGATTTCAAAGAGATAACAAAATAAATTGCATGTGTTGCTTGTTCTGCATTTAATTTGCATATGAAACTAAAAATTTCATGCTTGAGAATACTTTTAAATTATTTGTGATTTATATACAATATGTGCTAAGCTAACTTTTGGTATCTCGAAAACTATGAATTTGCTGTGAGCAATTTTGCAATTAAAAAATTGAATATATTTTTGTGTTCAGAAGCAAATCTCTAAGTGAAATTTATGATTACGGAAAAGGCTTAGCTTAGATTCTGCATTAAATAATTAGATTTTTAATAAAAATGTTTGAAGTGACAGTTACTTTTTCTATGTGTCTGTCAATCAAGTAACACTTTTAATGACATTCAAGAATTTTTTTTTCTTAAATAGTCATTCTTAATTCCTAATTTATTTTACATAAAAATACCTGGTACAAAAACTAAAAAAAAAAATTAAAGATGCCAAAAATTGGGCATAAATTGAAGTGCGAAATTGAAGAAAAAAAAAATATTCCTAGAAATGATCTATAATGCATAACGTCGCTTTCGGGTAGAGTGGCTCAAACTCATATTTTTGAAATTTCACAGGAGCAGTAAAAACTTTAAAACCTCAAATAAAGATGTGTTTTTAAATACGATTTGAAAAATTTTTAGTGGGTCAGCTAATAGAGGCTATAATGACGATAATGGCAATAGATTCCCCAAATGTCGCATACATCAATGATTTTTTGACGCTTCCACATTAACATAAAAAATTGGCATATTCGACATTAATTAAAAACTGTAGCATTTACATCAATTTTTGTATACATACCATAATTATAGAATCTGTGATTATTTATAATATGACGTCATAACCTTCGAAATCAATACAACCGTAACAGAATTATAGACATAAATGTAAATGGATTCGCCCCGCCCATTAATTTTCTTAACTGCTCGTCTTCCTGGGGTATTAGGAAAGAGATTCTACATGCGTTTCTTAGATTAGACTTTTACCTATCTAACGATACTAATATCGATAAAATATACCAAGAGTTATCGATTTCTCGACAAAATAGGAAGGCTTTTCTACCCGTGAGCTAAGATAAGGCTTTGTACCATTTTTCCTTCACATTATAGCGCTCAAAGTGTAAAATCCCAGAATGATAAAGTTACGATGATGATCATAATAATCAATTTGTTAATAAAATACATAAAAATCAATGCATTGATGCAAATTTCTATTTGGAATGATAGTTCGGTTCCTACAACTCAATGTTTAAAAATTATTTCGTTCAAATGTTGCCCACGCCTAATTCTTAAATGATCCATTCTGTGGGGACAATATTCGACAACTCTTTCGAGTATATCGATCGGTATTCCATGAATAGCACGAGTTATGTTGGTTTCCAAAGCGTCAATAGTTTCGGGTTTGTCGACATAAACAAGTGATTTAACATATCCCCAAAGAAAGTAATCCAATGGCGTCAAATCACATAATCTTGGTGGCCAATTAACAGGACCATTTCTTGAGTTGAAGTTTTCATCGAACGTTTCTCTCAAACGACGGAAAATACTTATAGTAATTTAAATAGGCTTGAAAATTCCCATAAAAAAGAAAGAATATTTAAATTCATAAAATTTTTCATATAGAAATGCTAGGCATGACCACGGCTACCTAGCGAATGTAACTTAAATAGCAAAGTCAAACGGCTATGCAAAAAGTGTGCTCCCTAAAAAGTAAATATTCTTACAACTTCTTGTAAAAACATGGTTTAAAAAGCTATCATAGATAATTAACACAGTTAAGTATAAAAACTTACAAGTGATATTATTTTCAAAACATTTCAACTCATATCAAAGATGATATCATCATTAAGGCAAAGTTTTCGCTGCAATTTGTGGCCTAAGTTTTAATCGTCGCTATCCAAAATAAATCATATGATATCATATTCTTTCATACAACAACTAAGCGTACTGCTTGCAGCGCCAAATGTTATATGATAGAAATAGAAACAAAAAGTTTCCCCTTTTAATTTTTTCATTCTTGGAAAAATAAACAAACTAACTAATAAAACTAGAAGATGCATTAATTTACAAAAAAAAAAAGAATTGTAGAAATGGGTCAGCATGGCATTAAATTCCACTAATTGTAATATATCACCACACTACGTGCATGGGACGAACATCATCATGCAGCCAAAACGAAATGACTGCGAGACATAGACACAATTAGACAGACAGACAGACAGTCAGTCAGTTAGTCAGTCGGCGGCATGAACTGTCCTGGTGTTATATTTTTATGTCGTTCTTCAAAACGTTTGTGCTGCATTAATGCGCGACGTACCGCCAGTAGCAACATTTTGTTGGGGCGCATTTTATTTATTTTTTTATTCCGCAAAGCTTATTTTGTTTGTGATAATTTTATATATCATCATCATTCTCAGCGGTGACATCGAAGCCTTTGTTGCTTTTGTTTTTATTTTATTTTTTGACATTGAAAAATTTGACGTTTATTTTTATATTTTGATGTTGCAACAACACGTGTGTTTTGATATTTTCATTATTGTTGCTGACACACATTTAAAAATCTATGGGGCTTTTAAATTTTTTACATATCCCTTCAAAGAAATTAATTTTCCTCAGAGTATTCTGCCTAAATAAATTGGGATAATTTTAGTGCGGAATTTTTAAAATTACAAAATATGTTGAAAAATTAATGAGTACATTAGATGGGACACTTAAAGAAAATCTTTAGAAAGAAATATTTTTTGCAATCAAAAATTTCATAAGTATACTGTGAGAGATACACAAATACTATGGGACTTAACATAGATATCAGCGGCACTACTTTGCAAGATATATAAAAGTAGTTTATAATTAGAAATTTTTCTTTGGTTTTGCCAACAATTATGTACCCAATACCCACTTGTCAGTATTATTAAGCTCGCAGATTTCGAAAGCTATCCATTTTTTCCTTTCTGTTGAGATTTATGACGTTAACTTCAATAGGTTCCTCGATTTAGTATTGTCAGCCTTTTTTTTTGTAAAAAGAGCCACGACCATTTGTCAAAATTGATTTACTCTTAATCCAATGCGAACTAAGTGCAGCTATTTACATAGCTCGCACTAAAGCGATTTTAGGTTTTGCTTGATGAAACCATTCCTTGCAAATGCTTGAGATTCGGTACCGTTAACTTCTAAAGTGATTTTTTTGCTACTTGATTTTTAAGTGTACATTTTTTGACACCTCACGCGTGATTCGAAACATGTGTCAGCGTCCAAAATGCTCAGTAAAGTTTGCCGTTTTACCATAAATAGACTAATAAACGAACAGCGCTTGCTCTGTGAGAAAATTGTTTTCTAATCGTAAAATTTTCTTCAGGGACGAAACTATTTTTTGTCCCAATAAGTAGAAGTGCCGAATTCAGTCTGAAGTACAGTTCAAGAGCAGATAATGCACCCTGAAAAATGCTCTGTTTGGTGCGGTTTGTAGGCCGGCGGCATCATCAGACCGTACTTTTTCAAAAATAATGAAAATCGCAATTTTACAGCAACGTATTGTACGATGATTAACGACTTTTATTGCCCAAAACGAAAAAATTGGTCTTGGTTGACATGTGGTTTCAACAAGACGTTGCCACATGTCACACGACACGCCATACCATGGACCTATTGAGAGGCAAGTTTGGTGAGCAATTAATCTCACGTTTTGCAGCAGTCCATTGTTGGCCGCCAAGATCATGAGATTGGACCACACTAGACTATTTTTTGTGAGCCTAAGTGAATCTCTCGTGTACAAGGATAAACCACCTACAATTGAAGCCCTCGAAAAATATATTAGAGCTGCCATTGGTGAGATACTGGCCGAAATGCTGGAAAAAGTATGTCAAAATTGGAGCCTACGTGTTGGGTTTCAATGTTAAATTTAAAATTAAAATAACTTTATAAAAAAAATTTTAAAAATATCAACGCAAGTGAGAAGATGCGGATGAAAAAGAAAACGAGTAACTCAAAGTCTCATGATTAACTTAATTTTTTCCAAGTACTTCTGCGAGCCCTGCTACGGCAAGCGGGGGTTAGAAGTTCTATTTTATCGGTTTATTTCATATAAAAAGAAAGTACGTTTGAAAGGAGCTGACAAGGCCTAATACTTACTTGCCAAGGAAGGCTCTGCAGAAGCGCTGCTAGCTCCTACCCATACCTACTGGGACACGACGAGTATGCATACACGCAGCATCTACTTGAGCTCTACCGCAGTTATCCGCGGCAGGCAGGCTGCCTAACACTGCATTTAAGGCAATATCTTAGGACTTAACAATGGAAATGATCACCATTCCCTCATGTGAAATTTGATTGAGAGCAATTGTTTAAGAGGATTTATATGCGTACATGTCTACATTAAAAGTTCTTCTTCCAGCTCTGCTTTGTAAGAAATAAATAAAATCAAACTTTTATATTCCGATTCTAAATTTATGTTTTTGGAGTTTTAATTTATATACTCTGAACTTGAACTTATATTTCTAAAATACCCATAACAAACCTACTCGATTGGAGTAAGTGCAACCAAACTTCATACAGATAATGAAAATTATAGAATTAAAGAAATGGTTCTGATATGCTGTATACAAAAAGTGGGCGAATTTCAACAAAAGTACTTGGAAACTAACATGAAAAAAAAACTCCATAATCGCTATACTGTAGGAAATTGAAGTAAGATATAGCAAATTCAAAATGGAAGCGTGCAATGAAAAAATCATTTGATTGAATTGTGCAAATTATATTTGATGTAACGCAAATTAATATTTATTTGAGTCAAACATATAATATTTTAACAAAGCTATGGCACTAATTGTTTGAAATTTTAACAAACATATTTTGTCTGAAATAATAATTTGATTGGACTATTTAAAATATGCATTTGTTTAATTCAATCAATAAAACAGAGTGCGGCAGTTTTGTGAAATGGGCGTGGCTTCACAAAAAAAGGAACTTCATATGTCATTTTGTGAGATTGAAGTGAATGATATAAAACTTTGTGCATTTGCTGACGCAAACAATCATCAGAAAAAATGGGCAGTTTGTGAGTGTGGTAATCTGTGCTTAAGCAAATCTATATATTCAGAAATATGATTAATAATTTAATGTAACAAAGTTTATATTTTAACATATAGTCCAGCAGAGTACTTGTATTGTATGTACCCCTTTCAAATACCCGGAAAAAGTTTTATCTTAATAAAACTAAAAACTTATACGCCTCCTTACCTACTACAGTGAATGCAGTGTAGGCTACTTTAATCTTTGGCATGGAAAGAGATAACAAACATACTAAATTTAATTTAATATTGGTAATATGAAAAAAGTAGAGGCATACTTTAAGGCTACTAAGCTATTAAAGCTCTTTTTTTTTGTTATGTAATATGTTGCTATTATTGTGAATCTCTTAAATAGGGTTTTTTTTCTCTACAGAAACATTAAGTGATTCTTTTTCATAGAGTTTTTTTTTTTTGTTGCTGCAGATCTTCCACGGTAGTGGTAACACCCCTAATATGCCTTATGCTACTCTCACCAAAAACAAACATTCCCAACATATTAAATGCTACATTAGGGAGCCATTTACCACTAGTAACAACCGTAGATAGAGGGGATGCAAAAAATCTTTACAAACCAAATAAAAACACCGTGTGGCAAACATTTGTTTTTCATATTTCGAAAGAATAAAAAAAAACTTTGTGGGGAAAAAAGTGGATTTTTCTCTAACGCTGCTAACTTTTATTATTGTTAACTATGTTTTTATTTTTCTTTTCCTCTTTAATATTTATAAAAATTTCATGAATGAATTTTATTCTGGTTTTTCCATGCTGCTGCGCCTAAAAATACGCATTTTTTGCGTGTTTAACTTACATTTGTTGCTTGCGGCAGCACGTGAAGATGTTGCCAACATTTTAGTTTGCTCATACTCATTGTTGTATTCGAGTAGAAGGGTGGGATGTTATATTAGAAACTTAAATTTTTTTTTTCACTGTATAATCGGGGAAATTTTCATTTAAAATATATGTAGGGTTTTTCTGAAATACTTTTGGCGTGGACAGTGTTGACATGTTGCGTGCGTTGCCAATATTAACATAAGTTATTACTTAAGTCGGCCAACTACTTAATTAATTTAATAGGCGAATAGTTCTTTGAGAGTGTAGAGATTTTTCTTGATAAAACTGCTTTGATGACAAAATTAGATTGGTACGTTTTTAAAGCCGATTTTTTTAAATTAAAATAATTTTTTTTCAACCAAAATTAATCTAATTTTGTGGAAAATTTTTTAGGGTTCTTAAACTTTCCGCGCAAAGTCAAAACTTCGTTTGTTTCTCTAAGGTTGTTATTAAAATGCTGTAAAATTTATGGAAATTACAAATTAAATTTTCTTATCACTGCAACAGTATTTGTTTTTTATGCTCTTTGTGTCACAGCATTTGATGGTAAAAACACCAAAAATTTTCCTTTTAGGCGGCACACAATTTTATTACTCTTTATATTAACATAAAAATCACATAAATTTACTGTAAAATTTAAATGGCCATAATAAACTGTAATAAAAAATGCCATATTTCTTCCTTAACTTAAGATACCACCTAGTAAATCCAGGCAGTAATGAAAAAATCCGCTAATTCCATGCCTAATTTTTACACAAATGTGCAACAGTGTTGTCGTTGCTAAGGAAAGGAAACCTCATAATTCCAGCTTCAACTTGAGAAATGTAAAACATGCTAAAGTCTTAAAACAAAATAAAAAAGAAAAAATATTATAAGCGGAAATATTCGCTACAAGAATATTAAAAAAAAATGAAAAGCACAAAATATTCATAAAATCTTCGACAAAAAAAAAAAAATACTGAAGAACATTCCATAAGAAGGACATAGAACATGGCAATGTAAATTTCTTAAGAAGGCAGTGCGTATTTGCTGGAGTGTGCGTTGTGGCGAAATGGGAAAATTAGCTCGAAAATTAAAATATTGCGGGTTGAATTATTTTTCTACTTTTATGTTGTTTATAGTGACCATTCTTATACTTGAGGAAGGACTGCTGAAAATTTTTCAAATACTGCTTTTGATCAGAGTAACAACTCAAAGAGTTTCTATTAAACATGTTATCACTGTCACTTAAATAAATTATTTATCAAATATAAACAATAAGTAATAGTTGTATACTGAGAATAAGTTGAAAAGATTTGGATTATTCAACTCGGAACGATTGTGTCTAGGATTTTAATTGAAATCTGGTTATTTTAATTAAAATTAATAAAAGAAAATCCATCTGCTGTTCTCTATTAACAAATAAATTTAATAGAAATTACTTCGACTTCCAAAAACAAAAATGTCTACATAACTTTTTCAATAAGTCGGATCGAACCATCTTTCAACATTTCGACAAAAATCAGCACAGTCATTTTATTTTTGAAAATTACAAGATGACTGGTTAAAAAACTATTTTTCTTTTAGTGTAAGCTTTCAAATTATAGCTCATATTCGTAGCTAGGCAAAATGTACCGTGCGCGCGACTGCAGCAGAAAGATAATAATTTGTCATATAAAGCGGAGAGCGTAAAAATCAATTCAGTTCTTTTTGAAAAGCACACAACAACACAACTACAAATGCATTGAAGAGAACTACGTGTGTGGTAGTGCCCAGTTCTGCTCATATTCTATGAAGTTTGACGAAAATAAATAGGTCGTAATTATCCCATCCAGCAAAAATTTTGTGCAAAATGAAACTTAGAGTCCATAACAAAGTTTTCACCAAGGGAAATTTGACTGATTTTCGCTTATATCAATGTAATAAAGATATATATGATAAATTTTGATAGCTTTTCGATAAATTTACTGTTAATAGTCGATAAGCATTGAAAATAAATTGCAAAATTAAAAGTGAAATGAAAGAACGGGCTTTCGAAAACGATTTTGATGGCATGACGAGAAAGCTCTTTGATACTAATTGAAACTATATTTACGATGGTATATGCCAAACCGATAGTTTTCTAATCGCTTACGATTTCGAGAAAGCTATACGAGAAAACTTTTGAGCTTGATTTTAAAATCGAACTTTGCGCCGGGTGGCTTGTTATTGAATGCATAAAATTTTATTGGAATTTAAAATTAAGTTTCTTGATGCCATGACAAAAATGATGATTTATTTTTCAAATGTATTCCAAGAATCAACATCTTGAATCGGGAAACTAAAGGGTGTTTTTTTTAGAGGTATAGAGCTTCGAATTGAAATAAAACACAAGAAAATCGTTTTAATGTCCATCAATTTGGCTTTATTGGAAGGATAATTTTATGTCATTAATGTTTAAATATGATTTCGGGCATGTGGCCGCCGCGGCTGGCTCGAATAAAGCCAATTCTACAGGTCCAATTTTGAACCACTTTTTCGAGCATATGGCGACGTATGTCGGCAATAGCGCCACGAATGTTGGCTTCCAAGTCCCCTAACGTTTCTGGTTTGTTGGCGTAGACGAGCGACTTCACATATCCCCAAAGAAAATAATCCAATGGTGTCAAATCACACGATCTTGGTGGCCAATTGACTGGTCCATTCCGCGAAATTATGCGCTCATCGAATGTTTCCTTCAATAAATCGATTGTGACGTGCGCTGTGTGGCATGTAGCGCCGTCTTGTTGGAACCACAACTCATCCACATTCATGCCATCCAATTCGGGAACAAAATAGTCGGTTATCATGGCTCTATACCGGTCTCCATTAACGGTAACTGACTCTCCAGCATTATTTCGGAAGAAGTATGGCCCAATGACTCCACCAGCCCATAGAGCACACCAAACAGTCAGTTTTTGTGGATGTAATGGCGTCTCAAGGGTCTCATGTGGATTCTCTTCACTCCAAATGCGGCAATTTTGCTTGTTGACGTAGCCATTCAACCAAAAATGAGCCTCATCACTGAACAAAATTTTGCGATGAAAATCAGCATCGGGATCAATCTCATTTTCGGCCCATACACCAAAGTCACGACGCATTGCATGGTCTCGCGGCTTTAATTCTTGCACAAGCTGGATCTTGTAAGGTCGCAAGCCAAGATCTTTGCGCAAAATCTTCCATAAAGTTGATGGACAAAGCTCCAACTGCTGTGCACGGTGGCGAATCGATTCATTCGGGTCCTCTTCAACATTTTGCTCTACAGCGGCAATTGTTTCTTCGGTGCGCACTGTTCGACGTCTCTGCGGATGCGTATTATCACATAGAGTAAACGATCCATGGTTAACCGAATTAATTGCTCTGATGGACGATTATGTCGACCATAAAATGGACGGAGCTTGCGGTAAACTTCGCGAACTGAACCATTATTTTCGAAATAAATTTGCACGATTTGCAAGCGTTGTTCTTTTGTCAACCTGTTCATGATGAAATGGCAAACCAAACTGAACATAAATGACATTAGAGTTGCCAGATTTGACCATAAAATGACAGTTTTATCTCTATTCAAAAAACAAACCTCTAAAAAAAACACCCTTTATATCTTGGAAAATTCGAAATTTGGTTATTTGACTTTTAAATCCCTAGAAAACCCAAGGATTGCTTTATCGACTTAGTGGAAGAGAATGAACTCGGTGTCAGGGCTACAAAAGTCAAGATTATAAATTCAAAAATACGGCATCAACAAAAATTTTTCGAGAAAAATGGGACTTAATTCAAAGTTCAGTTACCTCCTAAGTGTTTGCTTTAAAATGAAAGGCTATAATGATTAAACTCAGTGTGCGAGAAGGAATACCAATTTGCAATTTCTTACTTTTAAATTTTAAATAACTTTAAGGAAAATTTGCTATTTCTTCATTAATAATAGCTCGTTGTAATTTCTAAAACATCACTAAAAAAATTTAATTTATTTTTAACAAAACAGTAGTCTGATTTCCGTTGAGCATCAACAAAGCACCCAACCGAAATTCCCAACAGAAATTCCCAACATAAAAGATATTCATTAATGAAAATTAACATACGAGCAGTTACAGCTGCGAAACCACAATTAATTGCGTTTTTTTTCAATGCAATTTTTGTTGCCTTCCATGAAATTATTAATTCATTCATGGGCTTTAGCGCAGTCGTCATTGATAAAGTCGAAAAAATGCGCAACGGAAGATGACAATACAACTGCAACAGAAACAAGTGTTCGCTGTACTATTGCTGTTACATTTATTGCCATATCGCCTGCAAATAGTAATGGACTTTAAAAAACTGTAAACAATTCATTAAGCGGAAACTGAAAGCAAAGATATACAAAAAAAACTCACATTTACAAAAAACATAAATTCCCCTTATTTCGAGACATAAAGGATGCCCCTGCTAACAAGTGCAATCAACCAAGTATCGTGCCACATGCAACCATAAGTAGCAATAAAAACGATAAAAAACATTTTGCAGTCAAAAGGGTCAAAAGCAGCTACATGAAATAGCGAGGTCACACTGAAGTTAAATTTTTCGAAAAATAAATGCTATTGAAATGATATTCTTTAACGAAATATTTAAAGAATTGGAATTATAATCGACGTGCAGTAGAATGTTCCTATGATTGGAATATTAGAAGAGCTAACACACGATTTAATAAAATTTTAAAAACATATGATAAAACAACTCGTTACGAGTCCAATATTGACATGGAATCATCTTAATGAAAAAAACTCGCATTTCTTTATATTAGTTATAAAAGGTGATCTATACACAGGGGCGGATTAAGGTCATCTGCCGCCCTAGGCAGTTGCGATTTTGCCGCCTCAGACAGCAGCCTAATTTCTGTTATTGATTAATGAATTGACCTTGAAAATGCATGAACTTGTACATTTGGAAAATATGTACAATTCAAAAAGGTGAGAGTGATTAATTAGGAGAAATTAATTCTAATGTTTTCAATGTTTATTTACAGTTGTTTACATTTACATGTTTTTGTAGCTCGCGTCACATGTTCTTTACGAAGCGCAAAGTCATTTATTATTTCATCGCACTCTATGTGACGCAAAACTTCTGCTTCTATAGTCAACAAGGCCAAAGAATTCAAGCGATTTTGTCCAATAGTTGATCTAAAATAATTTTTAACTCGTTTCAAACAAGAAAACGATCTCTCACCGCTGCAGTTTGTGACAGCTAAGGAAAGAAAAATTCTGAAAGCAATGTCGACATTTGGAAAAACTGCGTCAAGATCTTTACTTCTGAAAAATTTGAAAGTTTCAATGGGTGTGACTGTTTTTGAATCCAGATCACATGCAAGATATGCTTTGAAATGAATCAATTCATCATCCAATGAAATCTCCAAATCTTCATTGAATGCTTCTTGTAAAATTTTTGCTTTTTCCTGGATGTCAGCATTATTCAAGTTTCTCAAATCAATCAAAACAGCAAATTTTTCGTAAACTTCTTTATATTTTTAGGACACGCGTTTACGCTGTGTAGTAAACAGAGCTTCCTATTAATAGACACTTTGTTCGGAAAAATTATGGGGAGACGGTTACGCTTTAAAAGCAGGAATTGGGGAACTTTCGCATGAAATTTACGATAGTGAAGCGTCAGTTTCCGCCATGCCCTCTAAGTGGGAACTTTCATGCTACTCGAGCTTCATTTTTCTCTCCGTGTACTTATATGATTTTTTTGGGTTTTTTTGCAAAACCGCGAGGTTCCGGTAAATGAAACTTCACAGTATTCATTTTCGTAAAAATACTTGTAAATATGCTATATTTCATCATACGGAAAGAAAAAAAAGAATATTCAACAATATGTTAGACTTGAACACTTTTGGGTAAAAAGTATAGTAGTTTCGCACTTAAAAGTAGCATTTTGTCTAGTGTAAACGGTCGGAATTTGCCGCCCCTAAAAATTTGCCGCCCTAGGCAGCTGCCTATGTTGCCTATTAGGTAAATCCGCCCCTGTCTATACATAAAAATCAATGTATTGATGTAAATCTCTATTTGGAATGATAGTTCGGTTCCTACAACTCAATGTTTAAAAATTATTTCGTTCAAATGTTGCCCACGACTAGTTCTTAAATGGTACATTCTGTGGGTCCAATATTCGACTACTCTTTCGAGCATATCGACCGGTATTCCTTAAATAACACGAGTCATGTTGGTTTCCAAAGCGTCAATAGTTTCGAGTTTGTCGACATAAACAAGTGATTTAACATATCCCCAAAGAAAGTAATCCAATGGCGTCAAATCACATAATCTTGGTAGCCAACTAACAGAACCATTTTTTGAGATGATGTTTTCATCGAACGTTTCAATCAAAAAAGCGATTGTTCTTCAGCTGTATGGCATGTTGCGCCATCCTGTTGAAACCAGAAGTCAGCTTCACCAATATTCTGAATTTTTGGCAACAAAAATTCATTGATCATTGCTCTGTAGCGAGCACCACTGACCGTAACACGGGCTCCATCTGCATTTTTTGAAGAAATGCGGTCAGATTATGCCTCCTGCACATAAGCCACACCAAACAGTACATTTATCGCTATACATTTGAAGCTCTTTAATTGCTTTCAATAGTCAAAAAAATTACCAATATTTTTTATGTTAAATATATGTTTTAAAAAATGGTAATTAAATACATATTTTTTGTTGCAAAACACGATTTTTCTCAGTAAAAACTTAATTATGTTGACACTTGAAGAAATAAAAGTCAGTGAACTATGAGATTTTGGTCAAAATCATTTGCAACTAGACGGAAATTTAGCGAAATATATTAAGCAATAAAACCTTGAATTTCCGTTTAAGAACAATTAAATGTTTATTTATATATCCGAAGACAAAATCACTCAAAATTTGAGACTTTTTTGAGCGTTTCTCATTAAATAGTCTGAACTTTCAATTTTCAACGCAAACTGTTTTTTTTTTCTATGTTATAACACAATTTAATTAGTAATCACGCTACAATCACAGATTAATTAATAAATCACTAATTATGATTTTATTATAAAGGCGCACAAAAACAACAGCAATTACTACAACAACAACAATAACACCATAGACTACGCACTTCAATCAATCAATGAACCATTTCATGCTGTGATGGTAAGACTTGATAGGCGTTGCGGTTGATTGCACCTTAACATAAAAATAGAAAAGAGTTGCCATAACAATAGGAAAATATTTATTATATTTATTGCAACAACAAAATAATTAAGTCAAAATGGCTTAATGTTAAGTGTAGCCTCACACAGTGTGATTGTTGGAGAAAATAATAAAGATTACTTTTTTTTATAAAAATATTGTGTTGTAACTATGATACGATCATAGTTATGTTTCAATAGTAAGACCGTAGACAAATTTTAAACGTTTAATTGAAATTATTTTAAAAATTTTAAATAGCTCAAATTAATTTTTTAAATGAAATGAAACCGTATAAATCAACTTATGACGAAACCGTATTAAGTGCTTACTAAAATTGGTAGAAAAATCAAAAAAATTATTTGAAATAACAGACCGAGTAGTGTTTTTTTGGCTTACAGCTGTTGAAAAATACTTAAGAACGATCCAAACACTAAATGGAAATTATCAGAAATCAATAAAAAAATATCGAAAAAGTGATCAACTTTGTCGCAAAGTCTTTTTGCTTTATCAGAGTCGCACAACGCCGTTGCATGGATTCTATTAAAGCCCTGCAATGTTTCAAAGGAATGCCATCCCAGGCTTCTTTGGCTCTTTAGAATAATTGTTCAAAATTTGTAATATTTGGCGTATTGAGTGCATTCTTCATGACATCCCGCAGATGCTCGATTGGATTTAAGTCCACGGTTGAGGATAATCCAAAACATCAATGGAATTATCTTGAAAAAATTTTTTTGCAACTTGAGATATGTGCTTAGGGTTATTGTCCATATGATTGGCAAAATCTCTTCTCCCCATGTTGACTTTACATTTTGTAGTATCTCAACAGATTGAATTTCATCCATAGTACCTTCAATTCGGTGTATTGGCCCGACTGCACTCCACGAAAAGCAACCTCAGATCATTATTGACGGCCACCATGCTTGTCTACTGGTGAAACATACTTTGGATCAAATGCCGCTTCTTTTTTCTGCCGTAAATATTTTTTACCATATGGCCCGACTCTATTTATCTTAGTTTTATCACTAAAAAGTATATGGCGCCAATGGTTTTGAGTCCAAGAGATGTGTCTTTGAGCAAATACAACTCGTCGTGCTCGTTGTGGCCCTGTGACCAAAGATTTCTTGCGGGCAAAACGACAATGAATCTTTTTTGAGATAGGCATATCAGTGATAGCTGAAATTTTGCGATGAATGTCACTACCACTCCGTCTGGGATATTCTTCTTTTGATAATCGAATAATCATTCGATCAGTATGATCCATAGGTTTTCAGGCTTTTTTGCTTCTTGGAACATTTTCTGTGGTTTTGTAGTGACAAAAATATTTAAGAGCATTAAAAACCATTATCTTGGAACAATTTAGTTGAGTCGCGATTTTATTATAAGACAGTCCGGCTCTGTGCAGTTCCACAAATGCCTTGCATGTAGCGGGCGTGCAATCCTTCGCCTTGGCCATTGTTATATTCATATTCACATTTTTAATATAGTTAACATTTTGGAGTAAGTTGTAGAATACTACGTTTACGATCTAGACTTTCCGGCATCGATTACGGTTTCAGGAATGATATTAAATTTTCCATAGTTTTTAATTTTGCAGTCTTCATAATTATTTCTATGAATATCTCTTGAACTACATACACGTCATAAAGTGTGAGCTTATGAAGCTAAGAAATAAGAATATCTGCTAATCTGATAAAACATTTGAGCTATAAAGACTCCTACACATAGAATTTTCAAAAAAATTCTAAGAATTTGTTCGAGCAAAAATAAAAAGTTAGCAACGACGTCGATGCAATATCGATTTAGACAAAATATAATCAAATTCAATATGAATTTTCTGCACTTAGAGTGCAATTTACATAAACCAACGAAAATAGGAAGCAATGTTGCTGTAATGCAACTCCTCCGATGCATGATGCACAGTTTGAAAACAAGATAAATGAGAGAAACAAAAATGCAGACAGAATCGAAGCAGTGATAGAAAAATGCAATGGAAGTTAAATGAGGCACACTGCTGCAGCTGCCAGGGCTGCCAAAAGTAGAAAATCGAAAAATCACTTCTTTTAAAAATTATTTTAAGGTTGAGATCTCTAGCTCTAGCAAGAGATCAAAATTTTTTTGTCGTCAAAAAACATCGCATACAGATTTTTTATAAGTAAGCAGCATTTCCTATATATGCAAAATCTCCGCCAGGTGGCATCATTGAGAGAATTTCGCTCAATGTTGTTGCTTTGAATTTGTCAATGTTGAAAACTAGAACTTTTTTTCCATTTACATTAAAAATATATCCGTTTTCGTGTGTAATAACAATTTAATAAACTTAATTTTTAATTCACAAATCTTTTACTTAATTAAAAGCTTTCAGCTAAATAGCTAAGAATGAGCACAGCTGTAGTGGCTAAGCACTATTATTGTTGTGTTGTATGGTGAAAAATTTTATTTATTTCTGTAGCAGTAATATGAGGAAACTTTAGCACTATTATCTTTTTACATAAATGTATTTTATGATTTTTATATTGTTTTCTGAAATCACAAATCCCCAAAATATTTAAAAAATACACTGCTTAATCGTACATTTATAACCGCAGCTTCAGTTAAACATTGAAATCAGCTACAACAACGAAAGTAGTAAATAATAAATGCAACAAAATATGCAAATCAAGAAAGATGATGAAGAAAAAGTGAAAATAAGATTGAAAAAAAAGAGGAAGCAGTTGAAAAATGTAATCAGCGCTGATTGTTTGCACTGTCTCTTGGCTCATGTTATTGTTGTTGTTCATGTTGATGTTGCAGTAAATGTTGCATGCCATGCAGCGTCTAAGGTATCAGCAACAAATATATACATATATGAAAATAAAAAAAAATTGCAAAACATTGCACGCTAGAGGGCGTTGTGCTGTAAGCAATGTTTAACGTTGCAACTGTACACAAAAAAAGTAAAAATGCCAATAAACAAGAATAAGCAAGAATAGAAAACGATGATGAAAATGTAGAAAAGAACGATAATTTACTGTACAAAATATGGATATTTGGTTCAACAATATTTCAATACAAAAAATCAGTAGTAACAAAAATATCAAGTTAGATTTTTGAAACATAATTTGTTTTTAAATAATGCATGCGATCATATGCACAACCATCCTAGAAATTGCATTAATATCAACAATGAAAAATCTAACTCAATTTTTGTCTGGTTTTGCTAAAACTAAATCGTAAAAAAAAGGACAATCCGTTAAAAAATTAAACAAATAAGTATCCAATAATATTTTTTAGCACAAATATGTTGTTTTAAAAAATACATTATGAAAATCGGTATAGTATATTTTGCGCCAAAGCGTTACAACCAAAACTCATACAAGCAATTTTATATAATTTGTATAGATACTTGCTTTTCCAATTGCACAATACTTTTGCACTTTTCCTCAAAGCTTTGGAAATATCACTCTTTTTTGAGCGCAAGCATAAACTTGATTTTCGTTCTTTAGTCATCATCCATATTGGGCTCTGGAAACGATTGTTATTCACTCAAATTCATATATCAAAACGTGAAATCAATGTAGAATAGGGTAGAGTCATAAGCTAGCATCACTTTTTTCAGCTGTAGCAAGCGATTAAGCTTCGAAGTATTAAGCTACAAATTGTGTAATGTGTAAAACTTTAACCCTTTAATTGATATTTCCTACTGAAACTTCTGAGAGTGCATGTAAAACTGAGAAGATTTGTTATGTGTTTGCAAATAATATCTTCTTCGAATTTTGCTTAAGGCAACCCCTAAACTGGTACCAATAAAAACTAAAAATTTTCTCACATCTTCGCTTATGCAAAATGTTTTTTTTTTACGGAGCGGGGGCAACATGGTGAAAACTTTCGGTTGCATATATACTAGCGTACATAGTTCTCTGGGAATATGTTTAACTCGAAAATTTCTTAAATAGATATATGATATAATCGTTGATATATGTAACGCGTTTGAAAATTTAAATTTTCATTAAAAATGTAGAAAAATTAATTTTCTGCCAAAAATTTTTTTGAATATTCCTTAAATTCTTTCCTATTGTTTTAAATACAACTTAATTTCAATGCAATGCAAAGATTTGTACATATATCTGTGGCAAAACGGAAAGACAGTTGAAGTTCAAAGAAATAATGGAAAATGGTCCTCAACATGAAAATTTACACAAAATATTTTTTTTATACTCAGTTTTAGTAAATAGGAAAATGTTCATTTTCACAATTCCTTTGATCAGACTAACTATTTTTTAAAAATTCATTTGCTTAAAAGCCCAAACAAAGTTTTTGTTATGGATTAGTTATCAGTCTTTGAATTAGAAGCTGGTGCCCGTATTACCTCATCGCTTTATATTACTTTTAAGTAGTTTCGTTTTCAATTATTATAATTAAAACAATTATCGTGTTATCTTAGATGTTTGCTATATATGTGATCATAAAAAATAAAAATGTTTTGTGGTCTGTATATGCACAGAACCAGCTGTATTCTTTAAAAAAAGTTTGAAATAAAAAACATATAGTTTTGTTTGTATTGTAGTGAAAAATAAACATTTTTAATTGCAGCCGGCATTCCTTAGTTTCATTATTTTTAAAAAAAAATTCTTCTAAATATTTTCTAACTCAAATTATATATGTTGCCGAAGAATTCCTCAACTTGACAAACTTTAATATAAATATTTAATTGCTTCAATATTTTTATTGAAAAAAGTCAACATGCTTGTCCAAATCTATTTTAATTAGGTCATTCACTTAATATTTATCAATATTTCAAATACTTTACCTTATCAAAAAACCTTAACTCATAATAATTATGACGTACTGCTTAAGCAATTGATTTCATGATAAGAAAAAGAAAAACCAACAACAATTACAAGCGGCTACTATTATAAATTTGCCAAGTTAATTGAAGTCTAGGCAAACTGAACAATCTTCTGTAAACTATTTAAGTAACTGAAGTAACAAGGCATGACATCAGCTGCTCTTATTGTGAAAAAAAAACTTGAATAAAAAAATAAACAAAAATTTTTGTTACAAATTTAATTAAGAAATTATGTCATTTGTGCGTGTGATGTTTACTAATTGTTTATTGTGCGTGTAAAAGCGACATTCTGAAAACAAGGATTATCAGCTTATTAAAAAAAAAACAACACTAAGCACAAAATGGAAAAAAGTTGCTAAATTTTTTATGATATGGGTGGAGTTTTATATGCATTAAGTTTATTACTAACTTTATTTTATTGAGTGTGAGTATGAATGCTTATGTAAAGTTGCGCATAGTTTTTTTTAAGTAAAATAACATTAAACGTGAGGAAAATATCAAACCTTTGCCTAAATGAAATAACATTAAACGTATGGAATATATCAAAGCTTTTAAATAAAATACACTAAAGCTCTGTTTGTATACCTGAGACTATAAACGTGTGTAAGCACAAAAAGTTGCACTCACAAGCGTGCTAGCTAACTAAGTACTTTAGTACAGTCACAGTTATAGCTAGTGTACAGAAGTTTCTTTGAGCTTTTACGCGAATATTTTATCAATTATACAAACATGGTCAGAGCTTAAAGCTCTCTTACGCCGTCACTTAAAATAAAAAAAAAAGTTCTAATGAAAAAAAATACTTTTCTGACGTATATATAAAAAATTAAGTACCTTGCATTACATTTTGCTTTTACTGATTTATTTTACACTCAAAAAAATATATATTTATATTTCAGAGCATTTTATGTATGTTACGTAATTTAAAGAAATTGAAAAACCTTATTGATTTGCATTATTTTTTTCTTTTTCCGAACCTTTTTCCAAATAAAAACTACAAAAAAAACAACAATAACCAACCACCACTATCACTATAGAAAGACGTTGTACCCTGGCATCAAGTTTGGACACATATGAAACGTCTCTCACACGCCTCAAAAGTAAATTCGACAAATACTTTGACAGCGCAAAAAACCGACACTTCAACCTATGGTATTGGCAGCAAATGCGCCTCTATGTTTCCTGTCGTCGATAAGACAGCATCGCTGAAGGATAGTATCTTTCAGCAGGTGTATCAACGTCCCGAAATGGTAGGAAAAAAATTTGAATACAAAATTTAAAATTTTCCATTTTCACACGGCATGGTGTTATGTGCCATAAATTGGTTTTGCATTGGTTAAAGAAAAACAAAAATATTGGTTGTGGTTGTTTTTGAAATCATATTATTTTTTATCTGCGGCACCCTTTATTGGTTTGACATTTTGTACATTTTTTGAAATTTGACGCACCCGGTAGTATTTGGCTTTAATAGCTTGGTTGGTATTTTTTTTCCTTCATTTAAATTTTTATTTTGATATTAAGGTAGTTCTTAAATTGATTTTGGTAGATTTTGTAGTAAAATAGCATTTTCTTATCGTATCGTTATTTGTAGTTTTGGTCTTAGATTTCCAGTTCTGAAAATTTTGTATATTATAAACTTTTTGATTGAATAGTTTATTTCAAAAAAAAATATTCTGTTTGAAACTTTTCTTAGAGTCTTAAAAATTAAGCGAAATGACCATATAAAAGTTTAAAATCTCCTACATTTCGCCACATTGGTAAGTAAACTTTGTATTTCCCAAGAGTTGGAATTATTTTACCAAAACAGCAACATGCGTTTTTTTTTTCAAAAATTGAACACACATACGTTATCTGACCTCTGGGGACAAAAAATTGAAGACAGTTATCACATAACCTTACTAAATATCAAAAATATAGTACGTTGGAACCAGAAAAAGTGAAGTCAGTTGGTGGTATTTTATTAGTTTTTGAAACATTCAATGTTAACAGATGATTCATAGCACAGTTCGACAAAATTTGGTCATTGCTCAGTATCTGAAACGCAAACACTCTTTTCCAAAGATTTTTGACTTGCTAAATCCGAATCCAAAGTCAGAATTTCACTGGAGGTTTCGGTTTTTGAGATATTGAGTGTATTTTGTAGAGAAAAAGTAGTTATTTTTAACCTATTTAATAGTTTCATAAAAGTATTTTTTTGATGTATATACCTTCAAATATCTTGAAAAACTCTGATATTCTTACTCTTAAGTAGGAATATCTCGAAAACCAAAACTACAACAGATTTTCTGACCTTGGATTCCAATTTAGCGAGGCGAAAACTTCGGAAAAATATATTTGGGTTTCAGATACTAAGGGCTGTCCATTTCAAATTTGTGAAAAATTAGTAAGTTAGGAGACGTGGAAATGTTCAAATACCGATCAGCAATATTCCTACCGCCAACACAGCCAACTTATGACTCTCCGCTAATTTCAATGTCAACTCCAGCAAGTACAAATTTTCCACAAATACCAAAATGCATATGAATTGAATGATTTCAAAGGTTTCAGGATATATTTTTTTTTTTTGTTTGGAGAACGTACTTTGTGAAGGCAGTTTAAAATTTTCGACTGATGACAGAAATGAAGTTCCAGTGTCGGCTAAAGTTGACAAAGACAAAATGCTGATCTAAAAAATGTTTCTTTAAAGTTCTGCTTAAGTGCCATAGTTATAAATATAACAAAATCAACAGGGATGTACAAAGGCTTCCAAGATTTTCGAATGACGATCAGAAGGAAACATGTGCTCTTTTTGCCTAAGTTTTCCTTCGAACAGTTGATCAGATTCAAAAAAAAATTTGTCGCATATAGTGAAACTTAATCCTGAAAAAGAGACCCTAAAACCATAAACCTTTCTATGGACAAATAAAGTGAAATAACTTTTGGTAAGTTTTAATTGAAAACTGAACAGAAAATAATTAGTTGGTGTTGAACAGAAAATTGTTTCATATAAAATTTCGAAATCTTATTGAAAAACCAGTGAAAGTAGAAATTTCTTCGTTGCTTTTTTTTTATTGAGGGAAAGGGCCTTAAGACAAAATGCGGAGGTAACAAACACAATTAATGTCAAAATTTAGCAGAACTAAGTTGACAATTTAGAGCAATATTTTGAAAGGTGGATCGGCTGACTTTAGTTAAGAAATGTATTAAAATAATTAGAAATGATGTTGAGAAGATAACAAATTATGAAGATCTTAGATATGATAGAAATATTTTTATCGGTCTGTTTTTTTTTTCAATCCCATACAGTACCCAAATCGATTGACTTCTTTATGATTTTATTTCAATGCGAAGGCTTTATTACTAACAAGTACTATATTTTCTTATCTATATTTTCATTTTAAAAACAAAATCAGTATTTTTAATATCAGCTTTACACCGCTTTTTGTTCACACTCACACATATTACATTTACATTATTTCTTATATTAAAAACATTTCAATGTCACCATCCAAATAAAGTCATAACAAGCGCACCATTGAGCACACCCAAATATTACGTCGACTCGTAAACCACAAAATGTTAAGAAATAAGTCATTGGCTAAAAATAAACGCATGCGACGAAAGCGTGCTACTTACAAACATTTTACTATCGCATTTTGTTGACATTTTGGAAATGACCAAATTTATCAATAGAAACAAATTAAGTCAACACAAATTTGGTCAACAACAATAATTTACTTAACGAAAAAAAGTTATTTTTATAATTGTTGAATAAAAGAGCTGGCGAATGAAAAATCGTGTAGAGTTTCGAATTTTCATAAATCTTCGAAGACAAGAACGTTTGTTAAGGCACCTACACTGAAAACGCAGTTTAACTTATTATATAAAAGAGCCTTAAGATACTTAGGCATCATTAATAATATAAGTCCAAAAAGAACATGACGAATATTACAATGGCCAATAGTGAATCCGAAAAAACTAATGACTTCATTTCAACTTCATTTTTCGTTTCCCCGAAAACTCATCAAAAGTTTTTTTCCACTTTTCGATTTTACTGATAAACTTAAATTATGCGAATTATTATAGATTGCGTCCGAAAAATTTTAATAAAAGCATAAAAAATTTCGTTATCAGATGTCTTGAAAAAAAATTGAAAAACAAAAACTAAAAAATTCAGAAATAATCAAAAAATACAAAAAATTTAATATCAAATCGATAAATTTGAAAACTATCCAAGAGGTCAATAAAATTTGAAAGCATTAAAAAGCATCGACGAAAATTATCAAAAAAAGCAAGGGAGTACCAATTAATTCAAAAATTATAAGAATAATAATTTCAAAAGTCAGGTAGAAAATTCAAAAAATGTGACGAAAACAGCTATGCTGTGAAAAACGTCATGACATTAACATTATCTTTTGAAAAAAGTTCCTCTAAATGAATCAGCCGAAATCTCTTTGAATCTTTTCAAATTCAAGCGGTGAATGTGTCATAAATCGATTAGAGATTCTTAAACAAAATTTTTTATATTCTCGCTGTTATGAACTTTGTCTTATTGAAATTTATGGATTGAATTTTTTTCCCACTAACAAAAATTTATAATCCTTTAAATGTCACAAGTTCTAAAAATTAAATTAGCTCCTCAATAAATGCCAACTAAAAAATCAAAAAATTCATCTGGTTTGCTGCCTTTTTGTCTGGAAATGTCAGATATTCACATTTACAAAAATGATAAGTAGTAGGTAAACAAAAGATAAAACCGGTATATAAATTAACTGCGCTTTGAAAGAATGCAGTGCAAGCAGATCAGAGAACAAAACAAGGCTGGAAAAAATAAGAACCAAATAAAACAGAATATCACCAGATTCCGTAAATGGTTATGAAACAAAAAATCAAATAAAAAGTTCTAAAAAGATTCAGATTATCACATTGAAACATATGTACATACATATATCCATAATTCAAGCTTAACTTTCAATGCTTAACTGGTTGTGTATCATGTTGGTTGCTGATCCATTGAAAGTCGTAGAACAACTTCGTAAGGAGTTGAATAAAAAGTGTAGAAAAAAATAAGAGTTGAAGAAGAACTTGTAGAATTATCGTAGACTTAAAAAGCGAAATACTTGTGGGACAGGTAAATAAAGTTGAAACTGCAGTAAATTGAAGATACCAAAAGACACAACAAGAGTAACCGGTTTTCTTTGTTGGCTAAATTGAAAATCAAAGTCATAACTTAGCCATTTAATTTCAATTTCAATGAAAGCTTTGAATATCAATATAATTGACAGTGAGTATAATCAATTTTCATATAAATTGCTTGTTTTTCTGTGGAATATAACACTGGCATCATTTGATAGCTAAATTTAAGAGGATAATGTTGATTTTACTATGACTGACACTATACGTATTGCATTTTACTCAACTTCTCTGATTTTTTTTTTTGTGAGTGTATGGGAAGTCCTAAAAATATTAAGTGGATTTTAGTTTTAGATGTTTTAGATGATGGCAAGCATGAGAAATAATATTCCTTAAGTAAGGTTGCCAAGTGACCGGGATTGACCCGGGGCCAAGCCCGGAATTTCAAAACTGAAGGCCTGTTAGGAGTTTGAAAATTTCTGAAATTGTCGGGAATTGCACGAATAAAAAGAAATGTCCATCTACGTTTTCTCAAATTAGACTTTCTTCCATTTGAGGTAAAAATATTTTGTCTTTGAAAAAGCCGGGAATCCCCGAGAAAAACTTTTCATGTGGATCGCTTGCAGTCAGCCCCATAAGAGATCCGATACGAACTTGGATAATCGATTAAAGTACGTATAGGTTTAGTAACGTATTGAGCCAGGCTAGCCGGACCAGGCATACCTAACATGACACTGATAAGTGTACCTGATACGCCACTGTCCAGTAGTTTGGCTGATGTTAAACTGCGCATATAACAATTGTGCTAACATGCAATGTCCAAGTACGAACACCAGTGGATACGAAATAATTAAGTTTTGTTGTCTTAAGTTAAATAGAATTCCATAGAATAGTTTATCACGTTACCATATTACTAACCTGGCTAAGGTACTCAGGAACTTAGAAGTTTTAACAGTGAAAATAATTTCAACAACACCTTCATTTGATCTAATTAGCCTGCATCATTCTTCATTTGGCTAAGGTGATCAATGTTGTATTGCTTTTTAAAGCGCTTTCCATCAGAGGGCGTAAATGAAGCTAGCCAGCTCCGATCCTTTAAACAATCATCCTGGTCCGTTAGAGATTAGGCAAAACTGATAATAACTGCATGATATTTTATAAGGTTTTCTGTTATAGGGCTGAAATATGGCTAATATTCCCATTCCTGATGCGGAGTTCCTTAATTGATTTTCATGTTTAGATTCACATATGGCTTCCGTTAATAGGGTCCGACATTCCTAACCAGATCGGGAGCTAACTATGGTAGGGCTTGCCTGATAGGAATTCTTACTCGGGTTGTTTAACTTGACAACCCTACACTTTAATGTTCATTTAAATGTCTGTAATAGCCTAGGGATTACTAACGTCAATATTTTCTTTTGAATATACTCATGAGAAAAATTCCGGATATTTTAAGTTCAGAGAGTAAGTGTGATTATTCAACAAGGAAACATTTCTTGAGAAATAATCATTTTTTATACCTGGCCTAATGGCACATGATCAGGAACCCAACTGCTGATGTAAAAACATTCGAGTATCCCTGTTTGCATCTTCAAAGAAATTGTTTCCCATCTCGATATCAACCGAGATATCTCACCAAATTTTGAATGGAAGTGGACTTATTTGTTATTTCTGAAGTTTTCAAAGGACTTGCACACCCTAGTTATGGAAATTTTTTCACAGACGAAGCCGTCAAGGTCTTTTTCTGACATAATTGATTTCTCAATAAAATGACCAAGCAGCGTGCTGCCCAATAATAACCAACTTGTGTAGTCTCTGGCAAGGAATTGCTGCCGAGATTGAAATTTTTATAGAAAAAAATGCATTTTTTTTCTTTAAATTTCATGCAAGGTCGTGCGTGGGAAATTTAGCTGTGACTAGCGTCACCTGGCCGATGTCTAAGGTACTTATTTGTCAGCTGTACGATACTTATGTTGTCAGGGAATCCTTCAGAGGCAGATCTGCCAGTCTTTTTTTGAAAAAAAAAAACATAGTGCACGATGTCATCTCTGGCCACAGCTTTTGTAAAATAAAACTTACTACGGAATTCGCGTTGTGATGATAAAAATTTCTCAAAAAACACATTATGCAAAGAAAGCATTATAAGCTACATTTTTCTGCAGCGAAACCGAAAACGCTTATGTAAAAAATGTTAGGAAAATCTGAGGAAAAAATTTTTAAAATAAGTACAGTTCAAACAAATTAAAAAAATTTGAGGCAATACTTAATAGAAAAAAACCAGCAAAGCACTAAAAACACTTAAATACTTAGTAGTCATGCTGGTCATGTTGTTGAAATTAAAAGAAAAGAATTGAAAAAAATAAATCTGCTTCAGAAAAAAGTAGTCTTTTGAGTAGTAAAAAATAAAAATGCTGAAAAACACAAACGTTTTAAGAGCTGCTGGGCATGTAGATACTTTTTTCATCTTCCTTTCCGTTTTATGATAATGATGTTGACGGCTATGAAGTATCTTCGTCAAAGTAATGCGTTAGTGCTAGCATGCTACTCTCTTAGACAATTCTTTTGTATTAAGTTGTAAAGTAGTAAAGCAGCTCATGGTCATATTTTTTAAAAATATAAAAATTATATGCTTAAGAATAACCAACAAGAAGAGTGGGAACTGGGAAACATTGTGTAGTTTATTAACAAGCAGTAAAACACAATTGGAACCATATGTGAGCATGGAGTATATCAAAGAAGATTAAACATTTCCAAGTAGATAAAAAGGAAAATTTCGAGAGCCAGCAAAAAGCTTTGGCGAACTCTGAGCTTACGCACTTTAGAATGTTCACAAATGATTCAAAGGAAAACTAAATTCTACTAAATTCTCAAAAGTCCGTTAAACATGGCTCCATATCAAAATCAAGTTCAAAAATTTATTTCTACAAGGGACAACAACAATACGGAAAAATTGTACAAAGAAGAAATCAAAGCTACAAATTTTGTAGAGGTACAAAGCCAAAGGAACACATAGAAAACACATAAAATGTATGTTAGCATTCTAGTACTGAAATAATTGCAAACAACAACAACGAAAAACGAACTCGATGCTTGAAGCCAAACTTCACGCCATTTAGTACAGCTCACCCATCACTGCTACAGAAGGACAAGTAATTTTTCTACGCTTCATACCTTCGATAAGTTGCCAGAAATTAATGATATCTTTAGTAGATAATGTTGAGAAACCATGCCGAACATACTGAGTTGAAGGAGGCACAATTTCCGGGAAACAGAAAACGAAATTTGAGGGGTGTCTTTTACAATTTTTGAATATTTTGAAATACTCATTAGAAATTGAAGCAGACTTACAAAATTCATGATGAAATTATAAATCACCGAACTACCATCTGAAATTCATTGTGGTAAAGTCTGACGTTCTCTATGAAAAAGACTGCGGCGCATAACGCTGTGAGGAGTAACAGATTGTCATGACCTATGTTTTGTAAAGGACTCTCGCTGATTTTCAATAAAAAATTTAAGCTCTTGTATATAAATAATTACGACGTTAAATCAGACAGTTCGCCTAATGCTATCCAGGTGACTTTGCAGCACTTAAATGCAATTTGTACCGCCTGAGTGCCACGATGGGCACCTTTTATTTAAAATTTCTATTACGAGATATTATTTCTTACACTTACGCATTTACATACATGAAAATATTTTACATTTATGATTGATCGATTCTTAACAATTAGGCCTAAGAAGTCAATTGCAAGTTTGCAGTTTTCAACTGCAAAATCAATTAGTTGCACCTTATGTTGAAGATATTTTTAGAAAAAGACTTTATATGTTGAGCCCAAGTGGCACTCAATGTGAGTCCGACAATCATCTATCATCGTTATCCGTCTTCGATATCATTGGCAATTATAAACTAAGTTTTGTTTTCAAATACTTTAAAGCTTGAATTAAAAATCGTCAGTCACTTAGCATAGATTTTACCTCATGTAAGATAATAGGGAACTTGATAAGTTAAGAAGTGGTTAAGTCTTAAGGCCCTTTCTTATAAAAGTTAATTAAATTTTTATTTTGAGCTATGCATATGTATGACGTCAGTCCCCTCTCAGTGCGATTTGTGTTAGATATCATATATTTATAAATTTTTAATATTGTTTGTAAATTTTTTGCTTCATTGTTTAAGAAAAAGAGTCTTAATAGATCAAAACAATATATGAAAAGGAAAAAATATGCGATTTCAATTAGTCTAGTCTATCAGATGATAAAAAATTTAATTTTGTTATGTATTCATACTTGTTCTGAATTTTTTAAATTCTAACAAATTTTTTTATATATTGTTTTCGATTAACTATTATTTATTATAATTGTACATCATTTCATCATATATGTACTTATATAAGTGTTATGAAAACATATTTCGCCAATTACCAGTTTAAATTGTTTAATTTTTTGTCTCTGTCATGTTTGTTTAATAAAAAGCATAAATCCATTTCAAAATTTACAAGAATATCGGTCTTTGCTAATGACTGTAAGTTTGATTAAATAATGTTCAATTTACATATTAACGCTAATGTACACATACGCTAGTCAATTGCACATAAGCCTTACTTTAAATATAAAATTTACTATTAACCATTTAACCTGTTCATGAGCTAAAAAGCAGCCATGCTCTAGCCAGTCCAAACCAGACCAGTTTCAAACAGAACGAACACACTTTAATTAGTGCCCACTGGCAACAACAATGCACGCCTATGGCAAAACACGTCATTACTTCACCGTGATCACAATTAACATTTATTCTTTAAAGAGTTAACGTTAAAGGAACATATTTAATTAGACTCTATCCCTATCTCTTTCTTACCATTGCAAGAACTGTGCATGCGTTTCACTTTTCTCAAGCTTTGGCGCTCAACATTTGCTGCAGACAAAAAAGTATAAATGAATGAATTAATTAAATGGCTAAGCATTTCGTTCATAGCTCTTTTTTTCTTCAGCTACAACGGGAAGGTACTCAAAGCCTGCTATTAGTTTGGCTCAAAGGTATGGAAATTTTTCTTAATACTACAAGTAGTACTGAGATTTTGTCATGATTTTTTTAGCGAATATATTTCGAAGATGGTTGGGTTTCTTTTAAATTTTTTCCCTCAGCCATTATGTTTTATTTTCAGTGAATTCAACATTTATGGCACTAAGAATAAATGGATGATTTGGAAAAAAATCAATTTTTGCTAACTTTGTAACACATGCTGGGAAAAGCTTACCCTATACAACTTAAGAAAAAATCAATTATGCAAATCCTTAAATAAACTACATTTGCAAAGCATTTCCTATGGCGTCATTCCACAATATATCTCTCACAATCTCACGCTGATGTCAACCAAAGGACAATAAAATATTTTTTATTGCCCAACACATTTAGGGAAAAACCCATTGCAGCAACTACAGCCGGATTTGAAAGTAAAATGTTGCTTTTGCTTAACAACATTGTTGAGGTAGGCAAATAGAAAACCAAATAAAAAACCAAAAAAAAAACATAAAAATAGGCAAAGTAAAATTGTAGTGTTGCCATTGCTGTCGCCACAATTTACGAAAATGGCAACCGCGCCTTTTATGTGCGAAATGAAAGAAAAGGAATGAGACAGCACCAGAGGGAAGCAGCACTGCATTTAAAGTAGTAGTTGTTGAAATTGAAAAATAAAATGAAGCAGAAGAGTTGGATATTGTGGCGGAGGATATGAGCGCTATGAAAAAAAAAATCAATTTTGCCGTTTATGGATTTGCGGAAAAGTGCTGTCTGCCAGGCTGTCGGTGACAGCATGGCATACAAATAACTACATATAGCCTTTGCTGAGTGACATACTGCCAGCCTGGCTAAACAGAGTGAAGTTTTACTTACGAAATAAATTTGCTAAATGCTCAGTGATAAGTGCGTCTAGTTAATCTTCACTTATCATATTAAAAACATTTTTCTTAATTTGAATAATTGATAATAATAAACTAGTTTGTGGAATACAAAACACTTACTTATCAATTCTGCCAAGCTGTCGGTGATAGCATGGCATATAAATAACTGCTTAGAGCCTTTGCTGACTGTTATACTGGCGGCCTGACTATACAGAGTGATGTTTTATTTACGAATTTGCAATACATTTGCTAAATTGTCAATGATAAGTTCGGCTTATACTTACTTATCATTTCGCAGAGCTATTACTTTTCACTTATCATATTGAAAACATATTTATTAATTAGAATAAATCAAAATAAGTTGTTGTATTAAGCAATAAAAGCGAATTAACTCTGACTTATACATTTTTTTGTTCAATTTGCCTATTTATAAAAGATATTGCCGTTTCGAGCTTTCAAATTTCGTTAAGTTTTCAGATTTTTTTTTAATTTCTTGCTTAGTTTTCTATTAAAATTTTCGACGAAAAGCATTTTTTCCCTCTTGTTGCCAATTTCTTCTATTTTTCTCTATTAAGCTGTGCACAATTTTCAATTCCATTCAATTTTATATTTATTTTATATGCGTTTTCTTTGTGGTTCCGTAATTTCTTTTTTTTTTATATATATAGTTTTTTCTTTTTATTTGATTATATTATATTTTGTTTGAATTTTTTTTTTATTTTGTTTCCGTTTTTTCTCATTGACTTTCGTGTCAGTCGTTGCGGTGGTTTTTTTAAGTGAGGGGCTGGTTGATGGCAACCAAGCATATAGGCCTTGACGCCATATTAGTTTTCATTGGAAAAGTCAGCAATAAAAATAAAGGAGAAAAAAAAGCACAAATGCAATCATAGAAGAAGACAGCGATGACTCGTACAACAAAAAGAACCAACATTATATCTATTGAATCAACGATTATTGTTTGAATGGTTGAATCAACCATTTGGCAAACAATCAGCAGTTCAACAAAAATGAAAAACAAAACCGGCCAAAAAAACAAAAAAAAAAAAAAAAAAAAAGAAGATAAAAAATTGAAATGAACAAGAGAAATGCGCGCCGAATAAAAGAGAAAAAATTTCTTGAAGAATAACAACAATAAAGGATATTGCATGGCGTTATGAATATGCATATAGGCAGAGATTTTCAAAATGAAACTCTCTGGAAACCCGGTTTTGCGTGGTACCATACTTCCTATTGGAAAACTAAATTACCATGAAACTACTACGTAAACTACAGTAACCTCTCAAAGTCACTTAAATTAAAACTGATGAGCGGTAAAAAAATGTCATCACCATTCTTAAATGAAGTTCTTGCAGATTTCAAAAAAAAGTAGGGACCTTTGAAATATAGAAGCGTCGTTTACCAAAAAATCAAAGAGATGATAAAGTTTCAAAAGTATTCATAGATTTCCTGACCTACCGAATAATCAAAAACTGTAGTGAACATCACCACAGATCATAGCAAATACATAGGTTCAATGGTTGGAACATGCTGCGCAAACACAGCTTATTTGACAGTCGTTGATTGTTTATTGGCATGACAGAAGGCAGCAGCAACAGCCGTATGCTATGAGAATGGTTATAGCGCAGGTATTTTGCTTTGATTGTCTATTTTTGATAACGTTTATTAAAAATCATCATGGTGAAAAAAGTGGAATAAAGCGAATGAAATTGTAAACTTAAACAGATGGAAAAGATTACTAAAAATCAAAAATGTAATCATGTAGAAAAAAAAAAGCTATTGAGTGGCAACGCTTGCAGCGTAATGCATGAAATTAATGATATTTTCAGAAAATGTTGAAAAAGTTCAAAAATGTTGTTGAAGTAAAAAGTAGCTTCTTTATGTTTTCGACAATTCACTCAATTTAATTTTTTTTTTAAAAAACACGCCGTTAAAAATATTCACCAAATTATAGAGTCAATGATTTTGTTATACGAAAACGGCTAAGTTCTTAAAGACGAATAATTCAGCTTTACTGTTTTAATGTTATTTTCAATATTTTTTATTCTTAAACATAATTTACTTAATCAATTTATTGTTTTTTTGTATTTTTCTAAATAAAGAACATCAAGCTATTACACAACAGAGCACAGCCATATGAATTTACACCTTTTGTAAACTTTAATGCTAACCTTATGCCCTTCCTTGTTCTCCTATTTGACTCCTATCGGAAAAGAACTTTTTAACTAATTGCACATTTACATGCAATCATAAAATTAAAATCTTCATCATAAAACTGAGTGACGCCCAACAAATCATTTTTGGTTCTTTTTCTTCTACTATTTTTTCCTTACATATTCCAGACACTTTGGAAAAACACTTGCAATAACATGAAAAGTTGTTCTTGTTGTTGTTTTACTTTTTCCTTTGGTTTTATTAGATATTTTTTAACATTAAAAATACCAGAACATCATACAATGGAAAAGGCTTTTTTTCTTTGCGCGCCCCTATGTGTGTAATGAAATGGGCCGTTTGAGTCAACAGCCGATTCTTTGTTTACATGGCCATTGTATCGCATGTATTTTGATGTTGATGCGTCAGGGATCACGGTCAATGGTGAACTGTGTTGTATAGATAATTTTGGGATGAGAATTATGGTATTTATGTATATATGTTCGATACTTTTAGCAACAAATTAACTGCAAATATCGTTGTGGAAATATTATCAAAGTTGTAATAACGAACATAAGCCTTTGATGTTAGTGATGAAATTAGAAGGAATTCAGGGGATTGAAGGAAGTAAAAAAAATTATCCACAGAGAATAGGCATGTACTTTATAAAAAGTACAAAAGGTCCTCACCCACATATGTATAAAGATATCTATAGCTATATAACTGTCGGAGATAAATACGCCAGTCTCTTTCCAATTTGTTTCGCCAAAGATCTTCTGGGTTTGAGTACAGCTTAGCAGAAGGCTACTTTTGAAAATTAAAACCGTTTTTCGGGGTTTATGCAATCGCTGTGACATCGCGCTTTGTTGGATCCCTGGTTGCGGTAGGGAAGGCTCAATTATGAGCAGTGGAACTGTTGATCTGTCTATAAAATGGCCAATAAACACAATTAAAATAAACGCATAATCGAAGTGCCTTCGTTAAGCTACATCTAGATTGTCTCAATTGTCGTCATGTATTACATCAGAATCAATTTGGACATTTCGATATGCCAAACAAAAGTGTGTTCCTATTTCACTAGATAGAACACATCTCATGGTCCTGACTGGTGCAATAAATGGGCATTATTTTATTGGCAAACACTTTGCCAACCTCGGTCTGCCAAAAATCGGAGATCTTTGCACGGGCCGTGGAGAGTCAAATGTTGGAGAAGCTGTTTTTCATTTTCTTCGCGAATGCTTTTCGTTAGAGCAACGACGTTGTAAGGCTTTCGTCAGTTACTTTTCGATTCTTCACAAGACTACAAATGACCTTAACCCTGGAAGAATAAGCATATTTTTGATACATTATGGTCAGTCTTCACCGAACCGGCACAATCCTTTCCCTAGCCCTATTTTTGCAAAATTTATGTAAGCTCTGAATAAAAAGTCAATCCAATACTTTGATTTTAGTAGAACCAAAATAATTTATTTTAAGTTAAAGCTAATGTTTTTTGTAACGGTAACATAACATTATGTAACAAAGAGAACATAGATGACAAATTAACTAAAACCATATATATAAAAAAATTAACAGAACATTAAAGATCATATTCCGAGCAGCTCCAATAACGCAAAATTTCTTTCATTTTCATTTATTGTGCACAAGAGGCACACAACTATCTTTTGTGCTCCCAATATATACTCTGATAAAATTTATAGCACGAAGGCTCGGTCATACGGCGTTTCTTTTCCTGTATTCTCATCATAGTGTATATAAAACATTTTCAATATTGCTTTTAGTAGAAGTCATCAGAGTAGATGCTTGGAGTCTTTCTTCCATTCATGGTTGCACATGACTAGTATGTAGCATTTTCGTTTTAGCCCACTCAACAGTTTCAACTAATATCTCTCAAGTTATAAGCAATTCAAGTCAATTCAACGGATTGATTCATCTACGAGCTTGATGCACGACATTAAATCCCCACCGATGGCTCTTAGTCTTAACAGTCGACCATGTATTTTGTTCTTACTACTAAAAATGTTTTTTAGAAATTGTATTAAGTGCATCAGAAAGTGTATCTGATAAGAGCTACTGTACAAAAGTTCATCTGCGACAGTTCCAAGAACAGCTTCATTATCATCCACATTGCATTCAATGCATATTGTCTCAGTCTTCGAACTCGCCAGTTTCGGAATTTTAATCACAAACTTCGAAAAAATTTTCAATTTGCTGGTCTGTTAATCTTTTTGTAGAGCTCATCTTCAAATTAAACATCAAATTTGTGACTGAAAGAAGAAAAAAAAAACACACTTAATAAAACGTAACTTAAAAACTTAACAAATTTCGAAAGTCACACAAAAGTAAAGCTTCGTCATTTCGACGAACATGATTGTAAAGAAAAGCACACTTTCATGCTTCACTGCACAGAATTGCGTGCGCGCTCAACAAAAGCAGACTATCTACTAATGCTATGTGAAAAATTAGACAACTAAACGAACGTTTGCACTCGTTACGTCTGTTTTGACATTTAACCAAAAATGTTACGTTAGCCAACGAATCAAGGCAGTTGTTGTGACGAGTACTGACGGTTTCAAGTTCGGTTCTTACGGAGCAACACGTCTTGTGAAAATGTTTCGTTCAGTTTCGATCAGTTATGTACGTTCATTTTGATTATAAACATTGGTTACCATATACTCAAATTTACTCGTTACGTCCCGTCACGTCACGTCTATTTCAGTTTAGGCTTAACAAGTGCATTGTGTGAATTGAAAAGTTGAAGAGTCGATTCAACGAAGTTTATTCATCCAGAGCTAAAGCCATATTGAATTTAATAAAAATAAAAAATTGGTTCAATTAAGTTTAATGACTATATATATAAATCGGATACACATACAATGAGCCCATTCGTTGCCTAAATTATGATGACACGTTATCATCCGGAAATAACCTAACCTAACCTAATAGGTAGGAGACTTCGGCCTTGCCTCAGTAGTTACATTTTATAAAACGCTTCTTGCTAGCCGCAGTATTTTTGTACTTTAATTTGGATCAGAAAGCAAACTGTGCAGTACTTTCGACTGCCATTCGATACTTAAATCATTTTAAGTATCGATTTCGTAATATGGCACTTATCTCTCCAAGGTCTCATTGTTGTTATTGCTCGAGTAGTTGAACACCACAGCTTATGTTATTAAAGCATTTCGACGCATTGTCATGCAATCAATGTCAATCAAATCGAAATTGTTATCACATGGTTTATTCTTTCAGAAAGAATGCACTCTTCTGCAATTTTTCCCGATGATCTTTTTGCTTATACGCTCAGAAATGCGTATAAATGCTGATTATTGTAATCATTGCAGGAAGTAGCTGCTGCAATGAGATTTACTTTGAAATAATGCCAGCATTAATTGTTCAAAAAACATTAATATAAGGGCGAATTAAATCAAGCGTAACCACTATAATTATGCATTGATACGAAAATCAAAAGATAATCCATTAATTTAATGTTATATTATTACTGAAATCTACCAGTATAATAGTCAAACTAGTTACATTTCGATTTGGTAAATCTTAGACTATGCATTATACTTACTTGATCAAATTGAAAATCGTTTAATATCAGAAAAAAAAAACACGAAAGATATATATTACATTATCTGAAGTATTAGTTACATATGTAATTATATTATAGATATGGAAGTTCATTATATTGTTTGTGCAATCAAATCTAAATAGAATAGAGTCAGATTTCATATACTTCAATTTCACATTATTATGTGTCATGAAGATTTATTTTTTCTCTTAAAGTTAATACATACATATATATATATACATATTAACCAATACCAACCTTCTTGCATTTTGTTAAAATTTGCAGAAAAAGTTCTTAACTCCACTACATTTTCATGCCATGTTGATTTTAGCAACATTAATTAAACTTTGTTGAAAATTAGCTTTTATAGTGCCTACTATGGGATATATTTTTAATGAAAGGGTATCATGTGCTATAAATATAGCATAGAATGAGCGCACTCATTCAGTTGGGCGGTACACTTCTTCATGCTCCACGAAGTTATAAACTTGTTACGCTTTTTTTTCCTTTCTTTTCTTTAAAATGTAGTAAACTTACAGTACAATTCTAGTACTTTGTAAGCCAGAGTTATTTGTTTACTCTTTCATGGCTTACTTTCAACGTTCAAGCTACTGTAAAGTTCTCTGAAGCATAGAAGAATTTATTTTCATTTGTGCTTGAATTAATTAAATCTATGTCGTTACTTTTGTTACATTAATTTTCCTTATGTTCTTGGGAAAATTGTTTATTTTTTTAAGAAAAATTTGTAATGCTTTGATCGTTGTCGGTTAAAAACTGGTATTATACTAAACTAAGAGTATCTTTAAGTTAGAACTACAGAAATTATGCTTTAGAAATGTGAAATTTTGAGTTCTTGGGTTTCGCTAATGAGTATGAAAAAAATAAAAGCACCTATTGCTACTCGATACGCAAGAGAATCAATAGGAAAGATGACTTTTGCATCATATATTAATTTCATCGCATGAAGTTAAACTCTCAAAAGTAGTGCTTGAAGCCCCATCCCAGATTTGCAAATTATTCTCTGGTTGAATTCTAATGCTCGTAAAAACGCAAAAGGTTGGAAATAGGTCAACAAAAGATCTTGAAATATCTACGACGACTATAGCTGCAATTACATGTCCTCTACTGGAGATTGCTTTTAGGTCGTTTGAGAGTGAGATTCATATATCGCCTTTTTCTCTCAACCTCCACATACTGCTGCACTTTTGAATGGAATGTGAATGATAAATTTAGGCGTAGCTTGCAAAAGAGTAAACATTTCATTCAGCATTCCAAATTTTTCTCTTTTTTTTTTATTTTCAAAAACCAAAAGCTTAAAAATCATCTGCTATATGCCATAATATGCATTTATGTCTTGATCTCAGACAAAAAACAAATTCAGTTTTTATTTTATTTCGTTTCGAAACTCAAGCATTGCCCAACTTCAAGTAAAGTTTGCTACATTTTTTCCTAATTATCGTATCTTATCTTGGTCGGTGTTTCATGCAACTATTCTTTTCATGTTTTTTTTTGTAAATTTTTCTACGTCTTTTTGACTTTGTTGGTTTGCAAAGTGTAACTCTAAACGGAAGTTTATTTATGTTAACTTCAACAATGCCAACATACATTATGTTACAAATTTTTTTTTTTTTTGTTATCAATTAAAAATGCATTTAGTGCCATAACTCGTCGTTGTAATTTTATCAGCATTACGAAGGAAATAATGAAAAACTGTGTATATGTTGTAACATAAGATAAATGAGTGAGAATGACTAAAATAAATAAAATATGCACTGGAATTTCAATTGAAGTCAGCAGTTTTAATAGAATATAGTAATTAATAATCAGGGTTTTATGTAGAACATTTTGTATATGTGTAGATATATAACGTTGGCACTAAGCCAAAGTCACTCATGTGCTATATATTAAATATGGCACTACAGTGACTTTGGCGTGGGACTGACGTATACTTAAGTACTTCCTTTTATCTACCATACTCGTGGTATATATGTGCACCTAACGCTTAGTTTTGGGTCTTAAAAAATATTTTAAAAAAATATCATATTCAGAAGATATAATTTTATAACTTTATCTCTAACAAGAAAAACTTTTCATTGGCATGTTGGTGTTGGTGACAAAAATTTTTGTTTCAAATTTTTTATTTCATAATCTTAATTTTTTTTCTTTTTCCAAAAATCATTTTTACTAATAAAAATTTTCTCTCGTTTCAGGTGAGTGTCATATTTCATTGAATTAGCGCAAATATTTTATGAACATCAAGTTATTTCGGGCAGTATGTGAGTAAGACTTTATGTCATAAATTCTAACGAATAACTTTGTCATACAAAAAAAAAAAATTCTTAAAATTTTACTGATTAGATTGAGGTATCATTTGTGAATGAATTGAATGCGTTTATTTAATTATTGCGTTCATACGAAAAAGATACTACCATTGATTAAAACTTATTATATCGTTGCCGTTTTTAATTAAGATAATATTTTTTTTATGAACTATGACTAATTAAGTTGCAGGAATTTGAAATTGCAGCCACATGGGGATTACCTGCAGATAAAAATAAATTTGTGAATTAAGGTTTTGTTGTTTATTTTTAAATAAGTTTTTTGCGAATTGATGTATTGAAAATGTGCAAAGACTTCCAAAGCCCTTCAAGTAATGGGATATTTTTTGCTTAAAAAGAAAAAATTGTTTACTATGATCTTCACATAATATTTTAAAAAAAATTGTCTGAGTACATAGCATAATAAGATATGTATATGATACCTTTGAAAGCCTTCACCTTCACAACAAACACTTGATGTGAAGAATTCGCCAAGGAGAGATGTACTCTAAGATTCTTACAACCGCTAAGTATTGAATCGAGTTTTGACAACAGAAATTAAAAAAAAAAAAGGAATTTTAAAAAATTAATGCTGAATGATAATTTTTTAGTGTATGTACAAGAGGTCTGCATGAGTGCACTTGAAACGATTATCATATAAAATTCCGAATGAAATAAATTTCGAGTGCTTGAACTTGTAGAACATTATATTAGCGATTTATTTGAGATTTATTTCCAAGTGAAGATTTGTCTTTATTTGATTTGTGGTTTTTGTGTAAAAAAGCTCGATGAACTCGCAACGTGGCGAGTGGTTTGATATTCATTTTGAGTGCACTCATGCATACCTCTAATATGTAGTGTTGCTAGTCGTTAAGAATTATGCACCTTTTGTGGATATTCGCCATTCTTGAAAATCAAAATGTTTTGATGATATTGAATTTTGATTTATAACACCATCTTAAAAATTGGCCTCGAAATCGGGGTTAGACCAAAAATTTATTAAAATTGTAAATTGAGAAAACTATACTCAAAATGTCTGCCTTCATCTTGATCAGCATATCCGAAGGTAGCAGAATCAATAATGTTAAATAGCTTTTCATTTATAAAATATAATTTAAGAAAAAGTTATATAAAATTATGTCAAAAAATCACAATTGCACTAAAATAATGCCTAATTTCAAAAAGTTTCATCTTAAAATATGAATATGTCCATCAAATGTTGATAAAAAATTAAATTTAAGTGTGTACAGTGCCTCTAAAAAACATGAAAAACAAATGCCTCAAATTAAACAAAAAAAACAAATTTCATGGGTCATCTGTAGGACAATAGCTCATAGGCATATGAAGCACTCCACGACAAATCAGACACCATTTTGCTTTTTTGTTTTGAAAGAAGACATTTAATATACTTTTAATCAGACGGAAGTTGGCTCAAATCGTTAAGGTGCTCAGCTCAGAGCACGCGAAATTCAGAATCGAATCCCAATGGAATCAAAATTTTTTGTTTTTAATTTTTAATATGTTTCTCAATGTGGGCGAGCGTTTGTAGTTATATATGAATGTATACTAGCAGTACCCCCCCCCCCCCCCCAGCTTCGCACGCGCACGTCCTGCTTAAATTTCTATATGATATTACGCTCTTAGCATCTCATTCTATCTTTTCTCTTCAAAAGTAACAAAAAAAAAACACAATTGAAAGAGAGCTCATTCTTTGAAGTTCGAAGCCAAAAACACAGGGTACAAATGAGTCGAAAATAAAATAACAATAACAACACAAAATTCATAAAGCATAAGCAACGAAAAATCATATAACAATTTTGTATAGGGTTTGGCAAAAACATAATATTAGAAAAAACGATATTTAGCTTTAAAAAATAAAAAAAACTAAGTATGCAATAACCTTTCTTAATATAAAAATGTTATTATAAAAAACATAATATTAAAATCGGTTTAGCATATTTTGCGCCAAAGCGTTACAAATCATTTCCATATAAGCAATTTTATATAAATAGTATAGATATGAATTGCTCGTAAGCAATACAATTTAGTAAGTCAAATAGAATGCGAATATTTGTAATATGTACTCGTGCAATTTACGAATATATTTTCGCAATGGTGTCATGAAGTTTCGAGTGAAAAATAGTTTGTATGATGTGGGCATACATTCCTATGTGTTTTGAAACATTTCACCAAAGAAATTGAGCAATATTTTTTCGCTTATCAAAAAATTATGATATGTTCAAAAGACTGTTCTACCTGTTCTGTGCATTCAGTACTGAAATATTTTTAAAAATTATGTTAATCTGATATATACAGAGCATTCCACACCAAGTCTGACACCATTTTGCTTTTGCATCTCTGATTTTTTTTTTTGAAACGATATTACTATGAATGTTTGAAGTTTCAAAAATAGATCGTTACTTTTAACAATGTAAGTACTGATTGATGTTTTTCAAAACTTTTTGTAAGAAATTATTATTCACTTACCGAATTTGAAGTTTGGTCTGATAATGTACAAGCGATATGCTCCGTAAAGTTTTTTTTATCAAGTTGCATTTATTTTCTTACATTTTTAAATATATTATATTACCGAAATTTAGTGATGAAATTGATATTTTTGCATCGCTGTTGTTTCGGAAGCACAAATGAAATTTCATTAACTGAGGCAACATTACCTGTATTGCTTAATTGAGGACAGTGATAACTTTGCCGTAGAGTGCGCACCAGTGTTAACGCTCTTCACCATGATATCAGCTATTTGCATTGCTGACACCAGAGTTAGTGAGTTCCAGTTGACTATGTAAAAAAGTTGTAATAAAAAAGTTTAAATAAAACCAATAACAAAATTGTTTGTTAACAGATAGTTAACAATAAATTCCGTTGCTTCAAACAATTACCATGAGGTACAAACTTATTCAACATCCCTTGCGTATGATCAGCCGCTATCTGCGTCATGTATATCACACGACAATTTAATAAAAAACCATCAACGCATATCGTTAAATATCAAAAAAAAAGTTTTTCTGATAAAAAAAAATTTTCTTGAAGTGAAATTGCTGTTAGCAAAATTGCTCAAAAAGTTTTCACACAAAAAAATTAATGAAATAATTATCCAAGAAATCATCCATTGAAAAGCTGCTGCTTTCTGAAAAAAAATCTTTGCAAAGAACATAATAATTGATTTGCGCTTTTTCGTAAAGAAAAATTGTTCGTAAATATATGTGTATCATTAAAATAGCAACGTGCCTTAAGAAAAGCAAAATAAAATGTTTAATGTTTTTGGTCATTCTTTTTTTAAAATACATTTTTTTGTATCAATGGTGATCTTTTCGCCTTTTCTTGCTTCGCTAAAATACTTTGCACCATTTATGATTTATGTGAAAATATCAATCACCAGCAATCAACTATTGAATTCACAAGCATTTGCCATTAAGTGGAGTATGTTTGTAGTTTACTAAAAGCCACAAGTATTTGATTTATTTAATTGCCTCAATAGTTTAAAAATTTACACTACGCACAAAAAATCGAGTACATCTGGAAAAAATTCAAGTAAAAAAATTTGATTTTCTAATTTTTCAGCATACAAAATTCGATAGTTGATAACTCGAAAGTGAATTTTAATACAATAAGTCATTGTTAATAAAAAAGTTTCTATAACGTATAATTAAGTTACTCACTTTTAACATCATTAAATCAAAAAAAAAAACTAAAAGCTGCTATGCGAAACCACAAAAAAAAAACCCTATTAAAATTACAATAAGATACTTGCAAAAAAAAAGTAAATTTCCAGCAAAAAATTACAAGCAAAAAAAAGTGAATTTCGTTTTACTTTACTAAGCAGCCAGTAAATCCACCTGTCAACATTTTGTCGATGATGACCGGTTTTGCCGCTGCTCCAAACAGTAGTTCCTTATGTTAAAACGCCTATTTTTACTACATACATAGTAGTCTACTATTGGAGCCCCCTACAATATGTTGCGATTTTTTATTTTTGTTACTTTTTTTTTTGCTTTTAATGTCAACTTAATAGGAGCTAAAGTTTTCCGCTGCCATTCCGTTCATCTCCTAGTGGTGACCAACACAATTTCTAGTTTTACTATGGCAATTTCTTTGATGTGCGGGGTAGTACTAACAATTTTTTTTTATTTCTGCTTATACTATCTATTGAAAAGATTAGTTTGTGCATACACTTTAAGTGGTGTGTGTGTTTTTTATGTTTCCCAGCATGTGAGCTTATAGTTATCGTTACCCTATATTCTTTTGAGGCATTGCTTACTTTATTTTCCTAACTATATGACTTCCGCACAGTGGCTCGTTTTGAATTTTCTTGTTGCAAAAAAAAATATATCTTCTGAATGTATAAAATTATTTTAACAATAAAATAAATTGGAAATGTTCGAACACTTAGCAGGGTGCGTTTAAATATGTTGTTACCTTTTAAAAAAAAAGTTTGTTATTTAAATTTTTTAAAAAACTTATAATAATAAATTCTATCTAATAAAAAACAAAACCTTCTTCTGAGTCATTCCAGATGAAAATGTCTAAAAAATGGATATTTCGTTGATACACTGCTTTAAATTTTGCTCAAACTTTGTGAGAATCTTCTATAGGGTTCCAAAGAAACAAATACAAGGGCATTTAATTTTCGGATGCGTCAGTCCACGCCTGACCGAATTCAAGCATTTAAAAAGCGAAATTTTTAGTCTTCAATATTTTAAGCTATAAAAACTTATCTGTTTAAGGTATGGACACACTTGAGATGGCATATTAAAGCTAAGAGATTTTGGTTTTGTGCAAAGAATATCAATTCACACAGTCAGTATACGCGACAAATTGCACGGTGCTGAAAATACCTGTATTTTATTCAATTTCCAACAAATTTTCCAACTTAAATATGGACTTTTTACCAAAAACTTATGTTACTGTGAGTTACACATCACTCAAATTGTAGTACTATAAATCAAACTCCATGTATTCAAATGAGCTAAGACTTTCACTATTCTTAAGTAGCTCTTAACATTTCTTTATCTGATACATAAATCTGATTTGCTACGCCTACTCACTCGAAAATAAATTTTTCCCAGCAATTTTAGCGAAACGAGCCAATTAGCGTTATAATGGGTGATTTTTTTGCTATTTGTTTTTTCAGAGTGAATTTTTTGACACATCACGCATGATTTGTAACATGTGTTAGCGTCGCAAATGCTCAGTAAAAAATACCATTTCCCAATGACTAGATTAACAAACAAACAGCAGTTGGTATTCATTGAATTTTATTATCCAAAATCGTGCTCTGTTAGAAATGTGTTTCGAGCATTTTCCCCAGTATCACTTTATTAGAAATAAATCTACCAACCCGTATGCGGGGAGTGCGTACCGAAGAGAATATTGCTGCTGTATCGGCCAGTGTCAATGAAGATCGCGATATGTCAATTCGTTGCCGTTGTCAACAATTGCGCTTGTATTATTTGACCAACTGTAAGATTTTACGTTGGAACCTCGTTATGAAACCAAACAAAATACAGCTTATGCAAGAACTGAAACCAATTGCCCTACTACAACGTCGTTTATTTGGTGAATGAGCCTAAGAAAATTTTCTTCAGCGACGAAGCTCATTTTTGGTTCAATGGGTATGTCAACAAATAGAATTGCCGAATTTGATTTAAAGAGCAGCCAAAAGCAGTTCAAGAACTTCCAATGCATCCTAAAAAATGCACTATTTGGTGCGGTTTGTGGGCCGATGGCATCATTGGACCATACTTTTTCCAAAATACTGAAAATCGCAGCGTTACAGTCAATGGAGCAAGGTAACGTGCGATAATTACCATTTTTTTTTTTTGCCCAAAATGGAAAAATTGGACTTGGTTGACATGTGGTTACAACTAGATGGTGCCACATGCTACACGGCACGCAATACCATGGAACTATTGAGATGTGAATTTGGTGAGCAATTAATCGCACGTTTTGGAATAGTTCATTGGCCGCCAAGATCATGCGATTTGATCGCACTAAACTATTTATTGTGGGGTTACGTTAAGTCTTTCGTATACAAGCCATCGACAATTGCAGCCACAGAGGACAACATTACAGCTGCCATTCATGAGATACCGACTGACATGCTGGAAAAATATGCCATAATTAAAGCTTACGGTTGAACCATCTCAGGCATAGCCGTGGGCATCATTTAGATGAAATAAGCCTTAAAAAGTAAGTGAAAGGAATTGATGAAATCGCTCCAAATATTTCATTCACTTTTGCAAATTTTTTTTTTTTTTTTTTTAATTTTCAAAAACCAAACGCTTCAAAAACCAACCATTATTAAAAATTGCATGAAAGTTTTGTACTGACTCGATAAGTCTCTTGACATTAAAATTATTATTTAGTACGCAAATTTTTGGAACTCCAGTTTGCTTTTTATTTACTTAGCCATTAACATCTTCGAGTTCAATATCAATTAAATTAATTAAAATATTCACGAGTCTATTTTCGTTTTTGGTAAGCGACTTTTACTTAAACTGCAATCTTTTAAAATCTCTCATAAATGCCATATATAATTAAGCAAAACCTCATGTGTTATTTATCTTAACAGCTTGCTCTGTCAATCCGTAATTTTTAGTGAAACAACTAATTAAATTTTACTTATATAATTTAATTTAATTTAACAATTTTCTGTTAGTTTCATTGGCTTTTTTGCGGCTTCATCTCTATGACAAAAAAAAAAAAAACAGCTTTAAAAAAAGAAATTGCATTACAGCAACTTCAACTTCAACTGTTTCAACGTCATTGCTAACCGTAAAATAAAATCAACGCATTTCACTATAAATGAATGAGCAAACAGCAACCGTAATGAAGTTGGCAGCGTTGTATTTTCTTTCTTTTTTTCTTTTTTTGCAATCATTTGCTGCTGTTAATGTTTGCTATATTTTACGGTAAATTATGAGTTTATCTCTAATATTTCAAGTGGTTGGCAACACTTTCTAATTATAGATCGAAAAAAAATTTTTTTTTGCTTAAACGTAATTGAATTTATTTCAAATAAAGCATGTTTTCAGCTATTGTTATAGAGAAAAGGTACATTTTTTTCTAAATAATTTTAACCCCATGCATCATAAATTTTGTTTGAGATATAGTTTTTAAGCTCAATACTGTTAAAGTCTTAAATAAATCAAAAGTTAATAATAAATTTTCGCAAATTTGCATTCCTTGAAATTTTTTTAAAATTTTTACAATTTAATTGATATGAATGCTTGACTTGGACGAAACCTTATTATTTATAAATCCACATACAGTATGGTGCAAAAATTTATTGCACTCATGTGAGCATTTTCACGCGTTGATTTTCATTTGATTGCCTTTATTACACGCGAAAACATGAATATCTGCGTGCACGTTTATTTGCTATAATTATGGTGAAAAAATCGCACACGATTTATTATTATATTTAATGGGTGCTTTGAAAGTGCGTTGACGTTTGTTGTTTTGTGCAGTTGTTCAGCTTGATTTTCAACAAAATTAAGAGATAAAAACTCACATCTTGTTGACGTTATAATTAAATGTCTCATTAGTAAGACAATGGAATTGTGCACACAAATAGCTACTGCTTTATGCGTTTTCACTGCGGGTTTATTATCACATTGATAACATGAATTTATAAAACATTTTGCAAATTTTTAATATACATATGTAAAGGGTGTTTTTTTTAGAGGTTTGTTTTTCGAATAGAGATAAAACCGGCATTTTATGGTCAAATCTGGCAACTCTAATGTCATTTATGTTCAGTTTGGTTTGCCATTTCATCATGAACAGGTTGACAAAAGAACAACGCTTGCAAATCGTGCAAATTTATTTCGAAAATAATGGTTCAGTTCGCGAAGTTTACCGCAAGCTCCGTCCATTTTATGGTCGACATAATCGTCCATCAGAGCAATTAATTCGGTTAACCATGGATCGTTTTCGCACTACGTTTACTCTATGTGATAATACGCATCCGCAGAGACGTCGAACAGTGCGCACCGAAGAAACAATTGCCGCTGTAGAGCAAAATGTTGAAAAGGACCCGAATGAATCGATTCGCCACCGTGCACAGCAATTGGAGCTTTGTCCATCAACTTTATGGAAGATTTTGCGCAAAGATCTTGGCTTGCGACCTTACAAGATCCAGTTTGTGCAAGAATTAAAGCCGCGAGACCATGCAATGCGTCGTGATTTTGGTGTATGGGCCGAAAATGAGATTGATCTCGATGCTGATTTTCATCGCAAAATTTTGTTCAGTGATGAGGCTCATTTTTGGTTGAATGGCTACGTCAACAAGCAAAATTGCCGCATTTGGAGTGAAGAGAATCCACATGAGACCCTTGAGACGCCATTACATCCACAAAAACTGACTGTTTGGTGTGCTCTATGGGCTGGTGGAGTCATTGGGCCATACTTCTTCCGAAATAATGCTGGAGAGTCAGTTACCGTTAATGGAGACCGGTATAGAGCCATGATAACCGACTATTTTGTTCCCGAATTGGATGGCATGAATGTGGATGAGTTGTGGTTCCAACAAGACGGCGCTACATGCCACACAGCGCACGTCACAATCGATTTATTGAAGGAAACATTCGATGAGCGCATAATTTCGCGGACAGGTCCATGTCAATTGGCCACCAAGATCGTGTGATTTGACACCATTGGATTATTTTCTTTGGGGATATGTGAAGTCGCTCGTCTACGCCAACAAACCAGAAACGTTAGGGGACTTGGAAGCCAACATTCGTGGCGTTATTGCCGACATACGGCCCCATATGCTCGAAAAAGGTGTTCAAAATTGGACCTGTAGAATTGGCTTTATTCGAGCCAGCCGCGGCGGCCACATGCCCGAATTCATATTTAAACATTAATGGCATAAAATTATCCTTCCAATAAAGCCAAATTGATGGACATTAAAACGATTTTCTTGTGTTTTATTTCAATTCAAAGCTCTATACCTCTAAAAAAAACACCCTTTACTTCGATTTTAGATAAAACATTTTATAAATTCAGATATCAGACTGAAAATTTCGATATCTGTGACATATTGAAAATTCAGTACACTCAAAAATTATATATTCTTAATGAATGGCGTTAACACTCTAACTTTGGAAGTAGCCTCATTGTGGTAGACAAGTCGAAGATATTGACATAGATAATTTTATTGATAGAACAACAAAACAAAAAACGGTTTGAAACTTTTCTGTTAAAAAGCAGTGATATTTTTACAAAATACATTTTGCCGAAATTTACCAAAAAATCGAACAAAATATTTATTTTTATAAATAAACGCTTTTTGCAAAATGCTACACTTATGCGATGTAGGTTAGGTTAGATAAGGTAAGAGTGGCATTCAGTTACGAGACCAACTCACTCAGACCAAATGTGATCCATTGCGATATCATAGGGTGTCGAACTCTGCCCTCTCTTTGAACCAACCAGATTTCGTAATAAACCTTAATAGCTGACCTATATTAACATGTCTAAGGTCATTCAGATCATCAAATAGAAACGAACCAAGTGAGTTGTGGTGTTTTCTAGCAAGTGCGTGGCAGGAGCAAAGAAAATGTTTAATGTTTTCTTCCTCTTCCACATCCCCACAACTTCTACAGAAGTCAAAAGACCTAACACCTAATCTCTCCGCATGTCTGTCGATGAGACAGTGGCCAGTTATGACTGCAACAACTGACGAGACACTAAATCTAGTGCGGGAAATCAGTTCTGACGAAAGCTAAGCATCACATTTCGACCAGATTTGCCTAGTTACACTGCAAATAGACCCTTGAGTCCATCTTTTGTTAGCATTTTTATCATTTTTTCTCTAAGCAGTTACTTCCAGGTAGCAAGTGGCATGCCAATACACTCCTTCTCATGAGAAATTTATGCAGTAGTCCCCTGTCTAGTAAGTTCATCAGTTTTGCAATTGCCGTCAATGTTCTTATGCTCAGGCACCCAAATGAGGTGAATGCTGAAATGCTGTGCCATCTCACTCAGGAACACTAATTCTAGAGATTTGATAGCAGCCTGACTATCTGAATAAATGTTTATATCCTTTTTGGATACAACATTCATCTTCAGCCAGGATTCTACTTCTTTTATCGCTGCAGCCTCTGCTTGAAAAACACTACCATGGTCTGGTAGCCTCGCAGCAATTCTTATCTTTAGTTCCTTAGAGTAAATACCATAACTCACATGGTTATTTAGTTTGGAGCCATCCATGTAGGAACTAATATAGCCCCTTCTCCCCGGGAGTCCTCCTTTCCAGTCATCCCTAGATGGAATTTGAGTTACGTAATCCCTCTTGAATGAGATTAATGGAACAATATAAGTCCAAATTGAATGGTACAGAATTCAAGCTATGAAGAATTGTTGAGTGTCCTGTTCTACGCTCGGACCAGCAGAAAGTTTCCTTGAGTCTAATGGCAGCACAAGCTGTCATCCGATAACCTAACACGTCAAGAGGAACGAATTGAAAGAGGACCTCCACGTCGTCAGTGACTGTGGTCCTAGGAGCACCACTGATGCACATGGAAGCAGTCCTTTGAACTCTCTGCAATTATTTTACGATGTAAGTAATTGTTTTTCTGAGATAATATTTCATGGTTTTTTAAATGGTCATCTGTCATTAATGATCTGTATTCAGGGCCGCCGAGAGAAAATTCTGGTCTGGGGCAAACCATGTCGTATTTACAAATGTATGAAGACAAATACCACCTTAAAACCTACATAGCTATAGGAGAATTTTTTTAAGGCGATAGATTTTTTAATTGCAAATCGTTCAATTTTTATTAAACATTTTACACACCTATCAAAATCTTGCTTATATGTATATCATATATATAAGATCCAACAATTGGGGTAAGTTGTGCTTGTAAAAAGGTATCAGCGCTTATATGAAAAGTATTTTAAAATGCAATGATTCAGTTTATCTGATGCAATGAGCTACTTCCGCGCACAAAGGAAACCTAAATAATACTCAACTGAGGCTTAAAATAATATTGGGTTGCACTTTTCAAACAAAATAATTTTTCAAATACAAGCCGTTAATAAATTTTTAAAAATATAAACTAATTTGTGTCTAAAAAATATTTATAATTTTGGGAATGGCTCAAAAGCAACGAGTGGGACTACTGAACTATTTAAAAAGAAAAATTGTGTAGCTTAAGACATTGTATTCAGCTTATTGTACTATCGAAAACAGATCCGAGGTAAACTTTTTAGATGGAATATTTTAGCTTCTGATGTAATAAATTATTTTTTCCATTTTTGGGCAACTCACAGTTTCTTAATTGACAACGTTTTTATAACTATTGTTATTTTTCCTTAAGAATAAGGCCATATCTTTGAAATAGAGCGTGAATTCGTTAGGGCCATTGATATTACATAGTAATCACAAACAGTCTATTTTCTTCCTGCTTTTTACTTATAATCTCAATGAGGACTTCATAGCTCACACCTTCATCTCTTTTGAACCAATTTGGTCATTAATTGCATCCAGAGCAGGAGTAGATGTTGCGGGAAGAACTCCCATGTAACATATGGCTATTGACTATCAATGTCTGGTCAGCTCATTCATCACACATGCTATAAATAACTTGCTTCACAAGTAACTGATCCATAGATAATTGTGATTCTGAAAATTGACTTTTAAACTTGCGAAAACTTCCACATCTTGCCAAAAATATTTACCGAGCTTCTCAGTCATTAGCAAATACCGATATGCAAGTAAAGTAACACAAATCGGTTGTAGTATGAGAAAAAGCATCCACCGATTTGTGTAAGTTCACAAAAATATCGTTATTAGCTAATGACTGTGAAGCTCGATAAAATAATGTTTAATTATAATTTCAAAATCTAAAAACTTATTATGGCCTTACCTTGCTCGAAATATCGTTTCATCTTTTAAATATATTAGTTAGTTATAAAGATAAAGCATTTCAAAAGATCTTTTCTTGTAAACTTCAATTACTCGTATCTCAATGTTTACAATGTTGAAATCTCACATTTTCAGCGTTTTGTTTTCGAAATTCAAATAATATTTGCATGTGCTTAGGTTTTTATAAATTAAATTTGTGTAGATCACTTTAAGGAGATAACAAAGTTTTGCTTTGAAGTTTGAGGGAGCGCCATATTGTTTATTTATATCAACTGTCAACAAGACAAAATGCTTTTGATGTATTGCGCCCAAGTAAATGAATAATTTTATAGAGTTCATGTGAATAATTCGTTTTATCACATCTGAAATAAAAAAGCATTTCAAATGAATATAATTTATATAGTTTATTTGTGTGGCTCTACAATTTGACACTTGCTGATTCCAAAAATGACATTCGCATGACATCAGACTCTTAATACTTCAGAGGCAAAAAACGAATTTAAGTTTGAAATTTTGTTTATTTTTAAAAAAAATTATAAACTTATTGCAACCCTTCTTCCCATAAATGACAGGTGTCGTACTCACAGACAGTAGAGTGTTGGTAACATTTAATTTCTTGACACTTCACTTTAATTTGCTTTCTATGTTTAATTTTCGTCTAATGTGAATGTTTTTAAGTTAGGAGTTTTTACATTGTGGTACAAATTTTGCTTAGCTTTTACTTTTAAATATTTTCTGTTTTTTTTTAGAAATGCAAAAGAAAATTTTAATACATAACTTTTACATTCAATTATTATAATGCTTTGGGAAACGTAAAATCCGTAGCACTTAACTGAAAGAACTTAGAAGAAGGAAGTCTCTATCTTTGTAACAGTGTCTGTCAAAATATTGCGTTTTAACTTTATCGCTTTGATTGCGATAAAGTTAAAGAAAGGTTCGAAGATCTGCAGTAACCACTGTGCCATTAATGCCTAGAGTGTGCAGCCAAATTCCCTGGATTAGAATCAGTTGTTTTTTAAATTTTTATATTAACAATGTTTATTTTTATAGCACTAGCGATTTGAAAATGCTACAATTGTTAAGTAAAAAAGTTGATTTTAGTAATCTTATGAGCAGGCAGGGACCACAACGATTATGAATTTTTTGAAAGAAATCACTGCATAATCTTTCTCAATGGATTTGACCATTTTTCGATCCTAAGTAATAGTTATTTTGATTTTTTATTTTTATTTTTGAAAAAAAAATTTACTTTCAAGTTTTTTTTTTCTAAATATATAAACTGCCAAGTTTGCTTTTTCATTATGTATTTCCATAATGTACGTTTTTTCCCCTTTTAGTTTTTGCTTTGAAATATGTTATAACGCTGCAACTTAAGTAATGCCTTACGTAATCTTCCCTGTAACTAAATGCAAAAATACAGTTTCTTTTGGAGAATTTTTTGTTTGTTGTTTTTGCTTTTGTCTTTTTAGTGTTGTCAGTGTGCATGGGAAGCGCATTCAAACAATTGTCTGTCATTTTCGTGCCGTTTTTCAAATTTTTTTTTCTCAACTCTCTTCTACCTGTTTGTCTGTCTTCTCTTGTTGTCTGTCGGTCGACATGTCTGCATTTATGAGATAAGTTTTTCTTCAATTGCTTAAATTGTAATTCAATGTACGGTTTTTCTGTTGATTCTGTGCCAGTGTTTTACTATGCGGTGATTCCACAGCATAATCAGACCCGCTGCGAATTCTTTCAGCATTATTTCACTTCTTTATGTAGATAGACATTTTTTTTTAAAATCGTTAAATTAACTTATTATAAAATATCGTGGTAAATGATATTAAATAAATCAAAAACAGTAAATTGTCAATTTAAAACAGAAAAAAAGAAAAATTTTTTCAGTGTATGAAAAACTTTCTACGTCCAAAACTCAATCTTTAACAGAGAATTGATAAACCGCTTTTAAAATTTCCCTCAAAAGCTAAGCTGGCCAAACAGATTTTGTCAAATTTCAGCACTTTATGCAATAAAACAAGAGAGATGCCCCAATAATTTAGGTCGTGTCTTTCGAATGACTTCAAATTTTCAGAAAGTTTCGATAAGCTTTAACGGAACTTTTGGAATCAGCGTTGCAAATTTTATCTAAATTCGTATGGTGTGAAAATTGGCCTTACTTAAAGCTTCCTTCATCATTCAAAGAATCATTCGATTTCTTAAATTCTGGATAGTAAATCGTACGCACTTTATTCTATGTGAATAATAATTCAAAATATTTTCGGCTTACACTGAAAAAAAAATATTATAAATAACGACTTTCCAGGCACTTTTTACTATGTATATCAAAACAGTTTTTTAACAAAAGCTTAAGTATTTGATTTGAAAAGCGTGTAAACTTAATTTACCTTTATGTATTCAGAAAAATGTCAGAGACAACGTGTAATTGGCTGCCTAAAGCGGGTAAAAATTAAAAATATATTCCATTTGATATTCCATTAAACAGAAGAAATAAAGTTGGACAGATATGAGCGCTCGTTGCACAATCAAATGCAGTATAAAGTTTTTTAAAGTCTAAAATTATGGGTGGGATGAAAATGTACCTTTCCATAGCACTCAGTCCAAACACCATTGTTCCTCCCGCTAAAGAAAGCGAAAGTAAATAGAAATAGAAAAAAATAGAATGAAAACTAGAAGAAATAGAGTAAAGGTTAGTTACGCTCTCACATAAACTCATTTGTTTCTTTAAGTAATATCAGATGTATCGGAAGAGAATGCGCAGTACTCGTTACCCAGATATCGCTGCCCAACAACCTTTTCCTGCATCTGGCAAAAACCGGACAGCTGTCGAGAAAGTGCTCTATAGTATCGTCATCCTTAAGGCACGATTGGCATGTTGAATGGAAGATGTTAGACAAGTGCTGTCCATATGCTTTATACCCCATAATTAATCTAACTAGTAGTCGTAGGTATTTTCTTTCTAGCTGAACAAGAAACTTCGCTACTTTCCTAGACGTCACTTTCATGAAACATTTTGTAATTTTGCAGGAATCAAGATCAGATCACCACGTTATATGAGCAGTGTTCACAAAGTCATTGATCGAACAAGTGATATCCGTGAAACTATAACCAATAAATGGTTCCGGATCCATTGGAGTGATCGCTGAACCCTGAAAACTAGTTCATTCCTTGCGACACCAAAGTGTCTGTGAACCCAAATAAGACTCAACTCATTTTGCCTTGCTACACAATTAAGTTTCACCTTATACTCACACACGATCTTCTAATAGCTGACTGGGTTAGTGCAGCATAACTATCACAATAGACACCTATGCAAAATGGCAAAGACCTCTTTTACAAAAAATAAGCAATGCCATATGTCGTATAGCAAAAGAGTATTGTTGTTTAGAGACCACCCGGCAACCGTTTCAAAATATGTTTTGCAACTTTCTGTTAAGAAAACTTGAGTAGGACTCCGAAGTGCATTCATTGGTCATGATCTGGGTATGTCACATCCTACTTCCTCGCAAGCGGATGGAAGACGCACGATTGTCCACTAGCATCAAAAACAGTGAACACTGCTCTGATGTTATACGTGTCTGTGCCCTATATAAACTTCATCAAGCCAGGCTTCAGTGCCTGTTAAATATATCTCTTGTTTTTCAATCAAATCTTTTGAACTAGGTTAACAACCAAAAACCAGGTGGACAAACACGGACATTTCATTTACAATGGAATGCAGTTACTACAACAAACTGCGAAAAATTTAATCGAAAAAATTGGAAAAATATCAGAAAAAATCTGTTTCGCTTCAAAGCGAACGCTTATAAATGATATTTAAAATATTATTTAAGGGCATATAATACCCGGAAATTTAAAAATTTGTGTTATTGTTGTGATATTACAGGAAAGATGAAGAATAAAAAATGTAATTTTTTGTGCATTCACTAGCAATTGAAATATTATTTTCAAAGAATTTAACTGAAGAACTGTTGTAAAACATTGAACTCGCTATTTTCGGCATTTTGATACTACTCGACAGGGTTTGAACTCGCTATTTGCGATTTGCTGATACTGCTCGACAGGGATTGAGTTCGCTATTTTCGACCTTGTGATACTACTCAAAATGGTTTGAAATCGCTATTTTCGACTATATGATACAACTAGAAAGAGGTTGAACTCGCTATTTTCCACTTGCTGATACTACTGAATTGGGTTTGAACTCGCTATTCTCGACATTCTGTTACTACTCAACTGGATTGGAACTCGCTTTTCAACTTTCTGATACTACTCGACAGGGTTTGCACTCGCTGATTTCAACTTTCTGATACTACTCGATAGGGATTGAACTCGCTATTTTCGATTTAGTGATACTACACGACAGGGATTGAACTCGGTATTTTTCAAGTATCGACATATTTCAACTTTTTAGATAATTCTCAACATTTTTGGACTTTTACAATTTCGATACTTTTCGATATAATGCAACAATTTTGGACTGCTTCAATGTTTGTGATAAAAGTGGATAATCTTAGACTTGCTCGATAAATTTCGAAACTATTTGCGACTTTTTGACTTGTTCGTTATTTTCAATACCAGTCGATACTTAAAGACACTAAATCAACATAACGAAATATTATTTAGTTCACGAAGGCGAGTGCTTAGACTCACCTTTTTGTATCAAAATCTCTCACGGAAAGCAGCTCTAAGTCATAAATTTTCATTTTCTATGCAGCATCACTATTAATACTCTCAATTTTTTAAGTATATGAACATTATCTTCATAGTTGTTGGTACGCTGTATTTTTATCTTCTACTAAAGAGTAAGCAGTACAAATCAAATTCAGCTTTAATCCTTTTTTTTTTTTTGGTAAATTTATGTAACCAGAAAAGTAGCAGCTACTTCAATAAAACTTTTACCGATGGCGTGCCTCCTTGAAAACGAAAATCAAACACAAACAAAAATCGAATTAACACTTGTGACACATTATATTCTTTTTTCCATCTGATGAGTATGATGAGAAAAATTGGGTTAATCTTAAAAGCAAACACTTGACACACTCGTTGAGCAGACAATTGAAAGATTAGCCAAGTGGCTTTTGAGTTTTCGTTATATCTACAACAATTAATTTCTTTCAAATAAAAGATTATGACAAAAGCTAACGCTTGATTTTTCCTTAACCCTTTTGCGCCTACTGGGAAAATACGTACCAGATACTCTCAAAGCTATGTCCTACTCTTATTGTCAATGGAAACTCCTATTTGAGGTGTCCTAATTCAAGTTTTGTGTTTTCTTTATGCAAAATTATACATAAAAATGTATTATTTCTGACAAGTGTGTACCATTGGTTGGATTTGCTAACATGTGTTGAGAAATTTTGTCGATCTGGAATGCCAAAATGTGTCAAAAACATATGTTCTGTAATCGCCATTGTGCTTCGAACAAATTGAAATGCTAGAATTTTGTATTTTTAAAATATATTTTGCTTGTCGCCATCATAAAATAAGAGTAGTGGTGAGCTGCAAACATATTTTGATATCTTGGGATATATTGTTGCAGTTTATGTCCTAAATACTTGGGACTTATCGATCCTAATATTGGTTCTTTCAGGTGTCTAAGAAAAAGTGCTCAGAGGAGGAGGTGGAAGACATTCTGCCCGAATGTATGTATGATGAGAACTTTAGCGCATCCGACAGCGAGGAAGAAATAGATGCGGACGAATATGATGATCTTCGTCAGAAAGAATGCAGCGGTAGCATTCGATAGATTTTTCATTTCCTTAACATTTTTGAAATCCATTGCGTTTTCTGCTGTAGGCAGATGCGTGACATATCAAAAATAAACTTTTGAACTTGAGGGTCGTCTAAAAAGAGAAAAAAACCAGTTCCAAAAATTGGTTTGGCATAATAGCCACAGGCTGTATGAACATCAAGGAAGTCCTTGTTGTCTCCGATTGCCATTAGCCTTTGTAAATAGAAAACAAAACGAGGTTTGAAAGAATAATTTTGACTGCCCTTTAACAATTGCGGACTACAATCACATGATGGGTGGGGTAGATTTCGCTGAACGAAAAGCAGAGATATACGATATCAAACGAAAATCGCATAAGTGGTGGAAGAGGTTTTTCTTTTCAAAATCTGATGCGCAGATTGTATATAACGAGCTCAACCGGAATAAAAAACCACTTATACATTTTATAATACCACTAGCTGACTCCGTGATTGCAGATGGAATGGAATTCAAGAAGCTTAAAACTCATCGCACAGAGGGACGACCTTCTAAGCTTGCACGTACAGATATTTTGAATATAGGCGATCATTTAAAAATAAAAGTCAATACTCGCCGGCGATGTATTCGATGCGTTTCTCAGCAAAAAAAGAACATTTTACGTTTGCTCCGGATGTAATAATGCACTGTGCTCATTACCAAAAATAAATACATTTTTCAATTGCTTAGTAATTTTTTGTCAATGTTTTTTTTGTAAAAAAATTTAAAAATAAAACCAAAGGACTACTCCAATTTTATGTTTATGTAGCTTTTGGGGATATTTGATCGCATCGAAAATCCTTATTGGGACAATATGTCCCAGGATAACGAAAGAATTCCACGAATTTTCAAGTATGCAGACCATGTTTCTTATACTACTTTTTTCTTATTTTGAAAAAAAAAAAAAATGTGATCTGAAGCCGAAATAAAACTCCGTCGCGAAAGGGTTAAATGTCATTAGTGGGAGACAAGCAAAATAGTAATTACGAATAAAAACAATGATAGTTATAATAAAAACTATAAATGTGTTTTGATATCACAACAACAATATGCCATTAAAAATATTAAAAATAACGGTCGATCTTAAGTTTTATTTTGCCGCACACTTTGAGTTATACAACTGCTGTGTATTTTGGCCCAATTGTTATGTTGGCCCATTGTTTTGTGCATTTGTTTTTAATTATAAACTTAATTTAAAATTTCCATTATTTTGCCATTTCCTCCTTTAATTTCTTTTTCGTTTTTATTGTCTTTAATTTATATGTATGTGTTATATAGTATACATTAATGTGCAGAAAGTGAAACTTTTGAAATACGAAACGTAGCTAAAAATGACCATCAACAACACTTTTGAGTTGGTAGTCGGTCACTTGTGATTTTCTTCTGCTTCGTTGGATTTCTACTGTGATTTCAATAGCAGGAAAATTTCTTGTACTCGTTAACTTAACTAATGCTTCCTAAATTTTTTTTTTCTGTTATGCTCCCTTGGGTGTCATTGTTTTATAGAAAGTAACTTGGCATAGAAATACATTATACTCATGGGTTAATGATACATTTAATATTATATTTGAGAAAAAAAATTGTATTTTCCCCAAGTAAATATAATTAAATCTTATGATACATTTGAATAGGTAATTTTGAAAAAAGCAGAAAAATTTCTCAGAAGAGTGAAATAGTTTTTTGTAACTTTTAAAACACAGAAAATTTTCTTGGTCAAATAAAGGTCAATGTTGCATTGAAGTTTGATTTTTCTTTGAAATTTTTATTAAAAAAAATCTTCCAACGATATATAGAATCATTGATATCTGAGTCATCATGACAAATGGATATCGTCAATCTTCATAAATTAAACAAAAAAAAAATCAAATGTCTGAAACCAAAAATCATTACCACATTGTTTATATGGTTAAGTATGAATCATTTGATTAAAACAACAATATGCATAAATTTAAAGCATTTGAAATACTTCCTACTACGCAATATCTAGAAACTAATTGCAATTCATACTTATTCTAACATATTCTAGATGGGATATTCCATGAAAACCAAACAACTGAAACGCACTATTTATGAATTGTAAAAAAAAGGAAAGCGAGTTTCAACTGCGTTAACGAAACGATGTCCAAATCTTATATTTGCTTTTACTTTATCTCAAAAACTATGAAAGATATTAAAATGCAATTTATTGTAAAGATACTGACATAAAATATACAAGTGGAATTGTGATGTGGTGCCTATCGAATTGAAACTTTGGATAGTGCCTCTACAACTTATTAAACAAAATACATGTAAATTTGAGAGAGGTGTGACACGTCCGATATCATATCTATTGTATTGAAACTTTGTGGGAAAACAATGAAGCTTGTAGTCCGGTAGGTAGCGTTGCATTTTTTAAAACAATTTCTTCCCACTTAAAATTTTTTTTTGCAAATGATAGTTTAAGTACAGCTGATACTCGAAATAAGTGTCACTCACAAGAATCGTCGTGGGCCTGGTTGCGAGAAGACGACAATACCTCGAAAAGTAAGCCACAAGTAGAAAATACATTTTGATCAATGTTATAGAGGAGATAAAAACACACCGATTGTATACCTTAAAATTTTTCGTAGGACAAGATTTGACCCACTTTTAATAGTCTTAAAGTTACTTATGACCATATCCATTTTCAAAAATTACAGTTTTTATTGAAAGTTTTACATAAACATTATTCGAATCTGAAAACCACATTTTTTGCCCAAAATATGTATTTTTGCTCAAAATTACAGTATTTATTGGAAACTTTAAAGCGATGAAAAAAGTGTCAAATATTGTTGTTTGGAGATTTTTCGGAAATGAAATCGATGTGTTTTTTTTGCTCTACAACATTGGTCCCAACATATTTTTCCAGTTATGGTTATCTTTCGAGATATTGCGCATAATTTTATTTGTCAGCCTCTCACAACCAGCTCTACCACGTTTCTGGTGACTGACACTTATTTCTAATATCAACTATACTTAAACTAGCATTTGCCAAAAAAATTTAAGTGTGGGGAAATCGCTTCAAAAAATGCAACGCTTCAAAAGTAGCAAAAACAAATTAAATTAAACTTTCATCAAAAAATGGTTGATTGCTAAGGTAGGCGTGATGCTTCCCTTACAATATTCAATTTTATAACATTGTTTTCACATTTTTGGATTTTTTCGTTATGCTCGACTACATAAATGGGTCTTTCAGGCTTGTATATTTTTCTTTCTTTCAATGTGAAAAGAGAATGTTTTCTTAAAATGTTTGTTGATATATTTTAAAAATAATATTAACTATCAGCAAATTTTGTAAGATATTACTATGCCCTAAATTTGATGTTAAAGTGTTGTTTTTTGGACCAAATATAATATATATTTGAGTCGATTGACTCAATTTAATTGGACCATATATGTATATATTTGTTTGTTTTTATTTGATTTTACTTCAAATTAAATGAATCCTATACAATTCTCAACACATCTAAGTATTTAAAACACGACATAATTACTTTCTGCTTGGTATACAATTCAGGTATTTATGTTTGTGGAAATACCAATGTGAGCATGTTAGCACCAATGAAATATTTATTCCAACCACTATATTATTTGGTAATTATTACTAAATATATGATTTGCATGCTGTAACAAACCAAATATAATTGGGTAATTAATATTAAATGTATGATTAATCCAATAATATGTTTCGATTCGGCGAAATGTGTGACAGCTTGACTTATATCAAATATTTCTTTCGCCTATATCAAACATATAGTTTGTTAATTATAACAAAATCTTATTATACACAAATCAATCCTTTCCTCTCGGTGAAAAAATCACCCCAAATTTTATGAACCTTCAAACAGATCACAATCGCTCAACTAAAAATTTAAAAATACAGAATGAAGAATTATCGCCCAAAATCTTAGCAACAATACTTTGAACAATTTTGAGACATTTATTCCCACGCCAAAATGTTCCAAAAAATTAAAACACCGGAAAAATGTTTATAAAATTCCTGCAACAAAGTCTTTGGGCGTTATATCCTTTTGAAAAATCACTGAAAATCTTACAATTAAAGAATTTTTACCTAAAACGAAAATTCACCGAAAGCTTCAGACAACATAAAATGTTTCCATTTGTCCTAAGTAAAAGGAATTTTAAGATTTATTTTTTTTTTAAGTCTTGTAAGAGAAAAGATACCTTTAGGTATTATTTCCTAAAAAAAAAAAGCCGAAAATCTGTGTTGCGAAAAAGTTTCGAAAATACTTCGGTAAAACATATATCCACTCTATATCCATACAAAAAAATTAAAGAAAGTTTCAAAAATAAAACAAAAATCTAAATACTTAGATATTTTGATAAAAAATCGCCGAGAGAATGAGAAATAATTAAAACTTTAAAAAAGTTTAGTTAAGTAAATATAAAATTTTGGGATGCGAAATTGCTAAAAACCTAATCAGTTGTTGAAAATCAATCACTGTTTAGTAATATGGAAGACAAAATGATATTTATAGATATTTCCTAAAAAAAAAATATCCAAAAATCTGAGGAATAAGGAAAAAAACATCTAATGCATGCAGTTCATTCTTACATCCGATCTCAAGCTTTAGTTATTATCCAAGAACAAATCGTCGGCATAAAAGATTTGAGGTATTGAGGATTTGAATAATCAGATTTCTGAAAAATGTCAAAATGCTGACAAAAAAAATAAGTTGCATGTTAGGGTAAATATTATGCGACTTTGAACAACTAGCCCTTCAAGTTAGACGTAGCATCCTGCAAGACAGTCGTAGCATCAATGGCTCATTAAAAGCTGTTACGCTTAGTTGACGCAACTTTGTCTGCAGAAGGTTTTGATTACGCATCACGTTTAATATTGCAATCTAATACAATACACTATGCCAAGGCCGTATCCAGGATTTTATTTCGGGGGGGGAAGTGGATTTGAGATTTTTTCTACGTAGTGTATATTTTTTGCAAAATCGTTACTATATAGTGTCCGTCAAAATATTTTGGGGGGAGGGCGCGTTCTATCCCCTAGCATCCTCCCCCCCCTAGATACGGCCCTGCACTATACCAATCTTTAGAAAATGCTTATTTCAAATCATCACTCTTACAATTCTGTGCCTCCAAAACATTCGAAATCCAAGTCTTTCGTGAAATTGCCCCAAAAATATGATGATGAAGAAAAAATCAATTGAACACTTTAATTAATGGAACGTTCAAATTGTCATTGCTGTTTGCACAGAGACCACATTTTCCTGTAATAAACTTTTATAGCACAAGTGCGAGTATCGCATATACCCTGGGATTGCTTAATGTAAAAATTAACAAGTTACAATAAAAATGTCAACCAAACTGCTGCTCATTCAACTGTGACCTTCTGCGTTCCTCCCACTATGGGCCTTTGTTTCGAATTCATGTATCTATATAACATATCTATACATAACGACGATGCCTAGTAATAATAATCATTTTTTAAAGTTCATTTTGCGCTTATTTGTAGCAAATAAAATGACACGTATAAAAACTACAAACAACAACATGATGATAACACTTAATTGTTTTATTGTGTGTTGAATAAATTAAATGATGGTAGCACATCTCTATTTTCAGGCCTTTATATGGCTGAAAGTGTCAGTTGAGTGTTGTGTCGTACGATTGTTGTCCGCTTGCGTTGAATTAGTGTATTCAGGCATTAAGTAAAATATATATTTTATATATTTATTTATTGAGCTTTTTGATGATGCTCTTTGTTTTCCGCATTTATTTATTTATTTTTGTTTTGCATATTTTAATTTTTATGAGTTTTGAACATTTTAAATGAATTTGCGCCTTAACTGCCATAAAGCACGTCATTGCGGCGCGTTGTTCTCTGCGCTTAATTCATTCAAAACTTTCAATTATCTTGAAAAGAAATTTTTGCCTTATGAATCATTTGTTGTCTGCGAAATCTCAAGATGGATGAGTAATTCCAGTTTCTGATTTTATTTATTGAACATATTTTAAATGTTTACTTTGGGTGTAGTTGAATAGAAATTATTTACATTTCATTTAATGGTTTGAGTTGATTACAAATGACTTCAATTCTAAGTGTTAATTAGAAATTTAAATAATAAATATCATAGCGGAATTTTTTTTAATTATAATAGCCTTAGATAAGCTTAAACAGGGTCTTACCTTCTCGAAAAAAAAAAAAAATATGCGAAACAAAATGACAAGCACTTCTTCCCTACAGTGGAGTCTTCTTGTTTAGAGTTGCCTTATAGTTTTCGATCGTTCTGCTAAAGTTGGTCATAAGTCCTTTTTTCGTGGAATTATATCAATTGTTAGGTCTTGTAACATATACACCAATAGCCTGTTTTTGATTAATAAGAAAACCTTGCGACAAATTCGGATAATTTTAATGGGCATTTTTGCTACACTTACACAGAAAAAAAAAATGGATTTGTATTTCAAACAATGCCTGCTGAAAAGAGCAAAATATAAGCAATGGAATTGACTTCACTTCTCATTATTCTTCTGTCTTTAAAATAAAATGCTTCCTCGAATTAACTACATATTTGAACAAGTTGGTGCGGTTTCCACTTACTGTTTGGGATGCGAGTGCACTACTTACATTAGGTTGAATCTAACGAACTATGTCGTTAAAGCACGATTTAGTAGAAGTTTGCTAGTTCGTTTATAATACAATTCTGATCTATTTACAATGTTGCCTACTTAAGGCATAAAGTGGGGAAAATAATATAAGCAGTAAATTACATTAACATTAGAACACTAGTATGCATAAGCCAAAATATTTTGGGCTTAGTTTGAACTCCCTGAATCCTTCCTCAGTACGTGTCTAGCACTTATGTTGCCTTTATCCAAACATAAAAATTAATGAATTTGTGGGGATCTTGTTACTTGTTGTTTTTTAGACTTGTTCAAATAATTTTCAAAGATTGTTGTCAATAAAAAATAAAATTTTCAACAGATGAAAAACGAAATATGTAGATTCAGATAAGAACATTCAATAAATTTAATTAATCTTTTAAAAACCTTTTTAAGAGTTATTTATTCAACGTTTCCAAAATTGGTGACCCCGACAATGCTAAACAACGAGGATAATTTTTCATTTAAAGATGATTTTGGTGTATTTAAAGATGATGATCTTTAAATACACCAAATGAAATTTCAAGAATTGCTGTCAAAGCTCCAACTTTTTGGCGCTCCGATCCCATGCTTTGGTTCAAGCAAATGCAGTCGCAGTTTTACATGGCAAGAGTTACTCAGGATGCAACGAAATATCATACCGTGGTGGCATCAATGGAGAGTAATGTTCTTAGCAAAATAAATGACATTATAATAAATCCTCCAGCTAACGACATGTATGAAACGCTGAGAACAAGACTTATTTCCTCCTTCACAGACTCGGAAGAAAAGAGACTGCGCAAGCTGCTAAACAATGTCGAGCTTGGAGATAGAAAACCTTCAGAAATGCTAATAGAGATGCGATCTTCAGCTCAAGGTAAAGTATCTGACGACCTTTTGAAGCAGCTCTGGATGCAACGTCTTCCTGCACAAATGAAAGCTATTTTGGCTGTCAGTGAAGATTCCTTGGAAAAAATTGTGTTAATGGCAAACAAGATTGGAAATACTGCAGAGTCAGGCGAGATAGAGGCAATGTCGTCATCCTTAAATAAACGGGATCGGTTCGATGACCTCGAGCGAAAAATTGAACGGCTTGCAACGCAAATAGAGGCTTTCGGTTGATCTAGGACTCCAGTAAAATCTAGTGATTACAAGACCCGTCAGCGATCTGCTTCGAAAAGAAATAAACCTCTTTGCTGGTATCATTTCAAGTTTCGGGAAAGGGCGACAAAATGTGTAGCTCCTTGCAATTTTGCTGGTCAATCTAACTCATCGGAAAACTAGGTGTAGCCCCATCTTTGGTGACGGATGATTCATCGTTTCCAAAAAATTTGAAATTAAAAAATCCTGAAGTTTCTCAACTAACGAGAGATTTCTTAAGCGTTTGGTTCTTAAAAATTGAAAAAGGAACAGAAAATTTGCAATATTGAATAAAATATTTATTTAGAGCAATACATCAATTCCTTCTATTTACTTTTTAAAGATTATTTTATGTAAATATTGCATGCGTCTACGCCTGAGATGATTCATCCGTAAGCTCCAATTTTTTCATAGTTTTCACAGCATTTCGGCCGGTATCTCAGCAATGCCAGCTGTAATGTTTTAACTGTAAAGCTAAAAACTTTGTTAATTTGCAATCCGACTCCTAAACCTTTTCAAATCTTTTTCGAATTTATGTTTTTATTTAGAAAAAAAAACAAGAAAATTTTGACATTAAAACATTTTGATTTATCGAAGTTTTATAGTAAATTGAATAAATAAAAATTTATTAACATCGAAAACTGTTTTTTTTTATGAGCAAAAACATCGATTAACGAAACCTCGAAATTAACGGGCATTCTAATATTAATGTACATACATACGTGTTAAAAACATATCGCAACCTTAATAAAGTCGTTAAGAACTCTCTGTATTATTGAATTAAAATACCTTAAAGATTAAAATACCTTGCACATAAAGTTGCTACTAAATGGAAAACCAGTTGTATAATAAGCAATTCGTAGCCAAGTAAATTGGTGCAATAAAAAATAACATAAAAAGTTAGGTCATAATGAAAACCACAAGAAAAACGATAATCGGAGCAAAGTTAATATGACAATAAAAGTCAAAATCTGTTAGAAAAATGTGGTAACACAATATATACATATGTGATACCTACATACGTGTAAAAAAGTATAATAACAATAAATGGCTAGGTAATAAAAATTCGACCTTAGTTGGATTTCAAAATACATATATTTGAAGCATTATTACACAATATCCATAAGCAATGACTCAGAAATATAAATGAAAAAATTAAATTTTAGTTTTTATTTTAATGTTGTGAGTGTTATGCTCTGCACAAAATCATTTAAGTTAAATGAGGAATGCTATAAGCTGGAAACATTTTTGCAACATTTTGATTCATAAAACAAAATCAGTTGAATTTTGAACTATTTTTTTTCATATTCAAAAAATAAAGATGTAAAGTTAAGTTTTTAACTTCTTACCGTTCCAAAATATAGCAATATAACAATATTTACAAAAGCCTAGCCTCAAATACGTTTCAAACTGCAAAGCAATTGTTTTATTTCACACTTTATTTATATGTTTAATTAACCATTCCTACCAATATGAAAACCTAATTAAAATTGTAGCAAAGATATTAGAAATATTAACCACAAAAATGTGTCAAATGTCATGAATGAATGACAGCAAAGGTTGAACAAAAACAGCTTGTAAACCACAAAAGCACCCAAGTAAGGATACAATGCAGCCCGCACACTTTGCATACATACAACAGAAATGTCATTGACAGCTAAGAAAAGTCAAATACAACACGTTATTTGACACTTCAACAATATAATTCAAGTTGACTAGAGACCACATAACGCACCCAACGCACTCACGTAGGCATTGCAAATTTCGCGCTGGTATGTGTTACAAATTGAAGGCGACTTACAAGGTGGTAGTGGTGAATTAGTGGCCTTTTGTCAGAATGTCAAACAAGTTAGTGTAGTTATATTGCCTAGCAGCTTAAGGGTTCAATTTACCACTAACAATGGAGGTTAAATGTTGTAATGAGATGTTTTAGTGCCCTTAGAATTTAGAGAAAATTACAATATTTTATTGTCTTTTGTAACTTAGAATCTTTATTTCACTTTAAATCCGTATAGTATCGTTTTGACTTTGCAGTCAATTATAAATTGGTTTTATCGTAGATATATATCATTGACTCAAACCCACAGAACGACAATGGCGGTAGCAACTATTTACATCAATTAGCTGTAATCCATCATATTTTGTCTTGTCTTGTTGACAGCAATAACCCAGACATATGAGCACAGACAGACTGACAGTTAGACACAAGACGCAAGCATTGACATCGGCAACACCATCAATAGCCTCAAATACTCTGTAGGATGTACGGTGGGTTGTAATTGAAAAAAAGTTTTTCTTAAAATTATAGAATACAGTGTTATGAAAATTAGTTTTTTTCACACACGTTATCGAAATTCTTGCGAAACTAGCGCTGCTACTAGCTACTAGCCCAACGACTCATAGTCCTGCACGCTTTCCACTAGGCAATCTGTGATACATTGTATTAAACGTTAAAGGCAAATCATATTTTTCTGATATTTGTCTTGGTTAAACGTTTTAAAAAGACAAAAACTTAACAATTAAAAGGCGTCAGGCGGTATGTCTTTTAAGTGCATTTTACATACACAGTATAAAGATACACTCAAGGCATGCCGTCTCATGTCTTTATAAGCACTTTGTTATGTTCAGTCACTAGCCCCTAGCTAGAGAGGCTTGGGGTGGCGCCAATACGGTGAAATATATCTCAATTTGCTATGGTTTTTGAAAGTCAAATATATGGACCATTTTTTTTAAGTAAATGCAAATAAAACGATGTAGTAAATTTTGAATGTGTAGGTCAAAATTTTCAAAATTAAAGTGAAATATATCTCGTTATGCTTGAGATTTTAATAGTGAAAGGGACTATCATTCAATATCCAAATAGTTTAGTGATAATTTTCCGAATAAAATCATTTATTATTTTAGAGATTCTCTCCATTCATTTGGTAATTGACAAATTGGAGTGAACAGAAAAGATAAATGCTTAACTAAACTATAATTTATTTGCATATTTTACACTATACAATATCATAATTATGACTCATCACTGGTGTTGAATTGCTTTTGCATTATAAAAGGCGTAACTTTAGCGGTTTTATATACAAACTACAGTGTAGTTATCATTAAGATGCATTGAAAGCATCATCAACAACCTGACCTCAGCTGCAACACGGTTAAATTGAGTTGGTTGCATTGTCAGTTGGTTGATTGAACTTCTTGTTGCTGCATTATTTCAACCGCACAATATACCATACGAGTACATGTCAAAACTGCTGTCAAAATTTACTTTGCTTTTGCTGGGCGCCACCGCTCCAGTCATGATGTGGTGATGCTACGTGTCGCATCTGTATTTTTGAGTTATGCCAGATTGGCGTTTTACTACTCCAATATTTATCTTTAGTAAAATGCCTTAGTTATTGGTCGCTTGCTGACTCTTAGATTAACTTCGTTTTGCTTGATTAACGCTCTTACGATGCCAGACACATTGTCTCTCTGTCCATATGTCAATCTTCCGTCTGTGTTGCAATTAATTTGACTGTCAATCATGTTAGTCAGTCACCTGCTTCTATTTTGGAGCATTGTATGACGTAGCAGGCGAACGCACTTTATTCGATTTTTTTGGAACCCCTATTGTTTTATTTATATAGGTAGTACTTGTAGGGAAATGATGCTGTCAACATGCAGTCGAGCATAACGAAAATGTTTGATGGCGGTGGATTTGCAATTTAAATCTTTTTAAAAACGAATAAGTTTTTTTTTGTGGTTCAAAAATAAAAATATATAAATTTAGATACAATACTTATGATAAATAAAATCAATTCATTAGTCATCTCTGGATATATTGTGGAGAAACCGATTCCTTCATTTTTTTTAAATGGTTTTTTGAGTTGGAAGTGTCACCATATTTTCTGAGTAAAAGTTATGTTCTTATAAAAAATACATTAATTCATATCTCTGATGACACCAATAATATTCACTGAGTGATGGTAATATTATCATTTAATATATCAGTGTTATGTGACTCATGCAAATAATATCTTCTTAGCACCAGCATTTTTTTCTAAGAAACTGAGCTTAGACATTGCATACAACAAATCAAATTGCGTAAAATAAGTTTTTGTGACATCATTGAAAGGTCAAACGAAATCAATTATTGAAATTTTTGTCTTATAATCAAAATTCTATTTGGTAAAAGTTGCATTTAATAATGAACTGGCAAATAAAAAATGTTTCACTAAGCTCATTTTGCTTCGAAGAAATTTATACTATTTATATAAAAAAGCTTTTACGAAAATGGCTTGTAACACTTTGGCGCAAAATATACTGAACCGATTTTAATAATTTATTTTTTAAAGCAACATATTTGAGCTAAAAAAAAATACTAAATAATTTTATTTTTATTTTTTAAAGTTAATAATAATAAATTAAGTTTTAGCAAATCCTCACACAAAAATTATCGTTTGATTTTTCGTTGCTGATGCTCGCGAATATGTTAAGCTGCTTGTTGAATTATGTGCTGTAATTGCTGTTTTTTTTTTTCTTCTCATTTGTACCATTCGTGTTTGGCTTGGATGTTCAAAGAACAAACTCTCTTTCAATTTATTGTTTTGGTACTTTTGAAGAGAGAACATAGAATGATATGTTGATAGAGTGATTTTACTATGATAAAACAAACACTACTCAAAAATACTTATTTTGTATATGTTCACTTGTATTACACGCATAACTTTGGTTACTTAAAAAAAAATCTAGTGCTCAAAAACTACTTCTGAGTGATACAGCACTCAGTAATGCCAATAATATTCTTCTCACTTTTACAGTATTTTCTAGAATATACTTAATATTTCATATAAACTAGACTTCGTAGCGTATAACGATTTAACGAATTTCCATTTTAACGAACACTTTTCAAATTGGTATTTTTCCATTGATATCTCTATATTACGAACACTAAAAGTGTTCACTATTCCACTATTCGCTGTTTAATTCAACAATAACTGTTGAACTTTTTTTTATCAGTAAAGCTGATCGCAAGTATATATAGCATTCCAAAATATATCTTAACTTTTATGACTAGATATGAATGTGTGTATGTGAGTAAATAAAAGCCGAGTTCTTCAATAAAAAACTCGTCGATATAACGAATTTTACGATATTACGACTGATCCGTGCATTAATTAGTACGTTATATTGGGCGTCTACTGTAATTGCAATAAAATAATTTCCAGCAATGTTCAACCTAGTTCCTGTGTCTTTTGACTCAAAAGTGAATGGTTTGCATTAAAAAATGATAACTGAATGCCGTCATTGTACGATTGAAATCTTGAAGACATGCGGTACCAGCAGGACGGCACAATCTTTCATACAGCGCGTGAGACGATTGAGTTGCTGTGGCGAGATTCAACATACTATCGATATAATGTAGCATTAATCAAGAGAAGGTAATCACAGCTTAACTTCTACTAAGATATTGAAAAAAACATTTTAGCAACGCTCTAAAAACAAGTTTCTTATTATCATAAATGTGTTTTAGCTTAAAAATATATTGCAGTAACTAAGGAACAAATCAAAATAAAAGTGGTCGGGCGAATACTTTAGGTTTTCGATTATCAGTTCACCCTGTATATAAGATCTGGCATATTTTTCGATGCCCTATTTTTAATCTTGTCATAAACTTTCAAAATTAAAGTTTAAGTCAGTATAATTACATGTAATAAAATTTAGCTACTACAGCTATTAGCCTTCCCAGCTATGAAGCTTGAAGCTTTAAAACAATTAAAAAAGCTTATTATGCTACATATGAAGTTAAATATTTATTTGCAAAAGAAACCCCATTTTTATCATTGAAGTGGTATTCTTTGGACCATAATAGGCGCGCCATAATATTTTTCTTTTAAAAAATCATAATGAGTCTAAAAGTACTGTTGCCCATGAGTAATTTAAGCTCAATCTCATTATTTTACATTGCGTCAAGTTTCACACAGAGCATTAAACCAGTTGATATGTAGCGTAATGTTATTTGGTTATACTCGTAACTTTACCAAAAACAAAATTTTTCTAGCCCCAAGCAAAGATTTTTCTTGTCTCGTTTTACTTAACAACTCAGAAACTTCAAGAAAAATTTCACTTCAAGCTGGCGCTGGCGCTGCCACTGTTGAATGCTGTCAATTAGAAGTTGATGGACTTACACCAAACAAAAAATATTAAAAAAGCGGAAAAATGTTAGACACATTTTATATATCTTGCAATGGCTGCTTCCTTATTTTTTCGTGTGTGTCTTTCAGTATAACTTAATTGACAAAAAGGAGTAACAGCTATAGACGCGCAGACAAACTTTAATAAGCGTACGAAAACATCATAAGAAGAAAAACGCTTTCGTTGTCATTTTGTTGAAGAAATTGATAAAAAAAGCAAAGAAAATTGCAACAAAAAAAAAATTATAGCAGCAAAAGAAAAATATTGCCAACAACTTTTACTAACCTCAATTGCAATAAATCACAATTTTTACATTGCAGCAAAAAAAAACCAACAACAACAACCATATCCAGTAAAGAAGTTAAAGCCAAAGAGATCTACTTTAACGACCTGTGTGACGTGCGTGTTGTTTCAGTGATGTCAGTTTGCTGTTCGTTGGTATCGAGCGTAAAATGCGTGTTGATTTTTTTTTCTACTGCAGCAAAAGTGAAAAGAATGTGAGCGTGCAACACTTTTGCCACCAACATGATGAAGACATGAAGAAGAAAGTTCGATAGTATCGTTATCAAATTTATCAGTTTCAACTGAACCTTCTCAATTCTGAATTTATGAAACAATGGAGTAATCTTCAAACAAGCTTTGAAACATTAGTGGAGACATTCCACTCGGAAACATTCTAAGGAGATTGCATCCTTTTCGGAAGCATTCCCTTTCTTACGCAAACATTACTTCCATAAGTTCTTTACTTCAAGTGTTGCGCTGATATCTTTCAAATGTTGTGCCATCTTTCAAACAGCACACTGAGCATGTTTAGAGCAAAAAAAAATATGAAATCCTTGCCATGTTTCATATTTTTCGCATATGTTTGAGAGAAATATAATTTTGTTTTTTCTATTGACCGATAACGTTAACAATGCTGCTTATGGTCTACCATTGTTATTTTGATTGAATGTACATCATTATTATCATCACCATAACTATTATCATCAACATTATAACATTTTTTTTTTTTTCATTTCTGCATTTTCTTATTCCCCTGAGGCAATAATCCATGTTTGCAACACATTCTACCAATACGCGTAGCAAAAGAACCAGTCAACGTGCAGTATTGGACAGATAGACAAACATTTATCTCACAACATATGAGAACTGGACGTCTTCGGACACGATTTTGTGGCAGCTCAGTCTTCTTAAAGTCAAAAGAAAAAATGACATGGCGTAGAAAAATATTAAGAGATAAATGATGAACAAATGGATAGAATAACAGTTGCTGATGTTTAGTTAAATGTGTGTAGAGTGTTGCAAATAAAATGATTTTCTAAGTTAACGAATTTTCTTTGAAAATGCATATATTATGCCGTAAACATGCTATTAGTCAGTAACTATGTTAGGGTGGTAATTTTTTCGATATATGTAGGGCAAATTGACACATTTCTAGTTCTAGATCAATTCATGTCAAAAATTATTTCTTGCCTATCAGTCATGTGATTTTTCTGAGCTGTTCCATTCGCTTTTCCTTCGATATTTTCCAAATGATTGTTTCTCATGTATCTTAGACATAATTTTTGCAACACCTTAAATTGCTACTATATGCATCATATATATTAAAGAAGAAAAAAACACACCCATTATGGATGGTTTGTTCCAGTTTTCCTCGTTGTGCTGACTGACTTTGTTGCAAGCTAAAAACAAAAATCGATAAAGAAAAATAAAATGGTTATGGCGATATATTCACTTTTTGCAGCAAAGTAGGAAAAAACTTGTTCTTCTAGATTGTGCTTAAATGTCATTTGATGGTTGTTATTGCAGTAGTCTACACCCAATATGGCAACATAATCGTCAGCATGTTGTATGGCAAGTTTTCCATTTCTTTTCCCAGATACAAGATTTTGGCCGTCTTGTCCAATTTACAAATCGCGATTTTCTTTTAAAAGCGATTTATTCATTCATAGATTTTTACGATTACTCTATATTTATAAAGTACACTATTTTATTGTCAGACAATTGGAAACACTTTTCTTTTTCTCAAACAAAAACTATTTAAAAATTGTCAATTCACTTACTTAGTTATCAATATTAAAAATCAAAATTGAAATTGTAAAAAAATGATAAAGTTTGTTTGGTAAATAGCATTTATCATAGAGCAACCATATTTCATTGCAAATCATCTCGTCACAATAACTGATTAAAGCGATTTTTATTGATGATGGAAATAAGATTTCCCATTGTCATTGACTGTAGTCATTTTATGAGAGGCCCATTTGTTGATCGCAATAAGGTGATACTTAAGTCTTAAAGCTAAACACTTAACTGTTTTGCTTGGGTTAATATCTTTAGCTAATTGAACTACATATATCAAACCAATTAAAAGATTCTTCCTTTTTCCATCTGCATTCCGTATTTCACTCATTGAAACACAAACACAAACCATAGCAAGCGACATGAGAGAGCGCTACAGAATGGTAACGTTCTGCTCTGCGTACAAAAAACTTTATTCACTTTGTTATGGCTTTGACTCGCGAATGCTACCCGAACCCGTACCAAATGTAGTGATCGTTTTTGTCAATAAATTCGTATGAGAGAAAAATTTTTTTTTTTGCAAACAAGTGATAGCTCAAAAAAAAATTTTTGAACTTCACTAAAGGAGGCTTGAGACTCTGGAAAGAAGCGTTTTTGACTCGAAAATGGTTCCCCTAACCATGGTACCCGTTCTTGACCCATTTTCGGGTAAAAATTTTGTTTGTTCAAACGAAAGATAGCTCGAAAATTAGTTTTGGACATCACTAAGGGAGATCCGGGACCCTGGAAAGAAGCGTTTTGGACCCATGCAACCCGTTTTTGACTTCCGAAACATGTCATCATCAATACGAATTTAATGACAAAAATGCTTATTACATTTGGTACGGGTTCGGGTCGCAACCACCAGTCAAAACCACAACAAAACGAATAAAGTTTTTTCTTGTACGTAGGGTAGACTGTAACCATTCTGTTCCTTTCTTTTATTTCTGCTTCCCAGCAAAACCTTTAACCGTTACAAAACTTGGTATTCGGCCGATAAAGTTCTCGTATTTTACCGGTTAATTTTCTTAGAGCGTCGGGAAAAAATCAACCACTTTTTCTTATCCGTGTGAGTATCCTATCCGTTAAGAGCTGCATTTCAGCAGTGCAAGCTCTAGCATATAGTTTGAAGCTGCTGCGACTTATGTGGCTTAGTATTTATCTGTGAAATATCAAAATATTACTAATCGATGTTAGATATGATTGCAAAATTATTTCTTACCAATGTGAATGATTTTCCTTTTGATTCAATAAAAATAGTGAGAATCGTGAATTTTTTTTTATTTTTTGTATTTGGTTGACGTTTTGCTTTCTATAAAGTTTTAAAAATGAAAAGCAATATTGAAAATCTATCAAATCGTATGCTTAACTCTTTCTTGTTGACAAAGGGGAATAAGTAATTTTAATGTGTTAGTAAATTTATAAATTTTTTTGATAGTGTCTGTAATACGGGACAGTTCATAATTCAATATGGTTAGTCATGTTTTGCTGGGTTGCTATAGAACGGGTTGGTGTTTGAATCAAAGAGCGAATCAAAGAATGTGAGAAGTAAAGTTTGCGTTACCCGATTTGAACGTTACGATAAGGGTGCGGTTTTTTTTTTATTCTCTGTTCTGGACACTCAGAGGAGATAAGACACGTATGCGGCTGTGACTTCAAATATGGAGAAAGTGTTGTGCTTGCGAGATCTGAACGCTAATTCAAATTCTATTTTCTTATGTAACTGTCTACACACAGAAAACGCTTATTTGTATATATCGATTTTTGGAAATAATTAACAAGTTATATATTTGATACGAGTTAACTTATCATAAATTTCACCGAATCAAATAATATTATTGAAATACTTATAATACCCAATTATTTTTGGATAATTCCGCTAAGTACATCATATATTTGGTAATAATTACCAAATAATATAATGGTCGAAATAAATAATTCTTTGCTGCAAATATTCACATTTTAATAATCACTATATCATATATTTGGAGGAATAACTTTTGTTTTTTCGGTAACGTTAACATATGTTAATATTGATTTAGTTAAGTCTGATGAGTAAAAAACCAATATTTTTCTATATTATCAAACCCTTTTATTATATATCGTTAGCATTTACAATCATTAATGCCTGAATTGAGTTCCAAGCAGAAGTTATTAAACATTTACATGAGTACTTAAATATGTTGAGAATTGTAAAGTATTTCTATTTATGTGAATAAAAATATCACTATGAAATATATTTTCCATCCAATCTAATTAATTGGCTCGAAAATGAAACACTTCAATATCCAACCAAGAGCTTACTAATATTCAACCCTAATTTGATAATAGTTAATAAATATTTCGAAAATCTATCAACCAAATGCATTTATTTGAAGCAAAATATTCAGATAAATTGAAAAATAAAAATGAAAACAATTATTTTTTAATAATATACTAAATAAAATAAACATTGGTAGCAACAATTTCAAAGTAACCTTTTTAAAAATGTGCCAATTGAACTGAATATTAATTTACTCAACAATTTCTTTGCTTTAAAATGCACCTTACTCATTTACTTACCAGAATATACCTCATATAAAATTCAATCGATATTGCACCAATTTCCTGTTCCCACACTTCCTTTGCTCATTCATAGCGTAAAACATACAATTTCAAATGCATTACAACCATTGATGTATTTGGTACGCCTATTTAAATATGCCAGCAAGACAATTTTCTATTTAAAAATTTATCACTTTAACGTAAAGAGGGAATATAATTTATGACAGCAACAACAAAGAATCAAAAGTATGCCGTCATTAATGAATTACTGACAGAAATGGAAAAAAAAAATTTCATACTCATAGTACGAGCACATAGTAGGAATTACCGTTGTCGTCCTAGACAAAAATTGAAGAAAATTCTCACAGGAAGGAGGCAAAAAAGGTTTTTTTTTACATTTTTTCTGAAGAAAGGGCATATATAAACCAAAGCAAGCAGGTGCTTTTTTCTATGAGGGTTTATAGGAGTACAAAGTGAGTGTATAATACAAATGCGGGTAAGGTACCAAAGGAACAAGAAGAAAAATAAGGAATGGTATGAAAGAATACCTGGCTCACACAAATAATTGCAAAATAAATGGTACTACTGACGTAGGACAGAAATGGCGCATACAGCTGACACAGTTCACAGTAGAGACTTAGAGACGACGATGACTATGACGAAGCGACGACGATGACGACGACGACGATGGCACAGACAGCAATGTGATTGTAACGTTTAAGCTATTGCGACACTTTTTTTTTAATGCTTTCTTAAGATACAAGTGTTGCAATTGTATAAGGTGCTTCAATAAGAGCGCCATATCTTTTACATTGTATGAAAAGAGTTGTATTTAAGGTGCGGTAGAAATCTTTACTTCAAATTAAAGTAAAGTTAAAGATTTAAAAATAGCACCTTAGTTTACAGAACTACGCTGCACTGATAGAGCACTTGCACCACATTAAATCCAACATAATAGAAGATCTGAGACCGCTAGTTTCTTTGAGAGATGCAGTAGTACCAAGACACAAAAGATTAGTGCGTACTGAATAGAATATTTCAATCGTTCAGGGAAGTGTTGAAGACTATCCAAAGGTATTGATTCGACGTCGTTCACAACAGCTTGGTATTTTTCCGTTCACCTCATGGAAAATTGTACGCAAAGTTCTATGATTGAAGGCTTACAGATATAGGTTGACTAAAAACTGAAGCCGAATGAACATGGTTTGCATCGAAATTTTGTACAGCGATGAGGTTCATTTTCGGCTCAATGGTTATGTCAGTAAACAAAATTCTCGCATTTATGCGAAGATAACATGGTGGAATCATCGGACCATATTTTTTTTAAAAATAAGCCTAATCAGCATTTCACAGTCTACGATATTTACTACGAACCGTACAGCAAACGAAACAATCAACTTAGTGAAAGAAATATTCAATGAACGCATAATTTCGCGTAGTGGCCTTCAAGATCTTGTGATTTAACGCCTCTTGCGTACGACGCTGACAAACCAACAACATTCGACAAATTGGAAGCTAAATTTATGGGTATTATTGAAGTCATATGATCACAAACGCTTAAAAATTGTTGTCAAAAACTTTGTCTTTCGGATGATGTCAGCTGCCGTGGCTTGTGCTTAAAATCTAATTCAAGAATACATCCTCATGATAGAACACAAATATAGGCTTAGCTACATTAAATGCTATGGTACACCATTTTGAATGTTTTATGTGATATCTTTTTTTTGAAAGGGGGGTGTCTCAGTTGATCTTTTATAAACTATGCATTTAAATGAAGCAATCTATGGTTCCACTCCAGGAGATATTCTATCCATGGACAAAGTCATAATTTAATCCATTTAATCCAAACTTTCATATTTATATATTAGTGACATGGAATGTATTAAAGAACACCTAGAGGAATTGAGTTAGAGAAGGGAAGAAGTAAAACCTTACACAAAACGTGAAAATGAAAGAAAGTCCACAAAAAAATTTTCGTAAAAGGAAATAAAGTCTAAATTTAAAACTAAATGGATATGATAATAGTTAGCTTAAGTAACAACCTAAAAGCAAAATATATAAGAAAACATAAAAGAAGTACCATACAAGCTTTTCTCAAAAAGTCTTAACATAAAGCAAAAAAGTGCTTTATTTAGTATTAAATAAATAAAAGTTGAAAGCAGCAGCATTCTATGAAAATAGCGAATGACCGCTTTGCAGCACCAGCAGCAGTCTAAGCAGCTGTTTAGGCTGTTAATGTTGGCAACGGTAGAACGGGTACTAAGTAGTAGCCAATATAAAGGTGGTTGCACTGTCAAAGTTACAAACACTAAAGTGTTGTAAGTTGATAATTAAATAAGCAAATTTAGAACACTCCAAAGAATACTGGCAGCTAAATGCTGCTACAGTTGATATGGAGTGAGAAAAAGTTTGGTATTTTCGTATTAAAATGAAAGGACAGTATGGATGGGGGGTTACGAAAAACCATGATGCGGAGACTCAAAGTTAAATAAGGTATGCAAAGTTTTCTTAGTTAACGATTGCATAAAAGATTTGGAAAGTATGAGGAAAAAATGTTTAGATCTTGGCATAAAATAGATTGAAGAGGGTCGATTTCTTGAACATAAGATTTTGTTCAGATTTTGGAATGCCACTTAATTGATGATAATTCGCTAAATTGAATTAATTATGAAGTTATGTTAAGCATTTTTATGCATAAGAAAATTTTATTATAGGCAACATCAACTTACAGCCTTTGGCAGGTGAGCTTTCATTCAAATGGACTACATACCTATAAAATAAATTGACATTTCATGCAAGATTCCATCATTTCTCTCACACCTTTTTATAATATTTTCTTCTTTTAATTGCTATTGATTATAATAAAAACTATTTTCTCTCTTTTTTTTCAGGTAAGCCAAGCCGCCTCTTATCTTTTCGTAAATAAAAGACATATATCGAGCTGAAACTCCAGAAATAGGGTATGTCTGGCTTTTTGAGTTCCATCTTAAAATAGAGTTGCTAATTGGTCGTAATTTGTCTGCATTTTTAATCCCAAAATCATAATCACAATCCAATTTATATGCTGTTAATATTTTTATTGCGATATTATGTTGAAACATTGACAATAAGCATTTGTAAATTATGTTGGCCTAATAGCTGCCAGCAGCAGCGTTGCAGCCTTTTTTGAATATCATTTTATTTGTTTAATTATATCACCGCTTAAAATGGACGTATAAAGTGGCTCACCCCAGAATGTTGAATTAGTACCTAGAACTTCATGCACTTAGTACTCATATACATCTTTCAGGAGCCAGACCCACCCTGGAAATGACTACAGATACGCCCATGCCCTTCATGTAATTTTCAACTACTGTATCATCCGATCTTGGTTCGATTAATAATACAGCCGGAAATTTTCTTCGTAAAAACTGCATTTTTTCTCATGCTCCATTCTGGAAATTGGTATTATCAATTCAAATACGTTTTTCTATTGAATGCCGTTCTTAAATTAGAAATTTCAATATTAAATAATACCAGAATTTGAAATTTCAGATCTTAAAATTTACAAAAACACCATAGAGGTAGCAAAAAAAAAACATGTTTTGATACAACTCTACGAGTCTGAAAATTCTTTTGGGGTTTAGCGTACTATCATCGTTGTAATTGGTACATTCTTAAGCTAAAAAAATATGTTTACCCAATATAAATTGAATTCTATCAAAAACACGTTGGGTGACTCTAACACTGAGAAAACAATATGTTTGAATATAACAAACGCATATTTCATATAGAACAATAATATATTTATTTGAGCCAAACATATTGTATTTGGATCAAATAGTGGTAGACGTTGGTTGAAGCATATCATGTTTGACTCAATCAAATATTTAATTGCTCTATATGAAATATGCGTTTGTTGTATTCAAACATACTGTTTTCTCAGTGTATTTCTGTAATTAAATTTTTTTGTTCAGAAAAATTCAGATTTTTTATATTCGAATGTTCAGATGAAACTCAATTTGGATTTGGTTTGCATCAGGAGTGTAGTATCCCAGTATGCTTACATATTTTGTGTATTAAAGTGCTCATGCAATATATTCATATATTTTTACTGGAATCATCTTTAAAATTGAGACACTTCAAACGACTGTTTAGCACTCAAGTCCACATCCCTTACAAAACTTTAATATGAAAATTCTCTGCAGATATTTGTGAATTTTTACTTTTTTTTTGTTTTGTTTTAGTAGACAACATGACCACCATGAACTGGCGCAGCATGCTTCACATATCCCTTTTTAGCAGCATATTTGCTTTTTCTTTTTAAGTTTTTTGTTTTTTTTTAGAATGCCGCATATCCTTGAGTTTTGACATTAAAATTGGAAAGAAAAATTAGAAAACGTCATATTGTTCGGAAAAACTTTACACGCATGCATTAATAAGGGTTTTCTTTTGTTTTTTTTTTTTGCACACGCAAACGCTCACATACAACAATAATTTACATGCGATATGTTCAACAGCATGTGGTCCCTGTCGGGATGCGAACATGTTCTCAAATCCACTCATTCACTAAGAAGTTTGTCTTTTTATTTTCCAATTTTCTTGAGAAAGTCATGTAACTTGTTTCAGATGTTCTGAGAAGAAAATTAATGGCAGCCAACAGTTTTTAAACATGGTCAGGACAGCACATCGCTTTGTCTTTCCGTTTACAATGGCATAACAGCAGGCGTTATAGAAAAGTATATCTATTATTGATGAAATTTGGCACACTTGTGGAACTAAAATGGAATTAAAATCAGAATTTACTGTTCCTCTTCATAACCTTCCCAACAAAGAAAAATCAAGCGATTGTGTTCTGTTATGGCAGTTAAAAAGGGGGGTCCAAATGTTTTGGTTTCGCCTATTTATATATAGATTACAGTCTCAGAAAAATATGGATGCGCTTTTACTGTAAGCGCAGTGTGGAGTATTTTATTTTCGGCAGCCCAAAAATTCCACCTCTTAGAAAGTGTTGTTGAATATTTAAACAAAAGCATTGGTCTATTTCCTTAAAAACTCTATCAATTTAAAGAGTCACCAATTTGACGCAATGGCATATAATTTTCGGTTCTCATTATTATCTCACAATAAAAATGCACTATGTGCAAATAGTGGCACTCAGATGCGCTTACGCTGCTTTCAGCATTTAGCATTTGAAAAGTTGACTCTATTCGGTAACTACGAGTACATTAGCATATTTAACTTGTCTGCTGTTGGCGTCAACATGGCTGTGCAAATGTTGTAATTTGCTTTGTGCACTAAAATGCAACACTGTGGCAAGTTGTCAAATGTAGTGTCGGTGACTAGGTGCCGCAGCACACAATAACCAATTATGGCAACTTGCTTGACATGCCAATAAAGGTAGTTGTTGCGAATGAAATGAATGCCTGTATAGTAAAGTGGTGTTTTTTAGCGCAAAATTATTGAAATATATATTTTATTTCGCGTATAAAATTTTGTTGACTTTATTTTTTTTTATTATTTTTGTAATAATTTTGCCTCATTTTCTAAATTTTGACAAGTTGGAATTTTTGCAAATAATGAAACACATGTTGTACGCCTTGCAATTGCAATTGCAGTTATTCTCATGACAGACGTCAAAATTGTGAATTGACAATGGGTAAAAATGTTATCTTACCAACAGCAACAATAGAAATAACAATGTGTTATGTTAAATGTCATAATCAGTGACATTTCAGTAAACTGACATTTCAAAAAGAAATAACAAACTAACAGACAAAAAGGCGACGTAATATACGAGTAAAACATACAGCAGTTACAACATAAGTTCATATAGGGGAAGGTGGGGCAAAATAGTATGCTTAACGGCTTAACTAAGTTTTCACCAAGAATACAAAATTTTGTGCGCAGAATTAAACATATAAGTTATTTGTTCTAACTATATTGAATCTGTAAAGATTATTAAGCTAATTGTTTTTTCAAGAGAAGATGTTTGTTATTGCGATGCAAAAAAAAAGTACGTCTCTATCGCTTTGTCCTTCGGGTGGGGTAAAACGGTATGCGAAGTGCAATACATAAAAAATGATAATTGTACATTTGTTGTAAAAATTTTCTAAGAATTAAAATTACAGTGTTTTTTTCCTATCAGTTGCGTTATGCGTTGCGAATTCCGCATAATTTTTCGTGTTCTTCTTGATGGCACAATGGGACGGAAATTGCGTTCTTTTACCTACAGATTTCACTGAGATCGGTTTTTCTTTGTGGGTTTTAATTATTCAAATACTTTATCGTTGCTGTTTTTTTAATATGTGCAATACTGTCAGTTGACTTGCATGTTTTCGAGTGGTAATGTACCACTTTTCCCCCATAGCCTATGTAAACATACAGCCACGTGAAACAAAAACTTATAAACATAAATAAATCATTGTCAACCGAAATGAATGTCACAAATATATACTACGACGTGAAGCAAAGGCTTGTTTTTTAATGATTCGTATGAATCGAATTTATCTTAGTCGAATATCCTCGAATTTTAAATCGACCTTACTCATTTTGATGAGCCTCATGGTTCTCCACAAAGGAAGGTCAACTACTCTAATACAAATTCCTTATAATTACATTAGATGGCGTTGTAATGCTAGGATAAGTATACTCTTTGTGCTGCTTTGTCCCTTACACCGCCTAACCCTACCTTCCCCTATATTTTTTCAGTGAATTTACTTGCTTATCCCTTATGTGAAATGTCGGTTTAAGCAACTATAACTTCGTATGAGTGGTGCGCAGCTTAAGCTAAATAAAAATTATAACATGTTTAAATAAAAATCATTATAGTCAAATATGCTTATCTCTCAAAGTTATATAAAATCATAAACAATATGAAACATTGCTGATTTGCTTAAAACTTTCAATATTCATAAGCTCTTTGAGCTGCTTTTGGAGCACATTCTTAAAACTTAAGTTTTGTACAAAAGAATAAAAATAGCACGAAAACAAAAAAAAAAAAATAAACTTAAAGCAATGACCTTAACTCAAGATGTTCAATAATGTTATGTATTTACATAGGGCCATATTTTTTTTAAAATTGTAAACACTTTAAAAAAAACCGTTCTAATATCTCTATGAATCAAATTCATTATGATGTGACTGACATTGAATTTGACAAACACAATAAAAACAACTCAACTTCAAAAATCTATTGATGAAGAAGAATTTCAGAAGGCGCTAAATACCACGCTAATCAGCACATATGTTAAATACCACACATGGGTTTGAATAAGAATTCCCACACACACAATGATGATACAAAGTATGACAACATATTTTTTCTATTTAGGGTGGCTCTCATATGCTAATTTTTATAATAAATTTTTTTTACGTTTAATGCATAAAAATTCATCATAGAACAAAAATACGATAAAAAAATTTTACATCAAATCGTTGAGCAAGAAAAAATAGACGAATCCCATGAAAAATCGAAATCGAATGAACTCAGTTGTGAAAAAGAAAAATCTAGTCGGGATGACTTCGAAATCTACATATAAATGAGTGTATTTTTTGGATATGGTTATTGCCGTCTGGGGCTAAAGCATATACTATTTACCGTCGCATTTTGTAGAAATAAAAATGTCCATCGACACTTCCAGGGGAACGGGTGTGACATTTTAAGACTCGTAATCGTGACTTCCACAAACAGACAGACAGACATGGCTAAATCGACTCAAGTACAGACGCTGATCAAGAGAAAACTCTCTTCCAGTGAATGCATTTGGGTTTTGTGAAAATGTACTGAATCGAGCCTTGAAATGTACTTTTTAGAGGCTGAATGTACTTTTTAGTCTTGAAAATTAAATTTTTCTTAAATATCCTAAATATATCTAAAAAATATTAAAATTAAAAAAAAAAAATCCTCACTTTTGCCATCTCAAAAACCCTAGCGGTGAGGTAAGTTTCACATATTGTCCAAATAAACCTGCCACGCCTCTTTTTTTGGAACAAAAACATAATTTCATAGTGAATTCGTAGCGTATAAAAAATCATCCGAATTTGTTTGCGCGTATTTCATCAAATGAATATCGTGTACCATTTAGACGCCCCCAGGATATTAAGACTGGGGCAACTTATTAAAAAAATGGCAAAAACTACGGACAAATGGCGTAAAGTACAACTAAAGAAACAAATTGGCAAAAAAAAAAAATCTCATGTAGAAAGGATATTTGATTTTGGACTTTTAAATACACAGAATTCCTTAAACCATTTTTATTAAATTCACGGCCATTATTTTTAATAAAAAAAGTGTTCTTAATCAAAAATTTAAAAATTCTAGCTCAAATGCACCAAGATGTTGCACCTTATCTCATACGCATAAGATTAGGCACATATTAGTGTGATAAAAAGAAATACAAAACCACCCTAATGCGTACTCAACTCGATTTCAAAGCCATACAAAGGCTTATGTTGTCTTCACTTTTGCAAAAAAAAAACAAAAAAAAAAAATTCTTTACAACTTAAATTGGGCTCAAACGCAACATTTAAGAATGTTTGGTAATTTATAACGAATCCAGTTGTGCTGCACAAAGCACACGCATACGCGCCGTGTTGTCTCTAGCATTCTGCTAGAACACAGCAAAGTTTAGTGTATTTTTGTCATTTTTTTTTAACAATTTAAAAAAAAATTAAATAATTTTTCACATGGTGCAATAATAAATAGCAATCGCCAGTTTTTAAAACCATTTGTTTATCCAGTGATTTGCACATAAAGCCAACATATTGAATCAGTTCGTAATATAAAATAAAAATTGTGCCAAAATAACCGAAATAAATTTTAGTTTTTTGCTGACCTGATTTTTGTATGTAAACACAAAAATGAAAATTTGAAGCGATTCGCGTGCGACTCACCGAAAAAAGGGGAAGAAATAAAAATTACAACAACACGGAAAATTAATTTGAATTTAATGCGCTTTTGGGACGTTGTTTGATGCCGCCCGCGCTTTGTTTTCGGCACGCGCGTTGGATTGCGTCATCTTACACAAAATCGTGTAAATAAAATGAGGTTGTGCGCGCGTTCAAAACTTAAAAAAATTAAAAACTAAAAGAAGCCCTTCATTTATTTAATGGGTTTTTCTCGCGCCTAGTTTTTTCCAATTTTTTATTGTAAAGGTTCTTATTTTAGTCTTGTGCAAAAACTAAAAATCTCTTTTATGGTAAATGGTCATATACTTTATAAAAATGCTGGAACGTGACTTTCTCGCTGAATTCATTTGGAAGCTGTGTGAAGCGGGCATTTGCCAAAATCCAAATAACGTAAGTTTCGAGTATAAGATATATCAAACTATAAGTAAATCATCACGTTCGACTCTCAAAATAAAAAAATTTTCAGGAATCAATTTGACTCAAAAAGTTAATAATACTTTAAATGAAACTTTAAAGACCTTATACATTCTTCTTTGGTAGCTATGGAGCCAATAAACTATATTTTCAAAAATCTTCCATATTATGTTGTTATGAATTTGATATTGTTTAAGTATTTGTCATTATGACCCAGCAGGCAATTGAGCAAGGCCTTCCCCGGAGAAGGCCTGCTAGCACTGTTCTGATTGTAAGAGGCCTTCTCAAAACTAAATTTTCATGCAAATAAAAAAAAAATTTTTTTTTTATTATGATTTTTGTTTTTATTTACAATCTGTCAATATTAATAATAAGTAAATTTTATAAGTAGCAGAATAGTTACACTGCATTGAGTGTATACTCATGAAATGCTACTATGCCTTACCACGGCAGGTGTGCTATTATGCCTTCCCACAGCAGTACTGCCTTCCCACAGCAGCAGTGCTATAAGACCTTCCCACAGCAGCAGTGCTATAAGGCCTCATAATAGAAGGTAAAAAAGAAGGACTTCATGTATTTTTTTATTTCATGTATTGCAATGTTTTATGATTCGAAATTACTTTTTTGTCATTGGATTGTACTTATACGACATCAAAGGCTGATACATGGTTAGAAGTAAGGAACGGTGTGCATGTTGCTAGGTTGGTCTTCTGCTTCATGTTATGTTACAGTGGTAGAGTGTTGTGTATTCAATGTGAAATTATAAATTAAGAAAACGTCACAAAAAAAAACATTTAAAGGTTGACGCAGATAATCAAAAAACCTTTAACTAAGAGTCTCACGACGTAATAAGATTTAATTTTTTCAAAGTATACTTCTGTGACCCCTTCTACGGTAAGCGCTCTTAGAAGGGCTCTTGACGCAAGCGATGTAGGAAGGCCTGCTTGAAGAGTATTTCTTTCATCCTGCTAAAGAAGGCCTGTTTTATCGGGACGTTTCATATAAAAAAGAAAGTAAGTTTGAAAGGAGGTGGCAAGGCCTTAATCTTACCAAGGAAGGCCTGCTAGAAGGCCTGCAAGCTCCTGCCCTTGCCTACTGGGGAAAGTTGATAACTTTACCGGAGCCATGGCCCCGGGCCTCCACCGTGTAACGATGATTGAAAAAAATACTATAGTAAGTGTAATTAAAAAAACTTTCATGACTTACGCTTCAGTTTGGTGCACATGCCGGATTGTTGGAGTAAGTCTTATCAAAAGGCAAGTGGCAAATATAACTCTTTCACTATATTTAACCCTTGACTTGGTCATTCACTCAATCTACTTACTATCTCTGAACGTAGTCCACCATTTTCACTATGTGATATCTCATTTTGAAGAGTATAAAAATGTTCACAATATAAAGTATAACTTAATCTGGTCTCAAAAGATTGAGGTCTAGAAGTTTTAATTATTTTTTGTGTATATAAGATGACATAACAAACAAAAAGCGAAGCCAAAATCTGAATCTTTTTCAAGACTCCGACCACCTACAGAATTGAATTTCGAACTGTGGTGCTATTTATTAAAGTACTTGGACGTCTCAAAATTTGAGCAAGATCGGAAATTTTTAATATCATTGATTGAGGCTTTCTTTTTTTTTCATATATCGACTCCAAATTGTATCCCAATAAAAGATTTTGGAATAACTCACACTTTTATTAAAAGTTGTTCAAAGCCCACCGTGTGACATTATAGTGTCTTGGTAAGTCTTGCTTTACCTGAATCATCAACGCACTTGAAGATCGAAAAATTAAACTCCACAGAAGGCTTTGAACCTGTATATGAACGATTTGAATGAAGTTTGTTCCCAGAAAATAAGCGTTGATGAAACATGAACTACGAAATAAACCCAATTTGAAAATTATATTATATTAGAAAATTTTTGTGAAATTTTTAAATTTTCGTTAAAACATTTCAATTGAAAATCAAACAATTTTGATTTTATAAAATTTTTTACTTAATAGATAATTCCATTGAATTGGTAAAAAATATAACATTCAACTGATTTATGAGAGAAATGAGAGGTCTACATTAAAATTCATTTAATTTTTGGAATCAGCGACCTCATATTTATTACCATTTCAAATTTCATATAAGTCATATAAGCAAATCGTTGAGTTTCTTGAACTGAGTAATTTGATGTTTTGTATTTACATTGAGTGTTCGAACGTTCCATGTGCCAATGCGTATGCGGTGTTTATAATAAGTGCACATGTTTCGATAAATTAATTTACAAGAATTTTTTTAATTTTTTTATTTTTATTTAGATTTATACTTTTCAACATTCATTTCAATCTTTTTGCTTTAAATATATTTTGTATTAAATGAATGAATAAATCGATATTTTTTTATTGAACGTCATTCGCTAACAACGATTAAATTTACAAACAAACATTTGCTTTTATTGCATAATAATAATTTCTTTATAATTATTTTCCATTATTGACCATTGCTGGTTCATTGTTCGGCAATCTATTGTTTATAGTTTTAATTAAGTTGTAAACTTGTCAGCTTTTGTTTGTTCATTCGTACAGAGATAATAATCTGTAAACCACTGTCTCACAGTGGATGAGTTTGTATGGAACGAAATAATGGAAAAAATAAAAATATTTTTTATATTACCACAGAAAAACTTTCATAAAAAAAATGGTATTTTAAACTGCAGCAGGAACATACCATACTTTCTTACATAATATATATAGCAACATTATGGAAATCCGAGGAAATTTTATTTACTACTAAAGTGTAGTACTACTAAAATTTGCAAAATTTCCCAATTATGACTTTTTAAGCTCATTTTCAAAAATCATCAATTTTTCCTCAAGGAAAAATTGGAAATCTTCCATATGGAAGTAATGGGGAAACATTCCTCATCGTATCTTTTGGAAGCTTATGGCAAGATTTGAATTGATGTTGTTTCTAAAACGCTATCTTAACAATGCATTCGGAAACATTTGCTCGTTGTGAGGCAATGACAAGAGAAAATATTAAAATCAGTGTTTCCTCGTCGCTTTTTTAAGAATGCACGTGGAAGCTGACATACGCTTAACTCAATTTTTCAAAATTGTTTAATTTTGATGCTTTGTAAAATTTTAGAACAACTAAATAGCAGACTTTTGGAAAAACATATATTTGTTGAAACTGCAATTGGAATCAGTTTTATTTTAATGATAAAGGACCAAATATCTTCTCTTATATAAACCGTTATAACCTATACAGATAAAACGGTTTGGGCTTGATGAGAAGGGTTAGAAAATTGTAAAAGGACACCAATTTCAAGACAACGCGGATATTATATTAATAATAAAGTTACTTTTGTTTACCACATACATGTATATATGTAAAGGGTGATCCAATACTAGGTCCCTTTTCCAACTGTGTTGTTTTAATTTACTTTTTAATTTTGTTTTATGGGCTTACAGCAATAAGTTGGAAGCTCTTATTGGATGACCCTTTATATGTACACCTTTAAAACAGAGGAGAGGAATATATCCAAATTCTTTACCAAAGCAGGGGAGAGGAATGTTTCCACATTAGCTTTTAACACAGCGGAGAGGAATGTTTACCTCTAATGATATCACATGTGAAAAAAGAAATGCAGTGTCCAACGGTAGGTATGGTTTTTACATTACATGGAATGTTTCCAGTTTATATCTGGGAATTTTTCCATTTCCTAGAGGGATGTAAAACTTCAAGCAAATGTTTTTTCACAATTGTAATGTATACTATACTATACACTATACTACATTAAAAATCTTCGATATTGATAAATTTTTGAGAGCATTTCGTTAAAGTCAATATGTTTAGTTCATTCAAAAATTACATACCAATAAAATTTATTAAAAAAAACTTTTTAAAAAAACTACAGCTGGAACTTTGGATTTTGATTAAACATACATTTCCTCATAATAAACATATTTTTTACTCTGTCAAAGTTTGCTACTTTTACCATTTTTCATCCTAGTTTTTGAAAAATCCGTACAAAATAGGCGTTAAAATAGAGATAAATAGGTTTTTATAAAGTGGAAATAATGTACATTGTTGCATTTTGTTTCAAATGAGGTAACTAGAACGCTCTATCCAACAGTTAGGTTAGGTTAGGATAGCACGCGAGATGACAATTGTCATCATAACTTAGGCCGCAGTTGGACCCATTGTGTACTCTGTTTATAACTTCGTTTTTAACCTATGCAAACCATTTCGACATTTTTATAAACTTCAAAATGATTTTGAACACTTTTGAGCGATGTCTTCAGGAGAGTCGAAGAAGTGGAATCCGAATACTTTATAACACCGATTTGTCAGCGCTGGGCATTCACAAAGATAATGAAAGACAGACTCTTCGACATCAGGATCTTTACAGTTTCTACAAAGAACCCCTACGTCAGAAAGCCCTAGTCTTCAGGCATGCTTACCTATAATTCATAGTGTACTTTGATAACACCGACAAAGATTCGCAGGATTTGTTTGTCTAATGATATCACTTTTCGCGTTCTATTAGCATCATAATAAGGCCAGATTGCTCTAGAAGAACAACATGTTGTCATGTTAGACCATCTCATATTAGCCCAATTTATATATTTTAAATCAATTCTGGCTTCATAATATTGGGCACAGAAAATATCTCAATTTTAGAGCCTTTCCTAGCAAACTCATCTGGATTTCCGTTGGCAATGAAGTCGCTAAAAAAAGCGATGTCTTGCAATCCAGGACCAACAATTATATAAAAAGTTCCATTTATTGGCCACCCATGTTAAAATCAACAGAGCAAAATTCCCTTTACTCAACTTCTTAATGTCTGGTAGTGTGCATTCTCAAAATTTTTGATTCGAATGTTCGATTTCAAAGCTAATGTACATCTGAGTAAAATGATTACCCACTCGTGTTTTGTTACACAATTTACAAGTATTTACCAGTCTCATCTCATCAGATATTAACAATATCAAGACAGTGATGCTCCGCATATTTACGGAGTATATCAATATCTGTAACTTGGGATACGTCCGATAGCACTCAGCTACATTCTCTTTAAAGCTGAGAACGGAAGATTAACATCTTAAAGTCGTATTGGTACACATTTTAGCATTTTACTTTCATTGAGAGAATCAATTTATTATCATTTCGTTGTGTTTATAAATTGTTGTTCTTATATAAATTAGGTTAAAGTAAAACAGATAACAAATCACAATACCAGCGGTGGGCGAAACTTTTTCTCCTGGAGCCAACAGTGTTTCCTGCTAGCTAATTTAGGCTACCTGTAATTTTACTTACACGTATGCCACAGCACATATTTTCGACATATGTCTAAATTTAAAAAATTGACTTCGCACTCAATTTACTAGTACTTTAGTCTAATGGTTGACAATAAATATGCAAAAGAAGCAATACTTGTGAAAGTATATGTATGTAGATACAGTGCACTCGCGCTAACGTAAACACCGACTAACGTGAACAACGCGGTAACGTGAACGAAATATATTTTGAATTGACTACCTTGCAATACGCAAAAGACTGTCATTGTACTTCTTTTTTAGCTTATGTAAGAAGTTTTTTGTTTCTTTTAAAGTGCTTTGTTGTTACAAATGTTATCATGAATAAATCTTTGATGTAAAATACGTTACAGCGACTGCGCTGCATAAATTTTGTTTTTAAATTTTCATATTCGCTAACATGAACAATTTCGCTACCGTGAACAACATTGGTTTGAAATAGTTCACGTTACAGCGACTGCACTGTATGTATGAATTTTATCAATTGTGTATAAAATATTGAATTAATAATTTAACGGCTTATATCCGTTTAAGCGCAATTTATTATTTTATTTTATTTACTTGTTAGAATTTTTTTCCATATGCGAATTTATGTATTCTTCCTCTACGACGACGTGATAGAAATTTTAAATAACGTTTAAAATTTATATTCATAATTGTTATTGCTTGTTATTTTAAGCTTCATTGAAATGTTTTTATGACAGGGCATAACAAAAAAATAAATTTTTTTTTAGTTTGTACAATTTTTTTTAATGATTTTGTGGCGTCAATGAACGTTCCGTGCTGAAAAAATGATTTGCTAAATTGACGCAAAATGTTTTGGTTATTAATTAGACGTTTGTTAACCTCGCTAGTTTTAAAAAATTAAATTTTAATAGTTTGGGGTTTAATTTATTATTATTCTTTTGCCTCTTCAATTGATGAACAAATTTTAGATTTAATATGTTTGCATATATTTCAAATTATATTTGAGTAAAAACATATAAAATCAACTTAACAACTAATTAACTTTGACCTTAGTGGCAGCTATATATTACTGATACATGTCACTTAAGTTTCATAATTTTTCTGATAAACTTTTAATGAGAAACTTAGATCAAATGTTGCATACAAATTCGAATGTATATTCTGATATTTTTATTTAAGCTATAGACAAGGGATAAAGAAAAAAATATAGATTTTTGAGGAAGAGTTTGCCAGCAAAACGATTATAATAATAATAGAATTTAGCTACTACAGCCAAAGCCTTCTCGGCGCGATTTTGTCTCAAATTTTATATTATACTCTACAGCAGTATTTGTTCTATTGTATACCAAGCATTTAAATGCTCCCAATTATAGAATAAATAATTTACTTGATTCACAACCTAAATAGAGTGTTCTTTTTGTTGGACTTTTTATATGAAATGAACAATAATTTCGGAACTCACATGACCTCCACCAAAGAGGTGAATTTCAGAACAAAACTGAATTTTTTCTGCAATTATCTTCCAGTGTAATGTGTATAAATGAAAGGTAAAAGTGAAGTGATAACCTTGAATTTCTCAAAAGTCAAGACACCAAGTTATTGTTTTACTTCAATCTTATCAATTTGTATTGAGCTGCTCTTTCATTGAAAACTAATAGATAAGAATTTGCTCTGTCTATCTGTTGATTTGCAACAAATTTCTAAGTTTTAGTTAACGACACACTGTGCTACGAAAAGCACGCTAACACCAAATGCTGAACGTGAGTAAGCAGCTAAGTTTTTTGTTATCGGCAATAGTTTTTGTGATCGAACTTAACGTATGTCGAGCAGTTTATACTCATTTACTTACTGAACTTGGCAGCTATATGGATAGTTCTTGTATGGCCGAAAAATGTGATCGAAATGTAAACGAACAATTAATACAAACCATAGAAAGCTACATGAACAAGAATGCAGACCCCTGTGAAGACTTCTTTGATTATGCATGTGGAAATTGGAAACACATATCAAAATACTACTCTACATTTGACCAGCAAGAGGAAAATTTTAATATTTTACTAGTGGAGATTATGCAGAAATTACAGCAACAATTGGATGCAAATAATGACGATCCCAAGATAAATAACGCCTATAAGAAAGCGTTGCATTACTACAACAGTTGTGTGCAGTTGGAGACTTATGATTTGAGCAAATTCTTAACATGGATTGAACCAGCAGCTTCACAAAAATGGCCAATCTATGAGAATCGCACATCATTGCCCTGGAACTTTGAGCATTTTGTTTGGTGGAAAGCTTTAGCAAAGCTACAGAGTTTCAGTTTTAGAGGTGCGCTTATAGAGGTTAATATTGATGCCCAAAGCTTAGACGGAAAGTTATATTCAATTGATATAGCGGAGTATGATACAAACAAAAAACTGTATCTAAGCCAACAAGTGCTTAAGAGTTTGGGAAATTATACAGTTATTCAAGAAAGAGTCTTAGAATGGAAATTAAGACTTTTTGAAAAGAAATTGCAAAAGTTACATAAGCAGGCTTCGGAGGAAACAAAGACGTTACACACACCAAGGAATATAACAAAAGAGGAGATGCTAAAGAACAAGCGTAATGAGCTTACCGAGCTAGTGAATAGTGTATTTGATAAAGATGTGCCGGTAGAAAAAGGAATTGAAATTGTTACGGATTTGTTTGCAACCATGACTGATAAGGCTAACAACGCTCTAAGTGAGAGCAATGAAGCGCTTTTGGAAAAAATAAGAGCATTCAAACCGAACGTTAGCAACGAGAAATATTTGTCTCTTAATGATTTGCAGTCTAAGCTTCCCGATATTAACTGGCAGCAGTATTTTGATATATTGCTGCATGGTGCGCCAATATCTCCAAATGCGAAAATATTTACCATAACTAATGTTGAGGTACTAAGGAAGCTTATAAGCTTCTATAATGAAACTTCTAAGGAAACTTTAGCACTCTACATGCTTGCACGCTTTTTAGGGTATCTGTCCAGTGACATTCCCATCGATAATGAAAATATAACTTGTGCTAAAGCCCTAGGCATACATATGCCACTTACTGTAGCTTATCTCTATGAGGATTACCACTATGGTGCAATACGCAATGAAAGTGACTTCGTTATAAACAACATTTTTTTGCGTCTAAAAACAAAGCTCAGTGATTTGTTTGAAGACAGTGAAATCGACTTAGACCCAACCGAAATAGAATTTCTCAAGCGTAAAGTTGAAAAAATGACTTTAAATATCGGCAATCTACCTGCTAATATGTCTATTGATTTCTTAGTCGAAGAATATGCAACTATGCATATCACTAATGCTACTAATTTTTATTACAATCACTTAGAGTTATTACGTTATAGGCGTCTACTTCTCTACCGCTTACTGAATGCCTCTCAACGCAATTCCACAAATGTATATGAGACTTTCTATGCACTCGATTGGACTGCCTCTGCAAGTCCGTACTATCTGCCCTGGTTGAATACAATAATTATTCCTTTTGCATATCTACGTATGCCGCTTTATCATCATAAGCTCCATGATGTTTTTCTATACGGCGAACTCGCTTGGGCTCTGGGTCATGAGATTATGCATGGCTTCGATCTTTATGGGCTGTCGTTTGATGCTGATGGTAACCAATATAATATCGGGCAGAACATTAAACAAAAAAAGAGCTTTAGCAAAAAAATAGAGTGTCTATCAGAGCAAGCAACTGCAAGCATAGATGAACGTATCGCTGATATATCGGGCTTACATTTGGTAGTAAAGACATTTCTGAATGATCGCACTAGTAAAACTAGCATGTTCCATACTCATTCGACGACACTTTCGAACCGTCAGCTCTTTTTTATAAAACTTTCACACTATTTCTGTGTTCAATTTGCTCAAACTCAAACGAATTTGAGTGGATTGGATCATGATTTTTCAGAAGTAAGAATAGTTTACTCCATGGCAAATACAAAAGAATTCGCTCATGAGTTTAAGTGTCGAGAAGAGAGTGCTATGAAGGCGAAACATGTATGCTCGTTATGGTGAAAGATAAAAATAAAATGAATAAGTTTTCGAAAAAACTTTTAGTTTTTTAATCGGTTTACAACACTGAGAACTATAATAATTTGAGTCAAGACTTATTATAAGTACTAACAAAAGCTATTACAGGATTTTAAGCTGACAGAAATTAAGTAAGATATTGATCGAGCGGCTAGTGGTATAAAGCCTAAAATTTTCGAATAAAGGATGAATAAACTATAATTTTTTTTTTAAACAAAAATAATATTCCATAGCTGACATTAGCTTTAAAGCTGTTTTGAAATGAGCTTAGAGCATCTGCTGGGTAAACTTTACATCCTAATAGGATACTTTCGTCACTTTAGTAAAGACGTTTTTATCTCATAGAGATATTTGGTGAGACAAGTCTATTCCATAGCTTATTTTCAACATTTTCTATAAGATTGAGAAGAAATGATTTGAATGATGTGTCTAAAAGATTGCATTAGGAAGAGGGGGGAGCTTTTGGAGATGTTCAAAACTGCAATTATGCAAAAAAGGGTAAAAGCTTATTGCTATTGAATTATTGTGACCATGGGTTGATGATATTAATAAAGGGTCCAAAACACACTTAAATTTCCGTTTTTATAATTAACTGCTCTGATTGTTATATTTTAAAATTTTTTTGTAAATATTATTACTTTTTTTACTGTATTGAAAATAAAATTAAAAACTGAGCATCACAATTTGCTACTGAATTCATACATTTCTTAAATTTCGAAAAAAAAAGATTTTTATTTGAGCAATAGCGTCCAAAAAGTGTAGTCGACTTAGAAATGTTTCATACAATGACAGGACATATTATTAGCTTTAATTTGATCTATGTCTGTGTCTATGTAACAAAAAAATTTATAAAATCCAAATTTTCACAACTCTATTTCTAATTAAACAGAAACACTTTTTTTAAAAACCAAAACAGACGTTACTTCACTATATCTCTAAAACTACGCATGACGAAATTTTTCAACTTTCTTTTTCGAACTCAACGCGTCTTGGTTTTTAAGAATTTGTAAACTAGTGTAATCGAAAGGTTTACTTCTTCCAATGAACTAACAAACTTTGAAAAATATTTTATAGTAAGTAAATTTAAAGAAAATTTGAGTTCCAAGTTACTGAAATCTACGAGTCCTCCAGGCATAAAACTTTAAATAGAGAAAAAATTGTTCGTTACTTTTATACTTCGAAACCAAATAAACGCAGTATCACAGTTGTATGGAGATTATTTTCCAAAAATGTTTCAACCAAATAAAATTCGTGAATTTCTATTCTTGACTCTTTTTTACAGACTCTTCTTTGAATCATTACATACTGGTGTTCTTTAAATTACATGCTATTCTTATATCTCATGTTAGTTTTATATCTCATGTTAGTTTTATGTTACAAAAAATTTTTTTGTTAGTGATTGTACAATGTTTATTCATTTTCTTTATGTTAAAATATTTTATTTATATCAATGCTATTGCTATTTTCATATCAGTGTCATGTGATAGTTTTTGATTTATGTCACATGAGAATATTTATAAGTGTAGTTCTTATGTTGCTTATCACTTTTAATATCGGTGCTTTTATAAAATGCAATCTATAATTTGTATCAGTGCTTCTACTATGTCACATGATATTTTTGTATCGTCGCTTCTGTCATGTCATATTTCACATCAGTGTTTCAATGATTTCGTATAATAATTCCTATCTCAAATTGAAAAATAATGTTTACATGTATCAATGAAGTTTCTTTATTGAGAATTTTCATGTTGTGTGCAATATAATATTTATGCCTACATAGCATTACATGATAATGGGTGATTTTTCAAACGTATGGATTTTGAAAATTGAAAAAAAAATCTGAAAATTTGCAAGAGTGAATAAAATATTTATTTGGAGCGATACATTAATTTTTTTCGTTTACTTTTTCAAGATTATTTCATGTAAATGTTGCCCGCGGCTACGCCTGAGGTAAGCTCCAATTTTGGCATACTTTTTCCAGCAGTCCGGCCGGTATCTCACCAAAAACAGCTATAATGTTGTCTTTCAGCGCTGCAATTGTGGCTAGCTGGAGCCTTCACGTAGCTTCACAAAAAATAGTCTAGTGAGGTCAAATCGCATGATCTTGGCGACCAATGAACTGCTCCAAAACCTGATATTCATTGGTCACCAAACTCGACTCTCAACAGGTGCTATCACGTGCCATGTGGCATGTGGCACAGTCTTGTTGAAACCACATATTAACCAAGTACAATTTTTTCATTTTGGACAAAAAAAGTCGGTAAGTCGGTACCTTGCTCCATTGACTGTAGCGTTGCGATTTTCATTATTTTTGAAAAATTATACCGCTGGCCTACAAACCGCACCAAACAGTGCATTTTTCAATGCGCATTGGTAGCTCTTGAACTGATTCTGGCTGCATTTTAGAACAAATTCGGAAATTATGTTTGTTGACGTACCTATTGAGCCAAAAATAAGCTTCGTCGCTGAAGGTAATTTTTCGATTAAAAACACATTCGAATTTTGATAATAAAATTCAATGATTTGCAAGCGTTTTTTGCTTGTTAGTCTATTCATGGATGGCAAACCTTATTGAGCATTTTTGGCATTAGCACATGTTACGAATAACGCGTGAAGTGTCAAAAAAATTACACTGAAAAAACAAATAGCAAAAAAATCACCCCTCACTTTCTTTTTTATGTTGCTTCTTTGTACTTTATGTCACAAAATAGTAGTCATGACATTTGATAAGCGAGTTCATCACTTCATGCAATTATCCTTGCAATATAAGGCCATATTTGTAGCAGTGTGGATTGGTGTTTCTTTTACATCACATGATAGTTTTCATATATTAGTGCATCTGCTTTGTAGGAAGATAATTTTTATGCTATGCGGATAGGTTTCGCATCAATGGCTCTATTTTGTTGCAATATGATTACACAGGCCGACAAAATTTGATCAAAATACATACCCAGAAACCGCGATATATTTTTCCGTAGGTTTTCAATGCGCTGATTCCGAATCTGGTCGCAGAATTGCTCCATCACGTCAGGTTTTTGAAAAATGACGATTTTTCTCAATTTTGAGGTTAAATAGCTCTAAGGATTTTATTTTTCTTGGAAAACTATGAACGATATTTTAAAGTACTAGTCTTCCTCTTTCATATGCCGTTGAGTTTGTTTGAAGATCTTTTTTTTTCTCTGAGATATGGCATTTTGACAAAGATTGACAAAGACACAGACACAGAAACAGTGACAGACATACACAGACAGACACTGACGCAGATAAAAAATGCCATATCTAAGAGAAAAAAAAAAGATATTCAAACAAACTCAACGGCATTTGAAAGAGGAAGACTAGTATTTTAAGATGCCGTTCATAGTTTTCCTACAAAAATCAAATCCTTAGAGCTATTTAACCTCAAAATTGAGAAAAAATCGTCATTTTTGGCACTTTTAGGTTAGGATATCTCAAAAACCTGACGTGATGGGGCAATTCTGCGACCAGATTCGGAATCAGCGCATCGAAAACCTACGGAAATATATAATCTGGTTTCTGGGTATAATTTTTGTCAGCCTGTGTTATTAATATAATTCGCTATAATTTTCCTTTTTTATAGCAAATTGATATTTGCATAAGTAATTGAATTTTCTCACATGTAATTCTTCGTGTCAAATATTCCAGTAACCAATTAGACTTGGATACTTAATTGCTACTACTGGGTTAAACAAAACTTTTGAATAATTTTTTTGTAATAACAGTGACATAATAAAATTCCATGCAATAAATTAAATATAAACTTTCCGCATTTTTGCTTCATTGCAAAGTCTCCGCTTTAATGCGCACGAAAATGTGGTATATTAATTAATTGCAACGCTTGTGTAAATTGGTAAATAATGCACTTTCAATTAAAATAAAAAAGGTTTCTTTTTTATTGATTAAATAAAAACCATCGAGAAGTAAGGAATATGTAACACAAATAATAAAAAAAAAAAATACAAAAGAAAATTAAATGATGAAATGAAAATACGAATGCAACATAAGAAGGGAAAAAATATATCGCTTGATTACAACGGGTGCGAATGAGCATTGGTGCGGCTGCTGCCATTGCTGTTGTTGCTGTTCACCTACATGAAACAATAAATGCGATAATAATTCGGTCCAAAAAGGCAGTCAGCTTGTCTGCTTGTAAATATTGCTCAAAAATTTTCGTTTATTGGGACGATTCCTTTTTAATTTTGGTTAGGTTTGAGCGGATGCTGTTGCTACTGTTGTTGCACTTTTTTTTGCTATTGCCTTTTATTGTGCATGTTGCTTTTGGCTGGCTGTCGATGTTGTTGATGATGAAATTGGCCAATAACCAACGAGCCATAAAACTGCAAAAAACAAGTACAAAAAATACATATATGACTTTTGTGGCATCAAAAGATGAGTATAACACAGTGGCGTTGTTGGAAAATTGTGTTCAGGGAAGAAGTCTAGTTCTACTCAATCATGAGGAAAGGTTTTGTATGATCTTTAAGCCATCTTAAAATCATACAACTGTACAATTCATAATGAATGAAATCCATTCTATGTGTAAACATATTTGCGACCGTATTCTGACATAAATTTAAAATATGTTCTAATAAATACAATTTTTTAAAAACCAATAATTTTTATTAATTTTATTGTTAAAAAGTTGTATCCGGAACTTCGGACACCCACGTTCCGTCGCTTTTTTCATAATGAAATTTCTCCTTTAACATCTCATCGCATTTTCTCTCTTCAAAAGGAACACACAAAAGAGAGTTTGTCGTTTTGAAACCTCGAAGCCAAATGCAAACGGTACAAATGAGAAGAAGAAAAAACTACAACAACACAGATCTCAAAAAGCAGCAGAAGCAATAAAAAATCAAACGAAAATTTCTGTGTTGGGTTTTACAAAAACTTAATTCTACAAAAAAAACATATTAACTTTAAAAAAAATAATAAAAGTTGCACATAATAATCTTCTTTAGCATAGATATGTTATTTTAAAAAATATATTTTTAAAATTGGTTCAGTATATTTTGCGTCAAAGCGTTACAAACCATTTCCATAAAGTCAATTTTATATAAATAAAACAACGTTGATTTTCTTTGGTCCAGCAAGTACGATATTCCGCTGGAAAATGTTTTTTTTATAATTTGTTTTGCTATTAAAAATGTATACAGTTTATTTGTGTTTATTTTCTTTAAATTTGATTTCTTGTTTAGTTTGGAAGAAAACTGTCGGTCCCCTGGCTGCAGGGCTTTGTCATATTAGATGATATTTTTAGCCTACATCAATATATATGAAAATTTTGTTTTTAATTAAAAAAGTAGTGAAAGGTAGCATTTTTTGTTAGATTAACAGTCGTAATAAGACTTAGGCCGCTAGGAGCGTCAGCCCACTGAAAAGTATTTGCAGTAGAATATTGTGCATACTTTTCGAAAAATTTATAAGTAATGTGCGCTTAACTTACTTTTGCACTAGTGTTGAGAGAAATCATTGAACTTGCTTCGTCAGTCCCTCGCTTCCTCAGAAAATCTAAAGCACAATGATTCTTGAAATATTTCAATGCTGATTTATTTCTGACTCTGAAACTTAGAAAATCTTATAATGGATCTTAATTGATCATTTTAAAAAAATAAATTTTTAAGTACCTACTGTATCAACAAAATTAATAAGAGGTCATCACCTCCCCTAATACATAATTATTGTGCAAAGCCCACTTTACGTACGCCATTGGTGTATAGCACCTTAAAAGCAACAAAAGCAAATAGCTGCAAAAAATATATAATTCGTGAGTGCTTGAAAACCAAAATGAAATAAAATTAAAAAACGAAGAAAAAAAATTTCAAAATTTGCGCTAAAAAGATTTATGAGTTTTTTATGAGAACTTTTAGATTTTTGCTTCTTCTTTTTTTCGCAGTTTTTACCATTTCCAACAATATTAACAACGATAAGCTGCAGTGAAGTTATTTTTTGATAGGCAGTATAATGTTTTAACCCATTCTTGTCGAAATTTTTTTTTTAAGTGTTTAAACTTAAATTGTTTAATAGCAGCACTTGTTACGCCAAAAGTTATTAATTTCGTTTAATGTATCCTACACTTATTCGTTCGTTATAGGTTGAAAATATGTTCGTAACAGATTTTGGTAGTTAAGAAAAAATAATAAAATCTTCACTTATATGCGGCATTAAATTTCTGACGTATAAATTTAAGTACATTGTAGTGTTTTTTTTTTACACCTAAAGACTATTAAATTGTTGTAACTTATGATGCAACTAACACGTTACTATTACAAAGTTTAAACAGCAGTGAAAGTAGTCGGATTAACTTGGTCAAAGTTCTTAAAACATTCTGAATATTTTCCTAAAACTTTTTTAATTTTATTACAAAAGCAAAAGTGTCACCTCTATCATTAGATTTGACAGTTCACTGTTGACCCCATATGTAATACGTATAACAAAAAATAATTTTGCATTTGAAAAATGCAAAAAAATAATCATTGTTCTTTATATGTTTCGAAAACTTCAACACACGAAAATAAAAATCCAATTCCTAAATCCTTGAGCCAACCATATTTTCAGAAAAAATTTGTTAATAAGATTTATTTCTTTAAGAATAAAATTTAAAAACTCTTTGAAGAAAAACGTATTGTCTATATAAAAGTTATCTCATAAATCTTAAAATAATGAAAATTCCAGAATCCACTTTGATATTTTCAGAACTTATTTTGTAACAGAAAGTACTTCTTGAATACATATTTTAAAAATTTAGAATCATGAAAGATATTCGTCTAAGTGTTTATTAAAAAAACCTCTTGTCTCAAACATTTTTCCAATATATCTACACATGAAAGTTGTTTTACAAAATATATAAGTTAAAAAAAACACATGTCCTCAACTTTTTTTTAGTCAAGAAGATCTTATCCCAGATGTTTTTAAGGTCTAAGGAAAAAAATGCATTCAAAATATTTTTCAAAATATTTTATGTATGTCATATATGATAATATAATAATTATATTTTGTTTCAAAAGCACTTTCAAGATATATTCAGCTGAAAGTTATTTTCAAATGTAGCCTATAAAATAAACTCAAAAAAAGTGCACTTGCCTAAGACTAAAACTATTTCTATATATATATCTGCTATATATACTAGCAGACCCGGCAGACGTTGTTCTGCCCTTACCAGTGGGTGGAGGTATATGTACCATGTCTCGTTCACCTGCGTCAAATAGTTGATGAGATATAATGAATTTTATATGTATTTTACAGAACTTTATGTTCAGTACTTTTAGTGCAAAAACAACAAAAAAGTTTTACAAGTGCAAAATGCATTATTTATAATTATCTCTAATAATTATTAAGGAATAACTTTAACAGTTGTAAGAGAACTAAAAATGGGCAACCAGCTGCTTGTACTAGTTTCAATGACCGCTATGTCATATCATCAGTAAGCTTTGTTAGCTGATGTTTAAAAGTCAGCAAGCACACTATATTTTATTTCCTTCATTGACCAGTTAAGAATCATAGCAAAAAATATAGACACAGTCTGTCAAAAACTCCACACTCTTTCCCCCTTCAATAATGAATTTGATTTTCTCATATGGGAATTTTTCATTAAAACTTATTTTAGCCATACCTTTTCTACTTTCATGTACCAAGTTTCATTCATCTGCGGCAAATAGTTGATAAGATATAATGAATTTGATTTTTTTTTTTTGATCATTTTCCCAAGCTAAACTATACTAAGAACCTTCCAAAAACCATAAGTATCTATTTCCGTAGTTGGCGAGACAAAAGAATGTTGTTATATTCTCATATGTATGTATGTATCAAGTCTCATTCATCTGCGTCAAATAGTTAATGAGTCATCCCACATTTTTTTCCAAATCAAATTATATTAAAAACATGCCGCAGACCATTAGAAACATTAAAAGAAATATAACCTTAAACGGTCAAGATGTTCAGACAGTACACTTTTATTAACAGACGCACCAACGATTATATCGTCTATATAGAACAAAAATTCTCCATAAACATTTTCATGTCTCCGAGTAATGAAGCTTTTTTTATGTGCTTTGTACCTGAAAATTTATTATGAACAAAACAAATCTTTTGAATAAGAAGACTTGTTCATTATTAACTGAAAAATTTTGATTTTTTATGACTTTAATGCATATACTTTTTTGAGCATTTTCTAAAACGAAATATTTCAAAAACTATTGGAGATAGCAAAAAAAATCATTTAATCATTTTTGTTTAGAAATAACATAAGTTATAAAAAAAAATTAAAAAGACTTATAGAAATTTGCTGATGAAACATTGATTTTTTTCTTTAAGAAAACTTTTCTCAAAATATATACAATATCATTCAATAAATTTTTATGTTTTATTCCTCAATTAATCCTAAGAATCCATGTTCCTTTATATCCAAATTCCTGCCATAATTTTGGAAATTATTAATTTTTTACTGATGACGCGTATCATGTTTTTCAAAATAACTTCGACACAAAATTTTTTTTGTAATGTAATTTTCAATCAATCCTAAGAATGTATCTGCATTCAAATCAAAATTCTCGGAACAAATGCTAATGATAAAAAATTAAGTGATATTAATGATTTAAGTGTAATTGTTGTATTGATTCAAACATTCCTTTCATTGTTGAAATCAAGCGTTCTGATTTTAATACTAAGAAAAATTGATGCATGTGTCACTCAGGCTACGCTTAAGCAAAATTAAATTACATTAAAATTGTACTGAAATATTTTGTATAAAACTATTTTTACAGATAGTTTTTCTGTACTTTAAAAGCAATGAAACGTAAGTGACGCCCAATTTTTAATTCCTTCTTAAGCGTTTCAGATCCACAGAAGTTTTCAAAGACAACGAATAATTTTTTCTTCTCAACGTCACAATATTCATGTGTGCGTGGAATTTCAACTGAGATTCCTTACCCTTCGGCCGTGTGCCACAGCCGCACCTTAGTGTTAGCATAACAGATGCATTGTTATGCAAAACTTTATTTTTACTGTCTACCCTTAGGCGTTTTAGCTTAATGTATGCATGAAGTGTCGCATGCTGTGCATACTTTATGTTATAAAATCAATTTTCCATTAAGTAAATCGACTAAGTGTAGTATGCGAATGGTATAGAAAAAGGATGTACTGAAAAGTTTCAGTGTAAAAATTAATTTTATTTCAACACTCAGTAATGCTGAGCTGATTGATGGAGGGTGATGAGCTCGAAAAAGTACTTGACAATAAATGATGATGATGATGATAATATTGCGAGTAATCAGTTTTATGATTTATGTGCACATAATGATGAGGTTTATGTTATAGTGAGCGTAATAATGTTGTTGCAGCCGCTACCGACAGCTAAAAGGGTTTAATTTTGAGGTTAAATACAGTGGTTAAAGCGTTGATGTTTATATATGTACGTATATGTGTAAAGGTGACATTAAAATCGTTGTGGTTGATGATGGAGCTTTTGGTTAAATGAATCTATGATGAAAAACTTTATCAGTGATTTCGAGTGATGGATGCATTTTAAATTGCTATGCTTGATTGATTGATTGATTTACTTTATTTATGTATGTAAGTGCATTATTCTACTGCTATTCCCCACAGAGAGCTGTGGTACGAAAGTTCATTTTGATATTTGATGTGAAAGTGTCATGGAGAAAAAAAAGTCAAGTTTACACTTGAAAAATTAATGAATTTAAAGTATGATAATTTTTAAGACTTACCAACAAAATAAAAATGAAAGATGAGTGACAAAGTTGCTTTTAACATGAATTTGGTATATTCGTTTTTAATTTCTTAAGAAAATATAAGAATAGTAATGGCAAAATATAAAATGTAACTAAACATCAAAAAGAAATGAGCTGACATTTAGTTATTCTACATTGCTGTAAATGTAATGCATGAGTGACGTTTGAAAATGTAGCTTATATTATGTTTCCAAATTGTGTTTTTTTATTTATTTGAGAATTAAATGAAATGCGTTTTTACTTTCCAAATAAAACATTAAAGTATTGAGGATTGTAGTAAGTTTTTTTTCGTCACTCACGTTTCACAACTTTGTGCATTGGCAAATATCAAAAAATGTCAATAAAAGAATGCATTTACACTGAGCTTTTCAGCATTTTTGCAAAAATGAAACATGACTGACGTCATAAAATCTTGCTCGATTTTTGTTTTAAAGCTGCTTATAATTGAAATAAATGCTTGTGCATTCAGTATTTTTTTGAACTTTAGCGTAAGTTACACTAGAGTGACGCTTGAAAACTATTTGTTTTTATATTTCAAAGGCATTTTTCGGCTTTCATTCCAGAATCATCCTGAGTGAAATGTTAATTTTTTTCAAATTAAAGTTAAATACATAGTTTCATACATCATTGACGTTTCGCGTCTGAAGAAAACTTTTTTCCGAATTTTGTAGAATTTTTAATGGTCACAATTTTTTTAAATTCTTGATGTGATGAGATGAAAAATTATTATTTTTGTTATCTTAGCAACACTAGCAAATTGAATATATCTTCACCAGCTAAGTTTATATGCTATTTTTTCTAACCGTAGCAGTGGCCTACATATTTGGGGAGTGAGAGAATATATAACCCTATATGCATTTAAAAATTACACTCTTATAAAAGTACAAATCAGTTTTTTGTTCAAAGAAAGAAATAAAAATTGTGAAAATTTTCTATTCTATCAACCAAATGCATTAGAAAATTACAAAAAAAATTATTTTCATAACTCACCTAAATTTCAAATTGAAGTTCATTTTGTCTTCAGTAAATCTGTCATACTGGTGTACAAATATGAAACCGGTAATTTTTTATTCAAAAAAACACGTTCATTTTGCGAAAATAGTTCCAAATTTAATCTTCAAAGTAATTCCCCTCGCTAGCTACACATCTTTTCCATCTTTCAGGCAATTTATGGATTCCTCGCCAAAAAAATTCTTTGTTTTTTGAGGCTATCCATTCATCGAGCCATTTTTGCACTTCCTCGTAAGGATTGAAGTGCGAATCGTTGAGTGCGTGTCCCATCGATGAAAACAAATAGTAATCGGATGGCGCCAGGTCCGGTGAGTACGGCGGGTGGGGCAGGGGCTCCCAGTTGTACGATTCTACCAAGTTTTTATTGACCGCTGCTCGATGTGGCGATGCGTTGTAATCTTGGAATACAATTTTGTCATGGCGAAACTGAAATTCGGGCCTCTTCTGACGTATAGCACGGTTCAAAGCGTTCACTTGTTGATGGTAACGTGCACCAGTAACTGTTTCACATGGTTTTAGTATCTCATACCAAATAACACCACGCTGATCCCAGAAAATACACAGCATTGTCTTTCGGCCGAAGCGATTTAGTCTTGGCGTTGATTTGGGTCGTTGGCCGGAACTCAAATATGATTTTTTTCGTTTGAGATTGTTGAAATAAATCCACTTTTCATCGCCAGTGATGATTCGATGGAGAAAACCTTTTCTGTTTTGCCTGGCGAGCAGCAATTCACAAGTGGTTTTTTGGTTTTCTTGCTGCCTGTCGGTCAGTTCATGTGGCACCCATCTACCGACCTTTAAAATCTTTCCCATGGCCTTCAAACGCAAGGAAACGGTTTGTTGTGTCACATTAAGTTGTTCAGCGAGCTGTTGTTGCGTTTGACCATCATCTTCGTCCAATAATGTTTGCAATTCGGTGTCTTCAAACTTTTTCGGTGGCCGGCCGCGCTCCTCACTTATCACATCAAAATCACCACTTTTAAATTTATTGAGCCACTCATTGCACTGTGTACGACCAAGAGCATGCTCGCCGTAAGCTTCAACAAGCATTCGATGCGATTCAGAAGCGTTTTTCTTCAAATGGAAACAGAAAATCAATGCTTCCCGCAAATGAGAGTTTTCAGGCACAAAATTCGACATCTTTACGAGCGGAAAAAATGCGTTGTTGTATGAAACTTGACAAATTGTGAACTGAATATTGTTGACAGATGACAGAATGAACAATTAAGACATTTGGTGCGGTTCGGAAGCTCATACATATACGGCTATCGACCGCTAGATGTCATTACCGGTTTCATATTTGTACACCTATAGAACGTCTTATCATAAGTATAAGGGCTTACGAGATATCGTAAATTATGCTAAAAAATTAAAAAAATAGGGCCACTGTACCTCGCTTGCTTAAATGGGTCTGCGCAGACCTAGTTTTACCAGTTAGTGCCAAAATATCCATGAACTTCGTAGGGCTAGATGTGTGGAGATTGAACTTTCAGACTTTTGTTCAGGAAGCTACATCTGTGAAAAACTTCAGCATCCTATAGTATAGTGAAAGAAAAAATTTAAACAATGAGTGTAGTAGAGAATCTTTGTCTCATATATGATAAGTCTAACTTTGTTAAAATTTCTGCTATTATTCGAAAGTTGTATTCACTACACAATTAATTTTTTTTTCCATTTAGCGGCTTATCATTTCTAAAATTATCACTCTCATTACAAGTTTATTTACATGCATATATGCATCACTTTTGTTTCAATTTCATCTTGTTGTCATTTAAACATAATTTTTCTCAAATATTTTTCTAGGTAAACATTTTTTCTCAGATAAAAAAATATTTCACGAAAATATTTGAAAAAAATAACCTTTAAAATTTCGCACCCATATGTCATAAATGGCGTTATTCCCACAATAAAGTTGTTTGTTGGCTTCTCGGACGAAAAAAGCTTACAAATTTTTGCATGCTTAACTTGTTGTTGTTGACTTAAGACCTGTTAATAGCGCACATGCTAAATGTTTGAACCAACAAATTTTGCTTTTGGCTGGAACTTTTCCTTATGACCAAACATAGCATAGCACAGAGATACAGTTTTAACTGCAAAATTTTTTTTGCACACTATGAAATTTTTGTTTTTTGTTGCCCCTAGAAAAAGGTTGTGTAATAATTTACACAACAAAACAAGTATTAAAAACAGCAACAAAAACAACAACTGTATCTTAATGTGTTTGTAGTTTTAGTGTTAGGTCATGTTATGTGCAGAAAACCAGAATCGGCTTGAATTTTTTTTTAAAATATGCAATGGGCCAAAAAAACACCTTCTATTCAATTTATATTTTGTAATAACAACTGAAACTTTCATAGAGATGATGTAGAAAAATGATTTTTTAAAATAAACATGATTTGAAACTTGCTATTTTTTTGAGAAACTGCTAAATTTTTTATAAAAGAACAAATACTTTCGACTCAAATGTTACGTAGCTTATTCGAATAAATTTTTTCGTGCTTAAAGTTTTATCAAAAAACAAAATTATCATCATTTACAAAAAAACCTAAATATGATTTATTTAGGCTTATATGTGCATATCAAACGAAAGGTCTAAGTGAGCACTTTAACTTCTGCAAAGAGATCAATGATGTAAGTCGAATATATATGACGTCATGGGTCGAATTTTGTGCACTTTTAACTAAATCGATAGAATATCCGTAGCACCGTGGCAAACTACTTTTTTTAATTGGAAGATCAATGGTTTTAGAATAGCTGGACACTCCTAAGTAAAAAAAACAGTGAAGGACGATTTCATCATAGGTGTCTCTAGTAAGTAGTGAAAATGTAGTTATCCGGTAGAGGGTTATATTTAAAATATAATTTTTATATTCTACACTTAGAATCTATTTACTTTATTAAGCCGTTTGTATTGTATAGAAAAGGGCGTGGTATGTATAGAAAAGTGTATATATTCTTGAATAGCGTCACCACCTGAGGTCGATTTAGACATGTCCATCTGTCTGTCTGTTTGTGGAAATCACATTTACGGAAAAACTAAGCAAGATTAGTGAATGAACTTCGGCACACACACTATATCTGCAAACAAGCTCCTTGGAATTGAAAATGTTTGAGATTATTTACGGCCTTACCAAACGGCCTATACAAATAAAACATCTAGAACGCTATATTGAAAGAGTTGTTCAATGCAAAGTTATCAAATTTCTCACAAGTACTAAGAATAAATTGTGCAAACTTAGAACAAAAATTTAGTGCATTTCGTAAAATAGGTGTGGCACCTCCTATTAAAGCAAATTATTTATGATAATGAAAGGAAATTTCACACAAATGCAAAAAATGGTTCGTCCCACCATCAGACATAAAATTGGAAAATTTTAATTGGAGGGCGTGGCACCTCTTATACAAGCAAAAACGCTATACTTAGGGTATTAATTCAGAAATGAAACCAAATTTCACACAAACAGGAACATTTTTTGAGGCGAGCGTGACATTCTTCAAAGAAACAAAAACTTTAAAACGCTATACTGACAGAACTATTTTAGGTAATACAACCCCGAAAAATGATGAAACATTTTGAATAGAAGGCGTGGCACATAATATAATAGTAAATACTTCTAAATGCTGAAGAAGTTATTTAAGGTATGGCAACCAAACTATAAATTTATATTAGAAGTAGTTCGGTCAATCGTTAAACAAAAACTAGATTAGTTTCGACATGAAGGAGTAGCCGCTACCATGGTATTTGTTTTTAAGAAATATATTTTCTTAGATGTAGGTTTTTGAAATTAAACCGTTCCCGAAAAATTCAAAAATGTATATAGTAATATCAGCATTTATGCAAGATTATTCAAATAAATGATTAGGGTTTGGCCTTATGTATGATTTGAGGGGCGCACAGATGACAAAATGCAATTTGTTTAGTAACGAATACCCTTATCATTAGAGCGTAATGAATATGCGTAGTAAGTTAAACGTGATATCACCCACACTGTTTATTACAAAAATTTTCACACTTGACTCATTCCATAAAGATTGAAATATATACATACGAGTATATGTTCAGTCAACTTCTCCAATTTTCATTATTTTTTGTTGGTTTACTTAAGTTAACTGATGACCTCATTTTGAGATGTCGCTCTAACTCGGTGGTAGTTAGTAGTTACAACTTTGGTGTATATGCTAACGCTTTGTTTGTACAATAGAACGTTTTTATTGATAGTGGTTTATTTTTTCAATTTTAAGCTATTTATGTAGAAGCCAAGACAAATATACAAAGAATTTTATTTGTTTTTTAATTAAATGGCATACAGCGACATTAGTTTTATTGCACTTTATTTGGATAGTAGATGGTACTGAAACTCATACTGCGCCAAATGCAAAGGAGAGACTCAATTCTTACCTTTTGGTTACTGCTTTTCAAATATTTTTTAGGCTTTTTTAATTATTTTTAATTTATTTAGAGAAATTTTTGTTCTATATTATTTTTAATAAAGAACAAAACAGTGAGCCTTAAATAAATCACTTTATATTCAATAACACTAGTTTACAAAATTCAAAAAAATCTCAGTAACTTCTTTATAAAATTTGTAAGTGGTCCCCTCATTACAAAAATCTTCTTTTAAAAAATTAACTCTGGTTAGGTTTCGAGATATTTAAGTTTATTTTTTTTTGTTATTTCCAAAAAATGAAAATGAATGATTATTAGATAACCCATAAATTTTTATAAACATTTTGTCCGATAAGTATTTTAAAAAATATTAACAAATTATTAGAAACTTTGGGTTTTTTTTTGACGAAATCTGTTATCGGAAATTCATTTCACTGACATCAGATTGTTTCCTTTAGTGTAAGGTTTGGACTCTTGCAAAGACTTCAAGTGTAAGTTGAGAACAAACTGTTGATATTCTTTTTCTGAAAGTAACAAAAAAAAAACTCATCGGCCGAAATCTCGAAAACCTAAGCGGAGGAAATTTTTAAAAGATTATTGTAAAAATCAATGGATTATATACTAATATTACAGAGGAACCTGTGTAATTTTTTGGACTGTAAGCTAAGGTAATTTACTAACAAAATAAAACCTTTACAAAACTTTGTCATAGAGATTTAAGACAGCTTGTAATAAAACTTGAACCCTGCAGATTACACACCTTTGATTGTATTGTAATTTCCAGCCAAAGTAAATACAAAGTGTATTTTGTTACCGCTTTTGTAACCAAAACCAAAATAAAATAAAGCAGGGTTAAATACACACAAAGAAAAAGCGCATCATGTGTTTGCAAGCGCTTTTTAATGAGCCACCATTTTTTCGACCCTCTTGAGAGTAAATTACATATTTAAATTTCTACATTTTTTCTGGAGGGGGTTGTAGAAAACCAGCAAAAAGTAAAGTGAGGGTACAAAGAATAAAGTACGGTACAAAAAGATGCAGGGAGAAACGTAGAGTAAGTTGAAAATACGCATAATTTAACAGCAACACAATGAAAAATGTTTTTGCCCTTTTGGAGGGTAATGAGTGTTGCCAATTTGCTGTCATAAATTAAACGAAATTTGTTTTATTCTTGCTAAAAAGATGTGTACATAATGCATAAACTGCCAGCATAATTAATGTCTATAAATGCGTTTTTAAATGTTGCTGCTAAATATAACTAAGAGAATTATTTTAAGCGTGTTGAAGGTGTCTTAAATTTTGAAGGAAACATTATTGTGTTTTTTTCGCTAATAACTGAAAAATTATAGAGAAAGGTAAAATAACACATTTGAACTGTTTATTTTGAAAGTGGCACATGTCCTTTTCGTGGCGAAAAAAATTATGAAATAAATTTTACACATTTGATTCCAAATTGCTTAATCTTTTCTTCTCATCAAAGAGGGACATATTCCACTTTCAAACGAAACGCCTCATTTATTCAGAATTGAGTGCAATCAGTGGTTGAAATTCAAACATCATAAGGACAAAATAAAACAAAAAATAAAATTTTTGTGTTAAAAACTGATACTAAAAAGAGCTATATTTTGCCACCAAAAATAAAAATCATGGTATCATATCAGATCATATCTCCATGCCAAACTCATCGAAATTAGTCCGCAAGTTTCGTTAAAAAAACATATGTTCCTGTTAGGGGTCGGTGCCACCCGCGTAAAAACAAAAACCTTTCATAAAACCTTTTATAAAACCTTTTATAAAAGTTCAATCTAATCCAAACTTTAGCTGTGAAAAAGATTTTTTTGTTAGAGACGTAGCACCCTCTTCTTTAAAACAAAATTCATTTCCACAGGTCTCAATTTATTTCTGTACCAAATATCATCAAAATCGGTACATTAGCTTAGCCGCAAAAGGTTTTTTTTTCGGTTAGAGGCATGGAAACCACCCACCAAAAACAAATATCTTTATTCAGGATTCAATCTATGTCGATACCAATTATCATCAAAATCTTAAAAACAAATACCATTTCTAAAGGTTCCATCTATCTTCATACTTATCCTATTGGGGACTTAGCGCCTTCCTTTTTGAAACAAATATATTTTACGGGGCTCAAATTTCATAAAAATCGGTTCATTAGCTTAGATGTAGAAATTTTTTTCTATTAGGAGCGTAACATCTCCCACTCAGAGCAAATATTTTTTCTCAGGTCTGAATCTATACCAAATTTTATCAAAATCAGTGAAGCGGTTTAGCCGTAAGAGCGTTTTATCTCATTAAAGGCGGTGCCGTGTCCACTTGAAGGACTAAAAGTTTTTAATTGGCTAATATAATAAACCAAATCTCATTAACTTCAGTCCATTAATTAAGCTGCGAATAGGTTTTTTTCTGTTAAAGGCGTGGCACCGCCTTTGATTTCAAAAAAGCTTACATTTTGCGCTGTAAAAATTATATCCTTGTCCAAACTGTAGCATTCACTAAATAGAGCTAAATTAGAAATATATAGTTGAGCGTCCGGACACAAAACCATAAGAGTATATCGGGCAAAGTTGTTGGTACACTTAGTCCATTATTTGATCTGAAGTTAAGAATCAAAGCTATTTACAATGTTAAATCGAAGAAATATTGAAATGCATAATTAAATGTTACTCATACGTTCTGTCGGTTGGTATTGAAATATAAAAAAAATTCCTTTTTTAAAGTGAATGAAATTTGAAATGTGACTCAGAACAGCAAGTCGATATACAGCACATACGCAAATTATTTTCAAGGTGCGCTTATATGACACACCTCGTAAACATATAAAAATATACAACACATAAACTTATCTGATCACATGAATACGTATATTATAAAGTTATGACGAAGAGCGTTCAGCTGGTATTATGAAAGAAAATCAGCTCTTAAGGATAGTGTTGTTTGAAGTTAAGTGGCATTCGAGCGTACCTTTCACCAGATAATAATTTAAGTGTAATTTTTTTTTTATTAAAAGCTTTGATCAAAACAGAATCTCTTGCAGTGAAAGAAAAAACTCAAAATTAAAAGTAACTTTTTATTTTTTTAAGCCTTTTAATTTCCACAATTTTATTTTGTAATTTTTACTTTTGTTGCTTTAACCCCGCATACACAAATTGCTAAAGGTACACACACATAAAAGGGTATAATTCATAGTAGCTTCCGCTTACATTAACTTCCGCTTAAGCCTGCATGTTTGCACTTCAGCTCAATATGGATAGAGCAAATTTTTTTGTCGTTGTTGTTATTTTTTTTTGTTGTGTTGCATAGTGCGCGCACATTAAGCACATGCAACACTTGGCACTATATATAATAAAAAAATATGAAAAGGGTTAAATTTACACCCTGTCCAGTTCTCTAGCCCATTCATTGTCGTTGGTAAAGTCAACGTAAATTAAATTTTTCACATTTAACATTTTTTTCCTGCAGCACATTTTCTGCATTATTTAACAGTCCAGGTAAAAGTGACAGCACCAGGAAAATCCTTTCCCTCTCAATTTAATTTGCTAAAATTTCTGACTTTTGTTTAATCGACATTTTGCTATAATTGTATTTTCGTTAAATGATATTTTGTTTCATGAAAAAAACAAAAAATTATTTGTACCATTTTTACGAATTGTTTTTTACCCCTTTTTCGCTAATGGTTTTTTGTCTTTTTTATGTCATTACAGCAATCACTGCTTGCGGGACGTATTCCGGTCGCTTCAATGACGGGTCCAATTAAACGCGGCCTTTTATGGCAGCAACGTGATCGTTTATTTTCACGTTGGAAGGAAAGGTAAGTGAAAATGATGATACTCCGTTATACGTAAATTTGTGCAATGCCACTAAGAATAATGCGCTGATGAGAGGGTGTTCTGAAAGGCGATTAATTTGAAGTGAAAAAATAAATGCAAAATTTTAAATGGATACGTTAATTTCCAAAAGGTTCTATATCCATTTTATGAAATTTTACATGCGTCACAAAATTTCGTACTTAATTTGTTATTGCAAAATTTTAGAAAGAATGATATTTTTTAAATACAGTTTTAAGGAACGATATCTTTCGACGGAGTTCAATGCAAATGGCTTGGTGAAATATAAAAATTTCAAAATTACAACTTTAAACAAAACCGACTTCAGCATAATTTTGGAAATGGACGTCGCAGTTCGAGTTAATTGTTTTGACGCTTCATTTAAAGAGATTTTTTCAGCTTTAATTTGTAATGATTTCATGGGTTCAAATGTGTAATTTATAGTTAATAAGGTAAGGACATTCCTTATTTTGTTGTACTTTATTACTTGGCTTAGAATTGACAGACACATGACTTGACTTAAACTGACATAAATTTGACTTAGAGAAGGCTTAGACCTGACTTAGACTTGTCTTAGACTTAACTTAGACTTGACTTAAACTTGCCTAAGGCTTGACTTAGACTTGACTTAGACTTGACTTAGACTTGACTTAGACTTGACTTAGAGTTAAATTAGACTTGACTCAGACTTGACTTAGACTTGACTTAGACTTGACTTAGACTTGACTTAGACTTGACTTAGACTTGACTTAGACTTGACTTAGATTTGACTTGGACTTGACTTTGACTTGACTTAGACTTGACTTAGACTTGACTTAGACTTGACTTAGACTTGACTTAGACTTGACTTAGACTTGACTTAGACTTGACTTAGACTTGACTTAGACTTGACTTAGACTTGACTTAGACTTGACTTAGACTTGACTTAGATTTGACTTGGACTTGACTTTGACTTGACTTAGACTTGACTTAGACTTGACTTGGACTTGACTTAGACTTGATTTAGACTTGACTTGGACTTGACTTTGACTTGACTTAGACTTGACTTGGACTTGACTTAGACTTGGCTTAGACTTGACTTAGACTTGACTTAGACTTGACTTAGAGTTGAATTAGACTTGACTTAGATTTGACTTAGACTTGACTTAGACTTGACTAAGGCTTGACTAAGGCTTTACTTAAACTTTGCATGGCCCAAGTTCTACTTTACTTTACTTGACTTAAACTTAACTCAGGCTCAAATGATGCTTGAGAACATTTTTTACAACAACAAAATACGAATAACTGAAGAAATACGAATAACTGTAGAAATACAAAAACATTTCGTTGCAATGAGTTTAAGTGAAGCTAATAATGCCACATTGTATTCTTCCTTGCATTAATCTGATGTCCAAACGAAGTAGTTAAACTTTTTCTGGTCAAGCTTCACAAAACACATTTTATTATATGCAACCATTTTTTATTCATCACAAAAGCTTTAACTCAAAGCGATTTTAAAGCTTATTGGTATATCCTTAAGCAAAATAAAAGCTTATCCTTATTATGATTGAGTTTTTTTTTTTCATTATTTATTATTTCACATGATTTCATTTGAGCGCACTTGGAATAAATGATGAACTGTGAAAATGTTTTAAAAAAAATGCAACCCCAACCTAACGCGTTCCACATCCTCTCTTGTATTTTCTGCGTTCTGTATGCAATACTGCGCGCTTTTCCTTGAAATGAAATCCAGTCATTTGACTGTCAGTTTAAAATCTTCTGCGGTCAGTAAATTGGCCAGAACGTTGACGGTCAGCAGCAAAAAAGAGAAAATGTCTGTAAATGGACAAAGTGTTGCAAAATAGCTTTGAAGGGTAGTGTGCAAGTAGCTGTAACTGTGAAAGGGATAGTAGACGAAGATAAATGATTCTATCTAACTACATGATGATTATATGCTGGAGGAAATTGCCTCGACAAAAGCGCTTGTTAAATTTTAGTTAATTTTTTCTAAGGTTTGACGTGATGAGTCTTGAAACACAGTTTGAATTCCAGAAACTAGAAAGTTTAGACCATAGAAAATTAATCATAGAAAATTTCTAAGCCAAAGCAACCATTTGTGTAATTTTATTGTTTTTCGCTGCCTAGTTGCAAGTCTTTAGCAAAATTCAATTCTCACACGACTTTCAAACGTCTTAATAGAAATTCAATAAACATCTTAAAACTTTAGACAAAAGCCAAAGTTAGAACAAAGGAAATCGTCTACTCAAAAATGCAACAATTGAAATTAGTAAGACGTTGCCCGAACGCCAACAAACGATAGATAGACAAATTAAATAAGTAGACAGCACACAACAACAAAAAGTTGCACAGAGCTACCATTTGAACAAAAATAGTCAGTCAGACAGGCTACGAGCCAGCCAGAAAGGCAGGCAATCCAATCAAAGCTGAATAAAGCAAAAAAATTTATTTTTGCCACAGACACAAGAAAAAAAGATGTAACAAAAAAAAAATCGTCATTGTGCAAAAAATATGGCAACATCGTAAAAGATTAAAAAGATTAAAGACAACCAGTAGTGTTTACAATGGAAATTTTATAAAGGCGCAAAAAATAAGCGATCACATACAAAATGAAAAAAATATAAAGAAATTTTTAAAATAAATACTACCATGAACAAAGGACCTATGAGAATAATAAAAACTATAAGGAAAAAACGAAAAGAAATTGCACATTTTTGCACGTATACTGCAACGATTTGAAAAGTTAAAAAGGATGACAATGGGAAAACTTTTTGCTAGGAAAATAATAAAATGATTAAGTTAGATATTAAAGTGCTATGAAATTAAGTTATGTTGGTCAGCAATAAAAATTATTAAGAAAAAATTGTTGTAGCAATAAAGAAAAACTGTGAAAAGCATTTATGCAGGACCGGGATAAGAATACATCAGAAGATAGCTGGACTTAAAGTAGCGGATTTAACAGGATTGCATATGGTAATGTTAAAAAAATTTTTTTTCTCGTAATTTTTGTCTGGAAAGATAATTACATTAGATATAACGTTTCATGAAGGACTGGTTCTTTTGGCACATGCAGTTTATCCTATGCATAGAAAAGTACTCTTCGAGCAGATAGCAAATATTTTGTATATTACCAGAGAATGAAAAAAAAACTCTATCGTATGGTTCGGTTTGGTTCTGTTCTATGAGCGTTAACTTTCTCGCTCTGCATTCCGTATTTCACATATTGATTGAAACACTAACACAAACCATAGCAAGCGACATGAGAGAGCGCTACAGAATGGTAACGTTCTGCTCTGCGTACAAAAAACTTTATTCACTTTGTTGTGGCTTTGACTCGCGAACGCTACCCGAACCCGTACCAAATGTAGTGATCGTTTTAGTCAATAGACTCGTATGAGAGAAAAAATTTTTTTTGCGAACAAGAGATAGCTCAAAAAAAAGTTTTGAACTTCACTAAAGGAGGCTTGAGACTCTGGAAAGAAGCGTTTTTGACTCGAAAATGATTCCCCTGAGCATGGTATCCGTTCTTGACCCATTTTCTGGTAAAAATTTTTTTTTTTCAAACAAAAGATAGCTCGAAAAATAGTTTTGGATATCACTAAGTGAGGCTCAGGGCCCTGAAAAAAACCGTTTTTGACCAGGAAATGGGTCCACTGACCATGGTACCCGGTTTTGATTTCCATAACATGTCATCACCAATACGAATCTAATGACAAAAACGACTATTACATTAGGGTAGCAGTCGTGAATCAAAACCACAACAAAGCGAATGAAGTTTTTTGTATGTAGGGCAGAACGTTACCATTCTATTCTGCTCTTTTATTTCTGCTTACTATAGTACGGGTTAGTGTTTGAATCAAAGAGCGAAACAAAGAATGTGAGAAGTAAAGTTTGCGTACGGTTTTTTTTTCATTCCCTGATTATTACTATACATTTTGAATAATTAAAAAAATTATTTTTGTAGGCAGTAACTGTTGGGTACAAAGTCGATTAATGTACTTAATGTAGAAACTAATTAAGCATAACAATCATAAAAAATAGTGGTGTTGTCTTCGGTTCGGCCGAATTTAACAAACCTGACACTACATTGAAAGTATACTTAAAATACATAAGACTAATGTGGTTCACACACTTTTATGCTCGGAGCTTTGCTCCAGATAAGCACCGAGCAAAAAAGTGTGAAATTTCCACTACCATAATTTTCTTCGAATGGGTGTTAACACGCCTACTTAAAAAAAAGTTCCTAGCTCTGGTCCGGATTGGTTTTTGAATAAATTTTACTGAATGTGTGCGATTTGGTTTCATTTTCACAAATAATTCTATATAGTAAGTATATCGTTTTGAAATCATTGCTTGTATGTGAAGTGGGACATCCTTGTGTCGAAACTCGCAATTTTTTTCAGAACTTGTCCGAGTTATGCATAGTTTTTGTGAGAAACATGCAAACTTAACACCAGATGACTCTGAAAATACATAGCGTTTTGAATGTATTCTTTGTATGGGCGGTAGGAGTGTCTGTGAACCGATTTCACTCATTTTTAATCCCACATACTACAAATATTTTGAAGGTGTTACTTATGTACCAAATTTAATTCAATCATATCGTTTGGACTTTTTTCATTATAGTGATTTCCACAGACAAACGGACAGACGGACATGAAATAATCAACTTAAGTTATGTCCGTCTGACTGTCTGTGGAAATTACAATTATGTGAAAAAACCAAGTTACACCTTCAAATCAAATGTAGTATGTGGAATTGAAAATGAGTGCAATTGGAAACATTCAAAACAGTATATGTTATTGAACAACGTCATACTAAAATTTTTCTGTCATGCACCTGCAACTACATCCTTGGCAGTCGTAAGAAAGTTGGCAAGTCAAAATTTCAATATTTCAGGAGGACAGCTGTCATAAACCTTCTTTTCGAAAACCATTTTCACCATGTATTTTTCGAATTATTCAAATAGAATAGCACATAGCTAAAATTTCCAGAAATTAGAAAACCTACGAGGAAACAATCGATTTCTATTGCTAACTGATTTTCGGGTTAGCTCGACTCACCTACTTATACACTACCACCACGGATATATACCTGCCACGCGCGATCCCATTTATGCATCACAAACGGAAAAACAATGTGAATATAAGCTAAGCTAAGGGTATAAAAAAATATTGCATTAACCTTAGGAGATATATAGATACATAAATATACAAAATCTTTTTTGCCCAGCACAAAAAATATCCATACGATAGAATAATCAAATTAATATTTGCTTATTTCCTCTAACTATTTGTCCAAAAAAGAAAATGTCTATTTTGACTTCAAAAACTTAAGCCGATTAAATAAAATGGAGATTAGTCTTGGATTCAGCTAGTCAAAAGCATCCATATTCAGATTCTAAAGAGCAATAAGTCCATAGACATAGACTGACACGGCCAAGCCTGGTATTTCATGTCCTGTTGGGAATTCAAAAATTTTAAAAGTAGCCCGGAATTGAACGATTTTTGTGACATGGACTTGGACTTGAACGATATAGAGGGACATATTTTGGCCTTGAACCTTCTAGGCTAGCTGTTTAGCTATTTTCTATAACGAATGCTCGAATTGAAGTTTCATAAGAAAAGTAATAATTCACTAGTAAATACCCACTAACAGAAAGTTTCTAAATGTAAAATTTATAATCTAAATGCTTGTAAAATTCAATAGTAAGCTACTTCTTTTTATCAATGTCCAAATTGTATTGTGAATGTATTTTATGCTGTTTTCGACAAACCAAGCCACAAAAAGCTTATAGATTTTCATGTTCTCATTAAAAGTCATGAATTTTATTTTTTTCTTTTGGTTCATGAAACAACAAATTGATTGCAGCATGTTTTTGCTAAAATTATGAAAAATGACTACTAAATTTTAACCACTAAATACCGGCAACATTAACAACATGTTTTTATTTTAATGCTGCTCCATATCTTGTTTTCGTCTCTATATTGTTGCTTTTTTTTCCTATTTTCCTTTATAATGCAACATCATTAATTTGTTTGCTACATTTTGATTTATGAGCGCCCATTCCATGGTCGTGGCTTTTAAAAGTTCAGCTTCTGCTTGCAAATTCTGCTTTTTATATTTTTCTAAATTCCAAAGAAATTTAACTTGTAAATGGTTCATTATTGTTTATGTGTTTGACGTTGTTGTTGTTGCGCTTGTTGCTTTTATCTAGCAGTTTAAGAGGCGTGGCAAGTATGGTACTGGTATTTATTGCTATGATTTATAGCATATTAATATGCCTTGCATGCTGTGTGCTGCTTTTAATTTGAACTTGAAACCATATCGAGGTGAGTTATATGGCCATATTTATGGGAACGCATAAAGTTTACAGGAAGTGAAAACCTTTGGCACGATTTTTTTATGAGGGATCACTAGTTGATGCTATCAATTTGTAATAAAATGCTTTTTTCGAGGTACACTTACGATTTTAAAAAAATATTTTTGACCTAGAAGATCATAACCATTTTAAGCAAATGTCTAATTTTTGCGAAAATTCAACAGAAAAAGTTTCCAGAAATTAAATAGTTAAATGCATAAATAATCACACAAAGCTATACGTTAGTTTTTATTGCAATGAGCATGAAATTAAAACTCCGTCTAAAAGTGAGAGGCCAGCTTTAGCTTAAGATTTAAAGAAAAATGACCTAAAAAATGTGAAATTATTTTAACCAGTCACTTTAGAAAGTATTTTTAACATATTTTTCTTAGTAAATATTTTAAAAATAAAAGAAGGCTTGCGTATTAATTTTTTGTTTTTTTTTTTTTATTTTTTTTTTTTTTTTTTTTGTTCGTCTCAATTTTGCGCCCATTTCTTCCTTAGCAAAACCGTCAAGTACTGAAATAAAAAAAAAAATTTCTCGAAAATTTTCATACATCCATTAATTTCTGAACTTATACTCTATAAATGATGTTAATCCAATTAAGAAATTTCTCCTGATTCTCAAAAGTCCAAGACATTATTTTCCATATAGATTAGCTTCCATTTCATGACATGAGATGATGAGAAATGGTTCCAAGTAAAGTATTAAAACAGAAGAAGAGTGGGTTCATATAAACAAGTGGGTGTGACACCAGTTTAACGGGCAAAAATTGGGTCAAATGTAAATCCTTTAGACATGAAATCGGTGTGTTTTTATCTCCTCTACAACATTGATCAAAACATATTTTTTTACTAGTGGCTTACTTTCCGAACCAGGCCCACCGCGCTTCTGGCGACTTACGCTTATTTCGAATATCAGCTATACTTAAACTATCATTTGCAAAAAAAATAAGTATAAGAAAGTTGCTTTGAAAAATGCATCGCTACCTCCCGAACTATTAGGGTACTTTGGAACCAGATAATCTCTGTTCAGGTCACGTTTTGGAAAGAACTGCACTTTTTGAAACGATTTTTAAGGCATTTGTGCTGAGTTTGGAACAAAAGTACCTTAACCATTGAGTCGCTGGAGTAATTTACACAAGGAAATTTTAGTTAATTCAATTCCATTAAATATTGATTAGGTCACTTTTTGGTGACAAACCGAGTGTTTAGAATTGAAAACTTTTGGGAATATTGAGATATCTTTCCAACAAGAATAATTAAATTGTTTTGAGAGCTTGTTTTAGCAGAAATTTTATAAAACAAAAAATATTGACAGTAGCACAAATATGTTTAAAAGTGTTTTTCCAAATTTTAAATAGTTTTCGAAAAATCGGGATGCAATTTTGAACTAATGCAACTATGCTAAGCTTCTAAGCATTCAATTTGCAAAACTCTTTTGAAAATCATCATTGATCAGGGTTTCATTGTACTTATTTGAACCAAGATTAATTAGAAAACTCATTGGAAGACTACAAATCCACCATACTCATCCGAAACAGTTATGCTAAAATTATTTTTATTTCAAAAGCATAATATTACCAAAAGGAAGGGACCTGCTAATTTTAAGCCATAACTTCAACAGAGGGAAGTGGAGAGAAAGTGTTATAAATATCCGAAAAGTGCATTACATCAGCGACGGGCAAAATAGTTAAATTGAGCCAAACTTAGCTCTTTACAAAAAAACACGTCGTTTTCTTAAGAAAAATAATCATTGCTACACTCGTTTTGTTCTTGCTTGATTCTTGGAATTGGCTTTTTGTTTATTGCAGATTTTTTTGTTGTTTTTTTTTTTTTTTTGCGATCTTAATCGAATTTATGGTGGCGTTTTTACTGTTGTCAAGCTTCCAAAATTTTGCCCATCTATGCATTACACAATATGCTAGTGACGTGCAATGCAATAAAATAAAAATTTCAAGCTTAATTTTTCATACAACTCAAATTCATTTATTATCTAAATATGAAAACAATTTATTATTACTTATGTATGTATGCATTTTGGTGATATATATACATTTTTTCTTCTTTCAGATACTTTGTACTGACACGTGACTATCTGCATTGCTTTAAACGAGCATCGGGCTCAGCAAACGAACGTGCCTCTGACATGGGACAATTTATATTTAAGGTAAGTTCAAAAGGTGGCAATACAGTTGTTACATTTTAAGAGATTGATAACAACAGCAAGAAATACAACAAAAATGCTTTACAATATAGTATACATTAGGAAATGTCAAAAAAACAACAACAAAAAAACTCCACATAAAATATTTTTCTAAAAAAGCGAAAAATTAAAAAAATTATTTTGCAATAACAATGCAGCACGCCATAAGTTATGCAATGATTTTTGTTTTTCTTTAAATTTTCTGTCTCTTTGTTTGTTTTTTTAACATTTCGTTGCATGCAAAATTTAAATGATTTTCTTATGACAATTGCAATGACTCAACAAGTTGTTGTTGTTATTTTGTTTATGGTTATTGTTGTGTCGGTATATATTCTGATGTTGCATCTGTTGAGTAACAACATCAGCAATAACCATCAAATTAGTGATACTGCTATGGTTAACTTTTAGCCTGGCCCTTGGCGGCTATATGGTTGCAGCGCAAAAAGGTGCAGTAATTTGTGTCACGTTCGTCAATGCTTGATGTTGTAGCTTGTCTTATGACTTTAACTTATGTTGTTTAAGGCTCTATTTTTCACCAACAGTCTCGATTAAAGTATGTGCCATGAGAAAGGAATATTTATTGCATACCTGCTGAAAATTTTAATTAAATAAATGTCTTTATAAATGATGTAATTCTAAAAATAGAAGACATTTTAGAGCTCAACATAGTTTCAATAAAATAAAATACCATCAACTTGATCTGTAAAATTGGAACTCTTCTACTTTTTAAGCAAAAATTGTGATATTTTTTATTTTTAAATGAAAAAACTTCATCATTCTCTCAGCAATAGAATTTCACTCTATTGGAGTTAGATCTCTCAGCTTTTTCTAGTCTCTTCAAGGATTGAACATGTTCCTAAATAGTGAAAAACTTCTATGATTTCGTGACTGTTTTGTGATCTGAAACTCGGCATGAACCACGTCTGGTTTTCTCGAATGACCTTATCGATGGTATTGAGGAGCGTGCTCTGCTTTCTTCTCCACGCTTCTAATTTTTTTTTTCTGTAAGAGCAAGTTAACTTAACTCTCCAGTTTGACACATTCACTAAAGCATTTTCATCATCTGATCGGTCATTCGCAATACTTTTTTGATTAAGCTAAAATGCATATGCATGAAAACTATAGGCAAATCAGTTCCAATGTGAAGTAAGTACAAATTCAACAATGATCTTTCTGTCCCCTTACACTTGCTGAAGACCCCACATGGATATTTTGTGCTAAGTTTTACATTTCATTATTCATTAGATTTCTACACCTGGGATTTTGGGACTCAAGCTACTTTGAGTTTCTCCTTTTAAATCATTTGAAATAATACAGTGGGCCAGATTCCATACCTTTTCTAACTGGATTCCCTTTAAGGTCAGTTTTTTCTATCGTGGATATCGTCCATGTCTTCGTCAATGTGCATTGTTTTTGATTTGGTTGTGTTTATATTGGAACTCCACTAATGGAAACACTTAGGATCTCTTTATGCATTTCAATTCGCCTTTAATTTCTAAGCATTAAAATATGCTAGCACAATTATTATATTTGTAAGTAATTATTCATTAAGCACATGCTAGATATTTTCGTTTTCATTTGAAGTACCATATTTTCAGGCTTGACAATTTTAAAGGAAACGAGACGAATCGAGGTACAAAAGCGGCGCTTAATATATGTATTTCACTATTCTAAACTGAAATGCTTCTTTGTGTGTGTGGAAAAAATTATTATCTTTTTACGAGAAAGTGCTTCAATCAGTATACCTCTCAGACTTGAAATAAAATAGTAGTAGAAGAGCGTATACCACCGTGTAACAATTTTGCCTCAGACACCAAACCTCTCAGAATTGATATAAAATGGTCGTTGTAATCGGCACATTCGAGCTCAGCGAACCAAAATTAAACTGAGTTTATATCGCTAGACACTCCTTTAGCATTTAGTGTTCATTTTTGCTCACATTGAGGCAAACATTTAAGTACAACTTTTTTGGAAGCATAGCGTTTGTCATTGGGCAAATTTCATCAACTTTCGAGTTTCTGTTCTTAATTTCCTATTTACTGTAGTGTATTTTTTCAAAAGTTTTCCTATATTTAATTTCAAAAATTTTGTACTTAGAATACTTGTTTCTAAGCAATTTACATCAGCAATCTCCAAACACTTTCATTTTCAGTTTTAAAGCAAATATAAGAAATCAATAAAAAGCTCCATGTCTCAATTGTAGATAGCAACAATACAATAAATCGCTTAGATATCTCACTATTATATCATACACAAAAATTCATCACTGTTCGGAGTCAATTCTCTTTACTTAATGGCGTAATTCCCTCGCATGCTTAGTCATCTAAGTGGCATGCGGTTCAATGAGCTTTAAGTCAACATACAAAAATCTTACAGCTTAAGCAAAATTGCTGTGAAATATGTCAAAATTTGTTGATATACACACATATATAAAGTCATGATATTATATATGCTTAATGTCAGATTTATATGAATACTTTTTTTTTTATCAAAAAAATAAAAATTAAAAAACCTTGTCTGCCAAAATAAATGTAATGGGTGATTTTTAAGAACATCACAATATTATACTTTAGCTAAATACACAAAAATTGAGCAACGTTCATGATTCTGGGTTCATTTTAAAAGATAATCTTATGGAATTTAATATATTAAAATAATTCTTACCAAATAGAGCCGCAATCAGAAAGTGAACTTGAAGTCTTATTTAGAGCCGTTTTTTCGAGCAATTGCAGTCGTATCTCTGAAATACCGAAAGTAGTTTTTTTCTTTCAGAGCATAAGTTGTTGCTATTTTATGCTGATATATCTTAAACCTTACATATCTCCATAAGAAATAAACTGAAGGAAGATCTTACGCTCAATTTAGAGATAATTTTATCACCGAACGTTAATTTCAATAAATCATCTATTACGGTTGCAGTACAGCCATCCCATTGAAACTAAATCTCTCCAAAGCCTAATTCACACAATGCGGGAATACAAAAACTCTGCACCTTTGACAATTTGTGAGCGTCAACTCTATTTTTCAAGAAATAAATAATTCCTTCAGTCTACATAGTGCTCCAAACAATGGACTTTTCTGGAAACAATGGCGTTTGAAGCAACTTTTTTTTATTGAAGATCTTTATTCCAAATTTGGCAAATCTGCTTATAGACATTACTTAGAAATAAGCCTCATCGCTGATCAAAGTTTTGCGATATTATTGAAATCACTACAACTAAATGTACGTCGTGTACGATGATCCCAATAGCTTGTTTCCTGTAGAAAATGGATTTTGTTAGCTTTTAGGCTAAAATCCATATGAAAAATTTTTCATGATCTCAGCAATTGCGATCTTTCTTTAGTGGATTCGAATTCTGCCTTGAACTTTTGCATGTAAAACTTTTCAGACTTCCAAAAAAAAAATATATTTTAAAATAATAAGTCAGTTATTAAAAAAACACCTGTTACATAGTAAATGTACCACAAATAAATGTAATCAAGTTTAATCTTTAAGTGAGATGTTAATTGGAGCTTTACTAAGCGCTATAATGTTGATAAACATTTTATTGCTTTAAACAATTACTGTTGCAAGTTTTTATTATGTTTTTTTGTTATAATATTTTTTAAATTATGTAAGGTCAGTTTAAATACGAAATTTTATTTAATGGGGGTAGATACGATATTTCTGAAGGTTAATTGGTGGCATAGATTCAACATGTGGACTAACTTATAAGCTGAAATAATGCAGGGAAATTACGCTTACATATATAAGTCTCAGTGTTTTCCATAATGTTTCCATCTCACTAAAGGATTAAACATTCCCAAAATTAACTTCAAAGCGCTAAAAGTACTTATTTTTATTATATATTCTTATTTGGTTTGTTGGCTTTAATTCTGTCAGTGTCTGTCAACTGATATACCTGCGAGTGAGCTTTGGGCTTTAGGTTTTGCGTTAACAATTTGAGTTATCACAAAAAATATTTACATTTCAGATAATCTGACAATACATATCTCGAAAACTACGTCCTCCATAATTCTAAAAATCAATTTATGGGTAACTGAAAACGACTTTATGAAATGATATATCCGTTCATCTGAATGCTTATCCCCCATAATAGATGCGTCTCTTAACTTTACATTGTAAGCTAGCTGCAAACTTTAAAAACCCCTCTTTAAATTGAATTAAAACAGATGAGAAGATATTACAGCTAAATTGATCGAAAATATAGAATTTTAATGTTGATGTGAGATTTTTCAAATATTTAGCATGAACATATTTGAAAACGTTTTGTTACTAAGTATTTTTAAATCAAAATTTGATAAAATCAATATTATGGCCAACACCAGTATATTTATATTCGTTATCAGCGTCAACTGACTTAACTATAACTATCTATCTTTCAGTGGAAATTTCGCTAGCTGAAAAACTTAGCGAGATAGTTTGATAAAGATTGGAACATAGAACATATTTTTAATATACCTCGTGAGACAAAAAAATCGACAAAAGCGACAGACACGCCTACCGCACATACAAAGTAAAACATTGAAATCGCTATATTGAGAGAGTTATTTAAGATATAGTGACCCCAAAGATTAAAATGGGAACAATTTCGAGCGCGTGACATCTAACATACACAGTGCAGCAATTTTCCACTCACCCTTTTCTCATAAAGCAAAAGCAATTAAATTATTTTTTTAAGTTTTTATTTGTTTTTCAATATAGTCCTATTTCGCATCTAAACACATCCTCAACCGGCACTGTCTTCAGTTGTCGCGTCGATGCTGCTTTGATGGCTTTTTCCATTCTTGAAAAAACAACCTTAGAACACGAATTTCAGGCGAATACGGTGGCTGATCAAGCACACAGGCATGATTTTTTTTCCGATTTTTTGGCGTATGAAAAAGACGTTGTGCGCTGAACTTTCCTGATGTTTACATTCTTGTCGGACAAGTCGAATTCTTGGAATTAAACAGCCTTCAAGGTAGAATACTGCAGTTGCGGTTTGGGTACTTGCCACTTGCATTGCTTAGATTTTTGAGGTGTATGAAGTGTTATTTTGGGTTTCTCGGTCTTCATTTTCTCGGCTCGGCTTATGCACTCATCGTCGTAAACTTTTTGCAACAATTGGAACGTTTTTGTGTCATGTAGGTTTGATTAAACATGGAATTTTACTGTCACGCGCAATGTCATAACTCAGCGGTTTGACAAGCTAGCTCAGCTGAAAGCAAGAAGGCAACACCTTTTTAATGATATATATTGTCGGCGGGATACATAAAGTCTGTGTGGTAAATTGTCGCACTGTGTACATGCAAGTAATTAAAAACGCTATACTGAGAGAGATAGCTGAGGCATTGCAACTAAATTGAACAAAATGTTTACAATGGTACCGACAAGTAGGCTTTTGCAAAATATATCGATTATTGATTTTCGCGACATTTTTTTTTTGGATAGCTATCGGTGATATTTTTTATTTTAATATATCGAAATTCGATTTTATTATTGGACTATCGAATTTCGATATTTTTGTTTGAAAGTGCACTCGTGTGGTCCTAGTCTAACAAGATATTAAATTCTTGCTTCTCTCTCGTAAGCATTTGGGATTGCTTGAGCCAAAAGGAAATTTTATGTCTCTTTAGAAATTTCAACTTGATATCGCTAATGCACCTTTATTATTTTCGTGTTATTTCTTGCCTATTACTCAAAAATAAAGAGGACGACCTCCAACAACAGCAGAGAGCCAATTCCCGCATTCATGCCTTGTACTACAAAAATGTCTTTCCGCTGGTGGATGTAAAAAGTACATGGTTACATCGACATCCTCCAGTACAAAGTCATATGATCAAAATATGCCTTGTGATTTTTCGATGAGATGGGGCGTCGTATGCGAGATGAAAGTCTATAGTCCAAATGCCTAAATGTGGCGTTTATCTTTACTGTAACAACTGAAAATCAAGTTGCAACTTATGATTATATTTACAGCATTCCAATGCTAAATGCGCATAGTAGGGGTTGGGACGCCATTTTTTGTGTTTAAAATTTTTCAGCATATATATCGAAAATCGATTTTTTTCCGATATTTCTACCTCGATATATTTCGATAATATCTGAAAATATCGATCATCGATATTTCTACAGTACTTTTTATTTGCCCAATCCCACCGACAAGCACCAGATAAAAAGTGTCGGATTTTGATAAGAAAGAGCAAAAAACTTAAAGCGCTACACTGAAGGAATTTTTTTAAGATAATGCACTCAAATTAAATAGAAATGTTAGAAATAGTTCAAACAAGCACTATGCAAAATTTGCGCAGATCAACTTATTTGTTGAAAAACTATATATCAAATAACTATTTATATCGAAGTTTACATTTTCGTATGCTCAAAGCATTGACCTTTTTTTCAAAAAAAAAAAAGAAAACCAGATCGGTGTTTACATTTTTCTTAGACATATTTTTTAATAGAATCAATCCCCAACATACATATGTATATCTGGCGCTCCATGAACATTTTTTTAATAAGAGCACACGAGTTTCCCTTGAGGTCTGCATTATTAACTTCTTCAGGAAACACAAATTACATATATCCGATTACGTAATTATTAAGATGTGTTAGCAATTTTTCTATTGATAAACTAATTCGTGAGGTAAATTAATGATAAAAAGAAATGCAGCTATGAACATTCTATAGATATAATTTTTTTTAATATATATTTAATAGATCATTATAAAATAATAATCCAAATGTTATACCAAATCAAATTGCTCAAAAATTAATCATAATTAATGGAGTGAGCTAACCATCGCAGCACAATTAGCCCATATAATTTTTTTTTAAATTTCAAATTTAATTTATTTAGGTTAATAAAGTTTCTACCATGTCTAATGGAATGAAGATAATGATTTGAACAGACCCAAAAACATAGTAATTTAATAGCCATGGCATGCAATATTATAATTTAATTAATTTTTTTTTTTTTAATTTATAACTCTGAAATGCTTAGAAACAAAAATTATAACAAAAAAATGTTTCTAAATATGCAGTTTTTTGTCTAAATTCTGAATATTATGGTTGTTGTTCTTGTTCTATTTATGTTTATTGCAATTTACGAGCAAATTTAGCTCAATTCAATGAAATCCAGTTTTTGCAATGTTTATTTATAGCAAATGGCTTATTATTTCAAGTATTTAAATGTTTGCATTTGCTTTTTCAGCATTGATTTAAATACTCCACGCTAATGCAAATGAACTTTTTTTATTTACATTATGAAGTTTGTAGTGTGATTTTTTTTTTAATTTAACACAAGCAGTAAATTTAATGTATCTTTTATGTACATTAACTTGACCGCTCATAAAAAACTTTGCTGCAGCCAGATTTGTTCTGAAAGATAATGACGTAACACTGGAGTGATTGATTCGATGGTGCTTAATAGTAGTGCTTCAGCGAGAACCGATAAATATCGTTATCGTTCTCATTATCGGGACCGAGAACGATAACGAGATGATATCATAAAAAATATTTCTCGTACGATCGAGGACGAGAATAAGAAGGGTCTGGCGGATATCTCGTTCGCGGCGATAATGCAATGTGATAGGCACTAAATTATCGCCGAGAACGAAATTCAGCCAGAACATCCATAATACAAAAACACTTAAAAAGCAATATCTTGGCACCTATGTACCAAGCAGGCGTTTTTAAATTCGCCGCTAGAATATACTTTTCTTTGTTAAGTACCTCACAAAAACTGAACGAGCTTAGACAAAAGGGCGTGACACCTTTATGTAACTCGAATAGGGACCCCAAATTCGGAACAGAATCGACGCGTGAAGAAATACGCGAAAAATTCCCGTGTTGAATTCCACATGGGGAAATCTCACGCGTGTGGAATTTTCAACACACGCAACAGTTCTTCCGGCACTCCTGTGTATTACATGCAGTGGCGTAACTATAGGGTGGAGAAATTGTTCGTCAAAATGGTCCTCGGTATTTATTAAGAATTGCAAATAATAATAAATTAAAATATGTATTTATCAGCACTCAAAAGTTTTAATATGTTAATGTGATTATGATGCGCTTTTCAATATTTATGTATGCATCTTTATTTGTTTTTATGAAAATTTTTTTCAACGAAGGGGACTGTTCGCTCCGGATGGCAAATGTTTAAGGTACGCCGCTGGTAACGTAAAAGCGTTGAACACATGAAGCTATTGAAATATTTTTATTCAAAATCGCAAAATTTTCAATAAAACTTTTTAGTCATTTAAAATTATTTTTAAGTTTTTTTCTGACTCTTTTTATACCGATTTTTTTTTTTAGATTTTATTTATATAACGCTGTCCAAATTACCCATACATTTGCATCCGGCTTAAATAAGAAATATTAAACAAAATAAACAATTGCCAATTAAAAACCTTTATGCGTATTTGAATTGAACTTCAAGTGAAAGAAGAAACTTTCGGTAAAAGCGCGAAGAAAATACAAAAACCAAAGACCTCTTTTACTGCTTCCGATTTAAAATTCCAAACGCATGAAAAACACCGCAAGATATCATGAGAAAGCGCCAAATATAAACAAAACAACTCATACATGGCATATGGTATGTATGCATGTAGCTCAAGCAGAAAGTCAAGTCAGACAAAACTGATGCGGTCGGTCGGATCGGTCCAAAAAAAAATCAAATGTTCATTAGATGGCAGCCATTAAGAAAAGGCAAAAAAAATAATTTCTCATTTAAGCACAAAACCAAAACTGAAAAAAAGAAAAGAAACTGTTTGCGCAAAAATTGGCGCAATAAACAAATTTCACTGCTACGAAGTTGTGATGTGTGATCTCAGTAATCACACTTTATTTATATGGCTCGCACAAGTGATGTGATATTTCTTAATGCGCATCGTCTTATCATAACAATTGTGTAAATTACTATTAAAGCCAGAAGGCAAAACACCTGTTGTTTATATATGTAAATGTCATCTTGTTCTTAACGAGGATGTTGTCCCCACGCCCTTGAAATGTGCGTGGAAATATGCAAGCATTTTAAGTGAAATAAATTTTTAATCTCTGGAAATAATCCGCTTTTTTTCTTTTTTTTTCGATTTGATTTGCATGCACGTCAGTTCTGTTTTACTGACGCGAGTTAAATCTGGGATATTGCCAATAATAATAATGAAAATCTTTTGAATGAATTTTTTGTTTATCTCTTTTATTATTGGTTTATTTTTAATATTTTATTTATTGGCATTTAGCTTTCTCGAATTTGTTTATTTTTATAGACTTTTTGCACTGTAAAGATATAAAAAGTTTATTTTGAAATAACAATTAAGGTGGATCGAAAAAACTGTTTGATTTATATTGCTTTATTTTTTTTTTTAAGTGTGATAGCCTCTTTACTGTCTGATATGCAAAAGAATCAATGCTGAAGTAACGCTTATGCTCACACAACGCTAGTGTTACATTTAAGGTTTTAGTTGACTTTTGACATAATTCGACTTTAACAACATTTTAAAGCCTTTTTTTAACATATGTATATGGGCATATACAACTTTTGCAAAAAAAAATAGAAAGTAGTCTCCCAACGTGTTTCTTTGTTTTCAGAATTGAAATGAGTTAAAAAGCAGTAACTAGAGACCGAGGGTTGCCACATGTGCAACGGCTGGGAGGTGGCAAAATGGACCTTGAGTGTTAGCATATTTTATTAATTAATTTTTTAGTATCTATTAAAAAGCTGATGATGATTTTTTTTAGATAAAGGGCGGCAAATTACATCTTCGCTTCGTGCGCCTAATATGCATGGTATGCCACTGCTAACAAGATAACTACTTGTTCTAAAAATGTCATTCTGCTGAAATCAAATATTGCCGAAGTTCATATCTTCAAAAATAGGTCACATATATTACACCTTCCTTCCTCATCTTCAAAGGTTATACCGCAGATCCAGTAAGCACACCAAACAGTTACTCGTTGAGGGTGCATTGGCTTCTCAACAGTCACGTGTGGATTTACTGTGCCCCAGAACTCCGTTGTCGTTAAAATTTCGGTTTTCTAAATTTCATTTAAGCCCAAACAAACAGATGTCACAAGCCAGATATTTTTATTTTTAACTCCTCATCTAACTAGTACTAATCTGTCAACTCAAACAAATTAACAATTAATGATTTTCTAAAAACAGTGTCGTTGAAAAGATCAGGCGTAGTAAAATTTGAAAGAATTCGGCTTGGTCATTCTAAGCTCACCCACAGTTTTCTGATGAATACTTGTATAACATTTCCTTGTGCCTGTCCAGTTCATCCTCATAATTACCTTACCTATATCTTCATCAACTGTCCCACTTTTGGCTTTTCTAGACAACTAATATTCAAAAATAGAGACCCATTCCTTCTAATTGCGAATCCCTCCGAGAAAAACATATCTGACAGAATAAATTTTTTGAGACATAGTAATATATATTTACTAATATTAACTCCACTTTCCACTGGATAAGCTTTTAATTTTTGTAATTAATTGTTAATAAATAAATAATAAAAATCAAATTGACGGGAAAGTATGGTAAATATGATGATGTGCTGCTTTCAAGGACAATATTTCTGTGTGAAGTAGGTAGGGGTGATATAGCGCAGTGGAAGTTATGTTAAAAAAGGAAAATGGTTTTATATTTATATATAAGACTCCACGGCTTTGCTAATTCATAAAAGGCACTCTTATGTCGAAGTTTTCCATGACCGTTTTGTGGAAATGTGGCTGAATTTCGTTAATACAGCGCTCAATTTCCATTTTCAAGGCTTAAGTGGTCGTGGATTTGTTGGCATAAGCCTTAGGCTTCAAAAAATTCTAAGCAGAAACATCCAACGGCGATAAGTTCCATTATCTGGGTGGCGAATACTGATCAACAAAAGGGGACATTACATGACGAGGAAGTAACTAAAGCAGTAATTGCTTTATTTTTCGAGTTGAGAGGGCATGTGCGTCATGTTGAAATCACATGTCAAACACTTCCACACCTTCCAATTTAGGAACATAAAAACTGAATTATCATGTCGCAACAGCGAACATTATTAAGTGTCATTGCTGTCAGCCGCATTTTTGATGAAAAACGGTCCGGTGATGTCTCCAGCTCCAAACTCGTTTCAAAGTGTCGTGTCATACTGTGGATGCCTTTGTTTCTTAACGATCACTCGTGGGTTTTCTGAACCCTTAATGCAACAATTTTTGATTTATTTGCTGAAGATGATTTTGTTCGAAAATTTCAATACGAATCTTGCTTGAATTTTGGGACATCTTTAGCATGGGAAATTGCTTTCGAGGAGGCAACAAATCTTAGATAAATTGACTTCTGATTTTGTTTTTTTTTATGTTTTGTTGTCAATAAGTTAACATCGAAGATATTGTCTTTCAGACCAAATCTTTAAAAAAGTAATAATGCGTCAAAGTTATAAAAGTAATACGTTCACAAATTGATATATTTAAATGAATGCCCTTGGGTCTTGGTACGGATTTTCCTTAAAGATATGTGCATTCAACACGGTAACCTTATAGATTCTATTTAGGCTCTTCGAGCTCCATCATTTGGCATACATTTCAAACTGTAATCTTTAAAAAAAGCTAAACCAAAAACCGCTGGCAAGCCATGTTTGGAACAGGATTCAACAATGCAACCCTATATATTCTATTTAGGCTTTTCGAGCTCTATCTTTGGACATACATTATAATCTGATACACTTTTCATCAAAACAAAAAAAAATTGTTAAAAATTAGGGCATCGGGAAGGAGATTTTGGCAGGGCAACCCTGGCTGGTTTGTGTCACCAAAATGCATCACTATCATTCCTATTAATCCCATTTAGTGATCTTATACACACGGTTTTTCTACAGCTGATCTTTGTTCTGTTGAGGTTTCCCAAACCTGTCGTTTCCATCTCCAAAATGATAAGTCTGGACTCTTCATTAGTTGCCTTCCATAACGTTTAAAAACTTCAAACTAAAAGTTGCCATAATGGGTCCTGCCGATATGGATATGTTCATCATTTTCTGATTTTAGTTATGGTGATACGATTTCGTAAAAGGTTTTTTTGATGAATACTTTTTTTTTTTGCTTAACACGCTTCACAATGCCGCATACGCCTTAAAACTCTTTGAACTTCCTCTATATACTTATGTGTGTACATATGTATAAAAAGTGCTGGATGAGTAATGCATTATTATTTCTCGTTTAATGATCCAGCTCTTAAAGCATTAAAAAAAACCAACAATATAAAAAATAAAAAAAAATTTTAGAAAGGTTAATATGTCAGCTTAAGCTCAAATTAGAAAAAAAAAATAATATCTCACAACTTCATAACCCATTAAAATTTATATAAAACAGCAACAACAAAAAACTTTCAAATGTGGTACACTAACAGTAAACAGTACTGTGTTTGTATGTTAAACAAATTTATCTAGGCTCTAGAGCAAACTTTTTTTAATTACTTAACAGTTAGATATAAAAGTTATAAGCTCATGTGACATAGAAAAAATACACAAACAAACAAAAGAACGAACAATAAAATAGCAAGTTTAACAAATATCCCCAACATGGCCTAATGACTTTCAGCCATGTCTGTCTAATTACCCAAATTTGCAAGAGCAAAACCAAACGAATTAAGAAAAAATAAAAACTTTATTACGAGGTTAAGCCCAGCAAAATGGAAAAAAAAAGAATTTATATAAGAAATACTACTGTTTCTTTCTAACATGGTTTACTAGCCAAGATTTTTGCATACTTAACTTATAGAATTTAAGACTTTATTGTTGCAACTATTAGCGTTATTTTGTTGCGCACTATAGAATATGTGTTGCTTAATACCCATAGTATAGAAAGAAATATTCAGTTGGAACGTATGTATACGGCATAAGATTTTCAAATAAGAGTGATAAGTTTTTTAAGTAAAACAATTTCGAAATATGGCAGACCAGCGTCTGCTCCTCTTATGAAGGTAAATACGATTTTCAGCAACTTTATTCAATAAATTAGACCTGATATCACGAACTTGGCGTTCAGTACTCAAGTGCATCAATTGATTAATATCTTAAATAATTGCACAAGAAACTACCAAAGGTGTTAAATCATCACTTCTTGGACGTCACTCGAAACTTGTTTTAGTGAGACTATCTGCTTTTATTGGTGCTATGGAGAAGCATCATCAGATCGCAGCGCTACAGAAATTGTGATCAAGCGCTTGTAACACCGCGATTTGTTGATGCTTTGCGATAGATCACGTCATAATAAATCAAATCGAAATGTTAAGTAAAAAGATCGATATCTCGCTTTGTTTTGGAGATATTGATACTTAACCCATTTCCTATCGCGCTAAATGAAGGTTCGAATTTTTAACTTAAAGTGATCTTTTTAGAGTAATTAGGACAAAAGAAACTCGAATCCGTTGTCTAAAATGTTTTACCTGTTTTAGTTTCGCCAGGTGAGACTGTACGAAAAGTCGAACAATGGCGGTTGGACACAATTCATCTTAAATGTTGAACATGCATAATATCTCCAGATATTGGTCAAAGACATTTATAAATTAATAAAAACTCAAGAAATATGTATTTATTATTTATTAAAAATTCTTTTTATTTGATTTTGCTATAATTTTATTAATTCTGCTCCCAGTTGTTGTGGGCTGGGAAACAATTTTTCATGTGTACAAGTACTTGACACTTTTTGCACATTCGCTGTGTAGGCTTATGGCATACTTTGCAACGTCTGGCTTTCCATTTGGGCTGCACAATTATTTGGCGATTTTCCGTGACACGAAGAAGTAGATGGTATTATCATGAAGGTAAAAGCCGACCATGAAACTATTATAATTGCGAATAATGTAGGGTTGTTGTACAATGATTTCACCGGGCCGTCCTTCTCGATTTCGATGTCTTCCAGTGGTCGATGTGAGTGGGTAAACTCCAGTGAATTTTGAAATTAATATCACTTCACGTTCGACCGACAACAGACAATTTTGTTGATCTTATCAAACTTTGCATCGTATTCACCCAAAAAATAAAAATTAACAAAAGTATTTATATATGACATTACCATATTTTGGACATATGTGTCACTAGCTCCACGGTATGGCAGCATCCAATAAAACATTTCCAGTGGACGAGGCTATGCAGAGAGAAGAAAAATTCCCGCCCATTTAAGCAACCGATAGTAAAGTAATATGCTGTTTGAATCTTATATGTCCACAAAACCAATACAAAAACATTTTTTTGACTCAAAATGTTATAATATAATCACTATCGTACTTTTCCTGGATATGCACTACAATGCATATGTCTCCTAAACTAATGTAGATCTTATTTTTAAATTATTAACCACTATTTTTAATATTTTATTGTAAATATGTTTCATTCGAAAATCAGCTTTCGAAAAATCCTTATTTCATTTACATACTTTAATTCTTTAATAGTCCATCTTAACTTGTCAGCTAAGACTCAGACAAACTAAAAATTGTTCTAAAAGTACAATTAGGCCGAATGTGAATAAAATGCCCGTTTCTCATGAAATGTTCGGTACATAAAAAATGTTTAAGGAAGGAATCCTTATTATAAAAATCTATTTCATTCTCAAACCTAGAACCATACATTTCTTAACAAAACTTCCTCGGCGAATGTTCCGAAACGTATAATTTAATAGAATTTAATAGTAAATTTTAAGGAAAATACCACGAAAAAGTGAACGAAGCTATGTAAGGCTTAGAGTGTTGATATAATAGTCGCATTTTTTAAAAATCGGTTTAAAAAAGTTAATAACCCATGTGAGTTGGACCAGTTTGGCTCTACAGCATTCCAAAAAAGGTGTATGCAAAAACAAATTTGTTTGTGATCTGAAGACTATAAGACCACTATTAACCTGATGAGATTTAAAGTTTAAGTAAGGTGTTTTTTTTAGAGGTTTGTTTTTCGAATAGAGATAAAACTAGCATTTTATGGTCAAATCTGGCAACTCTAATGTCATTTATGTTCAGTTTGGTTTGCCATTTCATCATGAACAGGTTGACAAAAGAACAACGCTTGCAAATCGTGCAAATTTATTTCGAAAATAATGGTTCAGTTCGCGAAGTTTACCGCAAGATCCGTCCATTTTATGGTCGACATAATCGTCCATCAGAGCAATTAATTCGGTTAACCATGGATCGTTTTCGCACTACGTTTACTCTATGTGATAATACGCATCCGCAGAGACGTCGAACAGTGCGCACCGGAGAAACAATTGCCACTGTAGAGCAAAATGTTGAAGAGGACCCGAATGAATCGATTCGCCACCGTGCACAGCAATTGGAGCTTTGTCCATCAACTTTATGGAAGATTTTGCACAAAGATCTTGGCTTGCGACCTTACAAGATCCAGCTTGTGCAAGAATTAAAGCCGCGAGACCATGCAATGCGTCGTGATTTTGGTGTATGGGCCGAAAATGAGATTGATCTCGATGCTGATTTTCATCGCAAAATTTTGTTCAGTGATGAGGCTCATTTTTGGTTGAATGGCTACGTCAACAAGCAAAATTGCCGCATTTGGAGTGAAGAGAATCCACATGAGACCCTTGAGACGCCATTACATCCACAAAAACTGACTGTTTGGTGTGCTCTATGGGCTGGTGGAGTCATTGGGCCATACTTCTTCCGAAATAATGCTGGAGAGTCAGTTACCGTTAATGGAGACCGGTATAGAGCCATGATAACCGACTATTTTGTTCCCGAATTGGATGGCATGAATGTGGATGAGTTGTGGTTCCAACAAGACGGCGCTACATGCCACACAGCGCACGTCACAATCGATTTATTGAAGGAAACATTCGATGAGCGCATAATTTCGCGGAATGGACCTGTCAATTGGCCACCAAGATCGTGTGATTTGACACCATTGGATTATTTTCTTTGGGGATATGTGAAGTCGCTCGTCTACGCCAACAAACCAGAAACGTTAGGGGACTTGGAAGCCAACATTCGTGGCGTTATTGCCGACATACGGCCCCATATGCTCGAAAAAGTGGTTCAAAATTGGACCTGTAGAATTGGCTTTATTCGAGCCAGCCGCGGCGGTCACATGCCCGAAATCATATTTAAACATTAATGGCATAAAATTATCCTTCCAATAAAGCCAAATTGATGGACATTAAAACGATTTTCTTGTGTTTTATTTCAATTCGAAGCTCTATACCTCTAAAAAAACACCCTTTATATGAATCAAAGAGTTTAGTGAATGAAAGTGATTTTAAAATTTTTATCATTTACTAACAATAAGGAGCATAAAGTTTTGGAGCACTTTTAAAATGTAGATTTTCTGATGTGCTCATATAAATTACGTTAACATTTGTGGCATAAAACGCAAGTTGTGCCGAATGTAACATGGTACAATCATCCACAAATTTTTGTCATTACATATATATTTTGTTCATGACATATTTACTTTATTAGTACAAATTTGCACATAAAATTACAACATTTGTTTATTCTCAATACAAAATTTGATTTGACACTCAAGGGTACCTTAGATAAACAAAAGCAGCCGTTCATGTAATTTCATATTTTAAGTTTAACATTTTATTTTCATTGTTATCATTGATAGGTATGAACAATTTTATTTTTATAAATACATAAATCTATTATTGGAAACAAAGCTCCATTGATAAGAAAGAATACCCACTAATTGAACGTTTTGAAAATAATAAATTTTCTATTTTTGCTACATTTTGAATGCGTCTACAAAACAAATTTTTCCAATCAAGGTTTTTACTTCAATTATCAGAATCAACATCATCGTGTTTGCGATTATTTATCAACGTCATTATTATCATCATCCTCCGCAATGTAAATTAAAAACTTATAATTTGTCATATCATTGTACCCATCCATCCATCCATCCATCTGTTCATCAATCTGCGTAGATAATTGTGACGCGCAATTTTTTTTTGTTGATTGCTTTGATTTGATTTCTCGTTTGCTGATTTCCCCAAAGATTCTTAATTTGAAGAACATTTCAAAATTGCCACAAGTATGAGAGTACAGGTCTATAATTTGACAGGCACAGAAGTCTGTGCAATTAAGTAATTATCTATGGAGCGAAATTAATTGTTACTTTTTATACCCCGAACACACACTCACGGTATATTAATTTTGTTATGCCGTTTGTAACGCATTGAAAGGAAGGACGTGGCAGATATAGAAAAATGCAAAATACTCTTGTTCAGCTCTGTCTGTCTGTAAGCATATCCGTCTGCCTGTCTGTCTGGCTGTGTGTCTGTCTGTCTGTCTGGCTGTGTGTCTGTCTGTCTGCCTAGCTTTCTTTCTGGACGACAAAATCGGTCGAAATCGATTTGCCGGACACGTCTGCCGCCCAAACATATAAATCATTTGAAACACTATGCTGATATAGATATATATTTACAGTAATGCAACTTAATTAAAAAAAAAATAAATTGATATTCAATGAAATTCTTATTCGACTTCCAAATTCAACTTAGTTTATTTTAATAAAACGTTACAAACTTCTTTAACAAAATCACTTCATTTGTATTCCACTAATGCAGCTCTTCTACAATAAAAATTGCTCACATACCAGTCCGCTAATTGAGTTTGGCAAAATAATGTGCGGCTACCTTTATGTCGTGGCCATACTTTTATGCTGTGCTCTCACGCTCAACACCTGATTCTACGGTTAGACTGTAGCGCTATGGCAGCATAGTACGCGGTTACAAGAAAATGCAATTTATAGCAATGTTATAACAATATACATATAGAAACTACTGAATAAAACGTCTTTGTCGGGGAGCCAGTGAACTGTCACATTTGCCTAAGGATGAAATATGATTCGATTGACAACTTTAATACCAAACATATGTATTTAAATTGACACCAACTGTTGTACAGGTGATATGAACGAAGATGTAGCCGCTTAAATTGGTCGAAAATATGGAGATTTTTGGTCATGAAATGGAAGTATTTTCAAGTCTTCTCCAAATTTGGCTTTATAATAGTTAATTATTCGAGGCACTGTTTACTACTACTAATATAGGTAGTTCAACTCCTTAAGGAGCGTAGAGTCTGAACAAGGCTCTATAACTATTTAGATTCCTGGTCCATTCTCTTATTATGCGCCATTTCGATCCGATTTATACCATATCATATTCTAAATACTATCCTTCGCCATGAAGTTCTGGCGTATCTGTCTCCATGTATATTCCACCAAAGCATTGATCGAATGGTGTCTCTGGCACAATTCGTGATGTTTTGGTATATCCATAGCGAGCGTTTTTTTTTACGATCCTATTTGTGATAGGAGCATTGTTAGTAGCCAAATGAAGTTCAAAATCATTCTTGTTGATATTTTACCGATTTTTCTAGTGTTAATACGAAGTTCAATTGTGGCTACCTTATTTTATAAGGTTAGTTTGCAGATTAACGACCGTATGACAGCAGGGCAATATCTTCGGTATAAGCCAGTTCTTTCCGATGTCCTCAAAAGTTCCATTGGGTTCCATAGCTTCCTGTAAGAGTACGGCATTGCACTTCGTCCAACAGGATTCAAAATATCAGGAGTGACATTAAGCAGCCTTTTTTGACCCCTGCATTGAATTCGATTGGTGTTGAGAGATTATTGTAATGCTTTCATTATATTTTGAATTGACTCTATATATTGACGAAGCATACATGCTTTCCTGTTCTGTTTTGAGCGGTTATTTATTTTCTACTACTTCTGACTACTTTCACAAACTCGAACCCAGGTCGGGCTCTACTTTTTATAGGAAATTGTTCAATAATAATTTGAATGACGATTCTAGGTTTTTGGACCATTTTTCCATTGGACTTTTTAGCAATTTTAAATAAGATATTAATTATTAAAATAAAAAGAAACAGCTCACAAAAATGTTCTTCTAAAAGATTAGTGCAAATAAAATACCCCAAACATAAACTAAAAATCGAAACAAAATGTAAAAAAAATTTTGCTCAAAATTTAGATTTAAATTCGTTAAAATCTAGTTGGAAAAATTAATAAAAAAATTTTTTCCTAAAATTGATAACAGATTTTTATCATTTTCAAACAAAACTTTTATGCCATTTTCCTCTGAGAGAGCGTCCAAGACAAAGAATATTCAAGATTTTTTTAAGCATTTTTTCATTTAATGTTTTCGTCCATTTTTTTTCTATAGTTTGCAATTTTTGTTACAAAACTTTTTCGGAATGATTAATTTCAATACCCACCAACAGTTCTATTAACATTACAATGCAATACATATAACCCCTGGCAAAATTATTTCGCATGCTGGTAATAAATCAAAAAAAAAAATAATTTAAATTACAAAGTAATAATCAAAGATATTGTAAAACACAAAAGCACAACAAAAAACCATGATCTTCTCAAGAATACCATGAACTCCGCTGCATAACTCCCACTTAACCTACTCAACTTGTGGCTTTTAACTTACAGAGATCTTTGTCTTTCTTTTTCTTGCAGGTTAAACTTGTGGATGTCGAGAAGGTGGAATGGTTAAACCGTCGTTCATACAGCGCGATCGGCTTACTGCTGGGACGTGAGGGACGCGTATTATTACGTTGTGATGATGGCCTAGAAGATTGGTTTGAACTGCTTGAGGTGAGTGTTTATGTATTAAATTATGCTTAGAACAATGAACTTCAGATAATGTTCGAGCTCTTAAGTTTGTGAAAAAAACCGGTTACTTTTTTATGTGTAGTCTATTTAATATTCACGACAGCTAGACAGCAATTCAGAAATTTATGAAACTCAAATTTTCATACAAAATAATAAAAAATGAAATTTTTGTAAGTTTTTTGAATAAAAATATCACTCAACTTATAAATGGGATTAAATGAGTGTCTCTAAGTAGGCAACTTTTGTTTCAAAAAATGTTATTGCATTAATCGATAGAATTGATCACTAATTCTAGAAAAGGTCAGAGACATTTCCAATCCTCTCTAAAAGCTAACTTGTTAAAAAGTTTTTAGCATCAGTCGATAGGAAAGGTCGAAAATGATTTTTAAACGTAATTGAAGCAAACTCGACCATCCTAAGGAAATGTTTAGAAAAAGATTGAAAATGATGATATTTTATAATTTTAATATTTCACTCATGAAACCTTCATATATTTCTTTTAGGAATGCACATTGACTTCCAAGGAACGTCGTCGCGCTTTGAAAATCGCGCAAGGTCCTCGTTCACGAGCTTCATTGGCAGCCCCAGTCTCACACGCATCACTGCAGACGCATCATTTTGGTCTCGGTAGCACCTATTCAAGTGCACTCGATGATTGGCTAATGACCAATGGTAGCGGTATAGGTGGACGTCATAAAATTGGTGCTGGCAGCATAAGCGGTACAAATCCATTTCTATTCTCTGATTCAGTACCCGACTTAAGCGCCTTAAACAATGAGAATCATAATCATATCAGCGGTATATCAACTAATCATTCTACACCACAAAAAATACCCTACTCAGCGGGCAGTGGAGCTGGTGGCAATGGAAACCTGAACATAAGTCGCTATTCAAATGGTTATGCATCACAGAATAACTCACTTTCCAACGGTCTATATGGTTCACCACGTCGTATTTTTATCAATAGCAGCTTTGGCTCAAATCATGTCGTCGATGAGGAAGCTGAAGATGAAGTACAACTAAGACGTCCACGTGTTTTTCGTAATAACAACTCGGAAAATGGTAATGAATTAGATCGTGATTGGATGTATCGCAAACCGAGAGCACCAACTGACATGAGGCATTCGGGTAAGGAACTTTTTTTTCTGTCCATATTAGAAAACCTATTTTTCAAGCAATACAATAAACTTTTTAATCTTTCTCCAGTTCAACCCATGCTGCCCACGAACAACACCCCTACTGCGACCATTACAACGGATTTGGATTATGCCGCCCATGATAGTGGTCTCGATACACCACCATCTACACATCGTCCGTCCTCTTATCGTGATGTTATTCATGCTTCACCACGCGACTCTACTGAAACTACTGTCAGTTCATCACGTGGCACATTACTCAATTCACCTGGTGGTAGTTTTCGTGCCAAACATTTGAATCATGTTACCAACTTAAATCAAGTTAATGCATTGCATGGTTCACGCTATAGCGTGCAGGAACGCATTCTCAAAATACGCAACGAAGAAGATCGTTGTGCTTCAATCAAGTCCGCAAATCGTCTTAATCAAAACAACGAACTCTATGATCCCAATCAAAATCGTTACTACAAGAATGGCAATCATCAATCATCGCCAGCACATACTCCACAGCACACACCGCAGAAACATGCGCATCAGCCACAAGGACATATGCTTGGTAATGGAAATGGTAATGGAAATAATAATTGCATTGGCAGCGGCCCACTCAACGGTAATACGAATCATAATTATGTACCGAACGGTTCGGCAATCTTTCGCGAACGCTATCAACACCCTGCTTTGACAGCGATCATAAACGAAGCGCAAGGCATGAAATTTAGAGGTAGGGGAGGAATTTATTTGGGGAACTTTTTTTCAAATATTTATACGAATTTTTAAAACTCTATTTTTTTTCAAAAGCATGTTTCATGTCATTGTAAATAACATATTTGTATAAAGGGCACTTCATCAGGGTTAGAATTGAATACTTGAAGTATACACATAAGCCTACAAATTTGAAAAATAATATAAAAAATTTTTATAAACTTTCATTAATGGTAACTTTTAAAATATTTTAAATGTGTCTTTCTTAAAAAAAAAGCATTTTCATGGATGTAATTTAAAGACTTAAGTCACCATCACCCAACAATACGATACGTGTCCATGAAAACGGTATATTTGTGAAAGGCAAATACGATATTCTAAATATCTGAAAAGTTACAGTCAATCAAAGATTCGTGAAAAACTCGTCTGAATGCTAGCACATCACATTTTTAAATTATCCGAAAGTAGAACCGTTTGAATTTGAAATTATTTGAATTCTGAAGCATCCAAATTATAAAGACCTGAATTACGATTATCTGAATTTCGATTATCTGCATAACATTTCAGACGACGGGTAGTGTGTAGCATGTAGCTTAGTCTTAAAGTGTTCCTTGACACACCAATTTTCATTAAATTAAAATACAGTGAGGTAAACCGCTGTGTTGGACTTAAATGTTTTTACCCAATATATTTGTTCTTCTTATTTGTCAAAAAAAATTTTGCTTTTATTTAAGGATTTTTAATTTTTTTTTATGTTGTTTTTCTAATTCTTTCAAAACAAGTATATTCTTAATTATATGGTAAAAAATTGTAGAACCGCATAACTTAAATTTTTTTTTAGTATAACCTCTTAAATTAAAATTGTTCAAAAGATTATTTTTTAATCTTAAAGTTTTTCATTTTTAATATCTAATTTTATGATTTTTTTCTATTTATTAATTTGAAATTATTAAAAAAATACTTCTTATTATATTACATTTCTCTCATCATATTTCTAGTTTTCGAATTAAATTTTATTTCCTTTTTATTTTCGATTTTTTATTTTTATTTGTGTTTTTAAATTATTTAATATTATAAATTTTCTAAAATATTTCCTTAATTTAAAATTTTTTAAAAAAAATCTCATATGCTACATGGCTTTTAATCTAATGTTAATAATTACATTTTTTTACGTTATTTCCGTTTAAAATTGTTTTTCAAAAACAACACTTTTTAGTGTTTACTTTTGTCACTTAATGTCATCCTCAATGAAAATGTAAAATAATTTTTCTTTTCAATTTCCTTCTTCTAATATTGGAGGTGTCACAACTACTTGCTTAGTTTTGAAGCTTTCAGACTGCGGTAAAAGCGAAAAGTTTTTAAATTATGTATTCGATATCCTTCCGACACCTGTAAAAATCTATATCATTAAACACAGCTTAACCCCGATTTACACGAAAGATAGGTTCCTCAGAAATCCGTGTTAATCGAAATTATAGAAGAAAGAGTTGCAGGAGCAATTGCATGTGAAGGGGGAAAGAATGTAGAGTTTTGTCGCACTGTGTTTGTGTTTTGCTTGCTATGATTCTTAACTGGTCAATGCAAAGAATTAAATATGGTATGTTTGCGGACTTTTTAACCTCGGTTAATAAAGCTTACTGAAGATATGGCGTAGCTGTCATTGAAACTAGTATAAGCAGCTGGTTGCCAATTTTTTATTCCTTTACAATTGTTGGAGTTATTCTCCAACAATCAATGCATTTCGCGCTTGTAATTTTTTTGTTGTTTTTGCACTAAGAGTACTGCAAAGTACACGAAATTAAAGAATTTTATATGAAAAACCGTGTAAAACGATAACAAACTCAAATGAACTAAGTAGGTAATTTATTGAGCATCAAATTTTATTTAAATTATAAAATGCATTTCATGGTTTTTCGATTTTCAACAAATTTTATTTAAATTATAAAATGCATTTCATGGTTTTTCGACTTTCAACCTTTTGCGACCTCTTCGAAACTGTTCAATTTTTTCAACATTTTTCTACTTTTTTAAATGATATTAACTTTCATTATTTATTTAAAACTGTTTACCGAGCAGATACTTTAAATAATTAGTAAGATAAATCGATATGTAATTCACCATTGCAATTGTTCAAATTTTTGTCATCCTCAAATGGCCATAACTTGTCAAAGAAAAAATCACACATAAAAATTATTACGAAAATGACGCCTAGTTGTCCAGAAACATCCAAGGCAGAAAAATCATATAAGCAGACCTGTGTACTAAATGTGTGGCCTAAAACTATACACTAAAATTTGCACTTATATTCAGCTCTCTATTTTGATGTAGGTCGTAGACAATTTGAATATTCTGTATTGCATACTTTTAGGTGCGGATAAATGGAATGAGACTATATACAATGTTTTAAATATGTACAAATATATTTTGTGATTTACAAAATGTAAATCCATGCTTACATTTGCACACACATATGTTTGTAAATTTACTTGAAGTTGGGCAAAAATAAAAAATATATTTTAAAGTATGCCTTAAGCAAATCTTTTTTCTTAAATTAAATTTAAAAACAAAAACTCAATTATGTAAATTAATAATTTCTTTTTATTTACACATTTTTTTATTTGCATGCTGCACCCTATCAAAAAAAAAAACAAACAATAAATTTTTACTTCAACTCAACAATATTTTGCACAAAGAAGACGCATGAACTCAAAGCAAGTGGTGTTTGATTTTTATTTAAAATTCTCAATATTTTTAAACAATCTAAGCCATAAGTGGAAATAACAATAATTTTTTTCTTCAATCCTTTCCTAATACAAAATAGATCGTTCCTACTCCGATTGTCAACAGATGCCGCCACGTCGTTCGGTCAACAACAATCCATCACCGTTGACACCAAGACGCAATAAAGCACCAATATTCGGTACCCCAACACGCGTATAGCGTTTAAAGATATAAGAGTGTTTTTGCTGTGTTGCTGACGCTGCAGTTGCTGATAATGGCAAGGAAAAATAAAACTCTCTTATAACGTAAATTTAATCTTTTTTTTTAAATTTTAAAACTTTGTTTTATTACAAATTTTTATATTCGATTTATGATTTATGTAAATTTTCCCCAAAAACAATTTTTTTTTTTAAATTACTTTGCACGCCTTTTTCAACTAAAAAAAAATATTAATTTATAAACTATGGAATAAAACAGGTTTTTGAATTATCGCCAATATTGAATACAAAATGCTTGTAATATTATAAAGGCATATATTAAAAGAAAGCTGTCCCACGATGTACGTAATAGAAAAATGAGAACAATACTTAATTTAGAAAATACTCAAAAGTAAATTTTTGTAGAAAATTGCTATTAAAATAAACGAACTAAAACTTATCCCAATAAAAAAAAATAATTCTAAAATGCTTATAAATAATAAATAAGAAAATATGTAAGCTAAAAAAAGCTAAACATATTTTAAAATTCGATAGTAGTTCAATAGTAGTAAAAATATTAGCAAACAACGTAAAGAAACAACATAGTTAAAACTGTGACTATTAAGCTAAATAAGAGCAAAAACTTTAATTAAGAGCTTTTTAAATATAAAAATTATTTATTTAGTTAAAAGTTCGCTTGAATTATTAAGTTCTCAAATGTTATGTAAATGTTGTCATTGAAATATTAACATACTTTATGTATAACTTTAAATAAAACTGCTTTAAAAACGATTTGATAGCAGCCAGTACTTTGAGTGCTTGGAGCGCTTTTTTTGTGCTTTCACATAAATGTAACCGCAAACTTATATAAAAGCTAACAGTAGTTAGTGCCAATGATAGCAGCTTATTTCCTCGCGACGTAGCTTTTTTAGAGCTTTCGATGCAGAAAATTAGTAAGCTTAGTTTTCAATTGCAACAGCAAAACTACTTGAAACTTTTTTGCTTTATGAAATAATCAAAAGAAATAAAGTGTTCCGAAAGACATAAAATAAACTTGCTCTCAAAAACATGAAAACTTACTCAAACCTTGGAAGGTAAAATATCCACACAAAAGTAAACCTATCGAGTTTTGGCCGTTATTAAAAGTCGCAATTAATCTGAAGTCATCCTCTACAGAGTAGTCTGTTGGGAAATTTTTGTTTTTTTTCATATTTTCAGACCAATTTAGTCATATAAAAATTCTTTGGAAAGTAGCCTGAACATTCAAAGAAACAATTATATAAAGAAACTTTTTTAGAAAATGAATAACAAAATTTTAGAATTATTTTATTTCTTACATAATATCTCCACCACATGATGGAGAGCTTAAATCTCTGGATACACAGGCTGATAAGAGAAACGTTTAAACTATAGCATTTTGTTTTTAAATGAAGCTTGTGTGAAAGCACAAAAAATGCCAATATTCGAAATATCTAGAATTATATAATTTGTTAATGTTTTTAAACAATTTTTTTCTTTAATATATATCTACTAATTCAACATTTTATGTTACTTTTTTTATCAAATATCTTCCAAAAAATCAGAGCTTTTTATTAAAATAAATTTTTTTTTGTTTTATTATATTAGTAAATCAATGTAAAATTAAAACATTTGATATTAATTAAAAACACCATTAGCATTAAATAAAAGTTTTGTGATTTACATGTGTATGTACATAAATAGAAATATATAAATTGATTTCAAAATATCATAAAAAAAAACCTATACCAGGGGTATTCAGGCAACAAAGCTTATAAGTGTTGTATGTAAAAAGCGTATACTACGTAAGTTTATTACGAAGTGTTATTAATTCAAATTACGTCACATTTCAGCTTGCAATTCAAATGCCCCCACTGCATCTCTTTTCGATTGATAGCAAGAGAATAATTTAAAATTAAATTAATAAAATATATATATAAAAAATAAACTTGAATAAATCGAAACTTTAAATAAAAATTATTTTATTATACATAACATAAATACCGCAACATTTGAGCATTACTTTTGAAGTATTAAAACTATTTAACACTTTTTTTCATATGCTCACATATGAGTTATGCAATTATATCATTTACCTTATACTCGTAAATGTGTAAACGTAAACTTATTTATGATTTATTAACAATTTAAAAATAAATATGAGCGTAGTTTAATTGTCAGAGAAAAAAAATGTAATAAATGTTTGATTTTTAATTATTTTTAATATGTATTACGCAAATCTTATTATTATTGTCATTGAACTTATGAAGTATAATTATGAAATATTGATGAATTATATTGAATAAAGCAAATTTTTACCTAATAAAATGATTTTTTTCTTGTTTTTTTAAATGGTAATAGTCTAAATTCTATATGCCCAGCTGGTATAAAGACTTTTGTATCAGGCTCTGATGATAATTCAAAATTACAACTAACACAAAAGCAAATAACAAAGGAGTCTTCAAACGTAGTCTGTTTCTACGTAAAAGCATCAAGTTACACACTAAGCGTAACCTCTCAAGTGTCGAATATACGATGTACTGTGTAAGGATGACCGTAGGGTATTTGACATTATGGTCCTACATGCGAGACACATATTGATTGAGATTCAAAAAAGTGTTGCTCACTCCAGGCACCAACGATAAAAGTCCGTTTCAAACTGGGCTTAATATGCATAGATATGTTTATGGGCTAGAGTCGTTAAACCTGACAAATTATTGTCAGAGTGAATTTATATTTTGAAAATCTGATCTGAAAAGTTTAAACTCATTTCTGAAAAAATATAGTTACTTAAGACTTCCAAAGCTGGTAGCTGGAAAGTCATAGATATATGTTGCAGTTAAGGTTTGTTTGAGAACTAATGCGAGGGAAAAGAAGATTCAACCGAGTAATAATATGTATAAACAAAAGAATTAATAATGGGAAATGCTTCTTTAAGTGATGCTGTGACCGTAGCATGCCTAGTATAGGCTTGCGAGTCTGCGCTTGAAACTACCATCAAGCCACTCGGCACGATTACGAGCTTATCGAGCCTTTAAGAACGCAAATCATGAATCAAATCAACACAAAAGACCAAGCAAGCGAGGTGAGTGGTGCACTCACAAATAAAATATTCTGCGAGCTACAGCGAGTTGAAGCACTAGTAGCTTATTGTATTCGAGACCGAATGACTTGTTGTCTTTTACTGCGTTTGCTTTTTCTTGGACAGCTCGCAATCCAAGCCCGACGTCACGCATTTTATTGGTCGTTCCTCTAACGATTCCTAGGACCCATCGATTGATATCTTTCTCGTCCAAATTGGACCAACTATAGATTCCCATATATTGAATTTTCTCATGTTAGGTGTTGTGTTGTTTGGCTTGAACACTATTGTCACCAAAATATAAGCCAGAACGAGTCAGAGTGCAAACGAATCACAAGTCATATCGTTCAATAGTTTTTTTTTTGTGCGAGTCTACTAATGACTCGCACAATGTCTATATAATCATTGTACTCCACAGCAAGTACGACAGCGAGTTTACTAACTTAGACCTCTAATGCCTACCATAGATTGGTAGCCGCATAAACAAAAGGTTAGTAAAAAATCTGTTACTGTATAGCTACTTTAGTTATTGGATCAAAAATTAGTGCAAAAGATTTTCAGGGTCAGTCCTTCTGAACTTGGAGGTAGAGGCCGAAACAAACCACACACATTTTTTGATGAATCATCAAATGTGACTTTGTTGCGATGAAAGATAACGCCTTACTCTATGAATGAATCTACATCTGCTGTTCGTATCTCAGCATTCCTATACGAAAAACTCTTTGCAGAGTTTGAGCTGTAATCTGCTCATAAGGAATTAAGTATTCCATCTAAAGATGTCTGAAAGGAGAAAGTAGCTATTTTAATTCTGCAGGTATGGCTCTGTGATAAGTAATGAAGTTAAAAATTTGTAGCGAGTTTTCTCAAGTATTGCAACGTTTTTGGGATAGATATAATAGCTGTAACAGAAATAGCATCCTATTTGAGTATAAATTTATTGGTTCAAGTGAGATATCAACAATTACTTGGACAATCACGATGCTATATTTTCTCTACAATCAGTAGTTTCTTATGTAACTTGTTAGCAACCACAAAATGTCGCACAACTCTGACTTATGCAGCTCAGCACTTTAATATTCAGCTCATTCGGATGTCTGGACAGTAAAATTTTAATGAAAATGGTAAAGAACTACTTCGCAAATTGCTCAAGCAAAAGGATTTTAAGATGGGTTCAATTTAATGAGGAACATCAGGCCGGAATAAGACATCAAGTGGAGTTCATCAGATCTGATATCCCTTAGTAGACTCAGAGTCAGTTGTTTCTGTAATAACTACAGCCTGTCCCATCGATAGACTTGCAGGCAAATACGGAGGTCTACTCTTTGACCTATGCAGAGTTGGAGGAAAGATGAGAGTGGACAATGTTTTAAACAATTTATTTGTCACATATACTTGTTATGAGACGACTCAAAATACTTGAATTATCTTACCTAGATGACCTTAGCAACATAGACAAACATTGGTCAGTTACTTAGTTTCATTATGGAATCGGATTGATTCTAAGAGCGGGATTAAGTTCTTAGCCGACTGCTTCTCTTAGCTGAACTTTTACTTGTGTTAGTTATTTTAGAAAACTTATCGCAAAAGTTAATTTATCACCCTGTATTACATGCACGTAAATGTATCTTGCTGTGAGTGTAATCACAACTTTAAACTTTAACGGTAACTTAGAGGTTTGTGTCAAGAATAAAACTTTATTACATACACCAACCAAAGCATCACTGAAAGGAAGCTTCTTCAATTCAACACGATTTCCTTTTACATTAATATCCTTACAAAATCACTCAAGCCCCATTTTCATAGCTTTGGTAACGTTAGCAACTGGCTGACAGTTAAAAGAAATTGGAAAAACAAATAGCTTTTTATACGCGGATTACCATATATGCTTTCATCCCCCATATGAAATTTTATTGTTTATATTTTTTTTTTTTTTCAGCAGGGTATCGACAATACACACACATGTGTACATACACAAAGCAAAACACACACACATTGGTGAGCGGCAAGCCAATTTCGGCACAGCATAGAGATTCCGAGATTCGAGAACTGTCAAAACAGAGCAGGACCAAAAAAAAGGATAACAACAAGAAGCAGAGACGGAACAAGCATATTAGCACATAGACAGCAGCAGAAAATAGAGAAAATTGACTGAAAATTGCTGTGCAAAATATAAGTGAGATTTTTCTAAGAAAGTTTTATAAATTCATAAATTGTTTTTTTGTTTGTAAACATAGTGTGAACTATAAAGAAATAGTTAAAAACAAAAATAATTCAACATTTTTTAGAAAAGAACAACGAATCTGCATAAGGAAATTTTTTCAAAAGATACAAAACCTTCTGTAAGTAATAAATCAGTCACCCCTTCGTCGCGAGACAGGCGCATTACCATCCAGCCAGCCATCTAACCACCAACTCACCTCTCATCACGACTGTAATGCGTAGCCGCACTGAATTGGTCACCACGACTTTTGTCGATTCTGAAGAGGAAGTAAGTGAAGAAGATGAATCTGAGGATGATTGGCGTCCATCGGCATCTTCTAGCAAAAATGGAAAGAAACAGAAACAAGCTGGACGTGGTACAGTGGGAACTTGTGCGAAACGTGGCCGTAAGCGTAAAGGCACTGGCGGCGCCAAAACAGCATCCAAGCGTAGTTCTTTAAAAAACTTCGACGATACAGATGAAGATAATGATGATCCAAGTGATGATGAGGAGGAGGATGATTTCGATTATGATGATGATGAAGATGATGATGAAATTCCAACTGCTGGTAGTACAAGTACTGGTATTGCTGCGAAGTCAACTGGTGCAGTAGCCGTCGCCAAAAATGTCAACTTAACCTCAAAGAAACATTCGCTAGAAAAGAATTCATCATCAATGGCTGATGATATCTTGGAATTGTTGGTCTACAAGCGAGATTTAAAGGGTGATTTTCTTAAGAATTTACGTCTCTGTTTATGGCGTAAGGATGACAACAGTTTGTTGCAAAAATATATACGTGTAAAGACATCGTTGCCGGAGGAGTTTCTTTTTACGTCCAGTTCGGTGGTAAGTAGCTTATATAGTAAAAAAAATATTTTTTTTTCTACTTTTCAAGAGGTTGGCTTTGACTGAACATAACGTTGAACGGCCTAAATTTATATAAGGTTCAAGGTTAGCTAAGCAAGCAGACCTTAAAACTGTTTTTTGAGTTTTGTAAAAGCCATGCACTTTGCATCCGTTTAGGAAACGTGATTCAAAGTCATGAAGTGACACCATAGACGGCGAAGAATCTTTTTGTGAGGCAAGGGCCTGGGCGGTGACGCATACATATAATGCGCTCTTAACGCACATGGCACCAATAGTGACAAGTTCAAGAAATGCTTTTTAGCCCCGCTGTGTACAGCCAGACATCCTGTAACAGATTACTCCCTGCTTTAATTGAAAATTAGCAGTTGTCTTGATCTCTTTGGGAAAAGTTCTTTTTCGTTAGTCTGTTGCCTTTGATTTCTCAGATGTTGCATTTCCAGCCATCGTTTGAGCATATATTTATAGGAACAGAGTTACCACGATATCGAACGTACAAGTGCTATCTATGCCAATGCCCGTAAGCCGCCAACTCCTTCGACTGCCTTAGAACCTCCCGCATTGTAATCATTGCCTTCTAACTTGAGTCAATTGTGTCCCAGCTTATCCACACAGTGATGAATTAAGTTTAAATATACCATAAAAAAATATAAGTTTCGTATTTCAGATCAAAACTTAGCCCTAACAAACCTATCCTGTCAAAGGTCGTAGCTGGCATTACAGAGATTTTGTGGTTGGGAAAATCATATGCTTTCAGTATTCGGTGCCAACTCTCTTATCATGAAAGTCGCCTTCCGTTCATATTCTCCACAATTAGAGAGAAATTTAACAGCAATTAATATGACGGTACACGTGATCTGATGACCGACGCCTTGTCGGCAGAATAGGTTTTCATTCCTCCTACTATTCCTACCAGACGGTGTCTATAGCAAAACGTTAGCTGAAACCCGTCTTCAGGGAAGAGCTCAAAACTTTTCACGACTTTCTCGTCTTTTCAAGGAAAAATAGAAATATTGGTGATAAAGCACAATAAAGTACCAACAATAATATTGTGTGGTTTGCCAATCACAGTCAATGACCTCATTTTGATTAGCACAATTTGCGCAGGCGTGAGTTTGACTTCTGGGTATAGGGCAGTATAAGGCATTCTGCGCTTGCGAACAATTGCGGCAGAACTCAAGCAGAGGCTGCGTGTACGTATGTTCGTTGTGTACGTTGCCAAATGCGATTACGTTCGTCTGTTTTTTTTGTGTACATTCTAAGATTATATGTTCTTCCCTAATTTATCCTAATGTAGTTCACGCACACATTGACATATGTTGGTTCAGGTTTGCCTGACACAGGCAAATGCTTGAGCATCTACTCACTTGCGTAACGTAATTATATTTTGGCAGCATTCGTTGATTGCCCTTGATAGCTCTTTAGTGCCGAAATATTGTGCGACAATTGATCATTCTATTATTGTTGCTCTTGGAGCAGTATTGTCAAAATAGGGCATATCTTATTACTTTACCATGTATGTACTTACAGATTGTATTTTCTTCAGAAAAACTGCTTTTTAAGAGCCATGTTAATTGAGAGTTATGTTAATCGTTTTGAAATATGGAAAAAGTTGAATTTGATTTGACTCAAAGGGTGTTCCAAGATTAAAGCAAGTAGAAACTGTAGCTGCCAAGCCTTCATTATTTTTAAAATTTTACTCAGCACTGAAAACCATTGTTCTTTCGTGTGACACCCCATTTTTGATAACCCTGTCGGGCTGTCTTTTTTTTCAACAACTTCGCCTTGCAGCACAAATGACGCGATCGAAATTCAAATCTAGCGCGAATATTGACACTTCCTTTACTTCATGCGTGAGTTTTGTGGCACCGGAAATACTGATCTAAGAAATATATCTTAGTTGAAATGAAAAATTATTATTATAAAAAGAAATTATCGCAAAAGTTTATCCAATATTTTCTTTTCAACCTTTAGTATTCGAGTTGGGATGACAAACGTTTGATAGATTTTGCAACCATAAGGGTGAAATGTTTGGATTCCAGCAACAGACGTGTCAAGGTAATCAACATTGATGATATCAAACAAATAGCCAAACAAGAAGCTGAAAACCCCAAAACAAGTGCTGATAATAAAGAAACTAAAGATGCAGCAAATAAGAAAAAAAATAATAAAGAAGATAAAGAAGATAACTCTGCCGGCAGTGAAGCTGAACTTGATAATCTAGATGACGTCGATGACGATGACGATGACGACGACGACGACGACGACGATGATGATGATGACGATAAGGAAGATGTTCCAATAGCTACAGCTAAAACAGGAGCAAAGTCAAAACCCAAATTAGCAGAAAGCAAAAGTAAGCAAACAAAGACTAATGAAAAGTTAGACGATAACGATAATGATGAAGAAGTTGATGAGGAAAACGACGAGGAAGAAGATGAAGATGACGATGAAGATGATGAGGAAGATGAAATTGAAGATGAAGATGACTAAAGCAAAAAAGAAGTCACATTAAAGTAAAATTTTAATATTAATATAACCACATTAGGGCATTCCACATTTGTATTGAGAAAGAAAGTTGCTTAATGTTAAGGTGCTGTCAACTTTTTTTGCTCCTTTATCTTAATTAAATGTGACAGAAATAAATGTCGATGAAATTTATTCTTAAAACTCCCTCCATGTTGTCGCGTGAAGTTCAAAAAGTGAATATTTTTGCAAATCATTCCAAGAATATACATAGTCTTCGGGGAAAAAAATTACTGCTTCGTATATTTAGTTCGGCTTATGTTTATATCAGTGGAGTTTTATTTTACTTAGGTCGGACATTTCCTCAAGATACTTTCAAAATTTCAATATAAAATATTTTTTATGCCTGAGCATTTCATATACGCTCTTCTATTGTGTAAACCGTCGAAGTTACACCAAAATTATTAATGAAAATTATGTGAAGATATAGAACGCATATTTCTAAATAATTTTCGAAAAAGTTTTTGAACATTGGTAATTCTAAAAATTGTTTTTTTTTTAAGAACTTATTAACATAAGTAAATTAAAAACCGAAAGGAATAAAAAACCTTGGTATTTTCAACATATATCCAAACAAAAAAAATAACCTTATCCTAGAAACCTTGCAAAAAAATTGTCTAATTTTAGCTCGATATCTCAACGTTAACACGGGACCACAGAGATTAAGTTTTGTATTAAATTAAAAAATTTAGTTTGAACTCATATAATTCAGTAGATACATTTTATAGGATACATTTTCATTATTCATATTTGCACAACTTACAACTATTTGAAAAAGTGCCCTTTTTGATAAAATAGAAGATATACATAATTCATGGGTTTGAGGTTCGTAAAGTGGATGTTTATAGGTTTAAAGCCCGTTTAATGTTTTTTTTTATATAATATAGTAAGTTTTATTCTACAAATCATTAAAAAAAAAAATCACTTCAAATTTATGGTTTTAATTTCTCAAATCCCTGACGTGATAGAGTAATCAGGTCACAAGAAAGAGATTCAACAGACAAAAGATCAGAATGAAAGTCGTTATATATACGGGTCGTATACTTAAGTAATATGCACTATTTTGACAGAAAAGACACTATTTTTAAAATATCTTAAGCATATAACGGGTGATTTTTTTGTAGTATCCAAAGTTCGGTTAGGTATAGCTATCAAACAAACCGTCAAATACGCGACTTCTAGTATCAAAGCTATTCAGTATATTCTGGCAAATCATCGTTAAGCGTTTAACATCAGAGCAAAGCTTGAAAATTTTAAATTCACACAAAGTTCATATGATTTTTTACAATTCTGAAGTAAATTGATCGCCAGAAGTAGTGTGATTTGACGTCTTTTGGCTATTTTTTTAGACTAAATTAAATTCTTGGCAACGATTGACGCCTTGGAAGCCAACATAGCTTGAATAATTGCGAACATTAGCGCTCAATTGCTGGAAAAAATTCTTTTATTGATAGAAAGAACTTTTTCAGAGGTAGGCATGTGCCCGAAATTGTTTTAAAAGGTTAAGGCGATTGAATGTCATTTCATATGAATTAAATAGTTTCGAGATATCTCGATTGGTTGTCGTTTTATTTGAATTAAAGATCGGACACGTTTTTTACAGCCAAATAGTAGTCTTTCTATGATCTTTTTTTTTTTTAATTCAAAAAGTTTTGGAATGTTCCGCAACTGAGCTATAGATTTACAATATCTCAAAGTTCTGACATAAAAGACTACAGAGAAAGCTGTTTGGATTGTGGGTCATATGGACAATATTTACTATTTTATCAAGAGGCAATTTTTAAATCAGCTGTAACTTTTGCAAACATAAAGGCATAAATTTGGTATATATCAAACGGGACGTGAAAGCCAAAAATATAGTCTTCATGTTCTCAAAGTTCAAAGTAAAATTTTAATTTTTTAATACAACATCCCGAACAAAACTTCGACCTTGAGGCATCAAGCTCAAAATTTTTTTTCGCGAGGGTTTTAGAGGCGCTTGTCTTTAGATTTATAAAAGCGTTTTTAAGAAACTTTCATAGACATAAAATATAAAATAAAAAAACTCTATTATTTATTCAGCTCAATGTCAAAAAAAAAAATAAAGCAAAATACAAAATTAAATGGTAGTTGAAAAAGGCTCATGTGTATGTAGCTTTTGAGATTTTAAAATAACATTTTCAGTAATTAATTTTTAAGTTAGTGTTTAAGCAGTTTAGGATGCAAAATTGTAAAAAAAAATAAAAATTAAAAAATTTAAAGTATTTAAATGCTATAAAACAAACAAAAAACACGTTGCCAAAACTATGAAGTATTAAATACATCGTGAATTATCTTAAAAAAAATATACGGTTTGTCGGAATTTTGAAAAAGTGTGCGATTTATTTATCTCTATTTTATACATTATTAACAATAATAATCAATATTTAGATCTAAGTATATTGTAAGCTTGGAATTTAAGTTAAACTTTATAAATTAGAGACATTTAAAATAGTTTAATATGAATTTTCATAGTAGTTTCATAAATGTTTGTATTAATGTGCTATTTTAAAGAAAATATAGTTTTTAATATAAGCGACAATGCCAAATTTTCTTATTAAGCCGGCATAGTTTATGAGCTGCCATAAATTAAAACTCAGCTTTTCTGGAAAGCATACAATACTACTTAAATTGCATATGAAAAATAAGTTGTATCTAATTTTACATTGTGCAGATATTGCGTGAAAATTCAAAAACTTTAAGTTTGATAACACAAGACCACTTACTTTCTTCCCCGAAACAGACTCCCTTAGCAATTCAGGATGCTGGATTTGAATCTGTAGCTCGATCGCATGAACAATGTGTTTTTCTTTAAAATAAAATTACGAAAATCTAAATACCATTGCGGTAGCTAGGAGAGGGCTTAGCCCACCCCAGCACAAGCCGAAGCTACTTCAAAAAATTAGTCAACCATAAATTGTACGTACGTATAATAGCAATGTCTAGGTGGCTAAGTATAACTTAGACTCAACCCTGCTATGGATAAATCTTTAGCTTTGCCAATGATAAAAATTCTGTGTGCTAATCATATGAAATTTTTTTTATAGGTTTAGCGACTTCATTTGTTTTCCAATACATTTGTACATATGTAATTGCTTTGACTTTTGTAATTGACTATTGCTGCTGTTCTATTATTACAACTACTTCATATTTACGTTTAGTTGAAAATGATTTAAGCGTTATATGATTTGCTGGTTGATTTTATTAAATTACTATCTGTGCAGTGATTCCTTCCCACAGAAAAGTGTTTTAACATTTTTAATTTATACGGCAACTAGGGTTTAACTCACAAATGTAAACCGGAATCGGATTTTCCTAACCTAAAATCAGCAGCGCACAAAATGTTTTTATCTTGTAATAGTTATAATTTGTTATAAATATTTAGATTTAACTTGTGGCCGTTTAAATAGAATAAAATTACTTTGAAACTACTATAAGCGCATACTATTTAAAAATAAGCAAATACTCCTTGGAGATGGCAAATTTAAGAAAAGATTACATACAACTTTCATAAATTAATGATTATTTTATTGTCACTTCAATTTTGCATTAAGAATTAAAATTCAAATAAAAAAAAAACAAATATTGGTTCTTGAATAAAGTCAGTCAATTTCCAGAAACTATGGATGGATCATTTATAAAGTTATTAAAAAATTTTATTAAATTTTGAAATTGCATTTCTGTATACAAAATTCTACTTTAGAGCATAATAAAACTTATTATTGGTAAATTCAAACTGTACATTTGCTGGCAGAAATTCTTTTATTATAATCGTATATTTGTTTAGCTTTGGATATTTTGCAATGAAACACGCTACCGACGCCTTTCGCCTTTGACTGTTTTACGTTTTTCTTTCTTTTCCTCACGTAATTGTCTTTGTTTTTCACGATCGTCTTTATCTTTTTGCTTTTTTGCGGCACTATCTTGACGCGCCTGTTCACGTTTTTCTTTTTGCATTTGCATAACATCGTGAGCGTTAGTATTACGTTCCAAACCACTGCTGGATGAGGCCTTAGCACTATTTTGTTTGGCGGTTTCATCATCTGAGCCTTCATATTCTTCTTCACTTACTTCGGTCTTTAAGCAAAAAAATAAAATTATTTAGTTAAGTACTTAAAACAACTTCTTTATGAAACAAAAATATTAAAAACTCAATGCTTAGAAATCCATCACTGCATCGGTTAAAGATGAGCTGACTAATTTTTTTCTTTTTTTTTCTTTAACTTATGTGTCTTTTTTTTCTCTATACGATTTTTGGTGTTATCAGCCACTATACTGAATTATAAGCTCAATAAAATAATTTTAAATTACTTTCTTTTCCGATAAACACATCACAATATCACAGACTTAATTAGAAATAAAGCAGACAAACGAAATATAAAAAGAAAAATCGTTATAGCTTAAGAATCCGTAGATCAATTTTATATAATAATATAATATTTGCGTGGAACAAATTTTTAAGATTGTAAACTCGTAAATATTTCGTCTCTGCTAAAAATTCAAATAAGGAAGTCTATGGGTTGACGCGATAAATTTAGGAATCTCGTAATTACATCGTCTCTGCTAAGAATTTAACTAAGGTCCAAACTCAGATAAGAAAATTACGAGAATGCAACTAATAAAATCAAATTCTGTTAAATTTTAAAGTAAGTAAAAGTTTTAGTACATATGCAAATTTTACTCAAAGCTTTTTGTAATTGCTAAGGCTCTCTTTAAAATAAATTCTAGAGCAAAAGTCTATTTAGAGCCAAATTTTCAGCAAAAATTTCTGAATTCTGAATTCGAAATTGATCTTCATTTCCTGTTCAGTTAATGTAATAACTGAACAACAAAAATAAGAAAAGCTCAAGTTAAAAGATCTTTAGGACTTCTTATACGATGCTTTTGGTTGGCGCTCTTGTTTTGTGGGATCCTTCGATATGACACCGCAGAAGAGGTAGCAGCAGGAATCAGCAGAGCAAGAGATTTCATAATATATGGATATCAAACACAATTTCAAGACACACCAAACTATGAATATAGAAATCAAATATTCAGTCAGTGCTTCTTAATGCTTGTGAATTATGGTCTCTCATCAACGCACTGTTACATCGAATACAAAATTTTCAAGCTTCTGCTTGAGGCGTATATACATGCATACGATATAAGAGTACGTGGCTTTTAAAAATCTTGCATAATGAACTTCATGATGCTATCAGCTTTAGTTCTATTTTAGCTGCAATTGTAGAGACAAGCCATACGATTAGGAAAGAGAAACTTGACAATCAGCGTTCTGATGGAACCACTACGGTGATAGATTAAGCGGAGAAGCCAACAATTCATGGCGTCGAATGGTAGAAAATTATGTCAAAAATGAAACCGAACTGGCATAGTTATTGAACTTTTGTTCAGATTCTACGCTCCTAATGGAGCTTTGGGATACTAGTAGTAGAGCATTGTGTCAATTTTTGTTAATATGAATAGATAATATGACAAAGAGAGTTTCGACAATTCAATTTTGTAATTTTTACGCCAGTAAAATTCTCTCTATATACATTTGCAACGATTTCTAACTAGCCACTCCACGGCAGAAGAGTAAAGGTCTTGTTCCTAAAAACGAACCTCTGGCTTCAGCCAAACCTTCGGCTGTTTTAAGCCAAATGAAAATAAGAAAAAAATTGAAAGTCTTGTTCAGAAATCGTCCAAGGTGTTGACATCAGCCCTTTGGGATGTAAATAAAATTTTGTTCGTGGATTACCTCCAAGCTGGTAAAAAAATAAACTAATATTATTATCGTAACCTTTTGAGCCAGTTGGATACAAAGACTCATGAAAAATGACCCGCATCTTCGCACACAACTCAAAAAACTATCGCTAAAATCAGTGAACTTAATGTATAGAACATCCACCCCATACGCCAGATTTATTTCCATTCGACTTCTTATTCTTCTCATGCCACAACAATTCTTACGTGGAAAACGATTTTTATCAAACAAAAATTTGTAGCCGGTACCAAAATAAATCACGTTTTATCCCACCGCGTTAAAATTGAAGAGCAAAAAAAACCTGGCGTCAATTTTGTCCGAAGTTTTGCGCTGTAGGTCTGGACTCTTGACACTACTCTAATTTCGACACTGCTTCTGGTTCTTAGGAACTTTATCGATTGGTTTAGTAAGTAATCTCGCAAAAACGGATCGAACCACCATATTAAATGGTTTTGGGATAGACAAGAATGACCTAAATGATTTGTCTACTGAGAATCTGATTAACAATGAAACTAAAAAACTACTTTATAAATTCGCCACATCACCAATTCTTCCACTTACTTGAGAATATTGCGCCAATATCTGTTCCTTTATCTTACGCTCTTCCGCCGAATATTCACGCTCCTTAATAGTAGGCAATTTTTGTGCTTCCAATAAACGGGCTAACTGTTCATTAACATCGATGGGAGGTGCATTTTTTGATGAAACAATTTCCTTGGAATGATATTCTTCCCATTTATTTAAGATTTCGGTGATTATTTCGTGTAAGTTATTTTCCTGAAATTTGTAAAATGTGAAGTATGCCTTCTCTAAATATAATATCGTCACATACTAATATCTCACTTAATATGCCTTCCAGTGCATCAGTCTTTTCTTCCGCACTTTCACTTTCTTCCTCCAAGATACCAACAATGTAGGAACCAAATACGCTCTCATCGGTATTCAATTCGCGGAGTTTGCTATTCAGCCATTGAATAAAACCCGCGCTGGCGGTTTGTGTCATGTTGCACTCTAACTGAAGAAGAATTCTTATTATCATAATTGAACTTAATTTTTTTGGATTTCAATTCTTAATTAAACGCAAGAAAACTAACCTTTTTTTCGGCAAATTTGAGCGTTTGTTCTTCTGTTGATTTTCAATCTGTGAAATGTATTTTCTTTCCAATACTTTTTTATTTATTGTACTTTGTCGTAGACTTAGTTTTTCTTTTTCAAGAATTTCTTCTATTTTGGGATGCGGAAATTTAGTATTTATATGCCCACCTTCTTAACAATGAGCTATAGCCTTAGCGCTTTTAAGACGCGGCAATAATTGCTTCTAATCTGTAGACGTCACTGAGCTTATCGACAAAAAAAATTAGAATAGGGTTAAGCTCCAAGCACAATGATTGCGAGCAGCGAGGGCTTAGAACTTCACACGAGGCAATATTAACGCCAGTCAAATTTCTCTCGTTCTATTTTTATTCATTCTAAAATCACGATATTCTTTTCTATTACATTAATTTTCTGAATGTCATGTAAAATAATTGCCTGTGCCCCACCCATTTCTTTCAATTTCATTTTCCCACAAGCTTGGCGACGTTCTCAGACTAGTCACGATGATTGTATCGTCTGAGGGTTCATTAAAAAAGTTTTAGCTAAAGCATAATTGCGACGAAATACAGTCAATGTTAAAATCCGACATAAAATCGTTCGAGTAAACACAATTGCGACGCATGACTGACGACGGATAACTCAACTGTCACTTTGTGCATGAAATAATTATTATTTGACTTCTTTTTTAAATATTTTGTTGAAACTCAATTCATTTATATTCTTTCAACAAAATTAAAATTATCACTTTAAAGAAAAATCATTTAATTGACATAAGCCGATTAGATATGGAACACTGATCCGATGACGCAGAAATAGAATTAAATTTAAGTAGACCGAAAGCGGAAGTAGTTTTTCAGTGATCCGCCGCAATTCTGTTTCATTTCAAGCAGTCACTTAACAGTAATTTTTATAGCGGCTAACCATCGATATTGAGAATATCAAAGATCTTGCTATCAATAATTGCTTGATTTGAATTGGGACTCATTCTTTCAAGATGAAATTTGACAACTAGTTATCAAATTTGTATTTGAGATGAAAGTCCATCACTTGTCACTTTGACGATTGAGTTTTGCCTGCAAATTTATATTTTCTAAAGATGGAATAAAATAAAAATATTTAAAATTACGATTTGTATGGAAACAAAGTTTAAGAAAGGATTTGTGTCGAATTGTATGGGGAAAACTATTTCTGAGCTGCAAAGTTTTTTTTTTGTAGAAATCGTAGAGTTCTTTGCGAAGTATGTACCAAACCTATAATTGTACTCTATTAAGTAGATATGTACTTAGTTATATGCTGCTCAATTCATCATTCTCATAGAAATAAGTGGACATTTTTCGTCATTATTTTGTAGTTTTTTCTTCTGATTGATGACTAATCTATACAGTGTGCAGAGCAGCCAAGTTAAAAAAATTTATGCAAATTCAAAAATTAACGCACAGAATCATTCCAATATGCAATAAGGAACAGATATAATTTGACTTGATTGATTTTTGTATGTCTCCATCTGAAACCAATATTCAAAAAAAGTCATTTAAAAAATTCTTTTCAAGTGACAGAAAGGTCGCACGAGACAGAAATCTCTCGAGAACTGCTAGGAGGCAAGATTAGTAATTGAAGTTTTGCTTCAGTCACAGTAACCAAAAAATTAATGAAACTGAAAATTTATAATTATAAACTTTTAATTATTCAACTCCCATTTGGGGATGCTATGATAAGCCCAGGGACGATGGGGATACCACAGGCTGGAAATAAAATCTACGTTACAGTGCATTACATCACATCTAAGGATCGAACTTTTAAAAATGGAAGACGATAGCTCATAAGTTAAGTTTCTTAGCAATGTCTTTCTTTGGTTAAACATACAATTTGCTCCTTGGTGCATGCCAGTGATGGCATTTTAGGTACACTTGTACTTATTTCAATACATATGGGTTTTGAAAAATATGCGTCAGTATATATGATAAATTTTTAGTACATTCCGTATATTTACCGTATTTTCAGTACATTTTTGCTACATTTGAACTATATCTAATAATCAGCTTTTTGTTTAGTAAATCTTAGAATTTTTAAAATTTTTTCATATTTGAGGTAAATATGAGTAAAAAAAATCTAATAATACATCTATGCGACCGATTTCAATGGATTTGGACCTACTGCAGCAAAAAGCATTAGGTACAATGGCTGAGATTGAGCATTTTGTATCTGCCCTGATAGTTTGATAATTTAATGCGATTGGTTCGAATAAACTTGGACCAACTGTAACAATAAGCGTCGATAGAAATAGAAACCTAAGCCAACACACGTGTAATGCTATGAACTCATAACAAAACATTCAACATATGTTTGTGACAGCCAGCCAATGCGCATGTCACAATACACCCTATTTGACATTTCACCAGATGGCGCTGCAAACAATAAAAAGTGAGTAAAAATTCAACATAGTTGTTATTTATGGGTTCATAAGAATTTTCACATATCCTGTGAATGGCAGTCGCAATCGTGAAAATTAACTGAACGTATCGTAAGATATAGATGTTAACGGTTATTAAGTGATAGTATTTTACAGTAAAAAAAGTTTAAGAAAAATATATATGTTTTTTAAAAAAATGATGTAAAGTTTCTTATGCGCGGCGAAATTGCAACAATTTAAATTTAACTTGAAAATAGTTTTTATTTGATCGGCATTCATAGTTTTGAATTAATTTTAGTTAAATGTAAGTTGGTGAAAATTTGTGCTAAGCTCAACCCTTCGATTCGCAATAAATTGTTTGTTGAAGAGATGGCCAGAAAGATTTCATTCAATGTAGTTTTTGCATCAGGTAAGTTCATTAAATAAAAAGATTAATAAATTTATCTTTCAATCCCACAATGACTTGCTACATTTTCACATCAGTTACTATCTGCGGATAAACTGAACTCTTCTGTGACAAAAAGTTGAAAATTATTCCACTTTGGTGTCTCTTAGAGAAATCGATAAGTGTTCAACTCTTATTAAGTGCCAATTTAAAGTGAAGATTTTGTTGTTTTATTGACAAAAATCACTATCTATTTCTTCACCTGTAAGCACGAAGTAGGTAGCTTTTTGAAATTGCTCCCATTCGTCTTTAGATACAATTTATTATTCCCTTCATTTCATTTGCTTTATTGTCTCACGTTAACACCTGCTTAACATGAAAGACCTACATCTTGGGGGTGGTAATGTTGAACTCTACATTTGTTATTGCTGATTTAAGAAGGTCTTCTTATAAATAATAGAACAGTTTGGTTTTTGCTTTGTTAGTTTTTGGTGAGAGTTCGGAGCAGGGCCGTATCTAGAGGGGGGATGCTAGGGGATAGAACCCCCCGAAATATTTTGACGGACACTATATAGAAACGATTTTGCAAAGAATATACACTACGTAGAAAAAATCTCATATCCAAAACCTTCCCCCCCCCCCGCCCCCCGAAATAAAATCCTGGATACGTCACTGGTTCGGAGTAGTAAATATTTTTGTTTGTTTTGTATGTCGCTTTGTTTTCAAGATATTGTGAGTTTGATTTTGTTTTTCATACATATGAGTATAGGGACAACAAGTTTTGATTCCTGATTCTTGTAAAACTTGATAGACTGAACTATGAGGCGGAATTTCTAAATTTAGAGAAAATAGTTTTTTATTTTGTTTAAGCGTCCGTCGGATGCTGCCATTCGGACGTCTTGAGAAAGGCTTTTGCTTGCCGTCATCATTTCTCTGGGGAAGCTAAGCTCCCACCTCCAGATATCGGAATATCAGCATGTCGTATGAGTAACGTGTTATGGTAAAAAAAGTCAAAACTCAAAGTACTGCATTTGAAAATTGATTACTGGGAAATCAAAACTTTATTAAAAAACTGGGAGACTGTTAAAAGAAAAATCTTAAAGCATAAATTGTTCGATTCGTATTAGTTGGAATTACCCTGTGAGGCAGACGAATGTTAGGAACCATGCGCGTTTTCATCAGAATTAATGTGATGGTCCAATCAAAATGTGAAACAATTGCGATTTTAAAACACATTAATTAATTCGAAATCAGTTCAAAAATTAAGTTTTCGACCTTGTGAAAAGTCCGCATTTCTGGTCTATGTAAGGCCTAACCATGTAACCTAACCGAGCCTGTGGTACCCAAACTGTGTTGTTTTTATACCCTACACAGAGGGTATATTCACTTTGTCATTCCGTTTGTAACGCATAGAAGGGGGCGTGGCAGGTATGGAAAAGTATATATATTCTTGATCAGCGTCACCACCTGAGTCGATATAGCTGTGTCCGTCTGTCTGTCTGTCTGTCTGTCTGTCTGTCTGTCTGTCTGTCTGTCTGTCTGTCTGTCGGTCTGTCTGTCTGTCTGTTGAAATCAAGTTCACGGGAAAACTGCGCAAGGTAATTCAATGAAATTTGGCACACAGGTCACACCTTCTTGCAAGCTCCTAGCATATAAAAATGGGCGAAATCGGTAAATGGCCACGCCTTCTGCCCATACTCTATGTAAATATACCCAAGTCCATTTTGAAAAAAAGTTGCTGCGATTTTGATGAAACTTGGTGAAGCTGAGAACGAAATTAAGATTAGGCTAGGTTTGAAGTTTGCAAAGACTCTTAAAGGGGCGTGGCACAGCCCTTAATTTTAACTTTTATAACGCCATAGCTCATAAACCGTGTAAGATATTGTGATGAAATTCGGTACACTAATACAGATCTTATGAATCTTGAATTGCGCACAAAGTGGGCGGAATTTTAAAAAGGGCGTGGCACTTCTTAGCAATTAAAACATTGGATATCATATAACTCCAAATTGGCACATACGATTTTCATTAAAATTTTAGGGATGATACCACTGAAAGTAGATAACACTACAAGCTACGTCAATACACTGAAAAATTTCTTTTAAGGGCGTGGCACAGCCTACAATATTTATAAACGTTATAAAAAGAGAACTAACAACGCAATCGTTATAAAATTTAATAAGGCGGATATACTTGCTAAAAGGTGTCTTCTTGCAAAATTTTGGCACAATTGTGCCGGTGGGTGTGGCACCTCCCATATAAGCGAAATACGTTTAATGCTATAGACAGTGTGCTATGAGAGTAATCTTCATAAAATTTTGTGTAGAGGTGTCGGTTATTATATGCTTCGGAATTAGATGAAACTTGACAAGATTGCATCAGTGGGCGGGGCACCTCCCTCATTAAAATCATTAAAATAAAGCTGTAAGTGCTATTTTAAGTGAACTATTGGAGCAATTGATCTGAAATTTGATGTAAGTGGCTTACTGGGTATTAGGTACATATGAATCACAAGCTGGCAAAATAGCAACAGTGGGCGTGGCACCTCCCATACAAATAAAATACCTTATGTGGCATAACTATCGAAATATATGAGCAATGATACTGAAATTTGGTGTAAGAGGTTTGTTTATAAAAAGCTATTTCTGGATCAAAATCGGACTGGATTGCATCAGTGGGTGTGCCACCGCCCTAAGTTTTAGGAATAGTTACTGCACATATCGCAAACGATACAAGCTATTGTGGTAAAGTTTGGTTTGTTTATTGAACCAAAAGTGGGCGGAATTGGAGAAGTGGGCATGGCAACATTTCCCATATGCTTTTGACATTTTCAATCTTTTACATTTTCCCATCAATTTCATTCGAAATGTTCTTTATCTTTCGACTTTTTCATCAATTTTTCAGCAATTTTCATATGTTTCGACTTTTTCAATTTATTTCAACTTTCTTTAATGGTTTTCATATATTTTCAACATTTTCAGTTTTTTTTAATACTTTTCAACATTTTTAAACCTTTATACATTATTTTCGACTTATTCAACCTCTTCAACATTTTTTTAACATTTATTGAAAAAGTACTTTCAATGCAGTGTAGGGTATGTGAGTTTCGGCCTGGCCGAAGATAACACCTTTACTAGTTTCGTTTCTTTTATATATTTTAGTAGCCAAAAATTATATGTCCGGTTAGCATCTTAGGGACTTCGAACTTAATAACGTATGTAAGCATTTTGCTCTCTAGAACTGATAACCCGTACATAGGGTCTCAGCAGTTGTTGCAGTCATAACTCGCCATTGCCTCATTGGCAGATATGCGGAGAGATTAGGTGTTAGGTCTTTTGACTTCTGTAGAAGTTGTGGGGATGTGTAGGAGAAAATTAACATCAAACATTTTTTTTTTACCCTGCCTCGAACTTGCTATAAAACGACACATATTGCTTGGTTCCTTTTTATTTAATGATCTGGATGGCCTCAGAGATAATAAGATAGGTTAGCTATTTAGTCATTTCACGAAACCTGTTTGGTTCAATGCGAGGGTATAACTAACTAGCCTATCACAATGGATAAATGTTTAGTTTAAGTGAGTCCGTTCTAAAACTGACTGCCACTCTTAACTAACATATGTAATAGGTCAGCATTGTTTCACCTTTTGCAAGACAACCGAATCTTTTCTCTGAGCTATAGCAAATTAATTTTTCATGAATACTTTCAGGGTTTTTATTTAGTCTAGAGAAAATAAACTTTTATAATTAAAAAAATTGTAGCAGACCACATTTTTCTAAAAATTTTAGTATTCTGGCTTTCAAAATATGGTAGAGTTCCTAACTGGTTCTTACAATAATTGCATGAAATGAAGCAAAAAAAAAATATCATGTTTTGTTACTCTCGTGGGTAAAACTACATTAGCGCATTTATTAGTAAATTAGTTTTCGAAAAGTAGTGGTAACACTTTATATAAAAATAGTTTTAAAACGGTTCCGGCAATAATTTTCAAGCTTCCCTAATCTCTTAAAAACTAATCGGACGTTGAGGAAGAGCTAGGCCAACAAAAGTCTTTCAAAAAACAAGATACTACAGTAGTGGAGAATATTTTCTCCAAATCTAAAAGGCAGCTTCGTTAAAGGGTACGCAAAAGCTTTATAAATATTTGTGACTATAACATTGTCATCATTGACAACTGTAAAAAGAAAAATAAAGTTTCATAAATATTTGATAAGTCAGAAAGTAAAAGTTAATCTAAAATGTAAGAAGTTAAGCAAAATGCACACGTAAGTACTATCCTATGTACATATAGTACATATGTATGAACTATAGGTGAGCGTACATACTCGTGTTTCGTAACAAAGGAATTGTTGTTAGTTTTACAAAGGATTTTATGAGTAACTTTAGGCACTCCTATAGTAAGTTGAAATAAAATGTGTGCTTGTAATAAATATTTTAGCGTGCAGACTTTGTTCGTGATCTACATACTATATAAGGACGAAAGAAACTCTATTTAAATTTTAAAAGAGTAATAATTTTAAACTGAAACACCCCCAACAATAATGGTACTACTAGAATATATCCAAATTAATTATGTACTTGAAGAAATTCACTCATATCATTTCTCTAGCTCTATTACTTAGAAGGCTTTGAGATAGATCTTTGTTAGTAAGTAATAATCTGAAATACCCTGTAAAGGGTACAAATTTATACTCACAATGAACCAATGGAATTCAATTAATATTTTAACATATACCATTACATTCAAATTACAGGGGTTTTTACAAAAGTTTTTTCTTATAATTTGAAGTCAAGCACCTAGAGCTCTGTTCTCAATGTTAACACATCAGCCTTATTACTCCACGGCAGAGTTATGAAATATATAACGTATTTGTAAAAAGTTTTTTAAAACCAAAAGTATTGCCTCTGTGACTTTCTTATCAGCTCAAACAAAATCTTAAAGTTTTTCATTTAAAGTTCTATACAAATACCAAACTCAATGCCTCTCAGTTAAAAAAATAGTTTTTTAAGAATCACCCTGTACATGTACATATCTAGCTATGTTTTTTTTTTCATATGCCAATTTAAAAATTCACTGCTACTTTTTTTTAAGCTAATGAGCGTCAACACCGCAGACCTTGATGCTATTATGCGCTTGATTGATGTATCGGTTATTAACCCTTTATGCTTCACTTGTCACAATGTCACAAAATATGGGAACTCTTTTTAATAGATAAAAGTTTCTTCTATCTGTTGCATATTTTCGGCGTCAAATTCTTAAACGTTAATTATACAAATTCAAATAAGATTAGGTCAGAAGGTTATATAACCACTATTTGAATGAAACACCTGTTTTAAACACTCTTCTTCCATCAATCTTTATTCTGCACAATTGAGCATACCACCAAGCAAATGCGATTAGTAGTGTCTGTGAAGCTAAGTCTGATAGGCATATACGTATAGTTTATGTCTGTCACGCAAATTACTATTTGCCTAGTTTACGGCGATTAAGCACTTGAGCAGTAGTTACATGCATATAAATATTCACTTACGGCATGGTAGTAAGGGGGATGTATTTCCATATTATAATTAAAAAAAGTATAGCTCTAGAAAAATCTGCTAAATAAAAAGAATTAAAAACCAAAAAAATAATTAAAAATTTTTTTTAAGTGAACAACTTTCCAATCGTTAAAAACATTAAATAGAGTGGTGAAATATGTATACGCGCTGATATTGAATGAAAATAAAAATTAAATTGAGTAATGAAAAATGCATCCACTTAATAGTATAAGAGGCGGCTGCAGACATGTGGCTGAAATGGCTGAAACTTTCAGGAAAGTTCGTATTATGTACCCTATATAGCAATATCAAGTTCGAGTTTCCTTAAATAAATCAGTTTTTCGTTTTTTTCGGACTTTCAATTTCAAAGTAACTCGAGTCAAATTCAGTCAGAGCAAAGTTTAAAGACTAAACAATTTTTCATAAACAAATGTCAGTTCTTGAATCACATTTAAACCGGTCTTATGACACTCATATTCAAGATCGAATTCTACAAAAGTTTTTTCTCTCTTCATATTGTCCGATAACTAACTAAAGGGTGATTCAATACGAGGTTCTTTTCCAATTGGGTTGTTTTGACAGCTGTTATGTATCAAATGGCTTGTCCAGAGTGTAGTATTCAATACGACTCAATCATGAATAGACTTATTCCTGAACAACGTTTATTAATTATGGAAACTTACTACCAAAATCAGTCATCAGTTAGAGAATGTTATAGAGTTCTTCAACATTGTCAAACTGAGCGCTCTATTCGTAACACCATCACCAAATTTCAAACCAATTTTACACTATTGGACATTCATCATTCAACCAGAGTGCATACAGCCCGTAATTTTGAAAATATTTCTGCAGTAGCAGGGACTTTTCGTGAAAACCGTGAATAATCGATTCGTCGCCGATCTCAGGCTTTGGGCATCTCTTATGGATCATTATGGCGCATCTTGAGGCGTGATCTTGGATAAAATACAGTTCGTACAAGAATTGAAGCCGGCTGATATTGTTTTACGTTTTAATTTTGGTTTATGGGCCTTACAACAACTTCAAATTGCTCCATTATTTTATCGAAAAATTGTGTTTAGCGACGAAGCTCATTTTAGGTTGAACGACTACGTTAGCAAGCAAAATTGCCGAATTTAGGCCAATGAACAACCAGAAAGAATCCCAGAGCTTCTAATGTATCCTGAAAAATGTAGTTAGTTTCGCAAGACAAGCTAAAATTTTACTTAAATCTTCAATTTCAAATATTGGGAAACTATTTTTCAATACCCACTTCCGCTTCCGTTAAAACTCTGCATCTGCGGAGATCAAATTCTGAAAAGCCGCATCCGCCTTCGCGCAGATGACCACCATTACAGCCCTAGTTCATACAAACAAACTTTCAAGATTTGCTTGTAATCGAGGGTCCATATAACCAAGTGCAAATATAATCGAGATTGCACTGTATTTCTATCCTTCCGATGTATTCTCAATACATGACCATATGGCCAAAGGCCTTTAACATATGAAAATATTAGTGTATACCCTTAGGCTTTTCATCAAAAAGCCATGCAATGAATATGCGCCTTAATTTAGGTGTTATGCCATAACAAATGATATATATATTTTTTCTTGAATAATTAATTAACAATTACTATATTGTTCTAGTTGTTGTGAGTGGGTTTATTTTATTGAATAAATTATCATGTATGTACAGTGTACATATATATGTAGCTAGATGTTTTATTCCCCAGTGCCTAAAAACACGTCATACTCCATTTCCAATTTATGTCCTCAATGATACCTGTTAATAAATTTTGTAATTCTTGTAGCAAGCTATTGATTCATTCATTACACTAGTTTACAAATTATAAGAAAGTTTTGTTCTAATGGTTTATGTATTAAAGTCACAGCGCCCTTATTTCAAACAAAACTTTTATAGTAGCAATCTGTGAGAAAACGTTGAATGCGCATTCTATGCATCATCAGAGCCATCATTGAGCCCATAAAAAGTTCGATAGTAAGTACTTAGCTCACTCTTGCAACCTTACGGGAAAAGTTTTTAGTTTTCTTTGTACCTGTGTTGTATAGGTAAAAATTTTCCATAATATTCAAGACACACTTTGTGTTTCCACCACGTTTTTAGCAGAGTTATGATCAGATGATTTTTCTAGCCAGATAAAAAAAAATTTTAAAAATTGACAAAATCAAAATTTTGTATTGATTTTGGCTCATTCGATTTCCATATAAGTGGCAAGTATATGGTTAAAACTTCATAAGAATCGGCTCAGTAGCTTTAGAGAAAAGACTGACACCGTGTGAAAAATAGTGATTTGAAGAGAAACGCGTTTAAAGTTGTTTTATTAAGCCGAATAGCACTGAGAATAATATAGCAAGAAAGCTCGGATATTTATGAAATTTCAACACAATGTTTTCGGAGTAGTCTACTTTCGAAATGCGTAAAAAATCGATTTCTTGAAGATGACAACGTAAGTTGGTTCATTAAGGATTTTTTTTCATAGTTTTTGTTTCTATATACCCATGTGTATCTGATATGGTACGGTCTGAATTACCAACTTTCTCATGATGCAAACATTTTTAATTTTGTTCTTATAAGCCCAGCAAAATGTTACATAATTTATTATGGACCACTCGATTAAAAAAACCTCCCCACGCTTCATACAAAATTTAACTTTTTGGATAATTTCAATCAATCGTTTCTATGTCTATGCCTTACCACCGGTTTTCTTTTGTATCAAAGCAACTCATTCGAGCACTTTTTACAAATAGTTTCCAAAAAATTTCCAAAGCTTATGAGTTATAGTTTTGTGTGTATGTAATATGGAGCCTATCTATTTGCAATTTAGAGGAATCATCTCCGTAGAAAAAAATTTATTCACTTTATCCTGAGCGCGATGCGTGATAGAATTTTTCACCTATTTTTCCCGTATTCAGGTTTCTGCAGTCACAATCAAAAAATTAATTTTGTTTCAAGGATACATATCTTGTGGTCTAGTGTTATTTGAGTTTGAAAATATATGTGGCCGTAAAGTACAACAGCAATAGCAGATATTTGATTACAAAGCAAAACAGCTTAAGTACAATGCTTATACATAGGAATTACACTTTTTTTACTGACTTAATGCGGTTTTGCCTTGTGTCCAAAGAAATATTAAAAATTCATCATGTTATCGTCTATTTGTGTCACTTGTGAATTTTAGTATGTAGGCTGATATTCACGTGATAACAAAAGGTGAAAATTAGAATTGTTATTACCTTTCCAAAAATGAGTAAGTGTGCACATAAAGTAAATGTACATCTGCTAAGTAATTTGTGTAATTGTTTTTACCAGTTAGTATATGAAGACACTCCTTGTTTCCTTCTAAATTTGTATACTTATGCGTTTTATTGTATTAGATGTATAAGAATTTCATAAGCAATAGCGAAAAGTTAGTTAAAAAATAGTTTTGTAGGCATATCAGTTTCAAACTGGTAGAGTTATTTTTTTGTGAGTGATAATATTTGGTCGATAGTCCAATCAGGGTTGCCGGCCTTCTTAAAGAAAAAAAAACTATTTTCTCTCAAATGGTCATTAGAAAAGTATTTTTTTTTTGTCTGTAGTATTAAAAAATTAATTCATAAGATGATAAGAACTTTAATTTCGGTATAGTGGAATCTTGATGACATTTTTTTCCCTCCATGTCACAAAATCATCCAATTCCCGCCTATTTCAGAATTTTTTGAATTCCTACCAGGCCCCCGGATTTGACAGGAAGTTCTGGTCACTTGGAAGCCCTGAGTTCAATGTTTGTAGAAAATGAGTGGTAGCTTTCGTGCCACAAATTATCTGAGTTTTACAGCATTACAAATTGTTGCTCAGGAGAAGTCCCAACGTTTCACTTCCAATCGAAAATAAAAACATCACACTACTAACATCTGAAATTTTTCAATATGTTAGAAAAAGAAACTCTTTGGCGATAGTCTTCAAAGCAAACTTATTAAAATTGATTAAAAAATCGACCTCGCTCTTTGTAAAAATTAAAGAGAAATTACGATTCTTAGTTTGTCCCCTTAAGCACTAACTAAATTTATCTCAGTTGCATTCAAAGCCCATTCGAAGACCGGCTTCTGTACAAAGGACACATGCACTGATCACCTAGTCACTCTCCACGTTTTTCTAGAGCAAATATACGTATGGCTAGAATTCAACACGGAAAACTTTATTTCAACACAGAAATTTTTCATGTACTTTTTCATCTAAGGTGCATTCACCCGCGTCGATTCTGTTCTGTATTTGGGGTCCCTTTTTGGCGCTACAGCTATCTTTGTGGCTGCCCTGATTGAATTTGGCGTTTCAATTAGTTCTTTCAATCAAGGCTGCCAAGACGACAGCCAATATGACAACTGGACAAAAACAAATGTATCGAATAGGGAATCTAAATATGGAACAGAATCGATGCGGGTGAGTGTACGTTAAAGGCTTCGCGCGTTGTTATCAAGCTATCGGCTAGCGAGCCGTCAATCAGATCACACACTGATTGGTTGATAAGGAACCGTAGCCGGACGGTAATTTACTGTTCAAGTTTGTTATAAGCGTATAAGTTTGCCTTAACAAAAGATGTACTTCTGACGAAATAAACGATTTTATGTACACAATAATCATTGAGATCTTTATTGTAGATGTCCTACATTATTTTTTCAGAGTCATGATACTGCAAGACTGTCAATAGTAAATTTAAAAATATTATCATTTTCGTACCCTGTAACCACTCCGCCTCCTGAGAATCAACGAATTCCACACCCGCTTTTAGAACGTTATGGCGCCCCTGCTGAAGATAGTTTTTGCTCAGTGCTTTGGTAGAATTTTGGCTTACCAGATGCAAAGAAAGGCCCAGAACTTTGTGGTTATGAGTGGTAGAAAATAACATGATAAAAACTGAAACAACGCAGGCCTCTAATGGAACTATAGGTTATTGTCAGCATAGTATAATAGCCTACCATAAAGAGTTTTTGGAGCACTTTACTGGATTCAAGTTTCCAATGTTTGAGTTACTACTTCTTTTATTAGTTTGACTGAAACTAGTTTCTATTTAACTCGAAGTGACTTAAATGCTTGCCATTACTGCCTGAGACACATTTTTTTCACATTTTCAATTCTAACTCATCATCGTCTTAATATTATTGAAAAGGTGATATACAAAAAATATAATTTATAGCATATTGCAACCTTCAACCTCAATCAAAAATTTTTAAATTAAAAACTTATTATTCTAACAATAAAGCGTCGCATTGAGGATTTCGTCGCCATCTGCCCTCTATTCTCCTCATAATATGAACTCAGAAATGCATCTGCATAGAGTTGAAGCATCAGGAGCGAAGTAGCGCTTTTTGGCACTGTTCTTTACGAAAACAAGCGAGTTTGGAATTGCAAAACTTTTCCTGCAATTTTTGACAGTAATTTTGATTTATATTGACTAGCAAAATAAGCACACAATAGATGAAAATATGTTTATATATACATACGAGCACATCATATTTGGTCACATTATGAAAATAAATTACAAAAAGTTTTAGGCCTCATTTAAGGCTGTACATAAAATTAAATTCACTGAACTTTTAATAAGTTCACTAGCAATATACTTAATCAATTTATTAAATATGAAAAAATTCACTTAATTGTAATATCTGTGCCTAAGATTTTTTAATTTACATTTTAAGAGTGGCCAGTAAAGAACTGAAAGAAGAACATAAAAATTTTTTTTTAATGTTTTATTGTTTCATTTGGAAAATATATTTGACGGAATTTTTACAGTATTATGTGTGAAAAATAACATCCCTCAAATGTCCACAATTTTTCTACTCACAAATACGAGTTCTACCCATATTATCTTTCATGACCTTACCCATGGTTTCAGGGTAAGGTCAGGTCAGGACTCAAAGGTTTTTTTAAGCTCTGATGTTGCTCGAGCTTTATTTACGTAAGACCTTTCTTTTACAGTAGCCCCACAAACTAAAGTCTGGTACCATCAAATCAGGTAAATGGCCACATAAGCTCACATATTTTGAAAATATTTGTTCATCGAAAATTTGTCTCAAGCGGACGCTTGTCTTCCTGCTTGAACATTACCTTCTAATTATCCTTGAAAAAATAAATACAAATCTCAAGCATTATTCTAAGCTGAGCCTTTTTGATTGTTTTTAGCTAAGCTTTCTCATAATCAAAGAAATAGATGTCGATAACTCTATCAACCATAACATTATATGATATAAGTAATTCCCTGTAATTCAAAATACCCTAATTTCTCCAGCTTTGATTGTTGAAGCTTAACTAAATATGGACAACATGCTTTCTGAACAAATTGTTCAAAAAGTTGCTGTTTTCTCTAGATAGTTGTTGAAATCGAATGGCCTACTCCAGTCACTGCTGAGTAGCTTGGGGTAGTAAAGCTTGGACCATTTGAAACTTGAATGTAAACATCTTTAAAATTAAGTTTCAGAATCTTTTCAAATGGTGTTCTGGCAATGCCGAATTTAGCATATCGACGACAGATAGTGGCATATTGATCCTCAAGAACAAGTTGATAAATTTTAATGAAACGTATTAGATAATATAACATAAAACATAATATTTTACGTTTTATTGATAATGTGCATTTATAACCTTTATGTACTTGTTTCGCTTAATCATTACTATTATATTTCTGATCTTTTGCAGTTTAAATATTTGAGGTTTAAGTTATGGTCATGATCATTCTGATGGACCGCAATCTTATTGTGCTCTTCTTGCAGTATTTAACCTTTCTGTGCCTAACAAAAATAAAACACCTTTCCCCAAGTTACTGGGTACCTAAGTGCCTCTACACAAATTGTAAGAAATTTCTAATTTTTTGGCTCGAACTGTACAAAAATATGATGCCTCTCAAACTGATCAGGTATAACCACTCATATGAAAATATGATATTAATATAATGTCAGGAGTACTTGTGGAAGTTTCAGAATTGTAGAGTATGTCCAATCCTAAAAAAATTTGAGTTGCAAATGAAATGGGCATCGTGTTACACACAGAAGTGTTAAAAATGATCATGACGGTAGGCATCTTCTCGACTGGATATGGTCACAGCTTTCTGATGAATTGTACATGTCGCTGATATTTGTCAATGCTGCTGCTAGGCAACTACGCGACAGTATATAGTCTGCCATTAGCGCAATATGGATATTATTTTTAGTTTTCACAGCTGATAGGATATGATAAGGCAGTAGCGCGGATAAGCTTCCACTAGAAGCACAATTGGTAGGGGCCTGGTGCGGGCCCTACCAGGAGAGGTTTTTGGCTAAAAGATACAAACGAATTTTTTGAACACAGCTGAGATAAAATTTTAACGATTACGTTAATTATAAGATTGCTGAACAAATAAAATAAAATAAGTCATCAGCTTTGTGGTACAGGCTCTTAGGCTGCAGCTTGTGTAGTCTATGCTCAAACACGGCCCGGGAGTTTTACTCATTGCTGCACATCAAACAACATCAATTTAAGTCTCAGAAGGATGCTCTATAAGCTTTGAAAAAATAAAATTAAAATGTTGAAAACGAACAAGTTACAACTTTTTCTAACCCTTTAGTTTTTAAGTTCTGTGTTCTTTAAAGTAACTAGGCATACTATAATTTTTTATCATACGTTTTATTATTCATAGTTTTATTTTGAAAACAAATCAATTGCCATTCCAATAACTATTTTAATCAAAATCATTAAACGTTTCTGAATTACATTGCATAATACATGTGGCATAACGTAAATATTTTTGTTATTTTGCATTATCAGAAGAGCATCCATGCATCTATCCGTCTATTTATAGAAAGAAATGCAAAATTTTCTGTCTCTTTCCAACGGAAGTTCTACATAAGTGTACAGCCACTTCCTTTGTCTTATTCTAGCAATAAGTTGAAAAGCAGTTGCATACATTGCATATATAAATTTATAAATGTAAACTTCAGCAATACTTTTTATAAATTTAACAATAAAAACATTGATGTGTGTGTTTTTTGCGGCGATAATTTGGAACTACTACAACAATGCTGTTTGGAATAAAGCCAAGACTTTGTCGCAAAAAATGTACAAGACATCCTACCCCCAGATTAGAAAACGCTCACTGACATTGCATGCGCAAAGCTGCTTAAATTCAGTGGCAGACAATTTTTTTTTTTTCAGGTTAAATTTTTCATTGTCTCTTGTTGGCATAAAATTATCACTACAAATTAAGTTGGGCTAGTCAGCTTAATAGCTACTATTGTGCACATCTGTCTTGAGTTTATAATAGGTTTTTTCGTTAAAATTAAAAACTTATTGCATAGCTGTTGAGATTTTAGTTAACTGAACTCCTACTTCTTGCTTAAAACCGAATCATTGACTTTATTTGATTTAAGGCTTTAACCTAAATAGCTTAGATGGCTATTAGCTATAGTAGCTATGTTCTATTATTATTATGAAATAAGCCCTAAGTTAAATAGTAATAACTAAGTGATAGATTCCATCAGATTAATTAGTACCCAGTTATGTAGGGTAGGTATTGTCTTCCATACAACCGAAAAATGCTGACCTCTTTAACTAACGGCTTTGAAATAATTGTGCAGCTCATACATTTGACGAAGGAAAATGTTACGCTGAGAAAAGCCAAAGGCCTGTTTAGCTATTCTGCCCATTATCCATCCAGTACTAAAATCTATGAAGAACAATTGGTAAATTAATTTTATTTACCGAATCGATTTTTTGACAGTGCAGTTTCGAGTTTATCAGTTCCAATATTTCAAAACTAATGTAAATGATATTTACTCTGAGGTAGGCTGCTATCGCTTATCAAATCATCTCTTTGACGAAATTCTGTACGGTTTTGAAACTGATCATTAAAACTATTACCCTACTTAAAAAAATTATTCAATATTCATCTTTTGTAGATGGGATATCTTACTTTTTTTATCATAGAGGGTATATTCACTTTGTCATTCCGTTTGTAACGCATAGGAGGTTGATTTAGCTATGTCGGTCTGTCTGTCTATCTGTCTGTCTGTATATATGTCTTTGTATATATGACTTTGGGTCTGTCTATCTGTGGGTCGGTCTGTCTGTCTGTGGGTCAGTCTGTCTGTGGGTCTGTCTATTAAGTGGCATATTTATTGAAATATGTGAGTAATCGTACTAAAATTTGGTGCAACGATGATTTTTATGAAAAGCTATTTCTGGATCAAAATCGGATTGGATTGTGGCACCACTATAAACTTTAAAACTAATTATGGCATATGTTCCAAACTATAGAAGCTATTGTGATAAAACTTGGTTTGCGAATACCGATCACGAATATAATTTTTTCAACCAAAAGTAGGCGGAATTGGCGGCATGGCGTAGATAATTTTTATTCGATTTTTTTCAAAATCATCCATATTCTTTTGACTTTTTCCAATATATCCCATATTTGTTCGAATTTTTCAGCATCTTTCTTCAATATTTTCTCTATTTTTTCGATTTTTTCAGCGATTTTTAATTGTTTCAACATTTTTCAACCACTTTCAATTTTTTTTTGAGTTTGTCAACCTCTTTTTTAACATTTTTCATACTTTTGCAACTTTTTCAATCGCTTTTAACTTTTTTCATATTTTTTCGCCTTTTTCAGTCTATTTCAACTGTTTCAACATTTTAACCTCTTTCGACCTCTTCAACCTTTTTTTACACTTGAAGCTTTTTTTTCGACTTATTCAACCTCTTCAACGTCTTTAAGACATTTATTTAAAAAGTACTTTCAATGCAGTGTAGGCATGTGAGTTTTGGCCTGGCCGAAGATAACACCTTAACTAGTTTTTATTCATTTTATTCATTTTTCTTTTATATCTCTTATCTCAACGGGACTAAGATTTTAGTCAACAAAACGCAAGATACCTAAAGATATTTTTAAGTGTGTATTAATTTTATTTGGCAAGTTTACGTCTTTTACATAAAATTTAGTTAAATACTCAAGCATTTACTTTTTCTTTTAAAAAAAATTACAAGTTCTTACAATATACCTTTGTACCCTCCACTAATTATATTACAACTTTTATAGCACAATAGATTTTCTAGGTCGCAATGCCTATCACTTTGAAAGCACAATATATTATGACAATACTTTACAACAACGTAAAACATACAACAAATAACGTTTCCATCCCTTCTGACACTCATTCCTTTCACTTCTGATGTGCTGCATTTCTGTACTTTCTTTTATCCAATAGTGATTTAATTGGGGAAATCAACGTCAAGATAAAAACCAAAACAGTTGCTAAACTAATGGCCGGTATAAAGTCAGCATCTACATATTTATAGAAGAACTTAGTGCGATAGCCAAGCAAGATAGATGCCATTGCAAGAGTGAATGTAAGAATGCCAAAAAGATTATGTCGATATTTAATCTCAGCTGGAGTATGCCATTTGTGCACTATTTTAGGCTGGAAATAGGTGACAATGCCGCCTAACATGCTGGCGCTGCACATGAGTGTCGCAGCAAGACCTAAGGAATAAAAACAAGAGATTCTTTTATATTATGTACATGTGTATGTAGACATAAGAAAATTAACAATTAGTGAATAAACATAAATTAATTAGTTAACTTTTTCTTTTGCTTTTGATTGGACTCACCTATCTTGCCATGTAATGTTGTGAAATTTTCTTCAGTCTGTGAGATTTTGCCAAATGCACCCAGCAATGCCATTGAACCGCCCACAAATTGCAGTATGCCATGTATGCGGGACTTGGTACGATGTGAAAAGCGGTTTGTAAATGGATTGATGGGATAGTGCGCCATAAGCGCTTCCGCTACCAGTACATGAAACTGTAAAGGGAACAAATGTACATGCGCTTTTTATTTATGTACGTGAAAATAATTGCAACAGTCATGCTATTGTTCAACCTTTTTGCTTGAAATAAGGGATATATTTTATTATGCTCTTTTTTAGTGCTGTATTTTCATATAAAACCTTTTTCGAAACGTATGAGTTAAAGTTCTTTAGTCAACGAAGCTCGTGAACAATCGTGCACCAATTTTAGGGATGTTTCTCATATTTATGATGTGAAAACTTTTTGTACTATATATTTAGCTCTTCAATTTACTTGAGTATATTAAAAATGTCTAAAATCTTACAAATTTTTTGTAAGCTGTTATGCATATATTATGGGGATATTCCGATTAATTTCATAAACATTTATTTGACACGGAAACCACGATTTACAGTGAAATAGCTGTCGAGAATTGCGAATATACGGGATATGCGAATATCTTTTTGAAACATTACTATATGTTGAGAACTTCTGAATTATATGAACAAAATTGGAATTGAATTGTGCTACGTTTTGAAGCTGTTGGATTCGTTTGTTCAGAATTCGATGGATGGCTACGTTTCTCCGGATCAGAAGTGTTTGCATATTTGCAATTTGAATTTGGAACTGTATCAGGGTTAGCAGAGTTTTTGTTCTGACTTTATTTAGTAAGTGTAAGCTGACAATGACGCCTTTATAGAAGCCAACTATTCGTGCCTACAGAGTTAAGCACCCTAAAGAAAGTTTTATATATTATCCTGCCAAGTCTACACCTCCCATAAAATCGATTGTATTGCTGAGGAATATTCTGAAATTCCAATAAAGTTTTTATTTTTTTGACTCCATTCGATGAATACGATTTTACAACTGCTTTATCCTGCACTGATTCTTTTCTATGGACTTATGAGCCAAATCTGCGTCAGAATCTAATTTACACTTTCCCAAACGATTATTGTGAACTTTTCCAGTCACCACAATACCTTTTTCTCCGAGAATCTCCATCAAATAAAATGATGTGAACCAGTTGTCAGAATAAACCTCAAAGTCTTGGTGTTCGGGGTAATTGATCAACAAGTGAAGTCTGACAAAATATACCTTCTTAACCATTATCTGAGCAAGTTCCATCTCCAGTGTATGTCATGTATGTTGCCGTACTTTCCACAACTGGTAAACATTTTAAGACCACATTTGTGTGGCTTTCTCGTGCTATATTTATTGTTTAAGTAGTTTTTTTTTTTCAAACGGTATGTTCCGCTCATCTGCAAACGGTATCTTCGCTCATCTACATTTGTAGTGATGCTGCTCTGCAGTAACCTTTAAACAATTTTTTTGGAAGTTCTCTAAGCTTGGCTTAGTCCATTGAAGCTTATTATAGCCAGGGTCAATTTGTTGCTGTCATCATTGCAGAAATGTTATCATTGTTTTATTTTTCGCAGCTTCCCAGCTATAGCTACATCTATTGACGGAATTCTAAGCTCTGTCTTCCATACCATTCTCATTTCTGAATATCTTAGAGTTCCCATATAAAGTGAGATTCCCAAATACAGCTCTATTTCCTTATATGTTAGATTTACTGAAATGGCAATGTGAGCCAAACTGCATACAGATTTGTCTCTTCGATTTGATGTATCTTGTTATTTTCAATGTACATATGTACTTTTACATCATTGAAGATATGCGCTTTTCACATTTTGTCACTATGAGATTGAGAATCTTTTTTTTCACTTTAAGTTCTTAAAATAATATTTTTGAAATTGTTCTGTTTCCATCAAAAAATTGTCAAAAATAGAAAAATGTATTTTCTGTTTGTACGCTAAAACAAGAAAACCGCTGGAAAAGTAACTAAAAGATCCAAAAAAAAAATAAATAATAACGAACGGCAACACAAAATAAACAAAAATAAAATTACAAACTCTATGCAACATGTTGTATACAAACAATAGTTCAATTTTAGCCTCTACAAACAAACTGAATATTAGTTTTACCTGATTCTTGTTATACCCTACACAGAGGGTATATTCACTTTGTCATTCCGTTTGTAACGCATAGAAGGGGGCGTGGCAGGTATGGAAAAGTATATATATTCTTGATCAGCGTCACCACCTGAGTCGATACAGCTGTGTCCGTCTGTCTGTCTGTCTGTCTGTCTGTCTGTCTGTCTGTCTGTCTGTCCGTCCGTCTGTCTGTCTGTCTGCCTGTCTGTCTGTCTGTCTGTCTGTCTGTCTGTCTGTCTGTCTGCCTGTCTGTCTGTCTGTCTGTCTGTCTGTCTGTCTGTCTGTCTGTCTGTCTGTCTGTTGAAATCAAGTTTACGAGAAAACTAAGCAAGCTAATTCAATGAAATTTGGCACACAGGTCACACCTTCTTGCAAGCTGCTAGCATATAAAAATGGGCGAAATCGGTTAACAGCCACGCCTTCCGCCCATACTCTATGTAAATATACCCAAGTCCATTTTGAAAAAAAGTTGCTGCGATTTTGATGAAACTTGGTGATTTGGTGAAGCTGAGAACGAAATTAAGATTAGGCTGGGTTTTAAGTTTGCAAAGGCTCTTAAAGAGGCGTGGCGCAGCCCTAAATTTTAACTTTTTAACGCCATAGCTCATAAACCGTGTAAGATATTGTGATGAAATTCGGTACACGAATACAGATCTTATGAATCTTGAATTGCGCATAAAGTGGGCGGAATTGTAAAAAAGGGCGTGGCACTTCTTAGCAATTAAAAAATTGGATATCATATAACTCCAAATTGGCACATACGATTTTTAATTAAATTTTAGGGATGATACCACTGAAAGTAGTCAACAATACAAGCTACGTCAATACACTGAAAAATTTCTTTTAAGGGCGTGGCACAGCCTACAGTATTTATAAACGTTATGAAAAGAGAACTAACAACGCAATCGTTATGAAATTTAATAAGGCGGATAAACTTGCAAAATTTTGGCACAATTGTGCTGGTGGGTGTGGCACCTCCCATATAAGCGAAATACGTTTAATGCTATAGACAGTGTGCTATGAGAGTAATCTTCATAAAATTTTGTGTAGAGGTGTCGGTTATTATATGCTTCGGAATTAAATGAAACTTGACAAGATTCCATCAGTGGGCGGGGCACCTCCCTCATTAAAATCATTATAATAAAACTGTAAGTGCTATTTTAAGTGAACTATTTTAGCAATTGATCTGAAATTTGATGTAAGTGGCTTACTGGGTATTAGGTACATATGAATCACAATCTGGTGAAAAAGCAACAGTGGGCGTGGCTGCTCCCATACAATTAAAATACTTTATGTGGCATAACTATCGAAATATATGAGCAATGATGCAGAAATTTGGTGTAAGAGGTTTGTTTATAAAAAGCTATTTCTGGATCAAAATCGCACTGGATTGCATCAGTGGGTGTGTCACCGCCCTAAGTTTTAGGAATAATTGTGGCACATATCGCAAACGATACAAGCTATTGTGGTAAAGTTTGGTTTGTTTATTGAACCAAAAGTGGGCGAAACTGGAGAAGTGGGCGTGGCAACATTTCCCATATTCTTTTGACATTTCCAATCTTTTACATTTCCACATCAATTTCATTCAACATTTTCTTTATTCTTTCGACTTTTTCATCAAGTTTTCAGCCTTTTTTATATGTTTCGACTTTGTCAATTTATTTCAACTTTCTTTAATGGTTTTCATATATTTTCAACATTTTCAGTTTTTTTAACGCTTTTCAACATTTTTGAACCTTTTTACATTATTTTCGACTTATTCAACTTCTTCAACATTTTTTTAACATTTATTGAAAAAGTACTTTCAATGCAGTGTAGGGTATGTGAGTTTCGGCCTGGGCGAAGATAACACCTTTACTAGTTTTTTTTTCACGTCTATATTAAATAATGTCACACGGAATTAAATCGTCTGTAAAGTAATTTAAGGCTTTCACGAAAATTCAGGCACTTACATGTGCATGTATTTGTTGCAAATATTTACTGCTCCAAAATTGTTTGTCTTCACCGAAAATAACCTTTTTGCTCAATAACTAAAAAAGCAAACCTCAAATAAAAATATATACATATTAAGTTCAAAGTTGTTGGGGAGATAAAAACTCATCATCTTTTTGATACATGTAATATTTGATCCACCTTACATCGTCTTAAACCAAAAACGATGACTGCCAGACATTATGAAGCTGGGAAAATGTTTTGCCTTGTTGGTACCGATATCACTGGACTTTTTATTTTTTTTACATGAAGCATATTTTCGTAGTTACTGAGTTAAGACTTTTATTTGCAACATAACGGGTGAGTTTTTAAGCGTTTGGTTTTCGAAAATTAAAAAAAGAGCCGAAAGTTTTCAATAGTGAATGAAATATTTATTTGGGGCGATACATCAATTCCTTTCATTTACTTTTAAAAGATTATTTCATGTAAATGTTGCCCGCGTAGGAGTTTCATCCGTAAGCTCCAATTTTTGGCATACTTTTTCCACCATTTTGGCTGGTATCTCACCAATGGCAGCTGTAATGTTGTCTTTCATGGCTGCAATTGTGGTTGGCTTGTCTCTGTACACAAGAGACATCAGGTAGCCCCACAAAAAATAGTTGAGTGGGATCAAATCGCATTATCTTGGCAGCCATTCGACTGTTCCAAAACGTTAGATTAATTGCTCACCAAACTCTTCTCTCATTAGGTCCATAGTATCGCGTTCCGTGCCGGTATGTGACACTGTCGTGTTGAAACCAAATTTCAACCAAATCCAATTCTTCTAATCATCGCACGTTACCTTGCTCCATTGACAGTAACATTGCGATTTTCATTATTTTTGAAAAAGTATGGTCCAATGATGCCACAGGCCCACAAACCGCACCAAACAGTGCATTTTTTACGGTGCATTGGTAACTCTTGAGCTGCATCTAGCTGTTATTCAGGCAAAGTTCGACAATGTCGTTTGTTGACGTACCCATTAAGCCAAAAATGAGCTTCGTCGGTGAAAATAATTTTTCGGTAAAACACAATTCTCACAGAGCACGAATTTTGATAATAAAATTCAATGATTTGCAAGCGCTGTTCATTTGTTATTCTATTCATGGTAAAATGGCAAACCTTGCTGAACATTTTTGGCGCTAACATATGTTACGAATAAGAGGTGTCAAAAAATGTACACTGAAAAAACAAATAGCAAAAAAAATCATCCGTTATTAAGAATTATTCGCTTACTAGATGGTCTCATTAGCACGATACTTCGTTATTCGATAATGCTTTGAACTGTGAATACCCTTTTCTTGTTAATGACAGTTCACAAAAGCTGATTTTGTATTTTAGACTTCTAAATAAAACCTTGAAAAAGCTACAAAAAGTTGCAAAATCGAAGATTATTCAAAACTAAACTTTTAGTTTTTCTGCACACACAACATTTTATTTTGTAACGAGTTAATATGAAAACAAAAATAGTGAACAGCTCCTCACTTTGTTATCAATTAAAAGAAAATTATCAGGACTGTCACCTTGCTATTTTGTTGCTGGTAGGTATAGTTCGATAGCTTTACAAAAACAAAGTACACTTGAAAAAAGTAACGAATAACAACTCTGGAGTCAATGTAAATTCTTTCTTTGTGTTTTATTTAAAAAAATCCGTAACATCTCCACAAATTAATTGCAAAGCAAAGGGACATGGAGTTTTAATGGAATTCTCTGAAATAATTTTTATTAAACAATTTTGAAAACTGCTAACATTCTTGAGCAAGTGAGGTAACTTCAAAAATCTTGATTAAGTAGTAAACAATAAGATATCGAAAGCTTTTGATATTTTGCAAAAATTAAAACTTAGATTAGCAGGCTGATAAGGGAAAACATTGAAGTTTTTAATGAACTGAAAGTTCAATAAATAGTTCCAAATTCTAAAGATGTTTGATTGTTTTGTTAAGTCAACACAACAAATACTCTAACTCTACCAAATAAAACCTACAAATGATATCATTGTATTAAATCTTTATATTGTGAGAGCGGAACAAACAAAGCTCTCTCGTTTGCACTCCCCAGTAGGCAAGGGCAGGATTAAGCAGCGCTTCTAGAAAACCTTCCTTGGCAAGGAACAACTTCTTTCAAACGAACTTTTTTGTATATAAAATGACTCGCCAAAACAGGTCTCCCTAAGCAGCCTTGTTAGAAATACGCTTCCTACATCAGTTGCATTAAGAGGCATTCTAAGACCGCTTGTCAAAAGAGGGTTTACAGAAGAACTTAAACATAAAGTCAAGGAAAAATGTCATCGGACTCTGAGATATTTGTTTTATTTATCCGCGTCATCAATTGTGTTGATATTTTTAATGTTTATATTTTATGACGCTTCGTAATTTATGTTTGACAATGATTAGACAAAACTCTACCTTAACATAACATGAAGTTAAAGACCAGCCAGGCAACATGCACATCGTTCTTTACTTTTAACAATTTATCTAACACCTAATCTACAAAGCAGATAACAAAAAAGTATTATCGAATCTCAGTACAGTAGACGTCAAATAAACTGAACTAATTAATGCACGGGTCAGTCGTAATATCGCGAAATTCGTTATATCGAAGTGTTTGTTATTAAGAAAACTAACTTTTATTAACACATGTATTAACTCGTATTAAAGTTGAGCTAGATTTTGGAATCCTATATTAACTTTACTGGTAAAATCAAGTTATAATATTATGTTCGTTATTTGGAATAGTGAACATATTTAGCGTTCTTAATTTGGTGATATCAATGAAAAAATTCAAATTTCACAAACTGTTCGTTAAAATGGAAATTCGTTTTATCGTTATACGTTATATTAGACGTCTACTGTACATTAAATTTTAAAAATACCAAAACAGCTTTATTATAAATGGGTAATTCTTACTTGTCTTCTAATATCAGACATGGCATGCCGTTGGAAGGCATAATAGTACGTCTGCTATTGGAAAGGCTAAAATAAGACCTTATTATCCAGTTGGGTCATAGTCAAATACTTATCTTTCCTAGTTTAGGATTTTCCAAAATATTTCCATGATTATATTTTTATTTGCATGAAAATCTAATTTTGAGAAGGCCTTATATCAGCGCTTAAAAATGCAGCAATGCTGTCATATATATTAGCACTGTCGCCACTGTCAATTGTCTGCTGGGTCGTTATAAACGTATCTTTGCATACTAACATACCCCAATAGTTGTCATAAACGCATGCCCCGCTGTATCTTCAAAATTGAGACTCTTTCCCAATGCTGTGATGTAAACCGCCACCAGACCAATTAGAATGTGATTAATTGTGTTGAGCAGACTTTGGATTTGAATCCAAATTGGAGCTTTAGTTTTAGAAGCATCAGCCATTTTAACTTTTCACAAAAACTACTTTTAGTTAACAATTAAAACGTGTACAATTTTACAATTTTAGTATACTTTATCTTCATCGACTAATAATAATGTTCACTATGAAAACGATCTGAACGATTGCGCGTCCACGACAATACTGGAGTTGGAAAAACCTGTACTTTGTCGGTTGCTAAAGTCTGTTTAAGATATAAGAGAAAAACTCAGAGTGTGAGAGAATATAAACAAATAATAGCGATATGCTCAGAATGAACACGTAATCTCTGATTTCCATAATGTTTGCTGACAAGCCGGCACTAAAATAGCGAGTGGCATCAAAATATTGACGTATTTTATTTAGAGAATAATTTTTGTTATTATTTGTATGCACAAGATTTACTTATTCTTGAAAATTTAATAATACTGAAAAAATTTCTTACAACCTTAAATTTATTTACAATAAGATATGTAGATTCTGTCAAAGATGGTTTTTTTTTTATCGTGAATATATTCCTATCCTTCTGGAGAAGAAGAGAGCAAAAAATTAATTATTTTTGTAGCGTTGCATTTTTCATGGTCGTTTTCTCATTTTTTTTTTGGAATTGATAATTAAAATATGGCTAATAATCGAAATAGGCGTCAGTCCCCATGGTGGCGTTGGTTGTTAGAGTTTAAACAAAAATTTCGTTCAATAACTCAGAATGTAATCCACAAATAAAAATATTAAACCAATGTTGTAGAGGAATTAAAACACATCGATTTCATGTCTGAAAAGTCTCCGTTTTACAAGATTTGACCAACCTTTCATAGTTCTAAAATTACTAATAACCATCGCAATTTTCAAAATAATACGGTGTTTATTGAAAATTCAAAAATACATTAGATTAGGTTAGGCTAGCACCGGAGATGTCAATTGTCATCATAGCTTAGGCCGCAGTTGGCCCCAATGTATACCCTGTTTATAACTTCGTTTTCAACCTATGCAAACCATTTCGAAATTTTTATAAACTTTAAAATGGATTTTGGACACTTCTGAGCGATCTCTTCAGGAGAGTCGAAGAAGTGGAATCCGTATACTTTATGACGCCGATTTGTCAGCGCTGGACATTCACAAATGTAATAGACTCTTCGATATCAGGATCTTTACAGCTTTTACAAAGATCCCCTATGTCAGAAAGCCCTGGTCTTGAGGCATGATAGCCTATAATTCATAGTGTCCTGTAATAAGACCGACAAAGATCCTCAGGGTTTGTTTGTCTAATGATATAACTTTTCGCGTTCTATTAGGATCATAATAAGGCCAGATTGCCCTCGAAGTACAACATTTTGTCATGTTAGACCATCTCATATTAGCCTAATTAATATATTAAGGCCTTAGGTTCAGAAAATACGTCAATGTTAGAGCTTTACCTAACAAGCTCATTTACTATTTCGTTGCCAATAAGTCGCTATGTCCAGGCACCCCACCCACGGTTATGTTGCACTTTTCGCCTATTTCACAAAGCTATGTCTTGCAATCTAGAACCAAGCGTGATTTGATAATATTAGACCCAAGGGCCTTAATGGCAGCTTAGCTATCAAAGTATATAACAAAACTGTAACAGCTAAGATTTCCGCTTGAAATACACTACAGTAACAGGGTAAAGCAAAAGATAAAATTAAATTACGTGTTCAAATCTGAAAGCTGCATTTTTCATCTAAAATTACTATTTTTCATTACAGTATTTATTGGATATTTTAAAACGGTGAAAGGTTGGTCAAATCTTGTTGCATGAAGATTTTTCGGGCATAAAATCGATGTGCTTTTATCTACAGCATTGGTTTTAATATATTTTTCTACTTGTTTTTTTCTACACAATTAAGCAGGACAAATTGGACACCATTTTGGTTTTGTTACTTTGTTTTTTTTAAAATTTTTTTTTTTCCGTTTACTAAAAGTTGAAAGTATTCTCCAAAATATTTTTGAATTGTTTTCATCCAGCTATTTAAGATTTGTACTTTAACAAAGAGCGCGGGTCTCTAGCTCAAAACGTCAATTAAGCTTATGTAAACAATATTTCCGTCCGTTAAAAATATTGAATGGGACAAGAATGAGACAAGTCACAACCAATTTTCGAGCTTCTCTCTATGTAATGTTCTACTCACATGCTCATTTCGATAAAGCTGACATATGAGACGGTAAACATCTGACATATTTATTTCTACTAGGACTGAAAACCAATCAAAAATTTGACAGGTAAAAATCTGGAATTACTTTTAGTGGAGAGTGGGTATTTTTATATTGAGCCTTCTTCTTCTTGCTTAAACTCATGTCGAATAATGCGGAACCTTCAAAAAACACTTCTTTTGTGCACGGCTATAAGCAAATGACTGCAAATCACCAAGATTTCGCAAATTCAGTGATGCCATATTTCAGCAATAGTTTTCAAGATGATTTAATAAACCCACTCACGATATTCACTCACTTATTCCTTTAATATATATAGTTTTGACTTGAAGTTCGTTAGAGATACACTAAAGTTCGGCACCAAACTTCGCGATAACTGAAAAAAAACCCTCCTGGCCCAAAACAAATTTTTTAATATCCATTTAGTTCAAAATATTCCAGCTTCTTCATCATTTCAACAATATAAAATAAAAGTATTCTTTTATATTTCAGATGAGGACCCGTCATTTCCCGCCAGCGAATTGAACTCACATGGTCCGACAGTACATGGTTGGCGCAGTGCACCTGGCAGCACAATTACTCCACATGATATCGTTTTACGTTTTTACAAGCCGGCTAAAATATGTCGTATACAAATCTTAGCTCACCAGTACATGATTCGTATGTTTTAAGCATATCAACAATCACGTAACTATTCTGCACATTTATCACTTTAAAATTTTTCATTTACAGCTGAGAAAGTTGAGCTCTGGTTACATTACTCTCCTAAGGGAATCCCCAGCACACCGTCCTCTCAATGTTTTGATTTTCTTGGTTTTGTCGCACTCTCAGATAACGCAGTCACCAATTACAAGTCACGTGAACTACAAAGTGTAACTGTGACACCACGAAGGGGAACTCATCTTAAACTCCGACTTAGTCCTGCGCATCGAAATGAACTAAATCCTGAAGGACAAATTGCTTTAATAGCTGTTAATGTGCTGGGCGAGAGTTTAGAGAAAGGCGCCAGTGTTGTCGCTGTAGAAAACGTAACAGCAGAACAAAGTCAACAGCAGCTGCTTTCGGGAGGCGGAATCAATAACGGCGAACAAAATTTAGTTGGCGAATTCAATAGCAGTGAGCCAATATTAGCCTCAATCTGTGATGATCTGCTCTTTTCAATGTATGTGGAAGAATCTATTGCAGAAACTGTGCGTGAAATGGAAGAACGAAAATCAAAAGCGGTTAATGATGAACGCTTCGAATACGCGCGAAAGCTAAAACTTGGTATGACTTCACTTCGTACAGCAGGTGAACGTTTGGGTCGATATGCGCTCGCCAAACGGCAAGCGGTACAACAGGAAGACTTTACTACCGCCAAGTTGAGGAAAGAACAAATTGAAATGTATAAAGCTGCAGTCATGAAACATTTGCTAATTGAGCAATTGCTTGAGCATAATGGAGCACGTACCGCTAATGATATAACCTCAGAGGTGTATGCGTCTAAGCCGTCGCTACCGCCTGCACCTAGCTTACAAGATGTAGCACAAGCACTAGCGGATGCACATTTTGCGGCAACAATGAGTCCTAAAAGCGCACAAGATGATAAATCCTCAACAACAGATGGTGGCAGTTCAGGTGCTGGTGTTGGTAGTGGTATCGCTACCGGTAGAACAACTCAGACTCATGACAGCGCTTGCGATAATCTATCTACACACTCTGCGCCAAGTCTACGCAAGTCACACGATGATATACCAATGTCCCCAAAGTTAAATATTGGACGAAGTCCAAGTCGGCATAGTTCGCCAATGTCAAGCCATCAGGGTTCACTGCGACGACGTAACAAAAGTGCGCCACGCAATTCGTACGAAGATTATGAAGAGCGTGCGATACCAACGTTGAGACAGTAAGTTTTACTTAAGCATTCATGGTGTCAATATCTCAGTAAATAGACTGGAATAGCTGTCGATTTTAACCAAAAGATACATGCATATACATATATACATATATACATATGTACATAATAAGAAATCAGTGTCGGCCAATCATAGTAAATTATATTTTGCGCTTCCATTGGGAAACTTTAAGCACTCGACATAAACTGCAAGCTTTATTTATGCATATAAGATTATATTCGAGTAAAAGCTCATGCTCTTGCTTGCTATGACATGACCGTCACTGTTGCAAACAAAGTTTCTTGATTATTTAATGCTAATTTTTTGTAGGTTAGCTCGGTGTTGCATGATGCTCATAAGATATGAAGGATCGTTTGTAGTTAACTCATCATTTAAACATAACTTCTTAGTTTTTTTCTTGAATATTTTAAGTTTCCTTTTGTTGTATATCTTAAGAAAAATACCGTATTTCTTTATCTTTTGTCGTTGTTTGTTGCTTACGTTTAACTACACACACATTGCAGTTCACATACTAATGAATTTTTAAGGGAATGCCAAGGTACTGCCTTACTGGAAGCCGATCCAAATCGAGGACGTTCCCGTTTAAATGATCGAGAACGTCGACAGGCTGCTTTACCGATATTGGTATTTGGTAATGATCTGGTAAGCAATATTTCATTATATTATTTATAAAAGAGCATTGTCTAACTGTGTCTTGCCATTAGCTGAAGCTGTGGAGATTATCGGTATTCGATTTAAGTCTAGCAGTGTCAATTTTTTATTTTAATTTCAATAGTCTTTTTACAGCCCATTAGTGGTGGTGTCTGTTTTCTATACTCCACAAATTCGGTAGCGTTCCTTTAACTTGACAGACCAAACGATCAGATTTTAAAGAACTTTCAGATTCTTTTCATTTCTAAAACAGATCTTACCCAAAGCATTGTCTTACTATCCAAAATTCAAATTACTTAATAAGAAAATGTTAATTTAGTACTTTAAAAGAGAAGATATTTTTTCACCTCTTCAGAACACTCTTCTTTTTTTTAGGTGGAGCAATTCTATTCACGTCAATTTCAAGATCGCGAAGATGGTCTCATGCGTCTACGTAACTATCTAAAAGGTCAGGAACAATCTGATACATTGCTCAATTCTAATGCCATTTTACCGAATGCCGAAAACACAGGCACTACCGGCGCCAATAAAGTTGCACGCAGTGCCGCACTTTTGCTACATCGTGCCGTACGTGATGCAGTCTTCTCAGTTTTCAGTCAAGCGACTGAGACTGTGCGCGTATTATTTCTGGAATATGTACCAGGACGAGTATCACAAAGTGAAGTTGCACGTTGTGTAGATCGTTTGCTACCAGAGCTACTAGCTAAGTCCGGTGATCCCTCGGCGCGTATACATACACTAGCACAGCATACTATACTCAGCATAGCAGCTTGCCCCGAAGTAGTCGAACAGCATCTGGTAGCGCCAGCACTTTCGCGTACTGTCAGCTCCGGCACACATCCGCGACTGGCGCTGTCACGCATGCAGATGCTCGAGCAGTTAGTGCTGAGTCAAGGCATAAGCACGGATAAGCATAGTGGTTTAACTTGTCGTGCTTTATCCGAATGCGGCTGCTCGGGTATACATCATCCGGCGGAGCCGGTGCGTAAAGTAGCTGAACGTATATTGTTGTTGGTGTATAAAGTTAATCCAAGGCTGGTGCGTAAGCAGCTACCGCCGGATGATGATATAACACGTCGAAATTTGCTATATCGACAACTATTTACTGAATTTGACAAGTTGGATTTGGAGCGTAAGCGTGAGATGCTGGATGCTAATAAGTATGGTGAAAGCGCGCATAATTCGGGTGAACCGACTTCACCACCCTTGAATCGTAGTTGCACGTTAGAGGCATCGCGACAAGAACAGCTTTTAGCAATGACTGGCAATGGAGGAGGAAGCGATAGTCGTGGTAGTCCTTACAGCTTTGGTGGTAAATCGCCAGATTCACAATCAAGTCCTATGCGTCGCTCCGAGACTAGAATACTAAAGAGTAAAAGTGGCCATTCGCCAGCCAGTCAAAGCCAAAATAATGGCTATGCTAGTGGCAGTGGTGCAGCAAGTGGCAGTAGTGGTTTGACGACTTGTAATGGCAAGCAGGAATATAATGAAAAACTTAAACGTTCCATGATATCCGCAGGTAGCTCCAGAAAAAATTCCAACTCAAATTCTAATTCAGAGTCCTTAGACGAATCCTCAGAATTAATGTAAGTGTTGAAGAGATTATTATGCAATGTTTGTTTATCTTGCAACTAGATAATTTACAAGGTATCATAACATTGTTCTATTTGTCGTACTTATGTCACAAAATTGTACAATAGTTGGAAAAATATTGTTGTTATCTTTGGACTTACGACTTATAACTCCATGACACCTTGTGAATTACAGAAGTACTACTCAAAGGCAGTAGCTAACATTTTTATTCCTCAGACGTTGCCCCTTTTGCGATTGGTGTAGCCATGGTGGCGATCAGTCACAACTTGACAAGCACTATTGGAAGTCGTGTCCTTTTCTCACTAAATGCCCACAGTGCAGTCAAGTTTTGGAAGTAGCAGCCTTAAATTATCATCTAACGAGTATGATTTTGTATTTCTCTATTTAGAATTTAAATATTTCCTTACTTTTCGATACCATTTCAGATGAATGTGAAGCCAAAAATAGTTATGTAACTTGCGATCGCTGCACAGAGTCTGTGCATAAGCAACTTTTTGATCTACATCAGATGGAAGATTACTGTCGTGGTATGTTAGCTCAAGAGATATTTTTAAGCATATGAAGATGTTGCTTCTGTAGACCAAAATATCAAGTCTTGCTATAATAGATATTATTTTAACAATAACCTTATTCGTTGATTTTTTTCTAGAACTCAAAACTGGCGCCGCCAGATGTCCTCTCTGTCATGACGATGTACATCTGCCACTGGATGGCGGTTGGAAATTGCATTTACTAAGCTCTTCTGGTTGTCCCGGCAATGCACGACGCCGAACAAAAAAATGTAACTAAATCAAATAAAAAAAAAAACCAATTCGACATAATATACTAAAACTACGAGAACTATAAAAAGTACTGCTATTTAATGCCTTTTTATGTCACCAAAGTTAAAAACAAATACAATACATAATTTAAAATCTAAGATTTTCGAGGTTCTTAGGGAAATGTGCAATTTAAAAAAGGAAACAAATTATATTCTGTTCTAAATATGCAATTACATACATACATTTTAACTTTAGAACATATTGAAGTTATAAATAAAAGTAAGACATTCAAAAAATTTACTCTAAAAATTGAGCTTAAGATTAAAACGAATTTTGCAACAATTGAAGTAAGAAAAAAAATTAAAAATGTCCTATTCTATTGATAAAATTTATATTGCATATATTTAGCATTTTGTACGTTTTATAATGTAAATGTTTTGTTAAATATTACAACATTTTAGTTTTTTATTATAAATTGAAGGCTATACTATTTTTTAATGGTCACTTATGCATATAATGATTGATTTACACACAACTTAATAATAAATTCAGCCTCGAATTTCTTAAAATCCTGTAAAATTAACTCTAGTTTGAAATAAGATCGATCTCTATTCCTCTTAAAATTGGAAATTCAATCTATCTATTTAAATATGATCATGCTGATGATTTTGTTTTATGAATCAACTGGATTTATTCAAAAAATATCATTCGGATAATATTTACTAAAATTTCCGCTCTACATATAAATACAAATATTTAAAATTATTTGCAAATTTCAATGAATACCGATGCCGATTTTGGGACCACCTCGGCTTCTGCCCCCGGGTCGGCGGCCACCTTCATCCTCTCTAGCAACAGCCACTGATTATAATACAAGTTCGTATCATATGAAAACATTCTTAATTTTGCAGCTCAATCATTATATCTGACCTAAGGTTCACTAACAGCTTTATGTTCCAATCGTCTCCAAAAAATAGACAAAAACTTTTATATTTAATCAAGTATTATGTTATAAGTGCAACTTTGGTTTGTTTAGTTTGTACTCTTAACGTTATTTATAGCAAATGTTTATATATTGTTTGAAATTTATTATTCATAAATAATTATACGTCCATTATGAAACCCCTCCACTTTCAATTGAACTCAATACAAGTAAATCAAAATTTAAATGACTCATTAGATAATAAATGATAACTAAAATAAAGGAAATTAAAAATATGTTCGTTGTCTTAATAAATTCCATATGCATTTTATTTATGAGCGTATTCAGAAAAATCTTTACTGACTAACTGATTGGAAATCTATGATGAAATTTGTCTTCTGTTGCATTTTATTTGGTATCAAACACAATGAAATTGTAGTAGATATGAAGTTTAAAGTGAAGAGAGCTCGAAAAATGAAAAAATCATAATATCTCAAAAACTAAACCAAAAAAAAATGTTAATTTTTATATTCGCATTCAGCGGAAAGAATGCATAAGAAAAGTAACCGACATCAACTGCATAAGCTAACACTGTGGGAGGAGGTGCTTTAATTCGGAATGAAGTTCCTTTAAAGGGAGGGAAACAGGTAAGTGGTATTTTTCGCTTTTTCATCCCTCTTAGTATAAAAGATATAAATTCGAATAATTTTGAAACAGATTTTCTCCAATATCTTGCAAACTATAAAATATATTGCATAATTTTTTTTATTGCAGCATTTTTGAAATCAGCATTGCCAAATTAATCGAAATTGATACCAACTTTGAGCAAAATGTTTTAACCACATCCCACTTTTGTATGTGAGGTAGGCGTGTCCAGCAGCCGATTTTTTTCATGTTCTCAAATTTTTTGTTGTCTTAACCTAAAACATATCTGTAGCAAATCGATTAATTCTAAAATGTTAAATGAGCCACCAGCAAGTATTAATATTTTGAGCTCAGCTTGCTCCAGAACGTTTCTTTTATGTACTTGCAACTGTTAGATCTGCTTAAAACAAAAAAAAAAAAATGAAGCAGCCTTGTGCCCATTTAATGTAAATAGAATTCCTGTTGGAAAAAGATTTATGTATGTGGTTAGGCACAACAGCCCATTAAGGGACTCGGCTTGCTTATTTCTTATTACCATTCTGTTGTATCCATTTCGATTATATCAAATGGTAGCGACCCTCTGAAGTTTATTTTATCTGCATAGAGGCGATTTCGAAGATTTTAATTGCAATCTTCGTATGTTTAATATTAGCTTAAGCCTCCTTAAGATTAAGCAAAGAGTACTAGAATCGAAGTAATAAGAGATTACTCCAAAGATTATAGGGAATGCCCCAAAACTCTTTCCAACTGGGATACCTGCAGAAATGCTTTTAATGGCAAATGCTACTCTCAAATCATTGCCAAGTGACTTGCGAGAGGGCAGGTCTACCAAATGATCGGAATTGACCCAGCCAAGCAGTCAATGTAGAAGGCCTGGTAGGAATGCACAAATTTTCAAAATAGCCGGGAATTGATTGGACTATTTCTGTGACATGGACTTCAAATTTTCGTTTAACGAGCAAAAAAAAAAGTTATAAAATTTTTCCAAAAAAAAATTTTGCTTTTTACCATTGGAAAGAAAAATTATTTGGTAACTTGGTAAACCTGCGAGGAAGAGAACATTTCACTAATTTAAATTTTTTAGCGGAAAAATAACCGTGTAAGCTAGTTCAATTTGTAATTTTTTATGCAAAGATTAAAAATTTCTCTAGCTTAAGTATTATTTGAAGTAAGCTTGCGCAAAAATTTTTACAAAAACCACGTATTTTTATTTATTATTTTACTACGTTTTCAAAATTAATTAAAACCAAACTAACGTTTTGCAAATTGAAAACATATTCAATACGAGATATTTATATTACATGAAGGTACAATTTTAAAGAATAAACTAAAAAATTAAAACTACGGAAATACGTACACATGTATGTATGTACCATTCATATATATCATTAAAGTCCCTCAGTACACATGTTTTTGTTTTGATATGATAATAAATTTAAATATCTTATAACTGATATTATATTAAGTATTTTTAAAATTAAAGCTTACTTATTTAAACATAAAATATTACTTAAACAAAAAGCTAGTTATTTGTAAAAAAAAGTGTCGCATGGAGCACAGAAAAATATCGTGTAATATCTTATTGCAAGAAATACTACACAAGGCAACGATTTAATAAATTTAATGAACTGCTTAGAAATCTAATTTCATTAAATGTTATTTGTGTTAAAAGTTATTGTAATATCGTCTCTACGTACAACATTCGGTGGCAGATTACATATCAGATGTGTGGCCGAGTTTTGATCCAAAGGTTTATGTGCACGACCAGCTCTGCAGATGATAGTTTAAATAATAGTAAAAAGGTATTTAGTTGTTTCAATTAAAAACAAATACACATACATATATGTAATTCTCAAAAATGTGTACAGATAGCACAGGCTTTTGACTTTTTTCTCCAATTATTTTGATTTATATATGTTGGTTAGTGCCGTATGTAATGGTGAATTTCGGGCATATTTGAATTTCAAAAAATTTCACTCAAATTTTTTCAAACAGAATATCTAAAAAACTCATTTTTTTTTTGTTTGAAATGCTTTAATTTAAAAACAAAAGTAGTTTACTCTAAGCAAATTTATTGAAACATTAATTTTTTTATTTATATAAGTATGTAGCTGTTTTTCAAAATATCTTCGATGTAGCATACTTTTTTTTCTTTATATTTTTTAATGCTATCCTTCATCAATCCTAAGGATGTATCTTCTTTCCAAACGAAACATACCTAATTTTGAAATATGTTTAAGAGTTTTTTATGAGTTTTGTGTAGAATTGCAATTTGAAAGCAGATACATTCATAAGAATAATTGAAGAATATCATAATATTATGAAAAACTTTATGTCGAAGAAATTTTCAAACATTTTTATGAATAAAAAAAAATGTGTACATTTGAAGAAACATCAAATTATTTTAATTATTTTAGTATGTTAGTTTTATTAACTTTACTTATATGCGAAAATTCAAGTGCTCAAAACATGTGCAACTCATCACAATACCAAGAAATAATACATAACCAGCCTAATATTTGATTCCGTAACTGTTGTTTCTGATGACTGCATGACATCTTCTGGACATTGATTCAGAACTTTATTTATTAATAAGGTGATATAGCGTTCCATTTTTTTTCTATCTCAGCAAATGATGGGTCATTACCACTTATGAACATTTTCTTGCCGATTATACCTTTTGCCACCATCGACATGTTCTCAATCGGGTTGAGATTGGTAGACTGCGCCGGCCATGACATGATATCAACTTCCTTTTCGACAAGCCAAGACTTTACAAGTTTTCAACTATGATTTCGACCATTTTCATGTTGAATTGTCCAAGAAAGTGGCATGTTCCACTCAGTAATTGGGATAATAATATTGCTTAAATATCATTATAGCCAGCTGTTGTCATCGTGTCTTTAATGCGCTCAATGGGCCCAATTATATCCATGGAGAAACAACTCCAAGTTATCACGTTCTAGCCTCCGTGCTCAACTGTGGGTATTCTGTATTTGGGATTGAGCTTTGAGTTGCACATGTTTTGAGCTCTTGAATTTTCGCTACTTTTGTTTACCTTAAATTAATGTTGCTGTAAGCTAACATTTTTGTTTTTGATGAAAAATCAGCAAAAAGTGATGTTAATAAGACCAATATAAAAATAAATTCAAATTTAGTGTTTCACTGAAATAATTTGATGTTTCTTCAAAAGTAATTTCAGTTGCAAAGCATTTGAGCGGCACTGTATATTAAACAAATTTATTTAATTTTTTTAAACAAATCAGATTTTAAGGTTCACATTCTATTCCCCATAATTTTTGAGATATTTCATTTCAAAAAAGTCAAAGCCCAAATATCAGCAGATTTTTAAAGAATTACCGATACGCATATTTTTAAGCAAGATTCAAAATATTTAAAAAAAAAAATCTTACTTCAGCTTCGCAAGTGTATTCGAAATTCCATCTAGCACAACAGATTCATTTTGTGGCAACTTGAGTGGTTCTAGACTTTCTTTTGACGCTTAATGTTCTCCCACCAAACTGACAACCTGTGATGGTGCCATAAAGCACCACTTGCAATGACTAGAAGCTGGTCATTTGGCCAAAGCACATGATGATGTTTATAAATTGGTTCTTATTAAATCGAAAACTTGGGAAGCATCAATAAATGTGAAAATTTTTGAATTTATTTGCATTTGGTAGCTATTTTTTCGTACACAACTGAAGAAATCTTCATCTTAATTTCAATTATGTCAATTGGAGAAAGATTTGCGTCGGCAATATCTGCTGCCAACGAATTAAAAAAAAGAGCCATGCTGTTGTTGTTGTTACTTACAACTGCTTGCATTGTTTGGCATGTTCTCTTTATGGAGTCCGTGGCGCACTGTAATAATTCTCGGAACTCGTCCTAAAACAATATAAAGAGCATATAATATCAACCACGTTAGATTTGTTTAAGCTCACAGTTTGTTTTTGCTCAGCTGGATTGCTCGATATTGAGTGACATGTAAACTCTACCTCATTTTCAGATGTTAGTGGTGACTTACACGGTATGTGGCCCTGCGTTCTGCAATGCATAGGTGGTAAGTTATTTATTAACTGTACATTTGCTTTTGTATTTACGTACATATGGGTTTTGGGAACTTCATTTAGGAAGCTACAGCGTTCGAAATGCTTCCATTTCTTTCTCTTGGCTGCAGCACTTCCTGATGGCAAGTTTTCTGCCCTTTTAATGTGGTAAAAGTAGTCCCTTATGTTGCGCCATTTGTGCTTAGTCAATTCAGCTGCAAAGTATGTAAAACATATTTAGTTTACATTACATAATTAAAACGATAAACAAGTAATTTTCATACGTGTACTATTGAGCGCGTGCGCAACTTCGCGCCACACGTCATCCTTTATAATTCTTTTATAGTCTGGGTGACTTAAATTATACAGGCACTCGTATTTTTTGACCTCTTCTATCAGCCGCTCTTCGAATTCAAACTCCTTGAACCAAAATTTCATTAATATTCAATAATAATTATAATTTCAACTTTATAAATCAAATAAGCACTCACCATTTTTCTCACGAAAAATCAAAAACTGAACTGCAACTGAACACAGCTGATTGTCATTTCTTTGGTCCTCTTTTCAAAAAATCGCACAAAAAATAGAAAGTTTACTTGCACTACGAGAACTTTTGTAAGTGACGTTGGTAATGCTGCTGAACCCAGCTCTATTGCACATATTGCTCTTAACACATAAAGAAAATCATTCCATTTCATTTAGATTTTTCTCGCACTCGCAGCTCGCACCGACTGTGTTTAAAGCTTAGGCTGTGTTAACTAAGTACGTCATGATTCACAACACTTGCATACAACAAATTTAAAAGTGATTTCAACGCGCGAATTGTGTTGACTCGAGCAATATTTCGGATCGGTTCTCAATTTTTTGTATCGGTCAGTATCGGTTCTAAACAAAGATTATGTACCATATACTTTGGTTTAAAAGTGTCTATAAACACAACAAAATTCATAGCGCGTTTAAAATCAGCTGTATTGCTCAAAGTGTCAATTAGATCAGTGCTGCCAGACTTTTCAATTTATAATATTTTTAAAAAAATGAATGAAATTTTGTAATAGACACATGTATATATTTTCTTTAAAACACAAACAATTCAATCGTCTTTAATCGAATTGTTTTCTAAAAATTGAATTAAGTTGTTCTTCTGACAACAAGGAATTTTTATTTATATTGTCTATATAAAAAGTCGTATCGTGTCAGTGCAAGTCGTTTTAGAAAACACGAGTTGTACAAACAGGTCGTCTGAAAATCAAAATAATTTGATTTGTTCCAAGTAGAAAAACAAAATCTGATTGCGTAATAACAAGTCGTATGAATTCACGCTTGCTGTCATCGTTCATTCTCATTTTGTCTGTTGAGACAAAAAGCATCAAGTATACAGAAAAGAAGCTTAATGGCTAGGCGTTTTTGTCACGCTACATGCGTGCATGTAGAAGTGTCTATCACTAAACCCTTATGTACATGAATGCCTCGACGCTCTTGAGTGGCTTACAAGCGTTCAGCTGTCTTGTAATTCATACAAATATATGAACTGTAGCCTAATTATTATTCAACAGTGGAGGTTTTTTATTTCCATGTTTCGTCTTGTTCATTGGCTTCATAGCTGTCAAGATCCAATATGAAATTCAATCATACAAATTGAGATGAGTTTTGGGAGCTATAACACCTCATTTCAACTGATTTCAACTAATTTATATAAACTGTAATTGAATCATGACCCTGTAGAACTGTCATATCAAGCACACAAGCTCCATACGCTGTCATAAGTTGTCACGGCTTTCACCACGAAATATCTGTCATAGACTAATTAGTCTATGACATCTGTGCCCTGTTATAAGCCAAAAATGCCCTGGAATATATAAAGCAGCATCACTGTAACATAATTTTAAATGTCAAAAAAAGGAGCAGCAAAAAGAGAAATACGACTGATGAGCACAACAAAAAACACCGCACCAACAACAATTGTAACCGCATAATCATACAAGAAAACGCTGCCGTCTGCTCATATGCAGACAATTCCTTTGCAGACGTTGACAATTGGACGTATTTTTATTGTCGAAAATTCTATTGAATGCGAATGACACACAGCCAATAGAAAAAATAGAAATTAAGAAAAAATACAAGTGAAACATTTTAAAAAACCAGTGAAGAAAATTAATTCAAGTAAATTAAAAATTAAACCACGCCGCGATCATATGCAGCAGCAATATAAAAGCGAAATTACAGAAAAATTGTAAAAAGTCTCTCTAGAGCGGCGGGTGGTGGAGAAAGCGGCATAACTGCGGCAGACAGAATTCGATTAGCGCTGGGATAGTGGGAGTGGATAGTGCATTTTATAAATGTTATTCCTTAAAAATAAGTGAAATATTTAACTAGTGAAAATGTTACAAAATTAAGAAAAGTTCGGATAAAACACTCCATTTATTTCCTTCGTTTTGGCATAAGAAAAACGAGGGAACATCCCGCTTTCCGACCTATTTCATAAGGTAGCAGATTTTAACCGGAAACTCATCAGTTCAATTTCCCCAGGATACTATTTTTAAAAATATCTACGCCTACACATCACAGGAACGACACATAGAACGCCAGCAAAATGTCACTTGAAGAATTACTCGACTACAAATATTTAACTAAGGAGCACCTACTGGGCTTCGACAATTATAAGGTTAGCCCATTTTTGTTTATATTCATGGTTTTGCTCTACTTTGTGTAGCTTTTTCTATTTACTATAAATACGTGTTTACATTCTCTGGTTTGAATGAATATTTTGTTTTGAAAATATGGCTCACTGGAGCAGCAAGTTTTAACCATTGATTCATGTAAAACTCAATAAATGAGCCATCTATTTTGAAAGTCTTGCAAGTTCCCCTTCGTTGAGAAAAAAAATTAAGTCAACATGGTTGCCTTCGAGTGTGTTAGCTACAACTGCCCTCAAATATTTGACTATCTTTCATATAGTAGAAATCTCTTACTCTGGAGTCACCTCTTCAAGTTAGCAAATAAATAATACTTAGTCAATGAGCGTCATCTCTGGAGACTATGAGGTTTGGTGTAGCGCCTTGTATATGTATTCATTAAATTTTGGCATTGCATTCTTTTGTGTGTAATATCACCCATCTCTCATAAGTCTTTTTCATATGCAAATGTTCATATAAAATATTCCTCACACGTCTTCGTATTTTTACGATTTCTGCTATCTCCCTCATATTGTCATTACATGCACAACCGCATTCAAATTCAGTTAAACTCAAGCCATTTGATGGAACTTAGTTACTCATAAAAATATATCGATCGAAACAAATTCCATATCAATATGTACTCACTTCGTGTCAATAGAATATCTTAGGCGTTTCTAACAAAATCGATTCAATAAGCGTGTAAATCATGTGTTTCTTGGAAAGTGGAAACAACAAATTTAGCTCAGGCTTTGTCAAAATAGATAACTACATCAGGAAAATTTTGAGATTACGGCCTTTTGACTGCACTAACGCTTGTTTAGGAACCGAAAAAAATAGAAATTTCGACCATTTTATTATGAAAATTTCTTTTGATATCTTTAAAGTTGATGTCAAAATAAATTCAAAGTACCCTTAATTTTTATTGTTGCAATAATACTATGTAATTTAAAAAATTTATTAAAAAAAAATTGTAGCTTTATCTAAAATATGTATGAGGTTTTTTAAAAATTTTGGGTGCCATTCGCTCGATCTGTATTGCGGTTTCGTCGAAAATAAAAAAAGAAACTTTATTTTTGGTGGGTAAAAGTTTTGCATTTGTAACTTTAAAATTGGTGTAAAAAAGGAATTGTGACACCACTACTTTTAATTCATCAATAATTTTACTAACTATCTAAATCGTCTGCACAAATATATCTATTAACAAAAGAAATTTATCGTTTTGGTCCTTGTATCGCAACAAAATTTAAGCTCCAATTTCATAGAATAAACTGCAGATATTTGTATACAATCTTGGGATCTCAACAGATACTGACTAGGTTTTCAATAAAAGCGATTCACCGATCTGACAATTTCTGTCTAGACGTTATTTCCAAAATAGTAGAAAACCTTTCTTAAAAATGCCTCTGATTTTTCACATGGAAATGCTTCCTCTGAGAGAGGATAGTTATTAAAAAACAATAAAAGGTATAATCGAAAATCTTTCCGAGTCATCTCTTATTGCGCAGAACCAAGTAAACGCTGAAAGTGTATACCATAGTAGAATACAATAAATATAAATTGATATAAGTTTATGCATGCTGCCATAATGAAGAACAACGCTAGGCATGAAGTCGAAAGTTAGAAGAGAAAGTTAGTATAATCAAAATTCGTATCGGTCATTTTGATTATTTTTAAAATTTGTAGCTTTGTTCTAGTTATGGTAGATGTTGATTATAAAGCATACTTTAAAAAGTATGTTGCTGATCAATATGAACAGTCGCATGCATGTAGCGTTGAATCAGCTAAAACAATTTTACAAGAACATTGATCGTTGCTATCTGGCTGTAAGTTTAAAAATTTCTAGTTTAATGTAAATAATATTAGGTCATGTGTTATTTTTCTATCGTTATGGTCTTTATATGAATTATTTTGACAATCAATTTTTGATAGCGTATTGTACATAAGATATGGAATTTTCGATAAAAATTGTAGCTTATTTGTTAAAATTCATTTAATACAAATAAGGCCTCATAATGTTTTAGTAAAAAGTTGTTGTATCTAAATTTCATAGTGTGTGTGTGCTAATACACCATATAACTATTTTAATTTTCCATTAACTACCATTGCTAATTACACCAGTATATCAATTTCGATTATTAAATATTGTAGCAAATTAGTTCGCAATGTCAATTTCAATTTTTGGAAAACATTTATGGGTTATTTGAGATGGCTTAAATTGAGTTTTGCTCCCTAATTTTTTAATAACTGAAAATAAAATGAACTGTTTTAATATAAATAAAATATTTTCAGATCTAGATTACGAACGCACTACATTACATTCACATAGTAGTGATAATTGTGACTTTAATTACCTTATTAGGTCGATTAACACATTACTGTCGAGATATGTATGTATATAAACCAATCATTGCTCTCATTTTTGAGCATTGACTTTGACCACTTTCATTTTCAAATTTCATACGATGTCGTTGAAAAAAAGTATGTCGGCATTTTTCGTAGTTTGCTTTTTTTGAATTAAAGCAGATGTATAAGTAGTTTTTGGCCATTTTGAAGTTGGCCAATTAGGAGCTTAAAGTAAATTTTTAATCTACACCACGATTCTTTAAAAGCACCAAATTAGCCAACTTCTTAGCATGATAACTACGTCAAAAAACCTTCCTGTAAATGAGCTAAAACTGGAAAAGTGAGATTTTTGCTATCTTTGAACAGCCATCTACGGAAACCGCCATTAGATTTAAAAGCATCATCTTCATATATTACTTAACGAAGAATGTATGTTCTTTTTGTATAGTTGTGCGAATTATACCGTAACCTTTTTTAAAGTGTTATGGTGTAAAAAATTGATAAAAAACATCTAATTTCCGTACTTCAAACCACAAAAACTTGGTCAAATCAAAATGTAGATTTTTTGGCCTGGAATCGATTTTGGGAACTGACCACCATACACTGCCTGTAAAATGAATTTCTATATAACTTAGGTTCCCAGCTATACACCGCATTTACCAAATGCATATTTAAAATATATGTAGCAGGTATATGTTATCGCAACTTATAAAAATATGGGATAATCTGATAAGTATGTTCACATGCACTGTGCTTTCATTTTCCATTGATTAATTTTTACAACTTAGCGCCACAGTATTCGTTATCTTTCCCACTAAATCAAATTAGTTCTCACACATATTTGCTCATCTGTTTTGCAAAATCAACAAAAATATTATAGTTACTACTGCTTGTTATTTCTGTCTCTCCCCCAAGTATCTCCACCTACTACTATTATGTGAACATGTAAAAATTGATTTCATAGCTTTCCATAATTGAAGTATTTAATTTAAAAAAAAACTTTCCTGCATTTTGTTTTTATTTACAGTACAGTGCGCGCGACACCTCCCCGCTGAGTGTCTATATAATGCATCCATTTTGGAACTGGCTTGTAAAGGTAATTTGTATGTGATTGCAAATAGTCGGTAGAATGCAATGAAGTGCATGCCCACCCCATTGGGTCGTCATCAGTTTGATGACGTTTAAACGTAAAATGTGCAAAACGTGATACGAGTAAAAATAATATAAAGAAGCAGCATTGAGTTGTTTAATGTTGCAAGAAAGTCAATAATTATGATTACACTAGCTTACAAATTTTGGCCTCATCTCGAGATCTGGTTTCTCATTTACTTTTTTCTACGTATTTTGTGGCGTAGATTCTACAAGTGCCAATCATTTTTTTTATTATTAGAAAGTAATTAGAAAAATATTGAAGTTGTAGTTAATTTGTAGTAAAATCTAGTCCTTAATCGTTGGAATAAGCGAAATATTAAGTTTTCAAAAAATGTTTTTCATTTTCGACCCAAAACTTTGGTCTTAAATTGTATATAAACAAAATATTATTCGGATCGACTAAGTCTAATGACTAAAAAATATTGTTTTAAAGCTTGTGTTAAAATTTGAGCCTGGCTAGTTAAGTTGTTCTCGAGATATATATTAATCACCGGTTTCAAATAATACTTGGCGAATTACCATAAAATTCTAATTGGCATAACCTCTTCAAAAATACCAAGAAATGCACTTCTTTTGGACTTTGATCGCTTGTAACTAGATCAAATCTTGTCCGATTCTCATGAACAATAAAATATTAAAATAAAAACAAAAGTGTGCAACTGATTTAGGCTAAAAAAATTGATGGAGATATGGGAAATTAAATGAAAAAACGGATTTTTTGGGGATATCTCGAAAACAATTCTCAAGGAAAAAAATAGTTGGCATTTTAAAGAATCCTACGCCCCAAAATACTTGCAAAAAAGCTTATGCGAAACCAGATCTTTTTTTTTGTGTAAACTGGTGTTATTATTATTGTAATAACCATAAAAGAAGCTGCAACAACATAACATAACAAAAGAGGCAATAAAAAAATAATAATTAAAAGTCTTTAAGTACATTTTATAGTTGACTTTTTCTTTTAATTTATTTACGTTTTGCAATCGTAAAAACAAAATACAAAATTGTATCTGTTACTTTTTCGCCTATTGAATTCAAATTGGATCAATTTATATGAATATTTAAAACTTTTTATTTAATTCCTTTTGCTTTAAATGTGGTATTTTTTTATTGAGATTTCAAGGTTTTTTTTTAAATCATTATGTAGTCTATTGATTCATTGTATTTATTTTCATTAACAATAAATGTTATATTTTATTTTTATTTACACCACCACCACCACTATTTGAATTCACAAGGCCAAAAAGAATTTAAATTATTATTTACATTATTTTTATTGTATTTACTTCCATTTGTGTCTTTTCTTTTCGTCCGTTAAAATTTTCAGTATTTTCCTCGCTGGGTTGCACCAAACCTTATGACCTTTCTTGGCTTCCTTTGCACCGCTTTAAATTTTTTACTGCTCTCCTATTACGATTGGAATTTCTATGCAAGCTCTGAATTGGAGGAATATCCACCAATACCAGCTTGGGTTTGGCTTTGCACTGCTGTGAACATCTTTCTGGCCTACACTTTGGACGGCATTGATGGCAAACAAGCACGCCGTATCGGTTTATCAGGGCCATTAGGTGAACTCTTTGATCACGGTCTTGACTCGTATACAGCTGTGCTGATACCCACTTGTCTGTACAGCATTTTTGGACGCAGTGTTTTATATTCAGTGTCACCGATACGAATGTACTATGTATGCTGGATGGTCTTTTTTAATTTTTATGTCTCGCACTGGGAGAAATACAATACGGGCGTATTGTACTTGCCCTGGGGCTATGACCTTAGCATGTGGGGCTCAACAGCTATGTACTTGATCACATGGTGGTTTGGCTATGAGTTTTGGAAGCGCGAATTACCATTTGGCATTCCATTGGGTAATGCAATGGAAATACTGTTACACATCAGTGCAATGGCAAACACACCAATGGTTATTGTCAATGTTTACAAGTGAGTAATGATTTAATTTAAATTTAAAATTTTTATTTTCAATACTAATACTGAAAATTTTTGCTTTGCAGTTCTTATACTCAACGTACTGGTAAAATGCGCGGTTTCAACGAAGCCATGCGTCCATTGTGGCCTTGTCTGGCTTTTATGATTTTGTTACTTGGCTGGCCTTTCATATCTCCAAATAATATCGCTGAAACCGATCCCCGTGCTTTGTTTATGTTGAGTGGCACTATATTCAGCAATGTTAGCGTAAGTAGTAACTTAAAACAAAAAACAAAATTTATGGGTTTGTCTGAGTCAAATAATATTACTATCTCAAGATTTGATATGATATGATTCATTTTTTACTTATTTCAATTCTGATTTAATATTTCTGCTACAAATGTTCGCTTATCAGCTTTCATGAAATAGATGAAGCTTCTAGTGTGGCGTGCTTAAGTGTCAACTTAGTTATTGTTTGTTTTATCTATGGTTTGGCAAATATAACTAAAACTTTGACTGATTAGCTGTTTGTGTGCTTTTTGAGGCAATTTACGATAAGCAATCAGATACAAAAATTCAAACACTATAGCTAAAAAAAATATTGATTTAAAATTTTGTTATTGTATTATCTCAAAAATGCTAAAAATTCAACAAGCTTCCACACTTAATGCTTCGTTTTTGCTATATTTTCAATACATTTTCAAAAAATTATTGCTAGCTTCCTTTGTGGATATTTTTGAAAAAAACATGCACTATTTGCATTGCTTATAAGCTTGTTAAGTTATATGCTTTGAATCAAGCAAACATACATAGCTATGGGAACTGATTAAATGAGCCAGTTTCATCTGCGCTTGGACACTGTTAAATTTGCGAAACCAGTGCGAAAAATAGTGCTAAGATCACCTCGTCTAGCCCAAAAGTGTTGTTACAATAAACGACGATCGCTAATCTTTTAGTGTATGTAATGTTGTTGTTGTTAACCGGTTGTTTTTTATGCTTTGGTGATATTCGTTGAGCTTTTGAACTTAAAAAAAATTAGAAAAAAAAAATTAAAAAATTTAGTTTTCTTCTAAATATCAACAGACAAAGGAAAATAATTAATTAATTTTTAGCAAACATCATTTTGAAGTGGCTATTGACTACTATGCTGTTGAAGATAATAATGATAATATTTAGTACCGGGAGCACACTACCACTATTCTGTTAGGTCCATTTTGATTTCGCTCCGAACGAGTGAATTTTGAGACATTCGAAAATGAAAATGATAAAAGAAACATTTAGTTAGGCTCGCATAGACATATCAATATTAAGGGTAAACGCTAAGAAATCTTGAAAACTATGTAAACTGAGAACATTTTTGAGCTTTGAAAACAATTTCTCGCCAAATTTGAAATTTCTTTTGAAATTAGCACATGTAAGGGCGCAATTCTAAGAATTTATGTGATAATTCCTATTTTTGTTTTGTTATTTATTTACTTAATTTTAACTATTTTGATACATTTTCTCTTTTGGTGTGATACATTTTTCTTTATGAGTGCGGCAACACTGATCAAACTGTCAAATTGTTATTGCTCATTCGTTTGTACAAATAAAAGTGTAAGAAGGATGGTACAATATGACAGTCATTCCGTAAAATCTCTCCCAACAACAGTTAGCTAAAAAAAATGAAAAGATCTCAAATCAATCTCTATTACCTTTTCCATAAGTTCATGTTATAATGTCACGTACGCGCTCAAAAAACATCATTTGTTCTCATTTCATGATTAAAAACAGCAGCAAGTGTGTTGAAATTTTTATTTAAACAGAGTTTCATGCATATAATTAAAGGAAAAAACAACGAGTGCAAAAACATTAAATGTAAAATTTTAAGAGCTGTTTGAAGTTAGTCCCGTGCGCAATCGAAACTGTAAAACTTTGTAATCTAGGCAGTTGCAAAACGGTTAAACCCTTTTTTATCTGCCAGATCACAACATAATCGCTTAATTTTTTTTTGACACAGTTATGAAAAGGGCCAATGCACAATATAATTTTTGTTTTCAAAAGTAGGCGGTGCCACGCCCCTAACAGGAAAATACGTTTCCACGGCTAATCTAGTAAACCGATTTTAATGAAGTTTCGTTTAGAGATAGATTGAACCATAAATAAGGTTATTAGAGACTCTAAGTCCTTACAGGAAAAAATGTTTTAACAGTAAAAAGAAAAAATTCATATTCTTTTAAGAAAAATGTTTAATGAAATTTAAATTAATTAAAATTGATCTCACCAATTTAATTCGACAATGGTTAATATTATTTTTTTTTAATTAATTTATATAAATCTAAAATATAACAAATATATGAAAAATTGACCAGGTGAACCATAATGGAAAAATGTGTCCCGTTCGCAATGTCCCGTATCAGGTCATACTATGCTATGTAAGAGAAAAAAGAAATCAAACGAAATCTAATCCCAATCAATCAATTAAAGTCCAATTCATCTTCTTTAATATGCGTTCATTTAATCAAAAGAAACAATCATCTGTTTATGAAATAACCAAAAGTTAATTTTCGCTAAGTTAAAAAAAGATGTATTTTTTTGGTCACATAGAACCGTTTTTTCTTCATTTCCGTAAAAATCAGGATGTCCATTTTACTTTTGTAAATGATACGTATTTAAGTTTCAGAGATAGCACCTTTACTAGTTTTTTTGTTTAAACATGAAAGAATGGTTCGGTGAAAAAATTAAATTTCTTATAATTCAAGCCTATATAGAGCCTCTTATAAACGCTCGAAAAATCTCATTTTTTTGAAGGCTTAAAAAAGTTGAGAACTCGTTGGGTGAAGTACATACAAATACCGAGCCAAAAGGCGAGACTCTACTACTTTTTAACGAGTGAATACTTGCTCCAACATACATTCACTTGCACTGATTGATTGACATCCGAAATTGTATGGTCGCATGCCACTGCGAAGAGCAAAATGACTGCGTTGTTCTTTTTGGGAACATTGAAACAAGTTGTGAGGCCTCTGTGATGAGGCCTTGAACTGATAAGTTCCATTATTTCATCGTGCCAACCAAAGATATTCACAAAATCACCGAGTACTGCCGCTTCCATGTTTCGTAACTCTAGCGCTTTCTAGCTTATTGTAATCCGCCTCACTCAGCCTGTTTTTACTTATAATCGTGTCTATGGTCGGGTGCACAAGACAATTGATGTGCAAACAAGACTTAAGTTTTTTATATTGAGTCTGGTTTCATGGAATATATTTTTATGTCGCCTGTGTTGCACTGCGGTGAAGTTTTGCTCCATTGTGTTCCGTACCGATCTATACAAAAAAAATGTTCCCTCCTCAGGCTATGGAACTCTTGTTTTTCTGCTTACCCGAGTTCATCTTAAACCCCATATTTCCTGAGTCTTTCCCAAGCCCTAGATTTTTGCGTTGTGCTTCAACTTCTGCAACAGAGCCTTCTCTATCATATCCTTCAATCTGATATAACATCCCAACTTCTTCAGTCATATCAACTTCGGTTCTATTTCGTCCTCATCGGAATCCAAATTGGCAATGAAATTTCTTTTTCACCTTGCTGGCAGTTCATTGGCGGTTATAAATAGTCCATACTGTACCTACTGAGCCACAAAGCTCACTTATGCTTCGCAAATTCAACACAACTATCTAAAAAACGCAAGAACTGAATTCTAGATTCCCCCAAAAAGACTATAATCATAGCATTTATAACGAGGCTTGCTGTAACGAACTATTCAAATTCAAAAATAAAAGTTTTCATAAAATATTTACATATGTAAATAGAGCCCGTTACCGTAGATAAACATTGGTGTCAGTGTGAAGATTATGAAATATATAAAATTTTATAAAACAATGTACTATCCAAAAAATATCTATTCGAAATAAATTCAATCTTATTAAATTTTTAATTATTTATTTTATTGCTTTATCTTTTATGCAGTGCCGTCTTATTGTTGCACAAATGTCGAATACACGTTGCGAGGCGTTTCACTGGATGACACCCATTTATGTGATTTGCATAGGAATTGGCGTATGGATACCTTTATTGGAACGTTTCATGTTATACTTTCTGCTAATATTTACAACATTAGCGCATTGGCACTATGGCGCCAATGTTGTTAATCAAATGTGTGAACATTTCAATCGCATTTGCTTTGGCGTTAGAATGCGTTCAATTGTACAAAAAGATGAGCACGAGGCAACAGAAAAAGATAATAAATTCGATTGATTACTAAAGAGGCTGTTTAGTTTTTTTTTTTTAAGTAAAAATATATAAATATTTTTAAGTGTGCATTTTGTTTTTGTAACTGAGAAGAATATTTTTTATTAAATTAATTTATTTATACAAAATAGAAACAAAGAAATGTGAGATTCTAGATTTTTGTGTTATATATTTATTATTGTTTTAAGTAAAATGTATTTTATGCGTTCGAAAAAATACCTCAATTAAAAGATAAAACATACATAACAGCACTCTAAAATCACACATATCTCTTACATGCTCGCTATATTCTTATAACTTAAATTTGCAGCTTTTTATTTAAAAACTTTTATTCTTAATTTTAAGCTTTTAGTATTTATCTAACTGTGTTAGTCTTATTTTATTTTTGTTTAAATAGAATTGCCAGTGACTCTTAAACCAAACTTAACCAAACACAAAATGCTTCGCGTGTGAATGTATTGGTGTTTTTTAAGTTTTACAACTTTGTTCGTTGTAAGTTCAGTAAATTAAGATAACTGCATAATAATTCACATAAAGCTAGAATTTTAATTTTTTTTTTTTAAATTTAATTACTATTGCCAAGTAAAAAGTTATTTTTTGCATTAAATAATAAAATGTAATGCATGCCAATGAAAATTTCAATACCAATAAGTTCCAACAAAGAATGGAGAATCAAGTTCTAATTTAACTGCTACTTAATCATTTTCATTAAACTGAAATGATTTACGTCTTGTTGTGATGGTAATGAAAATGACCCATTATTATATTAATGAAATTAATATCGATAGCATTTCGTTGGCAGTTTCAAACTTCAATTTTATTTAAAAACGACATTTAAATAAAGACACCGTAAATTATAATGATATCATTATATTGTTACTGTCGATAATAATAACATATAGATAAAAAAACAAATTTTGTTATGTCCAGTAATCATACTATTTTTATTTTTATGCGCCAATCCAGACCTCATCGCACAAGATTATACATAATTTTATATAAATAATTCAATGTAGTTCACCTTTTTTGTACTGCTAAGAATGGATATATGAAGCGTACAAACAACTTTTAAATTTACCTACAAAAAAACTTATGAGTCTATCGATCTGTGGTCAAAAGGCAAAGCAACATAAGTTCTGTGCGCAGGCGTGTAACTTATACTGTTTTGTTTTGTAATCACAGATCTACTTTAGCTGTTATTGCTTGTTGCCACAGAAATAACATTTTCATATAGTTAAAAAAAAATTAATGGTAATTAAAAACAGGTGTGATGATTATAAATAAAAATTAGGAATTAATGAAAACTCAATTTGTACATATTTATATCTATACTGTCATGCCATGTTCATGGCTCACATCACTGATATTTTATTATCATTAAAAAATTTAATGCTAATAATTATAGCTGCTGAAGTCAATACAAATGTTAATCGAATAAACCAATGTTTTGGTGACCACAATTGAACCTCCATTATGCGTGACATGGCTAACCGGCATTCTGATTAACCATCACTCCATATATGATACAAATAGTGTTGGTTGCTAAAACATTGCCGTATCCAAGTCTCAAGAAACAGTCAAACAAACGACAATTTTTTAATTTTTCGAAGAAAATTGATGCGATTGTATACAATACAAATCGTTTCATATTTTTAAAAAAATTAAAATTGAGAAATTTGTTCGATTTTGTTTAACCGTCTTTTTGAGTAACCGTCAGGCTTTTGGAACTTCGATTCTCTAAACTCAAATCAATTTTCACATAGTAATTTTTTAAAAGTATTTTTTAACGTTTTTCTTTTACTAATTAAAAGTAAAAAGATTCTGAAATGGCAAAGCATGCACTGAACTGGGACTCACCGACCTTAAGTTTAAAGGAAAAACATTATGGTTCAACTAAATAAACTGTAAAGTTTTTTTATAAGACTCATATCTGTCATAGAGGAGAATATTTATTTGAGACTGGTAATTTTATGTTTCAAGTTTCCCAAACAATGTTCGTTGTACCTTAAATAATAACAGTTTTCAAAACTTTTTCTTTTATTGGCTTAATTTATTTTCCTTATGAATCTTCTTCGGTCGTTGAATACGAATTCATTTTCCAGTTTTCGCTAAAATCATTTCAATTTGTTTTTAATTTTTCAAATATTTATTTTCAAGTATTTTATACGACTTATCGACACTTCGTTTCTCATTTCTGAACTCAAATTTGGTCTCAGCAGGTCAAAGAAATATGGGTAAATTAATTGCATTAAGAGTAACTTTTCTTATGCATTTTCAATGCTTTAGAATTGTAGTTTGCATTAACATTAAATTTTTTCAGTATATAAAGTTTGATTCATTCAAATTTGAACAACTAATATATTGTTTAATACAAGACAACCAAATTATATATAAAATTACACCTTTGTGCGAATTATTCTGTATGTTGCTAGACCTTTTGTAGTTTTTCTTAAATAAATGTGTAAGCATGTCAACAAAGAGTGAATTAACCAACCAACCAAAAAAAAAAAGAAAGCTACGCATGGCTGTTTTTAGTTTTTTAACAATGAATAAATTTAAAGCATTAACTGAATACAAGAATTAAACAATACCAAATTTATATTTATTATAAACATAAACAAAATAGAAATAGAAATAAATGAAAAAGACACATTACCCAAATGAACAGTTCAATTATATATATTATCGTGTATGAATTGTAGTTTTAGTTTACATGCCATATTATTAGTTATTATATTTATTAAACAAATATGTTAATATAATTAAATTGAAAATTCAAGTCAAGCTATCAATAATTCTAAACAATAATAATTTTTTTTAGTTAAATAAATTACTGTGTATTAAGTAAAATTATAAACGTTATGAAAAAAATGTATTGTTTCATTTAAAAAATATATATTGCAAAACTTATGTCACCATACTCAATCGATCAAATTCTCTTTCGATAATTCGTTAATATAGAAGCTCGTTTTATAGTAATAGGTATTAATACCATGAATTCATTAAATGAAATAAAACGACCACTAGTTGAAAATAATTTTAGAACTTTAATTTACATAGGTAGATCGGTTTTTCTCAGAATACACTGCAAGCTAGATAATAAATCATAAAAAAGAACAAAGACTCATCAGTGTTAAAAACTAAACAGTTAGTATATCATTAAAATTAATATGCAAATCACGCAGGCGCCGATGCTGCTGCTTACATTGAAAGTGTAAATGATTGCAACGAAAATATAACAACAGGGAAAGGAATTGCATAAATAACAAAAATTAAAAAAATAAATCAAAAAAAAAATGTGTTTTAAAGAAAATAAATATTTATAAACAAAACAACAGCGGCAGCAACAAAACAAACAGAATCAAAACGACTCAAGTACAATGACCGACAATGAACAGCGGCAACGGTTGCTGCTGTTGCAAGAGTTAAAACCTGTTGCTGCGCTTGTTGGCTAAGAATCTTAACGATCAGGAAGCAATTGACGTAGCGAGAGGAACTGCCTATATTTGTCGTTGTTGTTGTTGTTGTTGCTGCTGTTTTCCATGGTGTGAGGCAGGTGAAAGAATTTCATTATAATAAAAAGTTGGCATTACATCCAATTAAAGCAAGAAAAAAGAATAAGAAGCTGTTGCAAAAGTTTGGGTAATCGGATTTAAATTAAATGCAAATAATTAGTTGGTAATTAAATTTAGCATTACTACGTTATTGAATTAAGTATTTTTAAACCTCATTGCATTATAATGCTAATTTTTTCAATGGTTCAGAAGTCAATATCCGTAAATATGACAACAAATTGTGCACTATGCCTTGGTGAGGGACCAAACTTTAGAAATTTTAAATATATGTACATTAGGGTGGGTCAAATAAATCTAATGTTTTTTTTTGAGTCCGACACACGGAAACTAGTTCCTAGGTACCTCTAGGAAGTACTTACCAAATCTGAGCTTTTAATATTAACGGGAAGATTATGCTCATCATAGTTTTCCATTTTTAATTTTGTCTCATATAAAAATGGTCATATCTTATCACCAATAGATTGTTAAACCAGTTGCATTGTCAATATTTATAGGAAATTAAACGTTCTACAAAAATGATCTCAAACAATTTTTTCATTAATCTTACCCTTTGAAAGATATTCAAGGTCAAAGATTGAAGTATTTTAAGGAAAATTATTTTTTTGTTTTGAATTTTGTAACTTACTAAAAAATAATTATTGTCAAAAGAGTTTCAGTTATTTCTATAGGAAATTGAACGCTCTGCAAAAAAGGTCTCATTTGGATAATCAATTACTCTAACCGTTTAGAAGATAATTGCAGTAGAATCCCAATGCCTATTGATTTTAATAGTTTTTCAATAAATATTAAAACCAGCAGGCATTGGGATTCTACTGCAAATTTCCTATAGAAATAATTGAAGCTCATTTGACAATAATTATTTTTGAGTAAGTTACAAAATTCAAAACAAAAATATAATGTTCCTTAAAATATTTCAATCTTTGACCTTGAATATCTTTCAAATGGTATAATTAATGAAAAAAGAGTTTGAAATCATTTTTGTAGAGTGCTTAATTTCCTATAAATATTGACAATGCAACTGGTTTAACAATCTATTGGTGATAAGATATGACCATTTTTATATGAGACAAAATTAAAAATGGAAAACTATGATGAGCATAATCTTCCTGTTAATATTAAAAGCTCAGATTTGGTAAGTACTTCCTAGAGGTACCTAGGAACTAGTTTCCGTGTGTCGGACTCAAAAAAAAAAAACATTTGATTTATTTGACCCACCCTAATGTACATATATATGTCCGCGCGAACATGGTGTTTTCAGTTCAATCGTTTGATATTTACATCGCTATATTGGAAAATTAGTTCACTTCAATACCAGATTTCTCACACATAAATAAGCTCAAAGTCTAACTTCGTTTACAAAATGAAATAATAAAAATGTGTAGTTGTGTCCTTGAAATCCAGTTTTCCGAAATATCTCAAAAACCAGACCTGATTGAGAAGAATTGGTGGCCATTTTCGGAATCAAATGTCAAATATCACTCAAAAAAATGAACTAAGAGCTTAGAGCAATGAGAACAGCATTCAAATCTTTCTGAATTGCTGGCTTTCATACAGAAAGGAGGAAAATAGGCCCACCAAGCTCGCATCTAAAACGAAACGTGTGAAGCAGTCCGTTGCGCTACTTTCTAAAACGAAGAAAAAAAAAGAAGGCAGAAGAGAACGTCTTATGAGCTTGTACTATAGTTAATACTGTTCAGAAAGCTGACCCACGGTAGAAGCATTTACACAGTTTTTTACCTTAAACATGCACTTTAACATGCACACATCACTCTCGCTCTCGGGTAGAAAGGCCCTAACTCATTTTTTTCTCGAATTTGACATTCTTGTCGATATATCGATAACACCGGGCTTCATTTATCGATATTGGTATCATGAGTTAGGTAAAGGTATGTGAAATCTTCTCCCTTATCCCCCAGGATGAGGATTGTATAAGAAAAAGAATGGAAGGGGCAGATCCATGTTTACATCCGTCAAGATTTGCGCCCTCTAGCAATATTTGAATCAAAAAACTCGATTTGGGACCACTGTGCATTGGTTAAAATTCAGATCATTGAATGTTACAAAAAATTGTTATCACGACGTCTCTATTCGCGTCCAGAAGGTTAAATATAAATTTGTGTAAAAGAAAAAAAAACCGAATAACTAACTTTTCAACACAAAATTATCTAAAACTTCATGAAAATCCCAAACAAGAAATTAGATAAACAAAGATAGCACATCAACTAACCCTTCAACGAGTAACAGAGACAAAAAAAGTGCAACAAGCAAGTCACGCAGAAAATTGAGCACACGAAGAAAGCTACAGAAGCGACGTCCACAATGAGATATGAACATAGCAGTAGCGAAAGCCAATAAAAATAACAACAACAGTAACTACAAAAACGTGCTGGAAAAAGTAGAATCACAACAACAGAAGAACTTAACTTGGTCAGAAAAGCTGGGCTTAAAATAAACATAAAAAACAAACAAAAACAACAAAAAAAAAATTCAAAAGATTCAGAACAAAAACTCAAGAATGCGAAGTATTAACTTTTCATGAGTTTACAACGAAGATCAGTTGATCTCGTAAGGCGTAAGCGTAAAGAACAGTAGTAGCGGAGAATATTTTAAATTTCTAAGTTTTTGTGCGGAATCTTTACAAAGGCGTTCTATAGCAATAACAATTGAAAGTCGAGCTTTTACATACACCATTGAACAAATGTGGCGCATTCTCATTGTTGCAGCGCTTTTAGGCGCTGTAACGGGACATAAAACGCCCACCTCCCTTAATATTAAGCTTTTAGAAGTTGCTGATGTTGCCAGTGCAACAACAACTATAGCAGACGGTGGCCCTTCTACTACAACATTACAAGCGCTAACCACAGAGTCAACGGCTTCAATAACGTCGAGTACAACAGCTAAGCCAACAGAGCCACCCATAAAGGATGAGTCGACATCAACGCCAGAGTTAGTTCCTCCAGAGTTACCCATCTCACTGCCAATCTCTCCAGATCCACAAGATGGCTTTAAAAGACGTATCATCACCTATGATCAACGTCAGGAAGGACAATACAACATACGTGCCGATTTGGAGAATTTTATGATTGTGCTCATACCACCCAATCCAGCTGAAGGTCTTAATCTTTTAGATCTGCTAACAAAATCATCACTACGACGTAGCTCACACTCCACTTCCAGCAAGGGTAAACGTAAAAATAACTTATCCAATTTATTGCCGGGAATATCAAACACTGCCGCCAACAGATATCGTCAATCTATAAGAACGGGCAATAATAATCAGAACTTTAATTATTTGGCAAGACAGCCTAGTGGTGAAAAAAGCAATATTGCTACAGAACAACAACAACAATATCATCAGCCACAACATCAACATCATCTTGCTATTGCTGAGGGCCCTGGTCCTTCATCAGTGCGTTTTCAGGAATTTATTGAGGGACGCACACCTTATCACGTAGATATTTCCTCAAGCGATGGCGAACAAGCGCGGCTGCAAACTGATCGGCAAGTGGAAGTTATACCGCCACCCTATCCACTTTCCTATCAACATCTAATCAAACCATACCATTTGGAGGCTGAACCAACTGTCATACAGGCACTGCCACCATCGGGTCTAAGTCCCAATGCTCTTGGTGCAAATAATTTTCTTGAGACTTACAATCAATTATTAGCCGCAGGATTGCAAGATGATATGCACGCTGCTGCGAGTAGTTCATCACAAGCTGGTGCAGCCGACTCCAACTATTATCGCGTCTCACGTGCAATACGTACGGATAATTTGCTCGATACGAATAGCGTTTCCGATTCAAATAGTTTATCATCAAATGCAGCAGATATGCCATCGTATAAAGCTACAATTGGACTTTTACCAATTTATCGTGCGGGTCTCTCGCTGGGTGCTGCAAAACTTTATCCGCCAATTGATGTGCCACACCTCTCGGGTGGTTATCTAAACATTGGTTCGAAAGCGCACACTTTTTCACTCAACTCTGCTGAGGAGCATGACTTAGACGATGCTATGCTTGACGAAATTGTTGCTCCAGCACAAGCTTTGCCAGCGGACGATGATATTGATTTGGATTTAAATAGCGCAAGCTATATAAACTCAGAAGGGAAGAGTATTTTGAGTGATGGTGGCTTAGAGCGTTGTGCTCCTGGACGACGTCGTGATAGTTATGGCGTTTGTCGCGAAATTGAAGGGTATTAAAAGAGGCAAAGAAGCTTTCTTATAACTGAGTCTGATACATTTATGGACTTTGCAATTTTAGTTTTTAGATTTAAGATGCAGCATTTTATCCTAAAGTTTATTCATAGTGTGTAGTTTTTTTAAATATTATTCTTAAGGCAGATTTATAGCGAATTGTAAGCTGATATTTAGTTTATATATGACTATGAAATTTATTATTTAGAGCTTAAATTATTTAATTGAAAATTTGTGAACACTTAAAAACAAGTATTAAAATAAACCTTGTCTAATTTATTTAAACTTTGTGTGTGAAATTTTAGTATTCTTAACTTTTAGAAAAAATTTTAGAAAAGAGATGTTGTGTTACGTTGTAAAAGATGTCACACACATGAGAATAATCCTAGCAGAGTCTCACAATCACACAAATCTTAGGCTTCACAGACTTACGACTAAGTCCAATTTACTTATATTCGAGAATAATGTTTTTGTGAAAATAAAATTGACCTAAGTCGTCTGATGCTTCTTGACTCCACAAGTTTTGACCATCATGAGACAAATGTACACAGCGATTGCCTAAAAATTTAGTTATCTCTTACTGGACTTCTGCTTTACTTTAATGATAAAGCTGAACTATCGTCAGACCCAAGACTTAGCGTCAATAAATCTTTATTCAAAAAACTAAATCGAATCTTCGCTGAACCAAACATGTTTTCACAAGGAATCTCAGTGTAATGATTGGATAAAACTCTTAACTCTGTACCAGTGTTGGCATGTGCATATTTTAAAAGTTCTCAAAGCTAGGCAGAAAAAGTACCAAAATCATAAAAACAGTATCAAATATCAGAAGAAATAAAGGGTGTTTTTTTTAGAGGTATAGAGCTTCGAATTGAAATAAAACACAAGAAAATCGTTTTAATGTCCATCAATTTGGCTTTATTGGAAGGATAATTTTATGCCATTAATGTTTAAATATGATTTCGGGCATGTGGCCGCCGCGGCTGGCTCGAATAAAGCCAATTCTACAGGTCCAATTTTGAACCACTTTTTCGAGCATATGGGGCCGTATGTCGGCAATAACGCCACGAATGTTGGCTTCCAAGTCCCCTAACGTTTCTGGTTTGTTGGCGTAGACGAGCGACTTCACATATCCCCAAAGAAAATAATCCAATGGTGTCAAATCACACGATCTTGGTGGCCAATTGACAGGTCCATTCCGCGAAATTATGCGCTCATCGAATGTTTCTTTCAATAAATCGATTGTGACGTGCGCTGTGTGGCATGTAGCGCCGTCTTGTTGGAACCACAACTCATCCACATTCATGCCATCCAATTCGGGAACAAAATAGTCGGTTATCATGGCTCTATACCGGTCTCCATTAACGGTAACTGACTCTCCAGCATTATTTCGGAAGAAGTATGGCCCAATGACTCCACCAGCCCATAGAGCACACCAAACAGTCAGTTTTTGTGGATGTAATGGTGTCTCAAGGGTCTCATGTGGATTCTCTTCACTCCAAATGCGGCAATTTTGCTTGTTGACGTAGCCATTCAACCAAAAATGAGCCTCATCACTGAACAAAATTTTGCGATGAAAATCAGCATCGAGATCAATCTCATTTTCGGCCCATACACCAAAATCACGATGCATTGCATGGTCTCGCGGCTTTAATTCTTGCACAAGCTGGATCTTGTAAGGTCGCAAGCCAAGATCTTTGCGCAAAATCTTCCATAAAGTTGATGGACAAAGCTCCAATTGCTGTGCACGGTGGCGAATCGATTCATTCGGGTCCTCTTCAACATTTTGCTCTACAGCGGCAATTGTTTCTTCGGTGCGCACTGTTCGACGTCTCTGCGGATGCGTATTATCACATAGAGTAAACGTAGTGCGAAAACGATCCATGGTTAACCGAATTAATTGCTCTGATGGACGATTATGTCGACCATAAAATGGACGGAGCTTGCGGTAAACTTCGCGAACTGAACCATTATTTTCGAAATAAATTTGCACGATTTGCAAGCGTTGTTCTTTTGTCCACCTGTTCATGATGAAATGGCAAACCAAACTGAACATAAACGACATTAGAGTTGCCAGATTTGACCATAAAATGCCAGTTTTATCTCTATTCAAAAAACATACCTCTAAAAAAAAACACCCTTTAGAAGAAAAACACAAGTACCTATATCGTTAATCAGTTACATAATTAACACAAATTCAGTCTTGCGTATAAGAAATAAATTTCAAAACTAATACTATTTATATACATTTAGTCTGAATCAGTGTCTGACTCATTATAGTTTTACATGCTTCTTAAATTTATTTCTTTTGGAAATTTGTAATTAAAGCAGTTACTTTTACTTCCTTTTAATGAAGTATTTGTTTCCAAGATTTCCGAAACTGTTTCTAATTTCAGTCTATTTGGAAGGTTTTATTTAAATTAAGTGACAAAAATATTCTTTCGACACTCGCTGAAGAATGGGGTATGAATAAAAGCGCCTTGGCAATCCTCGAAACGTTTGGAAACAGATGCTCATGAAAACTTTTTCTTCTTTCCTATTTTATACCAAAAATCGGTTATTGATAAATTTCGCATATTATCTTATATCATCGTGGCAAGACAAAATTTCGAAATTCAAATTCTTTCTTGGGAAAAATGTTTGAAGAATTGATAATACAAATTGAAATTGTCTTTCCTGCTATGTTCCATATAGATTTTGAAGTAAACGAAAGTTTTTGAGAGAAATAGTAGTAAATAGGGTTTCTGCAGAACCGTATCATAGTACTTTACCTGTGAAAAAAGTAACAATTTTGGTACTAAAGTACCGTCTGTGCCAACACTGTTCTGAACACAAACTAAAGAAAATAAATTTCGACAGAAATTTCATTGCAAAAGTGTAGTGTTAGTTGAAAAAACTATATGCAGACTTTTCGTGGAGAATATATTTATTGGACTAAGTCTTTCGGGCATATCCTGAATACCGCTGGAGCAAAGCAAAAAAAAAAATTTATGCTTGAAAAAGTTTACTACTTGGCAGAAAAGCTCTTTAGCAAACATTTCCAAAAAGAATCGTCGGCAATTGGGACCGGGGAAAGCCGACGCAATCAGAAAACGACCATCAATAAGATGTTAAAAATTTTTTTCTCTAAATCTATTCTTTTTTTTATATTTTTCGGACATCAACTGAACTTTTTATTGCAGTAATTAATTGTCAAAACATTTTTTTCTAGCTGAAAACTTGACTTGAAAAATCTCCTTCATATGAATTTGAGTTACTAATGAAAACAAACGTAACACACTTAAACAACGTAAACAGAAATTTTAACGACGCAACTTCGAAAATACGTTGGAAATTTTCGCGACGTAATTCGAAGAGGAACATATTTATCATATAAAAATACTTCAAATCCAATATTTATGTATGTAGCAGTAGAGGTAATAATTCAATGGATGAGGACTCATTGCGATAACTCAGATATATCTAACAAATAAAGGGTAACGCTGAAGCTAAGAGATTCTTCAAATCACATCTGTTCGCTCTGTGACGCCACGAGAATGTGTGTTACTTGAGGCAAACGTAAAGTTGCCACGACCATTGCTTAGAAGTTTTTAACATTTTGGAAAATGTTCGTCAAATTTGAGTTTTAGCTAAGCCTATAATTGCGGTCTTCCTTATTCAATTAAAAGCTTTCTTTCGATATATAATACATATATTATTATAAGTTTCATATACGAGTACTTTGGAGCATTATTAAGCTTCTTCTTGCCTATAGTTTTAAAATCATTCTTCTTATATTCAACTTGGTTCAGGTGATCTCACAGAACTACTTACATAAGTTTTGAAAAGATTTTTGATTCAAACTTAGCCAATTCTTTAAATTTTTTTTTATCGCCTTTATATGACTTGAATGACAATGGGAAAAGTGGAAAATTTGCAAACTTTGAAAGAAAATAAAAAAATTCATATCCCCGGATTACCGAAATTTTTTAAATATAATATGAAAAAGTATGGTTAGCTAAACTCCAAAGTTTCAGCTGCATTTTTTTACAACTTTTTTATGACTATTTTTCTATTGCAACATTTGAAAGAAAAAATATATTATTTGTTCACACTTTGCAACGCTTAACAATAATTTTATCAATTGTAAAAGCTCACAGTGTGAAGGAAGTTGCATGAGTTTGTAAAGAAGTTCCATTAAGTAGACAAGAACAGGTAAGGGTTTTTTATGTCTCTTTTAATACCCCTTGGAGTAAATGATATAAACTCCAATGCTTTTCAAAAACAGAACAGATATGCTTTTGTAACTGTTTTTCTCTAATTACTTGTAAACTATAAAAGATATTGCAAAAATTGTAACATTATTTAAATCAGCATTGCTAAGTTAATGAAAAGTGATACCCATTTTGAATAAAAGATCTCAACCACATCCCAACTTTGTATGAGAGGTAGGCGTGTGAGTGAACCAACTTTTTACATATTCAAAATAATTTATTTTTTCACTTTTGAAACATTTTTTCCAAATTTCAAGAGTTTAGCGCAATCATTACTACATATGGCAGCCGTTTCATACAAACCCATCCACTGTGCGAAATGAATATACTCTACGTGTAAGGCATAAAAATTATCCTAATTTTAATTTTTGGTAATCTTTTTAATAACTAATAAAAGCTGCTTAAAAGAGCAGGGTTTTTAACTATCAAAAGGTTTAATCTCAATTCCAAGGTCAACTGGAGAGTTGAAGTTTGCTGTACATTCTAGGAGTATATTAACCTACATATATTTTTGCAGAGTTTTTTGAGAAATTGGCCAAAACTTTAATTTCAGAAAATATCAGAAGACGTATTCAATATTCAGATAATTATAAATTAATTTAAAATAATATTTTGTTTACCTTAGAATTTTCTAAAAATAAATATATTAATGCAATACTTCAATGTAAGTCAGTTTATAAAAACCTTAAAATTGGTATGAACAAGTTATCTATTTAAAATATATAGAATATTTAGAAAAATATATTTTTTTTTTCAAATATAACTACGGAAGTGAATTTTACAAATATGTAGCTGCGCATCACATTAATAAAAATCATTATTTCTAATAACAGATAAACTGTTTGTTTTCAATAATGACAACCAAAATCGAGTGATAATTAAATTAGCATTACGAATATCAATAGCTAGAATTCCCTTTTAAGCGATGTACATACATACATATAAGTATGTAGGTACATACATACATCATGATATATGAGTCTAATAAATGAAATTGAATGAAAGTTATGGGGGGCTGACCATATCCAGATATAAAAGGTTTGTAGTAGGGTTAATTTTTGTTGTTGTTTAACATATAATTGTTAATGTGCACCGTTTTAATTGTTGATGTTGTTATTATTGATTTAGCAGTTTATCGCGTAGCTGTCAGTGATGAGCTGCGTAATAATTGAACTCGTTTTAAAATTCAATAGTGCTATCAAATTGAATTCAACATTAACATATCGTTCGATTGCTGGAAGAGCGTAATAACTCAAAATATTTAAAGTTGGAGAAAAACGCATTAAAATTTCCAATAAATTACATTTTATATGAAAATAAATAAAACTGTGTCTACATAAACTCTTCTCCCAAGCCAACTTTATTAGATATCTTTACGATTTTTCACGCAAAATGAAACATAAAATGGTGGTTATTTCTGTTTTATTAACTTGAAAAGTTTTTTTTGTTGAGTAATATCAGGCTTTCAGCAAACTCGCAAGTATTTTAAAGCAATTCGGACTATAACGGACTATTATTTTTTTGACATAAAAAGCAAAGAATGTTCTAATCCAGAACATTTACTTACTATCCAAGAAGCTTCATCCAAATCCATCTAGCCGCTGAGGCTTCCCAAGTAGGACGTTCTATTAAGCAAGCCCTAACATAGTCAGTTTCGTATCAGTTAGTAATGGCAGACCCTATTACGGGCAGCCATGTGTAAATGCTATCAGAATCTAAAAGGTGGAAACTTCTTAAGAAATTCCGGATCAGGTAAAGCAAAGACTAGCCATATTATAGCCCTATCAGGAAAAGCCCTATGAAATTTCGCCCATTCCTGATCAGTTTTGCCAAATAATGAGGGAACCTGCAGGATTCTGGTACGGACCAGAGTTGACTACATAGTCTCATTAATCCCTTTCATGGAAAACCCTATAAAAACTTTTAAAGCCCTGATTGACTTAGCCAGATCAGATGTTCTGGTAAAATTAGTGTCAAATATTAGCAATTATGTATTTTTCTCTAACCTTCGTCAAGTAACATGTTAATCCGATAAATTTTATAGAATTTTATTTGATTAATAAAAAAGACACTGGCCGTATTCACTGGGGTGTAAGCCTGAGCCAGTTTAATGACGTATTGTTATTTTTTGATTGGCTAAAAGTATATTATATCAGGTATAAATTTGTCTACTATACAAAATAGAAATTCAATTTTGACAGAAAAGTTATTAATAGACGACACAGATCGTTTGCACAAATATGTGTTTGTCAGACAGCTGTGCCGTGTGAGGTGCTGTTATAGTGTTTGCGCAGACCGTTTGCGTAAAATCAAAATTTTTAATTTTTGTTTGATTTGCGCAAATCGTTTTTGCCGTGTGACTTGAAATTCTCTCAAAATGCAAAATGCTGTCAAAACGATGTGAAAAATGCTGTCTGTGCCGTGTGCAGACGTTACAATGACAACAAAAACAATGTTTTTGCGCAGACGGCTTGTGTCGTTTATTTGAGCTTTAAGCTTTAGTACCTCGAAAAAATAAAAAGTAACTCAGTTGGTAAAGATGAGAAACTTTGAACATTGAAATGGCGCAGGGCGACCTAGGTTCAATCCTGATAGGTGATAGATAATAAAATAATGTTCTTCTTTGAAATTTTGGTATAAAATTCACAAAAAAAAATTTGGCTTACGTGAACCGTGTCAAAAACACTGATCAGTGTCATATCAGGTTTGCCTGGTCTGGTTCCATGGCTCCATGCGTTACCAAACCTTATCAGGGCCTGATCTGGTTACACGGGACTGATTCGATTACCCGAGTCCCCTATGCCCTCCGAATAAATACTCCTACTCGGCTTGATTAAGTTGGGGACATCCATACTTTCTAATTTATAATACTTGTAAGATAAAATTTCTTCCTGCACAAAGCCGGACTTACGAAATTTTCAACTGTAGACCAAAAAATATTGTAATCGCTGGACCAGAAAGAATTTTTCCATATCGTAAAAAGTTGAAACTTATCGAAAATGTCGCAACTTATCGAAAAAATCAATAGTTATTTAGAAGCGCCAAAAACTATTGAAAAAATGTGAACTGTATGGAAAACATCGAAAAAATCCATAATTTAAGTTAAGACGATTAACAGTGAGCCCCTTAAGTAAGTTTTCTTTAAAAGGTTGTATTTACAATGATAGTGCGGTAAGATGTGCTATTGACTTAAAGATGATACCCAGCTAAGGAAGTTGCATCTCACGAGATACTACAGTTAGAATGCTTAAGCATGCAGTAGCACTTGGCTATTATTTACCTGCTATAAACCTGACTATTGCGTGAATGGTGTTCAAGGTGTGTAATTATTTAATTATCACGTGATTTTATAATTCATACCACAATGTCGTGTAGCATATCACACTACTTAAAAGAATTTGCTGCAACTAGTGGAAGAATGCATGTGCTATGTGAGTCTAAGTTGACTGTGTGCCAAGTTCAATGACTCCAACATGTTGGTGGCTATCATCACATTATCTTGACTTCGAACAGAGGCTGCAGAATTGCATGTTAAAATTTTGTTATATTCTCTTATTAAATTTTTTTTACTACAATTCCCGTAGGAATTGCACAACAATTGCAACAGGTTCCATTCTGGTTTTATGTTCATCGAAAGCTCATAGTTGGTTGATTTATTGATAAGACTTCTTGTGCTGTTATTATGGTACTTTTAGTTCTTAAATGAACTTCCTTGTTGTAAAGCGATGGTTGTTGCAAACACTTTTTTCACCGGATACTCTCAAGAAAATTCTCAGCTAATTGAACCAGTTTGTGGCTCAAGAGTAGCTAAGTGGAAAATTTTGCTGCAACGGTTTTAACGGTTTTAGATTTTCAAAAAATTTTTACTATTATTTAGTGAATATCATTTCATATTGCACAGTTTAAGCAACCATGTCCTACTTTATATGCTCACGGATCTTCAGTATCCACGTTATGTCTCTTCGAATGTTCCTGCCGGCACAGTACATGCAAACTTTTTCTCACATAACTTAGAGACGAAATGTGCTTTTTGGAGGTCGTACGCAATTTTTGTTCTCAAAAATATCGCATTATGCACTTTAAAAAATATTTGTACTGTCGATAAATCTTAAAAAAATTATTGAAATAGGGCTAAAAAAGAAATAATAACAACAAATGGCAAGTCAACTAAAAAAATGTAAATGTGGAGTTCTATAATCTATACTATTATAAAGGGTGTTTCAAAAAGTGTGCACTTTTTATATTTTGAATAAATTTGTTTTTTTGCAAGTTGTGAATAAACCAGAAATACTTCCTGAGCTCAATACCGAGATCCAACGCGTCTTCGGTGATGTACAGCCACATCTTTGTGAAAAAGTTATCGAAAATTTTCTGAAAAGAGCAACGGCCTGTCACTCGAGCCGAGCTAGCTATTTGCCAAATATTTTATTTTATACTTAATTGGAACATTTTTACTTTACAATGCAATAAAAATATTACACCTCGCTAAAAAAATACGTTTTTTTATATTTAAATAAAAAAGTGCACTCTTATTGGGACAACTTTTATAGAGAGTTAAAGTTTGTTTTTTTGTTTTTTTTTTTGTTTTTTTTTTTTGGTATGTAATCTCTGGAACTACTGCTCCGATTCCAAAAGTTATGCTACTTATAGAAAGCTTCATTATCATTGGGTAACATAGGCTATATTTGTTTTCGATAAAAATAATGGGTCTGGCACTTTTCATGGAAGAAAAATATTTTAAACGCTATATCTTCGTACTTATGATAGCTAGAGTCTTAAAATTTAGTGATAGGATACAAATGATCCATGCCAAGCACATCGTAAAATATGGACGAAATTTGATAAGGAGGCGTGGCACCTTCCATGCAACAAAAACACTTAAAACGCTATATATTGGCTCCTGCGTTATCAAATTTTTTTGAAATTTGGTGTGCAGATGTATATAGCTTATGTTAAGTACCTCATGAACTGTGGCGCGATGAGACAACGGGGCGTGAAATCTTCCCTTCAACAAAAACACTTTATGCGCTATATCTTGGCATCTATGACAGCAGTTGTGAAACTTGATACATGGATGTATACTGATTGGGCCAAGTTACTCGCAAAATGTGAACAGGGGCGTGGCTTCTCCCTTACAACAAAACACTTACAATGCCATTCTTCGCACTTTTATTAAGTTGTGAAGTTTGGTGTATGGACCCAATTGTCTGCAGTAAGGACTGCGTAAATGTAAGAAAAATTGTACAACGGGAAGTGGGCAGGCAAAACCGCGGGAACAGCTAATATGTTATTAAAAATATAGATTAGATACAGGTTTATCTTCCTAAAAAAGTTTTCGAAGCTTATGAAATCAACACAACACAAATCCGTAACCTTATCTGAATGGAAATTCCTTTTTATATATTTTGTTTTCGCAATAAAAACACCATATTTGAGCCCTGAACGTGTTAATTTGTATCCTAGTAGAGCATCGATACTGCACATTGTCATATTAAAAATTAAAGAGAAGCAAATTTGTTCCAACATCATTGTATATAGAGCCCAGCATTTTTATAAGACATGACAGCACGAGCTGTTCATCAAATTATTATCAATTCTTGATTGATCTTTTGCCATTTGAATTCGATTGTGCTCCGGGGGTTGGTGTGTTTTTACTTCGTTGATGAAAATTTCCAAAAGAAATTTATTCTTGAGTTGATGCGGGTCTGTTTACTGTAATGCATACCATGCATCTGGTCACCAAAGGTTGCGCCATCTACTGGATTCATCAGAAGGGTTATGACCTAACCTAACATCATACCGGCAAATTCACCTACTCTTGCGCATCGGATTTGAAGGTACCAAATTCATGTTTAATTGAAGCAGATTCTAAAATAATTGCGGTCACAACATTTTGCAAAGGGACTTAGATTCCTTAAGTAAATCTTAAGTCACATTTTTTTAAGATTTTAAAAAAAGCATAACTCCAAACAAATTTATTTTTTATAAACGACCTGCCTAATACGTATACATTTTTTACATATTCCTAATATTAATATTTGAAATTTAATTGTGTTCTCATAATATTATAATGGTAAAATATAGTTATTTTAAAACTGCCATATTTTCCACCAAAAAGTACAAATAATTCTTAATAATTAAAACATGAGTATAATAGCTATACGAAGATCACAATCACTGGGTAGTCGTAAAAATTATTAGAGCGTTAAATCACCTTAATATCTAAAACGTGACATAATTACCGCTCTAAAAGTCTTAACATTTGACTTATTTTGTATTTTATTATGACACTTAGATTCTATTTTGAAATTGTATCATAAAACTCTCCAAAAAATTCATTTACTTAGTCAGTGCTATTTAAATGCCGTTGTAGCAGCAAGTTAAAACAGCGAAAGTTACTACCAAAAAGTTAAACGACTCAAGAATTTAGTAGCACACATTTTGCTCTAATTTTTAAAGAAAACATTAATGGCCCCATTAAAAATTCACTTTATATTGCTATGCTTTCTAGCGGGTAATAATTAGAAAGATCACAAAGACTTGGGGGAAATATCTTGTAAGGTAAAATGTTGAAGAATGGCCTACTTTTTAAGGTAATATAGTTTTTCAATTGGCACTGGTAGATGAAAATTTAAAATTGAATAAGACAGGTTGTGCGTGAGATATCAACGCATTTTTTGTTTTATTTGAAAGGCCTTTTGTTGGAATTACTTGTGCAATATGACATCGTTCGGTGGATGGCGCGAATCTGGCTGAATTTGAGCGATGGCACGGGTTATGTTGACTTTGAGAGCAACTGTCGTTTGCAGTTTATTGCCAAGACCTGCAAAAAAGTTCCTCACTTTCGACTTTCAAAAACCATAGGAAAATGAGATATGTTTCACTTTTAATTCCAAAATCTTTTCCTACACATTGCAACTTAAAATATATTTTCATTTACTGAAAAAACAAAAACAAAAGTCTTTACTTTATTACTATTAGAAACCCTAGCAAAATTTTAAAAGCATTTTGACCGCCCTCAGATTTTTGAAAAATTCAGAAAAACACAATATTGAAATCATCAATCCTTTTAAACATAAAAATTTATTTAGAATTATTTCTTTTATTTTTTAATTATAAACCAGCAAATTGTCAAATACTATCCATAAAAAAAATCAGCAATAACGGAGATCTCAAGGTTCCTCCTTTTGATTTGGTAAAACAATGTCTCACAAAAATGAAATCAAAACTATGTACTTCTGCTTCAAGTTCTACGTATTAATTAAATATATGGGCGTTTTCTAGCATTTGATGTAACAGCATATTAGCAAATTGCTGAAGAAAATAATAGTTTGCAATTATTATTACGTATTTTTTTGATAGTTTGCAATTTTCAGGCATAGGTATATAAGGACCATCACCAACGAGAAAGTACAAAATTTTTAAATATTCGTTGTGTTCGCATTAAAAACTTAAAAGCTTTAAAAAAAATATCAAAAAGTTATTAACATACAATAAGAAAAGAAATATTTTGTTTGGTAAGATAAGAAAATTCCATTAAAAAAGTAATGTGTGGTTATTTATTTCGAATATGCGGTAAATGTCGAATACTGCAGAAAATGCTGAAAAATCAAAAGTTGTGTTAAAATCGGAAAATTTTGAGATAGTCGAAAAATGTTGAAAAAATTGAAATTGAAACTGATCAATTTGAAAAATGTCGTTACTCAGAAAATTTAAAATTGTTGAAAAAGTCTACAAGTGATGGAAGAGCAATCAAAAAAATTATTTTGTGAATAAGCGCTCAAAAGTCGAAAAAAAATCTTAAGACTTGGAAATTTGAGGAAATAGTGGAAAAACATCGAAAAATGTTGAAAAGTCGAAAATGTTAAAGTTGAAAAGCGTTAAGAGTTTCGAAAAATTTCGATATATGTATGTCGAAAATGTTGAAAACGTCGAACAGTATTTAAAAAGTCAATAAATGTTTAAAGAATCGAAGAAGGTTATTAAATTGATTAAGTTGAAAAAGCCAACATGTATTGATAATTCGAATAATGTGGCAAAAAATATAGAAAAATTAAAAAAAAAATTTAAAGAATCGAAAAATTTTGAAGATGGTAGAGAAATGTTGATATGTTAAGACATACGAAATATGCTGGAAAATCAAAATATGTACATATAAATGTGTGTCGAAAAATGAGAAGATCGAAGAATTTGCCAAAAAATAAAAAATCGTACCTGATTTGATATTTGTCCTACCGACCAACTAGGTCCACAAGAAAAATGTTGCATTAGTTGAAAAGCCGAAAAATTTTAAATAATTCGATAAAAGTCAAAAATGTCGATGAAATCCTAAAATATAATTCTAGCATTGGGTTTTAAGGCAATACACTACTGTATATATGCATACTTTTTCTTAACTTTATACCAATAAATATATTCACACTTTAAAAATCCACTGAATTATGGATGTAAAGGGTGTTTTTTTTAGAGGTTTGTTTTTCGAATAGAGATAAAACTAGCATTTTATGGTCAAATCTGGCAACTCTAATGTCATTTATGTTCAGTTTGGTTTGCCGTTTTATCATGAATAGGTTGACAAAAGAACAACGCTTGCAAATCGTGCAAATTTATTTCGAAAATAATGGTTCAGTTCGCGAAGTTTACCGCAAGCTCCGTCCATTTTATGGTCGACATAATCGTCCATCAGAGCAATTAATTCGATTAACCATGGATCGTTTTCGCACTACGTTTACTCTATGTGATAATACGCATCCGCAGAGATGTCGAACAGTGCGCACCGAAGAAACAATTGCCGCTGTAGAGCAAAATGTTGAAGAGGACCCGAATGAATCGATTCGCCACCGTGCACAGCAATTGGAGCTTTGTCCATCAACTTCATGAAAGATTTTGCGCAAAGATCTTGGCTTGCGACCTTACAAGATCCAGCTTGTGCAAGAATTAAAGCCGCGAGACCATGCAATGCATCGTGATTTTGGTGTATGGGCCGAAAATGAGATTGATCTCGATGCTGATTTTCATCGCAAAATTTTGTTCAGTGATGAGGCTCATTTTTGGTTGAATGGCTACGTCAACAAGCAAAATTGCCGCATTGGGAGTGAAGAGAATCCACATGAGACCCTTGAGACACCATTACATCCACAAAAACTGACTGTTTGGTGTGCTCTATGGGCTGGTGGAGTCATTGGGCCATACTTCTTCCGAAATAATGCTGGAGAGTCAGTTACCGTTAATGGAGACCGGTATAGAGCCATGATAACCGACTATTTTGTTCCCGAATTGGATGGCATGAATGTGGATGAGTTGTGGTTCCAACAAGACGGCGCTACATGCCACACAGCGCACGTCACAATCGATTTATTGAAGGAAACATTCGATGAGCGCATAATTTCGCGGAATGGACCTGTCAATTGGCCACCAAGATCGTGTGATTTGACACCATTGGATTATTTTCTTTGGGGATATGTGAAGTCGCTCGTCTACGCCAACAAACCAGAAACGTTAGGGGACTTGGAAGCCAACATTCGTGGCGTTATTGCCGACATACGGCCCCATATGCTCGAAAAAGTGGTTCAAAATTGGACCTGTAGAATTGGCTTTATTCGAGCCAGCCGCGGCGGCCACATGGCATAAAATTATCCTTCCAATAAAGCCAAATTGATGGACATTAAAACGATTTTCTTGTGTTTTATTTCAATTCGAAGCTCTATACCTCTAAAAAAAACACCCTTTACCACTTGCTGGAACACAATAAAACTTAAGGAGATATTCTTATCTTTGAGCAGGGCCATCGCGATGGTGGATAAAGCGTACATTTGGTCTCATCCTTGCAATTCTTTTGAGAGCCCGCATTTAATCTCTAGGGGCTTGTAATGTCTTTGGAGGTCCGTATATTTTTCGAATATCCAAAGTCTTACTCATAGAACCTTTGACGAAAATTCTAGAAAAAAGTACAGAGCTACAGGAACATAATACCACTGTTAATTCCATCCAAGGTCTTGATGAAAGTTCTTTTCACCAGGGTCAACTAAAAAAAAGCAACCTTTGTAGTACCGCTTTTGCAACTGTGGTGTATTGAACATTCGAGGTACAGCACCCAAGATTCTTAATCTCATCCAGGCTTAATACGAATTTTTAAAATGTAGAGTATCTATTGTCACCAATCTTGTTTCTGATAATACCAGACGATGTTCTTTAGCTCTAGACTTTAAAAATCATGACATTCCATGAAATTTCAGTGATGAATCTCGTTTATGCCGATGAGACATGCCTCCAAGCAGTCCGATATTGTAGAAAAACTTATTTCCATCAGATCATTTTCGGAAAAAGTAAGTCTGAAAGTCAGCATTTATAGAACAAAAACCATGTCTATCTGCCCAACCAGCAGTTTCATGACAGGCGAATTCAGCATATAAGAAATAAACAATTTCGCTTATTTAGACAGCACCATAACACCTAACGTCTGCCGCTGGGCATTGTAGTGGAATCCTGAGGGTAGCAGAAAATACGGTTGTCGTAAATCATCAGAAATACGTGAATAGATGAAGTGTCGTAAGGAACTGAAGGCAATTACTATTCATCGTGCATGTTGGTCGAGTTTTGTGGAGGCCCTCTACTCCGTGAGAATATATATCCTTTATCCTCATACTTATATAAGGCAGCTCTGTGCCCTAATTTTTGAGGAAATTCCGATTGATAAAATTAATTTTTTTATTGACTTTTCTCAGCACTCCAGTTTACGCTAAATACAATTATTCCATATCTTAAAAAACTTTTTATATTGTTATTGTATTTCAGATAATGATAAATATCTTGCGCGAAAAACTCGGAATTCGAAGTTACTTAAAAATAGAAAACTCTGCATTTAATGCCATTGGATTTGATATAACATCAAAGGGAAAACTATGGAATTGTTATTTGAAAACATTTTTCACATCCCTTTTCCTTTTCCTTGAAATGATTTGTATAGGATATTATATGTTGTTTCATGCAAAAGATATAAGTAAAATAGCCGAAGCACTTGCGCCCTTATTGCAATCACTATTAAGCATCTTGAAAGTATTGATATTTTACTATAATCGTAATGACATGTTGATTTTAATTAAACGCATTTGGTCAATGACTATGCGAGGTAAGTGCACGATTTCATGTTTTAAATTAACTAATTACTTAAAGTTACTTCTTGTTCATCGTGTAGCAAATAATGAGGAACTAAAAATTATAGCAGCAGAAAACAAACGTGAAATTCTTCTATGCCGCTTATACAGCACTGCGGTGTACATGACCGGAGTAGCAGCCATTGGTATACCAACTCTAATTTATTTTTATATCTATGCATTCAATCGCGAAATTTCGAATGATGCTGATCCCTTTGCTATAATACCCTTCAAAGCAAGGTATAGTTACATCATTTTGAATTATTGTAGTAATTTTGATTTAATTCAATTTTAAGCTACCCATTTGATCCCTTGCGCCCCATCAACTATTTTCTTATCGCTTTTGGTTCAGCATGTAGTACTATCTTTGTAACGTGTGCCTCTGTGGCAGCTGATTCACTTTATTGCTGGTATATTTACAATATTTCGGCACAATTTCAAACACTTTGCTTGAGGCTTCAAATTGCGGCTCTGGAAGAGGATGCTGTCAGTCAAGAACGATCTATTAGAAAATGTATTTTTATGCATCAACGTTTGATCGACTTTTGCAAGGAATTGAACCGGGTTTTTCAATTTATTATTTTTGTGAAATTTGTTATTAATTGCTTGCAAATTTGTCTTTTGGCATATCTTCTCGGCAGGGGCGTTTCTTGGGATAGTGCACCAGTTTTAGCTGTATTTCTGATTGCCGTAGCTATACAATTGATGATCTATTGTTATGGTGGACAACGTTTACAAAATGAGGTAAGCCATATTTTTGATTTGTAATTGAAAGTGTTGTTACATTGATGACACACTTTCGGAGCACAAAATCAAACTTTTAGTTGGACTTAATAATTTTATGAGCAGAGTGGTTCAAGAAATTTCTTACATTTTAATAGTGTTATGTTAAAGCTCTTCATATCAACACGTGTAGCACAAGTAAGCTAGCTCCGCAATTTCGGCGTGTATTTGAACTATGTATACCCAGTGTGACATATGTATCCGTTTCAAATTCGTGATGGTCTCGCTTCTTTGTATATTTTAACCGAAATTTCTGATACGGATCCGAAACTGATGCGTTTTCATATGAAATTCCTTTCAAAAGTGCTTATTATTGCTATTTCAGATTCGTTTTTAACTCGAAACGGACTTTATGTACTAATCCGTTTTAGACTCGCTTTTTTTTTTATAAATAATACGAGTTCGAGACGTAATAATAAGGTATATACTGACCAAAATAATTGCGTTTTGTGCATTGTTTTGATGGTTTAGCAACGGGTACGCCGAATCATAAAAAATGAACTCAGTGCTGGTGCACTCGTAGAGGGCTTCAAATGCATCCACATCATTGAGAAATTTGCTTATAAAATTTATTTAATTTTTTTACAGAGCCTTAAAGTTGCCGATACAATCTATTGCTCCTTTCGTTGGCATAATATTCCTATATCTACCAAGAAATTGTTGATGTTGCCATTGATGAGAGCACAACACTGTTGCTACTTGAATGGATTTTTCTTTGTTGTGGACTTGCGTTTATATTTACTAGTAAGTAACTATTGATAGCTGAGATTACATTTTATTACAGCGAATTTCAATTTTTTAGGTTTTTCAGACAGCTGCATCTTACGTCTCTATATTGTGGTCATTGGAAGATTAGAACGGAAATAACTTTAACTGAGAAAATTCGTTTTATTACAACGTTTAAGGGTTATTTTGCCGAAAACTCAATTTTCTTACATCTTATGTTAGAATTGGTACTATTCTTCGAAAAAGTTGAGTTTGTTCTTTTTATCTGTTATGGTTTCTTAGATGTGTGGGTAGTGCTAAGTTTGCCATATATATCGCATACGTAAAATCTTTATTTTGAGAGTTAATATGGTGCATGTGCATTATTGACACACATATCCCGAAAAACTTAACATTTTAGGAAAATTTTGAAGCCAGATTTAGTTTCTACGTTCCAAAATTATTCAGAAATGACCAGCTCAATTTTTGATTCCAACCCTTTATATTTAATGTACGATAAAGTTTTATATGGCAAAATGCTAAAAGGGCAATTTATTATATACAGCTGAAGAAAAGCCCAATCGGGATAAATTAAAACTGGCTTATGTCTAAGCTTTAGATTTTTTTTTCAGAAGTTAGTGTCGATCAGAGAATGCTCGCAATGTTGCAGAAGATTGAATACCGTTAAACTTTTTGTCAAAATATCTCAAAAGCCTAAGGCTCTAGACAGATTCCGAAGCCAGATTCAGATTTTCAATTCTATGTAGACTTTAACTTTTCCAGATATTATATAATTTTGTCTCTATTATCTTGTGTCAATATTTTCAAAATTTGCATGCCGTTCAAAATATAGTAAAATTTTCAAGATTAACGAAATAATTTTTGAGAAATAGGCACAGACGGCAAAAGTTTTCTGAATGATTTTGTCTTTAATAATTTACATCTTAAAGTAATTATAAATTTTATCTTAAAAACAGATGAAAAATTAAAAAGTCTATCTTGTTTTCATGACGTCAAACGCCAAAATAACTCTAACTCGACGATTTATTTCAATGATACGAAATGGAATTATTTAATATCAAGCACCAGTAGTATATTAAAATTGTTACATAAAAGTGGTTAATAAACAAAAATATATTCGGGAAATCCTTAAAAATTTTTAGATTTAGATATATTGAAATTTTAATTTGTAAAGATAAGACTCAAAATCTTTTCTTAATACATAAGCTGTATATCTTGTTGGAATTAAAAAAAATATTTAGATCTTTAGAATAAACAAAAGTACAAGAAAAAATGATTCAAGCTCAAGATTCCTTCACTTTCTTGATCAGTTCTCTAATTTTTTGTGGAAATAGGCTTTGGCTCATATGTGCAGGTTTCATTCAATTTTGATTTCTTGTTTCATCATTTTTCACTCCACCTTTAAGAATATTTTTTTCGAAGTACTACAACGTCTCTTTTTCGACTTCCGGCAGCCATAAAGAGCTTAGACATTGGTATTTTGTCAAACATGTTAAGGTGCTACAAAAATTAGGCATATTCACGTAAGCCTATAAGTATGCAGCAGTAATTTTTATAGAATCACAATTCGCTTCCAACACATTTACATTAACTTAAAAAATTTATAGCCCTTTCCCATGCTATTTACCAAATAAAGAGTACCAACAAAGCAGAATAATACAGAATTTCAGTAAGTTCATTCAAATAATTAGGTATTAAAGATATAAAATGATCGGGTTCATTGTATGAAGTAACTAAATGATAATGAAATATTTGAAACGAAACCAATAGATTCACATAAATACATGTGTGTTGAATTTTGAATCAAATAATTTTGAGATATGATTTTAAATGCGATGGCATTAAAGTTCTATATAGAACTAGCATTACCCTGTGCGCTTCGCTTCAACTTAAATTGAAAATTTCGTCCTAGTCTTCTAAGTGGCTTTTGTGAAAATGCTGTTTTAAAAATATTTTTGTGTAAGGCCACCCTAAATAGAAGTTTCGATGCCTAAACTGTGCCTTATAATATAACAGCTACGTGGTGCAGATTCGGTTTGAATCGATTAGCCGTCGAAATTATATTTTAAAAATATTTTTGAATGAGGGCCACCTTAAATATGTACTCTAAATAAAAGTTTTATAGCTTTAGCTATGCCTCTAAGTGTAAAAGACACGTGGTGTTAGTTCCAAGTGAATCGATTTAGTGGTTTTTGTGAAAATGCTATTGAGAACATTTTTTTTATGAGGGCCGCCCTAAACAGAAGTTTAGCCTAAGCAATGCCTTTTACAATAAAAGCTACGCGGTGAAGATTAGGTGTGATTCGATTAACCGGTCTTCGTGAAAATGATACTATAAAAATATTTTTGAATAAGGGCCACCCTAAATACAAGTTTTGCCTAGACTATGTCTTCTATTATAGAAGCTAAGTGGTGGTAATTCACTGTTAATCGTTAAGCCGGTCTTCGTGAAAATGATATTTTAAAAATATTTTTGTATGAGGTCCACCCTAAATATGCACCCATGATAAAAGTTTTATAGCCTATGACAGCCACCTGATCGATACTAACATACTGTAAGCATTTCATCAAAATCGGATCGATAGTTTCCGCGCCCATAAAAGAGAGCCAGACGGACAGACAGACAGACATAAACTGAGCTTTATAAAGTAGATTACACCAAATTTCCCCAAAATCTTGAAGACTGTGGAATTTGTCTTTCAACAGACTTCAAAATTGAGGTATTTTTCCGATTTTATGACAGATAACGCGTGATTCGTGTCAAACTGTCTGCTATTTTTGTTCAGTATTGCTTGACATTTCCTCATAAATAGACTTTCGCCTGAACAACGCTTACAAATTATGGAAAGTTACATTAAATTCATTTAAATTTCAACTTTATATATACCCAAAATTCACTTGATTTCTTGCAATTATAAAATCAATTGGTCACCTAGATCATGTAATATCACACCTCTGGACTTTTTTCTTTGTGGCTACATAAAGTTCAAATCTTACATGGATTAGTTGGAGGAATTGGAGGTCAACTTTGCTAGCGTCATTTGAGTACTGAGGTTTTTAAATTTGTTCATATTCGGCCTAATTGATCTTTTGGAAGGTGCAAACATTTTAGATCAGAGTTTCAACAATTTCGACCTTTTTTATGTTTTTTATTTTAATTTTAAAATATAGATAAAAATATTTACATTATATGCTACAAATTTCAAAATGGAATCTACATAAGTTAAGGAGTTCGGAAGAAATATAAGCCTTTCATGAGTATACCTATGCTCGAAAATTACCGATTTTTACCCAATTTTGTTGTTTTAATTAAAACAGTATGATATTACAGCTCGAGATGTATGCCAAATATTGCCTAAATATTGTCGAAACCTATCCCAAAAATTGGTTGCCACCAGATTTTTGGGACATTTTTTATAATCGAAGAACCTAAAAATAATATAAAAGGTTGCTTTGTCGAATCCTGTGTTCAACATCAGGTGCACCCGTTCTTAGGGTCAGTTTTTCTTAAATGAGTGGTAACTTATGTTTAGGACAAGATTCAACAATGCAACACCATGTATTATGTTTAGATCCCTTCGAGTTCTATCATTTGGCATGCACGTTAAGGTGTAGTATTATAAAGTTTTAATTAAAACAACAAAGTTGGGTAAAATTCAGGCGTTTTCTGGCATCGGGACGGTCATTGGCAAGCCAAACCTGGTTCGTTATTTTCACCAAATCGCACTACTATCTTTCCCGAATATCTTGTCCTGTAATCTTATACAATCGACTTTTCTACAGCAGGCTCTCCGCATATTATAATCACAGCAGTGCTGGACGATCTTCTCCAAGGCAGGCCTTACTCAATTTTGGGCAATGGCAAAACCTGGAAACTTTTTTAACTACTACAGATGACCACCTAATTAATTGGGATAAAACAATTTTCGCAGACCATCATGTTGGAAAAAATCACAGGATAACAATGTCCGCGAATCGAGAAAATGCAGAACGGTGGAAGAGTTTTCTGTAAGTAATTGCATGTACTTGAACAGAAAATATATAGCACAGGCAGGTAAATGGGTAGGTTTCTGCAAGTTAATGTGTTACTTAATATAAAACATATTGAAAACGACTTGGATGAAAATATACTCAGTATATTATGCTAGACATTAAAGCTTAGTCAAGGAATATCTAATATATGAGTACAAAAGTGTTATTCTATTTTTCTATTTTGAAATGTTTACCTTTTCCAAATTATATTCTCTATCACATACCTTTTTGACTCGATTACTATTCTTTTGTTGTTGTCAAAATTGATACGCATTCCCTTATTTTGAATAATTATATTTAATTATCGTTAGCGCTCGGCTGCAAGATTTCCATGACTGACTTATACAATACTAATTTTTAATAAGCGCCAAACGCTAACGAACCAGGCTGACTGACGGGAGGCTATGCCTCCACACAACAAATGTGACATAATATCAAAAAATCAGAATTTTTAAAATGCTTGCAACATTTTGTCGCTCGCCTGCTCGACTATTAATTAATATAGTTATTGATATAATTGTTATTTCAACAGCTGTATGTGTTACTTATTTTCCTACTATTTTGTGTGCGACTTCGAAATAGTTAATAAACATATGACTTAATTATAAACTGAATAAATTCAGTAGAACGAGACTGTCAAAACAATTAAATATTGTAGTTTTCTTGTGTAATTACCATTGATTTGTCAAATGTACATTATTCAAATGTATAGTGCGTTTGTCAATTGGGATGAACCGAAAACACCTTTTTTTTTTAATTTTAATTTGTATTTAATAGTATAAGAATTGTAAACTGGATTGTACCGAGCTTCCGGTTGCACCAGTGCCTAAAGCTAGAACAAGCTCAGCGTATACAGGATTCGTGGTAGAACATAGTGTGTTTGTATTAAACATTCGATTATATAGATTTTATGATATGCCTGCAATGAATAGTTTGCTCTGCTCTTTATCTCAAGTCTAGTACATATATTTATTTACTACCTCTACATATCTGCTCATGAAATTTTTGGTCCGGATGTACCCTTATCCTTGCTTCCTTCGGTTAGCAAGACCCTTCTGGCACCCTTCGAAAAGGGTTTCTTATTTTTCACAGTAACCAGCCAGGTATCGCATGCGTATAGCAGTTTTGACTGAAACCATGCATAGAACACTTTTGCCCTATATTTCAAGTCTAGTGCTTGTCTGCACTGTTCCAAGTATTTGTATCAAATTTTATTTCATTACCTTAAATAGCTATCGCAGCATAGCTTTTAAAAGAATATGCTTGGATGGCAAGTACTACATCCTCTACTCAAATTCCGCTTACTTTTTGCCAAGTGACAAAACCATTCCATCTGTTTAGGGGCCATCCATAAACTACGTGACCGAAAAAACCTTTTTTTTAACCCCTACCCCCCCCCTATAGTGGCGATTCGTGACTTTACTCTATTAACCCCCCTCCCCCTATTTAATTACGTTGCAGCATGATTTTTAAAAATATTTTCTACTAATGAATTTTAAAATAAAATACATGGTTTATTGACAATATTAAACATAAAACATTACATTTTATATTTTAATAGATATAACATATTTAAAATGAATAAATAATTTTCAATAATTAAATTTCTTCCAAGAAAGGAATTCCCTCATCTATCCAAGAAGGTATATCCTCATTTAAAGTAATATTTTTCTCTATATTTAATTGTTCGTCTTCTAGTTCAACAGCTTCTACATCTTCTATATCTGCTACATCGGTCCACTCTGGTGGATCGTCATTCGAAATGACACATAAACGTTCTCCTGATCGCTTACTTAATATTCTCGAAGGTCGAACTCTAGAAACGCTATCTTCAGATTTATGTATTACTTTTCTAAAATGATACGTGGAGCTTCTAAATTTACTACTTAAACTGGACGTTGAATTTGAAAACATATTTATATTTTTACAATTTGAAGTCACGTAGTATTTCGCGAAACCTCCTGCCCCCGTCGTTACTTTTCGTAGTATTTTTCATGACCCCCCATTCCCCAAAATCGGTCACGTATTTTATGGATGGAACCTTAGTTGCACAACTTTAAATACTCCTTTTTTTTTTGCAAAGCGCTTAGAGTTTTTATTTCTATGTGAGGTTCCACGGCCTGCTCTAAGAAATTTTGTCGCTTTTATCGCTTTTATCGCTGCTTATCCATGTTTTTAGAAACATATTTTATGAAGTTTGGTGTATTGAAAAAAAAGTAGACTATCCTTTATTTTTTTTTTGTTGCCATGCCTCGTGGACCAATTTCGCCTATTTTCAATCCTATGAGAAAGTATCCAGTGTTACAAATTTAATCAAACTTACCGCTTAATGTTTCTGTAACTGTGATATCCACAGACAGACAGAAAGAAGGACATGAACACCTCAGGTGATGACGCCAATCAAGAACATCTAAGCTTTTCGAGACGACCATGGCCTTTGTTATACGCTATAAACGGATGGACGAAATTAATGTACCCTATGAAAAGAAGCGTATTAGCAACAGCCTACCTAACCAGCACACCCCATGTATTGAACTACAAAACGTTAAATTCAAAACCACAATATATTAAATTAACTAAACTTATCGATAGTAGCTGGAAAATGTCGTTTTCATAACTTTTAAGATTTATGGCTCATCTGATAAACTTTGTACGAAAAATTGGGTCTTTTCGTATGGACGTAAGAGGTAATTTTGAATTGTTTTTCACTTGAATTTCATTAGTTATGGCATAATTTATTCTCAAGCCTACATGTAGTCAAGAGATTCGATAATTTTGATGGTAAATATAAGTTTTAGGTAACGTCTCTCTGCTTATTGCTATGTCTCTTCTGTATAAAGCCTCATTTTGTACCAAGAAAAGCAATGGTGAGAGCAGAAAACTTAGTCAAACGTCGAAAATGTTCCTAAATTTTACCACCGTGGAAAGCCGAACAAAGAAAGATTGTGTTGCTGCCTTGGATAATAGAAGTCATATTATCTTGTACGGCAATATTTTTCAGCCTTGAGCAAATACTGTGGAGATCTCACTTCCCCCGCTAGTTGGATAAGAATTATCAAACAATTGATGAAATCAACAGAAAATCGCCCAGGTCAGATCACAATCAGTTCCGGTCACACAAACCTATAAATATATGTACATATGTACTATATCTATCATGACATGATTTAGGGATCCTTCCTTTTTTTCTCGATATCGTGGCTGTAAAATTAAGGTTTTCATATCTGAAGTGTTGTCCTCCAATTACTGGATGTGCCCAAGACAACTTCAGAATTATAAGCTCCTTGCAAATTTATCAAAAACAAAAATTTGGGAACCCTTAATCGGACTGACATGCAGCTACGAATAAGATTTTCAACTTCAAAACCATTACTAAATAATGTCCTTGTTTCATCATTTGTAATGCAAAGTTATTTTATTCTCTCTACTGACAACTTTCCATTTTTTTATAGTAAATGGTTCAATGTTAGGATATATCTTTGTTTTATTGACTCAACATTTTGCACAAAGTATTTTTTCTTGTCACCTTAAAAATTAAGGGATCATAAAATTCGAAAATCGGTCTTATAACTAAATACTCTATGGCATAGTAACATTTAAAATTCTGTGCAGAAAAAAAGAAAAATCTGTTAAAAATTGATATTGTATCGATTTTTTAATTTGGTCACATGGCCAGGTTCCGCTCGTCAGTTGACAAGTTTCCAAACAATTTTGCAATAGAAATAAACCTTATTGTAAAACAATTATTAATTACACTTACCATTCTGTAACATTTTTCTCAAACTGTGCTGTTGGCAAAATAGATTTTTATGTATATTGTATCTGAAATTAAGAGAAAAAAAAATTTGATCAATTCTTTTCCGCTAAAAACGTAGGGCTAGATTGGTAAAAATTTTGGAAAGTAATTTTGATAAATTTAGAAAACAGCGAATAGAATCGAAAAAATCGACAAGCATTGAAAATTTTCACTAGTATCGAAATGTCTCAAAAAGTTTCGAAAATGGTTTTGAGTGTTATTGAAAAATATCAATAAAGTCTCAGGCCCCTATTACGGTAGTCGATGAACAATACATAAACGCTCTTTTTCAATTATCGATTTGCTTTGGTACAGACTGCGTTAATCGATTAGTACTTAGAACGTTGTTGATTGTGAATGGCAAACAATCGCTGGCGGTTCTATAATTTTTTTTTGATAGTCATATGATCGGAAAGTATCTACAATATTGAAAATTCGTACAGCAATGCCCAGTGTCTCAGTGATGACATTTTTCTAGTAAAACTTGAGACATCTATAGATGTAAGAGCTGATGTTTACACAGACGGAGTAGTTACAAACATAATAATTGTAAGTGTCTCTGGCAATGTCCGATATGAAAATATGTCCTTCAACATTTTCTTCATTCAGCATTTCACTGAGAGTTCAAGATTTTAAATAAAGAAAGCAATATTTTGACAGTTGCTTACTTGTCATACCTCGAATTCGCCACTATAGATCTCAAAAATTGTATTTCCGCGTCCTATTTCCAGTTAATTGAGCAGACTATATTTTTATAATACCGGCAAAGTTGGACCAATCAAGGATAAACTTATAATGAACTCTACACGATTAATTTTATTGGGGTCTATTTCAGCGTCAAGTTCAATTCTAGTTATTTAGTTAGAAATAAAAAAGTAAAAACTTCAGTGTTTGCTCATGAGAACGAATTCAGGACCTCTAGATTGTAATTGCTGCGCTTTGTCTTTATGCAACAAATCTATGCAACAGACTTAATGTTTTCTAAAAAAATTCAAATTTGATTTCTTTTTTAGTTAAATGCAAATTTAAGATGATACTATTTTTATTTAACTACATCTCTGGCTATTTAAAAATTTTTCTTTCCGATTAAAAAATGTCGTGTTGGTGCAAAAAAAATCAACTAGGCTAGGTTAGGATACGTTAGGTAAGGTTAGGTTAGGTTAGGTAAGGTTAGGTTACGTTACGTTAGGTTAGACTAGGTTATGTTAGGTTAAGTTAGGTTAGTTTGCGTTAGGTTAGGTTGGGTTAGGCTAGGACCTCCAAGGCGTTAGTCGGTGCAGTCTTTAGAGCACCACTGATGCACATGGAAACACCCCTTTGAACCTTGTGCAACTGTTTGAAGTAGGTGACCTTGTCTAGCATAGGCCACCATACCACAATGCCATATAATGGAATTGGTCGACAAGCTTAATACTAGATTACGGTGTGCGTATACAGTCATGAACATTTTGTTTTTGATTTCTTTACAATTTGGTCATCTTTATGCAAATTTGAACTCAGAACAAAATTTTCCTTTAAAATGTTTTCAATTTATTGCAGAGCCTTAATGTTGCCAATATAATATATTGCTCTTTCGTTAGAGCACTACAGTGTTGCTATTTGGAAGGATTTTTCTTTGTTGTAGATTTGCGATTAAGTATATTTACTATTAGGTTACTTTTGAAAACTGAAATTACATTTTGTTACTCCAAATTCGAAGTTTTTAAGTTTTAAACATAGCTACATCTTACGGCTCTATATTGTGGTCATTGGAAGAGTAAAAGGCTTAAGTCGGAAATAGCTTTAACTGAATGGATATAATACCTGGCTCAAGGGTTAAGGGTTTTTTTAAACTTATATTGCTAAGAGACATATCAGAGAAGAAAAGTCTGATCGGGGTGAATTAAAACTCATTTATAAGCTTTAGACTAGTATTTTTTTCGCGAAAGTTATTGTTCGTTGTTGCAGAAGAGTGAAAATGGTCAAACTTTATCATAATTAAAAACTTTGTCATAATATCTCAAAAGTCTGTAGTTCTAGAGTGATTCTGAAGTCAAATTCGAATTTTGGGCAGTCTAAAGTACTAGAATGGTTCTCAATCCTTTGCAGACTCAATATTTCGCAGGTTTAATATAATTTTGTACCCCATACCCTTGTGTAAATATTTTAAAAACTGGCATGCCGTACAACATACGGTAAAATATTCAAGAAAAACTGCATTATTTTAGAGAAATAGGCACATACTTCAAACGCATATTGAATGTTTTTGTCCTTAACTTATATTATAAAAAAAGCATAAAAATGTCTATCTTGGTTCCAAATGTATTCGTTTATAAGACGTGAAACGGCAAAATAACTCTCAGTCGACAATTAATTTAAATGAAACGAAATGACGAAATTGTTACATTTAAGTTTTTTATAAAAAAAAATTATATACAAAGAGTTACTGAAATATTTTTAGATTTTAACTTTGTCTCTTGTTCGACTTCCAGCAGCAACAGAGCATAAGTTATGTGTACATATATCCTACAAACATCAATATGTGTTAACGCTGCAACGGAAATCCAATAATCTGTTTGTATGTGTATTAAAACAGAAAATGTTCTTATGTTTCGTTTCTTATAAAAACATCACAAAGCCCTCGTCTTATTTTAAACCTCAAGCAAATAACTTAATATTCCGCTACTTAGAGGCGTGGCATGAGGCTATAGCTCCCTCTAGCCCTACCTTAATCCATTGCTGTAGAAAGCCATACATAAACAACACATTATGTTACACCCAGTGCTTCACCTGAGGCGAGGCGAGGTTCTAGTTGTTCTCGGTCTCGCCTCGTTTTATAAATTTGAGTCTCGCCTCGCATCGTTCTCGGACGAGAATTTGCAATCACATACCTCACCTCGCCTCGCCTCGCCTCGCCCCGGTAAGAACCGAGGATTTTATTAAACTGAAAAAAAATTATCAGGCCTGTATATTGTCGGCATACAAGCAAAATTGACTATCTGCAAACAAATAATAAGTGGGTGACACTAATTAATCATTTAATTATGTTTACATTCTCTTAAATTTGTGATATATAATTATCGGTTGTTAAAAAAAATGGTCAATTTTGCTTGTATGCCAACGATATATTCAACTAGCAAAGCGGGCACGCGTTGCTACGCCTCAAGAAGTAAATAAAAATATGTGTTTTTATTTTTTGAGGGATTGAATCATATATGATGATTTATGAGCTATGATGAACTTAATTCTTTTCTTATATGGGACGGCGTGGCATTGTCCATTTTTATTCAAATCAAGCTAAGCTACGGACCTTTTACAAACTATAAGAATTATATGTACCAAATCTTATCCATTTACGTCATATAGTTACTGAGATATAAAAAAAAAGTTTATTCATCTGCGTCAAGTAGTTGATAATACCAAAGTATGTTACGAACCTTCCCCAAATCATAAGAAACATAAACACATGCCAAATCTTCAGGCGATCGGTTGAACGGTTTTGGACATTAACAACAAAGTCTTTTACCGAACGTAGTGGTCCCCTTATTAAAACTTTCGTTATATAATAATATCAAAAGAGAGTAGTAACGGTATTATTCTAACTCTCATTCGATTAGAGATCAATTTAGTACTGCTGACTCTAAAGACCGAAGATATGACGAAATATATGGACCCTAAATAAAAGTAGCCTAAGCTGAGCTTCTTAATGTGAAAGCAACGTGGTGTGAGTTCGGTGTGAATCGGTTAACCGGTCTTCGTGAAAATAATATTTAAAAAATATTTTTGTATTGAGGGTGAAGTCAAAATAAAAGTTTTATAGCCTTATATTCCATGTGAGTCGATTAAGGGTCTTTGTGAAAATGCTATTTTAAAAATATTTTTGTATGAGGGCCACCCTAAATATGAATTTAATCGAAATAAAAACTTTCTTATTTCATAATAAAATAGTTTGCGTATAGTATTCTCAGACCTACTGAATATACACACAAAATTACATAAGTATCGGTCAAGCCGTTTCTGAGGAGTTTTGTTACAAACACTGTGACACGAGAATTTTATATATTAGATATATATGTATGTCCAGATCCAAGTCACATTTTAGAAAAAAGTTGTTATTTCTAATAAATAAAAATCGAATCAAAATTAAAAAAATAGTATCAAAACAAAAAATACTTCACTTACTTCCGATACGAGGTAGTGTTAAAGCGAGGCTGCCAGGCACCTCATTCTCAGAACCGAGAACGAGGCGAGGCGAGGTGCCGGTGTGATCTCGCCTCGCCTCGGTCGAGCGAGGTAAATTTTTTTTTCCACCTCGTCTCGTTCTCGCCTTGTTGAACGAGGTTGCGTCGCAGCCTCGGTGAAGCACTAGTTGCACCCTGTACAATCGAAACAAAGTCTTGCATTACAAAAGTGACACAAATTTTCAGTTGCAAGTTATTCAGATATATTTATTCGTTTAGAAGTTATGATTTTTGCAACCAGAAAAGTCAAAACGCGCCACTGTGCATGTAGCTACAAACGAGCGGTGTGTATGCCTAATTTTGTAGTGGCATGCCAACACTAGTCCACATACACTGCATCCTTCATCACATTACGAACCAACATAGGAGAAAAATTAAAAAGAAGATTGCAAGCATTCATTATCAGCTTGCGTTCCCTTTTAAGATTCTGCCTCCATTTCTTCATCTGGTAACAACACCGCTGCTGCCATGGAATCAATTTTTTAAACAAAAAAAAAAAAAAAAATAAAAAAAATACTTACTATTCACTTTTTCTAAAAGTTTAATTCGAACTTTAATCTGCTGGTTAGCAAAGCTATCTTCGAATCCGTCGGAATTAGCAATACTATATCTATCTTACTAATTCTGTTGTTACTTTTGAATATGAAAAATAATATATTTGTGAATAATATTTTATATTAAATAGCATTAATTTTATTATATGTGATATATAGTTTGCCACGCTATTTGCTTGAAGAAGCTACTGTAGTACACCTAATTTGTTTCATTGTTACCAAAACTCTGAAGCAACGTTATCATGGAGAAAATACTTCGAACAACCTGAATTATATCAAATATAAGTACATCAGTACGAAAACTTAAAACATCATTTCAAATTTACCCATATAAATAGCAACCAATCTGCCACAAAGAAAATTCCAGTGATATTACATTGCTTTTGTGCTCTAAGTAAGGAGAGCAGTAGTAACTTTTTGTTTCGTACCGAAATGCTATGCCAAGGAAATACACTGTAGATTTGGATACCAACTTTAGTGCTCTTTATATAAATTAAAAAAAAAAAAAATTATTAAATTTTTCGAGTGCAAAGCCCAAACTAACCTCATTTTGAATACGTTGCCCACCATAGCAATAGATCATAAATTGAAACATCATTACGCTTAGAAATACTGCAAAGAATAGTAATTTTCCCAATGGAACTTCACTTCGACCAAGTTGATAGGCCAGTAAGCAAGTCTGTATGCCATTTATCGAGAATTCTACAAAAATTATTTGTTTAAATATTTGATCGAAATCATGAGCCAGTGCAATAATCTCTTGATGCTGCTCAATACAACGGCATATGGCGATTTCCATTTCAGCGGGGTCTAATACGAAAGCAGCTCTTTTGAATTTATGTTGCAGCACACGAAACTGTGCAGCGATGTTCAGTGCAAGCCAGCAGTAGAGCGTATCCATTGATGAAGCGCAATGGGATATAAAATAGATGCCACCACCAAGCCAACAAGCAGTGATAAAATAATACAGCGGCTTACTTTGATCGAATGGGGTGCTGTAATTAACCTGCACTTAATTTATGAATGTTCTCAATTGTAATCAAACTATATTACCTTAGTTGTAATGGCCCCAATAGTTCCAGATTTCCACGTTTTACATAGATGTATGTGCTCACAAAATGTGGCACTATGGAACTTAGTACGAATGCGGTCAGAATCGATGTATAGTAAAAAACACTGAATTTCCTGTCCGTAGCATTTTCGGCTGATACAATCAAGCGCTCTTCAGCGGTACCTATAAAAGAAATATGCACAGACTAAATCTTTTTATGGAAATTTTGTTTGGATACCTCAATCTTACCTTTTTCGGTCATTACCCAAATACGTTGCAATAACTCGATTACTTTCTTATGCTTGAAAATAAATGTAAAAATTTTATAAATCACCGTCGAAGTATGAAAAAATGGTAACAACGCATCTGTTAATTCATTTAAATTAACTGTTTTGTAACGCCAGATATTGTCAATCCAGGAAATCATTAGCAGCGTAAAAAGTATGCCAAGCATCCCTGCTAAGTATGGCCGCTCAAAAGTGCGCCTGGCTGAGTTTATTTCAAAGCCAATTGCTCGAAATGACAATTGTTGTATGTAAAAGTAACCTTTAATGCCGAATTTCATTGTTCCAATAACGATGTACGGATTCTTTTTGTGTGACCATTAGAGAATTTCCGAGTTTTTATATGGTGTCAAAAAAAGGGAATGTTTTAATTGCTTAACTTAGCGAATGCGGCAGCAGACGGTGTGCCAGAAATAACTTTTAATAAGAATCGTAAGTTAGCAAGATTTTAGGAGCTTCAAAAATATATGTGGCTAAGCTAAGAAAAATTCTTGGCTGCTACTTACATATAGCTTATAGGCAGGCCCGTTGGCTAAAAATCTTTTGCTTTGACAGTTTAAAACAAATTCTGATCTTTTATAATTTTTTCAGATCAATTTTCTACATTGGAATTGAGAATGGGCGTTAAAAAATACCCATATGTGCATGCAGTGAGTCGGAAAAAACCTCGAAAAATACATATATTTTAAGCAGCAACAATACCACTCCCCCCCCCCCCCCCGTTTTTGAGGATGTTGAACACGAGGTTGGTGTTTAAAATTCTATTGGTGTTGTCCCCATCCCCCAAAATGGCCAATAAATAGCAATCGCATATTCCGCGCCTTCCATCCGAAAAATAGTATTCCCTTTCTCCTTTTCGAGGTTATTGAGCACGATAGCGGAGCTTAAAATTATCTTGAAGCTGACCCCACCCCACAAAAATTGAGAAATCGTACGTAACCCCTCTTTTCGAGGAAGTTGAACATGATGGCGGTGCTTAAAATTATTTACGACTTGATCCCACCCGCCAAAAATGTATAACAAAAGTTGGCGTTTATGTGGTGAAAAATGGTCAAAGCTTGAACGAGAGGTCTGAATAAAAGTTATTGCTACATGAAAAAAAAAAATTATGTCTGTAAACCTTTAAAAAACTAAACTGCGATAAAATGAGACGAAAATGTTTTATTGAAATTATATAAATAAAATAATAATGGCGAGTCTTTTGAAAAAGGCAAGTTCCACGGCAAGGAAGGACTTACATACTTACATTACGCACACACACACTTATTTTTTGCTTTTGCTTTTGATATATTAATATCAACAATGCAACAATTACAAGTCTTTGGTAAATAATGCGTAGGTTGAAAAAATTCAAAAAATAGGAAATCATTCCCCACTTATATCTCAGTTTTTGGTTAACCGATCTCGAAACTGATAGTTTTCGGGCTCTCTCCTCAATGAGTACTTAAATTTGATATATCATTTATTGCTGTAGCCATTAGAGATAGCCTCAACTTTTAACATTTTAATAAAATGTTTTCGTGACGCTTTTTTCGTTTCATAAGTTTCAAATCACCCCGTGCCTAAAGAAGTTTCGCTTTAAAAACATTTCAAAAGTGGTTAAAAGCTTGTGTGCACAAAAGCTCAACAGGGCTCCTTTGTTAGATTAAGGGCTATGAACATAAAAAGTTTGAACTAAATACCTTACAAAATATGGATGAGATTAGACAACGAAGTGTAGCACCTCCTATACAACAAAAACATTTGAAAAGGATGTATCTTGGCGCCTATCCTAGCTACAGTTGGGAAATTTGACAAATTGCATATATCTTGACACCTAAACAGCTATTGGTGTTGAAATTTGACTATTATGGGTGACATATAGTTGCGGCCGAACCAGCGGGGTAAGACGTTGTAATATAAATAATAGAAATCGGAAAGAAATATGTATACGTTTTTGCACTTAAAGGTTTGAAATGGGGTTCATTTGCTTATATGTATTTTTCGACTTATTTTGTAATAGTACCAACCGATTGTCTATGAAGACTGTATTCCCGTGCTCAACTGATTCTTGGCCCACCGTGGGTATTAAAAACATTTATGGTAATAAATAATGGGAGTGACGTTAAGTAGGATGAAATTATTATTGAATTAGATGAACAAATGGTATAATTTCTCACCGGAAAGTTACTTAAAAAAATTCGTTGAATTTTTTATTTGAATTAAAATTAGTGTAGAGTGTGATGGAGCAGGTGAAACGACTCTCAAATTACAAGTTTTCAATTAATTTCTTAAATGATGTTAGTCAAAAAATGTTTTAAAGTCGAAAAATTGGAAATATTTTGCAGAAATCGATAAATGTTAAAAAAGTTGGAAATAAATGAGTTACAAAATGTTGGAAGGTCGAAATATGTTTGAAAAAATCGATAAAACTTTAAAAAGATTAAAAAAATGTTGAAAAAGTTTAAGTTTCCAGTATTATCAGCATTTGAGCATCTATTTATTCCATATTTTTAGGCGCATAGGTAATGATGTCACTTTGAGTTTTCCCTTCTGGCAGGCCTTCCTTGGTAAGATCAAGGCCTTCCCACTTCCTTTCAAACTCACTTTCTTTTTTACATGAAACGTCCCGATAAAACAGGCCTTCTTTAGTAGGCCTGATAGAAATACTCTTCAAGCAGGTCTTCCTACATCGCTTGCGTCAAGAGGCCTTCTAAGATCGCTACCGTAGAAGGGGTCACAGAAGTACTTTGAAAAATTGAAATCTTAATACGCCGTGGCACTCTCTGTTAAAGGTTTTTTTTTTATCGGCGTCAACCTCTCTTGCTTTGATATTTTGAATGTTTATTTTTTTTTGTGACGTTTTCATAATTTATAATTTGACATTGAATACACCAACATTCTATCACTTTAACATAACATGAAACAGAAGACCAGCCTAGCAACATGCACACCGTTCCTTACTTCTAACCATTTATCTACTTTTGATGTGGTATAAGTACAATGCATTGACAAAAAAGTAATGTCGAATCATAAAACATTGCAATACATGAAATAAAAAAATTCATGAAGTCTTTCTTCTTTGCCTTCTAATATCAGGCCTTAACAGGTCATTTTAAAATTCCCCAGGCTACCATAGCAAAACACATTTTTTTGGCAAAATTCGATCTATTTATTCAACATAGTTTCCTTTGAGAGCGGTACACCGAGTATAGCGATCTTCCAATTTTTCGATACCATTTTTGTAGTAAGATGCCGGTTTGTCCTCAAAATAGGCCTCAGTTTTTTCGGTTATTCCCGAAAAAAAAAATATTAATATTAAAAAATATTTTTGTATTGAGGGTGAAGTCAAAATAAAAGTTTTATAGCCTTATATTCCATGTGAGTCGATTAAGGGTCTTTGTGAAAATGCTATTTTAAAAATATTTTTGTATGAGGGCCACCCTAAATATGAATTTAATCGAAATAAAAACTTTCTTATTTCATAATAAAATAGTTTGCGTATAGTATTCTCAGACCTACTGAATATACACACAAAATTACATAAGTATCGGTCAAGCCGTTTCTGAGGAGTTTTGTTACAAACACTGTGACACGAGAATTTTATATATTAGATATATATGTATGTCCAGATCCAAGTCACATTTTAGAAAAAAGTTGTTATTTCTAATAAATAAAAATCGAATCAAAATTAAAAAAATAGTATCAAAACAAAAAATACTTCACTTACTTCCGATACGAGGTAGTGTTAAAGCGAGGCTGCCAGGCACCTCATTCTCAGAACCGAGAACGAGGCGAGGCGAGGTGCCGGTGTGATCTCGCCTCGCCTCGGTCGAGCGAGGTAAATTTTTTTTTCCACCTCGTCTCGTTCTCGCCTTGTTGAACGAGGTTGCGTCGCAGCCTCGGTGAAGCACTAGTTGCACCCTGTACAATCGAAACAAAGTCTTGCATTACAAAAGTGACACAAATTTTCAGTTGCAAGTTATTCAGATATATTTATTCGTTTAGAAGTTATGATTTTTGCAACCAGAAAAGTCAAAACGCGCCACTGTGCATGTAGCTACAAACGAGCGGTGTGTATGCCTAATTTTGTAGTGGCATGCCAACACTAGTCCACATACACTGCATCCTTCATCACATTACGAACCAACATAGGAGAAAAATTAAAAAGAAGATTGCAAGCATTCATTATCAGCTTGCGTTCCCTTTTAAGATTCTGCCTCCATTTCTTCATCTGGTAACAACACCGCTGCTGCCATGGAATCAATTTTTTAAACAAAAAAAAAAAAAAAAATAAAAAAAATACTTACTATTCACTTTTTCTAAAAGTTTAATTCGAACTTTAATCTGCTGGTTAGCAAAGCTATCTTCGAATCCGTCGGAATTAGCAATACTATATCTATCTTACTAATTCTGTTGTTACTTTTGAATATGAAAAATAATATATTTGTGAATAATATTTTATATTAAATAGCATTAATTTTATTATATGTGATATATAGTTTGCCACGCTATTTGCTTGAAGAAGCTACTGTAGTACACCTAATTTGTTTCATTGTTACCAAAACTCTGAAGCAACGTTATCATGGAGAAAATACTTCGAACAACCTGAATTATATCAAATATAAGTACATCAGTACGAAAACTTAAAACATCATTTCAAATTTACCCATATAAATAGCAACCAATCTGCCACAAAGAAAATTCCAGTGATATTACATTGCTTTTGTGCTCTAAGTAAGGAGAGCAGTAGTAACTTTTTGTTTCGTACCGAAATGCTATGCCAAGGAAATACACTGTAGATTTGGATACCAACTTTAGTGCTCTTTATATAAATTAAAAAAAAAAAAAATTATTAAATTTTTCGAGTGCAAAGCCCAAACTAACCTCATTTTGAATACGTTGCCCACCATAGCAATAGATCATAAATTGAAACATCATTACGCTTAGAAATACTGCAAAGAATAGTAATTTTCCCAATGGAACTTCACTTCGACCAAGTTGATAGGCCAGTAAGCAAGTCTGTATGCCATTTATCGAGAATTCTACAAAAATTATTTGTTTAAATATTTGATCGAAATCATGAGCCAGTGCAATAATCTCTTGATGCTGCTCAATACAACGGCATATGGCGATTTCCATTTCAGCGGGGTCTAATACGAAAGCAGCTCTTTTGAATTTATGTTGCAGCACACGAAACTGTGCAGCGATGTTCAGTGCAAGCCAGCAGTAGAGCGTATCCATTGATGAAGCGCAATGGGATATAAAATAGATGCCACCACCAAGCCAACAAGCAGTGATAAAATAATACAGCGGCTTACTTTGATCGAATGGGGTGCTGTAATTAACCTGCACTTAATTTATGAATGTTCTCAATTGTAATCAAACTATATTACCTTAGTTGTAATGGCCCCAATAGTTCCAGATTTCCACGTTTTACATAGATGTATGTGCTCACAAAATGTGGCACTATGGAACTTAGTACGAATGCGGTCAGAATCGATGTATAGTAAAAAACACTGAATTTCCTGTCCGTAGCATTTTCGGCTGATACAATCAAGCGCTCTTCAGCGGTACCTATAAAAGAAATATGCACAGACTAAATCTTTTTATGGAAATTTTGTTTGGATACCTCAATCTTACCTTTTTCGGTCATTACCCAAATACGTTGCAATAACTCGATTACTTTCTTATGCTTGAAAATAAATGTAAAAATTTTATAAATCACCGTCGAAGTATGAAAAAATGGTAACAACGCATCTGTTAATTCATTTAAATTAACTGTTTTGTAACGCCAGATATTGTCAATCCAGGAAATCATTAGCAGCGTAAAAAGTATGCCAAGCATCCCTGCTAAGTATGGCCGCTCAAAAGTGCGCCTGGCTGAGTTTATTTCAAAGCCAATTGCTCGAAATGACAATTGTTGTATGTAAAAGTAACCTTTAATGCCGAATTTCATTGTTCCAATAACGATGTACGGATTCTTTTTGTGTGACCATTAGAGAATTTCCGAGTTTTTATATGGTGTCAAAAAAAGGGAATGTTTTAATTGCTTAACTTAGCGAATGCGGCAGCAGACGGTGTGCCAGAAATAACTTTTAATAAGAATCGTAAGTTAGCAAGATTTTAGGAGCTTCAAAAATATATGTGGCTAAGCTAAGAAAAATTCTTGGCTGCTACTTACATATAGCTTATAGGCAGGCCCGTTGGCTAAAAATCTTTTGCTTTGACAGTTTAAAACAAATTCTGATCTTTTATAATTTTTTCAGATCAATTTTCTACATTGGAATTGAGAATGGGCGTTAAAAAATACCCATATGTGCATGCAGTGAGTCGGAAAAAACCTCGAAAAATACATATATTTTAAGCAGCAACAATACCACTCCCCCCCCCCCCCCCGTTTTTGAGGATGTTGAACACGAGGTTGGTGTTTAAAATTCTATTGGTGTTGTCCCCATCCCCCAAAATGGCCAATAAATAGCAATCGCATATTCCGCGCCTTCCATCCGAAAAATAGTATTCCCTTTCTCCTTTTCGAGGTTATTGAGCACGATAGCGGAGCTTAAAATTATCTTGAAGCTGACCCCACCCCACAAAAATTGAGAAATCGTACGTAACCCCTCTTTTCGAGGAAGTTGAACATGATGGCGGTGCTTAAAATTATTTACGACTTGATCCCACCCGCCAAAAATGTATAACAAAAGTTGGCGTTTATGTGGTGAAAAATGGTCAAAGCTTGAACGAGAGGTCTGAATAAAAGTTATTGCTACATGAAAAAAAAAAATTATGTCTGTAAACCTTTAAAAAACTAAACTGCGATAAAATGAGACGAAAATGTTTTATTGAAATTATATAAATAAAATAATAATGGCGAGTCTTTTGAAAAAGGCAAGTTCCACGGCAAGGAAGGACTTACATACTTACATTACGCACACACACACTTATTTTTTGCTTTTGCTTTTGATATATTAATATCAACAATGCAACAATTACAAGTCTTTGGTAAATAATGCGTAGGTTGAAAAAATTCAAAAAATAGGAAATCATTCCCCACTTATATCTCAGTTTTTGGTTAACCGATCTCGAAACTGATAGTTTTCGGGCTCTCTCCTCAATGAGTACTTAAATTTGATATATCATTTATTGCTGTAGCCATTAGAGATAGCCTCAACTTTTAACATTTTAATAAAATGTTTTCGTGACGCTTTTTTCGTTTCATAAGTTTCAAATCACCCCGTGCCTAAAGAAGTTTCGCTTTAAAAACATTTCAAAAGTGGTTAAAAGCTTGTGTGCACAAAAGCTCAACAGGGCTCCTTTGTTAGATTAAGGGCTATGAACATAAAAAGTTTGAACTAAATACCTTACAAAATATGGATGAGATTAGACAACGAAGTGTAGCACCTCCTATACAACAAAAACATTTGAAAAGGATGTATCTTGGCGCCTATCCTAGCTACAGTTGGGAAATTTGACAAATTGCATATATCTTGACACCTAAACAGCTATTGGTGTTGAAATTTGACTATTATGGGTGACATATAGTTGCGGCCGAACCAGCGGGGTAAGACGTTGTAATATAAATAATAGAAATCGGAAAGAAATATGTATACGTTTTTGCACTTAAAGGTTTGAAATGGGGTTCATTTGCTTATATGTATTTTTCGACTTATTTTGTAATAGTACCAACCGATTGTCTATGAAGACTGTATTCCCGTGCTCAACTGATTCTTGGCCCACCGTGGGTATTAAAAACATTTATGGTAATAAATAATGGGAGTGACGTTAAGTAGGATGAAATTATTATTGAATTAGATGAACAAATGGTATAATTTCTCACCGGAAAGTTACTTAAAAAAATTCGTTGAATTTTTTATTTGAATTAAAATTAGTGTAGAGTGTGATGGAGCAGGTGAAACGACTCTCAAATTACAAGTTTTCAATTAATTTCTTAAATGATGTTAGTCAAAAAATGTTTTAAAGTCGAAAAATTGGAAATATTTTGCAGAAATCGATAAATGTTAAAAAAGTTGGAAATAAATGAGTTACAAAATGTTGGAAGGTCGAAATATGTTTGAAAAAATCGATAAAACTTTAAAAAGATTAAAAAAATGTTGAAAAAGTTTAAGTTTCCAGTATTATCAGCATTTGAGCATCTATTTATTCCATATTTTTAGGCGCATAGGTAATGATGTCACTTTGAGTTTTCCCTTCTGGCAGGCCTTCCTTGGTAAGATCAAGGCCTTCCCACTTCCTTTCAAACTCACTTTCTTTTTTACATGAAACGTCCCGATAAAACAGGCCTTCTTTAGTAGGCCTGATAGAAATACTCTTCAAGCAGGTCTTCCTACATCGCTTGCGTCAAGAGGCCTTCTAAGATCGCTACCGTAGAAGGGGTCACAGAAGTACTTTGAAAAATTGAAATCTTAATACGCCGTGGCACTCTCTGTTAAAGGTTTTTTTTTTATCGGCGTCAACCTCTCTTGCTTTGATATTTTGAATGTTTATTTTTTTTTGTGACGTTTTCATAATTTATAATTTGACATTGAATACACCAACATTCTATCACTTTAACATAACATGAAACAGAAGACCAGCCTAGCAACATGCACACCGTTCCTTACTTCTAACCATTTATCTACTTTTGATGTGGTATAAGTACAATGCATTGACAAAAAAGTAATGTCGAATCATAAAACATTGCAATACATGAAATAAAAAAATTCATGAAGTCTTTCTTCTTTGCCTTCTAATATCAGGCCTTAACAGGTCATTTTAAAATTCCCCAGGCTACCATAGCAAAACACATTTTTTTGGCAAAATTCGATCTATTTATTCAACATAGTTTCCTTTGAGAGCGGTACACCGAGTATAGCGATCTTCCAATTTTTCGATACCATTTTTGTAGTAAGATGCCGGTTTGTCCTCAAAATAGGCCTCAGTTTTTTCGGTTATTCCCTCATTGTCGCTAAATCTCTTTCCCGCGAGCATCTTCTTGAGGTCTGAGAACAGGAAAAAGTCGCTCGGGGTCAGATCTGGAGAATACGGTGGGTGGAGAAGCAATTCGAAGCCCAATTCGACTATTTTTGCGGCTGTTTTGATTGACTTGTGACATTGTGCATTGTCTTGATGAAACAGCACTTTTTTCTTCTTCAAATGGGGTTGTTTTTCCTTCAAACGCTCCAATAACGCTATGTAGTAGTCACTGTTGATTGTTTTTCCCTTTTATAAATAGTCGACGAACAAAATTTCATGTGCATCCCAAAATATTGATATCTTAATGGTGTTAGCTATCTCGCTCAACTTTACTTTACGGCAATTCAAAATTATTTTGTGGATTTTTTGGATGTTTTCTTCCGTAAACACCTCTTTTGGGCATCCAGTGCGTTTGCCGTCTTCGGTGCTTATTTCACCACGTCTAAATTCAGCATACCAATCTGTTACGGTTGCTTTTCCTGGCGCAGACTCCGGAAACTCTTGATCAAGCCATTGTTTGGCTTCAACTGTATTTTTTCCCTTCAAAAAGCAATACTTGATCAGCACACGAAATTCCTTTTTTTCCATTTTTTGCACAATGACAAAAGTTGCTTCACTCGAAATGCTATAACTCACGAACCAATCGACCGATTGCTGTCAAGTTTTGACACTGATCGTTTGAAGGTTGGTACTACCTGAAAATCATATGGATTTAATTCAAATGGCGCCATCTATGACCTGTTATAGCACTGCTGCTGTGGGAAGGCATAATAGAACGCCTACTGTGGCAAGGCATAATAGCATTTCAGGAGTATACACTCAATGGAGTGCAACTATTCTGCTAAATAAAATTTCACTACTTTAAAATTTACTTATTATTAATATTGACAGATTGTAAATAAAAACAAAAATCATAATAACAAATAAAAAAAATTAATATACCTACATGTTTTTATTTGCATGAAAATGTAGTTTTGAGAAGGCCTCTTACAATTGCAGCAATGCTAGCAGGCCTTCTTCGGGTAAGACCTTGTTCAATTGCCTGCTGGGTAATTACGTAACTTACACAGCAAAGCTCAGTAGCAATTTGATTGTTATATCGGGTGTATCAACAAGGGTTGCAGGATTGGTAAGGACTATTACATGGAACATTAGACAGTGAAAGAAGGAACACAAATCGTTGAATTTTATTATAAGTTACGATGTGCTTTCTTAATTAAAATTATTCTAAGGCTCTGGCCAGTCCAAGATGTGGATACACCAAGATGACTTCAGACCGGACGTTGGACCGAAAATATCGCTCCAGTAAAGGAAAGTGTTGCAAACGAAGCAAACATCTCAATTCGTCACAGTGCAAAAGAACTCGTCCTTTCCATGTACACACTGCATCGAATATGGGCGAAAGATTTGGCTCTGCATGCGTACAAGATTCAATTGATTCAAGAACTGCAGCCGGCGTACCACCAGCGAAGCCGTACGTTATCTGATTTGGTCTTAGAAACCATGATGGTGATAGTGATTTTTGTAAAAAAAAATGTGTTTTCTGATGAAACTCATTGGCGGTTAAGATAGTAAGCAAAATAGCCGCATTTGGGGTTCCGAGTAGCCGCAATGAATCAAGGGGAATCCAATGCACTCGCAAACGCTGATTTTTTGGTATGATTCATCAGTGTGCCTTTTTTTTCAAAAACGACGACGGAAGAGCCGTCATAGTTAATGGAGTCCGCTATAGACGTATAATAAATAATATTTTGTGGCCGGAGATGATGCTAGATGACACACAAAGTCCGAAACAATCGGGTTATTGCGCACAACGTTTCCTATTCGTCTGATTTCTCGTTTTGAAGACATCAATAGGCATTCCATTGGACTTCTAGCGTTGGGGTTATATTAACAATAAGGATAATTCCAACTTGCAAAGAGAATATTGAAGCCGCCATCGTGGAAATCGAGCCCGAATTATGCGAAAGAGTAATCGAAAATTTCGAGAAAGGATGAAGGTATGCAAGCAAAGCCGAGCAGGCCATTTTGCAGATATATCGTTCCATACATAATTCTCATGTATCTTTTTTATAATGCATACGAACAATTGATCATTTTATTCAAAAAGAAAACGAATTCTTCACTCCTTGGTGTTAGTACTTTAAAGTTATTTGTATTCTGTCGTTGACGCCGTAAAATAAGAAGTTTGAAAGGCCGAAAATCCTTTTCTGGAGTGTGGAGTTGGTTCTCTGCTCTTGTTGAAGGTCGCCCTCTTCTTTTTTGAGTAATAGCCGAGACACAAGGCGAAAATAGTAGAAGTGCATTAGCGATTTCAAGTTGAAATTTATTAAGAGGCATATGATTTCATGTTGGTTTAAGCAATCCCAAATGCTTCGGAAAGACAAGCTAGACATTTAAAACAGATATGCGCAGGCTCCATTAACTTTTTCTAACCTACCACTCCTTTTAGCAATGGGTAGCTTTGTACAGCTCTTATAGCATACCTGAAAGATTCTTCCAATGTTTTTATGACAGGAAGCAACTGTTGTATTCCTGGAAATTTCTACATATTGTTTTTGTTTTGTGCTCCAACGCTAACAAAACCCAACTAAGTAGTTGATCTATGTATGAAGATATCAACAGAACTGATTTATTGTCAAACCACCATTGCAATCTAAGCAGTGTTATGAAATCATATTTGTTGTTGTAAAATAATTTTCCTATCTTTTTTGATTCAGAATCCAAAAGTCTCTCACAGTACCAGTTCCCAATATCCGCATTTCCGTTAAAGCTATAAGAAGACTTACGGGTGTTTACCAGTTGTTGAAACACAGTTGAAAAACTGTGATGGTTCGGAAGATTTTCAGCTATAAAGAGGTTATATTCCGAAGGTATACCCAGCCCATAAGATGGAGAGGTACCTTCACTAACATACAGCATGAAATCGTGCGCCATGCCCATTTGTGAAAAGAGGTATCTCAAATATTCTGAATCTTAATCTAAGAGAGTTTTGATCAATTTGATCGTAGTTGCTTTCAGTTTCGAGTTCTTCATGAGCTTTATCGTTTTCCTCCTGAAAAATATTTTCCCAAAATGTCGATTTCTCTTCTTTTCATAATAACTTGTTAGCTACTCTCAAGTATTCCGAACTCATTTTCCTCTTCCCTCATCTGCCGAAACAGCCTAACATTTGTTAAATTGCTTCCTTAGATATAGCTTTCCTGTGACAAAAATTTTTTGTTACTACTATGGCTCAAGGTTTCCCACAAGCAACTTTCGTTACATAATTACCTTGTTAGGCTAGGAGCACACGGGTGTTTTTTCAATTGGATACGGAGCAAGCTTTAAACAAAAATATCAAAATTCGATATATTTTGCACAAGCCTAAGGCTGACTGACTTCAAATTGCAGAATTGGTTGCTGATAAAATATATTGTTTTTTAGTTGAAATAAGAAGATACATATTCCTCTGATTTGCATGAAAAACGAAGTTATGCGCATTTCCATTTTAAGTGTCAAAAATCGGAAATTCGCGGAAACTTTTTTCAATTCATAGGATCTGAAATCTAAAAAAAAAATATAAATCTAACGAAAACAAATGCATTTGCAAAATTTAATGAAAAACATAAAAAGTGAAACGAGCAGACTTTCCTTTTGACGTCAAATGGGCAATAATAAATAGAAACATTATTTGCAAAGTAATAAATGCAAATTAAATAATAAATGAATTCAATTTAAAATCGATATTTTAAAAAAAAGTCAATTGGAAATGGAAAGAACTGCAATCGGTATTGTCTGACAAAAAAGGTTCTAGGCTTGAAGCCTAGAACCTTGCCTTCGAAAGCTTAGCGGTCATTCTTTAATTAACTTTGCACTTTGTTTCTTATTTCTTGAACACTTAAGTATATGTATTACAATAAGTAATAACAAGCTCTGCGGGACTCTGAGACTTAAGCTGGTCCGAAAATAGATTTTTCCAAACACTACTACTGTTCATTACTGCAATAGCAATAGGCGAGAATGGGATAGCCCGTTGGAGCAGTGCCTCAGCAACAGGTCACAGTTGTTGACTACTACGTCTCCCCTGATTAATTTTCAGCCGAGACGAGCAAGATTCCGGTCTTTGTTGGCGAGACAGCAGAGCCAGGCTAGCTCCCTGGGGAGAACTTGTACCCCAAAAGCAGTTTTGAGGTGTTAGCTGAGATGTACTAGATCCCGGTCACCCAAAAATTACCAAAAAGCGCGCTGCCCAAACACTTGCTGCTGCACTCAATTTATTTATTTTTTTTGAGGATAGTGCCCCAGATGAGCTAGTTCCCGGTACATAGTCCTCATCTGATATTAAATTTACGATGTTAACTAATGTACCAGCTGCATTAGTGATGTAGTATTGCTTTTGTTGAGGGTAAAAGTAAAGTGGAGACCTTTTTGTTCATTGACTTTTATTCCCCATTGTGTTATCTAACTCTCGACTGACGACAAGTCGGATTGAAGCTGACGTGCAGCTGTTACAAAGTTCTTATGTCGACTCAAAATTGCGAATATCGCGAATAAAACGTATAAAAAGATATCTGCCCTGTGGTACTCTTACCCTGATTGGAAAACCAGATGTAGCAGAGGTTTTATGTTTAACTCTGAAAAGCCTATTTGCCAAGTAAGACTCTAGACCTCGTGAATAATTTGGAGTAAAAGCAACCTTATTATTATGAACATCGAGGAATATAGCAGAACAGCACTCAAGGTGATCGGATGCTTTCCTCGTTTCATTAGTTATACAGTTTACCTGTCCAATAGTTCCTTGTTTTTTTCTTAA